>CM066031.1:1251109722-1252483078 GCA_033557465.1 Ichthyophis bannanicus | reverse complement strand
TTGAAGGTGTGGTCTCCAGAATTGCACACAATACTCCAAATAAGGTCGCACCAAAGACTTATTCTACTAGACCAAGGAGGAAAAGCACCCAGAACCTCCTCAGTATCCCACCATGGCCTCGCAATTGCAAGCAGGCTACAAGATCAAGAACATTTTCACTATATGCCCCCACCCTCTGGAATGCATTACCTCCAGAAATCCAAAACATCAAGTCTTCCACTGATTTTCGTAAACAACTCAAGACTCATCTCTTCCAGAAGTATTTGGCAATAAGCAACCAATAATGTCATATTAGCAAAAACCTATGCCCATAAGTACATCCCCCCATCCCACCCTCATATGACCCCACTCCTCCTACCCTTATGAAACCCCTATGACCCCACTCCCCATCACCCTCTCGAAACCCATATAACCCCACATTAGCCAACCCCTCATCCCATTGTATATAGTTTCATTTGTTCTCAGCTTTAAAAATGATCATTGTTATGAGTTCACTGAATTACTTTCCATATTCATTGTACAAGTTCTAATGCTGTTCATAATTTGTTCCCTGTAAAAACTCAGTTCTTTGTAAACCGCTTTGACTTGTAGAAAAGCGGTATATCAAAAATCTATTAAATAAATAAATAAGTTTGGTTGAAAACAGAGCACAAATTTAGAATCCTAATTTAGGGGCTTAAATTTAGGAGCTCAGCTCTTTTTCACTACTGGGCCCTTAGGGACTCAGCAAATTTATTTCCCTGTATCTGTTATGTCACATGCACATGTATCATAAATCACAGAGATGCCAAGTCTCACTCATTAGGAGTGTGTCACACTCTCACAGTCTTTGAGCCCTTCTCTCAAACATTTGAACTTCAGTGCCAATGCATGAGAAACAAACCTAATAGAAGAAAAACCAAGTGGTCCAGCCAGAAGGAAGACCACTAAGCTTACCTTTCTGCGTCCTGCCTCGTCCTGCGCCATCCCTTTTCCCTGGCAGCGTGAAACCTCTGCACATTCTTTTGGCCACTAGGTGGAGGGCACTTTTCAGTCTGGAAAATTTACACAAGTAACTGTTTAGTTAGCTGAGTAAATTCCTTTGAAAATTGTCTCATACTGAGAAAAGCAAATATCATGTATGCTGTATTTTTTTCCATTTCAAAGGCAATACAACACTTAAATCTTTCTAGATTTGTACCTCAGGTGCATTGTCTGAAAAATCTCACTCTTTGGCCTTTAGTCTCATTCTTTGGGATGGTCTACCCTGAGCATCTTTGAAATCATACTTATCAGAAATCCAGTCGGACAATCACATAATCAAGTAAAGGTTAAACAAAACAGAATGCATCTATAAGGAAATCTTACCACAGGGTCTTCTTTAAAAGCAAATATACACTTCTTTAATCTTGTCAGCAGTTAGTCTCCTTTCCAAAGCATTTTTAGCAGATAGGTAAACCATGATTGATTTGGTTTGAACAGCAGCCATTCACTAAGCACTCAGTTCAGCTCTCAAAACCAGTGTTCATTTCCCATATGCAGGGGATTACCATGAAAGAAAAAGTCAAATCAATCAATCATGACCAATTCATCTTTTCCCAGTTTGTACCTTCCCTCTATTGACTCTGTTCAGACTCTGAATTGGACTCTAAATATCTGCTCTGACATATTTTTCTGTAAATATGATATATATTCACTTTGGTAACTAAGCCGAATGATTGTCCCTCATACATAAAAGCCTGACACATTCAGGAAGTAGTGTCAATGGACCAACTGAGAGGAAAAGGCTCTTGGTGCTAAGAGAGCTTATTATATAGAAAGCTGGCAGCACGGCACTTTTAGCAGTTCTAGTTCATCTTTCCTTGTCGTCCTTGGGCCTGATTTTCGAAAGGCATTTACATGATTTACAGCCCAGCAAACTATGTAAATGCCTTAAATGGGGATATTCAATGGCACTTACATGGTTAGTGCTGTTGAATATCCCCTTCTAACTCCCCTATGCACCCCAAAGCTATACGATTAGCATCGGGGCATGTTGGGGGCGGTCCGGGGCAGAGCGGAGGTGGAGACTGTTGCTAACCAGGCAGTGGCAATATTGCATGCTGCCCTGTTAGCGACCTGTGCCTACAAGATAGGCAAGGAAAACCCTTGCCTATCTTTAAGGCACAGGATCTAACCAGGTAGTATGCAATATTGCTGCTCTCTGGTTAGCTTCAGCGGCTTCCTGTGTGTGAGGCCCTGTTACTCACAAAAGACCGATTACTAATTATCACTAATTTCCTGTATAGTCCAGATCCAAAAGTCAGTACAGGTGCAATCAGAATCTCTGTTTATTAGATAACTGATGGACAATACAGGCAGTGGAGAGGAGAGCTTCTGTCAGTCATCAGACACCAGACACCTCCACAATTCCTCCTCCCCCGAGTACAATAATCATGTTACATATATACATTTTTTGCTTCCGTGTATGCATACAGTTTCCAAATCCATTCCTCTTTGGGTCCTCTCCCCTCCTCCCTCCTTCTGTTTCCTGTCATTGACCTTTCTGTCCCCTCTATGTTCCTGTTTCAACATTCCCCCAGGCCTCTTTGTCTTGCTTATACTCACCAACTGTCAAAACCATCTACTGTCTTCAGGACTAACGGCTCAGCTTATACTTTTTTGCATGGTTTCCTGTGTACATGCCCTTTGCACAAAGCCTCTGCATGGACTCTTCAGTCCAGGCATACACTTTGCTAAGGCTTATGATA
This sequence comes from Ichthyophis bannanicus, assembly GCA_033557465.1. Lineage (NCBI taxonomy): Eukaryota > Metazoa > Chordata > Amphibia > Gymnophiona > Ichthyophiidae > Ichthyophis > Ichthyophis bannanicus. The sequence goes on along the minus strand of CM066031.1, from coordinate 1,252,480,349 downwards.
TATGATATTTCCTTATATGGTTCCTTATGCTGGCCTGGGTTTTTTTCTTTGTCCACAATATAGTAGTTTGGTTGACATATTTTTATTAGAGCAGACATTTATAAAGGCCATTGAGTGATTATGAACCAGGAACATATCCCTAAACCTTATAATCCCTACAATTCTCCCATTTTTTTTTTTTATTGTGGAGGAGATAAGACCAAATCAGAGAATTCAGAAGTGGGGACCTCAGCATAGGAAACATTCACATGTGTATGGCATGTTTGAACAGGCATAAGGGAGGTGGACACTTTGGTACACTGTTTCTTACAACAGGAGATGACAAGAGAAACAATACAACAAAAGGACAAGGCAAAAATTAAAAAGATGCAAGCAGAAATTAAAAGGCCTTTTAGGCCAGCACCTAGTGAGTGAAACCAGGAGGTAAGGGATGAGAACCAATTATCTACATTCAGTCCTCCCTTAAAGTCATCCATATGTAAATCTGACAGGTGGCGTATTTTATCCATATTAAGCACAAACACTGAATGATTCGCTATGACCGTACAACAATTAGTGGCATTAATAAAAAATCACAGGCCTCCTTCAGATGCAAGGAGCAAATCTAGTGCCTGTATTTTGTAGAGTCATTTGTGTATTTTGCTCTAATGACTCTGACAACTTACTAATAGAATCAATAACAGCTTTCATTTGAACATACAGTAAGCATTGCAGACGGCGTATAGCCATACCAAGTTCAGCAGTTATGGCAGGGGTCTGGAAAGGTACCAAGGAAAGTCCAGCATCTAACCTACGTTTAATAGCAATGGAGAACACAAGGGTATCAAAAAGTTCAGCAGAATGTCCCGATAAGAGTTCAGTTCAAGGCAGGGTTGAAGTGAGAACTTCTTTGAAGATGTGGGTTGTATTGTGAACACGTAGAAGAAAAACTAATTGTCCATCAGGATGAAGGAAACATGGTGTCCCAAGGAACAGGTCTGGCAGCAATCATCTTGGTCAACAACAGTTCATACAGGAAGGAAGTAGATCAAACAGAGGTGACAGTTGGAGAAACCTTCAACTGACTGACATGAGTCCAAGTGCAGTGACAATGTGAGGTCCTGTGAAAGTAGAGCAATCTCAGGATGCACAGACACAGTTTTTGTTTTTTTATATACAGTAGTCCCTATGAAAAATAAAGTTGACAATGGCGAGCTGGATACAGACTGTGTAGGAGCCACCCGATCAGCAATTTCTTGGAACGTGATCCGAAGCCCTGCAAGGGAAATCACGGAGGCTCTGGTTGAACCTCTCTAATGTAATTAGCCAAATCAAATAGACAATGTGGGAATCACTTATTCAAAAGTAGCCTTAAAGAGGTAAGCCTAAAGCATGGCTTAGAGAGCCAAAGAGCAGAAATAGAGCCTGATACACTAGCTTCCAGACATAGAAAGGATTAAGTACAACAGCAGTGAAACCCTGATATTCCTGGATACATGATAGCATTTAAAACATAATGCAGCAGACACTTGCCACTCTTCAGAGAGAGAGAGCAGAAGGAGAGAACACACAATACTGTTTATACCATTATACCATTCTACATAAATTGCAAACAAGCTTGAACCAGTTCAAAAGGTCACACAAAAGTCAGCATTATGTAGTTGCAGTAGGGGTCACTGTTGTCCACAGGTGTGCTGCATCAGATCTGAAATAACTTCTTATCAGAATGTCCTTCACTCGCTCCACCAATTCAGTTGCCTGAAATTCTGCAAGCACAAACAAAAGAATGCTGTTTCCCTTCCCCCCTTCTTCTTCTTGGATTGCTTTCTGGGATTGCTGCTCGCACACAACAGCTAATCCTGCTTCTAAAACAATTGTTAAAAGTCAGTATTGTGACAAACAAATGGGAGGCAGAAAATATAAATTTAGATTCTTAAACAGTGTCCCAGTCCCACCAACTTAATTGGTGTAGTTTTGAATGGATATATGTGCTCATTCTAAACAGCAACTAAAGACTGAACTCCTGGAACTGAAATTTAAAAGACTTCCAAAACAAAGTACACTTTTGCTCTGGACACTAACACATAACTTTAAAAACAGGTGAATGTATCCTAAAATCCAATATCGTAGCAAATAAAACTGGGAAGATGAGTGAACGCCCATGTGTCACTGGCCTGTTCATTAGTCATCAGTGCAGAGCTTAACAACACACAGTAATGTACCTTGAATCTTACAGTTCGGGGAAGCAGACATTTACTTTTTTTCATGAAAAAGACTGGTGGACATCTGGAATGCAAACACTTCCCTTTTAAGTTATTTCAAAGCAAATCACTGAGAGTTACAGCCAACCTCGACCTCCATGAGGTGCTTGCCATAATATATAAAATCCCTGTTTAACTTTTAATTTTGCTTAATAGCATAACAATCAGAACAAAATCCAAACATGATTAACTTCTTATTCACTCAGGATTTAAACCATTCCCAAGTTGCAATCTGGCAACCACTGGCCCAGAATACCACATTATCCTGCAGGGCTCTTAACCTCTACTTTGAAGGTCAAAGGAAAAACGGAAACAGTTTTCTTTTGTTGTATCAGTTTATAGTCCCATTGTGGATCTCCCTCCTCTCCACGGATACATCTATGAGCTAGGTTTAAATCTGTAGTATTCAGTGACCCTTGTTCTGGCCAAATTCTCATTTGCGGGGCACAGGCTGTAGTCCACCCATGTAAGTTTGAACTCCAATGATATACATAGAAACCTTCTCCTCCTTCTTCATTAAAAATAAAATCTGCGGGGGTTTTCTTAGGTTGAACTGGTTCTTTAGAACTCTGTACAGGCATTAAGTGATATTCATGGGCTCTGGTTGTCCGGTTCCTAACATTCTGCCTACTTTCACATGGTTGTTTAGAAAAATGATCAAGATCCCATTGACCTTCTGATAAATCAATACTACCAGGGAATTTGTCCGCTGACATCACGGGAAACTTATCGCAATTAATGGAGTCAAGGACAGAGGGAGTGGACTGTACTTGGGTTTGATTACCTCCTGTGGCTCCCAGCAATGACTGGTCACACACCGGGGGCTCAGGGATTGGATCAGGGGTCAAATGTAATTTACCTGCTACCTGGACCCATCCCGTATGCTGTTCCCGGCGGGGAGATGCAGACCGGGATCTTCTACGTGGTTGGGAGTTATTATTTCGCATTATGTCTTCCAATTCTCGATGGGGATATATTGGATTACATGGGGGAGTATTATTTCACATTATGTCTTCCAATTCCCGATGGGGATATATTGGATTACATGGGGGAGTCTCAATAAGAGATGGTGTTTTTATCTCATCCCAGTATCTAACTCTTTCCTTGTGTGTTTGTGCTGGTCTTTTATCTTTAATTTTATCTTTAGGTCTGTCCTCTAATTCTGTCTCCTTGGGGTCTAAATCTATGGAGGGGTCGGAGTAGCCTATCGCTGCCATTATACGACTCTCTGTCGTCCAATAGGGGGGTGGATCATCACTACTGAGGGTGTTTGGATCTACCTGCTTCATCCACATGGAAATATATCTTAGGTGTTTTAATTGACTGGCATTGGTCTTATGAAACAAAACATAATCCCTAATTTTTACTAAACAACGACCATCAAAGGACCCCTCCGGTGGCCAGCCGAGAGGAGTTCCAGGAGCAGCGCTCCATTTTGCCCATTTAAGGCAAACTTTCAATATTTCCTTTCCTAATAAGGGATTATCTCTCATCATCCGTTCGACCGGAGTCACTGGGGAAACTTGATTTACCATTATGTCCTGATTGCCATCTTTCTTTCTCCTAAACAGAGACATGATTCCTACGTGCAACCTTTTATTTAAGGATCTCAATATCCAACCTCTTTATTTACAGAGGAAGGAAGTGCACGAAATGTCCAGGACACCGTTCAAACAAGAATTCGCTTCGTTCAAGCCCAGCCAATCTCCTCGCGGAGGTATGGAACTGTGAGCAAGAACACACACATGCTTCGTGTCAGATGACACGTACAGTCTCAAACACTTATCATTCAGTCCCAGTTTATAACAGCAAATTTTTCTTACACTTTATTCATATAACAAAACAAAACTTAAACAACACTTACCAAGCTTGGTTAAAAATACTTATACTCACGACGCCGTCGTCACAGCTGCCGTCTTCCTAGGGAATCCGTCACTCGCTTCTTCTCCTCCGGTCTCTACTACGTACCGGGAACGTACCTCCCTCTTCTTTCTTGAGGGGAATCCAAATCTTTAAATTTGTATCTTGGTCATAAAGACCCACCCGTACCCCAAAATTAAGGGGTAATCCCGGGTGTTCGGCACCAATTGTGAGGCCCTGTTACTCACAAAAGACCGATTACTAATTATCACTAATTTCCTGTATAGTCCAGATCCAAAAGTCAGTACAGGTGCAATCAGAATCTCTGTTTATTAGATAACTGATGGACAATACAGGCAGCGGAGAGGAGAGCTTCTGTCAGTCATCAGACACCAGACACCTCCAGAATTCCTCCTCCCCCGAGTACAATAATCATGTTACATATATACATTTTTTGCTTCCGTGTATGCATACAGTTTCCAAATCCATTCCTCTTTGGGTCCTCTCCCCTCCTCCCTCCTTCTGTTTCCTGTCATTGACCTTTCTGTCCCCTCTATGTTCCTGTTTCAACATTCCCCCAGGCCTCTTTGTCTTGCTTATACTCACCAACTGTCAAAACCATCTACTGTCTTCAGGACTAACGGCTCAGCTTATACTTTTTTGCATGGTTTCCTGTGTACATGCCCTTTGCACAAAGCCACAAAGTCCAGGCATACACTTTGCTAAGGCTTATGATATATGATATTTCCTTATATGGTTCCTTATGCTGGCCTGGGTTTTTTTCTTTGTCCACAATATAGTAGTTTGGTTGACATATTTTTATTAGAGCAGACATTTATAAAGGCCATTGAGTGATTATGAACCAGGAACATATCCCTAAACCTTATAATCCCTACATGTGTCAGCGGCGCTCCTCGAATATTCAATGCCATTGCTGCGGCATTGAATATTCGGGTTAGTAGTCAGCAGGGAAGGCTATGCACCAATGAATAGCCCTTCAAAAATGTGCACAGCTCAATATCAGGCCCTTAATGCTCTGTACCTACAGTTATGCGCAAAGGGTTTAGGCACTCCTGGTCAGATCACATGTTTGAATGAATGTATCCTGTAATTGACTTTTAACTTACATTTTATGCTTTATTCTTTGTTGGCTATATGTTTATTTTTGATTTCTGATGTGGTGCTGTAACTCGCTGAGCATTTTATAGGTCAGCAGGCAATAAATTTATGTAAATGAAAAAAATAAAAAAATCTCTAAGTGAGCAGAAGTTGACACAATCTCTACCTGGTAAAGAGTTCAGCATGACTGGTTCACTATTAAAAAGCATTTATGCAAGCGGCTAGCGTTGACCACATAAGGTTTTCTTTTTAAGTAAAATCAGGGCAGTTGAACATATAATTTTGGACATACTATATAAAATGTGCTGTCACCAGATTATGAGACCAGGTTTTGAGGATTTCTGGGAGAGCAGCATCAATTACACAGAGGGGGTAATTTTATAACAGGGCACCTGGATTTGGAGATGGAACAGGTGCTTATTTTAAGCCTATTTTATGAAGACAAAAAAGGCACCTATGTGTCTTTATTAAAGAAATACTAGCACAAATCCTGCAGAAATTGCACTTAGAATGAAGACACAGACATTACACCTGCTTTCAAGTAGACATAATGGTAGCACATATTTTATGTATTTTATCAAATGCACACACAAATTGCAACTCTGCCCAAGCTCTGGCCAGAGCCTGCCCCTATGCAAGCCTAGAGGGTAATTCTATAAGAAGTTGCCTAGTTAACATGTGGCTGGTTCCTCCTTTGCTCTGCCCAATAGATTTGACACCCTACAGCCATAATTGGTTTAAATTTCAGTCTTTACTATGGCTTGCACCTTCATGTGTCTCCTGACTATGAGTCGATCAGACTTCCTTTTGGCTATTATCAGCCTGTGAAGCCTCTGGCCGCGTGCTTTCACTCCCCTTAGGCTCTTCTTGATCTTCAGTGTGCCACCTTCTCACTGACTGGACCTTTTCCTCTTCACAAGCATCCTGGACTTAGTACCCCAGACTCCTTCCTTGTTCTCTGAAAGAAACTCAAAAATAGATACAACTTTATCAGGTCTCAAAACCTTTCATTAATCTCTAATCCAAGTACATTTCTGTGTAGGTGCTCAGAACCATTCACAAAAATCCTCCAAAATTTCTCTCCTTGAAATAGTTACCTTTGGAAAAAAGGGTCACTAGGAAAAAATACAAAGTTCCCAAAAGACAAATTATTGCAAACTCCTTCAATACTCTCTCCATATCTCTTAGAATGGGATATGGGTTCAGTCCTTCACAGATCAGCATGTTTTTCCAAGGGTGTTTGCAGGGATGCATCTTTCCGCAGGGCTGACCCAACCATCAGGCAAACCAAGCGGTCGCCTAGGGTGGTAACTTCTAGGAGGTGGTAAAGAGCAGAGTATTCAAAGCTGAAACAATAGATTTTGATAGTCAGGGGAGGAGGGGGTGTAAAGCTTAAGGTCTGCATAGAGCAACAGCACCTTGAACCAATTCTGGGATCAGCCCTATCTTCTTGGTCCCATAAATTTGCTAAGGTATACTGCAACTTACTGTCTTTAGGTAAACCCAGGCAAGGTTCTTCTAGACTTCTTGCTGAAAATGCAGTTACTAAAAATTAGCTGGACATCTCAAAAATCTCCTCCAGACTTCCCCAAGTTCTCTTTTCCTCTCAACTGCTCTTTACAGGTTAGGCCTAGTCAGCTTAGGGAGACCATCTCTCTCTGTCGCAAGACCTAGGCAGTCATGAAAAGAGGCAGCTCTCTGCTGTTCCTTAGCAGCCTTGAACCCTATAGAAATCTGCTGTCTCTTGGCCTAGCACACACTGAGAGGAACTCCAGTCTTCAGATTACACAGGGCCTTTTATAGTTCTCCAAAACACAGGATAACATCAACTAGTAGTGATGTGCACTTAGGCTTATCTTCCATTTCATCAATTTAGACACAGGCCCATCTAGGAACAAGGACTTCAGAATTTCTTCATTGAAAAAAGACAAGCATTTTTGTGCCCTGTAACATTGATATTGTGGAAATTTGGAATTTTAGGAGTCAAGATTCCAAAATCCTGAAGCAACAGTTACACTTTATTGCAAAAGAAAAAAAAAGGATTGAATGTAGTTACAAGCGAGATAAGAGGAGATTAGCCAGCAGCCATAATACCTCTAATCTGAGGTAGAAGGCCAGTGTAAGGGATTATATAGGGGGTCGGCTTTACAGTGTCGTTATTATACTCACCAGTCTCTGCTACCCACATATATTCACACCCTAATCTCCCATATATGGAAAGGCTCAAGATAGGCTCTTAGCCAATCACAGTGAAATGTTAGTTGAATGCCCATATAGAGCAACTTCATCACAGTTAGCAGATGCTCAGTGGTGTGTTCTTTGTTCTCTCTGAAATAACCAGGCAGCCATCTTAACCACATGGCTTTAGCATAAGGCACAGCTCCCATTTTTAAATTAATGGTTTCAATACTTATTTTACTATCCTCACTATTTAGTTCAATCCATTCTTTCTTCTAGCAACACTATTTCCTGTTCTATTGGCTGCACTGGACTCCAAAGCATAACAGATCCATCCCCCTGCTTTATAGTTAATGTTGTTTTCGTTAAATTCTTTACTCTTTTTCTCTACATGTAACTCGTGTGATCAAGACCGTAGCAAGCCAGCACTGTACCCTGTCCCGCTGGTGTACCTGGTACTCCCCCCACCTACCCAGCTGCAGCACCAGCTTGCTTTTGTCAGGCTTCTTAGAAGCCTATTGATGACTCCAGCTCCCCTTCTGTGCTTGTGCCTTGTGCGGCCTCATCACTTGCACAGCCCATAGTGATTGTGACTGAGCAGTTCAATTTTAGTTTTATCACTCCAGGGCTGCTTTAACCATTAAAAGGGCCCTGGACAAATGTTTATTTATTTATTTTTTTTTAGATTGCCACTCCCTCAAATTACAAGTAAAATAATCCCTAATTCAGAGATACATAAATTCCCAATCAAAATCTCTGAAACAACCCCCAGTGAACCACTTATTTTTTCTTGTAGGATCATACCGAGGGAGGATAAGAAAAATGTCTTAACCCACCAAAGAGATGAATCCATTTTATTCGTATGAAAGTTCTTTGGTTGAATGATTAACTTATCTCAAACTGTGTAGAAGAAAACCGAACTCATTCCCGTATAACAAACATCTGAGTCCTGAAGCACGACGTGGGAGTTAGTTTTCCTTATTTGTTTGGTCATTACATCATGGAGAGTCTTTGACGTTATCCAACCAGCGAGGGGATTTGACATGGGACTGCCCCTTGCTTGTGAGTGGTTATCCTCGTTGATGGACAGTTTTCGCTGGCCAATTGTAAGTTAACTGGTCCTTTCCAGTGATTGGATGCCGGCGAATAACCGGCAATTGAAAAACGGAGGAACGCCATTCACTTGATTGTTGCTGGAAGAAGACGAATGCCTTTCATTTGATTTACGTCGGAGCACTTGATACAGGGATTGGGGTCCCGAAACGTGCACGTTGTGCTTCAGGACTCAGATGTTTGTTATACGGGAATGAATTTGGTTTTCTTCTACACAGTTTGAGATAAGTTAATCATTCAACCAAAGAACTTTCATACAAATAAAATGGATTTCGTCTGTTTGGTGGGGTTAAGACATTTTTCTTATCCTCCCTCAGTGTGATCCGACAAGAAAAAATAAGTGGTTCACTGGGGGTTGTTTCAGAGATTTTGATTAGGACTCCCTCAAATTATGCATCTAATACTGAATTACCTCCCAAGGCACCTTCATCGTCCATGTTTAACATTGTCATATCAAACATCAAAAAAGAAAAGCACTAAATCAATAGGAAATAAAGAGCCTCAACAAATGTACCATGAAACATTAAGGAAGCAATTTTTAAAAATGGGTCCTGGCTATATGCATCCACCTAGGCATGCAAATCGCCTCTAATGAAATGCCAGCTGATGTAAAGGATATGCATTGACCTGAATGCATGAACTTTGCCGGTAGGTGTAGACAAGGGTGTGAAGAAAAATGAACAGGTTCTTCTGAGTGCCATTTAGACCTTTTCATCATTCTATATGTGTGTTTTATTAATGCTTTTGGTACACTAGATCAGCCACCATTTTGAGACATTTCACTTTAGCAATCATGGCTTTTTTCTGCTTGCCTGTCTTTCTGCTTAGAAAGCAAATTATAGTGAACTAAAGCACTCCTTTGTTCACAGAGAAAACAGATATTGATATTAGGTCCATGAAAGAGAACAGTTGCATAATGTGATACATGAATAAGGACTTAACAAGTTACTTTGATACAGTGAACGATTGTAAGGTCAGGCAAACCGTTTCTCTTAGCTTAGATCAATAGAGCATTCCCCATGAGCCCCACTCCTTCCCCTTAGCAAAACACAGGCCAAGGAGGTAACTACAATTATGTTCAGGATGTTACTTTTACATAGCCCAACTCCCATCTCCTTATCTCTCACAAAAGGGGCCCATGACTGTTTCTCACAAATATTTCTGAAAGATTCATTAGTTAGGCCTCCCTGATTAATAGGCACTTTCATCCAAACATCTCTGTATCTCAGTCCTTTCTGTACCCCTTATCTTACCTCCCCTTCCTGAGCATTTTTGTTCCCAAGGAAGCAGCCTGCTAATTAACTAGTTTTACCCATGAGAAAGTTTCAAGACATGTTTCAGCCCACCTGCTTTGTGCACGCACCAAAAAGGTATAAAAAGCCTGTGTTTCCCCAAGGAGGTCATCGTTTGTACTTATTGCTTGTGACCCTGCTGCAGCAGTGATAATAAAGTTTTTGTTTCTGCATTACAGATGGTTCATATTGTCTGTTTTTCTTTGCTGAAAAAACAGACCCAAGATGGGCTAGCCAGCCCCTCTCATGACAGATATGGCACCCCAGATGGGACTTGTAGCCTACCACTCCTCAGCCTTGGGTCTAGACAACATCAGAGTGTGTTAAAAGGTCAGTATTTACCTGAAGTCTTGTCTAATTTTGTGGGCTTTATAGAGGAGGTGATTGAGTCCTATATTAAGAAAATAAAACCATCTGTATTGCAAAAGTTTTATCAGTCCCTGTTAAACAGTGGGTCACCTAAACAACAGTAAAAGCCTATAGAGTGTTGCCCCACTATAAATATACTGACCAGGTGTGAGGAGATTTTGTGAAGCAAGAATTATGGTGACTGGATAGGTGTCTTGATACCTGGGAATAGTCTTTCCCACTATGTAAAGATGTAGAGGTATTGTCCACCCAAAATTACAAGGGGCTTGACTAGAAAAAGATGAGACAGGATGGGAAATTCTAAATCTAGGGATCCTGATCCTTTAACATGCATACAACTGGCCTCTCCAAAGATAACCTGACTAAATTATGCCAAGTTGCATGGCCATCTTATATGGCTTCTGAGCCTCCAGAGAAGGTGGCTGTGGGAAGACTCTCTTGAATCATTAAATCTTTCCACTTTAAGACGTATCCTAATGGAGCAAAAGAAAAAAATAACACCAGCTGGGATACAACTACCCTTTTTACAAATGCATTACAATTCTCTCTGTCCCAAACAGCAGGGCTCTTTAACTCAAGTGAAAACACTGAATAAAAATAAAGCCAAGTGCCCCTCCTCTTTATGAGGAGCCTGATTTTAATTCCTTATGGTCTTCAGTAACTGCAGATAATGGAAAAGCACTAAAGGAACAGGTTAACTCTGAGAAAGAGCCCCTCCCATCTCTCTTCTGCAAATTCTGAAGTAGAGAGCTATAAATTCTCTCTATTGACCCTGGTACTGCAAGAATGTTAGAATCTTTCTATCCCTACTCTATCTCCATGAGAAGAGCTGAGACTTGAACCCTTGCAAGAAGGGGAAGTAAACTCCCATGTTTAGCTCCCAAAACAGCTCAGCTTCTCCTAAATTCTTTTTTTAAATTAAATTTTCATTATTATGCCATACAAGCAATCAAGCAATATTAAACAATATATATATCCAAAATATAAATGATAATAGGACAGATAAAACATACATCCATCCTAAACCACATAAAGTACATACAAGTCCACTTTATAGAAAGCGGAGAACAATTTCATAAGAAAAAATTTAAAAAGATTAAAAAAAACAGTGAAATGAACAATATAAACCAAAACCCTATATTACTAACTTGTCACAACCTGTTGGGACTCATGAGCATTAAGATAAGGCAATAAATGTTCAGGTTAACTCTTCCCAAGATGGCCAACTACACATTTGCAGGGGAACTTAAGAAAAAAAGTAGCCCCCATTGCCAGTGTACGGGTTTTCAACTCAATTTGAGTTATCAGTGACACATCGGGGAAGAGAGTGACCCTATGTCCACAAAATAAAGCATCTTTTTTGGCAAAATATGACTTCATAATAGAATTCTTGTCCATCTCAGATACAAATGTTACAATCAAAGTTTCACAAGCAGAAATAGTATCTGAGGAAGATTCAAGAAATTCTGAAATATCCAAACTAGGAGGGGAGGCTGCTTGGTCAGTTCCCCCACTTTCCCCATCTCCAGCAATTTTTTTATACTTAGGAACATAATAAATATTTGCTACCTTAAAAACTTCAGGTTGCTCAAACAAGTAAACCTCTTTCAAATATGTATAAAACAAGATCAGTGGGGAAAGATAGTGCGTAATAGGAACATTTAAACACCTTACATTTTTTGAACGTGATATATTCTCAAATTTCTCACGCTGCCTATGAAAGTATAAACTATCTTTTATAGAAGCTACGGAGACTGCCTGAACAGTACCAACTTTAGCTTCTAACTGACCCAAGCGATCACCCACCACCACTAGTTGATCATCATAATCCTCAAATTTTGCTACAGCATCACTAGTAAATTGCTCAACTTGTCTCATAGTACCAGTTGATACAGTTTCAGTTCGAGTAACAACTGCCCAAATATCTTTAAGCGTCACATCTTGAGGTGGGGTAGAGGAAACCACCTCACTTTCCACCAAAGACGCAATTTTAACCATCATAGGTGTAGGTAACTGCTTTGCAGATAGACTTCCCCGAACTGAAGATAGCCCTAAATCCTGTACCAGAGTGAGGGGTCAGGAGGACCCTCCCAACCCTCCTGCAACCGGTACAGTCTGTTCATGCGACAAGAGGGGTAGGGTTATACCCCCAATTGGAGATAAGGTGGACAAAGAGGAAGAACTCATGGAAGCTGATACGTCCAAACTACAGTCCTCCACAACACGCCATACCAGATGCTTATCCATGGGGCCCTCATTCTTGGAAGCCTTCATATGTGGAACAGTTGGAAAACTTTTCTTCCGTCTCTTCCCCATTGTAGAATCACAAACTTCCACCTCTCAGCCCTCTGAAGAACTCCAAAGGGGCTCCAAAGGGTGGTGACCTGCCCCTTTGGTCACGCCCTTTCGGTCGCGTGCCCGAAGACGCGCCCGCGACCTCGTCCCGTGGCGCAACCCAAGCTGAAATAGGGCTACCCTCCTGACGTCAGCACCAGCATGCAGCGGTCACAGCTGCTCTCTCCACCGGCCAGGATCAACTCCACTCCTCGGTGTCCCGCGGCACAGCCCAAGCTGAAATAGGGCTACCCTCCTGATGTCAGCACCAGCATTCAGTGGTCACAGCTGTTCTCTCCACCGGCCAGGATCAACTCCACTCCTCCAGCTTTTCCTAAATTCTGATTCTGAGCTAATGCACAATGTTTCATTACCCATTAACATGAACAGCAATAGGGAAATTTCAAACAATTCACTATTGAGAGAGAGAGAGATTTTTTTTCACATACAGAAAAGCAAATAACAGGATGGTTGGAAAATCTCCCGGACTATAACGTATCCATAAAAGAGGCAGAGCCATTGTTCTCTGTGCATCAGGAAAACCTGGACTGTGCACTATGTGCCCTTCCTGACTGCGGTTGAAAGCTAAGGTTTTAAACTTTTCTTCCTGGCCCACTGTCAGTGCAGCCAGTTTTTATACAGATGAGGAAAAGTCCTGTGCATGCAAGGTCTAAATGCAGTTTACCTGAAGTATTTTCAAATGCAAAAAAAAAAATGTTCAAATTAATTAATCATGTCTTTTCTTCCTTGCTCATAGTTATTTCTTTTTTAAAGAAATTCATAAAAAATTCTTTGTTAAAAAACAAAACAAAACAATAAGCCACTTGAAGGCAAGATGATGGCAGGGATCTGCTGAGGAGTGGGTGCTCAGCACTGATCTTTCTGCCTAGCATTGTGTGGCAGCTCCAGTAGAGAGACGGGGTAGCAAAAACGCAAACAGGCCAGCATACCCTCAGGTTTGGCCAGCAATATCACTCTGGGGCAGAAAACATTGGCAACAAGTGGCTTTCCTTCTCCAGCGGCAGGAGCAGCATCTTTGGCGGGGCTGCTGGCTGAGTTATCTGCAACTCTGAATTCTTCTGGGGTATGTTTGTCTCTGGAACAGCGTACTCCCCCACCATGACCTGGGACGGTATCAGCAGTGTCAGGAGTGCTCCCAACTGGCTTACCAATGAGCTTACCAGTACAGAGAATTGAAGAGGGCCCAGAGGCAGCTCCAGTTCCTTTCCATTCTAGTGCAGTGGCTGTGGGTGAAGCTGGAGGAGCAGCAGGTTCACCTCTTATTATTGGAGACTCTTTGGCAGCAAGCTGTGGAAATGGTTCAAATCCAGTCATTGGGAGTTTAGTTAAGCTTTCAAGAATCACAATGCTATGGGATGCCATGGCCACTATGAATTCCTCTCTTTGGTCTGTTGTGGGGACTTTCAGTAAGGAACTATTAGCTTTTAAAATTGATTTCTATGAGTCTTCTGGGATACAGGAAGATCATGCTGGTTGGTTAGCCAATATGGAGGCAGAGCTGGGTCAGCTTCAAGGACTGTGTGTGGCCCATGTTAAGGATAAGAATTGGCTTTCCAGAAAGACAGAATATTTAGAGAATCAAGTGCGCAAGAATAACCTTAGACTGTTGAATTTTTCTAAATCTCCTATTCTGTCTGCTTCTGAGATGGTACACAAATATTTCTAGGAGGCTTTTGGGCTTCCTGGGGATAACTTGCCTCCTTTTGTGAGGGCACAGTATTTCTCCTTGGGTGCAGGTCCTCATGAGTCTACCTCCTGTGATTCCCCTCAGGTTCCTGGGAACTTAAATGGGTTTCTGAAGGATTCCCTTGAGGTGATAACTTTGCAGACCACTTTGCTTGTGATCCTGGTCCTGGAACCTGATAAGTCTGTAATTCTTTGTTCATATTTCAGGAATTTCAATATGCTTTTTCTAGGTTCTTTTGTGCATATTTTCCCCAATCTTTCATGTGTTACCCAACAAAGGAGGAAAGAATTTCTGGGATTTAGACCCAGGGTTCTTTCCTTTGGTGGGAATTTTGTTTTGAGATTTCCTTCTCATTGTATAATTACCTATAAATATAAAAGTTTTCTTTTTTTTTTAACCTGGGCAGCTTTTGTAGTTCCTGGTGGCTACAGAGAAGGCTAGGATCATGGTGTTGTCCCCTACGGCTGAGCATAATTTCTTGCTCTGCTATAAAAGATTGTTATTTTTTGATAGAGATTATTTCTCATTGAATTTATTTCCTTGAGCCTCTGCATCCTTTTTCTCATTATTGCGGTCTTTTTTTGAGATAATTATTTCATGGAATTTGATAATTTTCTTATTATTGGATATTGTTACTCCATAAATTTATTGTTACTCCTATAATCTGAAATTCTGTACATAGTTTATTAGCTTCTTGCTATAAACAAAGATTATATATCAACTCAAATCTAGTTAAAATGTAAATCATAAATTGTTTTGTTATTAATCCCAAAAGTTACTATGTAAAAAGTTAAACAATCATTCTATGTAAAATGTTCTGTTATTTGTAAATCGCCCCTGATCTTTGGAAGGGGCGGTATAGAAGAAGCTAATAAATAAATACATTTCTTTTCATTTCTTGTTTTTCTTGGAATGTATTAAGAATAGTTTAATAAAAATGATAAATTAACAAAAAACACCCCCCAAAACTAACATTATTTTATTTTAGGTGGTCTTAAAGACAGTACTCTTATGATGGAGTGCAAGTATGGGACAGATTGAGAGGTTTGCATTCCATGAAACTGAGAAAATTAATTTTGCATGGAATTCCCAAGTTCACTAGTCTCAGGGCCTCATAGAAAGATGTTACAGATACAGGGAAAGTTACACTAAGGGGTCTATCTAATTCATTTGCTGTTTGCTGAATATTTCCTATGCAGCTTTCTATCTACACCTGAGTTCTTGGAATTTGTAAGTCCTCATTAATGCTTGAAATCACTTGTCATTACTTAGAGATGGCAGACCTCCAGAAGTGGTTTGACTTCATTTGTACATTGTCTGAAGTGAAGTAAGAAAGTTTAATTCTCATTTCTATTGGTTCTCTTTAAGAGATTTTAATTTAACATTTTATCCTTGCTCAGTCTGTCTTATTAGATACTGAGCATATGCAGATTTACTCAGCTCAAGTAATTAAAAAAAGGTCTCTTCTGATAATCATACTCATTGATTTTATGAAGCTATGAGTAAAAGATGCTTATAGAAGAGAGGAGAGAAATTCTTGAACCTCTACAGATGCGGAAATTCCATAAAGGTCTGGATTTGCTAAATAATTTCATCTTTTACTGTTTGAAGTAACAAATACTAACCTAGAGCAGAATAGTTTGTTTTATTTTACAGACTGAGAACTGAACCTTGAAGGGTCTTGTTCTTGTTTTATCTAGTTTATACACATGCATGTGATCTTTGTAGTACTAAATCATGCAGATGCCACAGTCCAGAAAAGGTGTTTCAATAGATGAATGCCTTTAGTATTTATTTTTTTAATGATTTTTTTTATACCGCCTTTCAGGGTTATCAAAGCGGTTTACAATTAACTCAACATTATATATGGAACACAGAGGTTAATACATTGAACTTAGTACATTACACTGAACTGGGTCAACAAGCTATGATTATATTGTACAAACTATAATATTTTGTTAGGATAACAGCAACTATGTTACATTGAACTGGTTCATCAAATTATGATTCATTGTAATGCTATGAGATTGTATGGTGAGCTAAGTCATTAGAATTCTGACTGCCCCCTACTTCCTCAAAATCATCAAGGCCTGAAGTACATGGAACCTTGCATAGTTATGTTTCTGAAGGGACATGATTAAGCAGGGAGAATGGGGGCCAAGAAGAAACCAAGGAGGTGTCACCACCAGGCTCACCCACAAATGTCTTGTGCCCTCTTATTCCTCTTGCCTCAGAAGATCTTTCAATACTACAATTAATGAGCCAAATGATGAAAACTGGAAACAGCAAAAGCACTGGCAAGTTAAATGCAAAGCATTGATAAGGCAGCAAAGGGAGAATGTGAGAAGAAGCTTGCTGCAGAAGCAAAAATGCGTAATAAAGACTTTTTCAAGTACATTCTTAGCAAAAAACCTGTGAGAGAGTCAGTTGGTCTATTAGATGATAGAAGGGCTAAAGGTGCACTAAGAGGCGACAAGGCGATAGCGGAGAGACTGAATGAATTCTTTGCTTCGGTCTTTACTGAGGAAGATGTAGGGATGTTACCCATGACTGAAGTGGTATTTAAAGGTGTGGAAAAATTGAAGGAAATATCGATACATCGGAAAGATGTATTACAATTATTTGATAAACTGAAGAGTAGCAAATCACCTGGACCGGATGATATATATCCAAGGGGTGTTGAAAGAACTGAAATATGAAATTGCAGACCTGCTATTAGTAATCTGTGAACTATCATTAACATCATCTGTAATATCTGAAGATTGGAGGATGGCCAACGTAACGCCAATTTTTAAAAAGGGTTCCAGGGGTGATCCGGGAAACTACGGACTGGTGAACCTGACGTCAGTACCGGGAAAAATGGTAGAAACCATCATAAAGAATAAAATTGCTGAACATGTAGATAGTCATGGCTTAACGGGAGACAGCCAACATGGCTTTAGACAAGGAAAATCTTGTCTTACTAATCTGTTATGTTTTTTTAAAGGTGTGAATAAACAGGTAGACAAAGGTGAGTTGGTGGATATAGTGTTATTGGAGTTTTAGAAAGCCTTTGACAAGGTCCCTCATCAGAGACTTTTGGCAAAACTAAAGAGTCATGGGATAGGAGGCAGTGTACTATTGTGGATCAGGAACTGGTTAAAAGATAGAAAGAGGAGGGTAGGGCTAAATGGCCAATTTCCCAGTGGAGAAAGGTGAATAGTGGTGTACCCCAGGGATCTGTGCTGGGTCCGCTGCTTTTTGACATATTCATAAATGACCTGGAAAAGAGAATAATGAGTGAGGTCATCAAATTTGCAGATGACACAAAACTATTTAAAGTTGTTAAAACCCATGAGGATTGTGGAAAATTGCAAGAGGATCTTGATAAATTTGAAGACTGGGCATCAAAATGGCAGATGAAATTTAATGTGGACAAGTGCAAAGTTATGCACCTAGGGAAGAACAACCAAAATTATGCTTACACGATGCAAGGTTCCACATTAAGAACCACCACCCAGGAAAACGATTTAGGCGTCATTGTGGATAACATGTTAAAACCCTCCGTCCAGTGTGCAGCGGTGGCCAAGAGAACAAATAGAATGTTAGGTATCATAAGGAAAGGAATGGAAAATAAAACAAAGGATATTATAATCCCTCTGTATCGTTCCATGGTGCGACCGCACCTTGAATATTGTGTGCAATTCGGGTCGCCGTATCTTAAAAAGGATATAGCATTATTAGAAAAGGTACTTAGAAGAGCCACCAAAATGGTAAAGGGGATGGAAGGATACCCCTAAGAAGAAAGGCTAAAAAGGTTAGGGCTCTTTAACCTGGAAAAGAGATGGCTGAGGGGAGATATGATAGAAGTCTATAAATTAATGAACGAAGTGGAATGGGTAAACGTAGATCAATTGTTTACTTTATCAGAATATAGAAAGACTAGGGGACATGCAATGAAGCTACAGGGTAAACTATTTAAGACTAATAAAAGAAAATATTTTTTCACTCAACGTGTAATCAAACTCTGGAATTTGTTACCGGAGGATATAGTAAAGGCTGTTAGTGTAGCTGGGTTTAAAAAAGGTTTGGACAAGTTCCTGGAGGAAAGGTCCATAAACCATTATTAAAAAAGGGACCCAGGATATCAATGCTTGACCCAATACAAGCATTGTGAAACCTGTGTCTTTCGGGGAAACTGCTAGGTACGTATGACCTAGATTGGCCATTGTTGTAAACAGGATACTGGGCTTGATGGACCTTGGTCTGACCCAGTATGGCATTCTTATGTTCTTATGTAATGGGTAACTTAAAAAAAATCCTTGTAGGCACTGCAGTCACAAGATCAGCCTTCAAATGTTTTGATGTTTCTTAAAATACTATTAAAGGCCATATTTCTTCCTGTTGAGATTGTTATAAAAAAATTGTTGTGAAAGAATAATTTTCACATTATGCTAATGCTAATGATGCTTTTTAAAATTTTATTTCGAGGATTACTATTTTAGTTTAAAGACAATACTAAGCTTTGACAATTGTTTGATGTTGTAGAAGAGCCTTATCAAATAAGGATACATTAGTATGTTATACATTAGTATGCATCTAGTTTCGTGGAATGATGCAAGTGATGAAAAGTGTTGAGAGGAAGAGATGGGATATTCATAGTGAAAAAAAGAGACCTCTGCTGGACAGTAAACTGGTGAAGGTAATTAAATGATGTATCCGCCTAATGAATATATTTAAAAAATCACAATGAATGCGCTACTCTGTAACCCTAATATTTGATTATGTCGTCTCCATTTCCTCTAATTCTGGAAGTCATCTAGTCTAGCACATGCTCAATAACTGGAAATAGACACTTGGAGACAGGCTGGGTGCACTTTGCATCCTGATGGGCTTTGGAAAAACCCACACTGGTCATGTGGTGATTCCAGATGCTTTTTATCTCCATTTTGCCTCTGCGACTGTACACATGGACTTCACCGAATGGATTATATAAAAATCAAATTGACTACATATGTGGAAGTCAACGATGGAAAAGCTCTGTAACATCAACAAAGACAAAACCTGGAGCTGACTGTGGTACAGATCATCAACTACTAGTATGCAAACTCAAGCTAAAGTTGAAAAAGAGCAAACCACTCATGAATGCAGCAAAATATGACCTTGAGAATATACCACTGGAATTTAAAGACTGCCTGCAAAATCGATTTGCTGCTTTAGATACAAATGACAGAGCTCCGGAAGAGTTATGGAATGACATCAAGAAGGTTGTGTTGGAAGAAAGCGAGAAGTCTCTACAAAAGGTGAAAAAGCAAAAACGGCCAAAATGGATGACGGAAGAAACTCTGAAAATTGCCCAGAAATGCAGAGAAGCTAAAGCCAGAGGAGAAAGAAAGACAATCGCAGAACTCAACAGAGATTTCCAACGTGCAGCAAGACAGGACAAGGAAAAGTACTACAATGACACTTGCAAGGAAATAGAAGCAGAAACTATTAGAGGAAGAACAAGATCGGCTTTCCTAAAGCTACGAGAGTTAAAGAAAAAGTTCCAGCCTCAAATTGGAATGTTACAAGATGCTCAAGGTTCTATGTTGAATGATGCTGAGAAGATCAAGAAAAGGTGGAAGGAATATACAGAGTTTTTATATGATAAAGATCAAGTGGACCAACAGCCATTTCAACCTGTACCTTATGATCGGGAACCATTGGTGATGAAAGAAGAAGTTGAAGCAGCATTGAAAGCCTTATCAAAGAACAAAGCACCAGGCATTGATAGCATTCCCATAGAAGTATTGCAGCAATCTGATGCAGCTGTTACCGTACTCACAAGGCTCTGCCAAGAAATATGGAAGACAACATCATGGCCAACTGACTGGAAAAGATCTGTGTTTATACCAATACTAAAGAAAGGTGATCCAACTGACTGTGGAAATTATCGCACAATCGCTCTGATCCCACATGCCAGCAAGATTCTACTGAAGATTATTCAAAAGAGACTACAACCATACCTGGAAAAAGAACTACCTGAAGTGCAAGCAGGGTTCAGGAAAGGGCGAGGAACGAGAGACATCATTGCGGATGTGAGATGGATCCTTGAAAAGACTAAAGAATACCAAAAGGATATCTATTTGTGCTTTATCGACTATAGCAAGGCTTTTGACTGTGTAAACCATGAGAAACTCTGGGCCACATTAAGAAGCATGGGTATACCAGAACACCTGATCGTTCTCTTGCGCAATCTGTACATTGATCAAGAAGCAACAGTTCGAACGGAACAAGGAGAAACAGAATGGTTTAAAATAAGCAAAGGTGTAAGACAAGGCTGCATACTTTCCCCCTACCTGTTTAATTTATATGCAGAACAAATCATCAGAGAAGCAGGATTGTATGAAGACAACAGAGGTGTGAAGATTGGTGGAAGACTCATCAACAACCTTCGCTATGCTGATGATACCACATTACTGGCTGAAAGTGAAGATGATCTGAAACATTTGCTTCTCACAATCAAAGAACATAGTCTCAAAATGGGCCTGCACCTTAATGTAAAGAAGACAAAGATCATGACAACTGGCATAATCAACAGGTTCATCATTGAAGGAGAAGAAATTGAAATTGTGAACAACTTTAACCTACTTGGATCAACTATCAATAAAGAAGCAACAAGCAGTCAAGAAATCAGACGATGCATTGCTCTTGGCAGAATGGCTATGAAAGACCTAGATAAGATTCTCACGAGCAGAGATGTCTCTCTCCATACAAAGATTCGACTTGTTCAAGCCATGGTATTTTCAATAACATCATATGGATGTGAAAGCTGGACAGTGAAAAAGATAGACAGGAAGAAAATTGATGCCTTTGAATTATGGTGCTGGCAGCGAATACTGTGTATACCATGGACTGCCCGAAGAACAAACCAGTCGGTTCTAGAGGAGATCAAACCTAAGCTTTCTTTAGAAGCTCAGATGACAAGACTTTGACTTTCATACTTTGGACACATCATGCGAAGAGAGAGATCATTAGAGAAAGACATTATGCTGGGCAAGATAGAAGGTCAACGCAAAAGAGGAAGGCCAGCAATGAGATGGATCGATACAATAACAGCAGCTACGGGTACCAGTCTGTCAACAATGAGCCGCCTGACTGAAGACCGAACACAGTTTAGGATAGCTATCCAGAGGGTCGCCATGAGTCGCCTCTGACTCAACGGCACTTAACAACAACATCCTGGCCTGACACATGAAGGTAAAGGGGGGGGGGGGGAGATAGCTACACAAATTTTCACAAGATTATTACAAACCTAAATTTGCAAAAAATTGTAGAAGTGTGTGCATCTTGTCTGCAACCTCTCTGATCTGTAAACAAGATGGTTTGCCCCTGATGTTTTTTAGCTAATGAGCTGTTTAGGATTGACTGTTATGTGCAAGCAGCAATTCAAAGTGGGAGCCAAGGGGGGAACTTTCAGGAGCAAAACCATGGGCTTTTGTCCCTTTAGAGCAATGGCTTGTCCCTTTAGAGTGATTGCAGATTGATTAAGCTCAAATTGTTTCAAAGGTGTTACTCAGACCAGGGACCTGAATTTTCTTCAAAAGTTATTCAGGGAGAGCCAGCGTTGTGGCTACCCGAGCTTGGTGTGCTGCCCATAACACCTGTGATTGGCTGCAGTTGGAGCTCCTCCTTTCTTCATTTCAGCGCTCCTGCAGTATTTAAACGCCGGCAGAGGAGACTCGGTGAGAGCCAGCATTGTAGCTACCCGGGCTTGGTGTGCTGCCCATAACACCTGTGATTGGCTGCTGTTGGAGCTCCTCCTTTCTTCATTTCAGCACTCCTGCAGTATTTAAACGCCGGCAGAGGAGACTCGGTGAGAGCCAGCATTGTAGCTACCTAGGCTTGGTGTGTAGCCCATAACACCTGTGATTGGCTGCAGTTGGAGCTCCTCCTTTCTTCATTTCAGCGCTCCTGCAGTATTTAAACGCCGGCAGAGGAGACTCGGTGAGAGCCAGTGTTGTAGCTACCCGGGCTTGGTGTGCTGCCCATAACACCTGTGATTGGCTACTGTTGGAGCTCCTCCTTTCTTCATTTCAGCGCTCCTGCAGTATTTAAACGCCGGCAGAGGAGACTCAGTGAGAGCCAGCGCTGTAGCTACCCGGGCTTGGTGTGCTGCCCATAACACCTGTGATTGGCTGCAGTTGGAGCTCCTCCTTTCTTCATTTCAGCGCTCCTGCAGTATTTAAATGCCGGCAGAGGAGACTCGGTGAGAGCCAATGTTGTAGCTACCCGGGCTTGGTGTGCTGCCCATAACACCTGTGATTGGCTGCAGTTGGAGCTCCTCCTTTCTTCATTTCAGCGCTCCTGCAGTATTTAAATGCCGGCAGCCTCTGCGGCCGCGGTCGCGTGCCCGAAGGGGGCGTGACCAAAGGGGGAACGCCCCTTTGGTGCCCCTTCGGTGCCTTTCGGGCCTTGGGGCCCTAGTCGCTGTAAGAATGCCCAGGGGTCACGCGAAACGAAAGAGTAAGTCAACTAAGCCTGCGATGTCATCTGTGAAATCTGCTAACGCTACCACTGTTCCTCCTGCGATTCATGGTCCTATGGATCAGCATGTGGTAGTTTTGACACCTATTGCAGCACAAGATGTTTCGCTGTCTACCTCCGGTGCTTCTTTGAGTTCATTCGATAGGACTCCTTCGCCTAACCCTGGTTCCTCTCCAAGTCCTGCTTTGGATGGTTCTTCTTCTTCAGAGTTGTCTGCTTCTGGGGAGGAGGACGAGCCATCAGCTATCATTCATGTGTCTTCTAATGAGGTACCCTTGACCGACTCCATTTTGGCTGTTAGCTCCCAAGGTTTGACGTCTTTGCCTTTGGTTACCAATGTTGAAGACATTTCTTTAGTTGATATATGGAAACTTGTTTCTGCTACGCACTCTTTGCTGTCCCGGTTTATGGACCAAACCGCTAATTTTTCTCGTCAGGTTATTGATCGAGTCTATGCTGTGGACAGCACTGTTAAGAGTTTGTCTCAACATATGTTTCAGGTAGAGACGCTCATTGGTCCTTTACAGGCTGCGAGTGAATCTACTGTTAAGGATACCTTAATGTTGTCTAAGCAGGTAGAATTTTTGGAAAATAGCTTGCGGGCAAAAAATATTCGTATCTTGAACTTCCCTAGAATTCATTTTATGTCTGCAGTTTCTTTGTTTAAACAGTATTGTACAGATGTTTTGCAATTATCTGATGTTGAATCTATTTTGGTAGCTCACTGTTTCTATGTTTTAGCTCGGGGGACCTCAGGGGATAGTGGCACTCTGGTGGAAGAGGTGCAGGACACTTTTGATTTGACTGATTTTTTGGAAAATTCTCAAGTCCTGATCTCCACCCGTGCTACTTTAGTGGTTACTTTGGTCAATCTTGCAGATAAGGCCCTAATTATGAAGGCCTTTTTTAAGAAGAAAGATTCTCTTTTTTTATGGCCATAAGATTTCCATTTTCCCAGATGTCTCCCGATCCACACAAACTCGGAGGCGGGCTTTCCTCCAGCTGAAGCCTAGAGTTCTGGCTGGGGGAGGTACCTTTTTTCTTCGATTTCCGTGTAAATGCTTGATTACTTTGCAGGGTAACAGTTATGTTTTTACAGAAAGTCTTCAGCTTGTGGCTCTATTAGATTCATTAGCAGGTTGAGAGGGAAGTTTAGTTTATTATCTTCTAAATGTCTTTTTCCTTTTTATTTTTTAGGTTAGGAGATGTAGCCTTTATTGGTTTGAGCTCTGGTATGCTATAATGTTGTGCTCTTCGTGATGTGGACTATATGGTAGTCTTGAAGTTACTTGTTTTTTCTTAGTGATATCCTTTTTGCTTGATCTGCCTAATTATGTGATATTTGTATTTGGAATGCATCAATTAAAAGTTTGGAAAAAAAAAATTATTCAGAGTTTGTTAGAATCTCTCGAGTTTACCTGGTAGCTTCATTCCCTGTGACACCCTCAGAGTTCAGGACAGGTTGAAACACTGAATCAGACTTTAAATCATCAGTTGTTGAAACTTTGTAAAGAAAAGCTAAACTGTCTTGGCTAGATGCCTTGCCTTTGACTCTGTTCAAGATACAAACTGCCTCAAGGGCTAGACTAAAAGTTTCTCCACATGAACTGTTATACGGGAGACTACCCACCTTTAATGGACCTGAGCCACCAGAATTACCCAATTTTGTATTGCAAGACTCACTCTTGACCTCTTATATTTCCCAGCAGCAGAAGCAACTCTCTTCCCTCCACGGGTATGCTCAGCAGTTCCAGTCCCTTCCGCTAGATGTTTCAGCTCATTCTTTTCAACCCAGAGACTGGATCCTGGTAAAGATGTACCACCAATACATACTACAGACACCATGGGAGGGACTGTTTCTTTTGACAACACTGACTGCAGTTAGCTGCTAAAGATCCTGGATTCATTACACTCACTACAAACACTCTCTACCTCTGGACCTGACTTCAGGACTGGGATGAGAAGCAGCTGACACCAGAGCAGCCAAGACTAGCAGCTAGAGAGAGAGAGGAGAAGTCTCCTGAAGAAAAGTGGCTATTGGAGACAGTACCAAGTCTCAGCCGGAAGGTAACACTGAACCCAAATAACTGTTTCCTGTTACCCTTTCGGCAGACCTACTGATGTAGAATCTCACAAGAAAAACTGTAGTTGTCAGGAGGAGAGAGATTACAATGAATGCCCTTCCAGTTTGGCAACAGTGAAGTTTCTTCCCCCTTCCAGCTCTTGTGAATATCTTGGTATTGTTATGTTTTACATCTCCACTACCTTTTAATACAGGCTCTGCCTTTCTATCTTTAATGAACCTTGGGCATGGGACCCTATGCTTTCAGAAAGAAGGGACTGGTCAAAAATTGGGGACAAGTATTTGTGAATATAAGATCAGTTTCAAAGACTATGTTTATATGCTTGCCAATTCTTCCCTATGTCCTCACCTAATTTGACTGAGGTATTGTTTTTAGGCAGATCTCCTGAAGTAGTTGTGTGGGGATTAGTAGCGTGGAAACCCCCTCCTGGAACTTATTGGATTTGTGGGTACAAAGTTTTCTCTTTCTTTATCTGGCAGGGCCAAGGCTTATGTTTTATAGGGCAGGTTATCCCTGATATTACTATTAGCCCTTCTTTGCCAGAAGGCAGAGTGAGAAACAATGTGACTCTGCTATCCTAAATAAAATCTCAAGTGCTTATGATGGAGATTCAGTAGGAAGGGCTATAATTTCCTGCGTAGGGGTATTTATGAATCACAGTGAAATCCGAGTCCTGGCCTCCATTCTTTCTGATTACATGAATGAGACTGCTGGGTCCCTGACAAATATCTGTGATAAGATGAGCCAGCTCTGTAGCCTAACTCTCCAGAATAGATGGGCCCTATACTATTTGTTAGCAACCCAGGGAGGAGTTTGTTCTCTGGTAGGTACCGAGTATTGTACTTTTGTTTCAGATCAAACCCAGAATCTGACTGCTCATATTAAGAATATAAAATCTCTCCAACCATTCCTGACAGATATCATATGAGATAATACAGGTTTAGATAATAAATCAGATTTGTTTAACATTTGGGGGCTTGTTTACAAAGCTGCGGTAGCGGTTCGCGATCGTTATCGGAGCCGCGACCCCATTGATTTCAATGGGGCCGCGGCTCCGATAACGACCGCGAACCGCTACCGCGGCTTTGTAAACAAGCCCCTTGGGGATGGTTGAAACAACTTGTAGTCTAAATTCTTCTTTTTGCTTTGCTGTTAATAGGTTTGTGTTGCTGTTTTCAGTTAATCCCAAATTTTGCAGCTCTGATGAAGGCCTATATTCCAAAACTTTCCCTTCAGCTTGTTCTTATTAATTTTGAAGTTACAGAGATTATGGCATCTGATCACCTGCTTTCACTTCCCTAAGGATCCCATGGCCTAGGAAGAGGGACCAAACAACTCAGGGATGTGGAGCACAGCAAGCCCAGACACTCCTCCTTATCCCTTGTCCTTTTGCATCCTCACCTTGGTGAACACCTGCCTGTTAGACAGGCTGTGTTCAAAGGGGAAAATTAGAAGAAAAATTAAAAGGTTCTTCTGAGCTTTCATTAAGACCTTTTCATTATCCTATATGTTTGTTTTAGTAATGCTTTTGGTACACTATCAGCCATCATTTTGAGATATTTCACTTTAGTAATCATGGCTTTTTTTTCTCTTCCCCTTACATAAGAACATAAGATATGCCATACTGGGTCAGACCAAGGTCCATCAAGCCCAGTATCCTGTTTACAACAGTGGCCAATCTAGGTCATACGTACCTAGCAGTTTCCCCAAAAGACACAGATTCCACAATGCTTGTACTGGGTCAAGCATTGATATCCTGGGTCCCTTCTTAATAATGGTTTATGGACCTTTCCTCCAGGAACTTGTCCAAACCTTTTTTAAACCCAGCTACACTAACAGCCTTTACTACATCCTCCGGTAACAAATTCCAGAGTTTGATTACACGTTGAGTGAAAAAATATTTTCTTTTATTAGTCTTAAATAGTTTAAACACCTATACTAGCTAAATTACACTGGCTACCAATACAATGCAGGATAAACTATAAGACTATTATAACTACCTTCAAGGCATTAAATAACATGGTTCCACCAACACTAAGTAAGCTTATTACTAAGGACTCTAATAAAATAGTACACAGGAAAGGCTATACAAACAAAATAATAACCCCGAAAGACTTCACAAAAGCTAAAAAGATAATCAACAAAAAGGCATTCTCCCATGCAGCACCCACCCTATGGAACTCACTTCCTGAGGAAATTAGAGCAGTAACAGAAATTAAGGAACTCAGAAGCTAAAAACCCACCTTTTTACATCACACTTTGATCCCATGACATACTCCTTCTCCCAAAATGAAAACGGATAACTAATAACAACTCAGATCCCTAACTGAAAGTCACTAAAACAAGCATCTAAAATTAGAAAACGAATAACAAATGTCAACGAAGGCCCCTACCAAGAAAGACATAAAATAACTTTAACTTAAATTTCCCACTCCCCTTTATTCTGGCATTCTTTACCCCTTTCCGGCAATTTCTCATCTTAAATTATCACAATTAGTCCATCTAACACTAGGTGATTTTATATAGCATAAACATTATATTCTGTATATAGTTGTTATTTAGTTTATTGTTTAGTTTTTCGTTATTGTACTTAGATCTCAGTTTCAAATATAACTTAATACGTTTTGTTTAAGGCTCAGGCCTATTGTACATAGTTCAATGATGTTCCATGTAAAAACACAGATCTTTGATCTGTCCCTTAACTTGATTTTGTAAACCGCACCTGATCATTGGGAAAGTGCGGTATATAAGTGATTGTTAAATAAAAATAGTTTACCCTGTAGCTTCATTGCATGTCCCCTAGTCTTTCTATATTCTGATAATGTAAACAATCGATCTACGTTTACCCGTTCCGCTCCGTTCATTAATTTATAGACTTCTATCATATCTCCCCTCAGCCGTCTCTTTTCCAGGTTAAAGAGCCCTAACCTTTTTAGCCTTTCTTCCCTTCCTGAGCATTTTTTGTTCCCAAGGAAGCAGCCTGCCAATTAACTAGTTTAACTCTTGAGAAAGTTTCAAGATATGTTTCAGCCCTCCTGCTTTGTGCATGTGCCAAAAAGATATAAAAAGCCTGTGCTTCCCCAAGGAGGTCATCACTTATAATCATTGCTTGTGACCCTGCTGCAGCAGTGATAATAAAGTTTTTGCTTCTGCATTACAGATGGTTCATATTGTCTGTTTTACTTCTCTGCAGAAAAGGACCCAAGAGGGGTTAGCCAATTCCTCTCACAAGGGGCATCATCGGAGCATGGATGGAGCTTGTTCATAACCCAGTAAGAAACGTGGAATGCAACAAATGTTGCATTCCACGTTTCTTACTGGGTTCTTGTCGCACGTGGAATCGTGCTCAGTTGTTGGAGCTTGTTCATATGCATGTAAATTATAAATTACCTTACTATGCACTTATGTGTATTAAATAGTTGCACCCATTTACAAGTGACCTGCTCAAGAAGAGGTGTAAGTGATCATGCCTACATTCAAGGTATGTCCTCTGCTACATATACCGGTATCTTGTAAAGACATAGGAGGTGCCGACCTGTTTTAATAAAATAGGCTTAAAATAAGCACCTGAAATGTGGTTTTACTAGTCACCACCTTATACAATTACCCTCCATGTGTAAGGGTACCAGATGTCCCCAATTTTCAGGAATTGTCCCCAATTTTAGAACTATGTCCATGACACCCACCTGTTTGCCAGCTTCCTGTCCCCTGATTCCAACAATGGGAACAGAGGGAGTAGAAAAATAAGTATTTTCAATTAGGCAATTTGAATATGTCAGTTTTTAGAATGTACAACCATTATCTTTATATTTTGCACAGTACATCATTGTTTCTTTTCTTCTATTGATTTGTCTGCTTGGAAGTAATATTATTGTTGTAACCAAAGGAGCGCGGACTTACCGCTCCTCGATTTCCTTGATGTGACTCCTTTCCCATGGCCCCCCTTTTTGTGTAATTCACCCCCCCCCACCCACCTTTTCCGCAGAGGAACAAAATAGACAGACAATAAGGCGTATTGGTCAACAAACTGGTCGCAGCTTTATTAATTATTTAAATGCATGAATATATAACATCCCATAACCAAAAACCAGCGGACTCCTCCCATCACCAGCCATATCACTAGCAAGGTGATAGGGCCTCCGCTTATTCCTACTTCCCCCCCTTAGCCCCCGGCTTTGCCATATCATTAGCAAAAACCCAGCCAGGGGGGTTGTCCGGGTCGGGGGTACCCACCCCCGTCCCAAGCTTATCGTAAGCTTCCGGACTCCAGAAACCTCCGGGATCCCGCCACCAGCGCAGTCGTCATGCACATCACTGCGCCGCCCCCACAGAACAAAGCTGCGACCAGCGAACATCCTGCATAACAACGCACTCGATAGCCTCTTGCCAATCATTCAATAAGAGATCCAGACCAACCGGGGATAAATGAACATCGTCCCCCCTATACAAACCCGCACAACCCACATCCACCCAGGAATGGAAAATCTGATATCCCTGATGCTCACAGACCCATCGGCCGATTTGTCAATTGATCTTTACAAGGCCCCGTGACCAGCGCCGCTGGTCCCGACAAATCGGCTGAGGGATAATGTCCGACCAGAGCAGTATAATGCCCGGGAATAGGCGCAAAACCAGATCCAAATCCTTCTGTACAGCTCGTATTAACTGTTTACAAGTCCATGCTGATAAGTCATTGCCACCCAAATGCAGTAGAAGTAAGCGAGGCGGCTCTCAAAGTCTGGCATGGTGCCGAAGCAAGGGGAGCAGTTGCGTCCACCGCAAACCCCGCTCACCCAGCCATGAGACGGTCACCACTGCTGAATCCAGGCCTAAATTCGGCCCCACAGACCGCACAGCTGCACGGCGACCTGCCCAGAACATGTAAGAGTGGCCAATCAGCCAGCAGCCACACGAAGTCTGCTCCCGGTCTGCAAAAGAAACACAGCATTAGTTTTCCCTCATCCCCAATCCCCCGCCCCCATTAGAAACGGACATAATCCAAAAAAGCCTTAGACCGCCATCTCCCTATGCGCTGCACATCAGGAGCCAAGAAACCCGCCGCAGCCGCGCTAGTCGTGGCCCCTATGCGGAAGGAATGCGGCGCAAAAAACTGCGGCTCTTCCCCAACCTGCCGCAGGGCCAAGCGTAACACCGCGGTGACCTGAAATCTAGTCACCGGTCGAGCATCAGCATGTACAAACAGCAAACCCCCGCCCACCGGACGAAGGTCAAGATAACCCATTATGGCCGCCACCAAATAGACAAGTAGACAAGTAGAGGCATCGACCAATGCTCAAAGTACCACCCACCGCCCTCGCCCCAACTGATCGGTCTTGGACCATGCCAACAAGACCCGCAAGACTGCTTTGTCAAGCAGTACATGCCGAAACATCAAACCTCCCACCCCTGCCGAAGTTCCGGAAGAGGCCACCAACTCCCCCACCCGAAAAGCCCCAAAAAACGCTAAACAGAATATCGCTTTGAACATAACCCCCTCGTAGCTGGACGATGCCACCTCGGGTAGCACAGCACACAGCCTCTCAAGCAAGACGTGGGTAATAGGCCGTCTACGGTCCCTGGGAGTCGGCTCAACACGCTCCCAACCGTGCAGCAATCTCCCGGTTAAGAAACCTGCCCCAGCCGGGGCACAA
Source organism: Ichthyophis bannanicus (assembly GCA_033557465.1). Lineage (NCBI taxonomy): Eukaryota > Metazoa > Chordata > Amphibia > Gymnophiona > Ichthyophiidae > Ichthyophis > Ichthyophis bannanicus. The sequence continues at coordinate 1,252,449,893 of CM066031.1, read as the reverse complement.
CCCACCGCTCTTGCAAAAAACATGAACCCCGCCAGATGACTCCAGACCGCAGTTCTTGACAGCCCGCAAGATTTCACTGCTACCACATAGTCAGCCAACAGCCGATCGGAAACCGCGTCCAGCCTCCGTCCGTTCGCAGCGCAGAACTCTTCGATCTTGCCGCAGCCATGCCAATAAGCTGCCCAGGTGGAGCGTGCTACTGAACTCCGGAGCAAGCTCATCATCTCTCCAGGCCAACTTGCCACAAGCGCTCGGGGACCGGGCACCCATCGACCGCCGCTCCGGGCGCGAGCTTGCGAAAACGCTCCCACTGTAAACGAGAAAGAGCGTCAGCCAACTCATTGCAGCAACCCGGAATATGGCTAGCCCTAATTACTACATTTAACCGTAAGCACGACAACACCACCTCCCGCATGAGCTCCGCCACCTGCCGACACCTGGGGTAAAGTTATTAATGACACTCACTACCGCGGCATTATCACACCACCACAAGATCCGCCTGTTACGAAAGCGGTCAGGCCACAATTCCAAGGCCACCCATATGGGAAAGAGCTCCAAGAAAGCTACATTTTTGACTAGACCCGTATCCCGCCACCATTGCGGCCACCTCTCGGCACACCATGCCCCGGCAAAATAAATGCCCAGCCCGATCCCCCCCCGCCGCATCCGTAAACAACTGCAACTCATCCGAGGACAACTCCTCCCCCAGCATGACCAAAGACCCATTAAAATCCCTCAGGAAGATATCCCAAATCTGTAAGTCTGCCCTCATCACACCGTACACCCGGATTCGATGTTGTGGTTGGAGCACCCCCGCGGTAGCCCTCGCCAAACGACGTAGAAACATTCTACCCATCGGAATTACCCTGCATGCAAAATTCAACACCCCTAGCAAGGACTGCATTTCCCTCAATGTCAACTTACGGGATGCCCTGGCATTGGCTACCAACACCCTTAAACGGACCACTTTATCACCAGGGAGACGCACCATCATCGCAGCCGAATCCAATTCTACACCTAAGAAGGTCAAGGACCGCGCGGGGCCCTCCGTTTTTCTGTCCGCTAGCGGAACACCCAACTCACCCGCCAATACCAAAAAACCCTGGACCAGCGCCTGACAATCCCCGGAATGCTCACTTCCCACAAACAAAAAATCGTCCAGATAGTGAACAACATTTGCACAACCGACCTCCTTCACTAATGCCCAATGCAAAAAGGTGCTAAACTTTTCGAAGTATGCACAGGACACTGAACAACCCATTGGCATGCACTTATCAAAATAAAATTGATCCGCAAACCGAAACCCCAACAAAGGAAAACTATCGGGATGCACCAGCAGTAGTCGAAAGGCCGACTCAATGTCGACCTTCGCCATCCACGCCCCTTGCCCAGCACGCCTCACCAATGCAACCGCCCGATCAAACGACGCATACCGCACCGTGCCCATATGACGCGGTATTTGATCATTAACCAACTCACCTACCTAAACTTCCCCACTTCTTTTTTTGGGATAATCCCCAATGGAGAAACCACAAACTCCGGGAACGGCTGATCAAGGAAGGGACCTGCCACACGCACTAGTTCCAACTCAGCTAACAACTTTTCTTGTACAACGGCCGCCAACCGTCGAACGGAAGGTGAATTGCGCGACAACCTGCCGCGCACTTCACCCACCACCGGAATGATAAAACCCACCCGAAACCCCTCGTCTAAAATCACCCTGTCCCCCTTTTTGGGATAACTGGCCAACCTAGCTTGTAACGCCGGTACCTTAATTGGGGTAGGGGCTAAGGTGCGTAATGCCCTACTTTGGCAGTGTCCCACCTGGGGGGGTGGGGAGCTTCTTGCCACACTTGGCAGCAGGATGCCCCCCCCCGCAGCTTGAACAGGCATGCCGAAATTTACAGTCGGGAAAGGGACACGAGGCTTTATTAAACCTCCAGCACACATCCCCGGATCCCCCCGCAAATCCCTTCTGTGGCAACCCACCACCGGAATTCCGAAAGGAACGACCCCCGCTCCCCTGAGCCGCACCCCCTACCTTCCCGCCTCCGAACCCCCCAGATCCAACCCTGGCTGACATCTGAGTGAGCCATAAGTTAATGTCTTGGGAGCCCCAAGACAGAGAAGGGTTCTCCTCCATTTTATCCCGAAAACGCTCGTCGTAGTTTAACCACGACCAACATTCATGCATTTGCGCCGCCTCCAAAATAGCATCTGCATACGCCAGCAACATCCCGTGTTGCTCATGATGATAATGGCCCCAGACGCTCGCTAAGCGCAAAAAAGATCTCGTCCAATTCACGACATTCCGCGAGACTTTTTTAACTCTACCCGCTTTTTCATCCTCCTTCCTCTTCTTGCTATCTCCGTAACACCTCCTCCCCTCCATCAAGCAGAAAATATCAATATATCTACGCTTTTTGTTCTTCCGACGTAATTTTTTAGGGACCCCTACCCACAATTCCGCATAGGCCGCCAACGAAGAAGCGCCCCCCAATGGTAGCTCTGTCGCACCACCACCCGCCCCAAGCCCCGCGTCATCTCCGAGCAAAGAGGAGGATGACGACCAACTGGACGAAGAGGACGACGAATCCGATCCGCGCCGTCTCTTACCACCCCGCCTATGTTTCTTGCGCCGCTTCGCGGAGCGCTTTGCCGATCTCTTCCGGTGCCCAGACGCATCACCGCGCACCGCAGTTAACTCACCTGAGTCCCCTTGTCCAGCCACGCTCCCGACTGCTCCAGCAGGACTCATCGGTCGTTCAATCAGCATCGAGCTAACTCCAACTCCTCCGTGCTCTTGAGTAGCCGACTGGGGAACATCATCCTGGGAGCCCTCTCCGCCCCTCGCTGTTGCGCCTGCTCCCCGCGAAGACATCTGTGGAGACACAGCAGGAAAAACAGGGGAAGGAACATCCGCCGGCCAGGCTGGCCGCCAAGCTCCTAGCCACTCGGCTCCTGAGGACCCTTGCCCCCCCCTTGCCCAATGATCCCAAGCCGTGAATCTCCGCATGGGCCCCGCCCCCCTTTGCTCCCCCCAGCCTGGATAAAACATGTGCAGGCCACTGGCAAAAGGACTGTCAGAACCCCAATTCCCCCTTTCCCCGGGCTCAGGGGAGCCCCTTCACCCCGTGCCCCCCAGCCATCTCCAGAACCAGGGTCTCCGCCCCGCCCCCCTCCCCTCTGCACTCCCAACGCCTCCCCCCTCTCCACCCCCCTCTTACGTGCCCGGGAACGTGACTCCCGTGCGGGGGTCTCTTAAACTCCCCTCTACCAGTACCGCTGCACCACTCCCCCCTGCCATGCCTGAGGCCGGGGCCCCCCGTTTTGCAGACCGCCCTCCCCTTGCTAACCTACCCGCTCTTAGACCTCTCCCACGAGCCCCCACACACCCCTCCTCACGCCCCTCCAGGTTTTGGGGTTCCCCCTCCCTCACTCCCAGCAATCCCTGCCTCGAATGCCCGGCCTGCCTCCCTGAAGGGCACGAGGCTTTTCTGGGCGCCTTGCCCCGTTGCTGCCTGCGAGCGGGCATAATAGCACCAAAGTACGGAGCAAGCACTGTTTTGTATTTCGTTTCTTCTTTTTTTTTTCTTTTTTTATGTACTTGCCGCACCACACGCTCCTCCGGAACCGCCAGGAAATTCCACCGCCGAAATCGCCCTCCACGTGTCCCACACGCTACTCCACTCCAGCTCTGCCGGCCTCAGCGATCCGCCGCTGCACCAGCAATGCCCGTCCAGCCGAGAAAAGGTAAGCACGGCTGCCCAACGCGCACCCGCTCCTGGCGACCCGGGGAAAAAACGCTCCCGGCTCCTCACCGATCCCTCCGGGCCCCGAACACAACTGCCGCCTCTCTGGACCGGCGCCTTCCCTCATTGGCTCCCGCGTTCACGTGGTACGGGAGCCAATGAATTTGAAGGACGCGGCTTGCTCCCCTAGCAACCCCCCACTCCCCCCCCCCTTTGTGCCTCCTCTCGTCACTTGCCGCGCCGCCCAGTTACAGGCGGCTGGCCTGGACTCCGCCACGCGGCCTTCACTTACGGGATAGGTTGTAAGGCATGTTACTCCTCTTCCCTCCTTCATGCCTTGTTGCTGAAACCTGGAACGAATGTATACCTTCCTTCACACCCACCCTCCCCAACACACACATATACTTCAGATAAGTGCCCCAGATTTGCCTGTAAAAGATTTGGTAAACGTATCCATGTGTTTATATTTACTGTTATGTGGGAGTGAATTCTAGAGTCTATACAGATGGGACCAGACCTCAGTATAAGCCCTACAGATTAAGTTCTGCAAATGCACCCAACAGTCACAGAAACGTCCCCAATAGTGGGTACAGAGCAACACAAAATAAAATGCTAGTAGAATTCCTCATCTCAAAGCACAGCAGACTCTCACCAAATACAGAATAAGCGTAGCAGAAGCAGAGATGTACTGAAATGCAGCCCACCAGAAGCCAGACTCTGCATGTAATGCAGTAAAAGAAATGCATTTCCTTTTGCATTATGCAAAATATAAATATAGAAGGGATGTATTATAGGTCGATTTGCAAAGCTGTGATTTTTTTTCTACTTCTGTTGTCTGGACATTTTGGACCCTGACATCACACAACCTACAGACTCCAGTTTTCTCCAGGACCATAATAGCTGCCAAAGCTGTATACCACAGATCTAATGAGAAAATCACATTTTACCATCTATCACATCATATAATATGTTATATCTAACTGTAAAAATGGAAGACCTGAATCAAATTCACTAAACACATGCTAGAGAGTCAATGAATTAAGGAAAACACTCATCATCCTATCCAATGGTTATTAAACCCATTATCAATGGTAGTTTTACAAGGTGACAAACCAGACAAATAACAGAAACCTCAAGGCTAAGGTGGACATTTTGAAATGAGTTAGTTGCAGTTACATTTTTAATACTCAAATATTTGCCTAATTCCTCCAAAGCACATTGCAATTCATAATACAACTTTCATACAGTTTGATGGATAGTGAAATAGAAAAAAAGTCAGATTTGTACGGGTGATGCTCTTGTGCCATACCCACATAGAACAGGCAAGAGAGATGGAGCATGAGGAGTGGCAGGACCACAGATTGTGCATGGAGCACCACATGGAGGGGTACCTGCCACTGATGAGGGAGATGGCAGCATACCAGGCATTGATCGCTGGTTCCCTTCGCAATTTGGTGGGCCTTATGTAGGCTCAGGGGGTGGGTGCCTGAGCTGTCACCTCACCAGCACACCCACATGGTAGCTCTGACCCATGTCCATCAGCCTGCCCTGCTGGAGAGGGTGACGTCACTGCCAGCACATCATCAGACATTGCTCCACTGCTTCACAGTTCATGTGTCAGCAAGCGCCCATGGCTGGCAGGGAGCCCTGGTGCAGGGGATACAAATGGGGGGAAATAAAGTATCACTCTGCACTCATAGCGTAGTATTGAGCACTTTATTGGTGATTGTGTGTGTCCTATCCTGGTGCTGGTTCAGGGCAGTCACCTCAGAAATTGTCACGTATCATCCACACATGGTGGATCAGTGCCGTGGCCTGCTGCTGGCTCCTGGACTCTCCACCATCACCATCTGTTGCCTCTGCAGCTTCCCATTCTTCCACAGCTGCTGGTTCTGGGTCTGGTACTACACGCATCTGTGCCAGGTTGTGGAGTATGCAGGATGATGCAAATATCTTGCATACCCACTCCAGGCTGTAGAGGAGTTCCCCACTGCTCTTGTCGAGGCACCAGAAGCAGCTCTTCAGGACCCCCATTCCATGTTCCACAACCACCTGGGTCTGCTGATGGGCACCATTGTGCCATTCCTCCTGCCGGCTCATGGGGTGATGCAGTGGGGTCAGCAGCCAGGTCTTCAGGGGATATCCACAGTCACCTGTGAGGGCAATGTGAGATGTGAACATGAGCATGGGACATGCATTGGTTACAGTCTATGGGCTGCTACAGACAGCATACAACACACCATCTACTAGTAGGGCGGGGTGCAATATCTAACAGTCAGCGACACTGTGGAAGTGAGCGGACACTAACATATATATGGCTTGTGCGGCAGTCAGGCATTTTGAGCTGGACAATGGGGGATGGTCAGAAAACACAAAGAACGAGCAGAGTAGTAGGTCACTTGCGCTTTATTAAATATATAAAAAACCCCGACGCATTCATCAGGGGAGTAGAGGACTGCAAACAAAAAACATATTAATCATAAAAACATTTTAAACTTAAAAAATTAGAAAAAATTATAAAAACATAAATTTAAAAACATAAATATGAATGACCATATATAGTATAAAAGACAAAAATAAATAAATATAATGTGGAACAGTCATATTATACTCACAAGTCGTATTATATCAGTACACTAGAAGAAGCGCATGGAGATGTATAAACATCTGGCACAGAACCAGTAATATAGTCGATAATGCTAAAAACCAATATTACCATTAATAAACAAGAATAAAACTACATTGATAGAAACAATATAAATAAATAAATAAACACAACGGTGGGAAACCCAGACCCAAGGGCCCTAAGCAAAAAGGACCAAAAGGATATTTGAATGGACAAGTGTGTATTTGATATATGTTCCATAATACTAAAGTGTGAAAAATATAAAGTTTTATATACAAGTGGCAACTGATACTGTTCAAAATGATGTGGAACATATTGAAAACATATTAAAAACAATGTGTAAAATTGACTTGTACGTTAACAACCATATTAAACACCAAAGTGTTAAAATAAAACACAAGAGCAAAACAGAACCATGTTGAAAAATTAAAAATGAATAAGAAATGATGCCTAATAATAATAAATAATTATAAAAATAAACCCCAAATACAAGAACAAAAATGGTATTCATATGTTAAATTGTATTAACCCGTTAAAAACGATGGGCATAAAAGTACACTGTGCAAATCGCAAACTGATAATGTTTAAAAGCATAAACTGTGTAGAAAACCTATATGAATAGTCAATAATAAATAGTGCTTAGCAAAACAAAACTGATAGAAAACTAATCATGAACTTAGACATTATATTAAACATCATACTGACGTAATATACAAAAAAATGTGATTCTGAACCTAAAAGGTGAGTATGGGAAAATACCTTAAGCGCTGCCAACATTGCAAGAGTAGTCCGAAAAGGACGCTGAAAATGGCACGCTTTGAGGTAAGGGGCAAATTTTGCATACAAACATATACATAGGAAAAGCAAATAAAAAATACCGTTTTGCACAGAAAATAATGATAAAAAGTGAGTGTGGGAAAATACCTTAAGCGCTGCCAGCATTGCAAGAGTAGTCCGAAAAAGACGCTCACACAAGTTCTCCTGATGCTACTCACCCGACATGCTAATTATTTAGTAAATTTGATGGAGCGCACTGGTGGCTTATTGTCCTGACTATAGTGTTTCCTTGTATACTGTATTTGTTTGTTTAGGTGTCCCCCCTTCCTATTTTAGTAGACTTTATGGCATATGCTTAAAATGTGTTTGTTTATTTTTGTTTTCCTTTTATTATTACGTATCTTGCCTTTTTCTGTACAAGTGTATCTTGGTTTGTAATTGTAGGAAAAAAACTAATAAAGTATAAATAAAAAAAATGAGATTTGGGGCTGAGTAAGTGATATACTACATTTGTAGGAGGACCATTCCCCTAGAATAGTTATTTTCAGGTCGCTGGGTATTGAGTCTCCTCTAAGCAATTCACAACAAAAGCTTTCAGATATACTTATTGCTCTGGAACTACAAATGATCTTAGCTAATGGAAAGGATGAGGCTTTGTTAAATGTGACATTTTGTCGGAAAAGTATGTAGGGGTAATAATGCAAACTGCCCAGGCAAACTGCACAAGGGAGCTCACAAGATGGAGGACAACTATACAAGATGGAGTCTGTATCAGCTTGGCCATACTAAATGAACTCTGCTTCATCTGATTCCTTACAGGCTGTACATACACTGCATCAGCACAGAGAGAGTGATATTGAAACCATTGTCTTAAAGATGGAAATTCACAAAAAGCAAGCACTTTTGGAATTTTCCATGGGGCCCAGTCTATCCCTGACCATAAACAGACTAGTCATAAATTCTCTAGACCATGCAGCATTGACCAGTGTCAGGGTACTCTCATGCAAATACCTGGTAATCAAATGACACATTTTGATTTGTTGATTTGAACCCTCAGACCCAGGGCTGCGCCAGTCATCTAGAAACACACCAGTAAACTGGCTGACCATATGCAAGAAATGGGGGATATAAGGAGACTGAGAATGAAAGAAGGGGCTCCTGCCATGACTCTGGCCACAGCTGCCTGAGAAAATGCTGAGCCCCTGAAAGCTGTCTCTTTCTCTCTTTTCTCTGTCTCTGACCCCATCCTTCCCTTCATGTAAGTGCCTTCCTAGTCTGGACTTACAAGAGGAAAACTCCTTCTAGAAGTTTGGCCATATACAGCTTTCTTCTTCTGTCTCTCTGTCTCACCCCACTACAAACAAAAAAGCTCCCAGCTCCCACATCCCTATGAACAATCTACTTGGCGGTACAGTATAAGTATTTACAGGGGCGGCCCAAGGGGGGTGCAGGGCCATGTGCGGAGACTGGGTGCGGGGCCTCATTTGCATAAGGGGCCTCATTTGCATAATGTTACCATATGCTAACTTTTAGTAAACATGCCTCTTAATGAGTGTATGGATAAAGAAAGACTAAAAGATTTCTACATTACTATAATCCAGTGCCAACCGCCAGGCACATTAGGAACTACTAAACACTGCCCACCATATCGTAACAGCACTACCAGGACTCCCATAGCACCATTACCTATCAAAAGGCAACACTGCAAATATTAAACCAATACATTTCAGAGAATAACAATACATGACCTACTGGGGAAAGAGAACAAGTGGCAATGTCAAATAGGAATTACATAAACAGAATACCTCAGCTCACTTAGACATGCAGAACATAGACCATCACCAAACAAGGAATCACAATTTAGAAACAGGAAGACAATAATTAAACTGGGAACCCCAAAAGCCAAACTTGGAATGTACAACAACACTGTAGAAATAAAACTATAAATTAATTTCCTCTTGTACTAAACAAAGCGCAGACGTTAATGATGCACAATTCCCAGAGCTGACATAGTCCAGTTAATAAATTCAAATTAAAGAGAGATTTTTCTACCTTTTGTGCATTTTTTTCAGTTGCAATTGCTCCAGCCACTTTCTTCTGGTTTCTTCGTGTCTTCTGCTAACTCTCCATCATCTGCTGTTCATTTGTCCTTTCTTCTCTCTTCTAGTTTTTTTTCCATTCTCTCTCTACATCTGCTTTAACATACTAATCTTTCTCCTTTTGCTCTTTCCTCATTCCTATTTCATTCCTATTTCAAATTTTACCCCTCCATCCCCAATCCCCACGTACTCTCCCAATACCCGGCCAATTGTAGATTTGTCTTCCCTTGTTGCAGCGAAGTGCACGCAATGAATAAAACCAGGAGTCAGTTCAAAGATCCAAGCCAATTTATTGTGCACAAGTCTCAGGCAAAAGTCACATTCAAAATGGTCTGAGCAATGGAGTCCAATAAACAACACCTTTTATACCTTTCTTCTTCAGTTTAATACAGGCAAACTTTCTATTGGTCCTACTGACCCTTGCACCCATCCAATTGGGATCTCTCTGTGGGCCCAGTACTCTGTTCCCCCTGCTCAGAATTCTCCAACAAAGGCACAGTTCTAAGACTTTGATACTTTTCTCCTACAAGGTCACTGTTAGCTTAGAAAATGTGTGAATACAGAGCACTGGAACATGTCTGTCAGCATAGAAGAATTCAACAAAGGATTTATACAACCTTATCAAAAAGCAGTTTAAAGCAGTTTAGAGCAGTTTTTCTAATTTTTACTGACTTTGGTTTTCCTCAGCATTCTTATTCTCAGGGGGGGGCTGGGACTCAGGCCTAGCTTACAGGCCTCTCATACATTTTCAGGCTATTCTAGGCCATAGCCTGCCACATTCCCCCCTTTGATTATTCTCACCCGCAAGTGAGAAAGGGTGAGAATCAAATCACACATTACACATGGTCATCAACATCATGTTGGGGTACAAGGGAATATTGCCACATAGCTAAGACTTTTGTAGCTGCTTTACGTTCAACAACACTATCAATAGTTGAGTTCAGCGTACGTAAGCATAAGGGTAGGAAACATGGGAGAAACAAGCAGATAGCCAATATGAATAGGACAATGAACACAAGTGTTTTCAGGCCGCCCATTCCTGAAAACAGAGAATCAAACCATCCATCGAGTTGCAAGCCATGCCAGGTCTGGACTGGAACATAGGTTTGCTTTCTCATATGATTGGCTATATCTTCTACAACTTGTCCTTCATTATCGATTTGCAAACAACAGTTAGTTAAATTCAGCTTTCCACATACTCCTCCTTCAGCTGCAATTAAATAATCTAATGCTAAACGATTCTGATAAATGGCTGTACGCATCTGCGTGGCTTGTTTAGCTAACAGGGTTAGTGCTCTACTAGTTTCATTAGTTATTATTTCTACAACAGCTTGTAAACGTATAATACGATTTAACATATACACAGGGGTGCGGTAACCCCAAGAGCCATCTTGTGCCCAGGTAGCAGGTCCATAGTAGGAAACAATTCTCTCCGGTGGCCATTCTTCAGATGTCGCATCCCATTTGTCCCATTGGCCTATCTTCAGAACCTCTCGCTTTTGTCGACTCTTATATACAGGGAATCCTAGCTGTTCTCCGTGGGAAACGGGCAAGAGGAAGAAAGAAGGTCTTATGGTCCCCAAAACACACGCTCCTCCCCAGTTGGCAGGGAGTTTAGCATATGCTCGAGTTCCACAGATCCAATATAGTCCAGGTGGAGCTTGCCAGTCATTGTGAGAGGCCAGATTTGTCCATAACCTGGCAAGGTTAGGAAAGATAATCAGAGGATTGGAGGGTTCCGGGGCATTGGTTCCTGACCACCAGGGTGTCTTTTTGGTGGTAGCATTATAGTACTTCTGGTTCAAACAGACCAATTGCCCCACTAACATAGTCAATTGTGGTCCAGTTCGAGCAAAACACAGGTTTCCAACAATGGTGCTAGCTAGGACCCATTCGCTGGTAGCTGCATGCAGATCAGTTTGGTTATATGGTACAGAATAGTTCAATTCTTGCGCCTCCCAAGGCCACTGGTCACCCATCTGAGTTCCCCCACAGAAAAGACAGTCAGAGACATGAAGACTGGATGCTACAGTTCCAGCTAGTTCAATGAACAAATTTCGAGAAGCGTGGGGGACTACAAACTCTGCCTTCATGGCCTCATAGAAGGTATGATGTATTCGGTAGGGTGAAGAAACATGAGTTTTCGTATTAAGCTGGATATATACAAAAGTTCCAGGATCAGTTCCACTTCCTGCTATACGTAGGCCGAATCGGAATCCTTGCTTCCACTGGCTTGGGTCGAGGATGAGAAGCCGTAGAGGATTACAGGCACCTTTCTTGCACTTCTTAGGTTCCAGTAGGGGCAATCTCTCCAAATTGGCCTTGCGATTATCTCCATCTTGTCCAGTAGGGCTACCAGACCAAGTAGCATAGCACACACAGACCCACTTCGGACAGAAATAGTCATCTTTGGACGGCTTACCATAAGTAGATGGAGAATGTACCCCAGTGCATATTCCCCATCTGTATGCACCTTTGGGACACATACTTGTCATCATAGTAGTAAGCTTGTTCCCATGACCCGCACCTATAATAGTCATTTCTGTTTATCAGATCACAAGCATCAAAGTACAGGGGTACAGGTCGGGTGGGATCAGAGAGTTGACTTGTAGCATTTATGAGGGCTCCATCTTCATCATTCCATCGTAGTTCCAGGACATAGTAAGAAGGATTCTGTCGGGGTTTAAAACAAGTGCGAGTCTTTCCATTCGTGCAAACATTCAGTTCTGTACCATTATACATGCACTGACTGACTTTACCAGTGCAAGTATAGTAAGAGTGATAAAGTAGAGTCTGGGTGATTTTCATCCCGGTTCGAGTAGTGGTTATACAAGCTGCACAAGGAGGCAAAGCAAAAGTTGTCCCAAGGGGTCCCAGGGTTACTGCAAAAATGAAACAGTAGTAAGTAATCATCATGATCATAGTCTCTTGATGATGGATAAACTGAAAGGTTGATAATTCAGAACTTGAAAACTTCACGAGGATGATTGTTTTCTTCGCAGTGTAAGTCACAATGGTGATGCAGGATCTGCGGTCGAAGTCCAAGGACAACTTTCAGGAACTGCTGCTGGTTTCACTCGACTGTGGTGGATCCAGGAGTCAATTTCTGCCACTTTAACTGCTGTGGGGGTTGACAGCAAAATGACATATGGTCCCTTCCAATGAGGTGCCAACGGTGTCTTCTTCCACTCTTTGACCCACACCGAGGCTCCGGGCTTGAAAGGATGCAATGACTCTGTCAGATTGATAGGCAACTGGTCTTGCACCCAGGTATGGAGGTCCTGCAAGACAGAACTTAGAGCCAACAATTCTTGTCTAGTGATTTCTGCTCCAATCTGACTCATATCCCCCCTTATTCCCTGAAATATGGGCGGGGGTCTCCCATACAAAACCTCAAATGGAGAAACTCCTAATGACTTAGTGGGGGCTGAACGTACTCTGAGAAGGGCTATGGGGAGAGCTTGGGGCCACTTCAGGTGAGCTTCCTGACAGAGCTTGGACAACTGAGACTTCAGGGTTTGGTTCATTCTCTCTACTTTCCCTGAACTCTGGGGTCTATAAGCTGTATGTAGCTTCCACTGTATTTGTAAAGCACGAGCTAGCTGCTGAGTTACTTGTGACACAAAGGAGGGCCCATTGTCTGACCCTATGGTCAAGGGTATTCCAAACCGAGGAATGATTTCATGGAGCAGAGCCTTAGTGACTTCTCTGGCTTTTTCAGTCCTGGTGGGGAAAGCTTCCACCCACCCAGAGAAGGTACAAACTAGAACCAGTAGGTAGTGATATCCATTTGCTCGTGGCATTTCTGCAAAGTCTATTTGGATATTCCCCATGGGGGTAACTCCCACTGATTGAACTCTTGGAGGTAGGACAGGACCCTGTCAGGCATTATTCTTCGCACAAACTACACATTTTTGGGCTATTGAGGCAGTCAAGGGTCCCAATAATGAGATACAGAAATACGGTTTCAGAGCTTTTTCCATTGCAGTTTTTCCATAGTGTGTAGCTTGATGAAAGGCGTGGACAAAGGCTGGACCAAGGGCTTCAGGGATCACAGTCATGCCGGGGGGTGAGCCTCCCTCGGGTGGTGGTAACACTATCCATCCAGCTGCTGATAGCTGCCCCCCCTCATTCTGACAATAGTAGTCCAGCTCTTTCGGGGTATATCGTGGTGTCCAAGCACTGAGAGGAACTGGAAATATGGCTGCTTGAACTGTAATACTGGGGGTAGAAATTTTTCCATTGATTGCTGCTTCTCGGGCTGAAGCATCGGCAAGTCTGTTCCCTCGAGATACTTCTTCATCTCCAGTCTGGTGACCTCGGCAATGCATTACGGCAACTTGTTTGGGGACCCATACTGCTTCCAATAAAGTCAATATTTCTGGGCCATACTTGATGGACTTGCCTCCCGAGGTTATCAATCCACGTTCTTTGTACAAAGCTCCATGGGCATGTAATGCTGTAAAGGCATACTTGGAATCTGTGTATACATTCAGACGGATCCCAGTCCCTATTTTCAGTGCTCGAGTGAGGGCTATTAATTCGGCCTTCTGTGCTGAAGTTCCTGGAGCCAAAGCTGATGATTCTATTACCATGTCCAGGGTCACCACTGCATAACCGGCACGTCGTTGTCCATTAATTACAAGACTGCTTCCATCCACAAAGTTCTTTCTGGGTTGTTCAAGGGGATGTCTGTTAGGTCTGGGCAGCTTGAGTATACCGTGTCCATTACTTCTAGGCAATCATGGTCAGGAGGGCCTGGACTGGTCGGCAGTAGGGTAGCAGGGTTCAAGGTTTGGCTCACACTCAATTTCAGCCGAGGATTTTTACACAGCGTACTTTGGTATTTCAACATTCGTGCATTGGTGAACCAGTAGTTCCCTTTGTGTTCCATTAGGGTTAAAACAGAATGCGGTACAGTAACTTGAAGATCTTATCCCAAAGTGAACTTGTCAGCTTCACTCACTAAGAGGGCTGTGGCTGCTACAGCTCTTAGGCAAGGTGGCCATCCTTTTGCAACAGGGTCCAATTGTTTTGATAGATAGGCTACAGGTCGTTGCCAGGATCCGAGGGGCTGAGTCAGGACTCCCAGTGCATTTCCACATGACTCATGGACATAAAGATGAAATGGTTTCTGCACATCTGGTAGGCCCAAGGCTGGTGATGACATTAATGCTGCTTTTAGTGATTTGAACGCTTTATCCTGTTCTGGGCCCCATTCCATGGGTGATCGTTCCACTCCCTTCGTGGCTTGGTACAAGGGTTTTGCCAAGAGTGCAAAATTGGGTATCCATATCCGGCAGTAGCCTGCAGCACCCAAGAAGGCCCGCACCTGCTTTCTGGTGGTGGGGGTTGGGCTGCGGCATACTGCTTCCTTTTGCTCCAGTCCCAATTTCCGGATTCCTCTGGACAAATGGAACCCTAGGTATTTCACTTCTGTTTGGCACAACTGCGCTTTGGCTCTTGAGACCTTGTATCCGGCGTCATTCAGGAGGTGCAAGAGATCACTGGTAGCTTGCACACATTCAGTCTTGGAGTTGGTGGCTATAAGCAGATCATCTACATACTGAAGTAGGATTCTTTTTCCTGGGGTCACAGAGTAGTTTGAAAGATCTTGGTTGAGAGCTGCACTGAAGATGGTGGGCGAATTCTTGAATCCTTGAGGCAAGCGAGTCCAAGTGAGTTGGCCCCGTCTTCCTGTAGTAGGGTTCTCCCATTCAAATGCGAACAAGAGTTGACTGGCAGATGCCAGGCGGATACAGAAAAAGGCATCTTTTAAATCCAGAACGGTAAAATGAGTAGCTTCTGATGGAATCAGTCCCAGGAGGGTATAGGGATTTGGTACTACTGGATGTATGGTTTCCACTGCATTGTTCACTCGTCGCAAATCCTGCACTGGGCGCTAGTCACCTGTCCCAGGCTTCTTGACTGGGAGGAGGGGGGTGTTCCAGGGCGATTGGCATTCTTTGAGGAGTCCATACTGTAGTAATTTCTTTAGGTGACCATGGATGCCTTCGATTGCTGATCGTGGGAGAGGATATTGTCGCACATGCACTGGTTCTGCTCCTGGTTTAAGGGTGACAAGCACAGGAGCTATATTCTTTGCTAGGCCAGGAGGATTATCCTCCATCCACACTCCGGGCGGAGCTAAGATGTTGGTGGGTATATGGGGGCTAGCTGCCTTGGATGAAGGTGGACTATAGAACCGCCATTCTTCTTCTCGGGGGACAGTCAGCACCATCAGACCAGCAGATTCCGAGTTCACAGTCATCTCCATTTTTCCTCCTTCGACAAAGGATATCTGCACCTGGAGCTTAGCAAGCATGTCTAGGCCCAAAAGGGGAACTGGGCATTCAGGTATGTACAGGAACTGATGCGTTATTCTCCGTCCCCCTAATTCGCAGGCACGGTTCTGCAGGAAAGATCTTGTGGTTATAGTTCCAGTGGCGCCAACAATGGTGACAGATCGGGAAGACAAGGGAGCCACTGGCTTAGCCACTACTGAATGTTCGGCCCCCGTATCCACCATAAAGTCCATGTACTGGTCCCCAATCTTTAAGTTGACCATAGGCTCCTGGGGACCCAGGGAAAACTTGGAGCCCGGTCTGGCCTAGTCCTCATCCACATAGTCATCTTCAGTGGTCGCCATTCCTTCCACGGCCGCGGCTTCTTCCTGCTGAAACTGAAACTGTGCACGCTGCATCCCCCCTCGCTGCTGGAATCGCCCCCCCCACACTCCTGGTGCTCTCTCCTCCCCTCCCCTTCCAATGTCCTTCTTCCTTACAGTAGGCGCACTGATTTGCACCTAAGGGGGACCTAGCGTTCCCTCGGCCCCTTCCCCATCCTCGCGTCCTTCTATTTGGGTATCCTCCACATCCTTCAACTAGAGCTGCAGCAAGCAGATTGGCTTTCTTCTTCATCTTTCTTTCACTTTCCCTTTTACTTTCTTGATCACGATTCACAAATACCTTCTGGGCAACTTCCATTAGCTGTGCTGTATTCATGTCCGCAAATCCTTCCAACTTTTGCAGTTTCCGTTTTATGTCTCCCTGGGACTGACTCACAAAAGCAGCGTTCACCATACGCAAATTCTCCTGGGCTGCTGGATCATACGGGGTATAAAGTCTATAAGCTTCAGTTAATCGTTCATAGAAGGCAGCTGGGCTTTCATCTGGGCGCTGAAGAACGTCTGCTACCTTCCCAACATTCATGGCTTTCTGGCCTCCCCTTCTCAGGCCTTGCAGTAGGGCCTGGCGGAAACGGGTGAGGGCCCTCTCCCCATCTGCACTATTTGGATCCCATTTTGGATCTTCATTCAGGAAATCTACGACCGCTGCCTGTCAGGGATCTAGGTCTCTCCTGTCTACAGGGTTCTCTTCCAGCCATCGGGTAGTTGCTTGCACTATTCATGCCCGCTCTTCAGTAGTAAAAAGGGTAGACAAGAGCTGGCGGCAGTCAGACCAGGTAGGCTGGTGGGTCTGCATGATGCTAGACATTAATTCTGTCAAATCTTGGTTTTTTTCAGTATAAGAGGCATAGTGCGTTTTCCAGTTTAGCAAATCTGCGGTAGAAAAGGGCACATAAACGAGACTAGTTGGCCCAGCTATAACCTGACCTTCATCATTGAGAATGGGTAATCCGGGGACCTGGCGTAATGGCATCTGGCGAACTTCCTTCGTCTCCTTGCTTCGGAGGGCGTAACGTATATTTGCGCGCCCAGCGGTGGCTCTTCCGCTGGGGCCTTGACTGATGGGTGACCCTGGACTGGCAGTTGATCCCCCGCTGGCAGTTCCTTCAGGAGATGATGGCCCTGCCGGGGAACTTTGTTCGGGACTGGGACTTCTGCTCCGGGAAGGGGGATGCTCTTTTTTGGGCGATGGATGTGGCTGATGGGATGGAGTCATGTCAGCTGGAGGGGCTCTCTCTTCCTCTGGCTCTGCTCGGGGTAATGGTGGAGCTGATGGTACTGGCTTATATAGGAATTGGGGTGGATAATTTGGGATTTCTGCAGGTTCTGGGGCTGAGTAAATGGGAGGTTTTTCTTTCTTATTCCCTGGGACTCCCTCCATAGTTGCTAACATTATTCTGCAATGCTCTTCACGGCAACGCTTCATCCAAGAGGGCTGTCTTTCACAGATATCTAACCAGGAGTCTATATAGGGAAACTGGTCAGGGTAATTCCTACGCACTATCCCATGCACTCGGGACACAATTCTAACATCAAAAGTACCATCTGGTGGCCACACGGTGTCCAGCACCGGCCATTCCCTACCACATAATATTTCTAATCGGGACGGCGACATTCTCGTCCCGTAGTCACCACTAAATCCCTTCTTAAAATTCGTGATCATACAGTTCAACGGAGTTTGCACAGACCCCGCCCCTCCCATTATGACGTACATTATGACGTGGAGGAGTAGCCTAGTGGTTGGGGCAAGGTACTTCAGGCCGGAAGGTCGGGGGTTCAAATCCCACTAGAGGACAGCAACCTTGGGCCGGAAGGACTGGGGTTTCTAGTCCCACAGGTGCTCCTTGTGGTCTTGGGCAAGCCACTTAACCCTCCATTGCCCATGTTCCCTGTAAAATAGTTATCTCCAAGTTATAATGCCCTGTTCAATGTAATTTCAGTTTGTTCAATGTAAACCGCACTGATGCAGAATAGCGCGGTATGTAAGAGAATGTAAATAAATAAATAAAATAAATAAATAAAAACAAGACAACAGACAAAGAGGGCGGGTAGTATGGCAGCAGGTAAGGGGTCCGTACAGCCCACAAAACAACAAGGGAGACAAACACCAAACGCTTCCTCCTTTTTGCGACCTGGGCGCTGTCGCCCGGCCAGGAACTGCGCTACTCAGGAGTCCGCTCTCGCGTGATCTATGTTTCAAGACCTCTCATTCACTCAAACAGACAGGCATGCCACTGAGTTCCCAAAATTCCATAAAGGCCTACCTTACTTATCCATGAGGGGTGGGGTTTCGTCCTCACGCATACTCATGCAAGGAGTACTTGGCCACACCCTGAGAGGTGATCAGGCTCTCGTTACCTTAAACCGTATTAGTCCCGTGCATGCGGGACTTTCTCATAGCTAACTGACTAAGAACCAGACAAATTGCTACTCACCGGATCCGGCCACTAATGCGCTGCGCAACCAGTCCCTCCTTGGGTTGAATCCTGGACTCCCCTTGGGTTCAGAGGTGTTGGTCGGTCGGACCCGGCAGACCGCCGAGGCAGGGCAGAACCCTCTCCGATGCAAGGGGACTGGCGGCGCCTGGGGTCCTCTCCGCTGTCGGTCGGCTGCGGTCCCGACCGGACCAAACCTGGAGGCGGTAATACGTGGTATATTCACTTGCGCACCATTCACGTACCCCACCTTCCCGGCCAATGCACCAGGAATATGTTGCAGCGAAGTGCACGCAATGAATAAAACCAGGAGTCAGTTTGAAGATCCAAGCGAATTTATTGTGCACAAGTCTCAGGCAAAAGTGACATTCAAAATGGTCTGAGCAATGGAGTCCAGTAAACAATACCTTTTATACCTTTCTTCTTCAGTTTAATACAGGCAAACTTTCTATTGGTCCTACTGACCCTTGCACCCATCCAATTGGGATCTCTCTGTGGGCCCAGTACTCTGTTCCCCCTGCTCAGAATTCTCCAACAAAGGCACAGTTCTAAGACTTTGATATTTTTCTCCTACAAGGTCACTGTTAGCTTAGAAAATGTGTGAATACAGAGCACTGGAACATGTCTGTCATCAGCATAGAAGAATTCAACAAAGGATTTACACAACCTTATCAAAAAGCAGTTCAAAGCAGTTTAGAGCAGTTTCTCTATAATTTTTACTGACTTTGGTTTTTCTCAGCATTCTTATTCTCAGGTGGGGGCTGGGACTCAGACCTAGCTTACAGGCCTCTCATACATTTTCAGGCTATTCTAGGCCATAGCCTGCCACACCCTTCCACACAAAAAGATTTTCCCCTCTCCATTTCACTCTCCCAGCTCCATCCCATTCTAATCCTCCCCCAACATCAGCTCCCTTCTAGTCCTGGAAGGAAATCCTGTTTCCCATCAGCGCCAGCGGCTTAACAGAGCCGCGAGGGAGAAGCTCTCACTTAGCGGCTCTGAAAGCCAGCACTTAGGGAGCTGAGGCCGCATGGAAGACTCTGCCGGGTAGGGGGGCCCCATTGGACACTTGATTCTGCCGCTGCCATGGCAGCAGAAGCAGCAGCAGCAGCAGCAAGTTTGATTTTTTTTTTTATTTACCGGCAGATGCAGAATGCTGTTTGCGCGGGGCCCCCTGAAACACGGGGCCCTGTGCAAACAACATTCTTGCACAATGGACGGGCCGGCCCTGAGTATTTATCATGTTCCTGAGAGGGTTAAGTAGCTAGTTTGTGCATAATTTGTTCACCTAACTAATGGGAATTATGATGGAAAATGACTGGACTTTTCTCAGTTCTAATTGTAACTGCCTAATAACCTGGGTTGTGATCTATCATTATATAATCCTTCTGAACAGAATTGGAATAAATCACAATTCAGTACAGAAGTTGGCTGGATAGCGCGGTAGCATTATTCAGCCTCTGCCCAGTTAGCTTCAGTGGTGAAAGTTAGGTGCCTAACTTTCACCACTGAGGGATAACCAGCTAGTGGCTGAATATCACCTTTAGCCAGTTATCCCCAGGTGCCACCTCTGACCTGCTCCCAGAATGCCCCAGTGCTAGCTGATTAGCATTGGGGCGTTTAGTGGCACCCACCAATAATTCAGCAGCACCAACTGCATTAGTGCCGCTGAAAATCCCGCTTGCCGCGATTAATCGCTTTGAAAATCCACCCATAGTATAAAAATCTTTAGAAATAAATATAATTTATTTGGCGCCTGATATTGAATTGGGCAGGCTATGTGCCACTATGGCACATAGCCCTGCCTATCGACCCTTAACCCCGGATATTCAATGCCACGGCAACGACATTGAATATCCAGGGTCGCTGCACATGCCCCGGAGCCACCGAAGCAAACCGGCTAGTGGCGATATTGCACCACTACCATGTTAGCTTCCGCCAGCTTTTGCTATGCCTAGTTTTACCTGCCGATCGCTAACCGGGTAGCGGTGCAATAGTGCTGCTAGCCAGTTAGTAACAGTCTCCGCATCTGCTCCGCCCTGGAATGCCTCCAACATGCCCCAATACTAAC
The DNA here is from genome assembly GCA_033557465.1 of Ichthyophis bannanicus. NCBI lineage: Eukaryota > Metazoa > Chordata > Amphibia > Gymnophiona > Ichthyophiidae > Ichthyophis > Ichthyophis bannanicus. The sequence goes on along the minus strand of CM066031.1, from coordinate 1,252,429,445 downwards.
CGCATAGCATCGGGGCATGTAGCGGGGTTAGAAGGGGATATTCAACGGCACTAACCACGTAAACGCTGAGGAATATCCCAATTTAAGTCATTTACATGGTTTACTGGGCTATAAACCATTTAAATGCCTTTCGAATATCGGGCCCTTGGTGTTTTACTGCTGTTATCTTGCCTATAACGGTTTGATTGCCAATTACTTTTATATAGTCAAAAAGTTGAGGAGTAGCATAGTGGTTGGAGCAACAGCTAAGAAACAAGGATTCAGAGTGCAAATCCCATTGACATTCTTTGTCACTTCACCCTCTGCCTCAGATACAAAGTTGGATTGTAAGCCCTCTGGAGAATACCTAGTATGTTAGCATATAACTCACCTTGAGCTACTACTAAAAAGGTGTGAGCTAAATCCAAATAAAGAAATGAGAAGTTTCATGCAGAACCAATGGAGCCTACTTTCTGGTATTCATTGGTGTACATCCAAAATCCAAAAACCCCCTCCAGGATCCTTTTGGGAAACCCCTGGCATGCAGAAAAGCTATTGTGGATTTCTCGCGCTTGCATACATAACAATGTCGTAAGCGTTCTTTTCGTGGGAAAGCATTCTAGCAAACTACACATATGCACCTTTTCTGCCAAGGTTAGCTTCTTCCGCAGTCCAGGATCTAGGTCATACTTTGTCGATAACCTGTCAAAGTAAATTAAGCATGGACCATAAAGTAGCTAAATTAGTTATGTGAACACAACTGCAAACATGATTAGGCTGTGCATGCAAGCTGGATATTGTAATACAGAGTCTAGTGGGCCAGTTCATTAATTTAAGCAGCTGCTCCATTCTCTATTTTTAACTGTCCAGCTCATTCAGTCATTAATGAGTTTACACTAATTATCCACAGGCAATTAAAATGCAGGCTTGGCATGCATCTCTATCATTTATATCATCACACATCCCTAATTGCAAACTTTGATAAAATCTCCATGTTCTTTTCATTTACTGCCTTGACACCAGCCAGCTTCAAATTAATTAGTCTCTGTCCCCCTAATTGTTCTTCCTTTCCTTCCACAAGGAAATCAAAACTTTTATATACGGAGAAAGGTTTGGTATCCCTTTTCATATGAGGAAAATTTTACAAATATATCATGCATGAGAAATCTGCCATGACCATGCTGAAAATGTTACTAGATGACTAAACGGCCTAAAGCCTTATAACTGGGATGAGGGTGGGCAGGGAAAAGGGGAGGGCAGGTAATACAAGCTAACTTGATCAAAGATATGGAAAGCAGGTCCCTCCCTCTGTGCTTTGTGTCTCCTGCCTTGCATTCCAAAAACCAGGCATGCGCATTTAAAAAACCCCACATTCCGGTGTCCTAGGACCCTAATACCAGCCTCACTAGTGGGTAATGAGCTCCTACAAAATATGCCTGTTAAAGTACCCCAATTCATGATCTCCCCGTTACCTGACCATTTAAAGGATTTAATACACACCCATGGTAACATTTACTGAAGTCCTGTTGGTGATATTTAGCCTGTTTCTTACTAGATAATGAGGCCTTTGTACATTCTGCAGATATTATTTCTGGTGGTTAACTTTGCACTTTAGGATATAAGTCCCTCTATTGGGAGAACCAAGCTCCCAGTATGTTTTTCTCTGCCATGGAACATCTTCTAGAAAAATGTCTGGGGAAGTTATTCCACTTCCGAGGTGGAATAAATTCTCTGGAAGTTTTTTTTAAAGCTGCTGTGGTGCAGATGGGGCGGGGGAGGGAGGGCAAGGTTTTAATTGCCGCAGCCCAACTCTGGCCTTAGGAGGCAGTATTGGGGGTTGGGCTTTGAGGAATAAACACTTTAACTGGGTGGCCAGCATTGCGGCTTTTAAATGGAGCCACGGTGCCATGGCAACATGACATCATGGCGCTGCGGCTTCATTTAAATGCCCTGACTGAGTTAGCCGGATGCAGTCCTGCACGTGCAGGCCAGACAGAATCGCTATCCAGGCCTGCACATGCAGGACTGTTCGTGATTCTTTTTTTTTTAAAATTATATATTTATTGATGTTTTGAGATCATACAACAACAAAACACATAGGAAAAGGAAAAATCTCCATAAATACAAAATAAATTATTCCTAGAATAATGACAAAAAGAAAATGGATATTAGCCCACATCAAGGGAGCAATAACTAAATAAGAGAAATATTCTATAGAAGAAAACAAGAGACAATAGCCTCACAAAGCTGCAAAACTGTACCCCTAGAAGAGACCATGTAAGAACATGGTCTCTAAAACCCCTCATCCTTCCTCAGCCACAGGGGCAATCGTTTCCTTACTAACCAGAAGTTTCTCCAAGTGAGAAGGATCAAGGAAAACATATTTCACCCCTAACAGTGTAACAAGACACTTACAGGGAAATCTTAGGTAAAAGGTCCCAGAAAGATCCAATACCCAGGACTTAAGAAGCAAAAAAGCTTTCCTTCTAACTTGGGTAGCTCTGGAGACATCCGGGAAAGTCTGAAGTTTCCCACCACAAAAAAGATCATTTTTATGTTGAAAAGAACTTCTCATTAAAGTTTTATCACCATCATTCAAAAGGGAAACAACTAAGGTAGCTCTAGTACAGCGATGGTGAACCTATGGCACGCGTGCCAGCTGTGGCACGCGAAGGCCTTGCAGCTGGCACGCGGGAAGGTCCGCATTTAAAAAAATAAAAAAAAGCTGTCTTCTGCCGCTTCCGGGGCCACCGCGGCAGAATCGAGTGTGCCGCGGGGCCCCCCCTGTGCCTAGCAGAGCCTGCCCTCCAGATCCTGCCTTCCCCGGTATCAGCTCCCTGTTTCCAGCTTGTCACACGCGCCGGCTTTCAGAGCGCGAGGGGAGAGTTTCTCCCTCGCTGCTCTGTTAAGCCCGCGGGGGCTGATGGGAAGTTCCCATCAGCCCCCGCGGGCTTAACAGAGCCGCGAAAGGGAAACTAGTTCCCTTCGCGCTCTGAAAGCCGGCGCGTGTGACAAGCTGGAAACAGGGAGCTGATACCGGGGAAGGCAGGATCTGGAGGGCAGGCTCTGCCAGGCACAGGGGGGGCCCCGCGGCACACTCGATTCTGCCGCGGCGGCCCCGGAAGCGGCAGAAGACAGTTTTTTTTTATTTTAAATTTTGGCTGGGCTGGGCTGGGCTGGGCTGGGGGGGTTAGGAGTGGTGATGGGCGCTGCGGGGGGATTAGGAGTGGTGATGGGCGCTGGGGGGTTAGGAGTGGTGATGGGCACTGGGGGGGGTTAGGAGTGGTGATGGGCACTGGGGGGGTGTAGGAGAGGTTATGGGTGCTGGGGGGTTTAACAGTGATTATGGGCTATGGGGTGGGCATAAACTAAAAATTGGGTGATGGATTAGGACTGGAAATGGGCTGGTGGGATTAGGACTGGAAGTGGGTTGATGGGGGTTAGGACTGATAATGGGCTATGGGGGGCTTAAACTAAAAATTGGGTGATGGGGGATTAGGACTGGAAATGGGCTGGTGGGATTAGGACTGGGAGTGGGCTGAGGGGGAGGTGGGGATTGGTAATGTGCTATGAGGGGGCTTCTACTGAAAAGGCGGAGAGGGGCATGAGGACTGGAAAGGGGCTGGTGGGATTAGGACTGGGAGTGGGCTATGGGGGGCTAGGACTGGTAATGGGTTGGGGGGGGGGTTTGCTAGGACTGGAAATGGGCTGAGTGAAAGGGGGCTTGAATTGCAAATAGCTGATGGGGGACGGGACTTGGAATGGAAATGGGCTGAGGGGAAGTGGGGGGCTTGAACTGCAAATAGCTGATGGGGACGGGGCTTGGAATGGAAATTGGCTGAGGGGAAGTGGGGGCTTGAACTGCAAATAGCTGATGGGGAGGGGGACTTGGAATGGAAATGGGCTGAGTGGAAGGGGGCTTGAACTGCAAATAGCTGATGGGAAGGGGGGCTTGGAATGGGCTCTTAGGGGAGGGAGCTAGGACAGGAAATGGGCTGATGGAGGGGCTAGGATAGGACTGGGAATTGGGTGTTGGGGGAGCTAAGTTTGGAAATGGGCTGTGGTGGGGGCTTGGTTTGAAATGGACTCATGGAGGGGCTAGAACTGGAAGTAGGATCATGGGAGGCTTGGATTAGAAATGGGCTGAGTGATGGTGGGGCTAGGAAAGGACTAGAAATGGGCTGATGGGAGGCTGGTATTGGAAATGAGCTGATGAAGGGACTCGGATAGGATTGGAAATGGACTGATGGGGGGCCAGGACTGGAAATGGGCTGATGTGGGGACTAGAAGGGAGCGGATACTGGGTGGGGCTGGAATTAAAAGGGAGCTGATGTTGGGGGAGATTAGAAGGGGATGGGGCTGGGAGAGTGAAATGGAGAGGGGAAAAATATTTTGTGTGGGAGGGAAGAAAAATGTACAATTGGCCGGGTATTGGGAGACTAAAAAGGAGGAGAAAGATTATTATGTTAAAGCAGATGAAGAGAGAGAATGGAAAAAAACTAGAAGAGAAGAAAGGAGAAATGGACAGCAGACGATGGAGAGATAGCAGAAGACACAAATAAACCAGAAGAAAGTGGCTGGAACAATTGCAACTGAAAAAAATGCACAAAAGGTACAAAGATATCTCTTTATTTTGAATTTATTAACTGGAATATGTCAGCTCTGGGAAATGTGCATCATTAGTGTCTGTGCTTTGTTTAGTACAAGAGGAAATTAATTTATAGTTTTATTTCTACAGTGTTGTTGTACATTCCAAGTTTGGCTTTTGGGGTTCCCAGTTTAATTATTGCCTTCCTGTTTCTAAATTGAATGAAATCATTAAAACATTATAAATTGCCAATAAATTGAAATGAAAACCAAAGGATTGTGAATCAAATTGATTCTCTGACAATACAAAGATTCCAAACTTTACAAATGATGTTACATAGTTCAGGCAACTTTATAAAGAGTTTTTAGATACTAAAATCTTGTTAAGGTTTAATTGACGTGCTGGCACTTTGAGGAAATTCTTTGGTTTTGTGCGGCAGTTTGGGCACTCGGGCTCAAAAAGGTTAGCCATCACTGCTCTAGTAGTTATGATATTGTGCAAATCCTCAAGAAAAGCTGAGAGACTGAACTCCGGATTAATATCCAGGAATCCCTCCCCTTCCTGTTCCAAGGAAATCCGCACTCTTTTATCAGGAATATAAAACAAACGTGAAATCACAATCTCATTGGCAACAGGTAATAGCAAAATTTCTGTAAAATATTTTCTTAACACAATCTCTGCTGATAACAAATAAGTCTGAGGAAAATTAATAAAACGCAGATTCTTACTACGAAAAATATTCTCCATAGATTCCATCTTATGGTATATCAACAGGCTATCCTTAATACAGGGCATGCCTGCTGAACTTAATGAAAGAAACTGAGAGTCCAGGCCGGAGACCTTTCTCTCCATGGTCCTCAGCCTGGAATCCACCTGTTGATGTTTTGCAGTAGTCTCCTGGGAGAATACACAAAACTGAGGAACTATAGTGGTAAGAGCCTCAGTGCGTAAGACAACCTGCCAAACATCCTGTAAAGAAACAAACTGTTCGTGATTCTGATCCCGCGGGGCTAGACATACCCCGCGGGATCAGAATCGCGATCCCGGCTGTGCGTCTGGTTCAGACCGGACACACAGAAGGGGACAGAATCAGGCCCTTAGGGGTCAATATTCAAAAGCCTTTATCTGGATGATTAAGGAGGTTATCTGGATAAGGGTTCGCAGCCAGATATTCAGTGGCACTATGTGGATAGTGTGGAGGTGGACTATGGGTGGTGCCGCCACTGTCTGGTAACAGCGGCGATTATTAGGATAGTGCCAATTTTCAGCTGCTATTCTGGTAATTCATCTGGCTAGTTTAGGCTGCTAAAAAATATGGCCTAAATTGCTATCTGAATAGATTATGGGGTAGATTCTGAGCAGCATTTAGCGGGTCTGGAGTCCAATCTGAATGTCCAGACCCACTATACGCTGGGGTGCTGATGCAGGCAACAGTGCTCTCTGCACATAAAGGCAAGATGTGCAGGGAGCTCTGTTTGTGGGTGGGCTGGAGGTGGATCGAGAGCGGGCAGTGGGAGGGAACCTGACCCTGGATGTACAGGGCCGATTCCGAGGTTAGCCCTGTACTTCCAGGTTTGGCCATTTGCACGGGGGAAGATTGAAGACCCGGGCCCGCAAAGCGAGGTGAGGGGTGCAGGGGAAACCCTGCAGCCTGACCCTGGCCTGACCCTGACCACCGCAGGTCTGTTCTGGAGTCTGGCTGTGGGGAAAGCATATTTTTGGGGTCCACTGGGGATCGCGGCTCCTGCATGGAGCTGTGGTGCCATGGCAACATGATGCCATGGCACTGCGGCTCCATGCAGTAGCCTGTCTGGGCTAGCCCAGTAAGTGTCGAGACATACGGGGTGCCTGAATCAGGGCATGTCCTGGATATCCCAGCCTTAGGCTGCGATTCTGCTCTCGCGGGGCCATCTAGCCCTCGCAGGAGCAGAATCAGGTGCATCCCGGGCCATCCGGATGTCTGGATGTCCGGATGGCCCGGGGACGTATATCACTAAATTGGCCTCCACCTAGTTAGCAGCTGGAAATCATCACTATCCGTATGATACAATCACCGCCATTATCCGGATACATAGTGGCTGCACAATCTGGATTTTTAGAGGCAGCTATTATCTGGCTACTGCCCTTGAATATCTGGCAATGTTATCATGATAGAAGGGCAGATCCCTAATTGCACATGGTGAAGTACCTGTGCTCAGCCTGCAAGGCATACACCCTGATAACCATTCAGGCTTATGGTCATAATAACATAGTAAAATAATATATAACAACGATAAAGACCAATATGGTCCATCTAGTCTGCCCAGCAAGGCGGCAAGAGTAAGTGCACCTGCTGCTCCATGCAGGTCACCCCTCCCCATGCCTTTGTTTAGGGGTGTACCCACTGCTCCATGTAGGTCACGCCTATTTGTTCAGATATAAGAGATAGTTATTCTTATTTTGATTTTATCCTGTTGCTATAAAAGGATCCACTGTGTCTGTCCCATGCCATCTTGCTTTCTGTCACTGTATTTGCCCCACCACTTCCATCGGAAGGGTATTCCAAGCATCCACCACCCTTTCAATGAAAAAGTATTTCCTGACGTTGCCTTTCAGTTTATCCCTTACAGCTTCATGTTATGCCCTCTAGTTTTACAGCTTCCCCGTCTTTGGAAGAGGTTTGTTTGTTCATGAATGCTCGTTAAATATTTAAAGGTCTGTATCATATCTCCCCTGTCCCTCCTCTCCTCCAGAGTGTACATATTTAGGTCTTCAAGTCTCTTCTCATAAGTCTTCTGACCATGGGCGGCCCAAGGGGGGTGCGGGGCCATGTGCGGAGACTCGGTGCGGGGCCTCATTTGCATAAGTGGCCTTATTTGCATAAATATTTGCATAATGTTACCATACACTAACTTTTAGTAAACATGTCTCTTAATGAGTGTATGGATAAAGAAAGACTAAAAGATTTCTACATTACTATAATCCAGTGCCAACCGCCAGGCACATTAGGAACTACTACAAACGCTGCCCATTTAGAACCCATAGCAAACCCGCCGTATCCTGACAGCACTACCAGGACTCACAAAGCACCATACCCTACCTATCAAAAGGCAACACTGCAAATATTAAACCAATACATTTCAGAGAATACTGGGGAAAGAGAACAAGTGGCAACGTCAAATAGGAATTACATAAACAGAATACCTCAGCTCAGTTACACATGCAGAACATAGACCATCACCAAGCAAGGAATCACAATTTAGAAACAGGAAGGCAATAATTAAACTGGGAACCCCAAAAGCCAAACTTGGAATGTGCAACAACACTGTAGAAATAAAACTATAAATTAATTTCCTCTTGTACCAAACAAAGCGCAGACGTTAATAATGCACATTTCCCAGAGCTTTCATATTCCAGTTAATAAATTCAAAATAAAGAGATATCTTTCTACCTTTTGTGCATTTTTTTTCAGTTGCAATTGGTCCAGCCACTTTCTTCTGGTTTCTTCATGTTTTCTGCTAACTCTCCATCATCTGCTGTCCATTTGTCCTTTCTTCTCTCTTCTAGTTTTTTTTCCATTCTCTCTCTCTCTCTACATCTGCTTTAACATACTAATCTTTCTCCTTTTGCTCTTTCCTCATTCCTATTTCATCCACACAAATTTTACCCCTCCATCCTCAATCCCCACTTACTCTCCCAATACCCGGCCAATTGTAGATTTTTCATCCCTCCTACACAAAATATTTCGCCCCGCGCCATTTTACTCTCCCGGCCCCATCCCTGTCTAATCCTCCCCCAACATCAGCTCCCTTCTAGTTCCAGTCTCACCAAGCATCCATTCCCTTCTAGTCCCTGCATCAGCCCATTTCCAGTCCTAGCCCCCCATCAGCCCATTTCCAGTCCTAGCTCCCCCATCCATTTCCAGTCCAAGTCCCTTCATCAGCTCATTTCCAATCCTAGCCCCCCATCAGCCCATTTCTAGTCATTTCCTAGCCCCACCATCAGCCCATGTCAAATCATAGCTCCCCTCCACTCAGCCCAATTCCAGTCCAAGCCCCCCCATGAGCCTACTTCCAGTTCTAGCCCCTCCATGAGTCCATTTCAATTCAAGCCCCCACCACAGCCCATTTCCAATCTTAGCTCCCCCCAACAGCCCATTTCCAGTCCTATCCTAGCTGTTCCATCAGCCCATTTTCAGTCCTAGCTCCCTTCCCTCACAGCCCATTTCCATTCCAAGCCCCCTCCCTATCAGCTATTTGCAGTTCAAGCCTCCCCTTCCACTCAGCCCATTTCCAGTCCTAGCAACCCCCCAACCCATTACCAGTCCTAGCCCCCCGTCAACTTCCAGTCCTAACCCCCATCACCCCATTTTCAGTTTAAGCCCCCCCTATAACCCATTACCAGTCCTAACCCCCCATCAGCCCACTTCCAGTCCTAACCCCCCATCAGCCCATTTCCAGTCAGCCCCCCCATAGCCCATTGCCAGTCCTAAACCCCCCCCATCAGCCCACAGCCCATTACCAGTCCTAACCACATCAGCCCACCTCAAGTCCTAATCCCTCCCCATCAGCCCATTTCCTGTCCTAGCCCCCCCATAGCCCATTATCAGTCCTAACCCCCCATAGCCCATTACCAGTCCTAACCCCCCCATCAGCCCAATACCAGTCTTAACTCCCCCCCATAGCCCATTACCAGTCCTAACCCCCCCCCCCCCATCATCCCATTTCCAGACAGGCCCCGTCAGTCCACGCCCATTACCAGTCTTAACTCCCCCCCATAGCCCATTACCAGTCCTAACCCCACCCCCATCAGCCCACTTCCAGTCTTAACCCCCACCCCATCAGCCCATTACCAGTCCTAACCCCCATCCCCCCATTTCCAGACAGCCCCCATCAGTCCACAGCCCATTGCCAGTCTAACCCCCCCATAGCCCATTGCCAGTCTTAACCCCCACCCCATAGCCCATTGCCAGTCTTAACCCCCCATAGCCCATTACCAGTCCTAACCCCCCATCACCCCATTTCAGACAGCCTCCATCAGCCCACAGCCCATTGCCAGTCTTAACCCCCCCCTAGCCAGTCTTAACCCCCCCCCCCCATAGCCCATTGCCAGTCTTAACCCCTCCCATAGCCCATTGCCAGTCCTAAGCCCCCCATCACACATTTCCAGACAGCCCTCATCAGCCCACAGCCCATTGCCAGTCTTAACCCCCCCTAGCCCATTGCCAGTCTTAACCCCCCCAGCCCATTGCCAGTCTTAACCCCCCCCCACCTAGCCCACTGCCAGTCTTAACCCCCCCCCATAGCCCATTGCCAGTCTTAACCCCCCTAGCCCACTGCCAGTCTTAACCCCCCCTAGCCCATTGCCAGTCTTAAACCCCCGCCCTAGCCCATTGCCAGTTTTAACCCCCCCAGCCCATTGCCAGTCTTAAACCTCCCCCTAGCCCATTGCCAGTCTTAACCCCCCCCAGCCCATTGCCAGTCTTAAACCCCCCCCCATTGGCGCATGGCAATTTAAAAAAAAGAAAAAAAGCTGGCCGCTGCCGCCGCGGCGGCATGGAGTGTCCCGCGGGGCCCCCTCTGCCTGGCTGAACTCTCCCGACGCGGCTGAGCCCCTCTGCGCCGGCTTGCAGATACGCGAAGGGAGAGTGTCTCCCTCGCGTCTCTGTTAAGCCCGTAGGGGCAGATGGGAAATTTCCCATCAGCCCCTGCTTCCCATCAGCCCATGCGGGCTTAACAGAGACGCAAGGGAGACACTCTCCCTTCGCGTATCTGCAAGCCGGCGCAGAGGGGCTCAGCCGCGTCGGGAGAGTTCAGCTGGGCAGAGGGGGCCCCGCGGGACACTCCATGCTGCTGCGGCGGCAGCGGCCAGCTTTTTTTTTTTTTTAAATTTAATTAAGAAAAAAAAAGCAGAATGTTCTTTGCGTGGGGCCCCCCGAAACACGGGGCCCTGTGCAAAAAACATTCTTGCTCAATGGACGGGCTGGCCCTGCTTCTGACGCAGGCTACAAATCATTTTGGTCGCCTTCCTCCAAACCGCTTCCAGCCTTTTTACATCCTTTGCAAGATACGGTCTCCAAAACTGAACACAGTATTCCAAGTGAGGCCTCACCAGCGACTTGTACAGTGGCATTAATACCTCTTCCTTTCTGCTGGTAATTCCTGAACACCTTATCAGCACCTGACCATTAGCTCAGTCAGCTGTGCCTTCTCTTAATGAGAATCTCCTTGTTCTCATCTTTAATTCCTATTTTTGATAGATGCAACATTTTTCTGCTGCTGCTGATGCACCAGGCCACTTCTTTGTACTTTTGCACCATGAATGAACACATCTCAGAAATGACCTCTGAACCACAGGGCAGACATAAGCCTACTGTAATATGTTAACAGGTCTTAACTCACTACTCTGGACAGAAGAGACATAGATACCATGCATCTGGCACTTTAGCTGTATGCATGCTACCGGGAAAAATATAGGAATTCTCATTCTAGTATGTTATTTGCATCTTGATAAAATGGAAGCCCTTTCAACTACATACTATCAGAGTAGAAATAGTCTCTGTCTAGAGCTACAATATCTTTACTGTAAGTAATTTGGTGGCATTCGCAATGTGCCCCCTCACCCATCATTTAAAGATTTCTCTCACTGGCTCTCCAACCTGCGGCCTTGTGGTTAATTAAGGGCATGCAGATTATTAAAGAACCAGAGGACTCTTTTTGCACGTAAAAGTTAAATATCTCTTTCCAAGGGCAATTGATCTGAAGATGTATGCCAAAGCAAAATTCCAGCATCAGTGGAAGTATCAAAAGGGTAAAAAAAAAAACTTTGCTGGATTCATACTAGACTTTGAATAGATTAATTTTAAAAAGAGGCATATCCTTGGAAGGTGGATCTAAACATAATAACTTAGAAACAGTGAAAATGCCAGCAGATAAGGACCATATGGCCTATCCAGTCTGCCTATCCATACATACTAACTACTAAGCTCTACAATCCTTTCCTCTCCCTTAGAGAATCCATGTTCTTGTCCCGTGCTTTCTTGAATTCACAAACTATTCTCGCCTCCACTACTTCCACTGGGAGGATGTTCCACACATTCACTACCTTTTCCGTAAAGAAATATTACTGAGTCTATCCCCTTTCACTTTTTTTCTATGAGCCCTCATTCCAGAGCTTCCTTTCAATTGAAAGAGGCCTTTCTCCTATGCATTTATACCATATTCATATGTCCCCTCTCTTGCCTTTCTTCCATAGAATACACACTGAGATCTTTAAATCTATCCCCACATGCTTTATGATGAAGACCACTGACAATTTTAGAAGCCACCCTCTGGACTGACTCCATCCTGTTTAAATCCTTTTGAAGGTGTGGTCTTCAGAATGAGGTATCACCGAAGACTTATACAAAGACCCTATCACCTCCTTCTTCTTGCTGGCTATTCCTCTCTAAATGCAACCAAGCATCCTTCTGGCTTTTACCTTCACCGTTTCTACTTGTTTGGCCACTTAAAGATCTCCTCCTCTGGAGGAGAGGAGGGACAAGGGAGATATGATTCAGACCTTTAAATACTTAAAGAGTATTAATGAACAAACCAGCCTCTTCCAAAGACAGGGAAGCTGTAAAACTGGAGGGCATAACATAAAGCTGCAAGGGGTAAACTGAAAGGCAATGTCAGGAAATACTTTTTCACTGAAAGGGTGGTGGATGCTTGGAATGCCCTCCCAATGGAAGTGGTGGGGGGCAAATACAGTGACAGAATTCAAAATGGCATGGGACATACAGTGAATCCCTTTATAGTAACAGGATAAAATCAATCTCATATCTGAACAAATAGTGGTGACCTACACGGAGCGGTGGTACACCCCTAAACAAAGGCATAGGGAGGGGTGATCTGCACAGATCGGCAGGTGCACCTACTTTTGCCGCCTAGCTGGGCAAACTAGATGGACCATACTGGTCTTTATCTGCTGTCATATACTATGTTATTATATATTTGATATGATCATCATAAGGTCCCATTCTTTTTTTGTGAACCAAAGGTCTTTACCCCCTGTACTGTACAGCTCCCTTGGATTTTTGCAGCCCAAATGCATGACTTTGCATTTTTTATCATTAAATCTTAGCTGTCGAATTCTCAACCACTTTTTGCTAGATCATTCTCGTGTTACACAAACCTTCCAAGGGGAAGCAAAAGGCTAAAGCAGTTAAGCGGCCCTCGGCTAATGCTGTGCCTTCCGAGGATTTACCTCAAGGTCCTTTGGATGCATTCTTCTTGTCTTCTGGGACGCAACAGCTGACTCTCCAGGGAGTAGTGGTTAACTGGGCTAGTAGAATGCTGGCATCTTCTTCGGGGGGGGGGGGGGAGGGGGGTAGACTTCACCACTCCAGAAGTGCAGTATCCTTGGTGCTGCAGCATTTCCTGTGAGCCTGAGCTCTGCTGATGGTGATTCTTGAGGGCAGTCTGAGTTATGTGAGAAGACCCTAGAAAGTGAAATGGGCACTACAGAGGCCACATTGGAACAGCTAGCTAGTAGCGCTCCCCCGGAGATGGAAATGTTCCACAGGGCTGAAGAACTTGTGCAGTGGCCAGTTGCAATGGCAGAACCTCAGAATTTGCCAGCGGGGGTATCTATAGACGCTTTCCTGCCTAGACCCGACCAGATTACCCTATAATCTATCTGGGTTACCATAAAACAGCTTGGTGAAGCACTCCAGTCTCAAGTTCAATCGTTGAACACTCGGCTTCACGTTACTCAGGAAGAGTGTATTAAGAACACGAACGATATATCAAAACTGCAAGTATCTCTTACTGAAGTGACTGTCCAGGTTGAACAGTTCTGGAATGGAGTGGAAGGTGTGACAAAGGATTTAACTTATCTAAGGGCTAGATTAGAACATCTGGAAAATGTTTTGAGACTGGCTAACCTACACTTGATTAACTTTCCTAGGATTCAATATATATCTCCAAAGGAAATGGTTAATAAGAACATAAGAACATAACATATGCCATACTGGGTCAGACCAAGGTCCATCGAGCCCAGTATCCTGTTTCCAACAGTGGCCAATCTAGGTCATATGTATCTAGCAGTTTCCCCAAAAGACACAGGTCCTACAATGCTTGTACTGGGTCAAGCATTGATATCCTGGGTCCCTTCTTAATAATGGTTTATGGACCTTTCCTCCAGGAACTTGTCCAAACCTTTTTTAAACCCAGCTACACTAACAGCCTTTACTACATCCGGTAACAAATTCCAGAGTTTGATTACACGTTGAGTGAAAAAATATTTTCTTTTATTAGTCTTAAATAGTTTACCCTGTAGCTTCATTGCATGTCCCCTAGTCTTTCTATATTCTGATAACGTAAACAATCGATCTACGTTTATCTGTTCCACTCCATTAATTAATTTATAGACATCTATCATATCTCCCCTCAGCCGTCTCTTTTGCAGGTTAAAGAGCCCTAACCTTTTTAGCCTTTCTTCATAGGAGTATCCTTCCATCCCCTTTAACATTTTGGTGGCTCTTCTCTGAACCTTTTCTAATAACGCTATATACTTTTTAAGATACGGCGACCAGAATTGCACACAATATTCAAGGTGCGGTCTCACCATGGAACGATATAGAGGCATTATAATATCTTTTGTTTTATTTTCCATTCCTTTCCTTATGAAACCTAGCATTCTATTTGCTCTCTTGGCCGCCGCTGCACACTGGGCTGAGGGTTTTAACATGTTATCCACAATGACGCCTAAATCTTTTTCCTGGATGGTGGTTCCTAATGTGGAACCTTGCATCGTGTAACCATAGTTTGGGTTGTTCTTCCCTAGGTGCATAACTTTGCACTTGTCCACATTAAATTTCATCTGCCATTTTGATGCCCAGTCTTCCAATTTATCAAGATCCTCTTGCAATTTTCCACAATCCTCTTGATTTTTGACAACTTTAAATAGTTTTGTGACATCTGCAAATTTGATAACCTCACTCGTTATTCCCTTTTCCAGGTCATTTATGAATATGTCAAAAAGCAGCGGACCCAGCACAGATCCCTGGGGTACACCACTATTCACCTTTCTCCATTGGGAAAATTGGCCATTTAGCCCTACCCTCTGCTTTCTATCTTTTAACCAGTTCCTGATCCACAATAGTACACTGCCTCCTATCCCATGACTCTAGTTTTGCCAAAAGTCTCTGATGAGGGACATTGTTAAAGGCTTTCTGAAAGTCCAGATACACTATAGCAACCGACTCACCTTTTTCAACCTGTTTATTCACACCTTCAAAAAAACATAACAGATTAGTAAGACAAGATCTTCCTTGTCTAAAGCCATGTTGGCTGTCTCCCATTAGGCCATAACTATCTACATGCTGAGTAATTTTGTTCTTTTTGATGGTTTCTACCATTATTCCCCGTACTGATGTCAGGTTTACTGGTCTGTAGTCTGCCAGATCACCCCTGAAACCCTTTTTAAAAATTGGTGTTACATTGGCGATCCTCCAATCTTCAGGTATTAAAGATGATTTTAATGAAAATTCACAGATTACTAATAGCAGGTCCACGATTAATATTTCAGTTCTTTCAACACCCTTGGATGTATACCATCCGGCCCAGGTGATTTGCTACTCTTCAGTTTATATAATAGTTGTAATACATCTTCCCGATGTATCGATATTTCCTTTCAATTCTTCCGCACCTTTAAATACCACTTCAGTCATGGGTAACATCCTTACATCTTCCTCAGTAAAGACCGAAGCAAAGAATTCATTCAGTCTTTCCGCTATCGCCTTGCTGCCTCTTAGTGCCCCTTTAACCCCTCTATCATCTAATGGACCAACTGACAGGTTTTTTGCTACGAATGTACTTGAAAAAGTCTTTATTACACGATTTTGCTTCCACAGCAAGCTTCTTCTCAAATTCTCCCTTTGCCTGCCTTATCAATGCCTTGCATTTGACTTGCCAGTGCTTGTGCTGTTTCCAGGTTTCGTCATTTGGCTCTTTTTTCCATTTCCTGAAAGATGCTTTTTTGGCAACAACAGCCTCTCTGACCTCACCTTTAAACCATGCTGGCAGTTTTTTGGACTTCCTTCCACTTTTGTTAAAGCGTGGAATACAGCTGGTCTGGGCTTCCAAGATAGTATTTTTCAACAACACCCAAGCTTGATGTAAGTCTTTAACATTTGCAACTGCTCCTTTTAGTTTTTTCTTAACTATTTTCCTCATTTTATCATAGTCTCCCTTTCGAAAGACTGACCCAGTTGTTACCGGGGTAATTGAAATCATCCATTATTATTACTGCGCTGTAACCTTTGTTAGCTTCCTTGATTTCTTCGAGCATTTCATCATCCATTTGTTCATTCTGGCCAGGCGGTCGATAGTACACCCCCACTGCCATCGCCTTCCCCTTTTTACATGGAATTTCAATCCATAGAGATTCTACAGCAAATTTTGTTACCTGCAAAACTTTAATCCTTTCTGACTCAATGCTCTCTCTAACATAGAGTGCAACCCCTCCACCAATTTGATTAGCTCTATCATTACGATATAGTTTGTACCCAGGTATCATAGTGTCCCACTGGTTGTCCTCCTTCCACCATGTCTCTGATATTCCAATCATATCTAACCTCTCATTTAGTGCTATATATTCTAACTCTCCCATCTTATTTTTTAGACTTCTAGCATTTGCATACAAGCATTTTAGAGACTGTATTTTTTCATATTAATCTGGCTATTGGTAGGCATGGGTAATTTGGGATCTTTAAGCTCTGTCTGCTCCATACTCAAGGGCATTTGGGCTACTTTACTCTTTTTTGGAACCTCTCCGCTTTTGGTAGTATCCTTCAAGGATACATTCTTCCGAACCATGCGCTTTTGGGCGATTGTTGGATATTATCTAGTTTAAATGCTGCTCTATCTCCTTTTTAAAGGTTAATGCCAGCAGCCTGGTTCCATCCCAGTTAAGGTGAAGCCCATCCCTTCGGAAGAGCCCCTCCTTTCCCCAGAATGTTCCCCAGTTCCTAATAAATCCAAAACCCTTATCTCTGCACCATTTTCTCATCCACGCATTGAGACTTCGGAGCTTTGCCTGCCTTTTGGGTCCTTCGCGTGGAACGGGAAGCATTTCGGAGAACGCTACTCTGGAAATTCTAGATTTCAACTTCCTATCTAAAAGCCTAAATTTAGCCTCCAGAACCTCCCTACCACATTTTCCTATGTCATTGGTACTGACATGTACCAAGACAGCAGACTCGTCCCCAGCACTATCTAAGACCTTATCTAGGTGGCGCGTGAGGTCCGCTACCTTCGTACCAGGCAGGCATGTTACCAGGCGATCCTCCTGTCCACCAGCCACCCAGCTTTCTACATGCCTAATGATCGAATCACCAACTATAACGGCTGTCCTAACCTTTCCCTCATGGGCACATGGCCCTGGAGAAACTTCCTCGGTGCAAGAGGGTTTTACATCACCTGGAGGACAGGTCCTAGTTACCGGATCACTTCCTGCCACACCAAGGTGATGCTCTCCTGTCACATGACCTCTATCCTCTATGGCAACAGGGATGGTGCCAGACTGGAGGTGGGACTTCAGGATTATATCCCTGTAGGTCTTGTCTATGTACCTCTGTCTTTCTTATGTCTTCCAAGTCTGCTACTCTAGCCTCTAGAGAATGGACTCATTCCCTGAGAGCAAAGAGCTCCTTGCATCTAGTGCACACGTAAGACCTCTCACCAACTGGGAGAAAATCATACATGTGACACTCAATGCAAAAGACTGGAAAACCCTCATCTCGCTGCTGGACTGCTGTCTGCATCTTAGTTTTAAGCTTCACCTTAGAGCACCAGTATATGCTGGAGGTTTTAGGTGATCCACTGGTGACACATCCACCAATCATTAAAGTTTACTCTTTGCCACAAGGGAAGAAAGTACCATCTCAGTGGGTCCAGAAGGGACAGAACTTCAACAAATGGATGAACTTAATGTTTCTGCTATATTTGCGAGTTCTGCCTTACAGATGGTTATGCCTGCTACATGTTTGGTTCAATTTGCTCTGTCTTTGGACAGAGGTTGGTTTCTCAAAATGTTTTTTAGAAAGAGAAATGTTAGATTTTGGGGACTTCTGGTTCGGGCATTCCCTGACCTAGTGCGGGAGACTCAGCTCTGCAGGAAGGAATTTCTCCTCCTGTAACCCTCCTCCTCCTCCTGCATTATTTTTCCTAAAATACCCCTGCAAATGTTTGATCAAGTATCTTTCAAATTCTTATGTTTTTCTGTATCCTCACAGTTATTGTCTTTTCTAAATGTTCATCCAGCTCCTAGACTCTTGGATGTGGAAATAACACCACCATAATTTGTTTTGTCGGCTTGAAGTGCTGTAATTTCCTGCAAGTCTTTATTGGTTAAATTTTCTGGAGAATCCCCCGCTTATTGTGGGTTAGGGGGAGCTGTTGGAGATGAAGTATTGCCTTGTTTGATATTTAGATTTACTTATTGCTTTTCATTGTCATCCATTTCTTATTTTCCTATAAATGATTTGTTTGCACTTTTTTTTTGTAAAATACATAAATACTAAAATGATTTTGCCGGTTGTCAGGATCTTTGTCTTCTTTACATTAAGGTGCAGGCCCATTTTAAGACTATGTTCCTTGATCTTGAGAAGCAAATGTTTCAGATTGTCTTCGCTTTCAGCCAGTAATGTGCTATCATCAACATAGCGAAGGTTGTTGATGAGTCTTCCACCATCTTCCACCTCGGTTGTCTTCATACAGTCCTGCTTCTCTGATGATTTGTTCTGCATATAAATTAAACAGTGGGGGGAAAGTATGTAGTCTTGTTGTACACTTTTGCTGATTTTAAATCATTTTGTTTCTTCTTGTTTCATACGAACTGTTGCTTTTTGATCAATGTAAAGGTTGTGCAAGAGAACGATCAGGTGTTCTGGTATACCCATGCTTCTTAATGTAGCCCATGGTTTACACAGTCAAAAGCCTTGCTGTAGTCGATAAAACACATATAGATAGCCTTTTGATATTATTTTGTCTTTTGAAGGATCCATCTCACATCCGTGATGTCTCTCATTCCTCGCCCTTTCCTGAACCCTGCTTGCACTTCAAGCAGTTCTCCTTCCAGGTATGGTTGTAGTCTCTGATGAATGATCTTGAGTAGACTCATGCTGGCATGTGCATACCTAAAAAATGTCTTGCCCCATATTTTTACTGTATTGGTTATGATGGCAGCTAAATCCCAGTGAATTCTGTGACTGTTTTTGCTCCCACCACCTCCATGGGGAGGGCATTCCAGGCATCCACCACCCTTTCCATGAAAGCATATTTCCTGATGTTGATTTTACGTTTACCACTTTGCAGCTTCATTTCATGTCCTTGAAAAGGTTTTGTTTGTTCAGCAATACCTTTCAAGTATTTAAATGTCTGTATCATATCTCCTCAGTCTGTCCTTTTTGTTAGAGTGTGCATATTCAGGTCTTTAATTCTCAAGGAAGATGGAAGTAGCAGAACAATGGAATAATGGAGCAGGGAACTACGGTACCTGGGAAGAAATGTATCCTATTTTAACTAAAAAAAAGTTGGAAAAAGTCTAGAAATATCAAATACTTGCTTGTAGTAATATTTGTCTGCATGCAAACCTATTTTCACAGGAGGAAGTGCTAGAAGCACTTAAACAAAAGAGAATAGGTAAGACGATGGGATGGAATGGAGTACGCTCCAGGATACTGCAAGGACTCAGGAAAGTACTATACTCCTCCCAGCTCAGTTTAGTTTGCCGATGGAATCAGCCTGGGAAGGTTCTAAAATGCTGCAAGAGAACAGAGGCCATCTCATGACCAAAAGTGGGAACAAGGAGGAGGTAGACAACTATTAACCCATCAGTCTAAATTCGGTAGTAGGCAAAGCTATGAAAACATTAGTAAGGAAAAAGACAGAGCAGAACTCGAAATGAGCAGATTTCGGGACTCCAGACAATTGTTTTACAAAAGGACAATCCAGATGAAATTATAAACAGACCAGAGTGATAAACTGCAGTAGGTTTAGTGCAGATTTTTTGTGTGGTATACAAGAAAGGTTTTGGGGGTTTGTGTTACGTGAGAAGTAAAAGGCTGAGCTAATTTTAGCACATGCTCCATACTAATACATGCAGATTAGCTGCATTTGGAATTACTTCCACTGCTGCAGAATGTGCAAAAAATTAGTGTAATCCTTCTTTCTGTGTGGTCCAGGCAGATGTTATGTAAGTGTCAGGCAGACAAGGGAAGTAGATCAGATCCAAGAACTATTAACCAGGGTTTCTCCGAGCTCTTGGCCTGTAATTATCAGGGTTCAGACTTGAGGGGAGGAATATTTAATATTTAGGCGCTTGAAAACAACATAGTAACATAGTATATGATGGCAGATAAAGACCAGTGTGGTCCATCTAGTCTGCCCAGCAAGGTGGCAAGAGTAGGTGCATTTGCCGCTCCATGTAGGTCACCTCTCCCCATGCCTTTGTTTAGGGGTGTACCCACCACTCCGTGTTGGTCGCCCCTATTTGTTCAGATACACCCCTATTTGTTGAGATATAAGCAATAGTTATGTTTATTTTGATTTATCCTGTTGCTGTAAAGGGATCCACTGTGTCTGTCCCATGCCATTTTGAAATCTGTCACTGTGTTTGCCCCCACCACTTCCATCGGGAGGACATTCCAAGCATCCACCACTCTTTTGGTGAAAAAGTATTTCCTGACATTGCCTTTCAGTTTAACCTCTTGCAGCTTCATGTTATGCCCTCCAGTTTTACAGCTTCCCCGTCTTTGGAAGACGTTTGTTTGTCCATTAATACTCTTTTAGTATTTAAAGGTCTGAATGATATCTCCCCTGTCCCTCTTCTCCTCCAGAGTGTACATATTTAGGTCTTCAAGTCTCTCTTCTCATAAGTCTTCTGAAATGCTCTCATTCTTCCTTCATAGTAATTAATGGCACATTTCACAAAGGACATCCAAGTGTCCGATCTGGGACATCCAAGCCAAAATGTCTGAAAAAAAAGCAGGGACGTGCAAATATAGGCACAATTTCACATATGTGGATGTGCCTGATATGAATGTCTATGGGGACATCTACCCAGACATCCCTGGAATAATATTTAAGACTGGAGACATCTTTGAAAGTCATTTGTAAAATGATTGTTTATGTTATCAGAATATAGAAAGACTAGGGACATGCAATGAAGCTACAGGGTAAACTATTTAAGACTAATAAAAGAAAATATTTTTTCACTCAACGTGTAATCAAACTCTGGAATTTGTTACCGGAGGATGTAGTAAAGACTGTTAGTGTAGCTGGGTTTAAAAAAGGTTTGGGCAAGTTCCTGGAGGAAAGGTCCATAAACCATTATTAAGAAGAGACCCAAGATATCAGTGCTTGACCCAGTACAATTATTGTGGAACCTGTGTCTTTTGGGGAAACTGCTAGGTACGTATGACCTACATTGGCCTCTGTTGGAAACAGGATACTGGGCTTGATGGACCTTGGTCTGACCCAGTATGGCATATCTTATATTCTTATGTCTCTGGGATTTGTACGTCTTTGGATGTCCAAATCACATTTAAGATTTTTAAAATGACCCCCTTAGAGTTCAAGTCAGATGTTTGTTTTCCAAACCAAGGGTTTACTTAAGATTTAGGGTCACTGACAAACAAAACAATTTATAACATTTGGATAAATATTACTTATGAACTATGTTACAAAGCAGGTAATTTCCTTTATCCAAGTCCTTCTGCTGGAAGCAACTTAGTTCTGTTTTCTATCTCATAGGCACCATATAAGTAAGTGAAGATATTTGACTAGTTAATTATATCACTTGATGGGTTCCTGTTTCTCTGATCAGTCTCTTTCCTGGATATTTGAATTATAGCGGTTCATACCTCACAGTTCCCTGGCTCCTTTGTGGTAGAGTACATTCTTGCCATCAGTACTTTTGGATGTAGCTGACGCCTTCTCTTTTCCATAGTCAGACTGCTTTTCTCAATCCTCTCTGACCACTGGAGTCTGGATGGACTGGTGCAGACTTTCTTCAGGAAACTCCTGGATGAGCACTTCTCTTAGGCCTCTTTGATCCTTCTCCTGTTCTAGTCCTGGCAACTAGCTCTGCAGGGGTGCCTGAAGCACCCCTGCCCCTTTTCAGCAATGCATGGTGCAATGACACTCCCTACCTCTAGAATGAGGTTTCCATAGGAAATGGGCTTTCCCTGAACAGAGAAGACTCTCCCAGTTTGGATTTGACTTGCATGCAGAACCTCCCCTGCTTCTAGAAAAGTTTATACCTTGCTTTGTAAAATCCCAACAATTCTTATGTAGGGACACTTGATGGTGCTGCTGCTAGCTGCAAAATGCAGTAGTCTCTTCATCAGTGTAGTTTTATGTGTGATTTAGCACTGAAACTACTACAATTCCTGATGTAAAATTTAACTGTCATTCAACTTTTATGGGTAGTAAATGGATGTTAAAAAAAAATCAGCCACCAACAGACAGCCCAGGACCCTTCCACTCTCTGACCCACCTTCTAATACTATATGCCCACCCTCCCCTTATTTTGCTGCAATATGTCCCCCAGACCCCAAGCTCATCCATCCACTAATCTGTCCTTGCTTTGACCTATGCCTATCATTCTACCCACTTTCCTAACCCCCACCCTATTCTCCTATCTACCTCCAGCCTACTCTCCTATCTATCTGCCATCCATCTGCCTATTTATTCAGTTCCAGGTTTCTAAAGTATTTGACATTACTTCTCTCACTTAGTTTACATTGCTGATTGGCTTACAGGTTGTATTCATAAAGGAAAGATCAGCTTATAAGAATACACTTAAACTAACTATCTGGCATTTATCAGTAATGGAGGCTGTCAAGATATTAAAATTGGCAGTACACTCACCCTCCCTACCTCTCTATATGTCTCCTTTTCCTCCCTAGCCTAAGGTACTAGATTTTTAGGAATTGTCTCCAATTTTGAAACAGTGTCCCAGACTCCATGGACTATAACCCACCTCTTGTATCCGATTTCAATAGTGACAGGCAAAGGACTTTGTTCCTCTTGCACACCCCTTTGATGTAGGACCTTCTTTACCTGGTAGGAGAAGATGCAAAATGAATTTATTTTCTAAATAAAGAGGGGGGAATTTTAGAAATGTATAGAATATTTCTATGTATAATATCAGGTTCAAGCATATATGTATGTATGTGTTCTTATAACTTATAATAGAAGGGCTGCTACTTTTGAAATTACTGAATACTACCTAGACTGGTCATTTCAAAATATATGGGGAAAAGATGCTGGAAAAGGGAGGACCTCTCCCCTGCACAGCCCAGATCAGCCCTGCCCACGTGTCCCAGATTTGCTCTCAAAAATCTGGTAACTCCACTGTAGCTCCCTCTCCCAAGCTCCCTGACTCCATTCCAGAACTATTCCCTCACCTCTTCTGTTGTTGTTGTTAAGCGCCGTTAAGTCATGGCGACCCTCTGGATAGTTGTCCTAAACTATGTTTGGTCTTCAGTCAGGCGGCTCATTGTTGACAGACTGGCACTCATAGCTGCTGTTATTGTATTGTGGTAGGCGACGGCCTATGATCCATGCTAATTGAACTAAGCAGACAGGCCTGAGCAGCTTGACCTGTAACTGAAGCCTGTAGTTAGGCCCAGAGGAATGAAAACCCCCCTGAATGATGACACCATAGAATTGAAACTTAACTCAGTTTAACTGAACATAGCTAAGCAGAAACGAAACTTAGAAAATATAGAAAAACAAGTTTAATTGGTACTGATAAGGTGTGCTATGCTTCTATGGAATTAATTAACTCTGCAAAAAGCAAGGTTACAGTGCCCTGCTTCCCATATGTTTTAACAAGCTAAGCAACCTTGGAGGAGAGATGTAACAAGTTAGAGACACTGACCATTGTAATTGGGACTAGAAGGGGGGCAACCAGGTGCTGAGCCCAGACCAGAGTCCCGATTGGGTAGCCATATCAGTACCGGGACCAATAGATGGGTGAGAGGGGTACTGGGACCAATGAAAAGTTTGCCTATGCTTAGAATGGACAAGAAAGCTATAAAAGTTGTTGTTTTACTAGAAGCCATTGCTCAGCCATTTTGAAATTGCTTATTGCTTGAGCCATGTGCACATTAAACTGGCTTGGATCCTTGAAAAGACTCCTGGATTTATTTATTGCATGCTTATCTGCTGCTACATTCTTGGTGCGTTGGCCTGGAAGTGCGAGTGGTGGATAGTGTTCAAGTGAATAAATCCACGTAATTCGCCTTGAGGTTTGGTCCAGTTGGAACCATGCCAATCCGACGCAGGGGAATTTCCCTGGGCCCACCGATCCTCTTGTATCGGAGGGAGTTCTGCCTGGCCTCGGCAGGCACTGAGTCCAGCTGGCCAACACTTCCGACCCGGGGGAGTCCAGGATCCAACTCAGAAGCTTGGGAACCAGATCTGGTAAGTATAGTTTTGAAAACCTGTCTAGACAGATGAGTTAGAACTGCAGTTTGAAAACTTTGGTAAGACTTAAGTCTTTGTTTGAAAATCCTTGCATGAGTATTCGCTAGGTACAGCTGTTATAGAGAATCATGATTCAGCCTGGTCAGAGCAGACAGGACTGGGTTTTTGGTATGTCTAGACAGAAATAGAAAGAGCAGTACTGCCAGTGGAACTTGGAATTTGTAATCTCGAGATATTGGGAATTGGTAAGAGAGCTCTCAAGGAAGGGCCGAGTAACCCCGCATGGGAATTCGCCGGGTGAAACCCTCATCCTTTTTGTAATTGGGAAAAAGACTAGTCAGAATAGATAGAAAGGAATGCATTCTGAGATACGTTGCTAGCATGATTGTGTGAATGAAGTGTGAATGAGAGGTCTGGCAGCACGGACCAAGCGAGAGTGGACTCTGGACTAGCGCAGTTCCTAGTCGGGTGACTGCGTCTAGGTCACGAAACGGATGAAGCGTTTGGTGTATTGTCCGTCCTGTGTATTTGATTTTTGCTATCTGTTGAAACTGCGAGTTTCCCTTCTGTTATAAATGTGAGATTATTCTGTTGAGTAATTTGTGACAGTTTACTGATTAAGAAATTGTATTAATAGAGCAGAATGAAGACCCAAAACACCTACAGTCATTTTTAGAAATCAAAAAGCTGGTCTGACCCAGTTAGTTTTTCTACTGCAGTGTGAAAAACTGACAGGGGGCGTGTCTGAAGGAAAGAATGTATAGTGTCGTCTTTCTAATCCTGTGCAGGCTTAAACCTCAATGCTGGTAGTTTGTGCTTATTTCAGGCAAATTGTACCTGTTTTATTTAATATGTTTTTGTTCCTTCTGCTGTGGTTATGTAATATATATCATTTATTTATCATTTAATAAGAATGTTTAGTCAGGATTGTGGGTCCCGATAGTTTTTGGGTTTAGCCTGAAAAGGATTAAGTTTGTATTAATCCCTTATGGGTTGCGGACCAAGTGAGAGGAATTTCTGTCGGCTGTATGTTCAAATTTTCAGTAAGCACTGAAACAGTTTAAATAGGAAATGATAAAGAACTGTTTTTGTTTTTCCTTTGATCTACAAAGTAATTAGATCACGACTTAACATTGATTTAAATTGTTTTTTTCTGGCATCTCTCTGTCCATGTGAATGAGAAGTCTCTTTTTATGAGCACAGTTCAATTGTTTCCCCGCGAGCAGAGGGGTGTGGCTTCCACATAGCCTGCAGAAAAAAAAAAGTTCTGAAGAGACTGCTGGAGACTGCAGGAGATTTCTCCTAGGAATGAAAAGGGACTCCCGATTTGAAAAGTCTCTTCATTTAATCGAAGCGTGATGAATTTATAATTAGTTTTTTTCTCTGGTTTCACTAGCTCTGTTTAACCAAAAGTTTTAAAAACAAAGTTTATCTTTTTATGAATGAGTATAAGTCATTTGAATGCATGCTTCCCCTCTGTGCTGGTTACTAATGAACAAATCAGTTAGCTACACTGACCTTTACAATATTGGCTTTTAAGATAAATTAATTTGTTTTTCTGTATTTTAAAAAAAAAAAGGAAAGGTGTACTGTATTTTATGAAAAATATCCGGAATGTCTTTTAAATATTTGCTTCCTGAACTAAAAAAATAATTTCTTTTGCAGAGACATGCTGACAGATAGCTATAGTTCTCTCTATAAGAAGCATAATGGATGTATGTGCTCAATCTAAGTGTTTCCTGCCTGCCCTATGTTTACAGAAATAATAAGTGTCTTTTCAAGTATGATCAAGAATTTCAGTAAGGGATTTACTGAAGATTAGGAAATGTCTCTGTCCCAATC
Organism: Ichthyophis bannanicus; assembly: GCA_033557465.1. Lineage (NCBI taxonomy): Eukaryota > Metazoa > Chordata > Amphibia > Gymnophiona > Ichthyophiidae > Ichthyophis > Ichthyophis bannanicus. Next base: position 1,252,403,576 of record CM066031.1, on the reverse strand, counting down.
AGGATTTTGCCCCAGAATTTCTAGATATCCTGTCTCGTCTCTCTCTCTCTCTCTGTAAGTAGTTCTGTTCAGAGTGCTTAAGGGGGGGATGGAGCCCAGTCCACCGATGATGTCAACCCCCCCCCCGGTGGGCGTGAACTAATGTGCCCACAGCAGAGAAGTGGATCCTTTAAAAAAAAAAAAAAATCAACCTCCTGGATAGAGCATTGCTAGGAGAAACAGAATCCAGGAGAGGGGGGGGGGGGGGGACTACATATTCCCAAGTAGTTTGCTAGCCACCTCTGCAACAGGGGAATGTCCACCCCCTCCGGACTAGAAGTGAAAGTCAGCTGACCAGACTTGTTTAGAACTGAAAAAAAAACTGCACTGAGAAGTTTTAGGACTTGATTGAACTAATGAACGGAAATTGCAGAGAACTGGATGAATTTGCGGGCATAATGGTTAAATGAAAGTTTATCAGAAAGTATGTGGATTGTTGAAGAAGGACAGAGAATGTAAAAATTGTAAGATGGAAAAAAGAGAACAGATGTTTTAGTTGGATGATGTGGAGGTTTTCCTAATCGAAGGAGCAGCGGATGTGAAAACTGGGTGTGAGTGCGCCCATTATAGAAAAAGAAGGACATTAGAGAAGTGAATGCCCGTATCTTGACTCCCGAGGGAGTACTTGATTGCAAAGTCATAAAACAATAAACCAAGCACAGTGTTTCAGCACGAGAGTGAAGCAGCTATAGCGTGAGTGGCAGCCGAAGAGGGCTACAGCATGGATGAAGACTAGGCCAGACCGGACTCTCCAGTTTCCCTGGGTCCCCAGGAGTCAGTCTGAAAAATAGGGGACCAATATATGGACTTTTATGGGGGATACAGGAGCAGAATACTAAAGCCAGTAGCCCCTGTGTTTTTCTCGCAAAGCCTTTTCTGCAGAACCACATGTGTGAACTAGAAAAAAATAATAATAATAATGTACCAGTTCCTGTATATGCATGAATGCCCTATTCCATTTTTGGAGCCGAGATCTGCTTGCAAAGCTTCAAGCACAGATATCCTCTGTTGAAGGAAGAAAAAAATGAAACTCAAACTGTCCCCAAGAAGAAGAATGGCGGTTCTATTCACCTGCATCCAAAGCAACAAGCTGTACACTTACCAACCTCATAGCCCCACCTGGAGGATGGGCAGAAGATAATCCACCTGGCCTAGCGAAGAACATAGCCCCTGCCATTGTCACCCTCAAGCCAGTCAAGAAGCCTGGGACAGGTGATTACCGCCCAGTGCAGGATCTAAGAAGAATGAATGATGCAGCTGAAACTATACAACCAGTGGTACCAAAATCCTTATATTCTCTTGGAACTGATCTCTGCTGAAGCTATACATTTCATCATTCTGGACTTAAAAAGATGTTTTTTTCTGCATACGCTTAGCCCAAGACCCCACTACAAGGAGGCAGGGCCAACTCATCTGGACAAGATTACCTCAAGAATTCAAGAACTCGCCTCACTCAGCAAAAGATTTGACAAGTTATCCAGAAACTCCAGAAAAAAAAAAAAAAAAAAGAAAAAATTCTACTTCAATATGTGGACAACTTGCTCATAACCACCAACTCAGAAAGTGAATGTCCACCAGCCACCAGTGAACTCTTGCACCTTTTTAATGAGGCTGGATACAAAGTCTCAAGAGCCAAAGCATAATTATGTCAAACAAGTTAAATACCTAGGATTCCAGTTGTCCAGCGGAATTCGACGCCTGGAACCCTTACCAGAACGCAAAGCAGCTGTATGCAGTATTCCTACTCCAACCACCAGGAGGCAAGTGAGAGCCTTCTTGGGTGCCACAGGGTACTGTTGTATATGGATCCCCAATTTTGCGCTGCTAGCAAAACCATTGTATCACATTGTATCAAGCTACCAAAGGAATGAAAAAGTCTCCATTGGAATGGGGACTTGAATAGGAATGCAGTCTTTTGATCTTTGAAAACCGCTCTGATGTCATCACCAGTTCTGGGTCTACCCGATGTCCAGAAAACCTTGCAGTCTCTATGTTCATGAGTCGCAAGGAAATGTTCTGGGAGTGTTGACTCAATCTCTTGGACCTTATTTGAGAAGCTGTTACAGCTACAGCCTTTCTAGTAAGCAAAAACTAAAAGAAAAATCACTTTGAGATAGAATCTTCAAGTTACTGTACCACACTCTGTTCTAACCATTATGAAACACAAAGGAAATTACTAGCTAACAAATCTATGAATGTTGAAATATTAGAGTATGTTGTGTGAAAACCCCAGATACAACTGAAGGGTCAGTCAAGCTTTCAATCCTGCTATGTTATCAGTTAGTCTTGATCCCCTGATCATGACTGTTTAGAAATTATGGACACTGTATTCTCAAGCCACCTGGATTTGACTGATGTCCCTATGGAGAACCCTGAACAGACTTTCTTTGTGGCTGAAGGCAGTTTCATCATCAATGGACATTGTTGTGCTAGATATGCAGTGGTGACCCCTGATTTGGTAGTTGAGTCCTCAGCCCTGGCCCCAGAAACTTCACCACAGAAAGCTGAACTGATAGTCCTCACTAGAGCACTAACAATAGGAAAAGAGCCCTGTCTAAATGTGTACCCAGATTTCAAGTATACCCTTACAACCTTGCATGCATATGGGGCCCTGTACAAAGAATGAGGGTGGATAACCTTAGGAAGCAAGTCCATTAAGTATAGCCCCAAGATATTGATATTAATAGATACATACTGCCTATAGATCTCAGAATTTAGGAAAAGTAGAATGTATGAATAGAACCCTGAAATCTCAGTTGTCTAAACTTTGCCAAGAGGTTTACCTGAAGTGGCCCCAGGTTCTTCCCATAGCCCTTCTTAGGATATACTTAGCCCATGCTAAGTCTTTAGGAGTTTCCCTTTTTGAGATTCTGTATGGGCAACCCCTGCCTATTGTATAGGAAATAAAAGGAGATATGAGACAGATAGGATCTGAAATTATTAGACATGAACTATTGGTTTTAAGTTCTGTTTTGCAGGAGTCTTCATACCTGAGTACAAAATCGATTACTCATCAATTTGCCTGCACCCCTGCATCCTTTCAAGCCTGGAGTCTCGGTGTGGATCAAAGAGTGGAGAAAGATACTGTTAGCCCTGCATTGGAGAGGACCCTATGTCGTCATCCTGTCAACTCCAACTGCAGTAAAAGTCGCAGAATTTGAACCTTGGACCCATCATAATCAAGTGAAGCCAGCAGCTGCTCTTGAACCTGATCACTGGACTACTGTACAGCATCCTGAGACTCCATTGCACCTCACCCTACGACAACAACCACGGACCTAAGACTTATTGGTCCCTCAGAAACTGCACTGTTTCAAGACTGTTTGTTTATCTGAAGGTAAGCCTCACATCTGGAAAAAAAAAACTGCAATCATCAGAAAGAGACTGTGTTGTGTTAAGAAATTGAATCTTCTAAGAGACTGTGTTTAAATACTCTGAAAAGACTGTTTTGATCTCCTAAAGAGTGAACTGCTCTAAGGAAGCAATAATAGCCTAAGAGACTATGCTATGATATTTTAAGAAATTGAGACATCCCAGAGGACAGTGATACTTTGGAATCTACAGCCCTACTCCTGCCAAAACGCTGGTAGGTCTACGTATGGCAGAAGCTTGAGGATCTACAATCAACCCTACATCTGTTATCTGTTGTGGAAGTCGACAGTTCCACCAATTTTCCAGAGACTATGCCCATTATGAATTATTATTATTGCTTTATTTTGGCAGCAGCCTTGGAGTGTTTTGAAATGACTTTTGCCTTATCTCCCTGGGCAGCCTGTATAAGTACAACATGAACTGGACCGAAGGTCACTCAGACCTTGTTTTTATCATTCTTCCTATACTTGCATTGGTATACTCTCCAATCCAAAAGTTGTTCTAGATCTTGACTTTCTACAAGGCTATGCAAGCCACCGTTGCAATTCCTCATACCACCACCAGAACTTGTTTCTTGAACTTGCTGGAGCAATAGCATCTAGTCTCCACACTTCTGACTGTTTCTATTGTGGAGGAACTAAGATGGGAGATCAGTGGCCCTGGGAGACGCAAGAACTGAACTATTCTATCCTATACAATCAGACTGATTTACATAATACTACTAGTGAGTGGGTATTGGCCCACCCCATTGTTGACAGTTTGTGTTTTGTTCGGACTGGACCACAATCTACTACGAAGGATGGACAGCTGGTCTGTCTAAATCAGAAGCTTTACGACAGCACAACAAAAGATGCAACTGAACCTTCTAATCCTTTAGTTCTTTTTCCCACTCTTGCCAAACTATGGACTTTGACTATCTGCCTGTTGCTCCCTTGTTTCTTGCCATTTTGCTTGCAAATGATAACTTCAGTTATTAATAACACTGTAGAGCGTAAGACAGCTACAAAGATGCTAGCTATGTGAACTTACTACCCTATACCACAGAGTGATACCTTTACCTAGTATTATGTGATTTGATTCTCACACCTTATTAACATGCGGGTGAGAATAATTAAAGGGGGGAATGTGGTAGGCGACGGCCTATGATCCATGCTAATTGAACTAAGCAGACAGGCCTGAGCAGCTTGACCTGTAACTGAAGCCTGTAGTTAGGCCCAGAGGAATGAAAACCCCCCTGAATGATGACACCATAGAATTGAAACTTAACTCAGTTTAACTGAACATAGCTAAGCAGAAACGAAACTTAGAAAATATAGAAAAACAAGTTTAATTGGTACTGATAAGGTGTGCTATGCTTCTATGGAATTAATTAACTCTGCAAAAAGCAAGGTTACAGTGCCCTGCTTCCCATATGTTTTAACAAGCTAAGCGACCTTGGAGGAGAGATGTAACAAGTTAGAGACACTGACCATTGTAATTGGGACTAGAAGGGGGGCAACCAGGTGCTGAGCCCAGACCAGAGTCCCGATTGGGTAGCCATATCAGTACCGGGACCAATAGATGGGTGAGAGGGGTACTGGGACCAATGAAAAGTTTGCCTATGCTTAGAATGGACAAGAAAGCTATAAAAGTTGTTGTTTTACTAGAAGCCATTGCTCAGCCATTTTGAAATTGCTTATTGCTTGAGCCATGTGCACATTAAACTGGCTTGGATCCTTGAAAAGACTCCTGGATTTATTTATTGCATGCTTATCTGCTGCTACAGTATCAATCCATCTCATTGCTGGTCACCCTCTGCCCATGCCCTCCCCCGCCCCACTATTGTTCTGCCCCTGCCTTACCCCCAAAAACTAACTGCAGAGAGGCCAATGTGCAAGCTGAAAAAGTCAGATTGCTACACATTCTTAAACAGGTATTCCATACTAACAGAATACCCAGCATTGGTCACACACACATACAGTACAGATAGGCTTTCACCAATAAGTGACCATTAAATGACTAGAGAAATATATAGACTTAAAATTAAACAAAAACCTCAGAAAGCAAAGCGCTGCATGCATTTCAACGCAAGAGAAACAGAAATGCATTTCCCCTTGTACTGTACAAATAAAAGACAGCAGAGGTCAGGAATGGTGTTAGGAGGGAGGCAACCTGGCAATTGCCCTGGACCCCCAAGCCAGAGAGGGCCTCAGATCTGTCTGAGACTGAGAAAGGCACAGCTAGCTAGTGGGCTTTAGGTTCTCCTCTCAAATTGTATGTTTCTTTTCCCCATGTCCATTTCTCCTCTTGCCCCTGTCCCTATCCCCCCCCATGCCCAATATACCCCTTTTGTGTCCTTATCCTCCCATGTCCAGCATCTCGCCTGTGTATCCCTACCCCATCATATCCAACATCACTCCTCCGCATCCCTACCTCCCATGCCTTTGGTGTGTCCCTAATCCTTCCTCCCCCAATGTCCAGCAAAAGAAAAAGCAAGAGCGCAGTGCAGGGCCTGCATTTAGACCATGTGCATGCTGAAATGTCTCTGCAAAGTCCTGTCCCACTCTAATGTCAGATGTCAGATGTTGGATGGGACAGGATGTCGCAGAGCTGTCTCAGTGTGCATATAATTTAAATAGGCCCCGTGCTGCGCTCTTGCATCAAGTTAGAGATCCGATTAGCCCAATCCAGGGTTTCATGGCAGTAGTGGCGGTATTTAGGTAGAATAGAGTGGCAATCAGTGGTCGGCATAAAACCCAAACTTTCAGTGGCTGGTTTTATTATTCCCAGCCCCTGCATTGGCCCTTAGCCCCCAAATTAGCCCTAAGCTTCAGTCTTAGATCTCACATTAGCTCCAGCATTAGCCTTCATGTTGCCCCCCCCCCCAGTCCCTTTGCATCCACCCTCTTCTCCCAGCCCTATTCAAACTAACTGCCCCTTCTCCTACCTTGGCAGTGCATCTAAATGTCCTGCAAAGCAGCGTGAGCTTTTTTTTTTTTTTACTTCCGCCATTCTGCTTGCTTGTGTCTGCCTCTGGCCACAGGCACCACCAAAAATGGACGGAAACTACTTCCAGTTTCTTGCGCGATACCAGAAGTAGTTTCTGTCTGATTTCAGTGGTGCTGACAGTGAGAGGCGGAAGAGAACATGCAGAGCTGCGGGTGTGAAAAAACGAGCTCACGCAGCTCTGCCTTTCCTACCTCTGACCACAGGCACTGCTGAAATCAGAGAGCTGAAAACCGGCCAATTAGCAACCCTACCCATGCTCTTTTCTCCCACTCATTTCTCCCTAATACTGCGTCCCCCCCCCCAAACCTTATGCTGCTGCTGCGGCTAGGGAGAGCTGAAGTGAGGAGGGGCCGAGTGAAGCTGCAAGGAAGAACAGGTTTCAGGGAAGGGCTATAGGGCTGGCTGTTTTTTTATTTTTTCTTTTGAGGGCAGTGGTGATGGGGGTAGGGTGATAATGGTTGTGGGGAGACTGATTTGGAAAACGTAGGTACACATTAGTAACAAAAATGACTGCAATGATGTACATGGAACAGCATTGTGAGCTGTCACTGCTAAACTGTATACAGCTGTATTACTTTTCAAGGCAGCTTGTTCTGTCAAAAATGTTCTGGGCTTGCCTTAGTATGAATTCTTAGCTTCCTGGCCTGGACATGACTCACATTTTAAACTGAATTCCTGTGGCACTGAGAATCATAGAGTGTACTGTTAGTGCCATCTAGCGAATGTTTCTGTAAATACATAGAAATAAGCCCTATAAAGCAAGTTCAGGTGACTTCTTTGATAGATTAGCTTAATACATTAGTAGTAATATTTTAAGAGTTTTCCTCCCTTTACCAAGTATCAGAAAATATTTAATAAGTATCTATTACTGCATTTTTGTCAATTGCCGGATGCATGATGCAATCATTCAATATTAGGGCACAAGTGGAGATGGTTCATTCAAAAGTGAGGGTCCGAGACTTCAGGAAACCTAAATGAAAGAAGCAGAAAAGGAGTGGGCAAAACTCAAAGGCAATATCTTAAGGACAACAAACCTTTTTTGTTAGATAACTAAATAAATGCAAGAGAAAAGAAGTCTGCTATGGTTCTTAAAAAAAGTAGCTGAAATGGTATGGAGAAAGAGGTTAGCCGTCATAAATTATAGTAACATAGTAAGTGACGGCAGATAAAGACCAGCATGGTCCATCTAGTCTGCCCAGCAAGATGGCAAGAGTAGGTGCACCTGTCGCTCTGTGCAGGCCACCCCTTCCCATGTCTTTGTTTAGGGGTGAACCCACCACTCCATGTAGGACACCCTATTTGTTGAGACGTTATATGGTTCAGAGGTTAGATGGTACCGTTTATTTTGTTTTTATCCTGTTGCTGTAAAGGGATCCACTGTGTTTGTCCCATGCCATTTTGAATTCCGTCACCGTTTTTGCCCCACCACTTCCATCGGGAGGGCATTCCAAGCATCCACCACCCTTTCAGTGAAAAAATATTTCCTGACATTGCCTTTCAATTTACCCTCTTGCAGCTTCATGTTATGTCCTCTAGTTTTACAGCTTCCCCGTCTTTGGAAGAGGTTTGTTTGTTCATCATTTCTCTTTAAGTATTTAAAGGTCTGAATCATATTTCCCCTGTCTCTCCTCTCCTCCAAAGTGTACATATTTAGGTCTTCAAGTCTCTTCTCATAAGGCTTCTGACGCAGGCTCCAAATCATTTTGGTCGCCTTTCTCTTAACAGTTTCCAGTCTTTTTACATCTTTTGCAAGATATGGTCTCCAAAACTGAACATAGTATTCCAAGTGAGGCCTCACCAGCGACTTGTACAGTGGCATAAGTACCTCCTCCTTTCTGCTGGTAATCCCTCTTTGTATGCAGTCCAACATCCTCCTGGCTTTTGCCACTGCCTTGTCGCACTGTTTTGCCACCTTGAGATCATCAGAGATAATCACACCAAGGTCTTTCTCCTGAACCGTGCATACCAAACTCTCGCCCCCTTTCGTGTACATTTCGCTTGGATTTCTGCTACCCAAGTGCATGACACTGCACTTTTTCGCATTAAATTGTAGTTGCCAAGCATTAGACTAGTCTTCCAACTTTTGTAGATCTTTCCTCATGTTAACCATTCCCTCAGGGGAGTCCTCTGTTGCAAATTTTTGTGTCATCTGCAAAAAGACAGACTTTTCTATTCAGTCCATCAGCAATATCACTCACAAATATATTGAACAGTGCCGGGCCCAGGATCGAACCCTGGGGCACCCCGCTAATCACCTTCCTGTCATCTGAGTGAGCTCCATGTACCATCACCTTCTGTTGTCTGTCAGTCAACCAATTTCTAATCCAGTTTACTATCTTGGGACCCATCCCCAAGCTACTGAGTTTATTGAAAAGCCTCCTATGAGGAACAGTATCGAAGGCTTTGCTGAAATCCAGGTAGATGACATCCATTGCATGTCCCTGATCTAGTTCCTTGGTCACTCAATCAAAGAATTCAATCAGATTTGTTCGGCAAGACCGTCCTTCGGTAAAACCATGTTGCCTCGGATCTTGCAACCTGTTGGTTTTGAGAAAGTTCACTATTCGCTCTTTCAGGAGCACCTCCATTACTTTTCCCTCCACCGAGGTAAGGCTCACGGGCCTGCAGTTTGACACTTCTTCCCTGCCACCACTTTTGTGTAGAGGTACAACATCAGCCATTCTCCAGTCCTGAAGAACCTCTCCTGTTTCCAAGGATCTGTTGAAGACATCCTTTAACGGTCCTGCAAGAACCTCTCAGCTCTTTCAGTATCCTGGGATGTATCCCATCTGGTCCCATGGCTTTGTCCACTTTCAGTTTAGCAAATTGTTCTAACATCTCATCTTCTGTGAATGGTGTGGTATCTACTTCATTCCCATTTTTATATTTGGGAGTCACAGCTGGTCCATCTCCAGGATCTTCTTTAGTAAAAACAGAGCAGAGGTATTTGTTTAGCAATTTTGCTTTTTCAGTGTCACTTTCCACGAGTCCTTTCCCAGCACTTCTGAGTCCCGAAATTCCAACTCTGATCTTCTTCCTTTCCCGAATATACCTGAAGAAAGTTTTTTGTCGCCACCCTTAACATCTTTAGCCATCTTTTCCTCTGCCTTTGATTTTGCTATCCTTATTTCTCTTTTAGACTCTGAACTTGATCCTGTATTCATTTCTGTGTTCTTCTGTTTGCAAGCTTTTGAATTTTGTGAAAGCTGTGTTTTTTGCCTTTATCTGAGCAGCCACCTCTTTGGAAAACCAAATAGATTTCTTTCTCCTCTTGTTTTTATTTACTTTTCTTACATATTTATCTGTTGCCCCTTTTATTGCCGTCTTTAGTTTAGCCCATTGCAATTCCACTTCCCTTATCTCCTTCCACCCCGTCATCTCCTCCTTTAAGTACTCGGCCATTTTTTTGAAGTCAGTGTTTTTGAAGTTTAGGACTTTCAGCTTGCTATGATTGGCCTGTACTATGGCTTTTATCTCAAACCACACTGTGTGATAGTCGCTATTGCTCACAGGGGCACTCACGCAGACATTCGACACGCTATCACTGTTGGTGAGCACTACATCCAGCGTTGATCTTTCCCTGGTTGGTTCCATCACCATTTGTCTACGTAATGCATCTTGGAGAGCATCCACAATTTTTTTGCTTCTTTCCAGATGTGCAGAAGGAGTAATCCAATCCACATCAGGTAGATTAAAGTCACCCAATATGATCGCTTCCCCCTTTGTTGCTATCTTGGCAATATCTATAATCAATTCGTTATCTCTCTCTTCAATTTGAGTCGGAGGTCTGTAGACTACAGCAATATGGATGACAGTGCCATCTCCTCTTTCCAGCACAATCCAGAGTGCTTTTTCTTTTCCCCATGTCCCCTGCATTTCAGTAGCTTTAGTATTGCTTTTACAATGTTATTGGCCTCCTGTTTTTGAACGATCAAATTTATAATCTGTAAAATGATGTCGTTCACTATTAGCACTGTGAGGATCAGAGGTAACAACAGAGGTCTCAGTCCCAAAGGAGCACTGCTACTAAGACTCACGTCTATATGCAGCAAAGTGTTTTATCACATCAATGACCTCAAAAAACGAATGAAATAGGTGTCTTATCTTATCAGAACTCTTAAGTTTTCAGTGATGTTCAAATAATAGCTATAAACTTAACTTTCAGGACTAGATATACCCGTACTTCTCATTGATCCCAACGTTCATCCCCGGTACCGTTTAGACGTTTCACAGTAATGGTTTCTTCAGGGGATCATTCAAAATCAATAGAACTGTAAACAAACAAAACACAACAATCACCACCACTCCAACCCCAACTATTAACCACCAATATCTAACTAAGATACACATGGTGGTTTTTGTATTTTTTAATCTTAGTTAGATATTGGTGGTTAATAGTTGGGGTTGGAGTGGTGGTGATTGTTGTGTTTTGTTTGTTTACAGTTCTATTGATTTTGAATGATCCCCTGAAGAAACCATTCGTGTGAAACGTCTAAACGGTACCGGGGATGAACGTTGGGATCAATGAGAATTACGGGTATATCTAGTCCTGAAAGTTAAGTTTACAGCTATTATTTGAACATCATTGAAAACTGAAGAGTTCTGATAAGACTAGACACCTGTTTCATTAGTTTTTTGAGGGCGTTGATGTGATAAAACACTTTGCTGCATATAGACGTGAGTCTTAGTAGCACTGCTCCTTTGGGACTGAGACCTCTGTTGTTACCTCTGATCCTCACAGTGTTAATAGTGAACGACATCATTTTACAGATTATTAATATTGCTTTTGACATACAAGGCTACTCCTCCTCCTTTTCCATTTTCTCTGTCTCTTCTGAATAGATTATAGCCAGCTATGGCTATATCCCAATCATGTGATTCATTAAACCATGTTTCTGTAATGGCCATGCTGTCCAAATCCGTTTCCACCATTAGGGCTTCCAGGTCCGGAATTTTGTTGGCTAAGCTTCGAGTATTTGTGCTCATTGCTTTTCAGCATTTACCTGGCTTGTGTGTATTTTGCATTGATTTTGTTCTGCCCACTTCTTCCCACAGATCACAGAAAGAGAAACAATAATATCTGGAGAAGCTAAAGGAAGTTGCAAAAGTAGAAGCTGAGGAGAATAAAGTGGAATTGCTTAAGAAATATTTCTCTTGTGCTCATAGAGGAAGGGACCAGGGAACGTACACAAATAGGAACAGAAACGAAGTGGATCTTGAACGATTTTCAGAAGATTATGTCCATGACAAGCTGGCTAATCTAAAAGTAGACAAAGCAATTGGGCTGTATGGTTAACATCCAGGGGTATTGAAGGAACTTAGGGAAATTCTGGTGGCTCAGTTGTCCTACTCTTTCAAAGGTTCTTTTTTTTCAGTACTAAAGTGCTGGTAAAGGGCAGGTGTGGTCCCTTGCCACTTAAGTGTAAGTAAGGAGGAGGTTGGAAACTAGTGTCTGGTCAATCTGACCTTTGTGGTGAGTAAATTAATAGAAATGCTGCTAAAACAGATGATAGTGTAGTTTCTGGAATCTAGAGGATTGCAAGATCCAAGGCATCATTGTTAAATTAGAGGTAGGTCTTGCCAGATGAATCTGGTTAATTTCTTTGACTGAATGACTAGAAAGTTGGATTGAGAGAGAACACTAGATATGTACTTAGATTTTAGTAAAGCCTTTGCAATGGTTCTGCTTAGGTAGGGTCAGCGCGTGGAGATTAGGTGCCCTGGGCAATCCTTATCCCTTGTGCCCCCCGCATGGCGCCCATTGCCACCACCGCCACCCTTCACCAGGACTGACAGCAGCAGCAATGCCTGCAATCAGCCCTACAGTGCTTATCTTCAAGCTCTGGTGCCATGGGGCTGTTTGTTTTCTCCCCTTTCCAACTCCCGATGCTGACTTCCTGTTTGCACAGAAAGTTGGCATTGGATGTCGGAGAGCAGCGGAAACAAACAGCCCAGTGGCACCAAAGCTTGAAAGTAAGCACCATGGGGCTGTTTCAAACCATTGCTGTTACTGTTGGTCCCAGAGAGGGGCAACAGCAGTGGCAATGGATACTCCAAGGGGGTTGGTGCTCTAAGCAACCGCCTAGTTCACCTAGTGGTAGTGCCAGCCCTGCTCATAGGTGAGATAAATAAACAGTGCCAGTGATATAAATTCAAATGAGGGGCCCCCAAGCAAATTTGCCTCTCATGATAGCGGCTGCAACCATGAGATGGAGGTCAGAAAATACCTTTCCTTCCCCTATTCCACCCCCCCCCCCCCAAAACTAAAAAAAAAAAATCAGAGCACAGTAAACATCATATTACAATAAAGATGTTTGCCACACCACCTCTTTGTTTCCAAAGTCACTTACCATGCTAACCTGAGGTACAGAACAGCTTCTCCCCACATGAAGCCAAAGTCTCGGGTATCATGAGACTTTGGCTGCACAGTGGGGAGAAGCTGTTCTAGGCCTCGGGCTGCTGTGATAAAGTACTTTGGAAAACAAGAAGCAAACATCTTTATTATAAGTATAATGTTTGTTGTGCTCTGCTAATGCCATTGCAGGCCCCCCATCTAGCCTGGGCCCTCCCCCGCATTGTGGGGGCTGCTTGGGCAGTATTTACACTACTGCTGAGTGCCTTTGGGATGAGTCCCAAAGCGACTGACTGGGTTAGAAACTGGTTGAGTGGGAGGTGGCAAAAGGTACTGATAAATGGAGTTCACTCTGAAGAGAAGGATGCTATCAGTGGTGTGCAGCAGGGATCGGTCCTTGGTCTGATTCTTCTTAACATTTTGGGAAGTGATATTGGGGAAGGGCTGATGGGTAAGGCTTATCTTTTTATGGATGATACCAAAATCTGTAATAGGGTAGGCATCCTGGAGGATGTAAATAACATGAGATAAGATCAAGAGATGCTTGAAGAATGGCCTAGAATTTGTCACTTAAGATTTAATACTAAAAAATGCAGGGTCATGAATTTGGGCTGAAAAAAACTAAATGGTCAGTACAGTATAGGAGATGAAGCACCTTTGTGCATGAAAGAAGAACGGCACCATATTTGATGATCTTAAGATGGCCAATCAGACAGAAATGGCGACTGTAAAACCAGAAAGAAACTTGGGTGCATAGCGAGAGGAATGGCCAGCAGGGAGATGGGGGCGATAGTGCCTCTGTAAACGTTTTTGGCATGTTGTAATTTAGAGTACTGTGTGCAGTTCAGGAGACCACACCTTCAAGAGGATATAAACAGGATGGAATTGGTGCAGAGAGCGGCTACTATAATAGTCAATGGTCTTCAGCACAAAGCATATGGGGACAGACTTAAAGATCTAAATATGTATAGCTTGAATGCACCCTTAAAAACAAAAGATTGGAAGAGAGTCATGTGCAGCTCCTGTGTGTAAGAGAGACGAGAAACATAGAGACAGAAAAAGACCACACGTCCTATCTAGTCTGTTCTTCCATATCAACAACTACAACAGTTCCCTTTTTTCCTTTAGAATAGAAACATAGACAAATGACGACAGAAAGACAGGAAGCCCAAGGGACCCAAATGCTGGATAATGTTCCCTCTAAGGACGGACAGCTTGTGTTCAAAACTTTCAGCCCATGAGCAAAACTTTCTACTGATCAAATTTGTTAGCAACTGTGTGTAGCAGAAGCTATTCATTAAACCTGTAATCATAATAAGGTGGCAAAATTAAGGAAATTATTAGATTTTTTGTTGTTGTTATTATGACCTTAATAGTAATACATTAATATAATTTATATCTTATTGTTTCATTTGCATTGCAGAAATTCTTTCTGAAAAGCAACTTCTTCAAGAGCACACTTTTTCTTCTTGCTAACATACTGTAACAATTATTCATGCTCAGCTGCTAAGATTAGGCACATGCAAATAGTTTGGTTTCTCTGTGCTGTTTTATAACAACTAAATAAAATTTGTCTCAGTATTACATATTCTTGTGCAGCGCTCCATTTTGCAGTGTGTGCAGGGTTCGCAATCGGTGTGCATTCTTAAAGGGAACACTGATACTCAGGGGAAAAGAAGCCGTGGAGAGAAAGGGACCAAGCAGAGAACATAAGGACATGTTCCAAAGACTGGGAGTGTGAGTTACCAAGATAAGAGAAGAGAAAACCAGAGACTGAAAGGTGGCTGCAAGAAGCCAAATTTTGAATTTATTGAAGAGGCACAGTTGAGTGTCATGGAAGAGCAGCTATGATGGAGGCAGCAGGAGGCAGCACTGAGACAGATGATCACCAACACATCCCCCCATCCCACCCACACATCATTTTTCCTGTGAAGGTGAGCTAAGGAGCTGCAGAAATGATCAGAGCTCAGTTGGAAGAAGTGACCAGATCCTCTGAGAAGTTATGATGGAGGTGACTAGAGCCCAGGCATGAAAGCAGCTCTGGAGGGGGAGAGAAAGCTTCTTATACGTTTTCTCCTACAAAGTCCAGCCAAGAGAGTGTCTGCAGAAAGATCTGCCTGCAGACCCTCCAGGAACGAGATTTAAGAGAGTTCAGCTGGGAGAGGGTGCCTAGCTCAAAGAGCTGTCTAAAGCAGCTCAACCTGAGAGGCGCTGTTGAAGGAGCTGATCCTGAAGAGACCAAAGTAGTTGTGAGTGAGTACTTGAGAAAGGAACTGTATGACTATTGGCAAGGACAGAAAACTGGCATGGGGAAAACCAATGAGAAAGAGTGCCACAAGCGTGCCTGTTGTCCAAGTTACTTTTGAGCATGCCAAGACTGAAGCCACTTCTAGGAAAGCGAAAACCTTATGAT
The DNA here is from genome assembly GCA_033557465.1 of Ichthyophis bannanicus. Classification (NCBI taxonomy): domain Eukaryota; kingdom Metazoa; phylum Chordata; class Amphibia; order Gymnophiona; family Ichthyophiidae; genus Ichthyophis; species Ichthyophis bannanicus. Next base: position 1,252,388,412 of record CM066031.1, on the reverse strand, counting down.
AGCAAATTACTCTTTCCCCTTGGTTCTAGATAGGGACTCTGAAGTATTATATTGATTTTGGTAGCTAGCCCCCAGTAACACCAAGGCTGTATGTAAACCAGGGCCTCCACTGGGGTGCTACCTTACTTTACCTTGATGTGATGAGAGTGTCACAGTAGGCTGAGTTACATTCTGGTTTCTGAGGCGCTCCAAAACAAATAGGGGATGTTTCTCTCTCGGGATATCAAGGTTGTAGTTGTCGTTGCAGCTGGTTGTTCTTGAGCTTGTGCCCGAGCCTGCTCAACAATGTTGGCTATCCTATCTACCAATCCCATGGCTTGTGCAGATGCAGTTCTCTGTTCTTCTGTTCTTGTTTCTTGAATCTGCAGTTTAGCATTTAGTGTTTCCAATTGTGTTTGCCAGTCTACCATCTTCTTGGCTTGGGATAACAATCAGATTAGAGGACAAAGCCAGATACAGACATGACACAATAATGACTTTTATTTAATTCTTTTTCTGAATTCGAATTCCAGTGAACACAGGAGCTTCAACTTCTATCCTGCCCATCTTGCCAATTGTGTAAACCGGGGCCTCCACTGGGGAATTACCTTACTTTATCTTGATGTTAGAAGAGTGTCACCATACGCTCAGCTACCTCAGGTAAGCCACCAATGGAAACTCACAGCTCACAGAGAAAGTATTTTTTTTTTTTAGTTTTTCTTCAATACTCTCTATAGCTTCAGGAACCTCAAATAAGGACTTACCAAGGGGCAAGAACTCTCTAACAATGAATTATGTGAATAAGTTTAACTTGTGTAAAATTTTTCCTCTTTTGAAAGGTAGAATAAATTCAATTTTTATAAACCAACAGTAACAGTCTTTGTAAAACTTTTCCCTTCAAAATATTTATCTTGAACACTACTCTCAAGTAAATTCAGTTTATATAACAACCTGTCTTCACAAACACATTGGTAAATTACACTGTAATGTTGTCAGCTATATTTTCAAAGTACGTGTACAAAATACAATTCCTGCATTTACATAACAAAAAGAACCTTTATCTTTTTTCTCTGTGAACAATTCTTTAATTGTTTCTATAGGTGTACAGTACTAACCCTTTCAATAACAGGTGAGTTTAACCTCTTAAAGACCCAATGTTTCTTCACTGTTCTAGAAGAAACGTTCTAACACTGAGTTTTGTTATAGGTAACCTGGAAGGTGAAAGGGCATTACCATTCATGTATGGAAATGTTTTGTTACACTGTTACACTAGTTATATTTTTTAAATCTCAATCTTTTTTTCCAGGTCTTGCTGCCTTAGGATCCTGTCTGCTCCCAGTGATGTTCAGCTATAATCAGGATACTTATTACCTATCTTTAAAAATCAATGAAAGAAACTGCCTCCCTAGCTATGTGTGCAATAACTAGAAAACTGTTCCTGTCCTTTTCTCTATTTGATTCTTTCTAGTACTTGTGAGGTTTGCTATTCTCCAAAAAATAAAAGATAAGCAAGTTCCCTATCTTTTCCTCACAGAGGAAAAGATAGGAAACTCTGTGCCAAAACCAGTTTTCTTTCTTCATGTGCCAGAGCCAATCTTTTAAAACTGCCAATCAATTCAGAATATACCAATTGCCAATCAGATTTAAAGAACTATACCAATGGGCAACTAAATTTAGTTCTTTTAAATATGGCAAAGGAGTTTTAGATTTTTTTTATGAACATATCCAATCCTTCTCTCTCTCGCATCCATACTCTTTCATACTGAAACAGTTCAGGCTGTTTCTGGATCAAATAAATCCTGTGAGCAGGATCCCTCAGTCTTAAAACAGCTCACTTTCAAGGTTTTTCCTCTCTCACTGCACTGGGAATTTTATACCTTCAGCCTTACTTTCCTTTCAGTATTGAAGGACTCCAGTGCTCTTAAAAGTGAGTCTCATACACTGTTGAAACTATCAAAACAGTGCTTAAATTAAACTAACTCTCAGATAAATCAATCCGAATTCTCATTCAGCTTCGTTTTAAAACTCCTTGAATGAGTTTCAGGGTTCCCTCAGCCTTATTCCAGTCACCAAGGAAACATCCTCACATTTAACTTTAAATTTTCTCCACAGCTTTCATTCAAGCTTCTTATACTTTTTCTCCTACAAATTCTACATTTCTCAGAGTTCTGACACCAAACAAAGTAGACTTGACACACACTACCCCCAATAAATATATGTACACTTCTATATAACTCAGTTAGTATAAATAGCCTGTATTATAGGTTAAAGTTCCACATGACCTGTTATCTGATTTATCTTTTATCTGTTATGTTTTCATGTTTCTGTTCCTCGTAAAATATAAAATGTTGAGTTTAATGTAAACCGCATTGATCTATGGAAATGCGATACATAAAACATGTTAAAATAATCCTTTCATAGCTCTTTCCCAAAGACACTCACTCTAGCACATCTCACCCTGTCAGTCTTCCTGCCAATCTGTACTGAAGTTCTTACACCAGTATTCTATTTGCACTGTAAAAGTGTTCTTCCACTGAGCTCTGTTTGAAAAGTCTCCTTTTACTAGTTTCATTTCAACTGACACAGCACACTTTCAGTGTTCTAAAGTCCCTAATAGACCTGTGCACACATAAAAGTAATTTTATAATCCATTTTCTTTAAACTTTGCCTACTATCTGTATTATTTATTTAAGTTATGTCATGGGTTTTAGTCTCCTGTGAACTCTTCCCATGCTTTCTACAGTCTGCTTGCTTGATCCCTCCACAGGTAGCAACACCCTGCACACACATTACAAAACACTATCACATTTGCCCACACACTAGTATCTCATAATCTGTGTTAATTTATTTTATTTAAACTTTCTCTGGCACATTCATTTATTTTTATTGCTGCTTTCACTTCATTTTTAATTAATTCCACTTTAGCCTCTTTTTCTTTTAGAACGGCCCCCGAGGCTTGGATTTCACTCCCGACCTGATTCAGGTCATTTTTGAGTCTTTTCTGTGCTTTATTTTTAATTCTTTATAGTTTTCTTGGTTCTCTGTTCCTACCGGGCCCCCTCCCTACCCGGAGTAACTTCCACACATGTGCGCTTATTTTCAGGATTGGGCCGAGACCGTAAAACTTTAAATTTAAGCAGCATCAGTGTTGGGACAGCACAGGAACCTCAGCACCGCACTCCCCTATGCCCCCTGAGGCCCCTGGAGCCATTTACAGGCCTCGGGAAACATCACCGTGATCGCAGATCTTTCACAGCATCGAGAGCTTCTTTCCCCCTTTTTATTCTCTCCAACCCAATGGAAGTTGGAAAGAATTATACAAAAAGACTCTGAAAATTAAGTGGAATGGGATGAAGCTTGGCTTGGGGGAAAAATGGTGGAAAAACACATTAAATTCAAAAATAGCCCTGGAGGTTCCAGAGAAATAACCCCATCTCTCCCTCAAAAAAAATAGCTTAAAGAATTTCTATGGAAGAAGCAATTCCAGCATCTGAAGCATAGGAACCTCCATACAGTTTAAACTAGTGATAACAACTGTGGTTTGCAAGACTTCAGCCTGGTGGTGGGAGGTAAAGGCTGCCATGCCTGAAGAAAAGAGAAAAGAGGATCAGGAGGCAGTGTGGCAAAGATTGAAAAGTAAGTTGGCCACGGGTGGGTGACCATGGCCACCCTAATATTAGGAGGCTCCCAACAACATTTTGCTTGGGGGGGCCCCTCATTAGAACTTACACCACTGGGTGGGAGGGAAGTTCTGAAAGCCAAATTTAGGCTCTTAGACAGAAAGTTGAATTCCAGGATCTCCAGGGTAACATTCTCAAAAATGCTCCCTGCTCTATGTGCAGGACCCAAAGAGGCAGGCAGAGCTCTGGAGTCTCAATGCATGGATGACACAATGGTGCAGGGAGGAGGGATTTAGATTTCCTAGGAACAGGGCAACATTTTGGGGAAAGGAGGGCCTATTCCAAAAGATGGTTTCCATCTTAACTGAGGTGGAACCAGGCTGCTGGTGCTAACCTTTTAAAAGGAGACAGAAAAACTTTGAAACTAGAACCTGGGAGAAAGCCCCCAGGAGCACATGGTTGAGAGGGAGGAATCTTTGAAGGATGCTGTCAAAACAAGGAAAGTTAAGGCATCTCAATAGAGAGGTTGCAAAAATGGTGAAAGTAGCTCAGGTGCCTTTACATGATGAACAGACAGAGTTAAAGAATTGCATAGTATCCCTGTCAACTGCTAAGACAATTGTAGGTAGAAGAAAACATATTTTGAAATGTCTGTATATAAACGATAAAAGCCTAAGCGATAACTTGGGCAATTTTGAGAATATAGCACTGAATAATGAGTTGGATATAAGAGACACCTCAGAGATCTGGTAGGAGGAGGAGGATAACCAATGGGACAACATAATGCCGGTGTACAAATAATATTACAATGATAGGGTGGTGGGATGGGTGGCGCTATATGTTGAAGAGGGCATTGAGTCAAACAGAATAAAAATTCCGCAGGAAACAGAATGCACTGTGGAATCTTTGCGGTTTGGAATTCCATGTGTGAAGGGAATGAGAATAGTAGAGGGGGTATAATGGTGTCTACCTGGCCAGAATGAACAGACAGACAATGAAATGTTAACAGAAAGTAGGGTAGCTAACAAACTGGGCAACTTATGGGTGATTTTGATCATCCTAATAGGAGGTCATTCCAGAATACAAATAAGCCCTTTGAACTTGTGGCATGCATGTTTTTCTAGGAAAAATATCTTTGACCATATTCTGAAACCACGTGGTCCTGCACGTACATGCTGCTACCACGGGGCTCTCAGAACGTGGGTGGGAGGGGGCATAACGGGGGCGAGATCAGCATCGGAGACATATAAAGTATATTCAGGAGAGGCCCGTGTGTGTTGTCAGTGTTTCCCACACACGTCCAGGTTATTCCTGCTGAAACATGGAATAAAGGCTGGACTCAGAGAAATTTCTGCTCTGCTCAAAGCGATCCGTATTGAAGAATGGTTGTGTCAGGTATGCCTTGAACTGTTGTGTCTGTAGTCTGGAGGGACACAAGATGCAGGTGTAAAGAAAAGAAAGCAAAGGTGAGAGAAGGTTGTAAGGTATAGAAACAATATTAAATACTCCTGCAGAAAGATTGAGAGGAGCAGGTGTGTTTATTCTGGCTATGCTGACATTTGCTGTTTGTGCCAATAGAGCTATTTTAGGGTTCCCTAATGTCCTATGTTCTGAAAAACTGGACTGTTGATGTAGGGCTAGTATGTAACTGAGCATGGAAAAGATACTCGTTCGAGTGAGAAAAGCAGATCAGATTTGCAGTCCTGGGACGCCATGCTATTATGCTATACCAGCTGTTGTTTATAGGTGCAGGGAATCATTTTGGCAGAAGTATGTTTAATGTGAGTGCAAGTGAGAGTGTGTTTGTGTGTGGTGTGAAGGTTGCACGGGAGGATCTGTGTGCTCTGCCACAATTCTGGGGTGACCGGAATGCCTGGACAGTAGCTAGTCCATAGGAATGACCACTGTGTCACCAGGGGCCAGTGAGATGGGGTCAGAAAACTCAGCAAAGGATCTCTATAGCAAGATACAAAAAGATATCCCTGTCAGGAATAAGGGACCAGTAACACAAAACGCAAACTTGCCCTAGAGTGAAGTGCTTCCTTCTTTTAGGCATCTGCCATGAGATATGTAGCTTATGCATGAAAGAAGGGAGCACTTTACTCCAGGGAAAGTTGATTTTTTTCCCATTTTTTTGCACTTTGTTTTACTGGTCTCTCGTTCTTGAAAGGGATATTTTTTCACATTTTGCTATAGAGACCCTTTGCTTATTTCTACTGGTCCATAATTAGCATTGTACAGACTGTTTTCAAAGATGCCCAATGCACGATTAGCCGAGGAGTTCTTCTACTGCCATGTACGCTCTGAGGGCAGCTATGTCAGGACAAACAGATCACATTAGACTTGCTGTTATAATATCAATCACTGCACTGATCTTACTTTGCAGTGTTCTGGGCGTCCAACTGACTAGTAAATTTAGTCTTGTTGGCATCCACATTTAGGTCTGATCAGTATTCATGTGTTACGTGCATGAACACAACACTATCAGTGAGAGGAGCAGATTAGGGGATGCAAGTTTTAACAGAAGAGGCAGAGGCGGGCGGCATCATGGATGTTCATCTTTTTAGAATATCAGAAGGGCAGGGACATCCAAGCTGTTTAATACATCTACATCTCCAGTTCCTGACATGTGGGTGCATCCATACCAGAATCAGGTTTAAAACATCCCTGTGTCCGATTTGGATGTGCCCACGGCTTGGACGTGAATGTTATGGAATTGGCATCAGATTGTCTAGATAAATGCCATGTCAGGAAATGCTAGGGAAGTTAAGTCCCTAGATTAAATAAATGATGCGTCATAGAAGAGCTGGTTCAGGAACTATTTTACACTTGGGGGGATATTTATAGTAATATAGTATATGATAGTAGATAAAGACCAGCATAGTCCATCTAGTCAGCCCAGCAAGGTGGCAAGAGTAGATGCACCTACCGCTATGTGCAGGTCACCCCTCCCCATGCCTTTGTTTAGGGGTGTACCCACTGCTCTGTGCAGGTCATCCATATTTATAAGAGATAGTTAAGTTTATTTTGATTTTATTCTTTTGCTATAAAAGGATCCATTTTGAATTTTGTCACTTTATTTGCCCCCACCACTTCATTCGGGAGGGAATTCCAAGCATCCACCACTCTTTCAGTGAAAAAACATTTCCTGATGTTGCCTTTCAGATACCCCCTTGCAGATTCATGTTATGCTCTCTAGTTTTACAGTTTCCATGTTTTTGAAAAAGGTTTGTTTGTTCATTAATATTCTTTAAGTATTTAAAAGTCTGTATCATATCTCCCCTGCTATCAACACGCTATCTCCATTGGTGACTACTAAATCCAGCATCGAACTTTCCCTGGTCAGTTCCATCACCATTTGTCTAAGCAATGCATTTTGGAAGGTATCCACAATTTTTTTACTTCTTTCCAGATTTGTAGAAGGAATACTCCAATCCACATCAGGTAGATTAAAGTCACCCAATATGATCACGCCCCCCTTCATGGCTACATTTGCAATATTCAATAATCAAGTCTCTATCCATTTCTTTGGTTTGAGTTGGATGTCTGTAGACTGCACCAGTATGGATGAAAGTGCCATTTCCACTTTCCCTTAATAAAACAAGGGAAAAGGAACCAAACACTGAATAATTAATGTCTGAAGGCTCTATAACAGATCTCTCAGTACACCTATCACCTCTGCCTGAGAATTGTTTGAGTAAAAGGGAGGCCTCAGCAGGGTTGTAGGCTAATCAATGGCAGATTAGAAATAAATGCCTAACACGGAAAGCACAATTGGAAACACCCAGCACCCAACACAATCCACAGCTCTTCTTCTTTTCCCCACGTCCCCTGCATTTCAGCAGCTTTAATATTGTTTTTGACATAAAGGGCTAATTATTCTCCTTTTCTGCCTTCTCTACCTCTTCTAAATAAATTTTAGCCAGCTATGGCTATATCCCATTCATGCGACTCGTTAAAGCATGTTTCTGTAGTGGCCACAATGTCCATGTCCATTTCCACCGTTAGGGCTTCCAAGCTAGGTTTCGAGCATTTGTGCTCATTGCTTTCCAGCATTTGTTGACTGGCTTGCCTGGATTTTGCATGGATTTTGTTCTACACACCTCTTCCCACTTGCCATTGATATGTGCATTAATAGTGTGGCTGTATCCAATGTTATTATGTTTTTGCTGGGAATGACGTCCTGAACTTGTTATTCTCCATAATCACCCCATTTCCCTAGTTAATGCCTGTCCACATAATGCCTGAGTTTTTCTCTTAAGATCCTTTTCCCTGTGACAGAGAGATGTAGTCCATCAACACATTATAGCCTTTTGTTCCATCTATTTCCCCAGTCGCCTATATATCTACATCCTTCTTGTTTGCACCAGGTCTGGAGCCATGTATTAAAGATGATTATGCGATGTAGCCTTTCTGCCCCTTACCAAGAACAGGTAGAATGTTTTAGAATGCCATAGTGTTAACAATGGTTTGAGTTTTTCTCCCAGAATCTGGAAGTCCCTTTGAACTGTAGAGGCACTATTTCTAGCCGGGTCATTTGTATTCAAGTGAATGATAACATTAATATTGGAGTGCTCACTTTCTGCACTAATTATGCCAACAATTTGGTTCATATTCCTGCTGACTGAAGATCCTGGGAGATATTTGACCATCTTCTCTCCTTTGAATTGCATTCCCAAGTTGGTGCCTCTGATAATGGAATCTCCAAGTATTAGTAGTTTTCTGTTTTGTGATTTTTTTCTTCATATTTGCTGCATTATCATTAGATTGGGCATTAACCTTCTCATTTAAGAGCACTTCAGTTTCCACTAATTGGGCAATCTCATTTTCCAAGGCAGAAAAGGCATTGAGCAGTGATATCTCTTCACAGAGAGGGTGTCTTCCTCTTACAGGTCGCCACCTACCAGAGCCCACAGTGATCCATTTGTTCCTGGGCTGTTTGATTCTTTGTGGGAGTGGTAGTGGATTTTTTTTCAATTTGTACCCTAGAGGTGGTATGTTTAATTGCAACTAATGCTTCTCTTAATAGAATCAATTCTTTCTGCATAGCAGATAACTTGAGATCTATAGGGCAAGCTTTTAGGCTCCAAATGATTCTTCTTAGAATGAAGGCATCATGGTTATTGCATTGAATACACGACATGCTGATTAAGATGGTTATAAAGCAGTTCTAGAACAAGGATAAAAGGTAGATATTACACCTCATTGGAGGACAGATGTCAATATATTCTGTTTAGTTAATTACCTCGTTCTTCAATACATATACTGTTTTGCTTATCATTATACTTATATTATGAAGTTCCTTGTAAAATATATTCTGTTAATCATCATACTTATAATATGACGTTCCTTGTAAAACAAACTTGCTTTTGTTAATTGTTGTTCTCTGTAAACCGCAACTGAACTGTGGAAGATGCGGTATATAAATGTGTATAAATAAATAAATAAAATAAATAAATCAATATGATGACTATATAGGCAATGGAACCCCAGGGCGGAAGGTGGGGTGAGGGGTAATAGGGTGGGTGGTAATTTAAGTGTCTCTGGCCAGTAGACCTTATAAGAACTGAGGGCACACTCAGGCAAGCTAAATTTTCCTAAACTTATAACCAAAATGTCGGATGTTTGCCACTAGACTGTAGATCAAGGTGGCTGTGAAGAGATAGACATGTGATAGAGACAGAAAGATAGGAAGAGCAAGGTTTTGTTTTTTTGGTTCTTTTGTGTTTGCCCCCTCCCTTCATGCAGTTGCATTAACACACCACAGTGCCTAAGTAGTATTATAAGAGAATAAAGCAGGTAATAAATAGACAAGGAAAATTTATATAAAAAATCAGCCAAATAGTAAAGCTAGAAAGCTTAGCTTCTCTTGAAGTTGTGATGGCAATTACACGGTTTGCAGATCTGAAAACCATGTAAATGCCACTGAGTTGGATATTCAGCGGCACTAACATGGTTAGTGCTGCTGAATATCTGTGTGTGCTGCCACTACATGCCCCGATACTAAGTGGTTAGCATCAGGGCATTCCGGGGCACAGTGGAGGTGGCACCCATTGCTAACTGGGCAACGGCAATATTGTGCCACTCCCTGGTTAGCGACATGTGGGTATAGTAAGGCATGACAAATGCTGACCTTACTTTACCCGTGGAAGCTAACCAGGCAGCGGCTTAATATTGCTGATGCCCGGTTAGCTTCTGGGTTCTGCGACAACCTGGCTATTCAATGCTGGTGAACGGATATGGCCCTAGCACTGAATGTATGGGGTTAGACTTCGGTGGCACTGCTCGATGCTTTACAAGCACAGCTGCTGCCACTGAATATCCCCCCCCCACTTAGTCCAATGCAGTACTTAGTGTGAGAGGTAACGATGTTGGGGCCACATGGCAATAGTGAACATAAGATGATCAAATTGGAGTTAATAACTGGAATGAAGACACAAAGGAAATCTATTGCATTAGCATTTCACTCTCATTAGGGTGACTATGCTAAAATGAGGAAAATGGTAAAAAAAAAAGTTAAAGAGAGCAGCTGCAACAGTTTATATCATGGAAGCATAAGGCAGATGCATTCCACATATTAAAAAGGGTGGAAGGAAAATCAAATGACAGCTGGCATAGTTAAAAGATGAGGTGAAAGAGGCTATTATAGTGAAAAGAACATCTTTGTAAAAATAGAAAAAGGATCCGAATGAAGAAAACAGCAAACAGTATGAGCACTGGCACAGTAGGTTCAAAACATTCAGAGCAATTTCGACACGCTGAAAAAATATGGTGTAAATCTAAATAGAAACATAGAAACATGATGTCAGATAAAGACCATAGGCCTATCCAGTTTGCCCTTCCATATGAACCACTAAGCTCTCGAGTCCCTTTTTTTCATTTACTGATCCTCTGTTTGTCCCATGCTTTCTTGAATTCAGATACAGTTTTTGTCTCTACTACCTCCATTGGGAGACTATTCCATACATCTACCACTCTTTCCATAAAGGAATATTTCTGCAAATTACTCCTGAGTCTATCTCCTTTCACCTTCATCTTATGCCCCCTGGTTGCAGAGCTTTCTTTCAGTTGAAAAAGGCTCTCCTCCTGGGCATTTATGCCATGCAGATATTTAAATGTTTCTATTATAACCCCCCTCTCCCATCTTTCTTCTAGAGTATATATATTAAGATCATTAAATCTATCCCCATATGCCTTATGGTGAATCCCACTGATCATTTTGGCAGCCACCTTCTGCATCGATTCCATTCTATTTATATCCTTTTGAAAATGTAGACTTCAGAATTGCATACAATAATCTAAACTAGGTCTCACCAAAGACTTATACAGAGGCACTATTACTTCCTTTTTCCTGCTGGCCACTCCTCTCCCTATGCACCCAAGCATCCTTCTGGCTTTTGCTGTCGCCTTTTCTACCCATTTAGCTACCTTAACATCAGAAATAATCACCCCTAGGTCCTGCTCATCTTTGCTAGAACTTCCCTAAGTTCCTTTGGCAATCTCGGATGCATCCCATCCAGTCCCATTGCTATGTCTACTTTTAGTTTAGCTAGCTCCTTGCATGCACAGTCTTCTGAAAATCATTCACGATCCATTTCACTTCTGCTCCTATTTGTCAGTGTTTTCTGAGGTCTTGCTCCTGACCCTTCATCTGTGAACACAGAACAAAAATATTTGTTAAGCAATTCCACTTTATCTTCATCAACTACTACATATTCCTTCCCTTCACCCTTTAGTCTGACAATAACACTTTTTCATTTCCTCCTCTCACTAACATACCTGAAAAATGTTTTGTCCCCCCATTTTGATCTTGTCTATTCTTCCATTTGTAGCTTTGCTTTCCTAACTACTTTCTTAGCTTCTCTTTAGCTTCTCTGAATATTGATGCTTGTCTTCCTCTTTCTGTAATCTTTTATATTTTATGAAGGCTACCGGCTTTTTCTTTACCTTTTCAGCTATCTGAAATGTATATCTTCCAATAATAAATTGAAAGTAGCAGCAGAAGCACAAAAACTGTGATGATATGAAGAAAACAGAAAAGAAAGATATGAAAATAACCTATTTAGAGAAAACCCAAAACAATTTTACAGGGAATTAGGGAAAAGCATTAATACGGTAAAAGCACCACAAACTAAAACTGAAACAGAAACTTCTGAAGAAAACTATATGAGAACCCTATAGAGCACAAGCAGAATGGTTACCCTGCATAAAGGAGCATTTAGAAAAAGCGAACATCAAACTATGAGATGGCCTCCAGTAACAATGAAAGAGCTGGAAAGCATGTTAAAATGAGCCCCAAATTGGAAGAGCCCTGGCCCAGATAAAGTAACCAACTTTTGGCTCAAATAGTTAATATCACTCCACCAAGACTTGGTGAACTGCAAAAATCAATTGTTCAAGCATCCAGACTTAACACCACAATGGCTTACTATAGGAAGAACATTTATCCTTCCAAAGGGGAACCAAATAATATTCCCAATAATTACACAGGTACACTAAAAAAATTTTTTTTTAAACTGCCTCTAATGTTTCGATTGATTTTTACGTTTTTTGGTGCGCTGAATCCAAATCTGGTAACCAATTTGCTCCATCACGTACAGATTTTTTGCTACATTGGGTTAGCAGTTTGAGGTGAACGTTTCAGATTGAGTGCGATCGAGATAAAAGTTTCTTGGATGAATTCTTTATACTAATTGTTTAGTAGTTATTCAAATAAGAATAAAGAAAATTGTAACAAGGCAGCACATAAGAATAGAGTAATGTCAACAAAACACACTGTGATGGTAGCAAAATTGTCTGCACTTAAAACAGCCACATACATGTGCACAAACATTGAGCATATAAGAGCGAGGTTAGACACAAAGCAAAGCAAAGAAATGTGCAAAAAATGTTGTACAGGTATGTATGTAAGAATAGAAAACGCAAACCGCACCATTGCAATACATGAAGACAAACACCCGATGGTGTGAAAATAAAATTCTAATAAATGAGATCCGACACTGTGGTAATAACTAGCAAATTTTTATTTCAAAGTTTAGTAAAAACACAATATTTGTCAACACAGTTTAGATTTTAAAGTCATTCTTGGGTCAATCAATCTCCTGGTGGGCCCATTTCTTCTTCCCTCGAATGCTTCTCTTGGTGCGCTGCTTGGCGTATTTTTCATCTGGGGTTTCCCGCAGCAGCAACCAGCAGAAATCAGCCATCATAGTGGTGTTCCATCTTCCTTGGTACCTTCTCTCTACGTCCTTGATGTCCTGGTGAAACCTTTCACCTTGTTCTTCACTGTACGCCCCCAAGTTTTCGGGAAAGTAGTTCACATGGGAGTGCAAGAAATGGACTTTCAGGCTCATGTTACAGCCTTGTTCTTTGAAGGCATTGAGCATCCTGGCAACAATATCCTTATAGTTCTCATCCCGCCTGTTCCCCAAGAATTTGAGAACAACATCCTTGAAGGAATCCCAGGCTTCCTTTTCCTTCTCAGACATCGTTTCAGCGAATGCACCATCTGAAATGAGTTTCCTTATATCAGGGCCAACAAACACTCCTTCCTTTAGCTTTGCTTCAGAAAGTCGGGGGAACTTTGAGCAAAGGTACCGAAAGCACTCACCATCTTTTGGAAGGGACTTGATGAATTGCTTAATGAGACCCAACTTAATGTGGAGAGGTGGTAATAGAATTTTATCACGAGGTACCAAGCTCTCATGAAGAACATTTTTCTCACCGGGTCTCAAATACTCCCGAATTGGCCAGTCTTTTTTCCCCCAGTGTAGGTCGCGGGCCCGGCTATCCCACAAGCAAAGGAAGCAGGGATATTTGGTGAAACCGGATTGCTGCCCTAATAGCATGGATAGAATTTTAAAGTCTCCACAAATCATCCACTTATGCTCATCATAACGAATCTTCTGAAGAATCAGGGCCAAATTCTCGTATTTTTCTTGGAGAATAACAGAGTGAGCAATAGGAACTGAAGCGAATGTGTTGCCATTATGAAGAAGAACACCTTTTATGCTGTCTTTTGACGAATCAATGAACAGCCGCCATTCAGCAGGATCATACTTGAGTTTAAACTTTTCCATCACTCCTTATATATCGTTGCAAAATACCAAATTTTCCTCTTTGCTGAAATACTTCAAAAATTGTGTCTCGCGGTTGCGGTACCAATAAAAAGTTGTTCCTGGTGACAATAGATTTTTCTGTTTAAGCCGAGAACCTAGCAGTTGGGCAGCATCTTTTGGGAGTCCTAAATCCCGGACTAAATCATTCAATTCAGCTTGAGAGAAAAGTTCAGGTTTCGGATCTGGTTCAGTTTCAAACTCGGAAGTACTGGACTCATCGGGAAAAGCCATCTGATGAGTCTCATCATGATCAGAACCGTCCACACAAATATGATCCAAGGATTTTGGTGGTTCAGGCACAGGTACTTCGTTGCTATGAGGCATAGGCCTAATTGCTGAGGGAAGGTTGGGGTAACTTATTACGTTCTTATTTTTTAAGTTGTATCCCTTCACAATGCAAGAGCAAAAATAGCAGTCACTGCTGTGGTCTCTTTGTTCACGCCACATCATAGGTATTCCGAAACGAAATGCTTGTTTTTTTACCTTTCATCCATAAGCGTAGATCTTCCTCACATGTCTTGCACACTTTGTGAGGAGCCCACGGTTTGTCTTGATCGCCTAACTTCAAACCGAAATAGGCGAAATATACTTTTTTAATAAATGCAGAAATGTTCCTCTGCCGCTTTTTCACGGTATATTCCCCACAAATAAAACAAAAACTGTCCGGAGAGTTGACGCAACCTCTGGCTCTGTGAGCCATCACAAATACACAGCACTGCAAACTACAACTGTAGTGAACCACTTCGGAATAAAGCTGGATTACGACTGAGCAAACAAAAGGTAATAATGAACTTGCAAGAAACTGAAATTTGACAGGAACGTTCATGTCGCAACCACGTGTTTGAGCGAGCGAGCGAACGAGGCGAGGCGAACAGGAAAGAACATGCGCCAGCGCGAGTACTGGATTTAGCCCCCCGCCTCCCAATTGTCCTGTTAATGTATAAAATGAATACAAAACACTCTAAAATATCATGAGGGAGTGTTTCTAGTTAGTTAACCATTACAACCTCTATTTTGGGCCAAGAAAATAAACTGCAGTCGGCTAAAAAGAAATTATGTGAACATTCCTTATATGGGTAAGAAATCTAATTTTGCAAGAAAACGTGACGTGATGGAACATTTTGGCTATTTTTCCTGGATTCAGCACCCCAAAATCTATAGGAATCAGTTGCAAAACTGGAGGCAGTTTTTTGGTAGTGTACCTGTGTTACAGACTAATAACTTGTTTACCTACAATCTATAAGCTAGATGCACTAGATGCAGATAGAATATATGATCATATTGAATTCAATAACAGCATGGCAATAGAGCAAATGGGCAATAAAAGGGGAGCATATGGAACCAAGGATCAGTTAATGTTGAATAAGGCCATCATGGCCAGTAATAAGAAAAACATAAATCTCAGTATAGCATGGATTGATTATAAAAAAGCTTCTGACAGAATCCCACACTTTTATTGCCTTGAAATGTATAAAATAAATCCTGGTTTGACATTAAGTTCACCATGACAATGTGGCAAGCTACTTTTTTTGAGATATGAAGTTGGTCAGTACATCATTCTTAACATTAAGATCCAGAGAGGAATATTTCAGGGAGATTCCCTGTCGCCACTTCAAATCTATGTGGTGCGTAATCCAATGAGTACTCTCATCAACTCTTTGGGATATGGATTTAGCTGGATCCTAAAGAAGGTAACCACTCAGAAGCAACATCCCATCTACTATTGCAGGCCATCTGAAGCTCTACGGTTCCAGTGACCAACAATTAGCAGAGCAACTCTGTGTGGTGAAAAGCTTTTCTGATAACATCAGGATGATTTTTGGCCTTGACAGATGTGCTAAGGCAACTTTTTTTAGAGGAAAATTGAGCAAAATGGAAAACATCTCCTGACTGAGGGCTGTGACATCAAGCACCTTGAAAAGGAAGGTATAGATAAGTATCTTAGAGTAGAGGGAGGAACAATACTCAAGCAGAAATTACTGAGAGAGAAGATCAGTAAAGAATACTTCAGGAGATTAAAATTGTTATTGAAAAGTGCTTTAACATCACAGAATAAGACGCAAACCATCAATCAGCTGACAATATCTGTACTCTCAAACAGCTTTGGGATAGTTGTCTGGCCTCTTAAAAATCTTGAAAAACTAGATGTGTGAACAAGAAAACTGCTCCATACCCATAAAGTAATTTACAAGAATCAGTGTATTTCAAGACTGTACAGTATGTTCCTAGGCCTCATAGATATTGATTACACCTACAGAGCTACTATCATAGACCTCCAAGCCTACTCGACAGCATCATCAGATCAAAATATGCAAAAAGTGTTGAAATATGAAAGTAAATGTCCAGAATCTTTCTCTATCATCAAGTTTGACAAGTATTTCAATGACTAGAAAGAATGAGTGAGAATCCACAAGCACGCACAGGAAAGGAAGCAACAGAATTTGCAAAACAAAAGAAAAAATTCTTCAAAGAATTAGATCAGCGAATGAGGAAAAACAAGTGGCAAATGCACAAATACAGTGGGAAATCAAAGTGTTACTCTAGGAACCCTTTGTCAATCAAGAACAGACACATGAATGGTTAAAGGGAGGTGAACAGATTACAGATGAGATGTTTTACAGCGAGCACTGAAAAAAATAGTAAAATAGACATATGTAGATTCTGTAAGAAAGACCTGGCAACAGTGACTGACCTCATAGCTGGCTATGAAGTTCTAATGGCAGAACATTTCTATACAGAAAGGTACAACAAAGTAGCATGCCTCATCCATTGGAAACACTGTGCCTGTAAAGCACTGGGATCATGACCCTAAGAGAATTACAGAAAATGAAGAGGTTATGATCACTTGGGACATTCCATTTCTGATGGATAATAAACTGGATGCAAGGAAACCCGACATAATGGTAAAGGAGAAATGCAATCAGAGACCAAGAAAATGTAGCAGAAATGTAGCAGAAAGATACAGAAATATTTCCCATTGTATTGGGAGCCACAAGATTGATAACCCTTCCCTCATGGGCACATGGTCCTGGAGAAACCTCCTCAGTGTGAGAGTGTTTTACATCACCTGGAGGACATGTCCCAGCTACAGGATCACTTCCTGCTACCCCAGGGTGCTGTTCTCCTGTCATGGCACTTCTCTCCTCCATGGCAACAGGGATGCTGCCAGACTGGAGGTGAGACTTCAGTACTACATCCCTGAAGGTCTCGTCTGTGTACCTCTCTGTCTTCCTTATGTCTGCTACTCTTGCCTCCAGAGATTGGACTCGTTCCCCTGAGAACAAAGAGCTCTTTGCACCTAATGCACACATAAGACCCCTCATCAACTGGGAGAAAATTATACATGTGACACTCAATGCAAAAGACTGGAAAGCCCCCATCTCACTGCTGGACTGCAGTCTGCATCTTAGTTTTAAGGTTGTGTTTAGGTATTCAAGTTGTTTACTTCCTAAGGTTTGCTAGGGATACTTATACTAATAAAACTATACCTAATACGTTTAAGTGACTTTGTTCACCTCAAGCTTATTAAACTCAGGTCCTTAATATATGCCTGATGAGGATAAACAGCTGCACCTGAGAGTGAATATGGAAACTCCTTTCCTTTAAGAGGTTTAAGCACCTATAAAGCTATGATTATCCCAGCGATGGGTGGGAGTCAGGGAAGGAGGGAGGGAAAGAAGACATTAAAATCTGGCTGCTACACAGTACCCTGTCCTGTGCTTCTGAGATAATCTGTGACCAATTTCCTGTGTGATTCACACAGCCCTTGCTTGGATAATGGGAGTCTTTCAAAATGCCCCTTTGATCTGTCACTTGGCTTTAACACCTATTTAAAACAATTTCACAGGTCTCTTGCCCCATATCTAGAAGGCCTAAGAATACTGACCCTGTTTTTCCTTTTATGGTAAATTATTCTCTGATTTGATTTAAATTAAAGCTCTTTGCTGATACTAGGTCTTGACTGAGTATTACATTTAAACTAGAAGCTCTCTGCTGGGTTTTAAATTTAAACTGAAAGCCCTCTGCTGGGTTTTAAACTTAAACTGAAAGCTACCTGTTGAATTTTTAATTTAAAACCCTTTAAGACCGTATGTCCACTGTAATCGACGTCATGTTATTCATTGAATTCCATGTATATATATATATATGGTGTCTGTGAAAAAATTCAGGTCTGAAAGGGTTAACTAAAACCACTTTGCTGATACTAGGCCCTGACTGATTTAACAAATACACCAGATTTTAATTTACACAGATTAATCATCTTTAATTTAAAGAATTCCTTTTCCCCAAGATTTAGAAGAATGAACAGAAGTAAATACTTACAATTTCAGATCTTTGTCCAGAGGTAGCAGTCCCTTTTTGTAGTGCTTCAAGACTGGAAGACTGGATATTCAAATGGCAGATGAAATTTAATGTGGACATGTCCAAAGTTATGTACCTAGGAAAGAACAACCCTAACTATGGTTACGCGATAAGGGGTTCCACATTAGGAATCACCACCCAGGAAAAAGATTTATGCATCATGTCGTCATGGATAACATGTTAAAATCCTCTGCCCAGTGTGCAGCGGTGGCCAAGAAAGCAAATAGAATGCTAGGAATCATAAGGAAAGGAATAGAGAATACAACAAAGGATATTATAATGTCTCTGTTTTGTTCCATGGCACGACCGTACCTTGAATATTGTGTGCAATTCTGGTCGCCTTATCTTAAAAAGCATATAGTGTTATTAGAAAAGGTACAGAGAAGAGCCACCAAAATGGTAAAGGGGATGGAAGGATACCCCTTTGAGGATAGGCCTAAAAGGTTAGGGTTCTTCAACCTGGAAAAGAGACTGTAGAGGAGAGATATGATAGAGGTCTTTAAATTAAAGAATGGAGTGGAACGAGTAAATGTAGATTGATTGTTTGCGCCATCAAAATATAGAAAGACTAGGGGACATGCAATGAAGCTACAGTGTAATCTATTTAAGACTAATAAGAGAAAATATGTTTTCACTTGACATAAAATCAAACTCTGGAATTTGTTACGAGAGGATGTTGTAAAAGCTGTTAATGTAGCTGTGTTTAAAAGAGGTTTGGACAAGTTCCTGGAGGAAGGTCAATAAACCATTACACAGGTACACTACCAAAAAACTGCCTCCAGTTTTGCAACTGATTCCTATAGATTTTGGGGTTCTGAATCCAGGAAAAATAGCCAAAATGTTCCATCACGTCACGTTTTCTTGCAAAATTAGATTTCTTACCCATATAAGGAATGTTCACATAATTTCTTTTTAGCCGACTGCAGTTTATTTTCTTGGCCCAAAATAGAGGTTGTAATGGTTAACTAACTAGAAACACTCCCTCATGATATTTTAGAGTGTTTTGTATTCATTTTATACATTAACAGGACAATTGGGAGGTGGGGGGCTAAATCCAGTACTCGCGCTGGCGCATGTTCTTTCCTGTTCGCCTCGCCTCGTTCGCTCGCTCAAACACGGTGGTTGCGACATGAACGTTCCTGTCAAATTTCAGTTTCTTGCAAGTTCATTATTACCTTTTGTTTGCTCAGTCGTAATCCAGCTTTATTCCGAAGTGGTTCACTACAGTTGTAGTTTGCAGTGCTGTGTATTTGTGATGGCTCACAGAGCCAGAGGTTGCGTCAACTCTCCGGACAGTTTTTGTTTTATTTGTGGGGGCATTGTGAAGGGATACAACTTAAAAAATAGGAACGTAATAAGTTACCCCAACCTTCCCTCAGCAATTAGGCCTATGCCTCATAGCAACGAAGTACCTGTGCCTGAACCACCAAAATCTTTGGATCATATTTGTGTGGACGGTTCTGATCATGATGAGACTCATCAGATGGCTTTTCCCGATGAGTCCAGTACTTCCGAGTTTGAAACTGAACCAGATCCGAAACCTGAACTTTTCTCTCAAGCTGAATTGAATGATTTAGTCCGGGATTTAGGACTCCCAAAAGATGCTGCCCAACTGCTAGGTTCTCGGCTTAAACAGAAAAATCTATTGTCACCAGGAACAACTTTTTATTGGTACCGCAACCGCGAGACACAATTTTTGAAGTATTTCAGCAAAGAGGAAGATTTGGTATTTTGCAATGATATATACGGAGTGATGGAAAAGTTTAAACTCAAGTATGATCCTGCTGAATGGCGGCTGGCAACACATTCGCTTCAGTTCCTATTGCTCACTCTGTTATTCTCCAAGAAAAATACGAGAATTTGGCCCTGATTCTTCAGAAGATTCGTTATGATGAGCATAAGTGGATGATTTGTGGAGACTTTAAAATTCTATCCATGCTATTAGGGCAGCAATCCGGTTTCACCAAATATCCCTGCTTCCTTTGCTTGTGGGATAGCCGGGCCCGCGACCTACACTGGGGGAAAAAAGACTGGCCAATTCGGGAGTATTTGAGACCCGGTGAGAAAAATGTTCTTCATGAGAGCTTGGTACCTCGTGATAAAATTCTATTACCACCTCTCCACATTAAGTTGGGTCTCATTAAGCAATTCATCAAGTCCCTTCCAAAAGATGGTAAGTGCTTTCGGTACCTTTGCTCAAAGTTCCCCCGACTTTCTGAAGCAAAGCTAAAGGAAGGAGTGTTTGTTGGCCCTGATATAAGGAAACTCATTTCAGATGGAGCATTCGCTGAAACGATGTCTGAGAAGGAAAAAGAAGCCTGGGATTCCTTCAAGGATGTTGTTCTCAAATTCTTGGGGAACAGGCGGGATGAGAACTATAAGGATATTGTTGCCAGGATGCTCAATGCCTTCAAAGAACAAGGCTGTAACATGAGCCTGAAAGTCCATTTCTTGCACTCCCATGTGAACTACGTTCCAGAAAACTTGGGGGCGTACAGTGAAGAACAAGGTGAAAGGTTTCACCAGGACATCAAGGACGCAGAGAGAAGGTACCAAGGAAGATGGAACACCACTATGATGGCTGATTTCTGCTGGTTGCTGCTGCGGGAAACCCCAGATGAAAAATACGCCAAGCAGCGCACCAAGAGAAGCATTCGGGGGAAGAAGAAACGGGCCCACCAGGAGATTGATTGACCCAAGAATGACTTTAAAATCTAAACTGTGTTGACAAATATTGTGTTTTTACTAAACTTTGAAATAAAAATTTGCTAGTTATTACCACAGTGTCGGATCTCATTTATTAGAATTTTATTTTCACACCATCGGGTGTTTGTCTTCATGTATTGCAATGGTGCGGTTTGCGTTTTCTATTCTTACATACATACCTGTACAACATTTTTTGCACATTTCTTTGCTTTGCTTTGTGTCTAACCTCGCTCTTATATGCTCAATGTTTGTGCACATGTATGTGGCTGTTTTAAGTGCAGACAATTTTGCTACCATCACAGTGTGTTTTGTTGACATTACTCTATTCTTATGTGCTGCCTTGTTACAATTTTCTTTATTCTTATTTGAATAACTACTAAACAATTAGTATAAAGAATTCATCCAAGAAACTTTTATCTCGATCGCACTCAATCTGAAACGTTCACCTCAAACTGCTAACCCAATGTAGCAAAAAATCTGTACGTGATGGAGCAAATTGGTTACCAGATTTGGATTCAGCGCACCAAAAAACGTAAAAATCAATTGAAACATTAGAGGCAGTTTAAAAAAATTTTTTTTTAGTGTACCTGTGTTAAAGAGGATCCATGTAATCCACTGCTTGTCCAAATACAAGCATAGTGGAACCTGTGTCTTTTGGGGAAACTGCTAGGTACTTGTGACCTAGATTGGCCACTGTTGGAAACAGGAGACTGGGCTTGATGGACCTTGATCTTGCCCAGTATGGCATATCTTATATTCTTATGTTCTTATATGGACATATTCAGCTACCAAGATGCAGAAATATCTTGGACAAATTGCAGACCTGCAAATGAGTGTTCACCGGCAATGATCTGGCAATGGGAATTGATGCCATAGAGAGGCTAATGCCTGGCATGGACTTTTAATTTACCATAGGGAGGTCACCAAACCATTTATGGAACAGCATCAGTTGATGTTGAGCGAATGCTGTTAAGTCGAGACTGACAACTGAATTAGACAAATATGACTGTGGGCCAATAGAGCAATGCAGCATTTGTTACTCTGTCAGCTCCATGCACACCTGCTACCTGCTGACTTGGCAATGACTAACTGGTTTGCCCTACTGACCGCACAGAGATATAGTTAGGGCTGGTGTTACCATTATGTAAACTAAGTAGTTGCCTAGAGTGCTGACCTTCTGGGTGCCCCATTACTACCTTTGTTGCCCCTCTCCGGGTCCAGCAGCAGCAGCAATGGCAAGCGAACTGCAATGCAGCACTTAACAAAGGCTCTGGCACTGCATCATAGTTCCTGCCTGCTATTATTGGTTGCTTCCATCCCCCTCTGATGCAGACTTCTAATTTATGCAAAGAATGGAAGTCTGCATTGGAGGGGGCGGAAGTGGCCAATAGTAGCAGGCAGGAACCGCGACGCAGTGCCGGAGCCTTTGGTAAGCACTGCATCATAATTCCTTTGCATTGCTGCCACTACTGGCCCTGGAGAGGGACAGCAGGACAGAGGGGCCCACTTAGGACATCTCAATCCTTGCATCGGCCATGGATATAATAACATTATTTGACCGTGACATGATATGATTGAATGAATCTAACCTTTCAGAGTATTGAGAATACCCCCAGGACTCTTGATGGAAAGGACTGAGAGAGTTGGAAGCATTTTTGCTGCTAATTTTGAAGAACAGTAATTTTGAAGACATTATCAGCTGTAGAACTGAACTCGGAATCTGTGGCATTGCTGAGGAATGTGGTAAAAGAAAGCAGAAAGGCATACAGAAAGATGTACACAAGTATAGCTTATTGCCCCGGTGGATGAGAGGGGATAACTGAGTGGCTTAGGGCTTGTTATACGTAGGTCAATTGGTCATGAAATGGAACTCAGGTGACGATTCATGATACAGGTATTCTGTATTCTTTGGCGTTTCGGGAAAGGATTTTGTTTGTTCATTGTGCTATTCAACAGACTACAACTGACTTCAGCACGTGAGGAGCTTTCTGTATAATGCAAAGCTCATTATCCTTAAATTCCTTTGTAGCTACTTGAGCCTTGTTTCGCTCTATTGTAAGATGGCTTAGAGAAGTTTATTCTCACCGCAAGTTCCTGAACAAGGTGACTTCTGTCCTCAATTCCTTTCTAGAATTTTTCCCACAGTACTCGTGTATCATGTTTGAGGCTGCCACTTGACCTCAAAGAAAAGTTGTTAACACTAGAGTAATTCTTTGATCCTTTACAATAGTGATACCTAGCTGTGCCAGGTACTAGGCCTTC
The DNA here is from genome assembly GCA_033557465.1 of Ichthyophis bannanicus. Classification (NCBI taxonomy): domain Eukaryota; kingdom Metazoa; phylum Chordata; class Amphibia; order Gymnophiona; family Ichthyophiidae; genus Ichthyophis; species Ichthyophis bannanicus. The sequence goes on along the minus strand of CM066031.1, from coordinate 1,252,365,365 downwards.
TGCCAAATACAGGATACCAGCTCCTAAAGTACAGAGACTGCTCACTCTTCTCACAGAAATTTGGAATTTTATACAAGGAGTAAACTCTAAAGCCCCCCTAACTTAACCTACTGTTTTCCTGTCTAACAGGACGTACAGTGCCATGGATGAGCCGTATGGCTACATAAGGAAAGGCCAAAAAGAAAGACTGTTTTTTATTTAATGAAAAATAAACAGAAAGAAAACTCAAAAGAGAGTCAAAGACTGAGAAACTTATGATGCATACCCCCTTCCTTGTCAGAAAATGAAGATAAAAAGCATTTGTTATTGTCAGCATAGTTTGCATGATGGACGTTTGGATATTCCATCACTGCACACTATCTTTGATTGAGGTGTGATCTTAGGCATGTTCCATTGTTGCTCCTTGACTATGGAAGTCTCTTCCTTTGGAATTACGAACACATGGGGGGGGGGGGAATTTAAGAAGGGATGTCCAAGTGCAATCTGGGATGTCTAAGCCAGCACGTCAGAGAAAAATGCAGGCATGTCCAGGTGCAGACATGATTTCACAAACCTAGATGTACTCCATATGGACAGCTACGGGGGCATCTACTGTACATGGACATCACCAGAATAGTATTTAAGGATCTGGACCTCTAGGAATAGCCTAATGGTTACTGTAGTAGGCTAGGAACAAGGAAGTCAGGGTTGAAATCCCACTGCTGTTCTTAATGAAATTGTGCTGGGGATGATGGAGTGCTTTCTTATCTGGAAGCTTTTTAGTCAAACAGGCATTTTTCAGATCCCTGTTCATGCTGGGAGCAGGTCTAAACTTAGATGCAACTCTAGACATCCAGGAAGTTTCTGAGATTAGGTGGGACCATCCAGTTTCCTGGGAACGCCCCAGCCATACCTCTGCCATGCCCCTGTTCAGACTTGGACGTCTCCAGAGCTGGCTTCTAAAATGGCTCTGGAGACATCTCTGTGCTTTGGACATCTCTATGCTCGTTTTCGGACATCCAAAGCACGGATAGAGCTTCCAAAATGACCCCCTTACTCATTTACTTATGCTTAGGAAGAAGCTGAAAGTTCATTTTTTCACTTTACCTTTGAATGAATGATTCTGAAAGGTTTATTTATTTATTTGTAGTATTTTAGCTCAGGCCTTTCCAAGAGAAAATCAAGGTGAGCTACATTCAGGTACTGTGTACATTTCCCTGTACCCAATGGTTTGCAATTTAAGTTTGTACCTGATGTTATTTTTAATAGATGCAATGTGTGCCTTTGGGTCAGTCCTGACTCCTGGTGACCCAGAAGCTCCTGGGTTTTCTTGGCAGTGTTACTGGAAGTAGATTGCCAGGCTTTTCTTCTGAGGCAATGGAGGATTAAGTGACTTGCCCAAGGCCACAAGGAGTGCTAGTGGGAATTGAATGCTGGTTGCTTGGTTTCCAAGCCAGTGTTCTAACCACTAGGCTACTCCTCCATGAGTATGGGCAGTATTTCTTCTTGTGAGAATATGTAAAATTGTATTTTATGTATTGAACTATTATGTCATGTATTTGTGAAGCTTTTGATATACGTTTTGTTGTACCGCGCCAAGGATAGTAGATAGCATGAGCAAATAAATGGTTTAAATAAATAAATAATTAAATAAATACAATTCATTTTTGGAAGGTAACACACTCAAATGGCTCCTTTTCAAAATGTTTAAGCAAATGCATCCAATAAATATTAATGTTGGCTCTGCTATCCGCAGTTAACACATAACAAGCTTAACATGGTCTGCTCATTCCAAAAAAAATGCAATGTCTGCCTTTGAGTCAGTGCTGACCCAGTAGCTCCTGGGTTTTCTTGGCAGTGTGACTGGAAGTAGATTCAAAGAAATGGAGGGTTAAATGACTCACCCAAGACCATAAGGAGTGCTAGTGGGAATCAAATCCTGGTTGCTTGGTTACCAAGTTAGTGCTCTAACCACTAGGCTACTCCTCAACGCTGTTCCAGAAAAGTTAACTACATTTCAAGAGGCAGAGATAACTTTCACAAAGTAGTCTTATATATTACTAATGGTTTTCTGCCATTTTGTGGGAACAATGCTTAGTACATTGGACCTATAGTAGGCTGTATTAATGGGGGCCTGCAATATCTCCAACCCTCTTCATCCAAAGGCAAAACTGGGTTTCCATAATTCTCCTGAACTCCCCCCCCCCTCACCCCGCTCTAGACCCAACCCTGGGACTTCTCAACTCTTCTAAATTTCCCCATTTCCCAAAAGCAAAATGAGATCTCCATGGCTCTTCTGAACCCCAAACAGAAATTGTGACTCTGGACCCCTTTCCCCAAACTCACATCTCAGATCTCTATGCACAATCAAGCCTGATATTCCACTAGCCTTAAAGCTGGCAGGTAACTTATGTAACTATACAGGTTAATATATAGACCCCTAAGAGGGAAATTTGCAGTAGTCCACATCAGCGCTGCAACTAGCCCTAGCAGCCGCACAGGGCACAAAGAAATAGGGTCACATTTGCTGGCCTTGGCCCCCCCCACACACCTCCATGCTGCTGGCTTTGCTCCGCTGCTGCTTTACATGTTTCCTTGGAGTCAGCGGCAGTAGCGGAGCGGAAAGCAAATTGAACCCCCCCAAAAATGCAAGTATTTTCCAACTCCGCACTTGCATGCAGGTCTGATCCCTCCCTCCTCTGATGTATGCCCGTGTCAGAGAAGGGAGGGACAAGACCATCATTCAAAAGTGGTTCTCTGCATCTCTATACTTGAATGGCTGCTCTGGTCCCTCCTTCCTCTAATGTGGGCATACGTCAGAGGAGGGAGGGATCAGACCTACATGCTGGCAGGAAATCGGAAAGACCCACATTTTTTTTTTTTAAATTTTATGTCCATCCCTCTGCTGCCACCACCACCACCAAGGAAACATGAAAAGCGGCTGCAGGGCAAAGGGCTGGCAGCATGGGGAGCCAGCTGGGCATGGAAGTGTGGGTAAGACAACATGGGAAGACACTGGGCATGGAAGTGTGGGGTAAGACAACATGGGAAGATGCTGGGCATGGGGCAAAGGGCTGGCAGTGTGGGGAGCCAGCTGGGCATGGAAGTGTGGGTAAGACAACATGGGAAGATGCTGGGCATGGAAGTGTGGGGTAAGACAACATGGGAAGACGCTGGGCATGGAAGTGTGGGGTAAGACAACATGGGAAGACGCTGGGCATGGAAGTGTGGGGTAAGACAACATGGGAAGATGCTGGGCATGGGGCAAAGGGCTGGCAGCATGGGGAGCCACCTGGGCATGGAACTGTGGGATAAGACAACATGGGAAGACGCTGGGCATGGAAGTGTGGGGTAAGACAACATGGGAAGATGCTGGGCATGGGGCAAAGGGCTGGCAACATGGGGAGCCACCTGGGCATGGAACTGTGGGATAAGACAACATGGGAAGACGCTGGGCATGGAAGTGTGGGGTAAGACAACATGGGAAGATGCTGGGCATGGGGCAAATGGCAAACCTTGATGGGGGGGGGGGGCTGCCAGTTGTGCAAGTCACATAAGGCGCATTTATGGCTCGGTACGACCCTGGTCTGTATAGCTGTAAAGTATGAGTGTGCTTTATTACTGCAAACCCTATAGTTAATGATGGAAGAGAAAATATTTGATAGTTTCCCCTTTGAAAGTGCTTGCAAGGTATATGGGTATAGGCCCGATATTCAAAGGCATTTACATGGTTTGCAGCATTGGTATCCAAATATCGGCTGGCGCTGAATAGCACTGGCACTATCCAGATAGCAATGACATTCAGCTTCTAGAAAGGTAGGCAGTCTGCTGTCTGGATAAATGCTGCCTCTACCTAAGCTCCAACCACAGACCATCTCATCTCTAGTCAAGTAGTGCTGAGGTGGTCAGAAGAAAGAGTCAGATTTATGGAGTGGATGAGTAGCTCAGTGGTTAGGGCAGTTATCACAGAGGGAGGAGTGGCTCAGTGGTTGAGACAGGTTACCTCAGGCCAGAGGGCTGGGGGTTCAAATCCCACATGGGGACAAGTAACCTCAGGCCAGAGGGACTGGGATCTCTAGTCCTATGGCTGCTCCTTGTGGCCTTGGGCAAGCCACTTAACCCCCCCATTGCTTCAGGTACACTTAGATTGTGAGCTTTGCAGGGACAAGGGAGTAAAAAAGTGCCTGTTAGTATATATATGTAAACTGCTCTGATGCATAAATAAAGGGCAGTATATCAAATGCCTAAAAAACCCCATAAACATCACTGGATGGGCACTGCAGGAGAGTCCTGTGGGAGTTTGTGCTTTTGCTCCTGTCGCTCTCTGCTTCCAGCTCCAGCATTGCTGTTGGCCTCGTGGGAGGGTTTGCAAGGCAAGAAAATGCACTTCCTGTTTATCATGAGAAACAGGAGGTGATTGCTCTCCTCTTGCAAACCCTCCTATGGGGCCAGTAGCAGTGCTGGGGCTAGAAGCAGGGTGAGCAAAAGCATGGGTAACTGCAGCAGCAGAAGGTAGAAGGGGACTGGAACTGGGATGGGTGGAGACAGATGCTGATGCTGGGAGAAGGAGGGCTGGGGTTGGTAGAAGAGAGTATTCATGCTGCTGTTGATGGTGGGGCTAGGAGAAGGCGGGGTTAATGCTGTTGCAGGGGCTAGGAGAAGGGGCTGATGCTGGATAATTTTTTTTTTAAGTCATTGAATAGAATCCATCTAAAGAGTCACTAAAACTATTTGGGGGGATGTTTGACATGATTAATGCGGTTAGCAGACCTGCTTGCCACATTAATCATAGTCACTGGGGTATTCAATAGAGCTGCCGCTGCATACCCCAATGCTAGCCAGCTACTGTAGTATCAGGGCAGTCCAGTGATGGAGCGGGGGTGGCACTGCGGGTTAATCGGGCAGCGGCAATATTCAATGCTTCCCAGTTAACCCTAACTGGCTAAAGTTAGGACAGATGAATGGCTGTCCTAATTTTAGCGGGTTTTGCAATCCAGCCAGCATCTGATTATTGCCACTGAGCACACTGCAAGATCACAATCTGGGCAACTGGTTATTCAATGCTGGATATAGCCCTGGCATTGAATATCCAGGGCAAAGGTCAGCTGCTTTAAGTGTAATGGCCACTGCCACCGAAAATCCCCCAAGGGATTGGCACCAAGGGGGGGGGGGGGGTTATTCCATGGCAACAGCTAGCTGTTCCAAAATAGCTAAAACAAACCCAAATATTCAAGCCAGGATCATATCTGGCCGGAGAATTAAATATCTGTGCTGCCAAGATTGGCAGGAACCTAACTGGGCAGTGGTGATAGCTGCTGTCTGGTTAGCTACTGTGGTGAAAGTTAGACCGGCCTCTTCTACATCTTACTTTCACCATCTTGCCATAACTGGGCAGCAGCTCAATATCACTGCTGCCCGGTTATGACTGGGTGCCATACCTGAAATGCCCCGATACTAACCGGTTAGGCAATGCAGCGGCAGCACCCGGGGACTGACCCTGTTAGTGTCACTGAATATACTGGATAGAGGGATTAACGCGATTAGCAGGTCTGCTAACCACGTTAATCCCTTTGAATGCCCCCTCCAAGTACTCAACTCAAAGAACATGCACACTCATTCATCACATCAGCCTTGAATCATCATACCTTCCCAGAATCAACCTGTAACGGCCTGGCAGCAGAAAGGGGGCCCCAGTATATAAGTCATCCATGCATCCTTCCACCAAATAGGAGCTTGTCAGAACACATACGCTCCCCAGCCCTCATATACTATTCCGCTGGGGTCAGTCCCCATTCTTATTTCCAGCAGCAGGACACAACCGTATGAACTGCCAACAAGAGCCACTCCACCAAACGATTCACACTTGCCACCAAATCAGCCTGATCCAGAAGCCTCAATAAATATATAACAGGGTCCTTTCTACAAATCACCCCAGTGATCAGTGTGACCTGATGTAAAACCACTATTCAGTATAACTGGGTGATATTGCCAGGTTCATTTACAGCTACACGGTGAATATTTAAGAGAGGGTACTTTGCAGCATCTGGTTCTCAATGGGGCTGAGGATGCGATATTAAAAACGTTCAGGTATTTGGATATCTCTTTCTGTCCTGGTTGACTTTGGACAGGACTCATATCAAGAGCTTGGTTCTGATTCTGGCGCTTTGCCTTCTGGTGAATGTGAGCTGAGACCTTACCTGGAGACTACTGGCAGAACCAATGATCTCAGTCTTGGAGAACCAGATTAGTCTTTGTGGTGTCACTGATCAGAAAATTAAGTTTCTTAAATTCTCCAGAGGGGCTTAATAAATCCCAGAGAGTCCATTTGTCAGGAAATTAATGCAGATTTTCTTTTCACTACTGCTGCTGCTGACTGGCAACATTCAATAACATGGTTCTGATTCAGAAAGGAATAGAAAACAAAGCAGCAACACAAGTAAATCCTCATAAGCCACTCTGGGGCTTATCTTAGTCTCATCTCATAAGTCTTGGTGCAGAGACAACACCATGTTGGTGATGGAATGAGAAAAATATAGCAATAGAGAAAAGATAACAGGTCAGAAGAGAGATGAAATATAGATGCTATAGAGACAGATGGAGGGAAGGCTGAAGACATGAGAGGCAGCAAAAAGGATGTAGCAATGGGGGATTTTTGTAGCTGGGTTCAAGGCCAAACATGCTAGCATACGTTTTGTGATCTCTCTCTCTTGCATGGTGCATTGACATAGAGGAGTTTTCTGAACATCAGAATTTCCCTCAAGGAACATGGACTGTGTATTGAATATTTTTAACTCTCCTAACCAGAATTTTTTCAATAAAATAATTTGAATTCATATAACACTCTTTTTCATTATCCTAGGACCCTACTACACTTTTGAGTTGCACATTGTTACTGTGAAAGCATGCACGTAAATCGCACATGGAGTGCATGACCTGGTAAAGATTCTAACTCCTTGTCTCTGCAGCATTTTTTCTTATATTATTGACGTTGCTGCTTATTGTTCATGTGAAGTCTTGCTTTCGGTTAGGTTCCTGCCCATACCCACTCATCGGGATGGCAAATTTATTGAAGTGTGGCTCACAAAGATGCTTTATATTTCTGATTTTTTATACATGATTCTTGATTTCTTCCAATGAAGAGCTGTTAGCCTGCTGATCAATTGCTAAAAACCTGATTCAAGTACACTCCTCTTTCATACTTAAATCAAATGCTAAGCAAATTTCCTTTTCTCTGCAGAAACTTATGGGATGAATGATGGAATTTTCTCATACCACAAGAGATCTGAGTATCATGTTCGGGATTCCTTATGTAATTTGTAATATTTTTATGTTATGTAGTTCTTTGATGATTTATGCCATTATTACCCGTTTAAGAATGTGGGACAGGCAGGTTATAAATAATTAAAATAAATAAATGCAATGATAGAGCAACTCACCAGACATGCCATCTCTGATAACACTGAGTACTAGAAACATAGAAACAGAAACATGACAGCAGATAAAGACCATATGGCCTATCTATTCTGCCCTTCCATACCAACTACTAAGCTGTAAAATCCCTTCTTAAACTCTGTGTTTGTCTCATGCTTTCTTGAATTCAGATACAGTCCTTGTCTCTGCCACTTAGGCTGGGAAGTTATTCTACACATCTACCACCCTTTCTGCAGAGAAATATTTCCTCAGATGACTCCCGAGTCTATCCCTTTTCACCTTCATCCTATGATCTCTTTTTTCAGAGCGTCCTTTCAATGAAAGAGGCTCTCCTCCTGTGCATTTATGCTACAGAGGTATTTAAACGTCTCTATCATACCTCCCCTCACCCGCCCTTATTCCAAAGTATACATATTGAGGCACATTCCATAGAGCATGTCCAGGCCCCTATGCATCCGATTGGAATGGTACCCACAGAGGAGGACCCAATTCTGATCCCTTGGAGGCTAGACATGCTTAGTGGGATTAGAATCGGGTCTAGAGTCTGTACGTGCAGACTGGGACTTCATTCTGATTGGCCTGCACATACAGAGCTATGTTAGGTTAACTTAGTCAGGTCCTGAATGGAGTCATGGTGCCATGGCATCCCATTGCCTTGGCACCACGGCTTCATTCAGGAGCCACGATCCCCAACCGCAGACCACTCTTTCCTTTTCCCGCAGCCCAACCCCCAATCTGGCCTTCCATGGCCAGGGTCGGGCTGCGGGGAACCCCTTTCACCCCCTCACTTTCCTTATGCTGCCCAGGCCTGCTGTCCCCCGATGTCCAGGTGGATTTATTGGAGCTCTGAAGTGGAATAAGTCCCCCGTCCATTCTGCCGACCCCAGACGTACAGAGCCGACTTCAGAATTGGCCCTGTACGTCTGGGGTCGTGGACCACCCACTGCCTGCCCTAACTCCGCCTCTGCAACGCCCTCTCCCAACTCTGTCTAAACCTCCCCGTACAAACTCCTTGTTCATATGGGGAGGCTTTTGACAGGGCTGGCAGGGGGGCGAATAGCGGGAATGGACATCCCCATATGCTGGATAGAATAGACCCCATTAAGATCTGTAAGTCAGTCTCCATATGGCTTATGATGAAGCCCACTGACATTTTGATAGTCACCCTCTGCACGGACTCCATTCTATTTATATCCTTTTGAAGGCATGGTCTCCAGAACTGCACACAATATTTCAAATGAGGTCTCACTAGAGACTTCCTCAGAGGCACTATCACCTCCTTCTTACATAAGCACCAGAGATTCCTTCTGTTCGTGTACAAAGGGTCAGGAACGATGAGATGACTGTGGCAAGTATTGCACCTTTATCTCCATTCCACATATATTACTGGAGGAGAGACTCACACCTGCATTTTATAAGAGGAATTTCCTTGATCCCCTCTCTTCTATTTAAAACACATTCAGTAACAATTAATTGTATAGTTTCACACATATAATTTCCTCAGTTGCAGCATGTCAGGTGGGCCAAAGAGATCGTTTTAATGTTCTAACAAGAATGGGATTAAATTGTTGCCTTTTCTCTCTGTATTGTCCTAGGAATGCACTCACACTGTGCCATTCTGTTATTGTTCAAAGTGGTGTTCCCGTGGTCTTATGCTCAGTATTCTGTGAAGCACTAGTATGTTATGGAAAATTGTTGCAGTAACTTTTTTAAAGTTATGTGATAGGAATTGTGTATAAGCACAGGGACAGGTTCCAATGCAGCGAAAATAGTTTATTACAAAGATCTCCAAGGGGCTGATTTTCAGCCAGGGGTTTCGTGCTTTCTGCCAGTCCTGGTGTTTAAATATTCAGCGGCACTATCTGTTTAAGGGGCACCAGTGACTATACATATAAGTGATGACCATGCCCGTGACTACATTTAATTTCAGTACACTGTTTAGCAGACCTAAATTATATGATGACAGCCCATTTAGGTGCTGAGTATTGCCATTAAACAGACAATTGCCAGCTCCACATTTGCTCTTCCCCAAATCTAGACCTTATTTTATGGCTAAATATGGCCATTTATGAGTTAAATGGTCAGATTTTATCTGTATAAGGGCTAAAAATATATGGATAAGCAAGTTATGCTTTCACTATCTATTGGCGAACACATAACTCACTTTGACTATAGGTCTCCAAATTTATTATTATCAGTAAACTTCCTACTGGGAAAACAAAATAATCTGGCTACAAAGAAACTACACATTAGGGGCTCGATATTTGGGCAGGCTATGTGCCTCTACGGTGCATAGCCCTACTCGCCGACCCTTAGCCTCGGATATTCACTGCCAGGGTCATATGTGGCCTGGGATTAAATATCCAGAGATCGCTGCAAAAGCTGGAAGCCACAGTAGCTAACTGAGCAGCAGTGATATTGCATGCTGCCCGGTTACTTCCTACACCTTAAAGATAGGCAAGGGTTTTCCTTGCCTATTTTTAAGGTGCAGATCGCTATCCGGGCAGCATGCAATATCACTGCTGCCTGGTTAGTGCTTGTCGCTGCCTCTGCTTGGCCTCGGAATGCCCCCAACTCGCCCCGATTCTCACCGGTTATCATCAAGGTGCGTAGGGCAGTTAGGAGATGATATTTGACGGCACTAACTGTGTAAGTGCCATTTAATATCCCCATTTAAGACATTTACATGGTTTACTGGGCTGTAAATCGTGTAAATCGGGCCTTAGGAGAATACCTCACCTTAGTCACCCAGAGAACCCAGGAAGATCCTCATTGAATACAGAATCAATGAGCAGCCTTTATACTTTGAAATATATAGGCAAAAACTGCACGTTTGTCTACTCCATCCTTGTCCCTGCCTTTCCTGCTCCTTGCAAGACAGTACTGAAGGGTTAACAGCATGAGGAATGGCTGCACTAGGGAGCAAAGTGGCATTGTCTTGCTTTTCTCTGTACTGTGTCTGCTCCAAGCTAACCCCTGACCCTGGTTGGAAAGGGGCTAAAACAGAAAAGAGAGAGCTGATCTTCCTGTCTGAGAGTTGGGGCATTGTCCTGTAGTTATCATAATGAAGTCTCTGGTGCCATCCCCAAAACTGCTTTGCTTTACAGTAGGTGATTGCCTGATATGCTTAATGGATGATAAAACCCTGAAATGGTTTCTCTGTCTGCCCTCATGTTATTGTTACTGTTGTCGCTGAACTCGCTGCAGGTTGACACTGCCCTTCTCCACTTGAAGCCTCAGGCCACCACTGGTCTTCTGTTGACCATGCTCAACTTTAGGACCTGAGCTATCTCTAACCCTGCTCAACTCCCCACCTTAGGCCATGCATTCCCTCAGATGTGAAACCTCATGAAGAAATGTAGAATTTTCTTTCCCTTGGACTCCTGTGAAGGCCTTGCATCACTATGGGTCCATGGATAACAGGTTGGGAATCAATGATCTATTTCAACAATTGCAGGGGCAGTCCTTTAGTCAGGGGCTAGAGATCGTGGCTCTCTCCAGAACCCAGCACTCAAGTACCTTGAGTCTGATCATTGGGTGTCATTATCATGATTGGCAGGGACTCCCTCCAAAGAGTCTGCAGTGAAACTGAGGAGTAAAAGCTGGATTATGAAACTAAACACAGTTCAAACTGTGTTAAAGATTTTAATTGGCACCAAGTGTTCTTAAAAAAACATGAATAGGTCTTTCATTTTAATTCCTATTTTTATTTTATAGGACAAATATGTGATGCTCTTTTCTTATTCTATTCCATTATACTGTATGTCCTTTGATTAGTTCCCCTAGCATTAAATATGGAAATGTGTTGTAGCTTTACACAAACCAGAATGTGTTATCTTGCTCTATCTCCTCCTGTTCTTGTTATATAAAACTGGAATTACTTCTTGAAGTCATGCAGGAAGAGAGGGAGCAACATAACTGGTAACACATTACCACACCACATCAACCTAAGAGTAAGAGTAATTTTGTGCCAGAGATATTTTTTTCCTCTAGGATAGTAGATGCTGGTAGGGAATTAGCACTTAATTAGCTATTTCACAAGAACTACAACTGGGAAAACAAAATAATCTGGCTACACAGAAACTACACATTAGGGGCCCGATATTGATCTGGGCAGGCTATGCGCTGTATCGGGCCCCTAATGTGTAGTTTCTATGACAAATTTTAAGTGTCAGTAAAAGAGTCGTTTACTACTGCAGGATATTACCAAAATTAGTAGCATCTACCTTGGTTCTTTGTAAGATGATATGAAAGTGCTCTAGCATTACCCTTTGCAATTCTCTTTCTTGATGGCTACACAGTTAGATTGGGGGGGGGGGGAGCATGTTCATGTCGGAGAAAAGTGCATGCGGTGATTGCATTTTCAAGTCTATATGTATATTTTTCAAGCAAAATCCTACCTACACAGAAGGTTTCTGTCTATGCATTCTATGAACCTGCAGCAGTTTTCAAAGGGAACACCCTTGCATAGTACACAGGGTAAAGAATTCCCACTGCATGACCTGCCACTGGACTTTCAGTGGAAACACTATGCAGAAAAATGCAGGCTTGTAGGTGCAAAGTACACATACACCTGCAAATGCCATGGGGAATTTGGAAATTGGCTTCTATAAGACCTCTTGGATCTATTTATTCTTTGATTTGGCATTCTTGCTGCTTTTTTGGGTTTCCAGGGTACATTGGAATCAGTTTCTGTTAGTGCAACTGTGTCATGAGTCTTCATTTGCAAATACCTTGGGAGTTTCTTAATTTTGAATCCTTTTGCTTTCCATGTAGTCCAGTTAGTACAACATCAATCTGGAACCTGGTGCACATGCATACTGGATGTGGCTACTAGGCATTGCTGTAATGTGTGCATCTTCCACAGTTGTTTGAGAGGCAAAAATTAGACTTGGGAATGAAAACCAGATCTTCAGTGTGGCAGTGTGGATTTTGAAATCTCAGTGGAGGCTTAAGGTCCTATAGCACTCCTTGTGGCCTTGGGCAAGTCACTTAACCCTCCATTGCTCAGAAAAATCCAAGTTATCAATGTCCCTGTTTAATGTATGTTTACCAAGTTTAAGTTACAATGTAAACCACTTTGATTGAAATGATAAAGCGGTATAAAAAAAACCCATTAAATAAATAAATAAATATAGCTATACAGTATCTCCATATAAAGAAGTCTTTTCACTCTTTATTAAGGCCTATGTTTCTCTCAGTAGAGAGCATATGGATAGTGGTGAATGTATAGTGGACTGAACCATTTTTGTATTGCATTCCTACAAGAATGAACAAAATGGTACAATATAGAAACTAGTTGATGTGTCCATGAGAAGATTCTAGGGACTGAAAAAACTGAAGGTTGGGAGTGAGAGAAGGAAGTGGTCCTTCTGTCTCTCTGTGGGAGATGGGGGTAGGAAGAGGCAGCATCCTTCAGCTCTGCTTCCAGGTTCACCAGTAAGAAGGAAAAAGAGCCTGAAAAGGAGAAGAATGTCTGGTGGTAAGTCATTCCATAAGTTTGATGCAGAAGTAAGAAGTTGAGTATCTAGTTGAGTTAAATCTGGCACAAGAAACAGGAGGAAGATAGAGGCAGTTGACATGATTAGAGTGAAGAGTATGGAGGTGAATGTGAGGGATGAGTAATGAGGACAGATAATATGGTATACTAGTGTGTAGAGTTTTATGAATGAGAGGTAGGATCATATACTGTATAAGATAATAAATAGGCAACCAATGATATTGAATCAGCAGGGGAGTGGTATGATCAAATATAGAAGCATGTGCAGTCTAATGGCAATGTTTTGTATAGTCTGCAATTTTTTTAATTCATATTCTGGAAGCCTGACATAAACAGCATTACAGTAATCCAGAAGCAATATTAATAAGCTCAAGATCAAAATAGTGAGTGCGGAAGGGCTGAGAAATGGATGAATTAATCGGATTTGTCAAAAAGCATAACATGCTTTTTTTTTACTTCAGAACCAATGTGATTGTGGAAGAAAAGACAAGAATCCAAAGTGATACCAAGCTAATTAAAGGAAGTAGATAGTGTAAGAAGGATACTAACTAATACAAGAACAATGCTGGGAGTCATAGAGGAATCTGTGAGCCAAATGGCAACTGTATTTTGGATGTCAAGCTTTAGTAACCTTTAACCAGGATTCTATCTGTGAAAGGCAGTTGTTGATGGGTGTCAAACTGGACTTGGTGGGATATGTATACAGAATAAGAACAATCCCCTTCCCTCTTCCTGGCTAACTGCCACTTCTCTGGCTTTACTTCCTCTGGCCTTATCTACCTCGCCTCGCTTCCAGTGTGGCTCCTCTGCTCTGGAAGCGAGGTGAGGTAGATAAGGCTAGCCTCGCTTCCAGTGTGGCTCCTCCGCTCTGGAAGAAGGCTATTGTCCAACCTATTCTTAAAAAAACATCACTTGAGAAAACTTCAACTGTCAGTTACTGCCGAGTTTCCAATCTTCCTTTCCTTTCTAAAATTCTTGGAAAAACTGATTTTTTAAAAAACTCAATGACCACCTTACAGAAATTAATATCTTCCACCCCTATCAATCTGGTGTCATAGCACAGAAACTATCCTTGCATCCCTGCTCAGTGACGTACATCACTCTTTTGATCAAGGTAATGTCTCTTTGATTGTTTTTCTCAACCTCTCTTCAGCTTTTGACTTCATTAATCACTCCCACCTCTGCTTTCACCTCTATGCATTCCTAACAGAGGCTCTGCATTTCAAGCAAAGGTAAGGGTGTGTGGCAATTAATTACTAGTTCTCTGCCTGAGAACTCTTAAAAGGGGTTTTGGTACATTTTTAAAATTTCTTTTTGGTGCCTTAGTTCAAAAGGGGAAATCTTTTCTTTAGTGGTGTAGGTTTAGAAACTGCTTTCAGTACCTTTCTCAGCTCTTTGAAGCTACTGACACCTCATCAGGTGTTAGTTCCCTCCCTAACCCCCCCCCCCCCAACTTTCACTTAGCCCATATGAGCAGTCTTGCGTTATAGAGCACCTCCCCAATTAGCTACACAAAGGGACTTGGAATAGTACATTTAACATTTAGAACACACTTAAAAGGGATTAATTGTTTTATTTATTTATTTATTTATTTATTTAGCATACATTTATAACCCGCAACTTCCAGAGTTCAGTTGCGGTTTACAATAAAACAACAATCCACAAAGCAAAAGCTTAGTTTTACATTGAACATTTTGTAACAATAAAAGTAAATGTAAACAGCATGAACTTATGCATAATAACAAAATTGGCTGGTAAATTATATACAATAAACTATATACAAATATATGTTGTGGGTACTTTAGAATTGAATCATGGTGTTTTTATAATAGTGTATTGTCTGTTAAGTTGTTGGAAGTTAGGAAACCGGCTAGTACTTTGGTAGATCTCTCTCTCTTACTTCAACAGGTACCTAAGCTCCACTAACTGAACAATGGCTGGGAAAACTCAAATCACCAAAGCTGTTGCCCCAAATACAGCTTCTGCCTCTGTCCAGGCAAAGATCCCAATGCCAGTTGAAGGACCAGTTCCATATTCAGGGTGCCTGCATGCTGAAGCTCTCAGAAAACAAGTGGAGGAGCTCAGAAGAGGTGGCAAGGCTGAGGGGCATTCAAGACAGTGAGAAGTACATTGATGAGATGCTTCTTGAAACATCCAAGCTCTCCAGCAGAGGTAAAAATGGGAACATACAGAATGACAAAGGTTAGATATGAGTCACCAGGGCCTGCAGAATCACCAATCCTGTTCCTTCAGCCCTTGAATTGAAGAACCATTATGCAACCCTGGAAGTGGAGGAGGTGAAAGTATCCCAGGAAAGGGAAGAACCAGAGCTCGAGCACCCCAAAGTTGCAGAATCGGTGATCACAAGGAAGCGAAGGGTAGTGGTGGTTGGTGACTCTCTTCTGAGGGGTACTGAGGCATCCATCTGCTGACCAGACTTGATGTCCAGACAGGTATGCTGCCTGCCTGGTGCCAAAATCCAAGATGTTATGGAGAGTTTGCTGAGACTCATCAAGGCCACTGACTATTACCCGATGTTGCTCATCCATCTTGGCACAAATGATACTGCCAGGTATCCCTCTGAGCACATCAAAAGTGACTTCATGGATCTGGGACAGAGGGTGAAGCAGATTGGTGCGCAGGTGGTGTTCTCTTCAATGTGCCCTGTTGAGGGTAAAGGCCAAGCAGAGAAGCTTGCATCCTGGAGATAAATTCATGGCTGTGTGGATGGTGTCATCGAGAAGGGTCAACATGTCTTTAGTAGCAGACTGGATAACCTACTGAAGAGGGCTTTAAACTAGATTCGTTGGGGATGGGTGAAGGAAACTCCCAGGTAAGTAAAACATTAAATACCTTTATGAAAATATTGGAAACACTGCTGAAAGAGAAAATAGTGAGGTTTCTGGAGTCCAACGGATTACCAGATCTGAGGCAGTATGGATTCACCAGAGACAGATCTTGTCAGACAAATCTGATTGATTTCTTTGACTGGGTGACCAGGGAGCTGGACTGAGGGAGAGCCCTAGATGTGGTGTATTTAGATTTCAGTAAAGCCTTTGACACCGTTCTACACAGGCAACTTATAAACAAACTGAGCACCCTAGGGATGGATTCTAAAGTTACTGCTTGGGTTAGAAATTAGTTGAGTGGGAGGAGACAAAGGGTTTCAGGTAAATGGAGCTCACTTTGAGGAGAAGGAGGTTACCAGTGGAGTGCCCCAGGGATCTGTCCTTCGTCCGATTCTTTTTAAGATCTTTGTTAGTGATATTGCGGAAGGACTGCCAGGTAAGGTTTGCCTCTTTGCTGATGATACCAAAATCTGCAATAGAGTAGACACCCAGGAAGGTGTAGAAAACATGAGGAGGGATCTAGCTAAGCTTGAAGAATGGTCTAGAATTTGGCAGCTGAGAGTTAATGTTAAAAAATGCAAGGTCATGCATTTGGGCTGCAGCAATCCAAGCGCGAGATAGTATAGGGGTGAAGTACTTCTGTCCACAAAAGAAGAGCGGGACCTAGGTGTGATTGTGTCTGATGATCTTAAAGTAGCTAAACAGGTAGAAAAGGCAACTGTGAAAGCTAGAAGGATGCTTGGGTGCTTTTGATTCAGTATGTCATGAGCTTCTCATCATCCGTTTACAAGAAAAGGGCCTATGTGGAACAGCACTCGAATGGTGTAACTCATATCTATCAAGTAGATGGCAACACGTTCGATCTGATGGTGCAATATCTGATCCGTTCCATCAGGGACAAGGGGTCCCACAAGGATCCTCTCTATCATCACTACTATTTAACATATACATGCAACCGATATGTAACATCATCAGAGCCTTCAATGTTAACTGCATGATATATGCCGACGACGTGTTACTATACATGCCGATCTGCTTAGACAAGATGGACCTCACTCCCTTAACCAACTGCTTTAATGCCATATCAAACTGGCTACTGACACAAAATCTCAGAATCCAACACAAAAAAACGGAGGTTCTCTTTATCTCAAGGAACGCGAATTTCATTCCACCTACATGCCTGGAGGTTCAAGATGCCACACTGCAAGTAAAACCACATATCAGATACCTAGGAGTGACCCTTGATCAAAACCTTGACATGAAGACCCACATATCCAATACAATCAGAGCAATTTACTTTAAGATCCGCTCCCTCAGACATCTTCGCCAACTGATTGATCCAGACGATTTCCGTACTGTTTACCAGGCTTTAATCATTCCACATTTCGACTACGCAAACTCCATTCTACAAGGGCTCCCACAATAAAGCCTAAATCCTCTTCAACTGGCTTTCAACAGTGCAGCGAGAGTGCTCTTC
The DNA here is from genome assembly GCA_033557465.1 of Ichthyophis bannanicus. Lineage (NCBI taxonomy): Eukaryota > Metazoa > Chordata > Amphibia > Gymnophiona > Ichthyophiidae > Ichthyophis > Ichthyophis bannanicus. Next base: position 1,252,348,129 of record CM066031.1, on the reverse strand, counting down.
GGAGCATCTAGAAGGGACCATATAACACCCCTTCTAAAACAGCTACACTGGCTCCCTATTCAAGCGAGAGTCACTTTCAAGACACTTCTCCTGGCCTTTAAAGCGTACAAAGGTCTCGCCCCCACCTCGTTATCGGAGATGATACAACCAATCATAACCAACAGACTAAGAAGAACCACGGAACTAAATATGCTAATCGTTCCAAAGGAAGTCATAAAATACACCTCCACAACATCGAGCAGAGCCTTCAGTCTATGTGCCCCAAAACTTTGGAACACCCTTCCATCACACATTAGGGCCATCCCTGATCTCAACCACTTCAGGAAGGCCCTGAAACATCACCTTTTCCTTAAATACTTCCCAGAGAACGAAGAAGCACAATCACATTCGAACACAAATAACCACTTGCCAAACACGTAAACCTTCTGACTCATCAGCACATCAATCTAGTTCAACAGATTTACATGAAACTTCTCATACCCTGATTCTTTGATGTAAATAGTTGTCTTGTACATAGTTAATCCTGTTATCCTGTTATCCAAGTTGATTTTCCTGTTAACTGTAAAACCCAGATATTTGTATGTTGTCTGAGGTCCTTTGTTCCATGTAAACTGCGCTGATAACGAATAGTGCGGTATATAAAAAATGTTAATAAATAAATAATAAATAAAATAAATAGGGAGAGGAATGTCCAGCAAAAAAAGGATGTGATAGTGCCTCTATATAAGTCTTTGGTGCGATTTCATTTGGAGTATTGTGTGCAATTCTGGAGACCGCACCTTCAAAAGGATATAAACAAGTTGGAGTCTGTGCAGAGGGTTGCTACTAAAATGGTTAGTGGTCTTTGTTATAAAGCATATGAGGACAGACTTAAGGAGTTTAATATATATACTTTAGAGGAAAGGCGGAATAGAGGTGATATGATTGAGACGTTTAAATACCTCTGTGGCGTAAATGCACAGGAGGGGAGCGATATAGGGTGAATGAATCAGTAATGTGTGCGGTCACCAAGCATATCCATACCTGAGGAATCAGATGAAGTAGGTAGTTCAGTCAGAAGGTCGCATAGTATGTCAATAATTTTATAACTGAAATAGAAGGCTAGTTGTTCAGCAGATGGAGCAGTGAGCAAGCTTGAAGGATGGGGAAGATGAAGTAAGTGAGAAACTACTGAGTATAGTTTGGTGTGATTCAAGGAACACAAGGGGGCTTGTTTACAAAGCCGCGGTAGCATTTTCCAATCGTTATCGGAGCCGCGGCCCCATTGAAATCATTGTGTTCCTTGAAATCAATGGGACTGCGTCTCCGATAACGATCGGAAACCGCTACCGCGGCTTTGTAAACAAGCCCCAAGATGTTTTTAGAGAAGAAATCCTTTTTAGCAGTCGTAATGCTCTTTTGATAGCAGGCATTCTGTTCCTTAAAGTTGTTAAGAGTGTCCTGAGTGCATAGTCTATACTAGCGTCTTTTAGCCCTCTGTAACTGGAAATGCAGGAGATGGAGGCCATTATGATACTAGGGGGGTTTCTTGTGAGAGCAGGGTAAGCGTGGTCAAAGGGGAGTGATAGCAACCAGAATGGAACTGAGGATCTGATTCTAGATACAAACCTAGTCAGATACAGAGCTGGAAATGAAATCCTCAGGGAGAATGGTGTCAGATGAAAGAAATGCTGATAGGGTATCAGAGGCGATTTGATGATAAAGGAATTGGAAGGTCATGGGGAGAAGAAGTACTTGATGAAAGAGTGTAATTAAACTCAAAGAAAATATGGTAGTGGTCAGTCCAGGGAAGGGCTAAGGTTGAAAAGGATGAGGGAATAAAAGGAAAACCTTTGGGGGTGATGAACAAGTCAAGTGAGAGACCAGTAGCATGCATAGGAAAGAATGCATGCTGGGTAAGAGAAAGATCAGCAAGAGTAGAGATAACGAGTAGGCTCTTTATCTGGTGTGAGACTGGAAATTAATGTTAAAGTCTTCTAAAATCATAATCTTAGTGGACGGTAAATTTGGACAAAGTAAGATGGAACTGGCCCCATAGAATGGCGGGTAAATGAAGGGGGGCAATAGAGAATCAAAAGATAAACAGATAAGAGCCAAGATGAAGAGAAGCAGAGGGAATTTTAGTAATCAGTAGAGATAATTTGCAGATCAGAGCAACACCACCCACAGGTCAGGAGATGTGCAGGACAGAAATTGCAGAGTACCCTGGGGGAAGGCAACAATTAAAAACTGAGTCTTCATTGTCCAGTAACCAGGACTCAGTAAGAGAAGAGCTGTCAAGTGAGTGATAAAGAAGGAGGTAACAGATAAGACAGGTCTTAGCACAAAGCAACCTGAAATATTTCTAAACATGCCAGCAGTAGAGTGGAGAAAAGGAAAGTAGAGAGGTGCTTGACTGCTGTTAATCCAGATGTGCCTGGAGGGCAGAAAAGAATTTGAAGAGGAGGGATTAAATAATTTGATAGCAACAGGTATCAAAAAGGTCTTTGGGAGTCAAGGAGCCAAGTAGAGATCCAGAGAGAATCTAAAGGCCAGTGGAAGGGAAGAAGTGTGTGTTCAACAAAGTATGTGGAAGTAAGGATCAAAACTTCTATTCTGAAGTGCAAGCAGGGGTTCAGGAAAGGGCGAGGAACGAGAGACATCATCGTGGATGTGAGATGGATCATTGAAAAGACAAAAAATACCAAAAGGCTTTTGACTGTGTAAACCATGAGAAACTCTGGGCCACATTAAGAAGTATGGGTATACCAGAACACCTGATAGTTCTCTTGCACAACCTGTACATTGATCAAGAAGCAACAATTCAAATGGAACTAAGAGAAATAGAATGGTTTGAAATCAGCAAAGATGTACGACAAGGCTGCATTCTTTCCCCCTACCTCTTTACTTTATATGCAGAACAAATCATCAGAGAAGCAGGACTGTATGAAGACAACTGAGGTGTGAAGATTGGTGGAAGACTCATCAACAACCTTCGCTTTGCTGATGATACCACATTATTGGCTGAAAGTGAAGATGATCTGAAACATTTGCTTTTCAGAGTCAAGGAACATAGTCTTAAAATGGGCCTGCACCTTAACATTAAGAAGACAAAGATCTTGACAACTGGCAAAATTAATAAGTTCATCATTGATGGAGAAGAAATTGAAATAGTTGACAACTTTAACCTACTTGGATCAACAATCAATAAAGAAAGGACAAGCAGTCAAGAAATCCGCCGATGCATTGCTCTTGGCAGAATGGCTATGAAGGACCTAGACAAGATTCTCAAGAGCAGAGATGTTTCTCTCCATGCAAACATTCGACTTGTCCAAGCCTTGGTATTTTCAATAACATCATATGGATGCGAATGCTGGACAGTGAAAAAGATAAACAGGAAGAAATTGATGCCTTTGAATTATGGTGCTGGTGACGAATACCGTGCATATCATGGACTGCCCAAAGATCAAACCTAAGCTTTCCTTAGAAGCTCAGATGACAAGGCTTTGACTTTCATACTTTGGATACAAGAGAGAGATCGTTAGAGAAAGACATAATTCTTGGCAAGGTAGAAGGTCAACGCAAAAGAGGAAGGCCGGCAAAGAGATTGATACAATAACAGCAGCTATGAGTGTCACTTTATCGACAATGAGCTGGTTAACTGATGACTGAACACAATTTAGGTTAACTATCCAGAGGGTCGCCATGGGTTGCCACCGACTCGACGGCACTTAACAACAACAACAACAACATCATGAGATTACCACTAGGGGTCAGTTTTCTCATATCGAACCTAGTGGCAGTGGGCGGGAGTGGAAGGAGATCATTCTTAGTCCATCTACTATTTTACCAGGGGTATCTTGGGTAAGCGCAAGGGGGGTTTAGAGTTGGGGAGAGTCAGGCCTTGAACAATTGAGGGGAGATTTCTTGGAAGAAGGAATGGATGGGGGGTTTACTCTTAGAAGAGAAGAAATTGGAAGGTTTTGATCTTGGGGGAATGGATCAGGAGTTCTGATCTTGGGGGAAATCAGATCAGGTGGATCAGATCAGAGGGGGGAGATCAGATGGGGGTAGATCATATGGATTGGTTGTTGGGGTTCAGAACAAGGAGTAGAGCTTGATGACTGGGGGCTGATTGGCTGCAGGTTCTTTTTTTTAACATTTGATTTGGGCAGTACTAGGATTTTCTCTACATGCCTTGGTAAATAGCATTGGTTTATCTGCGCTATTATCAATGCATGTAATGTGGACCCATGGGGGTAATGAATGCCCTGTGTGCTAACTGCAGGGCATTTACTGATCACATCCTCACCAATTAGTGCACAGCCTTTGCACTTATCACCTTAGGGCTTGCTTCTAATGCGTGGTAGGTGCAAAAACTTACTACACTTTAGTAGACATGTCCCTTAGTCTTGTGAATGTATGAACTCAGTATACAGAAGATAGAAAATCAGTTTGATCATTCAAAAATACTCATAAATGACCAAATTCTGAAGAGGATGTTCTTCCGAGATATCTAATAATACATTTGCAGGGAAAACTTGAAGAACATATAACTCCCAAAGAAAAAACTTCTGGACATAAAGAAATACAACTTCCCTCCCTCTTGCTTTAGTAACTCTGCAATTATCTGGAAAGATACATGGCTTAATGCCCCAAGTCAAATCCTTGTTGTGAAAGAAGAACTTTATGTTTAAATTTGTTTATTCATCCATCCAAAATCTGTCATAGTACATATCTTATAGTTAAGATAACAACAACCTGCTTAATTGCATACCACTTGTCCTCGATATATACTAAGCATTTGCTCTCTGGTTCATGTTAACATTATCTATAACAAACAATAGTAATAACCAATGTGTTGTCTAAAACAGTATCAAAACTAATTAATAAGCTAAATTTTCTTGTTTATCCCCCCCTGTATGTCCCCCCCACTCCCCCCCTTTCCCCCTTCCCCTTATTTAATGGTTAGTCTAATTTTTTGGCATTATTTATTCCAACCCCGGGGGGAAGCTCCCTTCAACACCACCATTCTCTACATCCCCATTTCATCACACTTTGTATCTTCCTTTACTTTCCAATAGATTTGATAATCCAGCAATGAACTGTATGAATGAGCATCCCTCCTTCCATGAGCAATGGGATCCACTTTCATTTCCAGAGTCTCCCCTCCCCCCTTGAGATGCCTTACTTCTCATCAGTGCCCAACCTTCCCCTTCCTTGTCTGTACCCCTCTTTCAATACAGCTTCGTCCTCCACAACCCATTCTTCCTATTGATCCAAATCCTTAACCTATAACCCCGGCCTAAACCCCAAACTAACTTCCCCTTCCCCCCTCCCTTTCATAATTGTACTTCCAAGATATTAACCAATGAACCAAGGGTGATCTCTTCTCCCCAGCCCACGATCCAACACCCCCTTTTTTCCAAACCAAATCAAAGCAGTTCCTTAGTTTACTATTCCCCCCTTCCCAAATCCCTCCCCACCTACCAGAGCCTAGCTAATTGACCAAATTTGTTTACCTATTTTTCATCTATATTCTTCTACCAGCTATCCCCACTAATTATCCTTCTCCTTACCGGAGCTGGCAGAGACTGGAGGTGCGGGCCCCAGTCCATCAAAAAATCTTCCCATCTTTTCTGGTGACCCCGCACCCTATATCTTTCCATCATTAATAAGGTATGTAGACGAATCCTCCATTGTCCATATGTTGGACCCCGCGCTTCCACCCAATTATGCACTATGGCCATTTGAGCTGTCACCAGCACCGAGTGCATCCATGCCCATTCTATTTGTCCCATACCGACCCTTGATTCTTTGCTCCAAATATCAGTTTGCCCACCGATGATAGTATCAACAATTTCCCCAAACACCTCTCTAAATAGCCCTGTATTTTCACCCAGAAAGCCGAGATTTTCGGGCAATGCCAGAACATGTGGCCCAGTGTGGCTTCCTCAGCCCCACATCTTGGGCAACAGTTGGTGCTTACTATTCCAGCCTGCCATGCCCTACATGGAGCAAAATAGAGCCGTCAAATCAACTTGTATTGCATATCTCTGTGGTCCACTACCACACTAAACTTAGGGATATTAGCTATAGCCTGCACTACCCATTCTCCACCTACCTGTTCTCCAAGATCTCGTGCCCAGACACCAGCTAAATCGTCTTCAGATACCTGTAACTCAAGCTCAAATAGAGCTTTATGTATTTTGGCCACCCTCGCCATCTGCTCTCCTCCCATCATCAACTCTTCCAATCGCGAGCATACTTCCCCTCGTAGTGAGTCCACTGGCAAACTGCCGATATAGCTCCGAATCTGGGCATATGGGAACAAATCCACTCCAGTCAGTGTATATTGCTCACTTAATTTGGCAAAGGACTCTAATGTCCCCTCTCCCGTTGTCAGATGTTCTAAATTGATTATCCCTGCCCTTTCCCAACGCACATAATTCTTATCCATCATTCCTGGCAAGAAATCTTTATTTCCGCGCACTAGAAGGAAAAGCGAACAATAAGCTGAGTTGCCCATCTTATCACATAAATATCTCCATGCTCTCCTGACCGGGACCAACAACACTTCCCTTGTCACATGGTCAATTCCTTTCACCGACTTCATATGCAGTATATACCTTATATGGAGGGGTTTAACCAAAGCCCCAATCATATCTATCGGGGTGTAGTCCCCCGTTTCCCAGATCCAATCTTGAACATGTCTGAGAAGACACACCATGTTATACTTTTTGATATCCGGGTGACCCATTCCCCCACAAGACCAGGGCTTCCTCAATACTGCCAAGCGAACTCGAGGTCGCTGGCCTCTCCAAAGCAAAAGATTTATCTGCTTTCCCATCTTAAGAATATCTTTTCGCTTCAACATTAATGGGAGTGTCTGGAGCATATATAGCCACTTGGGAAAAAGAGTCATTTTAAATAAAGCTATCCTACCTCCAAGTGACAATGGTAAATCTCTCCATTTCTGCACTCTCTCAGTCAGATCATTCAAAAGATTCATTACATTGATTTGATAAAGTTACATCAAATTGGCTGGTAGTTATATCCCCAAATATTTGAATCCTCCCCCAGCCCACTTCAACGGAAAGGTACCCTGCCATGATCAAAATATTTGTGGATCCAGCGGGAGAGCCTCAGACTTATCTAAATTGTACCCACATGTATATTGCTAAAAATGTAAATAGTTTTCCCCAGTTTACCTCCATGTTAAAATCCCTGTTATATGCAAACGAAAGTTATACTCAAATGACCAAGGGGTATGTTTACTAAACCGCGGTAATCGTGAATAACGCGCGTAATGTACGATTAACGATCATTCGCATGTCAGAACGCGCGTTCTGACGTGCGAACGATCGTTAACCGTACATTACGTGCGTTAACCGCATTTAACGATCGTAAACCCCCGCGGCGCGTTAAAACAGCGCAGAAGGCGGAGAGTGGGCGGAGAGAAGGGGTCAATGGGCGGAGAGTGGGCGGGGAGAGGCTCCCCTCACACTAACGCGCTGAATTTCAGAGCTGAATTCTAACGTGAATGAAAACCTGTCGTTAAAGGCATATTAAAGGGAAGAGAAACCATTTACGTCAGCAATGTACAGCAAAACCGGGGAAACCTACAAAACGTGAGCAGTGTGATACATGTGCACAGAACAAAATATCAAATAAAACGTTAAAATGACCACAAGAAAAATGGCAAAAATTATAATTCAGCTGGGCAACAGGGATAGCAATGGGCAACAATAACAAACACTCCCAGGAAAGCTCCAAAAAAAAGAAATGATGTTTGGAAGGGTCTACGCTCCGTAGACCCTTTCAAAAATCATTTCATTTTATTGGAGCTTTCCTGGGAGTGTTTTTCTTTTTTTTTAAACTTTTATTTTCATTTTGCAACAAACAAAAGAAACAACACACCAAAAGAGACAAAACAAGTATACAATAAGGAAAAGTAAACCCATTACCCCCCACCCCGATGCTTCTTCTCTACCCGATTATATCAGCATGTGAGCGCTTCCAATTAACAGTGATTATACATCAAACGATCAAAAGAGTATCTACAATACAGCATGATCATGGGACAGAGATATATACAAAGTTAGACAGTCAGATGAGAGCATTTAGCAAAATGTACATAGTCATTGAGCATCTTCCATTGAGACCAATGAGAAGGAGTCTGAACGGAGGAAGCGAACAGACGAGGTATTTGTTCATATTTACTGTAAAGACAAGCATGATTCCACCATTCATTGGGGCTCAGATGGGAGCTAATTTTCCAGTATTACTTAATTAGGGAAATAGCAATGCCAAGCATAAAGTTCGAAAGGAGATAAGCCATTTTTGGGAGAGAGGGGATCCCCGCAACTGGGCGAAGTCCCACTATCCTCCAAGAAAGGGGCTCCTGAGAGTGCGAGATAGACTAAATACGACCCCAGACCCGACGCCAGTAATACTGTAGTGCGGGATATTCATGCATAACATGAGGCAATGAACCAATGGCCGCAGGACGTGTCCAGCAACCATTGCCCTGAGTAGTGTTCCATTTGTCTAATCTGTGAGGAGTGTAAAAACACCGGTGGGCTAGAAAGAAGAGGGTCTGAGTGAGTGAGGCGGGTCGGGAACCCGTGTCCCTCTACTCCAGATAAGGCTCCATTGCTCCGAGGTCAAAGTCACATGCAATTCTCTCTCCCATACTTTCTGCGCTATAGGGGTATCTCTAGTTATAGCATTACATAAGGCTTAGTAAAAGTGGATGCTACACCCAGTGAACTACCGAGAGATCGGAAAGTCTCCAAGCAACCTTATGTAGAGAATGCCGATGGCGGGAGTCCTCTAGTGCTCCGAAGGCGATGCTGAAGTTGCACTGACCAGAGTCGGGAGTCTAAAGATTGCATAAGAGTATTAAAGGCACCTAAAATGTCTAAAAGCATTGGTGGATAGTGGGAGTCTGATGGGAGAGTCATACCAGGGAGAAAGGTAAGAGGAATCGGTTTGCAAAGGTCCGCTTCTATATCTAGCCACACAGGTCTACTCGGTACTGGATCTTCCAACCAACGAGCACCTTGTTTGAGAAGAAAAGATTGAGGGAACACTTGAGTAAAATCGCCACCAAGTATTAATGGAGCATTGGCAGAGGCCAAGGCCAACTGCGCAATACTTGCATAGTAAGCAGGGTTGTCCACATTCGGGGCATAGTGCAAATACACGTGAATTCACTATCTCCAACCTCAAGGTGTACACGGGCCCATCTACCCTCCTTGTCAGCGCTAATATCAGGTACAGTAGCGTGCAAAGACTTCCTAACCAGAATGGCTATCCCGTACCATTTGGAAACGGTGGGAGAATAGGCAGCTACCATGTGAGGCTTAGCATTGAGTTTCAGTGTTTCAGCAGAGTTTAAATGCGTTTCCTGAAGAAACACTAAATCAACATGCTCATGGCTAAGATAGCTAAGGATTTTCTTTCCTTTGAGTGGACCATTAATGCCTTTGACGGTGAATGATAAGATTTTACATAAGGCCATTCAGAAAAGTTAAAAATTCTGAGCATGATAGCACACATAATTTCACTATGTCCCTCAAACTGACTGTATCTGGCTGTACACATGACATAGGAAAAATAAGCTAATATAATACAATGAAGCGCCCCACATTAACAAAGAAAACCGCAGTACGGTAGAGGAGAAGCAAAACCCCAAAATTACTGGCGACCATGTGTCTGCGGGGAGAAACCCCAGAGAAGGCCGAAATTGAAAAAACACATAACCTGTAGGACTGTGCGTGCTCCGAATCCGACCGAGGCACACATCATGAAGGGATAGGAGACCAAAAAACAAAAGTCATATAGAGAAAGAAAGAAAGTCCAGGCTATTTCTGTGCTTGGCTATGACCGCCGCATCGGGCCCTTCAAAATGGCGGATAGAGCCGGCAGATAAGAGTCCAAGATTTGGGATCAGCGCATCTGCTCTGCTTCTTTGGAGTCTAAAAATGTTGATAGTAGATCAGGATCTTCGAACGTCCTGGTTTGGTTGTGGAGAGTCACTCGGAGCTTCGCTGGATACAACAGGCCAAAGCGAGCCTGTAGCTGTTGAAGTCGAGGGCGAAAAGCAAGGAGTTTCTTCCGACGGTCAACGGTAGGCTTTGCCAAATCAGGAAAGAAGGAGACCTTACGACCTTCAAATTCCAAATGATGATTCACTCGGGCAGCATGTAAAATTTGTTCCACTTGTTGATATCGTAGCAAGCTAAAGATAATAGGCCGGGGGGTCGTGCGGTTGAGCGCCATGTGGGCAGGAACACGGTGTGCTCGATCGATTTCCAGTTCTCTGTGAAAAGTGATCTTCAGCAAGGAGGGAAGAGTTTTGAGCAAGAATTCTCTTATATCTCCTGCTTCCACCCCCTCCGGCATTCCGAGGAGCCTCACATTGTTGCGACGGGCTCGATTATTGCTATCTTCTAACTCCTTTTGAAGATTCTGTATCTGGCGCTCAGCCTTGTCCAGTTTGCCCAAGCGCACCTCGTGCGAGTCGAGGACCCCCGCCATGTTGTCCTGCCGTAATGAAAGACTTTCAAGTCGGTCCTGGAGCACTCCAAAGTCTTCTCGCATGGCTCGAAGCGCTTCTCCATTGGACTGCACCAATTCCTTCACGCCGCGTATTTCCTCCAAAATCTCCAGGTGCATTTCGGGGTTTTCACGAAATGGAACCATCTTCTGTGGGGAAGACACCTCTGTTTTGGAGCGTTTTCCGTGAGAAGAAGAAGGAGACCCGAAGTCCAAACGCGCTGGTTTATGGGCCGCCATCCCCCCCGAGGTGCCCCGGTCAGCTCGGAGCGAAATAGTAAATTTGTATAGGTATTAAGTCAGGATTCTAAGTAGGCCTCTCGGGAGCTTCAACGCAAAGCGTCCTACCCGCTGGACATCAGGCTCCGCCCCCCCCGGGAGTGTTTTTCAATGTTGCACAATGATATCATTGTTGCCCAGCTTGGTTATGGGTGTTTGCCCCTTTTTTCGAGGTTGTTTGTGAGGTTTCTTTGCACTTTTGTCTCCATACAAGGTAAATGAGCCCACAGTACAATTGTGCAGAGCAGGGTTTCTGACTCGTCAGACCAGTTTTCCTATCTCCAAACTGCACTGTCTCTGTGGCCACAGTGTGGTGCAACGGACACAGCCAGTGCCTGTAAGACCAGAGGGTCACAGGTTCAAATCCCAGCTGGGGCTCCTGCCAACCCAGTCCCCATAGTTTTACCCACCACTAAACAGTGATAGTAAAGACACTCCTTTATTGCAGAGAACATACACATGGTTAATACGCCTATATTTTACCACACCAAACACAGACACCATAAACAGGCGCATTACCTAGAGCAGAGTCTCGCAAATGCAGTCCTGGAGGGCCCCACACCATTCAGGTTCCATGCTGCCTCTAATAAAGATGCCTGTGCTGCATATCTATGCACCACCCCCATGGTATGCAGATATAGCTCATGCATATTTATGAGGGACAGCATGAAAACCCGAACAGTGTTTGGAACACCAGGACTGGAGTTGGGAAACTCTGCCGTAAAGCAGCAGCCAACAGGGCCAGACACACCCACACCCACAGGCCCCATTGGCCAATGCCTCCTGGAGAGGCAGGACATTGGGCCCTGCCTGTATCTCCCAATACTAGCAGTTGCATACCTTAGCAATGCCACCCTACACCTGGGTATATGGTACACAGCTATCAAACATTTCCTCTGATAACTGGCAGATATCAATTCCTACGTTAAGCACATTTTGCTCATTGAGCTCCACCATAACAATCATTCTTATGTCTGCGGTGTGTGCTGCAGGTCTGGTCTCTGACAGTGTTTACCACTCTGGGGAGTGACCCCCAACAGTATTGCGTACCATATCCATGCCTGTACTGTGCCCAGGACTAGTGTGGTGGGTATGGCTGCTGAACACCTCTATAGTAGCACAATGCTGGCATATTTGTGGGGGTGGCTGTCTGTCTATCCAGTGTGTGGTGGTTGCAAACACCTTCCACAGCCCACACTGCCAGCACTGTTGCCAGTATTGGGCTGCCAATGTGCATAATGAGGAGCAAGGTACCATGGGTATAGGCCGGACAGGGTGGCCTGGCCAGGGTGCATCTGCACAGGGCATAGGGCACTGACTGGGACATTTTAGTGCCCGGCCACCACCTACACAGACAGGGTGACCTCAGTATGTCCTGCTGAGAGATCACTCTCACCCTGACTGTGCAGTGACCACAGCATGGCTAGGCACCCCCATAGTGCTATATAGTATTCCTCTCATGTGATAGATATGGGTTTTCTTTTGGGGCCCAGTCACTGATTTATCTGCTTGCTGTGTATGCTGACATCCCAGTTCTGGGTGCATGCATCTCCACTGGGCACATACACTATTGACTAACTAGCAGACTGTTTGCCGCTAGTATGTGTCTTGATGGAGTGGCTTGCAGGGTGCAGCAGCTGATGGCTTGCAGCAGGAGAATATCAGATAGTGGTGGGGTGCAGCTTAGCATATCCAGGCCTAATGTCTGTTTGCTATTGTGTTATGGATGTGTACAGAGTTGTTCCTCAGCAGGACTGGGGTTGCTGTTCCCCTCTACTGCCACCTTTGCAGGGAGGTAGAATGTGGATCTATTGTTAGGAGACCCTGTTTGCCACCCTCGGCCCTGGGGGAAGAGAGGGTGGTGGTGCATGGGTCAAGTAGGGGTCCATGGGGGCTACACCTGACTGAAACAGACAGAGATATTCAAGGTGCTTCTGCAGAAGCTACCTATCTCACACATTAACACTGCTTTGGACCTGCGCCATGGCCTCTTTCAGCTATGGACGGTGCTGTGGACCTGGTGCTGGGCGCCTCACCGCACCCTCAGGGTGAGCACAGTACCCGCACAACGTGACGGTGTGTAGCTACTCTGTGCCAGTACAACACACGGTCAGTACCCCCTACCAGGCCGAGGTGCTGTGGGGGTGCAGATGGTCACTTCTCCCTACCAGGCCGAGGTGCTGTGGGGGTGCATTCCCCATGGTGTGTATCTGTGGACAGCTGATTTGCATGTGCAGTGCATCATGGGTGTGACTGGCACAATCCAACCCTGGGAAAATCCAGCACTTGCTCACAGGCTCTGATAAACCATAGGCCATCACACGTACATCTGTTAGCATAATGCATAGGTGCAAGACACCCTAAAGAGTCTGTAATATAAGGTGCCCACGCTGGTAAAAACACACGTACCCACGCACGATTGTACGCACGCACCAACGCACGTAGCTACGCCCCTACCAACGCACGCAGCCATGCACGCACCAACGTACGTGGCTACGCACACTGCGAGGGTGTGTTTCTGACACCACTACTCAACGTAAAGAAAAACATGTCTCCTCATTCCTTATGTAATATACAGGGTGATGCCTGGGCCAGCCTTCTGCGTTAAGCACACTGGGGACTCGAACCCATGCTGCCTGTAACAGCGGTCAGTTCAGTAACCATTGTGCTACAGCTCTGTTTCAGTGATTTGTGTCTGTACGCCTTCTTACGATTAACGCGCAGTAACGCGCCACGGCGCCCTGTAACGCTCGTTAGTTTTTGGAACGCGCGTTAGTGTTAACGATGTACCGACCATGTCCTTATTTGGGGTTTCTGTCACTACCGCGGCTCCTAACGCGAATTGCACTAACACAGTTTAGTAAACATACCCCCAAGTGTTATATTGTTTCAATGTAAACCGCACTGATGACAAAGAGCGCGGTATATAAGAAATGTTAAATAAATAAATAAATAAATTCAATCTTAATCCTGATGGCTTGCCATAATCCTGGAAATGCTTCAACATGGCTGGCAGCCCTTCTCTAGGGTCCTCAATATGAATCAAAATATCATCAGCAAATGATGATCTAAATTCATTCCCCCCTACTGGAATACCCTGAAAATCTGTTGAAGCTCTAATCTTGCATAATAAGGGTTCTAACGTCAACACAAATAATAGTGGGGATAGGGGACATCCCTGCTGGGTTCCCTTTTGAATCTTAAACTCCGAGGACATATTACCATTAACCATGATAGCTCCTCTGGGATCAGCATATAACAACAGTAACACATCTACAAAAAACCCTTTGAACCCCATCCCTTATAGCACTTGATACATAAATGTCCAGTCCACTCTATTGAACGCCTTTTCGGCGTCAAAGCTTATTAACATGGACGACCTTCTTTCCTTCCACTAGCACACATAGAAGTCCAGATACGATGCAGACCGTACATCACATTTCTCCCTCTTATGAATCCTACCTGGTTTCTATGTATTAAATCCGGCAGAAACTCAGCCAGTCTGTCCACCATTATTTTCGCCAGAATTTTAATATCTACGTTCAAGAGTGAAATTGGTCTATTTATTTATTTATTTATAGACTCTTATATACCGCACTATTAGGCATCAGCGCGGTTCACAAAAAACAGTGAGATACACAATTCAACAGTACTTTGTGTTTACAGAAAACAGGAGAGTATAACTCGGATAACAGGGTATATAATTAATAAACATAGTCATAATATCATCATGGCTTCAGTTTTGTGTGTATGTGGTCTGTGGGGTATCTGTATTGTATGTGTATGAGTGGAAGATCTGTGGGTTGGTTGAGATGTCTTTATTGTTTACTGGATAAGATAAAAGGAAGTGGGAGGAGCGGATCCCTACCAGGCTTAGGTAAAACCATAACCAACGCTTTATTCACCTCACTGGAAACTTTCCCTTTTGGATCAGATCCGCAAAGTATTCCGCTAAAGGGATCGCCACCTTTTCCCCATTATTTTGTAGAATTCCCCACGTAGTCCATCTATTCTTGGAGCTCGCCCTCTCTTTAGAGTCTTAAACCCTTTTTGTACCTCTTGCGGGGATATTGGTACATTCGGAACCTGCAATTGTTCAGTGGTCAACTTCGGTAGCGTACAGTCCTGTAAGAAGTCCCTTCCTCCACCAGCTTCCTCTCCTTCCACTCCATATAACTGTTGAAAATAATCGCAAAACGCCCGCTCAATTTCCACCGCCTCCGACCGTAGTGTACCATCCCTATGTCTAATTACCCCTACCTGTCTAGGTTCCCCATCAGATCGCACCAGCGTAGACAATAACTTACCAGCCCCGTTCCCATGCTGGTATAGCTGGTATCTATAATACATTAACGATTTTTTTGCCCTTTGATGTATCAATATCTCCAACTCATTTTGAAATTCCTGCAATCTGATCCTAGACTCCCAACTCTTATCAAGGGCGTGCCTTCGTCTCACTTTTATCAATTCTTTCTCTAACTGTACAATTCTACTATTCATCCGTTTGTGTTACTGACTACAGTAATTTATAATTTCACTCTGCATCACGGCCTTTCCTGCCTCCCAAAATAGGACCGGATTGTCCTCATGTTGGGCATTATGTGTGGCATACTCCTCCCACTTATTTTGTATATGTTTCTCAAATACCAAGTCTCCTACTAACTCTAATGGGTATCTCCATATCTTTCGTTTTCCCTGGTTCCTTTGTCGTATCTCTATTATCACTATCACATGATCTGAAATAATTGAAGGGCCAATTTCCGCTTGAGAAGCCCAGCTAAACAAATCACTTGAGATAAGAAAATAATCAATTCTAGACCATGTCCCATGAGTCCTCGACAGATGTGTATATTCTCTATCACCTGGATGTAAAACCCTCCATACATCCAACAAACCATACCCTTCACAGATACCCAGAATATGAGGCGCACCCCTCTGATCCCTAATACCAGCCACCCCCGATCTATCCAGGCTTTCATCCAGCACAGAGTTAAAGTCCCCACCTAGGATCAGTTGATAATCCCCTACATTTGACACCAACTTTGACACTTGTTGGTAAAAGCAGGCCTCGTACACATTGGGTGCATAAATGGAACCCAATACTACTCGCATTCCATTTAGGACCCCCCATACAAAGACAAGATCAGGTTGGAGTGGAGGAGTGGCCTAGTGGTTGGGGCAAGGTACTTCAGGCCAGAAGGCCAGGGGTTCAAATCCCACTAGAGGACAGCAACCTTGGGCCGGAAGGACTTGGGTTTCTAGTCCCACACGTGCTCCTTGTGGTCTTGGGCAAGCCACTTAACCCTCCATAGCCCATGTTCCCTGTAAAATAGTTATCTCCAAGTTATAATGCCTTGTTCAATGTAATTTCAGTTTGTTCAATGTAAACCACACTAATGCAGAATAGCACAGTATATAAGAGAATGTAAATAAAATAAATAATACCATCCCTCTGGATCTATTTCCACCCGCTCTTTTGACCATCCAGACTGTTTAGCTATCAATATGGCTACCCCCCTTTTTTTCCCCACTGCTGGTGCCTCATATACTTTGCCAAACCATCCTCTGCATAATTTATCATGCTTCAATGACATTTGATGTGTTTCTTGTAGAATTGCAACTTCAATGCGCCTAGTTCTCAACTGCTGCAGCACCTTATATCTCTTTATAGGAGACCCTAGTCCACATACATTCCAAGACGCTATCTTCGTGTTTTTACCCATTTTTCATCTACTTCAACATCACCATACTAGAATAATTGGCTTCCACAATCTGGTGTGAACCCCCCCAGCCTAGGGCCCGCAACTCCTTCCAAACATTCCTCCAGCTCCAGAACTGCTCCAGCACTGAAACCATATCCACCAGCTCAAATATCCGAAAATCCTTTTCCTGCCTACCCCCCTTATGTCTAGACCCCTGTCCCTCCCTACCGGCCCTTGTAGTTATCCTACCTAACCTCCCCTGATCCCCACCCTTCCCTCCTCCCATCTCCATTCCCCCCCCCCTTCTTCCCATTACTCTTACCTCACCCTTCAGGCCTCTCCATTACTCCCGTGTCATGTAAGGCCCCTCCCTCCCCTTACTCGTCTTTGCCATCCACTGCCACTCTGCCCCAAATAAGTATTTCCTTCCCTCCTGACTGCCCCCGCTTATCTAATCCTCCCTTCCCTTTCATGCATCATTTTGATTTATCTTATATCATGTCCTCCCCCTGCACCTCTAAACCTAAACCTACAAGATAACCTTTAAATTAAAAATGATCTGGTACATGTATTTACAAGGGATCAAATGAAAAGGGAGGTAGAATGAAGCAAAAGGGAGGAGGAAAAGCACAGAAGAAATCCAAAGCAGGCAATGGGAGAATTTGAGAAGAAGCTTGCTGCGGAAGCAAAAATGCGTAATAAAGACTTTTTCAAGTACATTCATAGCAAAAACCTATGAGAGAGTCAGTTGGTCCATTAGATGATAGAGGGGTTAAAGGGGCACTAAGAAGCGACAAGGCAATAGTGGAGAGACTGAATGAATTCTTTGCTTCAGTCTTTACTGAGGAAGATGTAGGGATGTCACCCATGACTGAAGTGGTATTTAAAGGTGCGGAAGAATTGAAGGAAATATCGATACATCGGGAAGATGTATTACAACTATTAGATAAACTGAAGAGTAGCAAATCACCTGGGCCGGATGATATACATCCAAGGGTGTTGCAAGAACTGAAATATGAGATTGCAGACCTGCTGCTATTAGTAATCTGTGAACTATTATTAAAACCATCTGTAATACCTGAAGATTGGAGGATGGTAAACATAACACCAATTTTTAAAAAGGGTTCCAGGGGTGATCCGGGAAACTACAGAATGGTGAGCCTGATGTCAGTATCGGGAAAAATGGTAGAAATTATCATAAAGAACAAAATTGCTGAACATGTAGATAGTCATGGCTTAATGGGAGACAGCCAACATGGCTTTAGACAAGGAAGATCTTGCCTTACTAATCTGTTATGTTTTTTTGAAGGTGTGAATAAACATGTAGACAAAGGTGAGTCAGCTGATATAGTGTATTTGGACTTTCAGAAAGCCTTTGACAAAGTCCCTCATCAGAGACTTTTGGCAAAACTAAAGAGTCATGGGATAGGAGGCAGTGTACTATTGTGGATCAGAAACTGGTTAAAAGATAGAAAGCAGAGGGTAGGGCTAAATGGCCAATTTTCCCAATGGAGAAAGGTGAATAGTGGTGTACCCCAGGGATCTGTGCTGGGTCCGCTGCTTTTTGACATATTCATAAACGACCTGGAAAAGGGAATAACGCGTGAGGTTATCAAATTTGCAGATGACACAAAACTATTTAAAGTTGTTAAAACACAAGAGGATTGTGGAAAATTGCAAGAGGATCTTGATATATTGGAAGACTGCGCATCAAAATGGCAGATGAAATTTAATGTGGACAAGTGCAAAGTTATGCACCTAGGGAAGAACAACCCAAACTATGGTTACACAATGCAAGGTTCCACATTAGGAACCACCACCCTGGAAAAAGATTTGGGCGTCATTGTGGATAACATGTTAAAACCCTCCGCCCAGTGTGCAGCGGCGGCCAAGAGAGTAAATAGAATGCTAGGTATCATAAGGAAAGAATGGAAAATAAAACAAAGGATATTATAATGCCTCTATATCGTTCCATGGTGAGACCGCACCTTGAATATTGTGTGCAGTTCTGGTCGCCGTATCTTAAAAAGGATATAGCATTATTAGAAAAGGTTCAGAGAAGAGCCACCACAATGGTAAAGGGGATGGAAGGATACCCCTATGAAAAAAGGCCAAAAAGGTTAGGGCTCTTTAAGCTGGAAAAGAGACGGCTGAGGGGAGATATGATAGAAGTCTATAAATTAATGAATGGAGTGGAACGGGCAAACGTAGATTGATTGTTTATGTTATTAGAATATAGAAAGACTAGGGGACATGCAATGAAGCTACAGGGTAAACTATTTAAGACTAATAAAAGAAAATATTTTTTCACTCAACGTGTAATCAAACTCTGTTATTTGTTACTGGAGGATGTAGTAAAGGCTGTTAGTGTAGCTGGATTTAAAAAAGATTTGAACAAGTTCCTGGAGGAAAGGTCCATAAACCATTATTAAGAAGGGACCCAGGATATCAATGCTTGACCCAATATAAGCATTGTGGAACCTGTGTCTTTTGGGGAAACTGCTAGGTACGTATGACCTAGATTGGCCACTGTTGTAAACAGGATACTGGGCTTGATGGACCTTGGTCTGACCCAGTATGGCATATCTTATGTTCTTATGTTCAAAGCAAACCATACCAATCTTAAATTATGAAGTGCATAATTTAACAAGAGCAACTTTGTTAACCATATACTGTTTCACATCCAATCTATCACAATAACATTGCATATACTAAGTCCATATGTGGCCTCCACCATATAACAGATCCCCCCCTGTTGTCCTTTGGGGAAACTGTTAGGTACGTATGACCTAGATTGGCCACTGTTGGAGACAGAATACTGGGCTTGATGGACCTTGGTCTGACCCATTATGGCATATCTTATGTTCTTATGTCACAAACCCTGACTTTAGGTCTCTTTTTACGAATATTTGCCACAGTCGCGATTGCCAGAACTCTATCCACTCCGGTGGTCTTTCTCCATTTTGACTCCACTCTTGTGAGCTTCCCTCACCAGCGCTTCTGGCAGAATGTCATAGCCTCCACTGGGGTAGAAAATACATGCTGCAACCCCTCGCATTCCACTCTCAACTTTGCCGGGTATGCCAATGTGAATCTTATTCCATGTTCCATCAGAATGCTGCATACTTCCTTGTAGGCCCTTCTTCTCAATGATACTCCTGCCGAGTAATCCTGAAAGATAAGAATTTTAGTTGCATTTCCATCTCCCCTCCGTTGCTTACGTGCAGCCCTCAAAACACAGTCTTTCTGGTAGGCGTTGAGGAACCAGGCTATCACAGCTCAAGGTCTTTTATCTGCCGTTCTGCGCTGTCCAAGCCTGTGAACTCTCTCCAATATTATCTCGCCTGCCCCTTCCTCCATATTCAAGTTAGCTGGAATCCATGTCTCCAGAAATTTTTTCAACTCCTGTTCCGCCACTGGTTCTTCAATTCCGATGAAGCTCAGATTCTTTCTCCTTCCACGATTCTCTAGATCTTCTAGCTTCTCCTCCTGTTGCTTAATGATTTCCTCCACACTCTGAAGCCTTGCTAAAGCCTAGGCCTGCACATCTTCCAGGGAGCCTATACTTTGTTCCGCCTGCTCCACACGCCCTATAAAGTCAGATACTGCTTGCGCCACCGCCGACATCTGGGTAGCCAAGCCAATCAGCCTGTCCTCCAAGGCTTGTACCACCGCCCTAGACACTTCAGCCACCATAACTCCCATCGCATCCATGCTTGGGCTCTCCGCTCCGCTGTCCGCCATCTTAGCCTCTGCCACTCGAGGTTTTTCGCGCCTCGTGGTTTTCGTTGCCATTAGTCTTAGGTGTGTATTTTCAGGGCTCTATTCCTCTTCTCACTCCTTCCCGATTTACACACCACCAATCCTCTAAGGGATTTCTGTATTAGCTAAATATTTATTGCCCAGGGAGGGATATGGGCTCCGGAGCTAAGGAACACACGTCTTCCCTAGTCCACCATGCCACCGGAACGAAAGAAGAACTTTAAAATAACCCCCTTTACCTTATCAGATTTGAATACAAAACCCACTAATATAGTAACTGGAAAAGTTGTTTGCTCTTGTGACGTTTCTGACATCTGAGAGAGATTGAAAATATCCATAACAACACATTTTGCGTACCCTCCATCTGCCTTGTCACAGGCAGGGAGAAATTTTTCATCACAGGAGGTAAATCCTCAGCTTGAATGTCTGATACCTCACAGATTCCCATTCTGATGGATAAGAAACTGGGCACAAGGAAACCTGACATAGTGGTAAAGGAGAAAACCACTAGAACGGCATTGATAGTAGAGGTGTCGGTTCCATGTGATTATTCTATGAATCACGTGAAGAAGCAGAAGATCCTGAAGTACCAAGAAATGCAGTCAGAGACCAAGAAAATGTGACAGAAAGATACAGAAATCTTTCCCTTTATACTGGGAGCCACAGGCTTGATAAAGAAGAATTTCCAAGCACATCTTGATAAACTACCCATACCCGTTACATCTTATGAACTCCAGAAGGAAGCTCTCTTTGGCACAATGCAAGTGCTACACCGAGCACTAGCAGTAATTTCATAGACTGAGATCAGACTCCACATACCCTGGCTTAGAAGTGAGGTTCATGACTGTCATGGTATCCACAAAACTAACATCAACCAACAACACATCACCTGTAAAATTAACTCTCCATATGGTCTCCATCTTCTTTAATAATGAATATTGAGACAAACGCAGAGTTTTATATCATTTATCTTAAAACTTATAAATGACTTTCCAACCATGAAGGGGAAAAGACCTTAATTAGTCATTTGCATCAACCATTGATTCAGTCTTACATAACGCACATAAGATATACCATACTAAGAACATAAGATATGCCATACTGGGTCAGACCAAGGTCCATCAAGCCCAGTATTCTGTTTCCAACAGTGGCCAATCTAGGTCATATGTACCTAGCAGTTTCCCCAAGAGACACAAGTTCCACAATGCTTGTACTGGGTCAAGCATTGATATCTTCGGTCACTTCTTAATAATGGTTTATGGACCTTTCCTCCAGGAACTTGTCCAAACCTTTTTTAAACCCAGCTACACTAACAGCCTTTACTACATCCTCCGGTAACAAATTCCAGAGTTTGATTACATGTTGAGTGAAAAAATATTTTCTTTTATTAGTCTTAAATAGTTTACCCTGTAGCTTCATTGCATGTCCCCTAGTCTTTCTATATTCTGATAACGTAAACAATCGATCTACGTTTACCCGTTCCACTCCGTTCATTAATTTATAGACTTCTATCATATCTCCCCTCAGCCGTCTCTTTTCCAGGTTAAAGAGCCCTAACCTTTTTAGCCTTTCCTCATAGGAGTATCCTTCCATCCCCTTTACCATTTTGGTGGCTCTTCTCTGAACCTTTTCTAAAATCGCTATATCCTTTTTAAGATACGGCGACCAGAATTGCACACAATATTCAAGGTGCGGTCTCACCATGGAACGATATAGAGGCATTATAATATCTTTTGTTTTATTTTCCATTCCTTTCCTTATCATACCTAGCATTCTATTTGCTCTCTTGGCTGCCGCTGCACACTGGGCCGAGGGTTTTAACATGGTATCCACAATGACGCCTAAATCTTTTTCCTGGGTGGTGGTTCCTAATGTGGAACCTTGCATCGTGTAACCATAGTTTGGGTTGTTCTTCCCTAGGTGCATAACCTTGCACTTGTCCACATTAAATTTCATCTGCCATTTTGATGCCCAGTCTTCCAATTTATCAAGATACTCTTGCAATTTTTCACAATCCTCTTGGGTTTTAACAACTTTAAATAGTTTTGTGTCATCTGCAAATTTGATAACCTCACTCATTATTCCACTTTCCAGGTCATTTATGAATATGTCAAAAAGCAGCGGACCCAGCACAGATCCCTGAGGTACACCACTATTCACCTTTCTCCATTGGGAAAATTGGCCATTTAGCTCTACCCTCTGCTTTCTATCTTTTAACGAGTTCCTGATCCACAATAGTACACTGCCTCCTATCCCATGACTCTTTAGTTTTGCCAAAAGTCTCTGATGAGGGACCTTGTCAAAGGCTTTCTGAAAGTCCAGATACACAATATCAACCGACTCACCTTTGTCCACCTGTTTATTCACTCCTTCAAAAAAACATAACAGATTAGTAAGACAAGATCTTCCTTGTCTAAAGCCATGTTGGCTGTCTCCTATTAGGTCGTGACTATCTACATGCTGAGTAATTTTATTCTTTATGATGGTTTCTACCATTTTTCCCGGTACTGAAGTCAGGCTCACCAGTCTGTAGTTTCCCGGATCACCCCTGGAACCCTTTTTAAAAATTGGTGTTACATTGGCGATCCTCCAATCTTCAGGTATTAGAGATGATTTTAATGATGAGCACCAATCCTCATTGGTCAGAAAAACCCCTTTACTTTTTTTCACTATTTCTTTAATGTATGTGTATTTAACAAAAATAGCCCCCATTCCATTTATTTAATGGTCCAATCTATAAGCCAGAATTAGAGACACTTATCTCAGTTCCAAATGCTTGTGGCAACGTTGCAAACGGCTTAACTGCCAAAGTTGTTAATGCTGAAATGCCATGTTGAAAACAGCACCCGATCTTTCACCTGATGTGACCCCATTTTGTCAAACGGCTTCTTCAGGGGTATAACCAGAGGGAAAAATGAAAAATTTGAATAACAAATAAATTGTTTAAATGTTATAGGTAATCAGTGAAAACCCCCACCTTACAGGGCTCCTAAGGAATTAAACCCCAATTTCTATTAAAAATTGGATGTGTCCCTAAAGAAATCCCCTACCAGCGGTTCCTACACCGTGTACCTTAATTCACCATTATTACATAGAAAACCAGATTCCTATCTGTATGGCCATTATGATATGGACTCACAGTTAAACATGATAAGCTACACTACCAGCTGTTTTCTCTCTACTATTAATACAAAGTCTAAAATACTGATCTCACCATTTAGTTTCCAAACAGAGTTAATTTCTATTGCTATCACAAAGACTCTAGTCTATAAGCATTACCCTTACAAAAACATGTCAAACTTTACTTTCTTAAACCCCAACTGAAAACTGTTTCACCCACTGCATATGTGCTGTTCATCCTTATTGATGTAAGACCAAAGCTTTGCCACTCACAGAATGAAAAGGGCTTCCGCCCTTGGGCATTGTGGATACTGCTATATATATAATTAACCAGGAACTTCCCAATGGATAACCCAAAACTGGGGCTATTAACTCCAGCTGTACCTAACCTCCAGCTGAACACCAACTTCTAATCTGAAGCCAGCTACACCTGGTTTCTATGAATGCATCCGTCGACTCAAAACTATTACATTATCTCTTAATTAGAAGCAATTGTGACCTTAAAAGCCATTTTTAAACTTAATGTTCCCACCTACCCTCCCTTATATTAACAAACTGCTCCATGATTATTATTTAATATTGCTTGATAGAAAAAAATGTTTTCTTACTGACATCATCCTGTTTAAAAAACAGAGTAATCTACAGTTGAATTTAAACCATAAGGTTGCTCTGTATGCAATAAATAAATCTACTTGGCTTCCAACTGCAAGAGACGGTTTTTCCTGTCACCTTCCCTAATGGAGGGAGGAATGTGATTAATCACTATCACTCATAAAGATTCAACAGTGTGTGAATAGGCTAAGCAGTGTGGCACCAAGGGGGCCACCCCTTTCTTATGCGCAAGACTATATCTGTGTTCATTAATCCTGATCTTTAAAGAACGAGTAGTTTTACTTACGTAAATCTTAGCACAGGGGCACTGAATGCTGTGAACTACAAAATCAATAACGCATGAAGCATGATAGTGTAATTTGTAATTTCACTCACGCTGTGGATCTAAAAAATAGTCCGATTCTATCATATTATTACATGATTTGCATGTGCCTCATTTAAAATGACTCGGCAGTGGACCAAGTTCCTCAAATTTGCAATGCATGTCAGAAGGACTTAATAGTTCTTTAGGATTTGTATCCCTACTATATGCAGACTGTATATGTTCAGGGAAATAATCATGTCATTTTAACAAACTCCAGTGCTTCTTAATGATTTTACAAATGGCTTTAGCTTTAGTGGAAAACTGTAAAACACAAGTCATTTGATCATCCAAATCTGTTTGGGATCATTAGGAAGAAATCAATAATTCTGCCCAATCATTGTATAATGCTCTTTTGGACGCTTTGGGGGTCATACAGAGACGCAAATAGCGAGGATGGATGTCCGGCTTGGACATCCAACCCCTGCCATTCACAGGGACCCGATTTTGTATCCAAGCTCCCTGCACATACAAGGCCTCTGTATGGGGAGCTCTGGACTTGGGCGGGAGTGGGCGGGAACTGGGCACAGCAGGGCTGGGGCACACAACACGGAAGTAAAGGGCAGATTCAGGTCATGGCCTGTACGTCCAAGGGCGGAAGGTCAGATCTGGGACTTATTTCACCTTGGAGGTGGAATAAGTCCCATCATTGGCCCGGGTGGCCCCGCAACAACAGAGGAGTAGCTGCAGGAGGACCCTTGCTGCCCGATCCCAGCCATAGCTGCCCTGCAGAGGGCTGGGCGGCGGCGGTGAAAGAAGAGCATCACTGGTGGTGGGGTGTCTGTGTTCCTGCTGGGCATCCTGATGACATGGCGACAAGACGCTACAGCATAGGCGCTCCATAAGAGCACAAGCAGGGCTGTACAGGGAGGTAAGTCGATGTCCTGCGCTGCAGAAGTGGGGCACGGCCGGCCTGTCTATGTGCCCAATTATGCACCCGCAGGAATGTCTAGCTCCCGCGGGTGCAGAATTGGATACATATTCGGCCCATCCCATTTTTGGATGGGCCAACAGTTTAACTTCTAAAAGTTGTCCTTGCAATTTAAACTCCTGAACAGAAGAGCAGATACTTTGACATCTTAGCATTTGTGAATGAGGCAAACTGTCTTTAAGATGTTTAGGGTGGTTGCTGCCATACCACAAAAGTAAATTGTGATCTGTGGGTTTAACATACATGGTTTGTGATAAGGAAGCTTATCATAGCTCAGGAAGGAGCTATAGAAAAGGTGAAGTGACTCTGAACAAGCAACCTGTCAGTTCTGGTAGAAATAAGAAAACAGAATTTTCCCATAAAAGACTACCAGTCCCAGAATGCACCAGGTTTCCAACAGTCATTAGAGGAGCTGAAGTGGGGAAACGTGTGTTCAATCAGGAGGGCTATGAGGTAATCCCTAAGCACTCATCTCAAAGGGCAGGGCCTGATTCAGCACAGCTGCGCTGTGTTAGGGAGGAGCACTCATCTAAGCAGAATAAGAGTAGAGTTTATTCTACAGATGACCATCTTCATGATCACATTGGATATCCAGAGAAGGATCATCAGTTTCATCTGAAGGATTATCAGAAGCAGAAGCCAAACCGGACGGACAGAGAGAGAAAGAGACCCTTTGGAAGAAGGAAGAGAAAAGCCTTTGAGAGGTCTAGAAGAGTCCAAAGCAGTACGTATACTGGGAAGTATTCCAAGGGCCAGCATACACCATTGGACTGGGGAAGGCCAGAGGAATGGTGCTGCAGAGCTATTAGGAATCACCAGAGGCTACCTGTGAGGGAGACGGCTGCACGTAGAAGGGACCCTAAGACCTGTGCCAGAAGGTATGTGAAGAGAGATCCAGTGTCCAGGGATCTGGATTGGAAGGCTGGACATAAGAACTGGACTACATACTGGCCAGGCTATATAGAGAGGATCTCTAGCAGCAATGGAAGCTCAGGTATGAACACTGATCTATGCCCTAGCTATAACCTTGAAAGACAGCAGGGAAACAAGTATTCTCCTGAAAATGCTCCATTGAGAGATTCATCTGTGCCAATCCATGATATTGAACCCATGCTTGTTGAACAAGGGGGAATAATAGCAGATGAGGATCCTGTTTATATGGACTGCTCTCTATCTAAACTCCGTTGGTAACTTTCTGTTATAAAGTACAGCAACCATCACAAAGAAATACAAATTTGTTCTTTAATCTACTCAGAAAAGCTCCTGAAGCAGGATTTGACCCACACAGTGAAAGGCAAGCCAGCTAAGGGGTTTCAGCTGGTAACTGCTAGCAATTAAGCCTTACCTAATTGCTTGTGAGCTAGGAGAGAATCACTTCTGTATCTATGTGGGAAGTAATCAGAAGTTAACCTGAAAAGAACAGTTTGTTTTTTGCTTTGTGGCTTTTCATTTGTTGTTTTCCTGATTTTGACTTTGTTTTTCCAAGTTAACACTGAAAGCAAGTAACCTAATTTATGTGCTACCAAGCATATCTGTGTTGGGAGAAATAACCCCATAAATAAATATCTTATTGGCTTTACCCAAGAGCACAACTAAATTATTGTCAGCAGCTGTGTCTGGTGTGAATGAACTACATTGCCCACAATACCTTGCAAATCATATAGACATATGCACTTGACAAGACTGTGAAGATTCTCACCCAGGCAGCCGTCTGACAGGTTGTGTAAAACTTGTATCCGATTGTGAAATGAAAATATCCAAAAAATTTATTTCACGATTGTTGGTTGACATCTCAAATGTTAAATGGGTATTGCATTGATTTAACCATGAAAAAAACAAATCTAACTTATGCATTGTGCCATTCCATAACATAAAATATCATCTATATAATGCTTCCAAAGGAAAATATTTGTACAATACTCCACTGACAACACATGATGCTCCTCATACACGGCCATATAAAGGTTTGCCAAAGACAGAGTGAATGACGATATGCCGCCATGGAACTACCAGAGTTTGGAGAAAAAATTGTTACCTGAATACAAAATGATGTTGTTTTAGAGCTATTTCAAGTAATTGAGAAAAGAAGAGGGGACTGAATGTGGTTTAATGCGGGTTTCCAAGGCACTGAATAAGATAGAGATGGCTTCATCTTGTGGAATTACTGTGTACAATGAATGTATGTCCAAATTAACCATTTGATAATGAACTGGGGGATCAGTGGTAGATGCAGTATCCAGAATATTTAAAAAATGAGAATTGTCCTACAAATATGTGGGTATAGCAGTTACCAATGGTTGTAAACATTTATCTCTATAGATACACAATCTTTCCAATAAGGAATCTGTAGATGAAATGTAGGCCCCCCTGGAGGTCTCTGAAGAGACTTATGAATTTTTGGAACAGTGTAAAAGATTGGAATTCATGGACTGGGGTGATTTAAGAAAGAAAATTCTGACTTAGTGAGATACCCCAACTCAAACGCTTCTTTGGTTATCTGTCGAAGAATGCATTGCTAGAGTTGTTCCGTGGGGTCTTTGTCCAATTTAACATAACAGGAGGAGTCAGCCAACTGGTCTTCAATCTCAGATATGTAGTCTTCTATATCCTGAAGGACTGTGGCTTTGCCTTTATCGGCTTGCCTAATTACTAAGGATTTTTCTTGGCGTAACTTCTTAATGCTGTTTTTTACTTGCAGATTCAGATTAAAAGGCGTATAATATTTTTAGCCTTTAATGCACTCACATCCACTAAAACAGCTTCTTTAAAGGTGTACACAGTATTGGATCCAAGGGAACTGGTGGAGTCCATGAGGATTTGGGCTTAACTACTGACGAATCTTCACTGTTAGAAGACCGTAGATGTACATTGCTTCAGAACATCAGCTTTGGTACTAATCTCTTTCATAATGTCTCATTAAGATTTCACTGTAGAAGACTTAACTTCTAACAAAGATTTATAAGTAGCACTATAGTCAGTGCAACTTGTAATTAACAGTTCTGGTTGAGTCAACATCCTCCAAATACAGTATCTTCCAAATTTACATTAGCTGGCATGGGGACAGTTTGAATCATTGCAAAAGGAAAAGGTGCTGGTACTCATATGCAGGGCTCTTTCATTAATACACAAGGATCATAAGCCATTCTGAAAAATCATTGAAAAAGATGGTGGTGCTAAGCCCTGGTTTGAACATTTCTAGCTACATTTCCCTGGGAATCTTTGAGGGAGGCCTGCATTGCAATGGTTAAATCTTCAATGTTTCCTTCCCTGACAATGCTGACAGTTTTGCCTGGAACTCCCACCGTTTCCTCATTCACCTCAAGAATGTCTTTGTGCAAAATGCTTTCTTGCATTTTGAACAAACTCTGCAGAATCTTCCATGCTGCAGTGAGGTAATAACTTCTTTAGAAATACTGCTGTGGCAACCATTCCTGAAAGAACCTGTTCTAGAGGTCTTTGCTGTTCTGGTGAAAACATAGCATGTAGGTTTGAAGAGGAGAGAGGATGATGCAACTGGTCTCCCCACACTTGCTCCTTCAAAGGACTCCATGGAACCAATTTCCCCCATTAACAACACATGCATCTTCATGGGTCCCCATTTGTGATAGAGTATATACTCCACACAAGTGAAGTCAACAGAAAAAACAGAAGGGTGTCAGGAGTAGTCCCTTAATTGTATGAGTAGAGATAACCCGTGATACTTTGGGAATCACATCTTCAATTATTGGAAGTCAAGGATAGGAGTTGTCTGTATGACACAGGATTTCCATCTTCACAATGAGTATGTTCTACTTGCAGTCCACACCACCATCTGAAAGAGCACAGGATGTTCACAGATGCAAACAAAACAAAACAAGTTCAAGGGCCTGTCTCTGTGAAAGCAAACCCTCCCTCCCCCCCCCCCAATTATTATGGGCCCTATCCCTGTAGCTCTCCAACCTCTTAATCCATTGGCTGCACTCTTTGGAGACTCTATACTGGGCAGGAGCAATCACCAATAAGTTGATATCATTTTTAATTACTGCATTTGTGGGGCTGGAACAACTGGGAACAACTGAAAAGATGAGGTAAGAGGTTGGATTTGGAGGGGGGGGGGGGTGGTAGAGGCCATAACAAGAAGGTTGGAAAGGATTTTCTTTCATATTATTTTGGCAACAAGGTTGGGCTTATTCTTAAAATTAAAAAAATGTTTTGTTTTGAAAATGAAAGAAATAGAACAGTAAATTTTGACCCTTGTAAAGAGCCATACAAACATTCTGAAAATTTCTCCTGGAATACCAGTTACTTTCTGATGAGGACTACAAAAATGGGGACACTCTACTTTTTCTCACAAGTTATCCCCAGATAGCTGAACTGCTTGACACAGTTGAGGGTTATAGCTTCAGGCTTATATTTGGTACCTCAACAGATCCCAAAATATTTTGGCAGGCCAGAACTATGCTTCTCACTGTGAAGCCTGTCCTGTGTTGTGTGCAGGAACAGCATGCTGTACCATCAGAGTATTAGGAGGTATGATGGGGTCAACGGTCCTCTGAATGGTGGGGCTAGAAAGAAGGTTGGTGGACTCAGGACAATGCTTGCTTTTTGCAGAGGTAATATGATTATACTGGCTCTGAGCACCAGCCCTGTGCTAGGAACTTATGATTTACCTGAAATGTAGGCCTTGGTTTGACTTTGACGGAGTCAGAATCATATCCATTATGGGGAAGAGAGTAATTTTATAACGGGATGCCTATGTTGAATGTCCAAGAAGGTGCCTATTTTATCCTTTTTTTTTAAAAAGCCAAAACAGGCACCTATGTACCTTCATTTATTTTCAAATGTGTTTGTCAATACACAAAATATAGCAACCAAGAGGTGGTGCCCAGTGGTTCCTTCTGCAGCATCCTGCCCCATAGCACATAAATGGAATGACAATACAGTTTTTTCTTTTTCCCCTTTAACTCTCAACCCACCCGCTCCTCCCCAATCAATGCGCCTCCAATCTCTTCCCCTTCCACAGAAAAACTTGGGGAGACATAGCTATCCCCTCAAGAGGTAGTTCACAAATCAATTGTAGCACCTTGTAGCACTATATAAATTATTAATTGTAGTGGTAGTTGTTTATTTTGTATTCACCTCTTCTTCATCTTGGTCAAAGTCAATGCAACAGGTGTAAATGACACTAATAGTATAAAATACAGAAAATCATTGGTAGTAAGGACACTAGTGCTAAGGACAACCTTCACCGTCAGCATACGCCAGCGTTGTCTATGCTAACCGCGATGTGCCCTCAATGTCTATGCTCCATTCTGAACTTGCCCATTCTGTGCCCTAGCACACACTAACAGCATGATGTTTACCATAGGCTGAGCATGTCTTGCTGGCAGTTAATGCAGGACAGCATGGTAAATATCCCACACCAAGCGCTTAGCATGTGATAGGGGGACTGGGAAGGCTCGGGGCCGAACGTGAGCATTGATGGCATATCATGGTTAGCACGGACAAAACTGGCATACACTGACAGTGAAAGTTGCCATGAGCACGAGTACACTTAACTGCCTCCTCGGCGGATGGTAGCATGGGCACCATCAATAAGTGCGTTTGCTTTAGAGCACTGAGGTGCAGCTCCAAAATGGTTACTGCAGGGGGACAGGCGGGCATCCCCCAGCAGTTAGCGCTAGACTCTGTGCTAGTCTTTGAGGTTGAATATGCGTTAACATAGGACATATGACCCTTAGTTTATCCATCAGTACCATATTATTTCCTTCAGCTGATTTTCAACATGTGTCATTTGTTCACAATGCATTTAGGGGCATGTTTACTAAGCCCTGCGGTTGTCATGTGGGTTTGGGTCACATTACTAATGTAGGGATTCGTACTAACTGCAGGGGAGTGGGTACAACAATCCACCTGAAATAACCATGGTTCGCCACAGTAAACCCACCATGGAAGCAACTAATGCTCCCCATTGAGGTGGCATTAGTTGCACCCATGCTAACTGCACTAAGCGTCTGAGCTAGCAGCCCTTTGGTGGGAACGTCTTGTCCCACCAACTCACCACCTAGATGTGTGCCACCCAGGTAGAATGAGGATTTTTTAGCAGGGCCCTTTGTAACTTTTTATTATAGTGCAGATACCATGCACTAACCTCACGCTAACTGATTAGGGCATCTAGTAAACATGTCCCTTAGTTTGCAAATAGTTTGCTAAAGCATATGACAACTTAAACTTTGTGCCATATGCTAACTGCTGGTGTTCTGGTTAGCCTATTTGTTTATAAAGCTTTTGGATTTTTAGATTTTCTTTTATTCTTAAAACCACTGGAGGGGGACTAGCCTTTTCCCCTCTGTTTGGCCTCTCTTTCTTTTGCGAAGTCACTCTTTATTAGAAACAATATAGAAAGCTAACAATGTACATATTTGATCTCTTTGTTTCCTACCCCATATTATCTTATTATATTGTAATGTTTTATTTAGCTTATTGAAAAATAAAAGAAAAATTAAATTAGCAAGAAAAGGCAAAACAAGAAAGCCTCCTCCCTACACAAAAACAAACCTCAAGCCTGTTGGCCATCTATTAACCTGGCCCTGAGCAAAATACTTGCAATTATTTTCCCAACAGCAGCTTGTAGTCTGTAACAAGAATTATGCACATGAGCAAGAAACATAGGAATGTCCATAGCCAGGAGGCCAGCGATGATTGCTGCTCCTTCGAAAAAGTTAAATGGCAGCCTCTGTACTTGCACAATGTCACATTGAATAGGAAACAGGGACCTTTTCATGCTTTCCTCCTGATTGTGCTGGCACCTGGCAGATGCTTATTTACCACAGGCATCAATACACATAGCAATCAGAGGAAATCAGAGGCACAGATTAGCAACAGCTGCAAGTCATTAGTGGCAGACATGGGAAAGAATAGTTCTGCACCCAACTTTGAAATAACCAATACCAGTCTATCAGAGCAGGAGGGTTATCGCGGGACAGGGGCAGCACATGAGCAACCAAACAATCACAGCGTTTGTTTCTCAAGACAGTCTGTTCTTCAGAGGCAGCTTTGCCCTCGTGATTCTAAGATCAGTTTCACTCTACTGGTCAGCCGTGTCCTTTTGAGAAGATGCTCTCTGGTCACATAGCATCACATAGCACCCAATCTCAAACAGCTACACTAGTTCCCTCTACAATACCACGTCAAATACAAAGCACTCATAACCACCTACAAACATTTACATAACATGATCTCTGAATACCTACAGACCATCTTCAAACAGCCACCAGACAAGAAACTCGGGAGAAAATGCACCCAGAATACATTCAGCATACCTCCTGATACGAGGAGTAACCAGCTGTATCAACACTTAAATACTATAACTGGACAAGTGCATTGTTAAACGCCCCGTTACTAACCGGTTAACGATGAGTATTCCAGGAATGTAGCAGAGGTGGCACAATGAGCTAGCTGGTTAGCAGTGATATTCAGCCGCTGACTGGTTAGCTAAAATGCCTAATTTAAGGTGTTTTTCCTGGTCAGCTGGTGGTTGAATATTGCTGCTAGCTGCATTGCAAAAGTGCTGATCGCTGGAAAAGGCCCAGCACTGAATATTCATTTTTAAATTAATGAGTAATGACCTCCACTGTTGAATAACCCCCCCATCCAATGTTCCCAAGGACTGATTGCCTGTGGTTTGAGCTACATTATCTTGTGACTGTGCTAGCTTAGCCATATGGGTAAGCTGCTGAATCTGTCCATTACCTGAAGTATTATTTCATTCTCTTTTACTCTATTGCCTTTTTAGCTGCCGGACTTTAACCAATCTTATTAGCAAAGAGTTAATTGTGGTGCATGTCTTAAAATATTAATGATATTCTATTCATAATATGGAAACCTTACAGATTTTATTGTCAATGGTCTTTGGAGGTTACAAAATTAAATGCCACAGTAACGCTGGTGAATTGCATTGTATCTCCAAGGGGGAGAGAATTACTCTTGCTAGGTCCTGATGAGTACCTTCACGTAATGACCTCATTGTATAACGTTGATAATAAATTTCAGCAAGACGACCATGGTTGAAGTATGACAGGAAGCAAAAAGAAAATTTTATACTGGTTGGTCATTGCCCAAGATTAAATGGTTTCTACCCTTAGTGTAAGCACTAGGGCTAATGATGGTAGTGGAATAGAGGGGCATACTTACTATCCTGCGCTAGCTATTAACATGGGCTTGAGCATGCGCTAATTGACTTCAAGAACAATGCACATGCTAAACAGATGCATGGTGTTAATTCCATGCTACCTGCTTAGAACAGAACAGGAGGACAGTGGGTAGGGTAGGAGTGCAGTGCGGGTATGCTACACATCGTGGTTAGCGCATTCACTGTCAATGTTGCAGTTAAGAATGGTGCACCTAATGCCAGCTCATTGGGTGGCGTTAAATGCATCTGCATTGTGGCTGGTGCACATTAGGGTCTGAATCAGTTTGGTATCTGCTGGGACCCTGCTGTACATGCTCTCTACAGGTAACACACAACTTTTGCACATACCTTGTGTTGATTTCTACCCTAAATACCTGAAAAACCCTAGTGCTCTTTAGTAAACATACTTCATAGGGACTTCAGGTGGAGATAACATCTTTGGAGCAGCGATAGGCTATGGTGAACCTGTTTATGGACCCACTGCAGCAGAAGATAGATCATATGTTGTTGTTGTTAAGTGCCGTCGAGTCGGAGTCGACTCATGGCGACCCTCTGGATAGCTATCCTAAATTGTGTTCAGTCTTGAGTCAGGCGGCTCATTGTTGACAGACTGGTACCCGTAGCTGCTGCTATTGTATCGATCCATCTCATTGCTGGCCTTCCTCTTTTGCGTTGACCTTCTATCTTGCCAAGCATGATGTCTTTCTCTAATGATCTCTCTCTTCGCATGATGTGTCCAAAGTATGAAAGTCGAAGTCTTGTCATCTGAGCTTCTAAAGAAAGCTTAGGTTTGATCTCCTCTAGTACCGACTGGTTTGTTCTTTGGGCAGTCCATGGTATACACAGTATTCACTGCCAGCAACATAATTCAAAGGCATCAATTTTCTTCCTGTCTATCTTTTTCACTGTCCAGCTTTCACATCCATATGATGTTATTGAAAATACCATGGCTTGAACAAGTCAAATCTTTGTATGGAGAGAGACATCTCTGCTCTTGAGAATCTTATCTAGGTCTTTCATAGCCATTCTGCCAAGAGCAATGCGTCGTCTGATTTCTTGACTGCTTGTTGCTTCTTTATTGATAGTTGATCCAAGTAGGTTAAAGTTGTTCACGATTTCAATTTCTTCTCCTTCAATGATGAACCTGTTGATTATGCCAGTTGTCATGATCTTTGTCTTCTTTACATTAAGGTGCAGGCCCATTTTGAGGCTATGTTCTTTCATTGTGAGAAGCAAATGTTTCAGATCATCTTCATTTTCAGCCAGTAATGTGGTATCATCAGCATAGCAAAGGTTGTTGATGAGTCTTCGACCAATCTTCACACCTCTGTTGTCTTCATACAATCCTACTTCTCTGATGATTTGTTCTGCATATAAATTAAACAGGTAGGGGGAAAGTATGCAGCCTTGTCTTACACCTTTGCTTATTTTAAGATCATATAAGCTAATGAAAAAAATTAAAAGGACTAAATACAATTAAGTGGTCCTCTAATATACAGCTACTTATAAGCCATAAACTCTGTATTTAAATTGAGAGTTTACAAAAATAGTCCATCAAAAACTGAAAAAAAAAGAATACCACCTAAGGAAAAGCCACAAAAAACAGCTTATGTAAATTTAAGATCTGTAATTGGAAAAAAATTAAAGCACAGAAATAAGTAAGTGATAGCATCTTAAAACAACTGAGGGCTGACGTTAAAGGTGACAGGGAGAGGAGTCTTTTTTTAAGAGGTCACCGAAATTGGCAGGTCAAGCAGGTGCCTATTGTATAAAGACACATGTGCATTTTACAGATAGGTCATCGAGATAGAAACTGAGTCATCCAGGTCGGGACATGCTCGATCCCCCCTGTATTTTACAAAAGGCTTTACTGAACATGGAACGTTTTGTAATATCTCTATATGAACACTGGTAAATATGTATTTATTTACTGGACTGACCAATGGCAGCAGGGATTTTGGAAATCTATGACTGGATAAAAACAGTGACACCACAAGGGGGGTTATGCATGTAGGGGCCGTCAAGTAATGTACATGCATATGTGCATATTTTGCAACATATACATACACTTGCTGGCACCTACACACATAACTGGCAGATTTTAGAAACCTGCACATACCAGTGTTTTTGAGGTGATGTTAGAAACCACAGAGATTTGCATAGTTATCCCCTCAGTCAGCCAATGCACACATTTTAAAAGGCATGCGTGTATTAACATTGTAAGAACATAAGTTATGTCATAGTGGATCAGGTCAAAGGTCCATCAAACCCAGTATCCTGTTGCTAACAGCAGTCAATCCAGTTTACAAGCACCCGTCAGGTTCCCAAAGGGTTCCATACAGCTTATCCCAGGGGTAAGCAGTGGATAGTCCTAGTCCACTTTAATAATGATTTCTGGACTTTTCCTCTAGGAACTTGTCCAAAGTTCTCTTAAACTCAGTATTAGTTTGGTGTTAGTTGCTCCCGTGGTGGGTTTACAGTGGTGATCCGCGGTAACTTCAGGGGGATGGCTCTAGTCCCCCTGCAGTTAGTGCAAAGCCCCACGATAGTGATGTGGCCCAACCCTGCATTACTAATGCAGGGCTTAGTAAACATGCCCCCAAATGAATTGTAAACAAATGGCACATGTTAAAAGTCAACTGAAGGAAACAATATAGTATTGATAGAAAAAATAAGGGTCTTCTTAGTATCACCAGATAGGGCATCTAATACTATGGACACTGACAAGATTAATAAGCATAGGAATCCAAATCCCTATATCTGAAATATCCTGTTAGGGGCAGATATTCAAAAGAGTTTATCTGGTTTGCAGGACCCGCTAAGCACCAGCACCAGTGAGCCCACTATCCGCATAGTGCCGCTGAATATTTCTCTGACCATTGCAGCACTATTTGAATAATGCTGGGATGGTCCATGGGCAGAGCTGGGGAAGAGCTGGTACTTACCTGGATAGCGGCAGTTTTCAGCGCTGCTAAGTGAATTGCATGCCGTTCTGGTGCCATGCAGGAGCCGTGGCCGATTGTGCGGGGAAGGGGCAGGATGTACAGTGGCACAGAATCGGGACACATCCTACCCGTCCAGACTGGTTCCAACTGGTTCTGATGCTGTGGGGATGTGTAGCCCCCGTGGGGTCAGAATCTGGTGAAGATCTGGCCCATCCAGATTCTGGAAGTTTGGATGGGCCAGACGTGACCCAATCATGATGGAGCCCTTCGTGTTTAACATTTTCCTTGGGTCCCTAGCCACCATTATACAGAGTCTTGGCATAAGTGCCTACTATTATGTGGACGATATTCTTTTGCTCGTATAGATGGATCTTTTCTTTCATGGCTTGTCATTTCCTCACTGTTGTTTCCTATTGGCTTATCTCTAACAGTTTGAAACTCAATCCTAAAAATACATTTGCTAGCTGGCTAACCTGGAGAGGCTGTCATGCTAGGCTTGCCCCTACACTTCAGCGTATCCCCTTTCCCTTGTTGATAATTTTAAATGATCACATGGTTATGCTTGACCATCAGTTCTCTGTTGTCCAGCATGTCCAATTGGTGGTTAAAAGTTCATTTTTGGCTCTGAGACGATTCAGAGAAATACGTTCTTTTCTGGATCTGACATCCCAGCATACCCGAACCCCTAGATATTTGATTGAGGTGCTTGCCAGCCTGAAAGAGCATCCTGGTAGGAGAGCCTGACTTGCCCCACCTAATGGGAGCACCTTGCCTTTTTCTAGATTCGCTTTGTAGCACGATATATGCAAAAAGGAAAATATCCTTAGCAAGCCATGCATCGAGTGTGTTGGTTCTTCTAAAAAGACCAGCATATTTATTTATTTACATTCTCTTATATATTGTGCTATTCTGCATCAGTGCGGTTTACATTGAACAAACTGAAATTACATTGAACAGGGCATCATAACTTGGAGATAACTATTTTACAGGGAACATGGGCTATGGAGGGTTAAGTGGCTTGCCTAGGACCACAAGGACCACCTGTGGGGCTAGAAACCCCAGTCCTTCCGGCCCAAGGTTGCTGTCCTTTAGTGGGATTTGAACCCCTGACCTTCGGGCCTGAAGTACCTTGCCCCAACCACTAGGCCACTCCTCCACTCTGCATATGGAGGGCGGAGCCTAGCACAGGGCAAGATGGTCGCGTAAGAGCTGTGCTCCAGAGGGCAATGGTCAAGAATCCTGAATTCTGCAGTCTTTAACTACGTAGTTCCTACCTACTCTGATATCATTTGATCTTGGATATGTCTGGCCCTAAGCTGACGCGGCTGGATTACCAAATACCTCAAAACGCCAGTGCAAAGAGAACCAAAATGGAGCCTCTCTCACTTCACAAGATGGCGGTCATCAGAGATTGTCCTGAGGCCTTGCAAGAACTTCTGGCTGAGATTTGCGCTGTCAAGGACTTGCTCAAAGCTAATGGAGACTCATTGTGCACAATGCAGGAGGATATCAGCGCCTTGAAAAGTACTTTGGAGTCAATTACGGTCAGATTGGAGAAGGTGGAGAGCGTGGTGGCAATGCATGGGGAGTGGTTCAGGGCCATTGAGAACAAGCAAAGTTGATACGATCATTGCAAAGAGAGTTAGAAGATGGTAACAATCGCGCTTGAAGGAACAACATAAGAATTTTGGGAGTTCCAGAGGGAACCGAGGGTCCTGACATGATAGCTTTTTTGAAGTCAATGATCCAGGGTGTGTTGAAAGTAAAGTTTGCCATGCCTTTTGAGATCGACCGCGCTCATCAAGTTCCTACTCAGTCCGTGGTTGCGGGCAAGCGTCCACGTTCAATCATCCTCAAAGTTTTGTGCTTTCAACAAGTAACACAAATAATGGAAGCAGCCAGAGCACACTCTCCCTTGGAATATCAAGGGCACAAACTCTTATTCTTCCCTGATTTTGCGAAGGTGACGGTAGATCGGAGAAAGAGTTTTTTGGCGCTACGTCCACGATTATTGCAGCTGCAGGCCCATTTTCGGGTTACTCTACCCTGCTCGCATGAGAGTCACACTACACAACCAGACTAGGACTTTTGATGATCCAGGGGAGTTGCACGCGTTCTTGGAGGATAAGGAGTTGGTGTTAATGCGGTGAAAGTTTGCCTTGCAATCAGGGGCTTGTAAAAGTTCTTCAACGCTTCCTTATTTGGGTGGTTTGACTGGTCTGAGGTCATGAAGAAGCGACTTATCCATACAGAGTTGACATTCGATCATGCAGAGTTGACATTTGATGTGCCATTCAATGTGACTCTTTTGGAGGAACTCCAGTGTATTGCCCTGGTCAATAATGTCTTACCCTTTGTTTCTCTCTCTTCTTTTGTGTTTTGTGTTGTTTGTGATGTCTGTTGTAGTTGGGAGGGCAGCGGGGCTTGGAGGAGCGGGACAGCCCTTGCCTACATGCATGCGGCCTTTTGTGAACATAAATTGTTATGGTGGGGGCAGTTTCTCTATAACTTTTGGCACTCCAGGTTTGGGGACGCTATTTTCCTGTTTCTGGAGTGGTATTGTGTAGTTTAAGTTGATTTAAGCAGCAGAGGAGTTGAAGTAAACTAGTTAATTTTTCCCTCCGTGCCTGTCTTTTTTTTTTTTTTTTTTTTTTTAAATGCTTTATTTCTCATTTTGAAAAACAATCAAAAAACAAGAAGAACAAACATAAGGATTACATGTTTAGGGTCTATTACAGTCGGTATACAATAACATAGCATGCGTACTCATTAAGGGATTTATCGATACCCCCTTATGTGACATATACTAGTATCTGAAGCCTCCAGTTAATACAACACTGAAGAAACAGTAAACAGTGAACTAAAACATCCTTCAGTGACGAGCACCATCCCCATCCGGACCAGCCACCCAGGCTCTGGCAAGATACTTATGAACTGAGGGCATCCCACTTTTTCAACATGGACCGAAAAGTAGGTTGCCGCATTGCGTAAGCTTTCTCGCAGGTGCGATGATAACAGACCAGGTTCCACCAGTATTCACTTGACAGGCCCTCAAAATTTTTCCAATGGCTCAGTATAGCTTTCAGAGCGAGACTTAAGAGTAAGTCAAATATAGTGGACATTTGCTTTTTTAATGTTGGCACTCCGGCTAACGATTTGTAGATGATTATACGATATGTCAATGTGGTGTCCAGCCCCAATAACAGGGAGATGCGTGTCCAGACGGCCTGCCAATATTCGCGAAGTGCAGGACAGAAGTATATCATATGAGCTAAGGTACCAGTGTCTGTTCCACAGGTCCAGCATCGCGCATCTGACTGCGTGCTCCACTTGGCAATGCGCACTGGCGTAAGATAGGCACGATGGGTGAGGAAATACAGCATTTGAGTGATTGAAGCCGATCTGGTTAACCTCCTTTGCCGTTGCCAGAGCTCTTCCCAGATGTCAGTATCTTCCGTCGGCCCCGTCTCTGTTTGCCACACCATTTGCAATCCTGTACATCGTTTCTTCCCAGCTTCTCTAAGCATGCCAACAAATCTGGAAAGAAGTTTAGATCCGGTCATAAAGTCTTGTATCTCCAGATGGAAGGGGCGGCCCTTAGGCAGTAGCATGGGCAAGACTCCCGCCTTGCTCAAACAATGTCGCAGCTGATACCATTGATAAAGACATCCATTAGGTAAGTTATACTCTTGCTGAAGAGATGGAAAGGGCTTATAGGCCTTGTCAGTAAGCAGGTGTCCGAGGTTATAAATTCCGGCTCGTAACCAGGGTAGCCATAGGATACTGTGACCGTCTATTTTGAACCGTTCGTTGCGCCATAGCCCCGTGGATTCGGAGAATTCTAGATCCAATTCCATTGATTGTCGTAGCGTTCGATAAGCCATTTGGGTGTCTCGCATAATCTCGTTGGTCACGCCGGTATGCCGATAATCCATTCCTAAACGCATCCATAAGGGAATTGGTTGGCTCAGAGTGTTCTCTAACTGCAGCCAAACAGGGGCCTCTTCGCCTATGAAGTCTTCACTCCACTGGGCACCCTGCTTAAGGAGGGATGCCAGGTGATACCAGTAGAAGTCAGGGAAGTGTATTCCTCCTCTGGTCTTTGGGGATTTAAGCTTCCACGTCGCAATACGAGGCGGCCGGTTGCACCATAGGAAAGATATCAGCCTTTTTTCGAGTCTCTTGTAGAATGTCCTGTCGAATAGGACCGGAACCATATTGAGGATATAACAGACTTTGGGCACAATGACCATTTTAATCGTTTCTCCTCTGCCCCACCAAGTTAAGTTTAACGGGGACCATTTACCTATGTATTCTTCCACTATACTTTCACACTGGACCATGGATCTTCGGACGGTGTCTAGGAGAGTGATCCCATACGTTACTCCTAGATATTTGAATGACAGGTTTTCAATTTTAAACGGGTAACTATGTAGCATTTCATTAGAGACGTGTTCATTCAGTGGGATGATAGTAGTTTTGGACAGATTTAACTTATAGCCAGATATACCAGAGTAGTCGGAGATAAGCGATAGTGTTGCGTCCAGAGACCCTGGGTGTAATAAGAGCAAAAGGTCATCTGCATACGCTGACAGCTTGACTTGGGAAGTTCCCAGGCGGACCCCTTCAATTTTTGGAGATTGCCGGATTTTTATCAGCAATGGTTCCATTGCCAGGTTGAATAACAGGGGGGATAGGGGGCAGCCTTGTCGTGTGCCCCTTGACAAGTGAAATTCAGAGGAGAGTCCACTGTTTGCCGCTACACTCGCCGTAGGACGGGAGTAAAGTACTCTGACGCTTGCCAGGAAGGCCTCCGGTATTTCGAACCACTGTAGTACCCGAAAGAGGTAGGGAAGCTCTACACGATCAAATGCTTTCTCAGCATCAAGTGCAAGCCCCACAATCGGCTCCTTCAGCAAAGAAGCTTGCCCAAGTATATGTGCCAGGAGACGTCCATTGTCAGTAGTAGACCTGCCTGTCATGAAGTCACATTGATCCGGCTGGACCAGGGTTCCCATCACTGAGCTAAGACGGTTGGTTAAGACTTTGGCATATATCTTGTAGTCTGCATTTAGAAGCGAGATTGGCCGGTAGTTTTCTATCTGTTGGTCATCCCGGCCCGGCTTAGGGTGTATTACTATTGTAGCGGCTGCTATGGATCCAACTACTGGACATTCCTTTACCAACTCTATATAGTAGGTATACAGTTCAGGAAGCAGTTCATGGGAGAAGGTGGTGTAGAATTCTACTGGCAGACCGTCTGGTCCGGTCGCTTTCCCTTTAGCAAGTTGCCGCATTGCTAGTTGTATTTCTGCGCATGTAATGTTTTCTGATAGCTGACGCTGTTGCTCTTCAGTGAGTTTGGGACCAAGTAGATTCGTCGTGAAGTTATTAAATCCTTCCGCTGTGAACACTCCTTCCGTTTGGTAGAGCTGCGAGTAGAATTTTTCACAGATTTTCAATATCTCATCGTCTCGCCGCTGTAGCTTTCCTCCAATGTCTTTCAAACCAGTGATATGAGACTGGACTTTTTTCGCCCGTAGTGATCTAGCCAGCAGCGCACTTGCCCGGTTGCTTTCATGATAGTACAGACCTTGTTGGGCCTGAATTTGTTGGCATGCTTCTGCATTGAGGAGAGAGTTGTATTGGTATCTCAGCTTCTGTAATCGAAGCAAAACAAGCGCATCTGAGCGTTTAGACAGCACCCGTTCTCCTGTGCGTATCTCCCGCTCCAATTGATTCAACTGTGCGGCCGCCACTTTTTTTTGACGGATACTATAAGATGTGATGCAGCCCCGTATCGTAGCTTTAAACGCCTCCCACCATGCCCAGGTGGGGGTAGCTGGCTGTGTATTATGTTGAAAGTAATCCTCAATCTTTGGGCGTAGAGAGTCGCAGAACTCTGCGTTATCAAGCCAGGCACGATCAAATTGCCATCTAGGAAGAGTCTTCTGTACTTGCCCTGAGCGGATGTCCATGGTAATTGCAGCATGATCCGAAACCGTCTTAGCAGCGATGTCTGCAGCCAGCAGTTGGGATACTAAGGTCTTAGATATCAGGAAATAGTCGATTCGTGTCTGCGTATGATGCGGCATGGAGTAGAAGGTATAATCTCTCTCTACTGGATACAAGAGCCGCCACGGATCAATGAGACCTAGTGTTTCCATCATGCCCTTCAGTTGCTTACTGGATCGTGGTTTGTGTTGATGCTTGTAAGGTACTCGGTCTATTAGTGGGTCTTGAATAAGGTTAAAGTCGCCTCCGAGTATAATATTAGTGGCTCCCGCTAGCAACACTTCCTGGGCAATCTTTTCAAAGAAAATGGGATCGTCTTGATTGGGTCCGTAGAGAGTCATGAGAGTATAGTTTATGTCAGATATTTGGACTCGTGCTCTGGCCCAGCGCCCATCTGGATCTATCACTGTATCGTCTACTTTGGGCTGCAATGTAGCTCGCACTAATATTATGACTCCCCCCTTTCTCTGATGTGCTGGTGCTGACAATATGTTCTGGTAGCCATTCCCCGCTACTTTGTGCGACTCCGATAGCGTTAAATGAGTTTCCTGGATATAGGCCACATCCGCTTTCAACCTCTTACAATAATTTAAAATTTTCTTTCGTTTAGCAGGAGTGCCGATTCCCTGCACATTGAGGGATACCACTCTCAGTTTCTCATTACCTGTTATGGTAGCTGGTCATGTCTCTGGGGATGCTGCTCGTCGCCTGTGAACAACAGAAAACTAAAATGATATTAAAACAGAAGGTATCTAAGCTGTTCGGTATGCGGACAGCCATTAACTGCGGTATCACAATGGTGGAACCTGATCCGCCCTCCTTCCCCCACCACCCTCAGGTCCTACTCCCACCCGATCACTTAAATCTTGGTTATAAACAGAATCACACTCCGTCCCCCAATATTAGCAGATATAAGTAATGCAAAATACAACCGCTATACTGCCTTCACCGCAGGAACCACCTTCCAGCCTACCATGTAGGCACCAGTGAAGGCGCGATAATGTCCTCAGGTATGGGAAGGCTCCGTCTCCATTTGGGCCCATTCGTGAAGATAAGCTCGTAGTTTCTCTCCCGTGTCAAAGGTTCTTGTCACATTCCCCAGTGTTACTCTCATTCGTGCAGGGTAATAAAGACCGTATTTAGCTTGCGCTTTCTGTAGCAATGGCCGGCATGCCAACAGTTCTTTTCGTCGATCCGTCGTCTTTTTGCAGAGATCCGGAAAGAAGCTTATTTTGTGTCCCTCATAACGTAGCTCGGATCTCTGTTTAGCGGCCTGTAATATCTGGAGCACTTGTGGATATCGCAAAACCTTAATGATGAAGGGACGTGGGTACGGCTTCTTCTCTGGGATGTGCGATGGCACACGATGGGCCCTCTCTATCTCAAATGGTTCTGCAAAGGCTAGCTGCGTCAGGTCAGGAATCAACTTCTGCAGGAATTTTATAGAATCTAACCCTTCCCGGCACTCTGGAATGCCAGTGATCCGCAAGTTGTTTCTGCGGGCCCGATTATTTTGGTCTTCATATTGTTCCTCTAAATCTTTGACTCTTTTTTGCAGCGGGCTTATCTGGGCAATAAGGGCATCATGTTGCTCAATTGCAAATTCTGCCTTATTCAGGCGTTCCCATACCTCTGACATCCGATTTTTCACTTCTTGCATGTCTCCCTGTAACTGGGTTAAGGCTTCTCTGCTCTCTGCAACCATGCTTTTAACTGACCTCAGTTCGTGCAATACTTCTCGGATGCCCTCCGCGGTTTCCCTTTCCGACGCCATTTTGTGCGGGGAGGCCGCCTCTTGCTTAGTCCGTTTAGTGGCGTGCCCTGCAGTCGGCGAGAAATCTAATTTTGCCGGTTTCAAGGAGGACATTACACCGGACGTTTATGCTGCAGAATAGCGGTGCAATTGAGGTGTGTCAGGGGGGATAGTGGCAGGATACTTGGGGATCGGATGGGAGCAGTTCTTTTAGGCAGCCATCTCTGATCGTGGCAAGCTCCGCCCCCC
Source organism: Ichthyophis bannanicus (assembly GCA_033557465.1). Taxonomy (NCBI): domain Eukaryota; kingdom Metazoa; phylum Chordata; class Amphibia; order Gymnophiona; family Ichthyophiidae; genus Ichthyophis; species Ichthyophis bannanicus. The sequence continues at coordinate 1,252,303,688 of CM066031.1, read as the reverse complement.
CCTCCGTGCCTGTCTTGTCTCTTTGGGCTTACCCGCTAAGTTTTGTGCTGTTATAGCCCCCCAGGGTTTTGGTGGCTTTGTTTTTATTTTGAGTGATCTTCTATAGGGGCAATGGCTAAGCAGTGGCTTTTCCTTTTGTGTTTTTTTTTTTAAATCTTGGGCTATAAGTGCAGCTATCATTGTGAGGTCTTTTAAGGTGTGGGTCAACAATGTAAAATCATATGTTACAACGTGGTATGTTTCTGTAACAGTTGATTGTCATTTTGTACTATATTGTCAATATGTCTTCCTTTAAGATAGTCTCACTGAACGTTAAGGGCATTAACAATCCCATAAAGAGGAAAAAGATATTTTTGTATGGACGAAAGGAAAGTGCTGACATTCTACTGTTACAAGAGACACATTTAAATGTGAAGGAGTCGTTAAAATTAGATATAAAACTATTTTCACTAGTGGCTTTTTCTGCTGCCAATCACAAAAAAACCCCCGGGGTAGCCATCCTAGTAAGGAAATCTCTATCCCCCATTGTGATACAAACTAGATCTGATACAGAAGGGTGGTGGGCAATGGTTGCCCTTAAAATAAGATCTACAGAACTGGCCTTAATTAATATATATGCTCCTAATATAGATTGCCCTGTCTTCTTTAGCTCCATTGCGGCCTTGGCACAAGAGGTATCCAGCTATCCAACTATTGTGGGGGGAGACTTCAACCTCGTACTTGACCCCCTGTTAGACAGGAGTCCAGTGAGAACTAATAAGGTCCCCCAAGCTCATCCTGTTATTTTGTCTCTAATGCAAGAATTGGGGCTGATAGACATATGGCGGTTGCAACACCCTATGGACAAAGAATACACTTTCTTCTCTCCCACTCAGAACTCGGTATCACGCATAGACTATTTCCTAGTCTCTAAAGGACTATGCTCTAGAATTAGTGAGTCCAATATACATGCGGCTCATATCTCTGATCATTCTGAAATCTCACTCACTCTATTTGACTCAACGAGCGGCCCATCTCATTCACGCTGGCACTTTGATAGAACTCTTCTCGGTAGCTAGAAGTTCCGGGAAACTATCATGTTGGCTATAGAGGAGTATTTTCAGTTTAATCTACCTCAGGATACCTTGGGTTGGGCGTGGTGGGAAGGCTTTAAAGCTAATATGCGGGCCACCATTACCAGTTTTGCTATACGACAAGCCAAGCAGCGTAAAGCAGAACTTGAAGTTTTAGACAGGCAGATTAAAGTGGGAGAACGCATTATAGGTCAGAAAACGGATCCTAATATTCTGATACAGTTATAGCATCTTAGATTTAAATATAACTTGATTTTGACTACTGAGACTTCAGAGAATATTCAAATGTAGAAAGGGCGGTATTACTTAGAAGGTAACAGGACCGGACGGTTACTAGCTAACTCGTTAAAAGGCCATAAGGAAGCTTCTCGCATCACTGCTTTGAGAAATCCTCAAGTGCAACAATTGATTGTCAAGGACTCTGATATCACAGAGGCCTTTCACCAATTTTATGCTCAGTTATACTCCCCAGAGATAGATTTCTCTGAGGAGGAGTTTGATAGATTACTGGCCAATACACAGAGACCGGTATTAGAACAGGATATAGCGGCAGGACTAGACAAACAGATTACGGTCATGGAAATTATCCAGGCTATTAACTCTATGCAAGTGGGCAAGGCCACTGGCCCAGATGGCCTTCTGGTTGAATTTTATAAAACCTTTTTCAAAATATTAGGCCTATACCTTCAACAATATTACAGGCTTCTTTTGGAAGCGGAGGCCCAGACTGGAGCGTTTGCCTCTGCAAATATTGAGGTTTTTGAAAAACCTGGGAGGGACCCTCAGTTGGTTAGTAACTACCATCCAATTTCATTACTAAATGCAGATTATAAAATTTTTGCAGCCATTTTAGCTGGTCGTCTCTCCAAATTGATCCCTTCTTTGATACATCCGGACCAATGTGGCTTCACTGAGGGATGCTCCACAGCCGATAATGCTAGAGTGTTGTGTCATGTTTTGGAAGGTGCAGAAAGAATAGAGGGCCCACTTGTGGGATTATCGCTAGACGCAGAGAAAGCATTTGACCGACTGGAGTGGCCTTTCTTGTTTGCTGTTCTGAAGTGGTTTGGGTTTGGCGAGGGTTTCTGTAAAATTGATCAACCTAATATATGAGAGGCCAAGTGCTAATATCTCTGTGACTGCGACTCAGTCTAAAGATTTTCTTTTAGGGCATGGCACCCGTCAGGGCTGCCCCCTTTCACCCATCCTTTTCAATCTGGCCTTGAAACCTTTGGCCTTATTGTTAAGACAAAGTCTTGTGGCTAAAGGTATGTCTATAGCTGACTTGGAAATTAAACTTTCTGTGTACGCTGATGATTTACTGCTATTTACGATGCCCAGCTCAATACTGGCTATTCTAGAGTTGATAGATCAATATTCAGGATTACCAGGTTATAAAATCAATTGGTCAAAGTCTGTAGCGTTCCCCTTAAATTCAAGGGTTTGTAGGGCGGATCTGGAAGATTTTCCTTTTGTGTGGGAGCCTAAAATGGTGAAGTATTTGGGAGTCCACTATTGCTATCCACTTAGTGAAACTTTATTGTTCAATGAAGGGAAGCTCCTTTCTATTGTTTGTAATATAACTGCAAAGTGGTTGCCGGTCTATCTTTCTCGGTGGGGTCGTCTTGAAGCAATAAAAATGACTATCACTCCTAAAGTGAACTATGTGTTAGAAATGCTACCAGTCTTTCTTAGAAGTAACATTTATCGTCAAGTTGAAAGGACTCTTGTCCAATTCTTATGGAAAATAAACCGCCTAGAATTGCTCTTAGGAAGCTTAAGTCTAAAAAAGAGGAAGGGGGTGTGAACTTCCCTGATTTTCAGGCCTACCACTGTGCTTTTCTACTAAAACAAGGTTCAAAATGGGTGGAGGAGTCTGGGGGAAAATGCCCAGTATGGCTTGACCTGGAAGAGAGATTGAGCACTCCGTTCCCATTAAAACTCCTCCCTGGCATGGTGTCTTCTGAGAGGGAGTCTCACAAGGTAATAGCAGACACTCAAAGAGCCTTTCAGCAGCTAGTGAAGGCAATTCCTAAGGAGGAATGCTTATCGAAACAAATCCCCATCTGGCACAGTCCTTTCTTTAAAATTCATCAAAGTCCGTTTGCATGGCAACAATGGTTCAGTAGGGGTATTTGGGCCATTGGCCAACTGGTATTAGATGGCAAGTGGAAGCCTTTTGCTTGTCTACAGTGGGAGTTTGACTTGCTTAAATCCTTATACTTCCAGTGGATTCAGCTGAGACATTGTATAGAGAAATCCCCTATTGATATTAAATCTTTACCTGAAGAATGGGGGTTGTTGAATATTTTAGGTTCAGCCCAAATGGTTACTGGGGTGGCTTCTTACTATTATAAATTTGTCATTCAGAATCACACCCCACAGTCCATTGGTGCTCAGCGGATATGGGAACATGATGCAGGGGAGACTCCTTCTCCAGAATCATGAGTAAAATTCTGGAGCAAGACAAATAGAGTATCTCAGTCTGCCTCTATTTCACAAGCTTTATACTTTTTTGCACACAGAGCTCATTTTACCCTGATAAAGGTTGCTAAATGGGATAAAACGGTTGGAAATAAATGTTGTTCTTGTCAGAGTGATGTTGTCACTTTAAGACATGTGGTATATGACTGCCCTAATATTCAGTCTTATTGGATTTCGATTTGGAACCGAATCCAAGAAGTCTTGGGATTCAGGGCCACTCTCTCCTGGTCTGTGGTCGTTTTTCGGTCAACACATCTCGTCATTACAGAGGGATTGTCATTTTTTATTTGACTTCATGATGGGAGTGGCTCTGCATCTCATTATTGCAAACTGGAAACATACTGCAGAGCTTAGCTGGCATGAATGGTGGAACTATTTGTGCTTATGTTGCAAATATGAACAAATGCCACGTTACGGCACAGCTGTCATGCCTTCCACCCTCCTCAAATGGAAACCCCTAAATACTTACATCTCTAAAGCACGATATGGTGTAAATTAAGGGGTAATGTAGACATGCCATCATGTTATCACATGGTGAGGAGCTGGTGTGGAGTCATAGCCCCTGCAGGTCCCCCTTTTTTGTGCTCATTTCATAAGGGTTTTTTTTTTCGATGATTGTAAGGGAGGGGTAAGGCTGGGGTAGGCTGTTAAAGCCTTGTTTTTTTGCCTTTATGTTTAAAGAGGATTATCATTTTAATTGTAATTTTTGCTTTTGTTATAATTTGGTTTGAAAATCTAAATAAAGAAATTAAAAAAAAAGACCAGCATATCATCATCATATAAGGATACATGGTGTGGGATGCCATCTATGAGAATCGGTTAAATATCCGGAGCTGCACGCAATGCTACGGCCAGGGTCTCAATGGCCAAGGTGAATAGCAGAGGAGAAAGGGGGCATCCTTGTCTTGTACACCGACCTAATCAGAAGGCCATCGATCTAGTACCATTCACCACAACTCACATTGTGGGAGCTGCGTAGAGCACCTACACCCAGCCGATGTATCTGGGCCCTAACCCAAAGCGGGTCATAACTGCAAAGAGATAGGCCCATTTGACACGGTTGAAGGTCTTCTCCGTGTCTAACAACAGACATCATGCCTCCTTCTTTTCTCTAGCTGTCCAGAGCACGAAGTTCAACAGCCATCGCACATTGTCATAGATTTGCCACCCTAATAGGTACTCTACAGGTCAAACAATGGTAAGGATTTGAGGGTTTATTTTTATTAAATTGCTAGCTATCTGACTGGGAGCTCTTAAAAGGGATTTTGTATATTTTTAAAGCAAAGTTACTTTCTTTTTGGTGCTTTAGTAGAAATTTCCTTGAGCAGAGTAGGTTGTTGAACTCTAGTAACCTTTTCAGCTTTGAGAACTGCTGACACCTAATCAGGAGTTAGTGGCCCTGATTACCTGAGAGCAGCTGAGGCCTGCATAAAAGGCTCCAGAGCCCTGCCCTGTTGAGGCATTCCTAACAGGGACTCTACAGGTCAAACAACGGTAAGGATTTGAGGGTTTATTTTTATTAAATTGCTAGCTCTCTGACTGGGAGCTCTTAAAAGGGGTTTTGTGTACTTTAAAGCAAAGTTACTTTCTTTTTGGTGCTTTAGTAGAAATTTCCTTGAGCAGAGTAGGTTGTTGAACTCTAGTAACCTTCTCAGCTTTGGGAACTGCCGACACCTAATCAGGTGTTAGTTCCCTCTCCCACCCACCCCTAGTGAGCAGTCTTGCTTTATAGGGCACCTCCCAATTTAACAAAGCACAGAGACTTGGAGCAGCACATTTTGAATATAATTAAAGGGATTTAACTGCTTTTCTCTGAAAGGACAGCTGGGAAACTGGCTGATACTTGGTAGATCTCTCTCTTTTGCTTTAACAGATACCTAAGCTCCATGAACAGAATAATGGCTGGGAAAAATGGTATCGCTAAAGCTGTTGCCCCCGTTACAGATTCTGCCTCTGTCCAGACAGAGGTCCTAATGCCAGTTGAAGGACCGGTTCCATGTGCAGGGTGCCTCCATGCTGAAGCTCTGAGGAAACAAGTAGAGGAACTCAGAGAGGAGGTGGCGAGGCTGAGGAGCATTCAAGACAGTGAGAAGCACATTGATGAGATGCTTCTTGCAGCAACCAAGCTCTCCAGCAGAGGAGAAGATGGGTGCCAACAGAATGTCGATGATTGGACACAAGTCACCAAGGCCTACAAAATCACCAATCCAACTTCTCCAGCCCTTGAATTGAAGAACCATTATGCAGCCCTGGAAGTGGAGGAGGTGAAAGCATCCCTGGAAAGGGAAAAACCAGAGCTCAAGTACCCCAAAGTTGCAGAATCAGTGACCACAAGGAAGCGAAGGGTAGTGGTGGTTGGAGACTCTCTTCTGAGAGGTATTGAGGCGTCCATCTGCCGACCAGACTTGATGTCCAGAGAGGTATGCTGTCTGCCTGGTGCCAAAATCCAAGATGTTACGGAGAGTTTGCTGAGACTCATCAAGCCCACTGACTATTACCCAATGTTGCTAATCCATGTTGGAACAAATGATACTGCTAGGTATCCCTCGGAATGTATCAAAAGTGACTTCATGGCTCTGGGACAGAGGGTGAAGCAGTTAAGTGCACAGGTGGTGTTCTTTTCAATCCTCCCTGTTGAGGGTAAAGGCCAAGGCAGAGAGGCTCGCATCCTGGAGATGAATGCATGGCTGCGTGGATGGTGTCATCGAGAGTGTTTTGGTTTCCTAGACCATGGGATGCTGTTCCAAGGGTTGCAGAGCAGAGATGGCATCCATTTGTCCAAGAAAGGTCAACGCGTCTTCGGTAGTAGACTGGCTAATCTACTGAAGAGGGCTTTAAACTAGATTCATTGGGGGTGGGTGAAGAAAGCCCCCAGGTAGGTGAAAGCCCCCAGGTAGGTGATACATTAGAGACCTTTATGGAAATGGGTAACAGGGGTAACATATGGAAAGCAGTGTGTATAAATGCCCATAGCATGGGAAATAAGATCCCTGATGTTGAAGCTTTGGTGGGAGTGGCTGACTTGGATTTAGTGGCAGTTACAGAAACATGGTTCACAGAAAACCATGATTGGGATGTAACTATACCTGCCTATACCTTATTCAGAAAGGACAGGGTAGGAAGAAGGGGAGGAGGAGTGGCACTATATGTAAAAACTACTATTAAAGCTCCGGAATTACAGAGCTTAAAAGGGAGAGAGGAGGCAATGTGGGTTAAACTAGAAAGAGGGAAAGAGAAATCTATTTGCATTGGTGTGATATACAGACCTCCCTCACAAGAGGAAGAGATGGACAGAGAGTTAATTGATACGCAGCATTGCTAGGAAAGGGGAATTCTACTGATAGGAGATTTCAATATGCCAGATGTTGATTGGCACATTCCTGCTGCAGTATCATCTAGAAGTAAGGAGATCCTGGATTCTCTACAGGGAGAACTATTCAGGCAATTGGTAACAGACCCCACACGTGAAGGGACCATACTGGACTTGGTGCTTAACAATGGTGAAAATGTTTCTGATGTTGTAGTGGGAGATCATTTTGTATCCAGTGATCACCAGATGGAGTGGTTCAGTATTAGGACTAGGGCTGTTAGAATCCATTCAAAGGTGAGCATCTTAGACTTTAGGAAGACTAACTTTGCCAAGATGGGCCAATACCTCATGGAGTCGTTAGTGGGATGGGAACTGCTAGGGGATGTAGAAAAACAATGGGCAAAACTGAAAGGGGATATTTAAAGGGCAACCAATCTTTTTGTTAAAATGGTAAATAAAGGTAACAGGAAAAGGAGACCGCTATGGCTTTCAAAAGAAGTAGCTGAAAAAGTGAAGAAAAAGAGGGAGGCCTTCATGAAATACAAGAGATCACAGAGAGAGGAAGACAGGCATCTATATTTGGAAAAACTTAGAGAAGCTAGCAAAGTAGTCAGGAAGGCAAAGATTCAAAAAGAGGAGGAAATAGCAAATGCAATAAAATGGGGGGGATAAGACGTTTTTCAGATATGTTAGTGAGAAGAGGAAGGGCAAAAGTGGTATTGTCAGACTCAAGGGTTCAGGGGAAGAATGTGTAGAAGCTGATAAGGATAAAGCAGAATTGCTTAACAAATATTTCTGTTCTGTGTTCACAGATGAAGAACCAGGAGAAGGACCTCAGAAAACACCCACAAACAGGAACAGAAGCGAGGGACATCTTGAACAATTGTCAGAAGACTGTGTTTGTGAGAAACTAGCTAAACTTAAAGTAGACAAAGCGATGGGACCGGATGGGATACACCCTAGAATACTGAGGGAACTTGGGGACATTCTAGTAGCTCCACTGACTGACCTTTTCAATGCCTCGTTGGAGTCGGGAGTGTTGCCAAAGGACTGGAGAGAGGCTCATGTGGTGCCTTTACACAAAAGCGGAAGTAAGGATGTGGTCGAAAACTACAGGCCGGTTAGTTTAACTTCGGTGGTGAGTAAATTATTGGAAACACTGCTGAAAGAGAAAATAGTGAGGTTTCTGGAGTCCAGCGGATTACAGGATCTGAGGCAGCATGGATTCACCAGAGGCAGGTCTTGTCAGACAAATCTGATCGATTTCTTTGACTGGGTGACCAGGGAGTTGGACCGAGGGAGAGCCCTAGATGTGGTGTATTTAGATTTCAGTAAAGCCTTTGACACTGTTCCTCACAGGCGACTTATAAACAAACTGAGCACCCTAGGGATGGACCCTAAAGTTACTACTTGGGTTAGAAATTGGTTGGGTGGGAGGCGACAAAGAGTACAGGTAAATGGAGTTCTCTCTGAGGAGAAGGATGTTGCCAGTGGTGTGCCCCAGGGATCTGTCCTTGGTCCGATTCTTTTTAACATCTTTGTTAGTGGTATAGCAGAAGGGCTGTCGGGTAAGGTTTGCCTCTTTGCGTTTGATACCAAAATCTGCAATAGAGTAGACACCCAGGAAGGTGTAGATAACATGAGGAGGGATCTAGCTAAGCTTGAAGAATGGTCTAGAATTTGGCAGCTGGGATTTAATGTTAAAAAATGTAAGGTCATGCATTTGGGCTGCAGCAATCCAAGGGAGCAATATAGTATAGGGGGTAAAGTACTTTTGTCCACTAAAGAAGAGCGGGACCTATGCGTGGTTGTGTCTGATGATCTTAAAGTAGCTAAACAGGTAGAAAAGGCAACGGCAAAAGCTAGAAAGATGCTTGGGTGCATACGGAGAGTAATGGCTAGCAGAAAAAAGGAGGTGATAATGCCTCTGTATAAGTCTTTGGTGCGACCTCATTTGGAGTATAGTGTGCAATTCTGGAGACCGCACCTTCAAAAGGATGTGAACAGGATGGAGTCGGTGCAGAGGGGGCTACTAAAATAATTAGTGGTCTTCATTATAAAGCATATGAGGACAGACTTAGGGATCTTAATATGTACATCTTAGAGGAAAGGCGGGATAGAGGTGATATGATTGAGATGTTTAAATACCTCCGTGGCATAAATGTTAGGGAGAGAGCCTCTTTCAATTGAAAGCAAGTTCTGCTACGAGGGGACATGGGATGAGGGTGAAGGGAGATAGATTCAGGAGTGATATGCGGAAATATTTCTATATGGAAAGAGTAGTGGATCCGTTGAATAGTCTCCCAGTGGAGGTAGTAGAGATGAGGACAGTAATTGAATTCAAAAAAGCATGGGACAAACATGAGGATCTCTAAAGGAAAAAAGGGGACTGTTGTAGTTGTTGTTATGGAAGGACAGACTAGATAGGCCATGTAGTCTTTTTCTGTCGTCATATTTCTATGTTTCTCATAAAGTGGAGGAGTGGCCTAGTGGTTGGGGCAAGGTACTTCAGGCCAGAAGGTCAAGGGTTCAAATCTCACTAGAGGACAGCAACCTTGGGCTGGAAGGACTGGGGTTTCTAGTCCCACAGGTGCTCCTTGTGGTCTTGGGCAAGCCACTTAACCCTCTATAGCCCATGTTCCCTGTAAAATAGTTATCTCCATGTTATAATGCCCTGTTCAATGTAAACTGCACTGATGCAGAATAGCACGGTATATAAGAGAATGTAAATAAATAAAGTCAGTCAGGTCAGGATGTACAAGTGCAGCAATCACACCATCCAGCCTATTAGCAAGACCACAGGCCAAGATTTTTGCATCACTATTGAGAAGTGATATGGGGCGGTAGCTGCCGCACTCCAAAGCGGGGGGTGGGGGGGGGGCCTTCCTTGGGAATCAGGGAAATATCGGCATCATACATTCTTTCAGGTAGGCAACCAACTACTAAGGCCTTGTTAAAGACGCGTTTGAGAATGGGCACCAAACAATCAACAATCCCCTTATACCATTCTATTGAGAGGCTGTCCGGGCTCATTACCTTCCCTGATTCAAACAATTTAATAGTGAGTTCTATCTCCGGCTCTGATATATCTCGATCTAGAAATACCTGCTGATCTGCTGACAATGACGGCAGGCGCACTCCCTCCAGAAACTTGGAGGTCGCCTCTGTTGACCCCGTGCACTCAGAGTTATATAGTGTTTCATAAAAAGCGTGAAAGTTCTGGGCTATGCCCTCTGTGTCTCAGTGTAGCTGCTGGTTCTGGTCACAGATAGCGCCGATAAGCCGACTAGCACACTTTTTGTGTAACTGCCAGGCAAGTCATTTCGCCACACTTCAAAAAATTACGCCGGGGTTCAAACAGCAAGTAATGCTTTTATTAAGGATAGTTTGTTTCTTCAATCCAAAATAGAAGCTTTGTAAAATGTTGACGGGCCAGAAATCTTAGATTTTTGCATTTTCCTAAGATTCGTCTCATTTCCCCTTTGGAGCTTTTTAAAAAATATGTTAAAGAGATATTGTGTTCTTCTTCTTTTGTTGATTCTTCTATTTCTTCCATATATTATTTACCACATCGAGTTTTGGATAAAGCTCCAGAAGGGGAAATGGATCACTTAGTTGATTTGGATGAATTAGATTTAACTACCTTTCTGGAGACCTCCTTTGAGAAGGTCTCTCAGAGGGCGACATTGTTGGTTACTTTTCATCCAGAGGCGGTGAATGGGATGGTTTTTCGTCTTTACTTTTCTAAGAAGAATATTTCTTTTTGTGGTCAACCATTAATGCTTTTTCCTGATGTTGCAAAAGTCACCCAATCACGTTGAAATTTTTTTCTTCAAATTAGACCTAGGGTTTTGGCTATCGGAGCTACGTTTTATTTGAAGTACCCCTGTAAGTGTTTGGTCACCTACAGGTGTACAAAATTTACTTTCATGGAACCATCACAGTTGGAACGGTTCCTGCTTGATAAGGATAATGATAAGTAAGGATGTTAATTTTCCTTGGTTTTTTTGGGGGGTTTTGGTTGTTTGTATGATTGGGGTCTTCATTATTAGTGGGGGTGTGGGCCCTTAGATAGTCTTTCTTGATGTGGGCTTGTATTTCTTCCGATTTAAAAAATTTTCCTTTGCATTTTCTTATTTCCTAAGTCAAAATTGGTTGTTTATTTTTCCTAAATATTTACTTTGTATACATTTGAAAATTTTGAAAAAAAAAAAATTCCGCCTGGTGAGTCTGAGCAATAACTCAATCCATTCCATCTCAATGGCCTCTATCTGCTGACGTACTCCTATCATCTTCGTATAGATTATTTTATTCCCAATATTCTTGTGTTCCTTTTGCAGGGTTTCAAGTTGTGTCCTTAGTTGCAGTAACTGAGCATCTATCTCCCGCTTTCGGTGTGATGCAAGTTGCAACTGTCACCCTTTAATGTATGCTTTCCTGGTGTCCCACAGCGGCCACAGATACCTCCCCCCTATCATTGTTTTGCAGTTAGTCAGCCCACCATTCTCGCATGAGATCCTGCATCTATTGTTCTTTAAGGAGGGGAACATTTGCTCGCCATGGTCCTGGACCCGAGGGGTGGGTCATTCGGCCCAAATCCACCCCTTGATCGCTCACCAGGGGAGTCATGATCTGGCACTCAATCACCAGTACCAGTTCCGTCTCCTGTCCGCAGATAAGATCCAGCTGGGAATATCTGTGCATCTTCGCCGAACAATGTGTATAATTTCGCTCACAGGGGTGTATCGTTCTCCACATAGCTACCCAACCTGCCGCGAGCAATGCTTTCTGCAACGCTGCCCCATCCGGTAGCGGAGATACCTGCTTGATCTGGCCTGATCTGTCTGTTGTGCTTAGGGCACAATTCATATCTCCTCCTACCCATACTGACCCCCTGGCACTCTTCCCGAAGACGGAGAATGACTGCTGGAGAAAAACCTTTTTATTCCATTTGGGGCATATATAGACATTAGGGAGATCTCCTGATTGTCGATACTACCAGTTGCTCATACCATGCGACCCTGTGAATCGCCACCTGTCTCCTCCACCACAAAGGGAATGTTCTTATTAATCAGAATTGCTAAACCCCGCTTTTTAGAATTGTGGACAGAATAGAAGACTTGCCCCCAGCAGCCTCTCTGGAGCTTATCAGCCTCAGTTGGCACCAGTCTCACCTCCTGTAAGAGTGCTATGTCCACTTTCTCTCTGTGCAGGTAGCACAGCACTATCCTCCGCTTGATAAGGCTATTCAGGCTTCCCATATTTAGCATTTATATTTTAAGAATCATTTAGGAATCAGACCTGTATCCAAAGTGTTATACCCAAGAGTATCAGTAGAGGATCTCCGCTTGCCCAGTACTTCTAGCTTGTCAAATGTCGCTAGCTCCTCAACTTCCACCCCATCTCCCCCACTGCCGCTCCACTTTACCCCAATGATCTAAACAATCACCCACATATTAGGATCCCTTTTCCCCGAACCCCACTCCCCTTTTCAAAGCCAACATATAGCAAACAAAAAAGATAAATACAGTCCTCTTTTTGGGTATAGTTCTCAGGCTTCCTTCCTCATGGGGGTCGCACAGGCTCCGGGTTGTGTTTTAACTAGACCTCTGTCCTTCATTTTCTTCCATCCTGTGCCATTCCTCCGCTGAGCTAGAGGTATATGAATATTCTGCAGGGCAGTCTCCATAATACAAGATAAGTCTGAGTATAGTTCTTAAGGTGAATGATGCCTTGCCATAGGGACATTATGCTATTGCTGCTGGTCTCTTATTCCTAGTGCTCCGAGTCAGGAGTCCACATACTCAACAGGGTCTGTCAGGCCGTCAAGCAAGCTCACACATCCGCTTGAGCACTGATGGGTGTGATCTTGCCCAATTGACGAGGGGAGCCTTTCTCCAAGGCACCATGCAGACCATCCAGGGTGCTTCAGTTAGACTCTGATGAAGCTGAGGATTTCCCGGAGGCTGCTGGGGTCCTCTTAATTGGGGACCCTGGTGCTGTTTGGTGAGGTTGGCCACCCGGTCCCCGCCTGGCTTTCATTTGCTCCAACAGCTTATCTACTGCTTCAGGGGATCTCAGGAAAAGTCGTAGCCCTTGGACCACCGCAGTCAGGCGGGCCAGGAACCAGTTAGCAGTCCTGATGTCTGCTTTAACCAGAGCCTCACGGTATGGGAGCAGGGTTTTCCTTTTTTGAGCCATCTCAGCACTAATAACACCTGCGCCACAATCTCTAAGCATCAGACAAGTAAGATTTCTCCATAAATGAAAGGCACACAGTAACTGGAATAGATGGTCATGTCTGATATCTCCTAGAGGGCGACAAGCAGGGTAGAAACTGTATGTTTCCCCATGAATACTCTTCCCCTTTTTAAAGAGGAAGAGAACAATGGAGGAAAATTTAATTACTAAAGGTATATGAGCTGAGATGGAATTAGTTAATGCATAGGAGATAACTTAATATAATCACAATTACTTATAAATCATTTTACAAAGTTGTATTAATAAAATAAATTTAACATATTTTAAAATTACAATAAAAGAGTCTACCTTACAACATATGTTCTATATTTGTTTGTGGGTTTTCTTTTTCACTCTATTAAAATTATCAGAAAAATAGTTGGTAGAGGTATGACTCGGATATCTCAAATGTCTCAGTGTTTATTTGAGCTCAAATAATTGTTAAAAAGTGTTCCTGAGAGAACAATTCTTATCACATCCAATGTCAGATGGTTCGTTGGGGCCCATAAAAGTGTTTTTTCTTGTCTGTGCTTCAGTTCAGCACTTCTCCGGAGCGTCAGGATCTTGTTGGCAGCTTCCAGGCTCAGCGGCCTATACTTAGTGGATTTTTAATCAGGAGGCAGCTGATTCTTATTTTTCAACCTGAGGACTCAGGATCCCCTTCCCTACTACTATTTCCCCTTACCCTTCCTACTTACTAAAAAAAATCACTAAAAAAGGAAATTATGCAAGCTTGCTTGAGGAAAATAAAAAAATCTCTCACAAATTCACTCATTCAGATCTCCTATACCCACTCAGTCACAATCCTTCCATCAATCATTCACTTTCCCACTGCCGCTCAACCCCTCAGCCTAAATCATGCACCAGAACCTCACCCAAGTCTTTCACCCCTTCACTGTTCTGCTACCATATACCAACATTCATTCCCTTCATTCATTAATCTTTCCTATCTTAACTCTCCTTAAAACTTCACTTATAACCCCACTTTATAGAAACATAGAAACATGATGACAGACAAAGACCACATGGCCTATCTATTCTGTCCTTCCATATCAACCACTACAACAGTCCCCTTTTTTCCTTTAGAGATCCTGTGTTTGTCCCAAGCTTTTTTGAATTCAGATACTGTCCTCATCTCTACCACCTCCACTGGGAGACTATTCCACGGATCAACCACTCTTTCCGTAAAGAAATATTTCCGCATATCACTCCTGAATCTATCCCCTTTCACCCTCATCCCATGTCCCATCGCAGCAGAGCTTGCATTCAATCGAAAGAGGCTCTCCTCCTGTGCATTTATGCCACGGAGATATTTAAATGTCTCAGTCATATCACCTCTATCCCGCCTTTCCTCTAAGGTATACATATTAAGATCCTTAAGTCTGTCCTCATATGCTTTATAATGAAGACCATTATAGATTATATTGTGCCAGAAGGACTGGGGTTTTCTAGTCCCAAAGGTGCTCCTTGTGAACTTGGGCAAGCCACTTAACTCTCCTTTGCCTCAGGTACAAAAAGACTGTGAGCCCTTCTGGGACAAGGGAATGTGATAGCACTTGGTGGTAAATGATTAAATAACTAAAAATATTTTATTTCTTTTAATATACTTCCCTTTGGTGCTCACAAATTGGGATGTGTCAAGGGAAGAGTTTATATTTTTAACCCTTTCCAGGCCGAGCCCAAAACTCTTGGGATCCGAAATTCTGACTAAATATTCCTGTCAAATGGTATATAATACATGACCATAGCAGAAGGAAAATCACTATTAGAACATATTGAATAAGATGGGTACAATTTTCCTGAAATATGCAAAAATTAACCCGGCTGCAGAATGTGGATTAAAAATTTAAAGTAGGCCTTGAAAGGGTTCCAATCTCCTCTATTTTCCTATGTGGAGCCCATTTTTAAAATCAGGCTCTTTCTCTCATGCAGTGTCAGTGAGCTGAGGTCAGTGAAGTACGTCAGCAGAGATAGGCAATTACAGCTGACCAACATGCAACAGTGTCACCTAACAGATCCCTCCTCTTGCCAAACTTTCTCCCAGAGCTTTGGGATGGATCCTGGAAAATACAGCAAAGCTGCAGCCTTTGAACAGCTGTGGCTCCCTTTAAAAAAAAAAATCACCGCTGGCTGAGGAGGAAAAAAACCCCTCCAGGTATTTATTATTTTATTTTATCTTTTCTTTTTTGGTTACTTTCTTCCGGACCATTTTAAATGCCTACCGTGGCATTTACCCAAATATTAATATTTTCCTAAATTTTTCCCAGTTTGAATTCTTTCCCTATCTAAATTTGAATTCTTTACAAACAAAAATTTTCTTTCAAATACTTAGGGATCCTTTCCTTATTATTTCACCTGGATTTCCTAATGATCCGATATGTGCTCAATCTATGTAAAATAGTTAATATTTTCTCTGTAAAATAGTTATTATGTGCTCAAAAATGTTCTATATAATTGATGTTTACCATGTTCTCTGTAAACCGCCCCTGATCTCTGGAAGGGGCGATATAGAAAAAGCGCACAAATAAATAAATAAATAAATAAAAAGTCATATTATGATCATCGGAACCATTACCAAACCCAGGGAACGACACTTCTAACTTTTAGGTGGTTTCTGTTTCTCCAACCCAAACACTCAGAAGCTCCAGAGAATACACTTCCACCAACCATGTCTCCCCACTACTTTTTCTAGCGCCATCTTTTTCTTCTTCTTCTTCCTCTTTCCAACTAGAAATGCAATCCAGCCACATATTTTCTTTTTTTTCTTCATAGTCCTTGATGTAAATTTGATGATTAGGTGGAGAACAGATTTTAATTTATATACACACTCAGATATCATGATATTTGGAACAGACTTTTCTTCTCCTTGACACAATAATGGGGAAGAATGTGTCTGACCATGAAACCAGAGCTCCAGCACTTTCTGGATTATGTATTTCAGTTTCCCAATCTTTGTATACTGTACTATCAACCATAGCAAAGGCAGAAGGAAAAATATTGGGAGATTATAATTTACATAATTCTTGCCATCCTGACTTTGATCCAACTCTGTTAGAATCTTTGAACTTCTGTCTGTAATTTTCAACATTTCAACTCGAGACAATTCCAGCACTATACTAGTTCCCACTTTCTCTTCTATTTGGACCTCTCCATCCACTGGAGCGGTTTCCATTTCTGTCTTTAGAGTCAGGATTTTATTCTTCTCCTTAGAAAAAATACTGTCACCCTTCAGATCCTCCTTTCTAACAACTCCTATCTCAGGATCCTCAAGCAGATTTTTCTCTAAACTGCAGTCTCCTTCCTCCCAACATGACCTTTTAGTCTCCTTTAACTCTTCCTCTCTTTCTTTTCCAGTAGTAGGCAATACTCTTGACTTACCCGATCTTGATCCTCTTTAAAACTCTTGCCCCCAATGAAGGTAGCCACAACTTGATCAGAAACTTCTACTAGAGGTGAATAGACATCCTCCTCTCCTCCTTTCACTTCCAGCAATTTCTCCACAAACTGGAATTCTTCCATTCTCTCTGTCTGTTGGATTGGTTCAACTCATCCATCCAATCCACCTTCTGCTGGAATCACTGCTTC
The DNA here is from genome assembly GCA_033557465.1 of Ichthyophis bannanicus. NCBI lineage: Eukaryota > Metazoa > Chordata > Amphibia > Gymnophiona > Ichthyophiidae > Ichthyophis > Ichthyophis bannanicus. The sequence goes on along the minus strand of CM066031.1, from coordinate 1,252,286,996 downwards.
AACAGGAGTAAAATCTGATTCTTTCACTTCCTCTAGAAGATCTTCCTTTTATTCATCTGGACAAGATTTAACATTCTGTGTCACTTCCACACTTTTTCCCAAAAGAGAGATTTCTGTTACCATGCCGGCATTCCCTATAGGACAGTTTTACTTTTCCTGGCCTCAAGGATAACCTGCTCCTTTTCTTGATAGTGGAGCAGTCTTACAACTAGAGCATGTGGCTTTTTGCTCTGTTCCTGGTCTCGGCCGGGTCTCTCTGCTTGGCCCACCCTCTCTTCTAACTCAGAGATCCAATTGATCAGTGCGTCAAATCACTCATCAAATTTTGCTGAGACTGGATATAATTTCAACCTTGGAGGCCCAGATCTCCCTCATGATTTCGGTCATATTGTCAAGAGGGAGAGCATCTGAGCTTGGTTCATCGAGTGCCTTTTGGGCCACCATTTTGGGTGCCAGGGTCTGCTGTGCCAGTGGGGTGTTTTTACTTGCACTCACGCTTCCCGCACTCCCTGTCTTCTCGGAGCGCATCCGCAATGGCTTTGGCATCTTTCCCGGACTAGGTGTGCTCTTTTGTTGTCCTCTGGTCACAGGTTGTAATATGGTATCTATATAGTCTCCTGAAGCCTGGCTTATACACACCTACTCACACTGAAACTGGAACTGGAAGCCCTATGATCATCTCTTATGCTTCCACTTGGCTCCTTTGTTCCTTGCAGGAACATAGACTAGCCCTTTCCCCAGTGACTTGAGCCCACCTCAAGTCACTACATTAGGAAGCCTTCCTTTTCAAGGCACCTATTCTTTGGAACTCTCTTCCCTCATCCTCTAAGTCGAATCCTCCGTTAAGAGGTTCAAGGTGGCTCTTCAGACATACTTTTCATTCTCACAGATGACTGCACCTAGACTCAATGCTAGGTGCCTGGAAGGTGGCTCTTCGCCTAATTTCTTTTTTTCTATCCTGTCTCCCTCTTTTTTTCTAGATAGGCTTTCCTATTGTATGACTGGAGTTTCTTTCTTCTTTTTTTCACTTATTTGTAAGTTGTAAATCATTTTAATATTGCCCAAGATGTGGTATAGCAAATACTATTAAAGCATAAAGTGTAAGAAGGAAACATCTATATAGCGAAAAAATAGCCTAAAGGTCCATTTATGGTTGTGCTCTAGAGCAAAGCACTAATAAGTTAGTTTAAGTATTTTCCACATCCACAGAGGTCTCCGACATTTCTGCTAGATTCAGACTATCTTTGAGAGACTGGAGCCTTCTGCTGAGCATCGCTCTTGCTAGAGACATAATATACTCTGGTGATTGAATGAAATCCACAGGAATCTTGAGAATCTCTACAAAATATTTCCTAAACATAACTTCCAGAATTACCATGGGAGATTTAGGGAAGTTGAAGAAACACAAATTCACTCACCTACTCTGGATCTCCAAAACCTCAACTTTCCTGTGGAGTACTCTTTTATCTTTCACTAGAGCCAAATTTTAGTCCTGTACTTGCACCACTCTGGTCTAATTCAGAGATTATCCTTCCATCGCTGTAGTTTGCCTTCTTACTTTGTGTGTGTGTGTGTGTGGGGGGGGGGGGGGGGACAAAGGGTAAGGAAATCATACCTGGCAGGGGGCAGGGGGACAAGTTCACAATTAGTGCCTGCAACCTTTTTTGGGGGGGCATCCCCCCATGCCACTCCCAACTATGCTTATGTCTCCTATGCTTAATAAGGGTAGGCATATGAGATAGCAACAGTGCTAACATGCAGGAGAATGACGTTTAGGCCTGCCTTAGACCAGTTGGTGAGCCCAGAAGAGACATCCAGCATACCTGTGTGCTGCAGGGAAATTCCTTGTATGAAAAAGAGAATGGAAAGGTTCAGGCTTTTGTGCCATTCTTGTCAGCAGCAGGTATTGGTTCACCTGAAGCATCTACTGGAAAGATTAGATTAGGATAAAGGAAATTAAAATTAAACTAGCAGAAACTCACTGAAACTCAGCAAAGACATATGTTCATTGGCTTGGCACTGGGTATTCACCAGAGCCAACTCCTTGTCACCACCTCTCTCCTCCCTCTCTATGTCCCCAGCTATAATTCTCTGCCTCTTTATCAATCAGGCTTCTTTTTTCCAGCAGTCCTTCTCTCTCTCTCACAATCACGTCCTTATCCCCAGTGGTCACACTTCCCTCCCCCCTAAGGATCACTCTAAATGCTCTAAGCCAGTGATGGCTAACCTTTTTGAGCCCGAGTGCCCAAACTGCCGCACAAAACCAAAGAATTTCCTCAAAGTGCCAGCACGTCAATTAAAGCCCCATTTGCATAAGGTGCTTCATTTGCATAAATATTTGCATAATGTTACCATACACTAACTTTTAGTAAACATGCCTCTTAATGAGTATATGGATAAAGAAAGACTAAAAGGTTTCTACATTACTATAATCCAGTACCAACCGCCAGGCACATTAGGAACTACTACAAACGCTGCCCATTTAGAACCCATAGCAAACCCGCCGTATCCTAACAGCACTACCAGGACTCACAAAGCACCATACTCTACCTATCAAAAGGCAACACTGCAAATATTAAACCAATACATCTCAGAGAACAACAATACATGACCTACTGGGGAAAGAACAAGTGGCAATGTCAAATAGGAATTATATAAACAGAATACCTCAGCTCAGTTACACATGCAGAACAGACCATCACCAAACAAGGAATCACAATTTAGAAACAGGAAGACAATAATTAAACTGGGAACCCCAAAAGCCAAACTTGGAATATACAACAACACTGTAGAAATAAAACTATATATTAATTTCCTCTTGTACTAAACAAAGCGCAAAAATTAATGATGCACATTTCCCAGAGCTGACATATTCCAGTTAATAAATTCAAAATAAAGAGATATTTTTCTACCTTTTGTGCATTTTTTTTCAGTTGCAATTGTTCCAGCCACTTTCTTCTGGTTTCTTCGTGTCTTCTGCTAACTCTCCATCTGCTGTCCATTTGTCCTTTCTTCTGTCTTCTTCTTGTTTTTTTTTTCCATTCTCTCTCTACATCTGCTTTAACATACTAATCTTTCTCCTTTGGCTCTTTCCTCATTCCTATTTCATCTACTCAAAATTTACCCCTCCATCCTCAATCCCCACTTACTCTCCCAATACCCGGCCAATTGTAGATTTTTTATCCCTCCCACACAAAATATTTTTCCCCTCTCCATTTTACTCTCCCAGCCCCATCCCATTCTAATCCTCCCCCAACACCAGCTCCCTTCTAGTTCCAGCCTCACCCAGCATCCATTCCCTTCTAGTCCCTGCATCAGCCCATTTCCAGTCCTAGCAGCCCCCAACCCAATACCAGTCCTATCCCCCCTCATCAACCCACTTCCAGTCCTAACCCCCCATCACCCCATTTTCAGTTTAAGCCCCCCCTATAACCCATTACCAGTCCTAACCCCCCACTTCCAGTCAGCCCCCCATAGCCCATTGCCAGTCCTAACCCCCCCATCAGCCCACAGTCCATTACCAGTCCTAACCCCATCAGCCCACCTCAAGTCCTAACCCCTCCCCATCAGCCCATTTCTTGTCCCCGCCCCCCCATAGCCCATTATCAGTCCTAAACCCCCCCATAGCCCATTACCAGTCCTAACCCATCAGACCACCTCCAGTGTTAACCCCCCATCAGCCCATTTCCAGTCCTAACCCCACCCGACAGCCCCCCTCAAGTCCTAGCCCCTCCCCATCAGCCCATTTCCAGTCCTAACCCCCCCTCTCTAGCCCATTAGCAGTCCTAACCCCCCCATAGCCCATTACCAGTCCTAACCCCCATCACCCCATTTCCAGACAGCCCCCATCAGCCCACAGCCCATTAGCAGTCCTCACCCCCCCTAGCCCATTAGCAGTCCTAACCCCCCCTCCTAGCCCATTAGCAGTCCTAACCCCCCCCCTAGCCCATTAGCAGTCCTAACCCCCCCTCCTAGCCCATTAGCAGTCCTAACCCCCCCCGCCCTTTAGCAGTCCTTCCCTCCCCCTGCCCTTTAGCAGTCCTAACCCCCCCCGCCCATTAGCAGTCCTCACCCCCCCTAGCCCATTCGCAGTCCTAACCCCCCCTCTCTAGCCCATTAGCAGTCCTCCCCCCCCCTCACCCCATTTCCAGACAGCCCCCCTCAGCCCACAGCCCCTTTGCAGTCCTTTGCCCCTGGAGCCCATTCGTTGTCATTTCCGCCCTCTAGCCCATTAGCAGTCCTAACCCCCCCAGCCCATTAGCAGTCCTAACCCCCCCCTAGCCCATTAGCAGTCCTAACCCCCCTCTCTAGCCCATTAGCAGTCCTAACCCCCCATCGCCCCATTTCCAGACAGCCCCCAACAGCCCACAGCCCATTAGCAGTCCTACACACCCCCTAGCCCATTAGCAGTCCTAACCCCCCCCTAGCCCATTAGCAGTCCTAACCCCCCCAGCCCATTAGCAGTCCTAACCCCCCCCCCTAGCCCATTAGCAGTCCTAACCCCCCCTCTCTAGCCCATTAGCAGTCCTAACCCCCCATCACCCCATTTCCAGACAGCCCCCATCAGCCCACAGCCCATTAGCAGTCCTAACCCCCCCTAGCCCATTAGCAGTCATAACCCCCCCCAGCCAATTCGCTGTCCTAACCCCCCCCTAGCCCATTATCTTTCCTAACCCACCCCTCCTAGCCCATTAGCAGTCCTAACCCCCCCCCTAGCCCATTATCAGTCCTAACCACACCTCCTCGCCCTTTAGCTGTCCTAACCCCCCCTAGCCCTTTCGCTGTCCTAACCCCCCCCCTAGACCATTAGCAGTCCTAACCCCCCCAGCCAATTAGCAGTCCTAACCCCCCCCTAGCCCATTAGCAGTCCTAACCCCCCTCTCTAGCCCATTAGCAGTCCTAACCCCCCATCACCCCATTTCCAGACAGCCCCCATCAGCCCACAGCCCATTAGCAGTCCTAACCCCCCCTAGCCCATTAGCAGTCCTAACCCCCCCCTAGCCCATTAGCAGTCCTAACCCCCCAGCCCATTAGCAGTACTAACCCCCCCCCTAGCCCATGAGCAGTCCTAACCCCCCCTCTCTAGCCCATTAGCAGTCCTAACCCCCCATCACCCCATTTCCAGACAGCCCCCATCAGCCCACAGCCCATTAGCAGTCCTAACCCCCCCTAGCCCATTAGCAGTCCTAACCCCCCCTCCTAGCCCATTAGCAGTCCTAACCCCCCCCAGCCCATTAGCAGTCCAAACCCCCCCCCAGCCCATTAGCAGTCCTAACCCCCCATCGCCCCATTTCCAGACAGCCCCCATCAGCCCACAGCCCCTTCGCAGTCCTAACCCCCCCTCGCCCATTAGCAGTCCTATCCCCCCCCTCCTAGCCCATTAGCAGTCCTAACCCCCCCTCCTAGCCCATTAGCAGTCCTAACCCCCCCTCCTAGCCCACTAGCAGTCCAAACCCCCCCCCCAGCCCATTAGCAGTCCTAACCCCCCCTAGCCCATTAGCAGTCCTAACCCCCCCCCTCCTAGCCATTAGCAGTCCTAACCCCCCCCCCTAGCCCATTAGCAGTCCTAACCCCCCCCCCCCTAGCCCATTAGCAGTCCTAACCCCCCCCCCCAGCCCATTAGCAGTCCTAACACCCCCCCCCCAGCCCATTAGCAGTCCTAACACCCCCCCCCCCCGGCAAATTTAAAAAAAGAAAAAGAGGGCTCTGGCTGCTGCCGCGGACGCGGCAGCATGCAGTGTCCCGCGGGGCCCCCTCCGCCCGCTAAGCCCCTCTGCAAGGGCTTTCAGATTCGCGAGGGAGACAGCGTCTCCCTCGCGTCTCTTGTTAAGCCCGCAGGGGCTAATGGGAAATTTCCCATCAGTCCCTCGCGTCTAAAGGGGCTGATGGGAAATTTCCCATTAACCCCTACGGGCTTAACAGAGACGCGAGGGAGACGCTGTCTCCCTCGCGAATCTGAAAGCCCTTGCAGAGGGGCTTAGCGGGCGGAGGGGGCCCCGCGGGACACTGCATGCTGCCGCGTCCGCGGCAGCAGCCAGAGCCCGCTTTTTCTTTTTTTGCGGACCTTCACGCGTGCCAGCTGCAAGGCCTTCGCGTGCCACAGCTGGCACGCGTGCCATAGGTTCGCCATCGCTGCTCTAAGCATTTTACAGAGGCATGCTTCCCTAAGTGAGTGGGTGTATGTATATGTGTGCATCTGCATGTGCTTCTGGGATTCCATAGGCTCTAACCGAGCTGGGTGTGTACTAGTAACAAGGTGGGCTGTGAGTTGAGGGTGGAATCTGAGTGTGGGGAAGGATGTAAGATACGGTGTGGGAGGAGATTTGGCGTCAATGGTGCTCTGATTACAAGATGATAAATAAAGGGGGAATGACTCTGAGTGTGTGTTGGTGACTCAGCCCCCTTCTTCCTCTTCTCTCACTTAATCCACCTCCTTTCCAAAAGGACTGAGCGAAGCTCTTACAGAAACATATTCATTTTATACATTTCTTTTCAATTTGATACATGCAGACTTTCTATTGGTCCCAACGCCCCCATCCAATCAGGGACCCTCTCTGGGCCTAGCACTCTGCTCCCTCCTCTAGGATTGTTCTGACAATGGTACAGTTTCTAGGTATTGATACAATTCTACTCAGGGCCGGATTTACGTATACGCCATGTACGCCATGGCGTAGGGCCCACAGCCGGCAGGGGCCCACAAAAAAAGAACCAGGTTTTTTTTTTTAAACTCAATTAAAAAAAAAAACCTGGTGGCTGCCGCCGCGGGGCCCCCTCTGCTGCCGCGGGGGCCCCGTCTACAAGCTGGTCGGGTCGGGTCTCTCTCCCTCCCTCCCTCGCTGCAGGCTGCGAGAGACGCGAAGATAGAGCGTCTCCTCGCGTCTGTGTTAAGCCCGCAGGGGCTGATGGGATTTCCCATCAGCCCCTGCGGGCTTAACACAGACGCGAGGAGACGCTCTCCCTTCGCGTCTCTCGCAGCCTGCAGCCTGCAGCGAGGGAGGGAGAGAGACCCGACCCGACCGGACCGGACCGGACCCGACCAGCTTGTAGACGGGGCCCCCGCGGCAGCAGAGGGAGCCCCGCGGCGGCAGCCACCAGGTTTTTTTTTAAATTAAATTTTACTTTAGGCCGGGGGGGGGGTAGGACTGGTAATGGGCTATGGGGGGGGTAGGACTGGTAATGGGCTATTGGGGGGCTGGGGCTGGAAATGGGCTGGGCTGGGCTGGGCTGGGGGGGGTTAAGGCTAGAGGTGGGCTGATGGGGTTAGGACTGGTAATGGACTGTGGGCTGTTGGGGGGGCTTAGAACTGGCAATGGGCTTTGGGGGGGGGGTTAAGACTGGTAATGGGCTGTGGGCTGATGGGGGCTGTCAGGTAATGGGCTATGGGGGGGGCAAGGACTGGAAATGGGCTGGGGGGTTAAGACTGGAGGTGGGCTGATGGGGTTAGGACTGGTAATGGGCTGTTGGGGGGGGTTAGAACTGGTAATGGGCTTTGGGGGGGTTAAGACTGGTAATGGGCTGTGGGCTGATGGGGGTTGTCTGGTAATGGGCTATGGGGGGCTAGGACTGGAAATGTGCTGGGGGGTAAAAACTGGAGGTGGGCTGATGGGGTTAGGACTGGTAATGGGCTGTGGTGGGGGGTTAGAACTGGTAATGGGCTTTGGGGGGGTTAAGACTGGTAATGGGCTGTGGGCTGATGGGGGTTGTCTGGTAATGGGCTATGGGGGGCTAGGACTGGAAATGGGCTGGGGGGTTAAAACTGGAGGTGGGATGATGGGGTTAGGACTGGTAATGGGCTGTGGGCTCATGGGGGGGGGGTAGGACTGGCAATGGGCTATGGGGGGCTGACTGGAAATGGGTTGATGGGGTTAGGACTGGAAGTGGGCTGATGGGGGGTTAGGACTGGTAATGGGTTATAGGGGGGGCTTAAACTGAAAATGGGGTGATGGGGGGTTAAGGACTGAAAATGGGGTGATGGGGGGTTAAGGACTGTAAGTGGGGTGATGGGGGGGCTAGGACTGGTATTGGGTTGGGGGGTTGCTAGGACTGGAAATGGGCTGATGGATGGCTAGGACTGGAAATGGGCTGATGCAGGGACTAGAAGGGAATGGATGCTGGGTGAGGCTGGAACTAGAAGGGAGCTGATGTTGGGGAGGATTAGAATGGGATGGGGCTGGAAGAGTAAAATGGAGAAGGGAAAAATATTTTGTGTGGGAGGGATAAAAAATCTACAATTGGCCGGGTATTGGGAGAGTAAGTGGGGATTGAGGATGGAGGGGTAAAATTTGAGTGGATGAAATAGGAATGAGGAAAGAGCAAAAGGAGAAAGATTAGTATGTTAAAGCAGATGTAGAGAGAGAATGGAAAAAAATCTAGAAGAGAGAAGAAAGGACAAATGGACAGCAGACGATGGAGAGTTAGCAGAAGACACGAAGAAACCAGAAGAAAGTGGCTGGAGCAATTGCAGCTGAAAAAAATGCACAAAAGGTAGAAAAATATCTCTTTATTTTGAATTTATTAATTGGAATATGTCAGCTCTGGTAAATGTGCATCATTAACATCTGTGCTTTGTTTAGTACAAGAGCAAATTAATGTATAGTTTTATTTCTACAGTGTTGTACATTCCAAGTTTGGCTTTTGGGATTCCCAGTTTAATTATTGTCTTCCTATTTCTAAATTGTGATTACTTGTTTGGTGATGGTCTATGTTCTGCATGTGTAACTGAGCTGAGGTGTTCTGTTTATATAATTCCTATTTGACATTGCCACTTGTTCTCTTTCCCCAGTAGGTCATGTATTGTTGTTCTCTGAAATGTATTGGTTTAATATTTGCAGTGTTGCCTTTTGATTGGTAGAGTATGGTGCTTTGTGAGTCCTGGTAGTGCTGTTAGGATACGGCGGGTTTACTATGGGCAGTGTTTGTAGTAGTTCCTAATGTGTCTGGCAGTTGGCACTGGATTATAGTAATGTAGAAATCTTTTAGTCTTTCTTTATCCATACACTCATTAAGAGGCACGTTTACTAAAAGTTAGTATATGGTAACATTATGCAAATATTTATGCAAATGAGGCCCCTTATGCAAATGAGGTCCGCACCCCCCTTGGGCCGCCCCTGCTGGGGGCCCACAATTTTTGTTGGCGTAGGGCCTCACTCAAGGTAAATCCGGCCCTGATTCTACTGCAAGGTCATTAGGCTCAGAGAATGTGAGAATGCAGAACACTGGAATATATCTATCATCAGCATGGAAGAAATGAATAGAGGATTCATACAAACTTATCAAAAGCAGTTTAAAGCGGATTCTCAAACTTCTACTGACTTTGGTCTTTCTCAGCATTTATTATTTCCAAGTGGGGGTGGGGAACTCAGGCCTAGTTTACAGGCCTCTCATACGTTCTACAGGCTATTATAGGCCATAGCTTACCACAGAGGGACATGACTTGCCTACAAATGAGGGTCTGTCTCACTGCTGCTGCCGCCACTTCCGAGAAAACAAAAAAGTGCCGGCCGCGGCAGGGCAATGGTGGGGGTGGCCAACACTTTAAATCAGCTCTGAACTGGCTTTCATTAATTCACAATATGCTTTGAATTGAGAGGGAGTTTTTCTCATATGGTTTATGTGGAATGTTTTAGCTCTGCTCTGCTCTGCTCAGATTGTTGGGGAAAGGACCTTCCAGGAGGCCGTTTTGATGGATGCAGAATATATGTTTAGATTTAATGCAATATGGGAGAGCATATGTGTGTGGGAGGCAGGGCCGGCCCACCCACTAGATGGGTTAAGCAGCTGCCTAGGGCAGCAGATCACTGTGTGTGGTAGGCCATGTGCTTCAGTACCTATGGCCTGCTGCACCCCCGCATGCCAAGCCACACCGTCCTTCCCCTCCTCCGTGATTAACTGTCCCCCGCTGCTGCTAATTCTGGTGGCGGGGGGTGGCTAGGCTCGGCGTCAGGCCATGTGCTTCAGCACACCTGGTCTGCCACTTCTGAAACCCCAAAGTTATGTCAGAGGGGGAGTCATAAGTGGCAGGTCATGTGTGTCAAAGCACATGGCCTGCACCTGAGCCGAGCCGTACCCCCCCTCAACCCCACCGTCGGAATTGGCAGTAGCATGACTCAGCACAGGGGGGCATGGCTCAGCGCACCGGGGGGGGGGGGGGAGGGGTCGGGGGGAGGCACGGCTGGGTTAGCACAGACACCTCAAAATGTGCTACTGGCGCATTCCTTAGTAAACATAAGAACATAAGATATGCCATACTGGGTCAGACCAAGGTCCATCAAGCCCAGTATCCTGTTTCCAACAGTGGCCAATCTAGGTCATACGTACCTAGCAGTTTCCCCAAAAGACACAGGTTCCACAATGCTTGTACTGGGTCAAGCATTGATATCCTGGGTCCCTTCTTAATAATGGTTTTTGGACCATTCCTCCAGGAACTTGTCCAAACCTTTTTTAAACCCATCTACACTAACAGCCTTTACTACATCTTCCAGTAACAAGTATGAGCCTAGCTTCTTATTTCTTTCCTCTCATAGTGTACATAGTTTCATAGAGTTTTTGTTTGGCGACACTGTTTATTGCTCCTTTCTGGTGTATATTGGAGGTTTTGTTTCACATGTATGACTAGCTATGCTTTCTAGGGGTCTCCTTTGTCAACAGCATACTGGTTTCTGGTGCTTAAGGAGAGAGCTCTTCTACTGTTGTGGCAGGCTATGGCCTAGCATGGCCTGCTACTATGAAAGGCCTGTAAGTTAGGCCTGGATCCTAACTCCCATTATAGCTAGAAAAAGAACCAAAAATCTGTGAAAAATGAGAAAACTGTTTTAAACTGCTTAATAAGAAGTTTTTATGAATTCATAAGTCTATTATTCTCTTGTGTGTGAAAGAACAGAAATGTTTCAATATATGCATTCCTGGAGCTAGGGATAACCTTGCAGTAGAGAAGTAACGAAATCAAGAACTGCACCATTGTTAGAGCAATCCTAAGGGAGGGGGCCGGTTGCTAGGCTCCGGAGGGATTTCTGATTGGACAAATGAAGGGAATGTAAAACCAATGAGAAGTTTGCATGTATCGAGTTGGAACCAATAGAAAGTTCTCATGTATCAAACTGAAAAAGAGGTATAAATGGTTATGTCTCTGTATAAACGTTTGCTCAGTTCCTTTTGAAGCTTTGACTGACTGGGCCTGTGCACAATAAACTGGCTTGGACCCTATCAATTGACTCCTGGACTTATTCATTGATTGCACTTTGCTACAGCGTATTCTTGGTGCGTTGGCCGGGAAGTGCGAGTGGTAAATGGTATTCAAGTGAATAATCCACGTAATTTGCCTTGAGGTTTGGCCCGGTTGGAACCGTGTCTGTCCGACCGCGGGGGAAACGTCAGGCACCACCGGCCCCTTTGTGCCGGAGAGGGTTCCGCCTGCCTCGGTGGGCCATCGGGTCCAGCTGGCCAACACCTCCGACCCGGGGGAGTCCAGGTTCCAACTCAGAAGCTGGTGTGGTATCGGGGACCGGATCCGGTGAGTAGACATTTTTGTGATTCAATAGTCAGAAAGAACAGCCTGGGACAACGTCTTGCGTGCGCAGGACTAATTTGGTATAGACTAACTGGGAAATCTCGCATGAGTGTGGGCGAGACAAGGGAGCCTGATCACCTCCCATAAGGGCGGTCCTAGTAAGCTCCGCATAAGGAAAGCGGAAGCCGAAGCCATCGACCCTTCTTGTTTGAAATAGTCAGTTAGTCAGAAAACCTGGGCACTTGAAATATTGAAATATGATATCCTGTTGAAATATGCTTGCGTGTGTGAGTGAGAGGTCTTGAAATACAGGCCGAGCGAGAGCGGAATCCTAAGTAGCGCAGTTCCTGGCCAGGCGACTGCGCCCAGGTCGCGAACAGGAGGAAGTGAGTGGTGTTTGTCCCCCCCCAGTGTTCTGTGGGCTGTACGGACCCCTTACCTACAGCCATACTACCTATCCTTATTGTTCGTTGTCTTGTATGTCATTACGTGTACGTAGGGTACGTAGCGTACGCAGGTACGTTGAGTACATAGGTAGTGTATGTAGGTACGTTTAGATTATGGGAGGGACGGAGTCCACGCAAACTCCGTTGGCATGTATGATCAAGAATTTCCGTAAAGGATTTTCGGGTGATTATGGTATGAAAATGACTCCATCCAGATTAAAAATGTTATGTGAAAGGGAGTGGCCCGCGTTAGCTGCTTCATGGCCCCGTGGAGGCACCTTTATGTTTATGTTTATTAGATTTGATATACCGCTGAGGAAAATACATCACAGTGGTTTACATGGTAAAAAATAGGCTCAGAAAGGAAAGGAAGTTACAAGACGAGACAGGAAAGCAAACGAGCAGAGTCATACAACAGGACAGGACGGGGAGAGGAAGGGAGGACAGAGAAGAGCTGGTCACACAAAGGGATCGGACAGGTCGAAGGCACGGACAGGTCGAAGGCACCTTTGATTTTGAGACAGTTTTACGAATTCATCAACTTATACTAAGAATGTATCCTGACCAGTTCCCCTATATAGATTCTTGGTTAAGTGTGTGTGAACAGCAGCCCTCATGGATGAAGCGCTGTTATGAGGAGCACTGTAAAATATTTGTAGCTACTACTAGGGGAACTAGAAAAGCTAAGGAAGAGAAGCCGCCTGTGTATTCTGACCCAGAGTCCCCAGATATCCTGGCTAGGTTACCCCAGCACCCACAGAAGTTAGTTCCCACAGCACCACGACCTGAAGTAGAGCCAGAGGAGGAGCCCAAGAAAATACTGATACAGCAGCCTAAGACGCGCCCTACCCCGAGTGAAAGTCCTGAGTCAGGCCCAAGCACAGCAGGGGGACTCGAGTCCTCTGACGAGATAGAAAGCGGAGGCTCTCCTGCCAGTTCAGGGTCACCATCCAAGGAGATTTGTACCCGGGAGCCTTACGATTTAAGAAGTGTAACTCCCAAGAAGAAGGAGAAAGTGGGGCACCTAATGCCATTACGCCAAGTGCCTGGAATACCTGTTTTAAATGATCAGGGCCAGATGGCGCCAGGACCAACCAGCTTAGTTTATGTACCCTTTTCCAGTACAGATTTATTAAACTGGAAAACGCATTATGCATCCTACACAGCCAAGCCCCAGGAATTAACAGAATTAATGTCTAGCATTATGCAAACCCATCAGCCTACCTGGGCCGATTGTCGCCAGCTCCTGTCTACTCTCTTTACTACTGAAGAGCGAGGGCGAATCGGGCAAGCAGCCCTCCGTTGGTTAGAAGAAAACCCTGTGGAAAGGGGAGGAATAAATCCCCCACAAGCAGCTGTTGCAGAATATCCCAATGAAGATCCCGGGTGGGTCCCGAATGATGAAAGGGGGGCGGCGGCCCTTACCAGATTTCGCCAGGCCTTATTGCAGGGCCTGAAGAAGGGGGGCCAGAGGGCCATGAATATCGGGAAAGTATCGGAAGTTCTCCAGGGTCCAGATGAGAGCCCAGCGGCCTTTTATGAGCGGTTGTCAGAAGCTTATAGATTGTATAACCCATATGATCCCGCCGCTCAGGAAAATTTACGCATGGTAAATGCGGCCTTTGTTAGTCAGTCCCAGAGAGACATAAAGCGCAAATTGCAGAAATTGGATGGATTTCCGGGCATGAATACAGCTCAGTTAATGGAAGTCGCTCAGAAAGTATTTGTGAATCGTGAAAATGAACGAGACAGAGAAAGTGAACGAAAGAAAAAGAAGAAGGCAGATCTTCTTACTGCTGCTATAACCGAACGACGTGGAGGAGGTTTTCCTAATCAAAGGACCAGAGGACACGGAAGAGGCCGCGGAAGCGAAAAGCCTCAATTGGGTGCAAATCAGTGCACCTACTGCAAGGAAGAAGGTCATTGGAGAAATGAGTGCCCGCATCTGGACTCCGCCCCTGCAAGGGGAGGAGGGAGTCCCTGGAGGCCAGGAGGATGATTTCGAAGGAGGGGAGGAATGAACCGAACACAGTTCCAGCAAGAGAGGGAGGAAGCCATTGAGGGAGTGGCAGTAGCAACGGGCTATGACCTGGACGACATAGATGAAGACTAGGCCAGACCGGGCTCCAAGTTCACCCTGGGTCCCCAGGAGCCTATGGTCAGTTTAAAGATAGGGGACCAATATATGGAATTTATGGTAGATACAGGAGCAGAACATTCAGTAGTAGCCAAGCCAGTAGCTCCTTTGTCCTCACGATCTGTCACTATTGTGAGAGCCACTGGAAATAAAGCCACAAAGTCATTCCTACAGAACCGCATGTGTGAACTAGGGGGACAGAAGATAACGCACCAGTTCTTGTATATGCCTGAGTGCCCTATTCCACTACTGGGCCGAGACATGCTTGCCAAGCTCCAGGCCCAAATATCCTTTGCTGAAGGGGGAGAAATGAAAATGACTGTGAACCCAAAGCCTGCTGGATTGATGGTGCTCACTGTTCCCCGAGAAGGAGAGTAGCGGTTCTATAGTGCACCTCCAATAAAGTCAACTAGTCCCTGTATACCTACCAACCTTATAGCCCCACCTGAAGTATGGGCAGAAGATAATCCACCTGGCCTAGCGAAGAACATAGCCGAGGTCATTGTCACCCTCAAGCCAGGAGTGGAACCAGTACATGTGAAGCAGTATCCTCTCCCTCGACCAGCCATTGAAGGAATCCACTGCCATTTGATGAAATTGCTGAAGTACGGACTTCTCAAGGAATGCCAGTCACCTTGGAACACCCCCCTTCTCCCAGTGAAGAAGCCTGGGACAGGGGACTACTGCCCAGTACAAGATCTAAGGCGGGTAAATGATGCAATTGAAACTATACACCCAGTAGTACCAAACCCTTACACTCTCTTGGGACTGATCCCCACTGAGGCTACTCACTTCACCATCCTGGACCTGAAAGATGCCTTTTTCTGTGTGTGCCTAGCCCCCACCAGTCAACTTTTATTCGCTTTTGAATGGCAAGACCCCACAACAGGAAGGCGGGGTCAGCTCACCTGGACCAGATTACCCCAAGGATTCAAGAATTTACCTACTCTCTTTAGTGTTGCCCTGAATCAAGATCTCTCAAGTTACCCAGTGGACCCAGGAAAGAGGGTTCTTCTTCAGTATGTAGATAACTTGCTCATAGCCACCAACTCAGAAAGTGAATGCCTACAAGCTACTAGCGAACTTTTGTACCTTCTCAAAAATGCTGGATACAAAGTCTCAAGAGCCAAAGCACAACTATGCCAAACTGAAGTCAAGTATCTAGGATTTCAGTTGTCCAGTGGGATCCGACGTCTAGGACCAGAACGCAAAGAAGCTGTATGTAATATCCCCATTCCAACCACTAGGAGGCAAGTAAGAGCCTTCCTGGGGGCCGCGGGATATTGTCGCATATGGATCCCCAACTTCGCACTGATTGCAAAACCACTATACCAAGTCACCAAAGGAATGGAAAAATCCCCACTAGACTGGGGACCTGAACAAGATGTAGCATTCCGGACTTTGAAAGAGGCCCTGATGTCATCCCCAGCTTTAGGTCTTCCAGATGTTCAGAAGCCTTTCCATCTTTTTGTCCATGAGTCACAAGGAAATGCATTGGGAGTATTGACTCAATCTCTTGGATCCTGGCAACGACCAGTAGCCTATCTGTCAAAACAATTGGATGTAGTTGCTAAAAGATGGCCCCCTTGTTTGAGAGCTGTTGCAGCAACAGCCCTCCTAGTGGGAGAAGCAGATAAACTCACACTAGGACAAACTCTTCAAGTCACCGTGCCACACTCTCTTCTGACTCTCATGGAACACAAAGGAAACTTCTGGCTAACCAATGCACGAATGTTGAAGTATCAGAGCATGCTGTGTGAAAACCCCCGGATACAGTTGAAAGTCAGTCAAGCTCTGAACCCTGCTACATTGTTTCTAATTCGTCCTGGGCCACCTGATCAGAATTGCTTAGAAACCATGGACACTGTATTTTCAAGTCGCCCTGATTTGACCGATGTCCCATCTTTATTTATTTATTTATTTATTTTATTTATTTTTCTTATATACCGCGCTCTTAAATCAGTGCGGTTTACACATGAACAAATATAAACACAATGGTACAAACAGCATTGGTTTTTTACAATGAACAAGGTAAATAAACTTGGTAAAACATGGTAATTATATATAAATAACTATATACATGGCAACTATATACATGGATATTTTGGTTAATTATTAATGCCGTGGATAAGAAGTTAATTAAATTAAAGAGTAAATATGCTAAATATAGTGAGAATAAATATGTCCAATAGTGAGCAGGTAATAATCATCGTAATTATCCATTCTCTACAGGGGTCAAATATGAAAGATCTGCATGAGAGCTGTTTTCAGATGGAGTAGCTTCGGATGGAGTAGCTTCGGGGTAGTATGTTAGGAACAAATAGTGCTTCAGTGCCTTTCTGAACTTAATCAGACTTGAGATAGCTCTGATTTCGGGTGGAAGGGCATTCCAGGCTCTGGGTGAAAACAGAGAGAAAGCTCTAGAGGCTGTTGATTTAGAACATTTTGTGATGACTTTTGGTAGGTCGATGGAGTTTAATGTAACAGATCTCCTGTATCTGTTATTTGGGGTGATATGAATCATATTGCTGAGAGGTGATTGAGATGGGCACTTTGATGCTTTAAAAGTCATGACCAGGGTCTTGTATAGAGTTCTGGCTTGTAGGGGTAGCCAATGTAAGCTCATCAATATTGGGGTTATGTGCTCTGATCGTGGAGCACCTACGAGGATTCTCGCGGCTGCATTCATGGCTAGACGGAGGGGATTTATGGTGGATTGCGGGAGACCGTGTAGAATGATATTGGCGAAATCCAAGTGTGGTAATACCAGGGCTTGGAATATGGTACGGAAGTCGGAGTAGTTAAGTAAAGGTCGGAGATTACGTAATGATCGTATCTTGTGGTAGATTGCACTCGTTGTTTTCTTAATGTGGGCTGCCATATTAAGCTGTTGATCTAATATAATTCCTAAGTATCGAATTGTGGGTTGTGCTTTCAACTCAATATTGTTTACCTGGAGAGAGGTAGGTGGTATGAATGTTGGGTTCCGTGTAATGAATAGAACATCTGTTTTGTTATGGTTTATCCGTAAATTCTGATTGAGGAGCCAGTTGGATACAGCTTCAAAGCAGTGAACTATTGGTGTAAAATCTGGTTGTTTTATGTTGAATGGGGCAAACATCAGGATGTCATCAGCATAGGCAAGACATTGTATGTTGAAGGTGCGTATGAGATCGCAGATTGGCTGCATATAAATATTGAACATTAAGGCGGACAATGAGGAACCCTGCGGGACACCTTGTTTAAGGGGGAATAGATCAGACGTTGATTCTCCTGTTCTGACTTGCAGCTGTCTATCAGATAAGTAGGATTTACACCATTTCAGGGCTAGTCCTTGGATTCCCTTGTCTTGGAGGCGCTGTAGTAGAGTATTGTGGTTTACTGAATCGAATGCTGCAGCTATGTCGAGAAAGATAAGAGTGAACCCTTGGTGGATATTATCAATGCCTATGATTAGGCTATTGAACAGTGTTGTGAGAAGGGTGTCGACGCCATGTTCTTCTCTGAAGCCATGTTGTGAGGGGTCCAAAGGGGATTCGGAGTCAACATGATGCTGTATTTGTCGCTGGACTACTTTTTCCATGATTTTTGCCAGTAGAGGGATGCTGGAGATGGGTCTGAAGGATTCAACTTTTGTTGGGTCAAGTTTACTGTTCTTCAGGAGCGGGCGGATGGATGAGTATTTCAGGCTCTGAGGAAAGGATCCTGTTGAGAAGGAGTGATTGACAATCTTGCTAATAGTTGGGCTAAGTTCATGTCGTAGTTCTTTGATCCACCTGGCTGGGCAGGGGTCATTTGGTGCAGTAGTTAAATTAATAGCTGCTATGGTATCTTCGATCTCTTTGTGTGATACCTGGGAAAATTTGTCAAGCGATGCTAATTGGACCACGGTCTGTGGAGTAGAAGGTGATGATGGTGTGGTAATCGTACTAGACTGTATCATTTTTGATTGTAGGTATATGGCATAGTCTTGGGGGTGTGGCATAGGTGTTTGGGTTGTGGTTGGGTCACCTGTTAAGGATTTAACTATATTGAAGAGGTCATGTGGCTTGTTTAAGGACCTCATTAGTGCATCTGAGTGGAATTTTTTTTTTCTCTCAATTGTCATTCTCCGGTGAGTTTGTAGGTATGAATTGTACAAGCAGAGTGCGTCAGGAGAGCGAGAGGAGCGCCAGCGTCTCTCGAGTCTGCGCAGGTGAAGGAGAGATTCTTGTAATTCAGAGGAGATCCATGGTTTATGTTTGTCTTTGGTCTTGATCCTGTCGGTAGTAGAGATGCAGGCCGCGGCTTTTAATGTATTGTCCCAGTTGGTTACTAAGTCATCTTGCGAAGGTAAGTCTTTGTGGAGAGCAGGTAGGATTTTCTCCAGGACCTCGATCTTATTAAAAGGACAGAAGCGTGTTTCAAGGGCACTTGGGGGGCGACCTGGTTTGTTGCGATCAGTAGTAGAATGATCAGTGGGGATGTTAAAGAGGAGTAGATTGTGATCAGACCAGGGTACCGGGGTTATGGAGATCAGGATCTTCTGAGATGTGTTGGTTATCAATTGAGGGGCGAATATTAAATCCAGTGTGCTTCCTCTGGTATGGGTGGGGGCGTCAATAAGTTGTTCATATCCTAGTTGGTGCATGGCTTCGAGGAATGCTGAGGCGTGTGATGCTTGTAATGAAGGTAAGTTAAAATCACCAACTAGCCAGTTATGAGCATGTGGGTTTGGGGCGTTACATGCCAAGTTGATTATTGGTGAAAGGTCATCTGAGGAAGGTGATGGTGCTCGATAGAGTAAGTTGATTGTGCAGGACCTGTTTGATATTGATAGGGCATCAAGGTGTGATGTGCTGGATGTATTGATCTGTTTGAATTGGAGGTCCGATCTAGCAAGGATGAGTGTGCCACCCCCTCTCTGATTGGATCTGTGGCATGTGAAGATGGAGAATTCTGGTGGGATCATCTGGTTGATGAGGACGTTGTCGTTGTCGGTTAGCCATGTCTCAGTTATCAGCAATATATCCAGGTTATGTGCTGCTATCAGATCAATAACTACAGGCCATTTGGAGCGTATAGATCTGGCATTAATTAAGGCACACTTGAGTAGTCGATTGGCCTTATGTTTCTCAGTAGGGTCCTTGGCAGTGGGTAGTAACGGGATATGTAGTAGGTGAGAATAAGGTATTTTGTTTCTCAAGGTGGCGCGGCATGGATCTTCCGTTGGGCGCCTTCCCGTGCTATAAAGTATAGGGATCTGCTTGATTCCAGGATCTAGTGCGAGTGTTATGGCAGGGGTTGCTGCGATAAGCAGGATAAGTATCAAGTGAATTATTTGATACATGGTAGGAGGTAAGGGATGGGCGTCGTAGTAACTTTGCGAGGAGTTTCTAGAGTGTCCTGGACCGGGCAGCAGGGCAGTCGGAGCAGAGTGATAGAGACAAAATATATTACTATTTGAATAGCTTGTTTCCTTGGTGGAGTGGTTATTGTCACTTTGATGCTTTACATTGTCTCAGTAGGCATAAGGGTAGAAATACTACAGTGATATATTACGATGGATAACAAGACCACAGTGATGTATATCAGATAGGTAGTGCAATAACAATAATAAATACAGGCTATTCACAATAGAGAGCGTTTGTATGTAATAGTAATGAGGTTAAGAACGTTGTAGGTGGTAATTATATTAGTTAACAACAATAGCAACGTGGTGTCTAGGCTAGATTAAGAATGGCTGCTGAAGATGGTATGTCTAGGTATGACTAGATAAGCTAGTAATAGTAGTTATGCAAACAATATTTAATACAGACAATTTAGCTGTGTTATACTTGCAGTGTCGGCAGTTTGATAAGGTTTGTAGAAGAGTCCACTGAGATGCTAGGTACCGTCTATAGGGAGTTGTTGCTGCAGGCAATGGAGGATTGTTGCTGAAGAACGAGGGAGCACACAATTCAGCGTTGCTTCTAGGGTCCACGCCTAAGGGCCACGCCAAAGGGCCCTCTGGCGAGGCCCTCAGGCGCGGGCCCGCCAGGCGCGGGCGCGCCCGACTGGCGCGGCCTTTTAAGGCCTGTGGAGAGCCCGGATTGGGCGATGCTGCTTCCGCTGCCCTCCTGCCGTCGGAGGCTCGATCCCAGTGCAGGGGAGAGCTGAGGATGGTGGCAGGAGGTGAAGAGACCCTGCGCCCGACTGGCGCGGCCTTTTAAGGCCTGTGGAGAGCCCGGATTGGGCGATGCTGCTTCCGCTGCCCTCCTGCCGTCGGAGGCTCGATCCCCGTGCAGGGGAGAGCTGAGGATGGTGGCAGGAGGTGAAGAGACCCTGCGCCCGACTGGCGCGGCCTTTTAAGGCCTGTGGAGAGCCCGGATTGGGCGATGCTGCTTCCGCTGCCCTCCTGCCGTCGGAGGCTCGATCCCCGTGCAGGGGAGAGCTGAGGATGGTGGCAGGAGGTGAAGAGACCCTGCGCCCGACTGGCGCGGCCTTTTAAGGCCTGTGGAGAGCCCGGATTGGGCGATGCTGCTTCCGCTGCCCTCCTGCCGTCGGAGGCTCGATCCCCGTGCAGGGGAGAGCTGAGGATGGTGGCAGGAGGTGAAGAGACCCTGCGCCCGACTGGCGCGGCCTTTTAAGGCCTGTGGAGAGCCCGGATTGGGCGATGCTGCTTCCGCTGCCCTCCTGCCGTCGGAGGCTCGATCCCCGTGCAGGGGAGAGCTGAGGATGGTGGCAGGAGGTGAAGAGGATGTAAGCAGTTTGGGGATGGAAGCAGTTTGGTCATCAATGGACATCGTTGTGCTGGATATGCAGTGGTGACCCTTGATCTGGTAGTTGAGTCCTCAGCCCTGACCCCAGGAACTTCTGCACAGAAAGCTGAGTTGATAGCCCTCACTAGAGCCTTGACATTAGGAGAAGGACTCCGCATAAATGTGTACACAGATTCCAAATATGCCTTCACTACTTTGCATGCACATGGAGCCTTGTATAAAGAGCGAGGGTTGATCACCTCAGGGGGTAAGGCCATTAGGTATGGGCCCGAGATATTGATGTTATTAGATGCTGTATGGGCCCCCAAACAAGTGGCAGTCATGCACTGCCGAAGTCATCAGGCAGGAACAGGAGAAGTTACCCGAGGGAATAGATTTGCAGATGCCACAGCCCGGAAGGCAGCCACCACAGGACAAGTTAGGACTCAAGATACTGTAATGCAAGCAGCTCTATTCCCTGTGCCCCTCAGTTCCTGGGCACCCCGATACACTACAAGAGAGTTAGACTATTACTGTGAAAAGGAGGGAGGAGTCTTGACAGAACAAGGTTGGATAGTGTTGCCACCCCCAGAAGGTAGTCCACCTCCAGGTCCTACAGTCATTCCTGAAGCATTAGGGCCAGCCTTTGTTCAAGCTTTTCACCAAGCCACACATTATGGAAAAACAGCCATGGAAAAAGCCTTGAGACCTCATTTTTGTATTTCACTGCTAGGATCCCTGACCGCCTCAGTGGCACAGCAATGCCTGATATGTGCCAAGAATAATGCCAAGCAAGGTCCTGTTCCACCCCCAAGAGTTCAGTCAGTAGGGGTGACCCCAATGAGTGATATACAGATAGACTTTGCTGAAATGCCCCGTGCAAACGGATATCACTATATGTTAGTGTTAGTCTGCACATTTTCAGGGTGAGTAGAAGCCCATCCCACCCGAACTGAGAAAGCCCGAGAAGTCACTAGGGTATTGCTTCATGAGATCATTCCACGATTCGGAATACCATCAACTATAGGGTCAGACAATGGTCCATCATTTGTATCCCAAGTGAACATAAGAACATAAGAACATAAGATATGCCATACTGGGTCAGACCGAGGTCCATCAAGCCCAGTATCCTGTTTCCAACAGTGGCCAATCTAGGTCATACGAACCTAGCAGTATCCCCAAAAGACACAGGTTCCACAATGCTTGTACTGGGTCAAGCATTGATTATGCTGGGTCCCTTTTTAATAGTGGTTTATGGACCTTTCCTCCAGGAACTTGTCCAAACCTTTTTTAAACCCAGCTACACTAACAGCCCTTACTACATCCTCCGGTAACAAATTCCAGAGTTTGATTACACGTTGAGTGAAAAAATATTTTCTCTTATTTGTCTTAAATAGTTTACCCTGTAGCTTCATTGCATGTCCCCTAGTCTTTCTATATTCTGATAGCGTAAACAATTGATCCACGTTTACCTGCTCCACTCCATTCATTAATTTATAGACCTCTATCATATCTCCCCTCAGCCGTCTCTTTTCCAGGTTGAAGAGCCCCAACCTTTGTAGCCTCTCTTCATAGGAGTAGCCTTCCATCCCCTTCACCATTTTGGTGGCTCTTCTCTGTACTTTTTCTAATAATGCTATGTCCTTTTTAAAATACGGTGACCAGAACTGCACACAATATTCAAGGTGCGGGCATACCATAGAACGATACAGAGGCATTATAATATTTATTTTCCATCCCTTTCTTTATGATACCTAGCATTCTATTTGCTTTCTTGGCTGCCGCTGCACACTGGGCAGAGGGCTTTACCATGTTATCCACGATGACTCCTAAATCTTTTTCCTGGGTGGTGGTTCCCAATGTGGAACCTTGCATTGTGTAACTATAGTGTGGGTTGTTCTTTCCTAGGTGCATAACTTTGCACTTGTCCACATTAAATTTCATCTGCCATTTGGATGCCCAGTCTTCCAATTTATCCAGATCCTCCTGCAGTTTTCCACAATCCTCTTGGGTTTTAACAACTTTAAACAGTTTTGGATCAGCTGCAAATTTGATAACCTCATTCGTTATTCCCTTTTCCAGGTCATTTATGAATATGTCAAAAAGTAGCGGACCCCGTACAGATCCCTGGGGTACTCCACTATTCACCTTTTTCCATTGGGAATATTGGCCATTTAGCCCTACCCTCTGCTTTCTATCTTTTAACCAGTTCCCGATCCACAATAGTACACTGCCTCCTATCCCATGACTTTTTAGTTTCGCCAAAAGTCTCTGATGAGGGACCTTATCAAAAGCTTTCTGAAAGTCCAGATACACTATATCAACCGACTCACCTTTGTCTACCTGTTTATGCACACCTTCAAAAAAACATATCAGATTAGTAAGACAAGATCTTCCTTGTCTATAGCCATGTTGGCTGTCTCCCATTAGGCCATGACTATCTACATGCTGTGTAATATTGTTCTTTATGATGGTTTCTACCATTTTCCCCGGTACTGACGTCAGACTCACCGGTCTGTAATTTCCCGGGTCACCCCTGGAACCCTTTTTAAAGATTGGTGTTACGTTGGCGACCCTCCAATCTTCAGGTATTACAGATGATATTAATGAAAGTTCACAGATTACCAATAGCAGGTCCGCAATCTCATATTTCAGTTCTTTCAACACTCTTGGATGTATACCATCCGGTCCAGGTGATTTGCTACTATTCAGTTTATCAAATAGTTGTAATATATCTTCCCGGTGTAGCGATATTTCTCTCAATTCCTCTGCAGTATCACCTTTAAATACCACTTCAGTCTTGGGTAACATCCCTACATCTTCCTCAGTAAAGACTGAAGCAAAGAATTCATTCAGTCTCTCTGCTATAGCCTTGTCTCCTCTTACTGCCCCTTTTACCCCTCTATCATCTAATGGCCCAACGGACTTTCTCACAGGCCTTTTGCTACGAATGTATTTGAAAAAGTCTTTATTTCGTGTTTTTGCTTCCGTAGCAAGTTCCTTCTCAAATTCTCGCTTTGCGTGCCTTATCAATGCTTTGCATGTAACTTGCCAGTGCATGTGCTGTTTCCAGTTTTCTTCGTTTGACTCTTTTTTCCATTTCCTGAAGGATGCTTTTTTGGCAGCAACAGCCTCTCTGACCTCACCTTTAAACCATGCTGACAGTTTTTTGGACTTTCTTCCACTTTTCTTAATGCGTGGAATACAGCTGGTCTGGACTTCGAGGATAGTATTTTTAAATAACACCCAAGCTTGCTGTAAGTCTTTAACCTTTGCAACCGCTCCTTATAGTTTTTTCTTAACTATATTCCTCATTTTATCATAGTCTCCCTTTTGAAAGTTAAAAGGTAGTACTGTGGATTTCTTTACTATCGCTCCTCCACTAATTAAATCAAACATGATCATGCTATGATCACTATTGCCAAGTGGTCCCAACACCCTTATTTCTTGCACCAGATCTGGCGTTCCACTAAGGACTAGGTCCAGTATGGCTTCCCCTCTGGTCGGTTCATGAACCAGCTGCTCCAAGAAGCAGTCATTTATTTCGTCTAGAAACTTTATCTCCCTAGCTTGTCCTGCCGTAACACTGACCCAGTCGATACCAGGGTAATTGAAATCACCCATTATTACTACTCTGCTGTGACTTTTGTTAGCTTCCTTGATTTCTTTGAGCATTTCATCATCCATTTGTTCATTCTGGCCAGGCGGTCGATAGTACACTCCCACTGCCATCGCCTTTCCCTTTTTACATGGAATTTCAATCCATAGAGATTCTACAGCAAATTTTGTTTCCTGCAAAACTTTAATCCTTTCTGACTCAATGCCCTCTCTAACATAGAGCGCAACTCCTCCATCAATTTGATCAGTTCTATCATTACGATATAGTTTGTATCCAGGTATCACAGTGTCCCACTGGTTATCCTCCTTCCACCATGTCTCTGAGATTGCAATCATATCTAACCTCTCATTTAGTGCTATATATTCTAACTCTCCCATCTTATTGTTTAGACTTCTAGCATTTGCATACAAGCATTTTAGAGACCGTATTTTATTAATATTAATCTGGCTATTGGTAGGCATGGGTAATTTGGAATCTTTACGCTCTGTCTGCACCTTACTCAAGGGCATTTGGGCTACTATACTCTTTTTTGGAACCTCACTGCTTTTGGTAGTATCCTTCAAGGATACCTTCGTCCGAACCATGCGCTCCTGGGCGACTGTCGGCTTTCCCCTATTTTCTAGATTAAAAGCTTCTCTATCTCCTTTTTAAAGGTTAATGCCAGCAGTCTGGTTGCATCCTGATTAAGGTGAAGCCCATCCCTTCTGAAGAGCCCCTCCTTTCCCCAGAATGTTCCAAAGTTCCTAACAAATCCAAAACCCTCATCCTTGCACCATTGTCTCATCCACGCATTGAGACTCCGGAGCTCTGCCTGTCTTTTGGGTCCTGCACGTGGAACAGGAAGCATTTCGGAGAACGCTATCCTGGAAGTTCTGGATTTCAACTTCCTACCTAAAAGCTTAAATTTAGCCTCCAGAACTTCCCTACCACATTTTCCTATGTCATTGGTACCAACATGTACCAAGACAGCAGACTCCTCCCCAGCACTATCTATGATCCTATCTAGGCGGTGCGTGAGGTCCGCTACCTTCGCACCAGGCAGGCATGTTACCAGGCGATCCTCACGTCCACCAGCCACCCAGCTATCTACATTCCTAATGATTGAATCACCAACTATGACAGCTGTCCTGAATCTCCTCTCATGGGGACATGGCCCTGAAGAAACTTCCTCGGTGCGAGAGGGTTTTACATCACCTGGAGGACAGGTCCTAGTTACAGGATCACTTCCTGCCACACCAGGGTGATGCTTTCCTGTCACGTGACCTCTCTCCTCCATGGCAACAGGGATGCTACCAGACTGGAGGTGGGACTTCAGGTCTATATCCCTGTAGGTCTCGTCCATGTACATCTCTGTCTTTCTTATGTCTTCCAGGTCTGCTACTCTAGCTTCTAGAGAATGGACTTGTTCCCTGAGAGCAAAGAGCTCCTTGCACTTAGTGCATATGTAAGACCTCTCACCAACTGGGAGAAAATCATACATGTGACACTCAATGCAAAAGACCGGAAAGCCCCCCATCTCGCTGCTGGACTTTTGTGTGCATCTTAGTTTAAAGCTTGTGTTTAGGTCTTTTAAATTCTGTATAATAAGGACTGGTGTAGATGCTTATACTAATAAAAGTGTATCTAACACCCCCAATACACCTTGTTCACCTGAAGCTTAATTAATCTCAGGTCCTCAGTGTATGACTGATTTGGATAAAGAGCTGCACCTGAGAGCAGCCCCTTTCCTTCAAGATGTGTAGGTACCTATAAAGCTACAATTACCCCAGGGGTGGGTGGGTGTTGGGGAGGGAGGGAGGGAAATAAGTCCTATTAAAGAGGGCAGTTATAAGGTACCCTGTCCTGAACCCTCAGCAGGGGGGGAGGGGGGTACCACACAAAGCCCTGTTAGTTGAGAGAGGCAAGGTAAGTTATACAGCTGAGAAAGCTGAAGCAGCACACCAATTAGACAAACAATAAATAATTAAATAAACAGCTAGAACTCACTGCAAGTTGTCACAGGAGGTAATATCCACCTCTCTAGCAGAGCACTGTTAGAGCACTGCTCTTCCCAGAGCAGAGAGAAGCAAACAAAACTGACTATGCACACGTGGTGGAGACAGGAAGAAGGCTACACAATACCTCAGCAGGGGGGAGGGGAGGGGAGGGGGGTTCACTCAGGTAGGTTAGGGCAGGAAAACAAAATTTAAAAACACAGCAGGTTCAGGGGGGAGAGCAGGGAGAAAGATTTAACAGTTAGCTCAAGCTCTGCAAATAAAATGGAAGTTACACACTGCTTACAGACCCCAGAGCTCAGGGAAAGTAGAACATATGAATAGAACCTTGAAAACTCAGTTATCCAAGCTTTGCCAAGAAACACACTTGAAGTGGCTCCAAGTTCTCCCCATAGCCCTTCTTAGGATACGTTCAGCTCCCACCAGATCCTTAGGAGTCTCCCCTTTTGAGATTTTGTATGGGCGACCTCCACCCATAGTGCAGGGAATAAAGGGAGACATGAGACAGATAGGATCTGAAATAACTAGACAAGAACTATTAGCTTTAGGTTCTGTTTTGCAGAAACTCCAAACGTTGGTGCAAGATCGACTACCCATCAACCTGACTGAGCCTCTGCATCCCTTCAAGCCAGGAACGTCCGTGTGGGTGAAAGAGTGGAGAAAGACCCCGCTGGCGCCGCATTGGAAGGGACCATACGTCGTCATCCTGTCAACCCCTACCGCAGTGAAAGTTGCAGAATTTGAACCCTGGATCCACCACAGTCGAGTGAAGCCGGCAGCTGCTCCTGATCCTAGCCAATGGACGTCAGTGAATGATCCTGAGACTCCATTGCGACTCACCTTGAGGAGACAGCCAGCATTATAGAGAATCTTCAGAATCTATCTTCGTCACGCAAGAGTGACCATCACAGCAGGAACAGAAGAAGACTCAACAAGTTCATCATACCCAACTTTCCAAATAACTCCCAAAGACTGTAATCACAATGTTCTTCCACTATTGCCTTGTGGGAGTGGTGATCTTGGGAATCTTGGAAAAGACTTTTGCCCTACCCCCTTGTGCAGCCTGCATAACCACCACCCGAACAGGACAAAAGATTACTCAGACTTTGCTCTATCACTCCTACTATACTTGCACTGGTACAGTCAGCCGGTGTATTTATAATGGCACCGAAATGAATATTTGCACAAAGGGGAAAAGTAAGACTTGTTATAACCCTCGACAAAACCCTTCATATTATACATTTGAGATACGTTGGAATGATGAAGATGGAGCCATCCTGAATACGACAAAACCCCTCAGTTCATTTTGAAGCTTTGACTGACTGGGCCTGTGCACAATAAACTGGCTTGGACCCTGTCAATTGACTCCTGGACTTATTCATTGATTGCACTTTGCTACAGCACTGTTGTGGTAGGCTATGGCTTAGCATGGCCTGCTACTATGAAAGGCCTGTAAGTTAGGCCTGGATCCTAACTCCCATTATAGCTAGAAAAGAACCAAAAATCTGTGGAAACTGAGAAAACTGTTTTAAAATGCTTAATAAGAAGTTTTCATGAATTCATAAGTCTTTCTATTATTCTCTCGTGTGTGAAAGAACAGAAACGTTTCAGTATATGCATTCCAGAAGCCAAAGTTAACCTTGCAGTAGAGAAGTAACGAAATTAAGAACTATACCATTGTTCAAGCAATCCTAAAGGAGGGGGCCGGTTGCTAGGCTCCGGAGGGATTTCTAATTGGACAAATGAGGGAAATGTATAACCAATGAAAAGTTTGCATGTATCGAGTTGGAACCAATAGAAAGTTCTCATGTATCAAACTGAAAAAGAGGTATAAATGGTTATGTCTCTGTATAAACCTTTGCTCAGTTCCTTTTGAAGCTTTGACTGACTGGGCCTGTGCACATTAAACTGGCTTGGACCCTGTCAATTGACTCCTGGACTTATTCATTGATTGCACTTTGCCACAGCATATTCTTGGTGCGTTGGCCAGGAAGTGCGAGTGGTAAATGGTATTCAAATGAGTAATCCACGTAATTCGCCTTGAGGTTTGGCCCGGCTGGAACCGTGTCTGTCCGACCGCGGGGGAAACCTCAGGCGCTGCCGGCCTCTTTGTGCCGGAGAGGGTTCCGCCTGCCTCGGCGGGCCATCGGGTCCAGCTGGCCAACACCTCCGACCCGGGGGAGTCAAGGTTCCAACTCAGAAGCTGGTGTGGTATCGGGGACCGGATCTGGTGAGTAGACATTTTCGTGATTTGATAGTCAGAAAGAACAGCCTGGGACAATGTCTTGCGTGCGCAGGACTGATTTGGTATTTGGTATAGACTAACTGGGAAATCTCGCATGAGTATGCGCAAGACAAGGGAGCCTGATCACCTCCCATAAGGGCGGTCCTAGTAAGCTCCGCATAAGGAAAGCGGAAGCCAAAGCCATCGACCCTTCTTGTTTGGAATAGTCAGTTAGTCAGAAAACCTGGGCACTTGAAATATTGAAATATGATATCTTGTTGAAATATGCTTGCGTGTGTGAGTGAGAGGTCTTGAAATACAGACCGAGCGAGAGCGGACTTCTAAGTAGCGCAGTTCCTGGCCGGGCGACCGCGCCCAGGTCGCGAACAGGAGGAAGCGAGTGGTGTTTGTCCCCCCCCAGTGTTCTGTGGGCTGTACGGACCCCTTACCTACAGCCATACTACCTATCCTTATTGTTCGTTGTCTTGTACGTCATTACGTGTACGTCGGGACGTAGGGTACGTAACGTACGCAGGTACGTTGAGTACGTAGGTACGTTTAGATTATGGGTGGGACGGAGTCCACGCAAACTCCTTTGGCATGTATGATCAAGAATTTCCGTAAAGGATTTTCGGGCGATTATGGTACAAAAATGACTCCATCCAGATTAAAAATGTTATGTGAAAGGGAGTGGCCCGCATTAGCTGCTTCATGGCCCCGAGGGGGCACCTTTGATTTTGAGACAGTTTTACGAATCCATCAGCTCATATTGAGAGTGTATCCTGACCAGTTCCCCTATATAGATTCCTGGTTAAGTGTATGTGAACAGCAGCCCTCATGGATGAAGTGCTGTTATGAGGAGCACTGTAAAATATTTGTAGCTACTACTAGGGGAACCAAAAAGGCTAAGGAAGAGAAGCCGCCTGAGTATTCTGACACAGAGTCCCCAGATATTCTGGATAGGTTACCCCAACACCCACAGAAGCTAGTCCCCACAGCACCATGACCTGAAGTAGCGCCAGAAGAGGAGCCCCAGAGAATACCGATGCAACAGCCTAAGAAGCGCCCTACCCCGAGTGAAAGTCCCAAGTCAGGCCCAAGCACAGCAGGGGGACTCGAGTCCTCTGACGAGATAGAAAGCGGAGGCTCTCCTGCCGTTTCAGGGTCACCCACCAAGGAGATTTGTGTCCGGGAGCCTTATGATTTAAGAAGCGTAACTCCCAAGAAGAAGGAGAAAGCAGGGCACCTAATGCCATTACGTCAAGTGCCTGAAATGCCTGTTTTAAATGATCAGGGCCAGATGGCGCCAGGACCAACCAGCTTAGTTTATGTACCCTTTTCCACCACAGATTTATTAAACTGGAAAACGCATTATGCTTCCTATACAGCCAAGCCCCATGAATTAACAGAATTAATGTCTAGCATTATGCAAACCCATCAGCCTACCTGGGCTGATTGTTGCCCCTCTTCACTACTGAGGAGCGAGGCCGAATCGGGCAAGCAGCCCTCCGATGGTTAGAAGAGAACCCTGTAGAAAGGGGAGGAATAAATCCCCTTCAAGCAGCAGATTATATTCTAACGCTAAAAAACAGAAAAGTTATACATAGAAACATAATAACATAATAAAATAATGAAATAACTACAATACTACAGAGTTCAAGATTGCATTAAATGAACAAAAACAGAGTATGTAGAGAGAGGAGGAAACGGACAGGATACAGAACCTACTAAAGTACCATTGTTGCTAACATATTCAAATGCCTACACTAAAAAAAGAAGTGTAGGCATTTGAATATGTTAGCTACAATGGTACTTTAGTTGGTTCAGTATCCTGTCCGTTTCCTCCTCTCTCTACATACTCTGTTTTTGTTCATTTAATGCAATCTTGAACTCTGTAGTATTGTAGTTATTTCATTATTTTATTATGTTATTATGTTTCTATGTATAACTTTTCTGTTTTTTTGCATTAGAATATAATCTGTATGTTTGTACAATACAGCGGGAAGTAATACGTGGTTTATGAAACACAACAGAGGTTAGTACTCTAATTTATTTTATGTATATTCTCATCAGGTCCCGAGCACTACCGTTCCCCACTGTTTTATGTATTTTGTATAATTTTTATTTGTGTACATATATAATATTAATTTTAATTCTCTTGTTTTTATATCTTTATGTTTTGTCCTATTTATTATTATATATTTATCATTTTAACATTTGTGTTTTGCAACATAGGTATAGTCTTGGTTTGTTTGTTCCTTTATTATTTCTGATGCTTGATATGTTTATGTTTTTAGTTGTTTTTGCCTGGCTAGCCCCTGACGAAGGGTACGAAACACGGCCTGTGTCGGGTGGCCATTGGTTCAATAAAGGACTCTGTCTTTCCTCTCATTCACGCCTGTGACTGTTTCTTTGTGATCAGCGTGATTTGTGCTTCTTTGGTGTTGCACCATAGATGAAGACTAGGCCAGACCGGGCTCCAAGTTCACCCTGGGTCCCCAGGAGCCTATGGTCAGTTTGAAGATAGGGGACCAATACATGGAATTCATGGTAGACACAGGAGCAGAACATTCAGTAGTAACCAAGCCAGTAGCTCCTCTGTCCTCACGATCTGTCACCATTGTGGGAGCCACTGAAATAAAGCCACAAAACCATTCTTGCAGAACCGCATGTGTGAACTAGGGGGACAGAAGATAACGCACCAGTTCTTGTATATGCCTGAGTGCCCTATTCCACTACTGGGCCGAGACATGCTTGCCAAGCTTCAGGCCCAAATATCCTTTGCTGAAGGGGGAGAAATGAAAATGACTGTGAACCCAAAGCCTGCTGGATTGATGGTGCTTACTGTTCCCCGAGAAGAAGAATGGCGGTTCTATAGTGCACCTCCAATAAAGTCAACCAGTCCCTGTATACCTACCAACCTTATAGCCCCACCTGAAGTATGGGCAGAAGATAATCCACCTGGCCTAGCGAAGAACATAGCCGAGGTCATTGTCACACTCAAGCCAGGAGTGGAACCAGTGCATGTGAAGCAGTATCCTCTCCCTCGACCAGCCATAGAAGGAATTCACTGCCATTTGATGAAACTGCTGAAGTACGGACTTCTCAAGGAATGCCAGTCACCTTGGAACAACCCCCTTCTTCCAGTAAAGAAGCCTGGGACGGGGGATTACCGCCCAGTACAAGATCTAAGGCGAGTAAATGATGCAGTTGAAACTATACACCCCGTAGTACCAAACCCTTATACTCTCTTGGGACTGATCCCCGCTGAGGCTACTCACTTCACCGTCCTGGACCTGAAAGATGCCTTTTCCTGTGTGTGCCTAGCACCCACCAGTCAACCTTTATTCGCCTTTGAATGGCAAGACCCCACAACAGGAAGGCGGGGTCAGCTCACCTGGACCAGATTACCCCAAGGATTCAAGAATTCACCTACTCTCTTCAGTGTTGCCCTGAATCAAGATCTCTCAAGTTACCCAGTGGACCCAGGAAAGAGGGTTCTTATTCAGTATGTAGATGACTTGCTCATAGCGACCAACTCAGAAAATGAATGCCTACAAGCTACTAGTGAACTTTTGTACCTTCTCAAAGATGCTGGATACAGAGTTTCAAGAGCCAAGGCACAACTATGCCAAACTGAAGTCAAATATCTAGGATTCCAATTGTCCAGTGGGATACGACGTTTAGGACCAGAACGCAAGGAAGCTGTATGTAATATCCCCATTCCAACCACTAGGAGGCAAGTAAGAGCCTTCCTGGGGGGCCACGGGATATTGTGGCTTATGGATCCCCAACTTTGCCCTGATTGCAAAACCACTATACCAAGTCACCAAAGGAATGGAAAAATCCCCACTAGACTGGGGACCCGAACAAGATGTAGCATTCCGGACTTTGAAAAAGGCCCATCTCCAGCTTTAGGTCTTCCAGATGTTCAGAAGCCTTTCCATCTTTTTGTCCATGAGTCACAAGGAAACGCATTGGGAGTATTGACCCAATCTCTTGGTTCCTGGCAACGACCAGTAGCTTATCTGTCAAAACAATTGGATGTAGTTGCAAAAGGATGGCCCCCTTGTCTGAGAGCTGTTGCAGCAACAGCCCTTCTAGTGGGCGAAGCAGATAAACTCACACTAGGACAAACTCTTCAAGTCACCGTGCCACACTCTGTTCTGACTCTCATGGAACACAAAGGAAACTTCTGGCTAACCAATGCACGAATGTTGAAGTATCAAAGCATGTTGTGTGAAAACCCTCGGATACAGTTGAAAGTTAGTCAAGCTCTGAACCCTGCTACATTGTTTCCAATAGGTCCTGGGCCACCTGATCATAATTGCTTAGAAACCATGGACACTGTATTTTCAAGTCGCCCTGATTTGACCGATGTCCCTCTAGAGGACCTAGAATTGACTTTCTTTGTAGATGGAAGCAGTCTGGTCATCAATGGACATCGTTGTGCTGGATATGCAGTGGTGACCCTTGATCTGGTAGTTGAGTCCTCAGCCCTGACCCCAGGAACTTCTGCACAGAAAGCTGAATTGATAGCCCTCACCAGAGCCTTGACATTAGGAGAAGGACTCCGCATAAATGTGTACACAGATTCCAAATATGCCTTCACTACTTTGCATGCACATGGAGCCTTGTATAAAGAGCGAGGGTTGATCACCTCAGGGGGTAAGGACATTAGGTATGGGCCCGAGATATTGATGTTATTAGATGCTGTATGGGCCCCCAAACAAGTGGCAGTCATGCACTGCCGAGGTCATCAGGCAGGAGCAGGAGAAGTCACCCGAGGAAATAGATTTGCAGATGCCACAGCCCGAAAGGCAGCCACCACAGGACAAGTTAGGACCCAAGATACTGTAATGCAAGCAGCCCTATTCCCTGTGCCCCTTAGTTCCTGGGCACCCCGATATACTACAAGAGAGTAAGACTATTATTGTGAAAAGGAGGGAGGAGTCTTGACAGAACAAGGTTGGATAGTGCTGCCACCTCCAGAAGGTAGTCCACCTCCAGGTCCTACAGTCATACCTCAAGCATTAGGGCCAGCCTTTGTCCAAGCTTTTCATCAAGCCACACATTATGGAAAAACAGCCATGAAGAAAGCCCCATTTCTGTATTTCACTGCTAGGATCCCCGACCGCCTCGGTGGCACAGCAATGCCTGATATGTGCCAAAAATAATGCCAAGCAAGGTCCTGTTCCACCCCCAAGAGTTCAGTCAGTAGGGGTGCCCCGTGCAAATGGATATCACTATATGTTAGTGTTAGTCTGCACATTTTCAGGGTGGGTATAAGCCCACCCCACCCGAACTGAGAAAGCCCGAGAAGTCACTAGGGTATTGCTCCATGAGATCATTCCCCGATTTGGAATATCTTCAACTATAGGGTCAGATAATGGTCCATCATTTGTATCCCAAGTGACCCAACAGTTAGCTCAAGCTCTGCAAATAAAATGGAAGTTACATACTGCTTACAGACCCCAGAGCTCAGGGAAAGTAGAATGTATGAATCGAACCCTGAAAACTCAGTTATCCAAGTTTTGCCAAGAAACACACCTGAAGTGGCTCCAAGTTCTCACCATAGCCCTTCTTAGGATACGTTCAGCTCCTACCAGATCCTTAGGAGTCTCCCCTTTTGAGATTTTGTATGGGCGACCTCCACCCATAGTGCAGGGAATAAAGGGAGACATGAGACAGATAGGATCTGAAATAACTAGACAAGAACTATTAGCTTTAGGTTCTGTTTTGCAGAAACTCCAAACGTGGGTGCAAGACCGACTACCCATCAACCTGACCGAGCCTCTGCATCCCTTCAAGCCAGGAACGTCCGTGTGGGTGAAAGAGTGGAGAAAGACCCCGCTGGCGCCGCATTGGAAGGGACCCTATGTCATCATCCTGTCAACCCCCACCGCAGTGAAAGTTGCAGAATTCGAACCCTGGATCCATCACAGTCGAATGAAGCCGACAGCTGCTCCTGATCCTGGCCAATGGACATCAGTGAATAATCCCGAGACTCCATTGTGACCCACCTTGAGGAGACAACCAGCTTTATAGAGAATCTTCAGAATCCACTTGAGTCATGCGAGAGTGACTATTGCAGCAGAAACAGAAGAAGACTCAACAAGTTCATCATACCCACTTTCCAGTTAACCTCCAGAGACTGTAATTACAATGTTCTTCCATTATTGCCTTGTGGGAGTGGTGATCTTGGGAATCCTGGAAAAGACTTTTGCTCTACCCCCTTGTGCAGCCTGCATAACCACCACCAGAACAGGACAAAAGATTACTCAGACTCTATCATTCCTACTATACTTGCACTGGTGCAGTCAGCCGGTGTATTTATAATGGCACCGAACTGAATATTTGCACAAATGGGAAAAGTAAGACTTGTTATAACCCTCGACAGAACCCATCATACTATACATTTGAGATACGCTGGAATGATGAAGATGGAGCCATCCTGAATGCGACAAAGCCCCTCACCAACCCCACAAAACCTATCATCTTGAACTTTGATGCTTGTGATGCAATCAACAGAAATGCTTACCACAGATGTGGGTCATGTCTGCGAGCATACTACCATGATGATAAATACATGTGTCCAGAAGGAGCCTACGGATGGGGACGATGTACAGGAAAGAGTACTGCAGCCACCATTTACACCACCGCATCCAGACATGATTACTTTTGCCCAAAATGGGAATGTGTATATTTTGCTACCTGGAAGAATGCACCGACGGGACGAGATGGAGATCATCGCAAAGGCAGCCTAACAAAGATCAGACTACTAGAACCCAAGAAATGCCAGAAAGGTGCCTGTAATCCTCTACAACTCCTCATAGCCAACCCCAGCCACTGGAAGCAAGGATACAAGTTTGGGTTGCGTATTGCAGGAGGAGGTGTAGATCCTGGGACTATCATATATCTGCAATTAAACACCAAAACTCATGTATCCTCATCCTATCGTATACATCACTCCTTCTACGAAGCCATGAAATCAGAGTTTGAAATTCCTCCTGCCTCCCAGAACTTATTTCTTGAATTAGCAGGAGCAGTCGCATCTAGTCTCCATGTTTCAGACTGTTTGTTTTGTGGAGGAACAACGATGGGAGACCAATGGCCTTGGGAGGCACAAGAACTGAACTTTTATGTTCCGTATAATCAGACTAATATACACAATACCACAAGTGAATGGGTATTGGCCCACTCCATTGTGGGTAACTTAGGTTTTTCTCGCTATGGACCAATGTTTAATATGGAAGTGGGGCAGCTGGTCTGTCTCAATCAGACGTTCTACAACAGTACCACTAAGAAGACATCTTGGTGGTCAGGAGTCAACACTACTGAACGTTCCAGTCCTCTAGTTCAGTTCCCCAAACTTGCCAGTATCTGGACTAATTTAGCAGCATATAATTCTTGGCAAGCACCACCTGGACTGTACTGGATTTGCGGAACCCGAGCATATGCCAGACTTCCTCATCACTGGGGAGGCGCATGTGTGTTGGGAACCATACGACCTTCCTTTTTCCTTCTGCCTAAATCCAAGGGAGAACAGCTGGGATATCCTGTGTACAGAAGTCGACAGCTGAAGGAGGCCTTGAAGATAGGCCAATGGGACAAATGGGATGCGTCATCTGAAGAATGGCCACCAGAAAGAATCATCTCATACTATGGACCTGCTACTTGGGAGCAGGATGGGACTTGGGGATATCGTACTCCTGTTTATATGATTAATCGAATAATACGTTTGCAAGCTATTGTTGAAATAATAACTAATGAAACTAGTAAAGCACTAACCCTTCTGGCAAAGCAAAGTACGCAAATGCGCACAGCTATTTATCAAAATCGTTTAGCTTTAGATTATTTGTTAGCAGCTGAAGGTGGGGTATATGGGAAGTTGAATCTAAGTAATTGTTGTTTACAGATTGATAATAATGGGCATGTAGTTGAAGATTTAGCTACCCAGATGCGAGAGCAGACATTTGTGCCTGTCCAGACTTGGCACAATTTAAAGATGGATGGGTGGTTTGGTTCATTGTTTTCCTGGATTGGTGGTCTTAAAGTCCTTATGTTTATTGTACTCTTCATATTAGCCATGTGCTTATTGCTCCCTTGTCTCCTACCCCTTTGCTTATGCATGATAACATCATCAATTGATAACACTATAGAGCGGAAGGCAGCTGCGAAAGTATTAGCTATGTGGCAATATTACCCTATACCCCACGATGATGATGCCATTACACCAATATAATGTGTTAATTGACTAATGAGTGATTTAATTCTCACCCTTCCTTACTTGCGGGTGAGAATAATCAAAGGGGGGAATGTGGTAGGCTATGGCCTAGCATGGCCTGCTACTATGAAAGGCCTGTAAGTTAGGCCTGGATCCTAACTCCCATTATAGCTAGAAAAGAACCAAAAATCTGTGGAAACTGAGAAAACTGTTTTAAAATGCTTAATAAGAAGTTTTCATGAATTCATAAGTCTTCTATTATTCTCTCGTGTGTGAAAGAACAGAAAAGTTTCAGTATATGCATTCCAGAAGCCAAAGTTAACCTTGCAGTAGAGAAGTAACGAAATTAAGAACTATACCATTGTTCAAGCAATCCTAAAGGAGGGGGCCGGTTGCTAGGCTCCAGAGGGATTTCTAATTGGACAAATGAGGGAAATGTATAACCAATGAAAAGTTTGCATGTATCGAGTTGGAACCAATAGAAAGTTCTCATGTATCAAACTGAAAAAGAGGTATAAATGGTTATGTCTCTGTATAAACGTTTGCTCAGTTCCTTTTGAAGCTTTGACTGACTGGGCCTGTGCACATTAAACTGGCTTGGACCCTGTCAATTGACTCCTGGACTTATTCATTGATTGCACTTTGCCACAGCACTGTGACATCAGAAATCTGACATGCTCAGTTCCTAGCATGCCCCACAGAGTCCATTGTGTATTTCTTTTACACCACTGACTTCTTTAAAGTTATTTTCTGACTGCCCTTTATAATGCTATATTTGTAATGTTACGAATATAGATGTTATCTTAAAATATATTTACAGAAAAAAAAACATTTTTCTAACAGAAATTCTTTCCTTTTGCTAATAAAATTTCATCTTGGGTATTAAGCTGTTATTTTCTTGTCGCTATTAATATTATGAGTCCTAAAGAATATGCGACCTTGTTTTGGGCTTTGTGATTTGGTGAGGTCGAATCCGAAGTAAATAAAACACCCTTGTCATTTAAAATTACATTTGCTGGTTCCCAGGCAATAAAGGAATTTTAAACATCAATTATGCTGGTCATGTGAACAAAGGCATGAAGTCTCCAAGTCTGGTCTGTTTAGGCGCTTGGATGAAAAAAAAATACTGATTACCAGATCCCCAGACATTGAAGTCTCCCCCAAGAAGCACATTATCCTGCTAGCCTTCACAAAGCAGAGTGCAGAAACCAGTGCAGGGAAACTCTTATTTGGACAACCATTTCCAAATGACACCTCTTGGAAAGAAAAGCCGCTCTGTCCTAGGAGAGCCCATTTTGCCGAAGCCTGCCCTGGTCTTAAACTCAATCTGTAGTGCATCTGTTCCATTGGCTCCAGTGACTCATGCACTGGCAGGCCATTATTAGGTCATAGTAGTTAAAACCATGCAGCAATCTGCACCTTTCACAGAAAGAAACATTTTCTCTCTTTTCCTTGCTTATCCACATGAGTGGAGCAGCTGTCCAGCTAGCTGAAACGGGGTCAGTAATGTAGCTAGTGAAACGATGAGTCACTGCGTAGTGTGTCATTTAAGTGGCTTGTTTGTTCCCCCCCTCCCCCCTGCCTCTTTTTCTGACTTTGTATTCAGCATCACTGCTATTTGTGTCCTTCTGGGAGTACAGGGAACATCCTTGAGGGCAGAATAGCTAATAGTGAAGGCTGCAATAACAAATACATTAATTCTTGCAGTACCGGAGAACCAAGGAACTTAACAGCTGGCTCTGATGCTATGTCGACTTTCCTCCTATAAACCCTACATCTGGTTTTCAATAATGAGACACACACACACACTGGAAGGTAGGGGATTTTCATATTCTCAAGATACCCGAAATGGCAAACTCCTGAAAACAATGGAAGTTTTTACAAATAGCCACTTGGACTTAGAGGAACTAAAAACCTCTCTTAGTCATTTCCATTCTCCTTTCCTTAAAGTCATTGAGAATTGAAAGTTCTAGCTTTGTGAAAAAAATTCCAGTTAGTGTGGCAGCTCTTCCATGATAGATATATTGAATAGGAGAAATTTTATAAAGGATTTTTCGCACATATATTCCAGCATGCATGCATAACATGTCACTTATACTGTAAGATTACCTCCATGTCAAAGTATACTTGATACACAGCAAAAGCCATAGAGTAACAACTCACCTAGTCCAGAGAGCAGACCAGGCCAAGACATCCAATGTGTAATTAAACTTTATTAGTGATCTGACACGGCCATGTTTTGGCTAAAATGGTGCAAGTCTTATCTGGACGATAGATGGCAATATGTGAAGTCTGGATCAGAAGAGTCTAGCCACTTCCATCAAAAACAAGGGGTACCTCAAGGATCCTCATTATCCTCCTTACTCTTCAATATCTACATGCAGCCCATATGCAATATCATAAGATCATTCAACGTAAACTGCATGATATATGCAGATGACATTCTTTTATACATGCCTTTCTCCACAACCCACATGGACCTGACCCCACTCACAGATTGTTTCAATGCAGTTTCAACATGGCTCCAGACACAGAACCTACGTATCCAGCATAAAAAAACAGAGGTCCTTTTCATCTCCAGAGACTCCAACTTTACGCCCCCATCCCACGTCAGTGTCAAGGAAGCTGATTTGCAAACTAAAGATGCAATAAAATATTTGGGAGTTACCCTGGACCAACATCTAGACATGAGACGCCACATAAGCAGCGTAGTCAAAGCCATCTACTTCAAAATCCGTTCCCTCAAACACCTACGCTCCTTGCTGGACCCAGACGATTTCCGTACCATATATCAAGCGCTGATCCTGCCGCATTTTGACTTTGCAAATACCATCCTACAAGGTCTCCCCCAATCCACACTAACCCCCTTACAGTTGGCCATGAATGCCGCAGCTAGGGTCCTCTACGGTGCATCCAGAAACGACCACGTGACTCCTATTCTCAAACAGCTACACTGGCTACCAATTCACGGGAGAATCACCTTCAAATCCCTTGTATTAGCATTTAAGGCAATCAAAGGCACCTCATCCCTCTCACTCACGAATCTAATCCACATGGTCCCCCCCAACAGAGCAAGAAGAACATCAGCTGTAAACTTGCTAGCAATACCAAAGGCTTCAACAAAGTCCAA
The DNA here is from genome assembly GCA_033557465.1 of Ichthyophis bannanicus. NCBI lineage: Eukaryota > Metazoa > Chordata > Amphibia > Gymnophiona > Ichthyophiidae > Ichthyophis > Ichthyophis bannanicus. Next base: position 1,252,246,994 of record CM066031.1, on the reverse strand, counting down.
CACGAACACCACAAACAGGGCATTCAGTTTTTATGTACCAAAATGCTGGAACACCCTACCCCCTGACATTAGAGCCATTACCAATCTATATCAGTTCAGAAAGGCTCTCAAAACATACCTTTTCTGCCAATATTTCCCAGACAGCAACTGAACTAGATATCCCCTCCAAGAAATGACCCAATCTAGAAATGCCCTCACACTGCAGTGTAGATAGTTTATGTATATAGTTAACCCAGTTATCCAAGTTTTTACTCCTGTTCAATGTAAAACCTGACAGTTTGTCGTTATGGTCGTTTTGTTATGATGTAAACCGCGCTGATTCTAAATAGCGTGGTATATAAGAAACTGTAATAAATAAATAAATAAATAAATGCCTGCATCAGGAGTGTATAAAACATAAAAATACATAAAAATGCTGATATATATTGTGACGCTCGCGCCCCTACCAGGCGGTTGCCTAGTAGGGACGGCTGGCCATCTGATATCCCTTCTAGGATTTTTGTAGTTGTGTACGAAAGAAGAGCCAAGTGGTTAATAAAGCGCACAGGAAATTTTATTCGGTTTCCATGCTGGTAAGTGGTGAACATAAAATTTTTCAAGCATAACTTTTGGTTTCTCCAGACAAAAAGGAAATACAGGATAATTTCTCCCAGAAATCAAAATGTCCAAAACAGTGTAACCTTGAACAAACTCATACCCGTTCTTGTTCCTTACTGCAACAGCTTAACCTTAGCATCAGAAGAAAAAGGCATTTTAAAACTCTTCACATAGCGAGTGAGGTATCAGCTTCAACCCTGCTGTTGCCACACACAAACAGTTTCAGCTGTTTGAACCTCCACTGAGCTCCTGCAGTTTCAGCTTCTTAGGAGAGTTTCTTAATCCTTTACATTCAGGCTTTCCCCTCTCTTCCAGCTTCTGGAACTGTCTTTAGGCTACAACAGCCCCCCTTTTTATGTTCCACTGTTCTAGCTCACACTAATACCTTAGTGCACAGCTCGCATTCCATTTCAGAGACATCAGAATTAACAACACTTTCCTCAGGGCCTACCTCCATGCTCTCTATTGAGCTACAGCTGGGTGCTCCTTGAAAGTGCTCCGGGCTCTTTTCCTTAAGAGTCTTCACCAGATTAAACAGCCTCTCCCAGTGCCTGGCCTTGCCTTCTCCAGGCCGGTCTCTTGGGGGTCTCTCCTGTTTAACTTCCCTAGTGAGCTATTTCTTTCTGTGCTGAGCCTTCTGGGGTATGACAGTCTCCTCTGAGTCAGAGCAAGAACTATCCTTTTGGCAATGCTTGGTCCCTGCGTACCTTTCTTGGCTGCCTCTATAGTGGTTCCTCCTTCTGCTGCTCTCCGTGGCTGAAAAGCTTCTCTTCAGTTTGGCCACAGATCTTTCCGGTCTGTGCCTTCTGGGAACTGGGCTAGAACCTGGGCTAGGCCTGGAACTGCCACTGCCGCTTGTGCTTGCTCTTGAATTCCTCCTGGACCTTCTTCTCAAAGCCCCTTCCTTATTCAAACTGGCTCTCCCTCTTGTGTTTGTTTTCTCTCTGTTAACTGCTGAGCAAGGCAACTCCCTTCCTGGCTCCACCCACTTGGACCTCCTACTCCTATGCAAGGTTGTCCTGTGGTCTGGGATTGGTTTACCTTTAGCTCTGCCCCCTAGGTTCCTTTCAGGGCTTTTAGTATGGAGTATGTGATTTTGTGCACCCATCCCCCGTAAAGAAGAAAAATTCTTCTTTTTTTCAGTTTTCTCTAGCTGGGCTGCACCCTCCTTACCACAATATATTATATATAATAAAGGAATAACATTTTTATTTTTATGTATATTTATGTTTTATAGACCAATGATGGAAGCATTTAGCCGAAATACTGTACAGCCGTGTTGGGTAACGAATGAAGTCTATCTACACATGGGATGCCTTAGCCTGGTTTGCTCACCATACTGCGTTTTTATTCCAAAGTCTACTTGATCATAAGAACATGCATAGATTTATGCAACACGGGTGTAGGAATATTTGGGGTGGATTTTGAGCAGAGCACAGGTGGATTCATGAAGTACACATGTTCAAAACTCAGCCACACAGCTAATCTTCCACCGGTCTCGCTATGCTCACATAGCCCCTCTTCTCAAGTCACTTCACTGCTCCCTATCCATTTCTGCATTCAATTCAAACTTCTCCTACTGACTTATACAGTAAGGGAACCCGGTTATTCTGTGCCACGAATAGCAGGGGTGGATGGCACAACGGGATATCCATCCCCGCTATTTGTGCCTTCACCCGGCAGTGACTAACTTCCCCACTGGTTGTGTGGGGAAGTTAGATGGGGGTAGGGAAGGGGCGGTTCGGCAGTGGAGTCTAGGTGGTCACCGGCCCTGGAAGTAAAGGGCCGATTCTAATGTCGGCTCTGTACATCCATAGCTGGCAACATGTGCAGGGAAGTTATTTCACCTCCGAGGTGAAATAACTTCCCTGGATGTGCTATTTTTTAAATGCTGGGTGCGGATGGGGCAAGAGGGGTTGGAGGGTTGTGGGGAATTAGCTTTAATTTCCAGTGGCCGGCATTGTGGCTCTTCAATGGAGCTGTAGTGCCATGGCAACATGATGCCATGGCACCGCGGTTCCATTGAGGAGCCTTGACTGAGTTAGTTGGGGAAAGTCCTGCATATGCAGGCCATACTGAATTGCAGTCCCAGCCTGTATGTGCAGGACTGTTCATGATTCTGATCCCACAGGGCTAAACGTTCCCCGTGGGATCCGAATAGCTATCCCTCTGTACGTCCGGTTTAGACCGAATGTACAGAAGAGATCTGTGTCTGGGATGGAATTGGGCCCTAAGTGTATTCATTCTGCAGCTCCTCGCTACCTTTCCCTCTATTATGACTCCCTACACTCCTCCTTGGGAACTCTACTCCTCTGGCAGATTGCTTTTATCTGTGCTCTTCTCTGCCACTGCCAACTCCGGAGTTTGCTCATTCCATCTTGCTGCTCCATATGCTTGGAACAAACTACCCAGTTAGTATGCCAGGCTCCTCCTCTGGTCCTATTCAAACCCAGGCTAAAAACCTACCTCTTCGAAGCTGTTTTTAGATCCTGATCCCTGTATATTACTGCTTATCACCAATCTGTACCTTGTTATGTCCCTTGAATTACCCTAGTTCCCAGTTATTGTATGGTCTGTCTCAATTAAATTGTAAGGGACTGTCTCTTACTTGTATATACACAGAGCGCTGTACGAATGATAAGTAGTAGTAGTAGTTTGAAAAATAGGTGTGTTTTGTACATGCATATACTGACACCTGCTCCTAGACAGGTTTAAATGTATACAGGTTCATTTTACCTGTAATTTCTGCTGGATTTGTGCTGTTATTTTATAAAAACACATAGGCGCCTGTGCGTCTTCAGAAAATAGGCCATGAATAGGTGCCTACACGGCCTCCCCTCCTAGGTAGCTATTATGACATTACCCTTAATGGAGGTCATTTTATAAAGACATTAAGGAACAAATGGGATAGTTTATGCACATTAATGGGCTTTTATAAAATCACAAGATGTGGACTCTTAAAAAGACATATCAGAATTTTAAATGCACTTTCTTCTTTTCAAAGGGTTTAATGTTATTATTATTGTTAAAGATTTGGATTATAATAAAATATATGAAATTTATCAGTACCGGGAAGAATGGTAGAAACCATTATAAAGAACAAAGTTACTGAACATGTAGATAGTCATGGTTTAATGGGAGAAACCAATATGGATTTAGCCAGGGAAAATCCTGTCTTACTAATCTGTTATATTTTGTTGAAGGTATGAATAAACAGGTAGACAAAGGTGAGCCAGTTGATATAGTGTATCTCAATTTTCAGAAAGCCTTTAACAAGGTCCCTCATGAAGAGACTCTTGGTGAAATTAAAAAGTAATGGGATAAGAGGCAGTGTACTATTGTAGATCCGGAACTGCTTAAAAGATAGAAAGCAGAGGGTAAAACCTTGAATGGCCAATTTTCTCAATGGAGAAAGTTCAATAATGGAGTTCCCCAGGGATCTGTGCTGGGTCCGCTTTTAATATATTCATAAATTACCTGGAAATGGGAATAATGATTGAGGTGATCAGATCTACAGATGACACAAAATTATTCCAAGTTGCTAAAATACAAGAGGTTTGTGAAAAATTGCAAGAGGGCCTTGATAAATTGGAAGACTGAACATTCAAATGGCCGATGAAATTTAATGTGGACAAGTGCAAAGTTATGCACCTAGGAAAGAACAATCCAAACTATGGTTACATGATGCAAGGTTACAAATTAGGAACCACCAACCAGGAAAAAGATTTAAGTGTCATCGTAGATAACACATTGAAACCCTCGGTCCAGTGTGCAACGGTGGCCAAGAAAGCAAATAGAATGCTAGGAATCATAAGTAAAGGAATGGAGAATAATACGAACGATAGTATCACTCATGGTATGACCACACCTTGAATATTGTGTGCAAGTCTGTTCACCGTATCTTAAAAAAGATATAGTGGTATTAGAAAAGGTACAGAGAAGAGTCATCAGAATAGTGAAGGGGATGGAACATATCAGAACTTTATTTGGTTACATTTATATACTGCTTCTTCCAGGGATCAGTAGCGGTTTACATTGAAAATGTACACAGCAAACATTTTGTACATTTTATACACAGGATTAAAATTGTACAATATGATATTTGTATGGTTATATCTACATACAGCTTGCAAGCTGATGAAGCACGTTTATATACATATTTACATGTGTTTCAGGTCATTTACGTAGCCTTTGGGTACAGTTGCATCAGGACATGTTGTAATATTCCTGGAATAGGTAGGTTTTTAGGTTCTTCTGGAAATCCTTTAGGTCATTGTTGGCTCTTAGTGCATATGGCAGGTTGTTCCATTGGGTGGGCGCTGTATATGTGAAAGCTCTGTTGCTAGTGAGGGTTTTGAAGTTGCATATGTTGAGTGGGACGTGTAATGTGTTTAGGTTGTGAGTCCTCCTGGTCCTGTTGGGGGGTTGTGTTGCGATAAGTGTGGAGAGGTGGGATGGAGCTAGGTTGTGGATCAATTTGAATATTGTCACTATTGTTTTATATCTTATGCGGGCGTGGATAGGAAGCCAGTGGAGTTCAATTAGTATCGGTATGATGTGCTCGGAGACCCGCACTTTCATTATAATTCGAGCAGTGACGTTCTGCGACATTTGAAGTATGTTGAGTTTTTTTTGGGGTAGTCCTTGGAGAATGCTGTTGCAGTAGTCCAGGTGGGGTGTGACAAGTGTTTGGACTACTGTTCGGAAGTCGGGCTGCTCAATAATGTTGCATAGAGGTTGGAGTATACGAAGTTTGTGAAATATTGCCCGGTTTAGTAGCCTTAGGTGGGTTTCCATCTTGAGGTTTTTGTCGAGGGTTACTCCCAGATATTTTAATTCTTGTTTGATATTGTATGTATTATTGTTCAGGAGTATTGTAGGTGGAGGGCTGAAATCCGGGTTCTTGGATATAAACATTACTTCTGTTTTCTTGTGGTTTATGCTCATGTTGTTCTGCTGTAGCCAATCTTGTGTTTCTTTGAGGCATGCTTCCAGCTGAGTATAGTTTGGGTTGTTCGTATCTATTTGTGTATACAGCATAATATCATCTGCATATAAGTGGTAGTTAATCCTGTGTTGCTGGAATATTGCACAGATCGGTCTTAAGTAGAGGTTGAACAGTAGAGATGACAATGCTGACCCTTGTGATATTCCCTGTGTTTGCGGGAATGCCTTCGATGTTTCTTGGTTGAAGTGAACCTGCTGTACTCTGTTGGATATATATGAGCCGAACCATTTCAGTGGGGTTCCTTTTATGCCTATGGATTCGAGTCTGGTGAGGAGGATTCCGTGGTTTACTGTGTCGAAAACAGCAGATATGTCTATGAAAATTAGTATAAACATTTTCTTGCAGTTTCAATGTCTTTGTAGATTTTGTCAAGTAGCACTAGTAGAAGGGTTTCTACTCCATGGTTTTGATGGAAGCCATATTGGTGATCATCAACCGTGTTTCTGGCATTGATATGTTCCTGAAGTTGGTGTTGAACTGATTTTTCCACTGCTTTGGCTATGAGTGGGAAGCTTGAGATAGGGCGGTATGAGGATGGATCGTCCTACTTGAGTGTTTTGTTTTTCAAGATAAGTAATAATAATTACTTATTTGGGTTTTTATACTGCTTAATCATTTCAGTCAAAGTGGTTACATTGTAACTTAAAGTCGGCAATGTACATTAAACAGGAACATTGGGGTTAAGTGATTTGCCCAAGGCCACAAGGAGAGCTGCTAAGAATCAAACCGTGGACTCTTGGGTCCTAAGCCACTGCTCTGGCCATTAGACTACTCTTCCACACCTACTACTTAGCAGTAAATACTTAGCATCATACAAAAAAACTGTGATAGTCCAAAAAATATCTGATTCTGGTCATCATAAACTTTCTCCAGTACCAGGTATATCGTGAACTAATATAAAACCCCACAAAAGTCACTGGAGATCTAGAAGGCCAAATCTACCATACCATACCATACCATATCATACCATACCAGTATAAACTTCCAAAACTCATACAAGGGGTTTACCCAGAAAAAAAGCAGCACTATAACTACTGCACCCTCACTTGGTTTGCAGTTTGTCGTGCTGTGAGGGCTTGTGTGCATCAGTGATGCTGAGGGCTAAGCTATCAGTAGTTTTACTACTGGCAGGGTCTCCCAAGATGGACAGGATTTAGCTGAGACCAAGGCAAACCACCCATCTGGGCAGCAGTGGAATGGGTCAGTGTTGGCAGCGGAGGATCACATTTCTGTGATAACGGCAACAACGCTAAACTTAAACTGCATGGAGGAAAGGCCTGGCAATCTACTTCTATATCTTGCCATAAAAACCCAATGGATAATCACAACAAAACAAATTGCACTATAGTGCTGGAAGAAGAGACCCCCTAGGTTGGAAGGCACTCAACTAGCTATTGGGGAGGAGCTGAAGACTTTTCACAGTAAAGCCAGCATTTATGATGTGGTTGGATCAAAGCCCTTGGGTCGTCTGACTGCTAATGTAGCTGCTCATGAAATGAGAGTCAGAAGCTGCAAAGATGTCTTACATATTGGGACATGGAATGTACGAAGCATGAACAAAGGGAAGTTGGAGGTGGTCAAGAATGAAATGGAACGTGTACACCTTGATCTGTTGGGTGTCAGCGAACTGAAATGGACTGGCATTGGGCACTTTGCATCAAATGATCACATGGTCTACTATGCTGGAAATGAAAGACAAAGAAGAAATGGTGTTTCATTTATAATAAAGAAGAAACTTGCAAGAACTGTAATGAAATACAATGCAGTCAGTGAACGCGTAATCTCTATTCGTCTACGAGGAATGCTTATCAACACAACTATAATTCAAGTATATGCCCCAACAACAGCTGAAGAAGAGGATGAAATTGATAAATTCTATGAACAAGTACAAGCTGAAATTGACAGAACATGCAAACAGGATATCCTGATAGTCATGGGTGATTGGAACACAAAAGTTGGCAACAAAGAAGGCAAAATGGTTGGAAAATATGGACTTGGCAACAGAAACGAAGCTGGAGAAAGACTGATAGAATTCTGCAAGACCAATGATCTATTCATCTCAAACACCTTCTTCCAGCAACACAAGAGGAGACTATACACATGGACTTCACCCAATGGATGGTACAAAAATCAAATTGACTACATATGTGGAAGTCAATGATGGAAAAGCTCTATAACATCAACAAAGTCAAAACCTGGAGCTGACTGTGGTACAGATCACCAACTACTAGTATGCAAACTCAAGCTAAAGTTGAAAAAGAGGAAGCCACTCATGAATGTAGCAAAATATGACCTTGAGAATATACCACTGGAATTTAAAGACTGCCTGAAAAATTGATTTGCTGCTTTAGATACAAATGACAGAACTCAAGAAGAGTTATGGAATGACATCAAGAAGGTTGTGTTGGAAGAAAGCGAGAAGTCTCTACAAAATGTGAAAAAGCAAAAACGGCCAAAATGGATGATGGAACAAACTCTGAAAATTGCCAGAAAAGCAGAGAAGCTAAAGCCAAAGGAGAGAGAGAGGCAATTACAGAACTCAACAAAGATTTCCAATGTGCAGCAAGACAAGACAAGGAAAAGTACTACAATAACAGATGCAAGGAAATAGAAGCAGAAACTATTAGATGAAGAACAAGATTAGCTTTCCTAAAGCTATCAGAGTTAAAGAAAAAATTCCAGCCTCGAACTGGAAATATTACAAGATGCTCAAGGGTCCATGTTGAATGATGCTGAGAATATCAAGAAAAGGTGGAAAGAATATACAGAGTTCTTATATAATAGAGATCAAGTGGACCAACAGCTGTTTCAACCTGTACCTTATGATACATTGGTGATGAAAGAAGACGTCGAAGCAGCATTGAAAGCCTTATCAAAGAACAAAGCACCAGGCATTGATGGCATTCCCATAGAAGTATTACAGAAATCTGATGCAGCTGTTACCATATTTTGAAGGCTCTGCCAGGAAATTTGGAAAACAACATCATGGCCAACTGACTGGAAAAGATCTGTGTTTATACCAATACTAAAGAAAGGTGATCCAACTGACTGTGGAAATTATCATACAATCGCTCTGATCCCACATGCCAGCAAGATTCTACTGAAGATTATTCAACAGAGACTACAACCATACCTGGAACAAGAACTGCCTGAAGTGCAAGCAGAGTTCAGGAAAGGGTGAGGAACAAGAGACATCATCATGGATGTGACATGGATTCTTGAAAAAACTAAAGAATACCAAAAGGATATCTATTTGTGCTTTATTGACTACAGCAAGGCTTTTGACTGCATAAACCATAAGAAACTCTGGGCCACATTAAGAAGCATGGGTATACCAGGACCTGATCTTTCTCTTGCACAATCTGTACATTGATCAAGAAGCAGCAGTTTGAATGGAACAAGGAGAAACAGAATGGTTTAAAATCAGCAGAGGTGTACAAGGCCGCATACTTTCCCCTACCTGTTTAATTTATATGCAGAACAAATCATCAGAGAAGCAGGACTGTATGAAGACAACAGAGGTGTGAAGATTGGTGGAAGACTCATCAACAACCTTCGCTATGCTGATGATATCACATTACTGGCTGAAAGTGAAGATGACCTGAAAGCTGTGTCGAAAGCATCTGAAACACAATCAAGGAACACAGTCTTAAAATGGGCCTACACTTTAATGTAAAGAAGACAAAGATCATGACAAATGGCAAAATCAATAGGTTCATCATTGATGGAGAAGAAATTGAAATAGTGGACAACTTTAACCTACTTGAATCAACTATCAATAAAGAAGCAACAAGCAGTCAAGAAATCCAATGACATATTACTCTTGGCAGAATGGCTATGAACGATTTAGACAAGATTCTCAAGAGCAGAGATGTCCCTCTCCATACAAAGATTTGACTCATTCAAGCCATGGTATTTTCAATAACATCATATGGATTTGAAAGTTGGACAGTGAAAAAGATAGACAGAAAGGAAATTGATACCTTTGAATTATGGTGCTGGCGGCGAATACTGTGTATACCATGGACTGCCCGAAGAACAAACCAGTCAGTACTAGAGGAGATCAAACCTAAGCTTTCTTTAGAAGCTCAGATGACAAGACTTTGTCTTTCATATTTTGGACACATCATGCAAAGAGAGAGATCAATAGTGAAAGACATCATGCTTGGCAAGATAGAAGGTCAACGCAAAAGAGGAAGGCCAGCAGTGAGATGGATTGATACAATAACAGCAGCTAGGGGTACCAGTCTGAAGACCTGACTGAAGACTGAACACAATTTAGGACAACTATCCAGAGGGTCGCCATGAGTCGACACCGGCTCAACGTCATTTAACAACAACAGCAACATAAATATTGCAATGGACCCTTGAACATCCATACACCTATTTGAAAATCTGAACAAGTCAAATTACTACAATATAGATCCCTACGTACAAACTCCATGTTATCAGAATGCCTGGTCTCAGTCACACACTCAGAAAACAGACTCTCACAAAATATAGAATAAGTAACTACAATCTAAAGTAAAAATAAAAATATGTAGACAAATATTAAACTGAAACCCCAAGAAGTCAGACTCCACATGTCATGCAACACCAGATAAAGAAGAGATGATGCAACACCAGATAAAGAAGAGATGCAGTTCCTCATACTGTGTAAAATATAAAGATAGAGCAAAGTACAATCACTAAATTGAAAATAAAATTATTTCTACTTTTGTTGACAGACCATTTTATTCTCTGATCATGCTGGTCCTGATCTGAGGCTTCCATCACCCTTCCAGTGCCATCACCAGTTGTCAGCTCCCTTCCAACCCCCCCTCCCCCACTATTACCCAGCCACCTTCAAGTCCCATCCCCAGATGTCAGCTCCCTTCCAGTTCCTCCTTCCTCCCCTTTCAGCTCTCTTCCAGCCCTTTCCTTCCCCTCTTTTCAGCTCCCTTCCAGCTCCCCATGTCAGCTCCCTTCCAACCCCGTCCTTCCCCTCTTTTCAGCCTACTTTTAGAACCCCTGTGTCAGCTCCCTTCTAACCCCCCTCCTTCCCCTCTTTTCAGCTCCCCCCATGTTAGTTCCTTTCAGCCCCTTCCTTCGCTCCTCTATCTTCTGCCATTAGCATCTGCCTCACTGATTCACCGCTTGAGAGAGCTGCGGGAACACTTCTCTGCTCCCGCGGCTGTGCTATCTTATAAATTGCTGGACTGTGGCATTTCTAAAAGCGGTAATAAACATTTCCTGCTTTTTATGAGAAACAGGAAATGCTGATTACTGCTGGAAATGCTGTCGTCCTGCAGTATATAAGATAGGACAGCCGCTGGAGTTTATAAGATAGAGCGGGCGGCTAGCGATGGTGCCACCTGCTGTCGGTACCTCATGCAGCACTTACCCGGTTTACCGGGTAGTGCCAGCCCTGATGCTGGGATATATTGAGGGGGTGTGATACAATATGGGCCCGATTCAGATTGGTGCACATTCTGCTCGTCCGGATATCCAAAGCTTGATGGGCCAGATTTGCACCCGATTCTGCTCCTGTGGGGGCTAGACATTCCCATCGGAGCAGAATCGGGTGCAAAGGGCCTGGACAGTGTGACGGCGCACCCCCGGCCGCACAGCACCCCCCTGGTGGCGGTGTAGTAGTTCCGCCGGAGGGCTGGAGCCGGGGGGGGGGGTCACTAAGATGTTGTTAATCAGGGTTGGCCAGGTGCGAGGGTCGTGGGTCAGAGCCTTGTGTCAGCCTCGTTACCAACTCCTGAAGAGATTCAGACTTGCACAAAAGTGGTGGGAAAAAAAACAGGCTTTATTTTCCCCTTTAAGCACTAAGGGTTCAAAAACAAAGGATATACACTCCGGTACGTGGCAAAATAAGTCTTTACAGAAGCTTTTTAAAGGTGAGAAATAAAATAACCAAACACTGTTAACTTCACAGTATTCAAATATGTAACAGCAAAAAGGCTTCCTTCGCTCAATGACTCTGGAAGGCCTCTATTTCGCTTCCAGCACAGTATGTGCATTCCATGGGACTATCACTGTCTTCATACACAGATTCCACTTGCATGGCCTCCTCTGACTGCTCTGAGGTATCAGGGCAAGTGTCCTTCATGGGATTTAGTCTTACTGTTTCCCACGGCTTAGCAGTCTGTCTAGGCCCACGATTCAGCTTAGTGGCATACCAGAAAGGCATTGCTTGCTCAAGAGGTTTAAAAACATTATCTCTATGTTTTCCTCTAACAGTCCTTTTGTTGCACAAACTATCCTTTAACTTTTGCTTCTGCTCTTGTCTTCTATATGGAGAATCTCCTTCCCAGGATTCCTCTCTTAGCTTAAGTTCAGGTATACAATGACAAAGGTTAAAAGTTTTACCTTTTGCTTTGTGTTTGCTTCTCTGGGGTGAGGCTGGAGGTGTACCGTGACTGCTGCCTTCAGTATCGGTGCTCTCTGGAATATACCTCCTGCTTTCCCAGTCTTTCCTTCTCTGGCCCTTAAGGCCTGTTCTCTTGTGGGCTTCTGGGCCCGGTCTGGCTTGGCTTCGGCCTTCTCGGCCTGTCCTCTCTCTCTCAGGACTGGTTCTCCTCTCCCAGCCTGTCCTTTTTCTCTCAGCTGATGAGGCTTTGGCAGCTGAGCTCCTTACAGGCAAGTCCCTTGACTCTTGCTTGCCTCTTGACTCTTGCTGGTCTCCCGACTCTTGCTTGCCTCCAAACTCTGGCTTGCCTCCAAACTCTGGCTTCCCTTCAAACTCTGGCTTGCCTGCTCTTAAATGTGAGCTTTTGGAATAAGAGTCCTGCCCCCTAGGGCGTGGTTCTGTGGTCTCTGTCCTAGCTCTCCTGCTCCCTCTAGTTAAGTTCTCTGGAAATTGCAGGCAATTTCTTTTTCTTTCAGAGTTTAAAACTTTTTTCCTCTCCAGCAGAGGGCCCGCTGCATCACAACAGGCAGGACATGCCCTGTACAACTCTCCCAATGCTCCTGCATGGAGTCCCATTGCCATGGCATTCTGTCATCATGGCACCGGGACACATTGCAGGAGCCCCGATTCCCCACAGAAGTTTGAAGAAGTTGTTCCTGTGTCACCCAAACCCCAGAGGGGCCTGCCAAGGCCTGGTTCGGGCTGTGGAAAACTATCCTGCTGCCGTTCACCTGGGTCAGAGGTCCTCTGCTTGCCGTTCTGCACCCTGGGTGGACTTATTCCAACTCAGAGGTGGAATAAGCCCCCATTCTAACTCCTCAACCCTGGATGTATAGAGCCACAACCAGAATTGGCCATGTACATTAGGGCCAGCCTCTGCCTCATCCATGCTCCTCCTCAGGCCCTCTCCCGCCCACCGCCATCCCGAGCTTCCCACACAATGCCTCTGTATGTGCGGGGAGCCTGGTGATAAAAATTCACTCCTTGCTAATAGCAGAGGTTGTATGTCTAAACTGGATGGTGCCACCCCATAGGCCGACTTGCAACCCATGTCACTAACCTCTGCCACCTTTGATCTTCCACAGACCTGTCAGGGACCCTACCCTCCTAGCCTGGGATATATGCATCAGGGGCAGCCTCACCAACCACCGCAGATGATGCCAATACACAGCCAGGATGTAGTACAGCCATAGGAGCCGGTGTGCCAGCCAGGGCAGAAGAGCAGGCCAGTGCACTAGCCAAGGCAGAGGAGTGGTCAGGTTCGCCACCCAGGTCAGTCGAGCAGGACAGTGTGTCTGCCAGTGCTGAGGAGCTGAAGATGGATGACGCCCCATTCGCTGAACTACAATTTGCCATTCTGGATGACCCTGTGGATGCAGGGGGCACAGATCTGGACAAGGAACTACTGCAGGAGGGTGTGCACCTCGTGACCAGCACAGAGGACATACAGTCCAAGCTGCAACATATTCAGAGGACCTGCAGGCTGTGGAACAGGCAAGGGAGGCAGAGGGGGAGGAGTGCATTCATAATGGTTGAATAGCATTGACTATCTGTAGAGTAAGGCGGAATGTCCACTCTCTGCCCGCACTCTACCCCCTGACACTAACCAGATAATTACAGGCTGATCTCTAAGAATTTTCAGCAATAATATTTAGATAGTGCTGCTGAATCAGAATTGTGCCCTTAGGATCAGAATTGGGTCTAATGGCTTGGACATGCAGGCTGGGCCCCGATTCTGATGGGCTGCATGCCCAGCAGATCCCTGGCTAACTCAGCTAGGCTCCTTAATAGAACTGAAGTGCCATGGCTTCTCATTGCCATGGCATCATGGTTCCATTACAGAGCCACAATCCCTGGCAGCCAACCCAAATTGCTCTTTCCCTGTGGCCCGACCCCTGATCTGGCCTCCCATGGCCAGGGTCAGACTGCGGGTTACCCCCTGCACCCCCTCATCATTTTGTCCTGGCCCGGTGCTGCGGTCCCCTAGCATTCAGGGGGACTTATTCCATCTCAGGGATGGAACAAGACCCCGTCTACGTGGCCAACTCCGGACGTACAGGGCCGACCTCAGAATCAGCCTTGTACATACGGGGTCATGGACCGCCCATGCCCTGCCCTTGCTCTGCCTCCACACTGCTCCCTCCCACCCCCGTCTAAGGCTCCCTGTACAACAGCACTTTCATACGGGGAGCCTTTGCACCGGGAGCAGCAGGGGGATGAATAGTGGGTATGTACATCCAGGGAGGACGTACATTCCCGCTATTCGTGGCGCAGAGTGACCCCCCTTAGTTCCTGCTGCTATATGCATAAGTGTTTCTGAATTGTGGGGTGTGTGGACTTTTTAAAAAAAATAATACCAACTTAAAAGAAGAAAAATCTTTAACAACATTTGTGAAAGCGAATACCTATTGGAAGTCTGTCTAATGAACTATTAGTGGATGAAGTGGAAGTGTAACTGGTAGTTAGAGCAGTGTGTTGAGAACCACAAAAGCCTTGTTCAACCCCACTGCTGCTCCTTATTGTTAAGGTGAAGTCATGTTTCAATCCAACCTTGAATTGTAAGCTCTTTAAGAACAGGAAAATTCCTGAGCTACTACTGAAAAAGGCATGAACAAAATCCCTTCTTTTCTCAACTTTTCCCTTGTTTCCTCACCTCACTTCAAGCAGATTTAAAGTTCCAATGGATAGTTTTGGGAAGGATCTGACTGCTTTGTCCCTTTGTCCACCTCTGTAGAGATAATATCCCTCCTGACTCATCTGTAGCAGCTATTCTTTATCTGTGAGTTTTAAACAACAACAATTACTATAAATCACGGAGATGCATGACAAAGCTTTGAGGTTTCGTGAAGGATAGGACTCTCAGCAGAAAAATACTGCAATAAACACTAAAATAAACCAGCACCGGAGCTCACTGAAAGCTGCTATTGCATTGTTCAGAATGTGAGTAACCAATATACATCGGGGCGTTCCGTGGGCATTTTGGGGGTGGCACCTGGCTATAACCAGGCAGTGGCAATATTGAGCCAATGCCGGGTTATTGCAAAGTGGTGCAAGTCAGGTGCAGCAAAGGCTGGCCTAATTTTCACCCCTGAAGTTGGTTAGCTTCATTGCTATCCGGGCAACCCGGATATTCAGTGCTGGGACATGGATATGGCCCCAACATTGAATATCCGTGTTTAATATTCAGTAGCAGTGGCTAGTCACTTTAGCAGCGCTAGCCGCTGCAGCTGAATATCAGGCCCTTAGTATCTAAATTAATATTATCCAGATGATGTTTAAAGTTCCATATTCATCCACATAGTGTTATAAAATCATTCCAAACAGTTTGATCAAACAATTGTTCCCCAAAAATTCATATTTATCTGAAGTGGACAAAAGACACCCATATGCTATGTTGTGAGGCATCTGCGTCAGGGAGTAAATGCTCAAATATCACACAGTACAGTCCTCCATTTCGACGCTACAATTTCCAAAGATGGCGACAATGTTATTGTGAGGGCTACTAAACCAGTCAAATGACAATATGATGCCTGCATTCTATCCATTTAAATTAAAGACATCCTTTTGATTTCATTGTTTAGCCCATGAGGTGTCTATAAGTGTACGATTCACCACACTTTCCAAAACTTGGCCAGTGATACATCATTTTAAGTCTTTAAATTCATGCTGTTTATGAAGGCTATGATTAACAATAGGAGCTGATATAATACCAGTATTCAATTGACTTCTATGTTCATAATCAGTTACTTCATCCTGACCACATATATGTCCTTGGAAGGGCAAACTAATATTTATTTATATTCTTTTATACACTGCACTAGTGTGGTTTACATTGAGCAGGGTATTATAACTTGGAGACAACTATTTTACAGGGAACATGGGCTATGGAGGGTTAAGTGGCTTGTCCAAGACCACAAGGAGCACCTGTGGGACTAGAAACCCCAGTCCTTCCGGCCCAAGGTTGCTGTCCTCTAGTGGGATTTGAACCCCTGACCTTCTGGCCTGAAGTACCTTGCCCCAACCACTAGGCCACTCCTCCATGTCATATATACACTCCTCCACTCCTATGTGTCATATATACATATATACAATATATATGTATATACGACACATTTGGAATTACATGAAATTTTTGTATGAGACATAAATGTTCTTCTGCCTTTGAGACGACTCCATTCATTACCTTCTATTGTGAACTGACACATAGCACAATTACCACACGCAAAGTGTCCCACCTGTAAATCATTATCATCATGTGAAGGTATGTCAGATGTGCAATGCAACAAGATTTCCCCCATGTTCTTAGCCCTAGTACAGACTATTAGAAGTTGCTCCTCAAACTCTTATCTTTGAGGTCTGAGGCTTGATAAACCTCCCAGGCTGTAGCATCAGGGCAGTTTACAATGAAATACAAGATAGAACGTGAAAAGAATGGCATTAACAGATAGGACAGGGGGAGGGCATGCGAGAAGAGCAGAGAGAAACAGAGTGAAGGAGAGTCAGACCATACTCAGGTCAGGGAGCTTATATCTTGTGTGTGGCACTGAATAATGCTAAAGCTGCATAACATATTTAACAATAGAAGCCAGTGCCACGGAGTAAGGTAATACAGACCCCAATCTATCTCTTTCCACTTTGGATTTATATTGCAAAAAACAACTCCTTGTGAACACATTTTGCCAAAGTATAAGCCCTTTTCAGTACTGACAGAAGGTAACCTTGCTGTGCAAAGGTTTAAATTGCATGCCAGTGGGACACATTTTTCTGATGCATAGAAATTGACTGGTGGGTAAGGTACAGTTCAGTGATGAGGGGTGATGACTGAAATCTCAAAAAGTTATTTTTATCTACTGATTTTCTAAAAGTCGAAGTTTTGAGTTTGTTTTGCTTTCATGATTAAAATGTCCACAAACTGTATTTGAGTCTCATGACATTGTTTTAAAGAATTAAGCCATGTCACATACTGATCAAGTTCCTGAACAGATGACTTCCATATTAAAAAATGTCAACTAGGAACGTATGCCATCAAATTACATGATCAAACCACTGAGAACTATATACATACTTTTATCCCCAAGCAGCAATATACACTGAGGCAATAGACAGGGCACAGGCAGCCCCATTGCAATTCCATGTGTCTGAATATAAAAATGGCCACTAAACCAAAAATAATTTTTGATGAGCACTAAAGTTGGTAAATTAATTTAAAAGTCACTGAAAATTGACCTAAATTCTGGTCCAGTCTTATTTATTTATTTAGACAGTTTTGTATACCGCCTTATCCTTCAATCAAAGTGGTCACAACACAATTGGGGGATACATTTAACACGTGGGGATATGAGACACATACACTAATACTTACAGGGAACATGGGCAATGGAGGGTTAAGTGGCTTGCCCAAGACCACATGGAGCATCTGTGGGACTAGAAACCCCAGCCCTTCTGGCCCAAGGTTGCTGTCCTCTAGTGGGATTTGAACCCCCGACCTTCAGTACCTTGCCCCAACCACTAGGCTACTCCTCCTTTCAGTATCCATCACTTGTAATGCTTCTTGTTGAAGTATCTGTGTGTATACAGCAACCACATCTAAAGTGGAATTTTAGAAAGGACGTCCAGGTGCATTCTGGGATGTCCAGGGCAAAACATTCAGGAAAACTCTGGGAATGTCTATATTTCAGCATGATTTTAGAAACATAGATGCCCCCAACAATGATGCCCATGCCACCATCCACATAAAAGCCCCTGTTACAAACATCTGAGGCAGGGGCCTCTGTCTCCCACTAATTTGAATACAGGGATGCCCATTGGTGTGGTGCAGTGAAAACAAGAGCCCTCATTCCCCATCTGTGTTCATTGTCAATGCGGAGAATACAAGGGATATAAGCATACCTCCTTTTCCACACCCTCCAGATGTCTAGCTGACAAAACAAACACTTTTCTGGTTCCTGTTTATGCCTGCGGCAGGTATAACCTTGGATGTGATTCAGGAGGTGCAGGGCACTACTGAAATTGGGCAAGGGTGTCCAGATTCTTGGGAATACCCAGACATGCCTACACCACACCCCCGTTCTTACTTGGATATTTTCACGCCGGTGGAGTCTTTGCACCCACCTTCTAAAATGATTCCGGGGATGTCTCCATGCTTTGGACATCTCCATGCCCATTTTCAGATGTTGAAAGCATGAACAAGGTTTCTAAAATAAAATGCCTAATGTCACAAGCCACATATGATCTGCTAATTCATTGACTTGTTCTAAGCATCTCAGTGTCCTGAGTAAAAGATCTCCTCTGGGATGCTTTGAGATTCAAAAATACATCAACAAATTTGGCCACTTATTCAAAATCTGAACCACACAACACTATGGGGCATGTTTACTAAAGGTTAACGTGTGCTAATGAAGCTAATGTTGATGCTGCCTGCAGCTTCTTCCTTTTCTCGGTTGAGGATCAGAGAGAGATGTTTCTCATGAGCTGCTCCAAAATGATGGAACAGCTTATCAAGAGAGATTAAGTACCTTAAAGAGTATCTTGAATTTTGGAAATGATTGAAGACTTGGTTATTTAGTTTAGTTTAGTTTATTTTGTTACAATTTGATAGACCGCCTTTTGGGATCAGCAGAGTGGGGTTTACAATATAAAATAATCCAAGAAAATCAGAAAGGAACTACACAGTTTAAAGGACGGATAACATGCAGTCAGACACAAACACACCACAACAGCTTCATCTGCTGTATCTATGTTGGAAGAAGAAAAGCCTGTTGAAATAGGTGGATTTTGAAGACGAGGATTCCAAAAGAACTTCAGGAGGAAGGCTGCTCCAAAGGTGAGGGGCAAGAAAGTAGACAGCAGAGCATCAAGTAGCTTCCTATCTAGCTTGAGAGCTGAGGGGAGAAAAAATGATTAGAGAAGATAGAACAGATTGCTCTGAATGGAGTGTGAAGAATAGTCAAGGAAGCCAAATAGGTGGAAACACCTGTATGTAATGCTTGAACTACCATGAGCAGAATTTCACAAAGAATCCTTGTATCCTTGATGATACTATCAAAAGAGGGAAGTTAGAGCATCCCAACAGAAAAGTTCCAGTCAAGATAAAAGTAACCCAGATTTCCTTAAGTACAAAGCTGAAAGATTCCAAATTACCACTATCAACTGATAACCAGATTAATATGAATAAAATATAACCTCTAAAATACCTGTATGCAAATACTAGAAGTCTAAAAAAATAAGATGTGAGAGATAGAATATATAGCACTAAATGAAAGGTTAGATATGAGTGGCATCTCAGAGACCTGATGGAAGGAGGACAGCCAATGGGACACTGTGATACCTGGGTACAACCTATATTTCAATGATAGGGTAGATCAAATTGGTGGAGGGGTTGTGCTCTGTGTTAGAGTGGGCATTGAGTCACACAGCATTAAAGTTTTGCAGGAAACAAAATACACTGTTGAATCTCTATAGATAGAAATCCCATGCAAAAAGGTAAGGTGATGGCATTGGGGGTATACTACCAAATGCCTGGCCAGAATAAACAGATGGATGATTTATTTATTTATTTATTTGCAAATCTTTTATATACCGCCAATTCCGAAGATCAGTGGCGGTTTACATCCAAACAACATTGCATTACATGGAACAATTGTAGCGATATATAAACAGGTACATTGAACTGTAATTAAACTATATACAGGTGGTATAACAATGTTTTGAAACTATTTACAAGTAAAATGATGAAATGCACATAGAAATCGGGGAAGCTAACAAAATTACAACATAGTAATAATGGGCGATTTCAATTACCCCAGTATTAACTGGGGCAATGTCACTACAAGACATGCTAGGCTGATCCACTGCAAGCCCCGGGCCCGCCGCAAAATGACATACGGGAAAGTTATTCCACCTTGGAGGTAGAATAACTTCCCCGTATAAGTCGCCGGCCCTGGATGGCCCAGGCTCCATCCAGACTCCATCCAGACTCCGCCCCCGAGCCACCCCTTCCCCGCCCCATCTAACTTCCCCGCACAACTGGCGGGGAAGTTAGTCATGGCCAGGAGAAGGCACGAATAGCGAGGATGGACATCCCCACTATTCGTGGCACAGAATAATCTCCTATAGGGGGTGAAGTATTTCTGTGCATGAAGGAAGAGTAGGATCAACAGGTGAAAAAGAGGTGATAGTGCCTCTTTATAATTTTCTGGTGAGATCTCATTTGGAGTACTGCGTAGAGTTCTAGAAACCATATCTTCAAAAAGATATAAATAGGGTGGAGTCAGTGGAAAGGATGGCTACTACAATGGTCTTCTCCATAAAGCAAATGGGGACAGACTTAAAGATCTCAATATGTGTAACTTGGAAGAAATGCAGAATAAGTGAGATTTGATAGAAACATTTAAAAACCTCTATAGCATTAATTCACAGGAAGTGGGACTCTTTCATTTGAAAGGAAGTTCTGGAACGAGGGTCATAAGATGAAGGTTAAAGAATATTCATGAATAATGTAAGGAAATATTTAATTGCGGAAAGGGTGGTGGAATAGCTCTTCCAATGGAGGTGGTGGAGATGAAGACTGTATCTGAATTCAAGAAAGCAAATGACAAGCATAGAGGGTCTCTGAGGGAAAGGAAGAGCTTATAGAATTTAGCAGCTGTGTGGATAGGCAGACTGGATAGGCATATTGTCTAAGGATGTGCTTTTGTTTTGAAACAAAAGTGGTAATAGTGGGCGTTATTGCACAACAGCGCACCATATGCATAATGGGGCACCTTATTGTTCAGTAGCATGCATTGTTTGCACATGCGCAAACTGTGCGCACCAGAACGCAAAAGTGTGGCTCATAGCACAATAGGGTGCATTAATGAAATTAAACAACAACATGAAGAGGAAAAAACAAAAAAGAAACAAAACAAAATTTTTTGGACTGCTCAGCGCTAGTATTGTCTTCATCTCTTGTCATTTTCAGTATTTCTATGTTCTAGTTTTACTCATATGCTTATGCAGGAGATGTTGCTGTCCCTTTAGACCCATCCATAGGGCCAGAAGGGGGTCACCAAAGATAAAGTGGACTAACCCTGGTGTTTACCCATGCAATTCACTTCTTCAAAAATGAATAGTGCAGAAATAAAAGGGGAAGATAAACCCTACCATGTATCATGCTGCCACTATCATGGATCAGACCCCTTGACAGATGTTAAATGTAATAATTAAGTAATATTTTGAGGGTGGGTCTTGGTCTCATATTGTTCAGCATATTTATGTAATAAGTCTTATAGGGCCAGATATTCTAAGATATTTACATGGTTTGCAGACCTGTAAACCATGTAAATGCCCCTAAGTGGGATATTCAGCAGCACTAACATGGTTAGTGCCACTTAATATCCCTGAGTAATTACATGGTTTGCAGACCTGTAAACCATGTAAATGCCCCTAAGTGGGATATTCAGCAGCACTAACATGGTTAGTGCCACTTAATATCCCTGAGTAATGCTGCTAAACACCCCAGGCTAACTACTACTATTACTACTACTACTACTGAACATTTCTATAGTGCTACAAGATGTATGCAGCGCTGCACAGACACATGTAAAAGATGGTCCCTGCTCATCAGAGCTTACAATCTAGTCAAGACAGACAACACAGTAGCTGTAGATATGGGATACATCTAGGGGGAATGGTTAGGAAACACAAAGGAGATCAGGTGAATCAAGATCTGAAAGTGACAGCGAAGAGGCGAGTTTTCAGCCTGGATTTGAAAAGGGTCAGAGAATGTGCTTGACATACCAGACTCACGTAGTTTGTTCCAGGCATAAGGAGCAGCAAGCGCTGTTCCCTCTAAGCTGTGCGCGTTTGCGCGCACACACACCTCGCCGAGCGAGCGCACATACTTTACAACAGAGCGCACAAAAATTATGGCTCTGATTCTGATAGAAAAAAACACAAACGTCTTAAAATTTAAAAGTTATGATTGTAATTACTAGAAATTTCCCGCTTCATTTAGTAATCGTCTATTTTCATTTAATTTGATTAAAATCAGTGTGGTGTACATACTGTATTCTGACGTGTAGTCAAATTTTAAAGTATATAACTCCGAGTGTCGTTATGTGGCGCACAAAAATTTAACCTTCCTTCAAAAGCTGCACACAGCTGATATTTTATGTGCACACAGCCTACAAAAAATTAGAGGGAACATTGGCAGCAAGGTGAAAGGAGTGAAGTCTGGGGGAAATAGAAGAGAAGGGCACAGATTGAAGCAATTTTCCAGAAGAGCGGAGTTCTCAAGGAGGGGTATAGGGAGAGATAAAAGAGGAAAGGTAGTGAGGCGCTGAAAAGTGAATGCATTTATAGGTCAGCAGGAGAAGTTTGAACTGGATAGGGAGCCAATGAAGTGACTTCAGAAGAGATAAGAGGGGTAATATGAGCATGATGAGGCAGGCAGAGATTAGCCACACAGCAGAGTGTTGAACAGATTGAAGGGGAGAGAGATGATTCAGAAGGAGACCAGCAAGGAGTATGTTACAATAATCTAGATGGGAGGTGACTAAGGAGTGGATACATGTCTTATTTATTTATTTAGCTGCATTTATATCCTGCTTTTCACCGGGTCAAAGTGGTTGGGGGATACATTTAACACGAGGGGATATGAGACACATACACTAATACTTACAGGGAACATGGGCAATGGAGGGTTAAGTGGCTTGCCCAAGACCACAAGGAGCACCTGTTGGACTAGAAGCCCCAGTCCTTCCGGCCCAAGGTTGCTGTCCTCTAGTGGGATTTGAACCACTGACCTTCTGGCCTGTAGTACCTTGCCCCAACCACTAGGCCACTCCTCCCTCTTTGGGCTTGAAAGGAGAGAAAGTCTTAGTAGTGTGTTCAGAAAGGAATGGGCAAATTTTGTTGATGTTGTAGAGAAAGAAATGGCAGGTTTTAGCTATCAGTTGGATGTGTGTGAAGAAGGAGAGAGAGGAGTCAAAGGCAACCCTAAGGTTGCAAGCTGAGGAGTCAGGGAGGAGTAGAGAGTTATCCACAGAGACTGAGAAAGGAGGAAGGGGAGAGAAGGGTTAGGAAGAAAAATAGGAAGCTCAGTTTTGGCCATGTACAATTTCAAGCGGTGGTAAGAATCCAAGCAGCAATGTCAGAAAGGCAGGCAGAGATCCTGGTCTGGATTGCCACAGAGAATTCAGATGTAGAGAGGTACATCTGGAAGCCATCAGCATAAAGATGGTACTGAAAACCATAGGAAGAGATGAGTGCACCAAGGGACTGAGTATATAGAGAGAAAAGGAGTGGACTCAAGACAGATCCTTGCGGTACACCAACTGAGAGTGGGATAGCAGTAGAGGAGGATCCATCAAAACAAACACTGAGAGAGCAATGGGAAAGATAAGAAGAGAACCAGGATAGCATAGAGCCCTTAAAACCAAGCGAGGACAAGGTATCAAGGAGAAGGTTGTGGTCAACAGTGTCAAAAGCAGCAGAAAGTTCAGAAAGATGAAGATTGAGCAAAGGCCCTTGGATTTTGCCAGGAACAGGTCACTGGAGATTTTGGCAAGAGCTGTTTTGGTAGAATGTGATGGATGAAAGCTGGATTGTAGAGGATCCAGAAGGGCTTGAGAGGAGAGAAAGTCAAGGCAATAGCGGTGAACCACACATTCAAGTACTTTAGAAACAAAGGGGAGCAGGGAGATGGGTCAATAGTAAGAAGGTTAGGTAGAGTCTACTAAAGGTTTCTTGAGGAGAGGAGTGACCACAGTATGCTTGAAGGCTGCAGGGAAAGTTGCAGTGGAGAGCGATAGGTTGAGAATATGAAAGATGGAAGGGACTACCGTGGAGGAGATGGAACTAAGGAGATGGGTAGGAATAGGATCAGAGAAGCAGGTAGTGAGTTTGGATATGGAGTGGTTTCCTCCTCAGAGATCATAGAAAAGGAAGAAAGGGTAGCAGAGGTAGGGGGAGAGAGTTTGGAATGAAGAGGAGGAGAAGGGAAAGTAATTGACCCTGTGGGGAATTGGAGTGTGATCTATTGGATTTTGTCATGGAAGTAGTCAGCCATGGCTTGGGCAGAAAGGGAGGGAGGGGTCGGAGGCGAAGGCATCTTGAGGAGAGAGTTGAGAGTTGTAAAGAGACTGAGAGCATCAGAGGCAAGAGAGTTAGTCAGATGGACATAATAGTCTTGTTTGGCAAGTACTATGGCTTACTGGAAAAAGACAAACATGAATTTGAAGTATAGAAAGTCTGCAAGGGTGTGATTTAAGCTGACCGGGCGCAGAAACGAAGATAGCGTGTAGTGGAAGACAGTCAGGGTTGAGGTACTGTATGCTTCACAAGATGTGGCATGGGCAGAGCAAGAGCATCCAGAGTTGAGGAGAGTTATAGGAAGCTACTGCCTCATTAATAAACTCAGATGACATAGTGGAGGAAAGAGGTAATGAGACAGTGGAGGAGAGAGCCAACGGGTCAATAGCATGAAGATTTCTAAAGAAGTTGAAGGAGAAAGGGCGAGGTTGAGGAGGTGAGTGATGAAGTGTGAAGCTTAGCAAGTGATGGTACGATAAGGAAAGAAGTGAGGTACAGAAATTTGAGGATAAGCAATTAGAGAAGAATGCAAGATTGAGGCAGTGGCCTTGCTGGTGAGTAGCGGCAGTGGAGCAAAGCTGAAGGTTGAATGATGGGGTAAGGGAGAGGAACTTAAAAGCATAAGGTCAGAGGGGTTATCAACATGATTGTTAAAATACCCATGGATAAGGGAGGGGAAAAATGAATCCAGAAAGAAAGCTGTGAGTCAAAGTCAGAGAGAAAGGTAGAGGTGGACTTGTCAGGGGGGTCAATAAATAACAGCTAGTCGGAGAGGTAGTGGAGTAAAAAGCTGGATGGAGTGGACTTCAAAGAAGTGGAAGGAGTGAGACTGAGACATAAGGAGGGATTGAAATTAACAGAAAGGAGAGGGTAGAACCCCTACACTACCACCATGGCCAGTGGGACAAGGCATGTGAGAGAATTGATAGCCACCATGACAAAGAGCAGTGATTGAAGCTGAGTCCTCTGGGAGGAGCCAGGTCTCAGACAGAGCAAGCAGATTGAGAGCATTAGAGATAAAAAGATCATGAGTAAAGGCAAGATTATTTTAGATGGAGCGTGTGTTCCACGAGGCACATGAGAAAGGGAGAGAGGAGAGGGAAAGGAGAAGATTGAGCTGTAGTGTGGGGATCTGTTCTGGGAGTGTGATAAAAGTGTAGGGAGGCTAGGGTTGGGGTTGATATCTGCGGAAGAGAGAAGGAGAAGGAGAAGAAGAGTGCGGGGCAGAAAGGAGACAGCATGACGGTAATGAGGGTGATGTTGCTTCAGAAAAAGAGGAGATGGTTGAATGAGAGGGAAAAAGTGGTGAAGCTCAAGAGCTGATGATAGGGTAGATGACAAGATGGTGGGGAAGTGAAGATGGTAAAGGGAAATAAGGGGGAGGGGCTTGAAGGTGATGGTAGGAGGGGAGACAATTAGGGAGTATGAACAATAGGAAGAGAAAGTGTTGAGGTGCCATAAAGAGAAAGATGGAGAAGAACACAGAAGTCAGAAGAAATAAAAGGATAGGTGGTAGAAATTGCAGGGGATAAGGTGCATCTCTGAGTGATCAGGGTAATCAGCACAGGGTGGCTATAAGAGACTATAAGCCAGGGCGCGGATGGGCTGTGGGGAGGGAGGGTGGGATAATAAGGAAGAGGAGAGAGAGAGAGAGAGAGAGAGAGAGAGCTGAAAACAGAAAGGGAGAACTGAAGTAGATCACAAACAAAAACACTGAAAAGTAAGGCACTCTAACACACAATTTGTCTTTATTTATTTATTTGACGGTTTTATTTTTTTATACTGCTTTTCAACGGGGCAAAGCAGTGTACATTACAACAAGTTAGACATAGAACTATGGAACTTATTTACAGTGTAGTTAACATATACTATCGATATTACATAGAACAGTGAAACTTACATACATTATAATGTATATAAACAATGATAAGTTGCTTATTCCTGGGATATTCCTGGGATAAGCAGAATGGAATCAATCTGCCTTTTGTGATCCTGCAGGTACTCGTGACTTAGATTGGCCATTGTTGGAAACAAGATACAGAGCTCGATGGTCCATTGGTCAGACCCAGTATTGCAAATCTTATGTTCTTAAAATGGTGGTTTAATGGTGGTTTAACTCATGGGGCTTGTGAAACTGGAAAGCACTGGGAAATAGCCCTTTATTTTGTTAGTGTTTTTCTCTATTGCTTCTTGTAGCTTGTTGAAGTTTTGAAACAAGTAAACTACTGACCAAATACTTCTGATGGAGGACTCCTGAAAATCTATTGACTGGGATGCCTAAAGATGTGTGGGTACATGTGTTTGTAAACAGAGGAAGGAGCAGGGCAATGAGATGGTAGAAGACTGTGTTATTCTTTCCTCAGGAATACACTGCTCTGTTGTTGTGCTTGGAGTACTTTCAGACAGAGCATGCTCCCATTCTTGAAACAAGTGTGAGAAAGCCCTTGATACCTGCAGAGAGACATAACTCTTTGGAGTCTGGCTTCCACCCAAAGTTCCTGGATTCACACAGATACGTTCCACAGGAGCTGACTCACCACCACTGAGTCCTACTGATACATGTGTGGCGACTTTATTCTTCCAAAGAACAGCCACAGTGGAACCAGCTTCTCACATGAACATCTCTTTGTTTTGCTCTTTGTGCCTGCTAAGCAATTTTTACTGTTTTCTAAACCTTGTTTTCATCCCTAATACTTGTACCATAGAGGTGCAACTAATTCTATATAAATCCCATATAATCTTCCATTAGGTGATTTGAATTTGCTATTGAAATTCATTTTATGGTAAATTTTGAATGTCTGTGAAAGTTATCAGAATGGTGCCATTGGAAACGAAAATCTTCTATTTATTGGTGGTTGTGCGAGATCCACCTACTATGCCTCCAAGTTTCCTCAATTCTATTTAGGACAATTGTCTTCGGAGGTGAGAGAGTTGGCCATTCATATTACCAGGCTCATTCAAGCTTTGATCTGTCTGCCAAATCTATCAGTTAATGTTCTCGTCATGATGGTGACGACTTATTGGTGTCATTAACAGCTCACTTGGAACTCAACAAAAGAGGAGGGGAGAGGGAACTTTTGGATTTAACCTTTGTTTTTCATTAGTAGCTCAAGGAGAGCTACATACACTCTAGTATATCCTGTCCCTGGAAGGTTTATAATCTAAGCTTGTACCTGAGGCCCTGAAGGATTAAGTGACGTACTCAAGATTACAAGGTGTGGCAGTGCAATTTGAACTCTGGTTTCCAGTCCTCTGCTTGAACTGCTCCTCCACTTCTCTTCTCTTCAGACTGCTCTTCCTTTGGTCCGATCTCTTTCTCACAACCAGAATCAGTCAGGCTGAATAGTGCTCAAACAGTGACAGGCTCTGCATCCTTAGTGCAGAACAGCAATTTCTTTAAAGAACACATATAGCCTTATTGAGAACAGATATCCTTCCATAAGTATAGAATGGGAAAAAGTATTTTTGAATAAGAAACACAATATTTCATACCACTGATCTTATTAATCTTTATTTTCAAATTCTATGGCAGTGTTCTATAAAAGCATACAACTCAATGAAAGAAAGTGCAGAACCATGCATTTGGAGAAGAGAAATCGGAAAGTACAGTACACGATGGGGAATGAGAAACTGATGTACACCATACAGGAGAGAGACACTGGAGCAATAGCATCTCATGATCTCAAATTACAGACACCTAACAAAGTCCGCCAATGCCGCAAACCATCCTCCTAAAATTCTACCTTCCCTTTGATCTGTTCCACCCCTCCTTCCCAATTTGACCAACACAGCATCCCCAGACAAATCCCCATCCCCTCCCCTACTACAACCCCTACCCCCACCCTCAACGATGGATGACCAGCTACAAACAGAATAAGGACACTCACTATTGTTTAAGTTATGTTCACTAAGGAAGTCATTCCTAACGCGAATAGGCTGTTTAGATGTGCATGAGAGACAGATTTTGGCCGAAAAGGTCTATGGCCGTATTCCAAAACCTGTCTCCCGTGTACGTCCACTGTGCAAAACTGGGGATCTCATTCTGGGAGAGACAGAAAAAGAGTGTGGTTTGTCATGGAGACATATAAAGCGTATTCAGGACAGGCCTGTGTATGTATCTTGTACTCCCCGTCGACGTACTCGTTGTTTCTGCTGAAACGTGGAATAAGGCCAGTACCTAGAAATATTTCTGCTTTGCTTGTATAGTAGCTTTGACAAGACTCTCTCAAACTGGTGTGACAGCAATCTGTAAAACACAGCTAGATACATTTATCATGAACAGTTATCAGGGGTGCGAGAAGCAAGTAAGCTCAGTGGCATTAATAACAACCCCTCAAGACTTTTAAAAAAGATCAATACTAAATATGGTGGCTATGCTGACAGCTGCTGTGTATGCTAAAGAAGCCAATCTGGAGGACTCTGACAATTTCTGTGTTCCTGTACAATGGGACGGTTGATGCTAGACCATGAGTATGTCTGCAACAGGGGTTTGTATGAGTGAGAATGGGAGATCAGATACGTAGTCCAGGCACTCTATGCTTTTAGGATATACCAACTTATATCTATATGTTCTGAGCATCTGTTTATCAGAAATATGTCTTTTGTGACAGCAAGTGAGAGAGTGTCTGTGTGGTGTGAGGGTTGCCCAGGAGGATCTGGTGTGCTGATCTGCAAATCAGGGAGCAGGGCCAAGTACTGGGAGACATGGCTGCTGTAGTGCCAACAGTCCTCAGATTGTGCCATGAGGTCTGCCATAGCCAAGACATACATTTGTTGCTCAGCAATTTTATACATCCCTTGGAGAAACTTCTATGTTTGTTTTGGTTGTTGTCCATATAAAAAGGGTTCATCCTGAGCATTTTTGACTATATGTAGAGTTGACCAATGCAGGCCTCACTTTTTATAATGCCAAGTACCATTTGCTGTATGGTATGTGCAGTCAAAAATGCTCATATTTATATTCTCTTATACTAACTTGGAGTGCACTGGAATCACCTAGTATTGTCCTGGGGCATTTTCTCCAAATGGGTTACTTTTGCACATACCATGACAGGCATGAACCTCACTTCTAAGCCAGGGCATGGGGAGTATTATTTCAGTCTCTCAAATTTACTGCTATAGCTCGGTGTAATACTTGCATCATGCCAAAGAGAGCTTCCTGCTGGAGTTCATAAGATGTAACATGGATGGGTGGTTTGTCAAGATGGACTTGGAAATTCTTCTTTATCAAGCTGGTGGCACCCAACACGATGGGAAATCTTTCTGTATCTTTCTGCCACATTTTCCTGGTCTCTGACTGCATTTCCTGGTATTTCAGGATCTTCTGTCTCTTCATGCAATTCTCAGAGTAGTTTCTTCGGAACTGATACCTCTTTTATTAATGCCGTTCTGGTGTTTGTCTCCTTAACCACTATATCTGGCTTCCTCTCATCCAGCTTTTTATCGGTTGGATAACCATAACCATCATCTCAACCAGCTTTTTATAGGTCAGATGATCATAATCTCCTCATTCTCTGTAAGTCTGTTAGGGTCGTGATCCCAGTGCTTTTCTGGCACAGTGATATTGTAGTGTTTCCAGAGTTTCCAGTGGATGAGGTGCGCTACTGTATTACATATTTCTGCATAGAAGTTTCTGCCATCAGAACTTCACAACCAGCTATAAGGTAAGACACTGTTTACAGGTCTTTCTTACCAGTCTGTATTACCAGTTTTTTCAATGTTCACTGTAAACCATCTCATCCGTAAGATGCTGTCCTGGGCTGCAACTATCAATCTCTCATCCTTTGGTTTCAGTTCACCCCTTTTTAACCATTCATGTGTCCGTTCTTGATCGAAAAAGAGTTCCTGGAGAAACACTCTATATTTCCCATTGTATTTGTGCATTTGCCACTTGTTCTTCCTTGTTTCTTGATCTAATTCCTTGAAGAGTTTTTTCTCTTGTTTTGCAAATTTTGTTACTGCCTTCTCTGTGCATGCTTGTGGATTTTCACTCATTCCTTATAGTCGTCGGAAAGCTTGTCCAAGTTTGATGATGGAGACAGATTCTGGACGTCTACAATCATATTTCAGCAATTTTTGCGTATTTGGATCAGAGGATGCAGTTAAGTAGGTCTGGAGGCCTATGATACCGGTAGTAGCTCTGTATGTGTAATCAATCTCCATGAGCCCTCGCCCTCCTTCAGCTCTAGGGATGTCTTGGCATATATTGATTCTTGTAAATCACTTCATGGGCATGGAGGAGTTTTTGTGTTCGCACATCTAGTTTTTCAAGATCTTTAAGAGGCCAGTCCACAATCCCAAAGCTGTTTGAAAGAACAGGAATTGCCAGATGAATGATGGCTTGTATCTTATTTCGTGATGTTAAAGCACTTTTCAATAATGATTTTAATCTCCTATAGTATTCTTTACTTATTTTTTCTGTCAGTAATTTCTACTTGAGTGTCATTCCTTCTTCAACTCCGAGATATACACCTTCCTGTTCAAAGTCCTTGATGTCACAGCCTTCTGTTTTGCTCAATTTTCCTCTAAAAAGTTGCCTTAGCACATTTCTCAAGGCCAAAGGTCATTTTGATGTCATCAGAAAAGCACCCTGGCCATGTAGGGGACTAGAATATGGTCTAGTTTGAATCACCATGCATTCATCATCAGTATTTATATCTTGTTGGCATCAGCAACCTACTGTCAGTAAGCACAACAGCTTAGGAGATGCTCGTTTTAACATTGGGGAAAGAGGAGATGCATGTTCAAACTGTGGAGGCATGGCTGCAGGAAACGTCTATGGGTATATTGCGGAGATTGGCACTATTTGAGACATACAAATATTTGGAATACAGCAGCACTGTGGATGTTTCCGGAAATGGGTATGGTCATATTGGCAGTTGTATGTGCCCATTGATACTAGCGGTACCCTAGCCACCATTTACTCTACATGTCCATGGTGCAAATGAGATATGTAGCAGACAGAAAGGAGGTGGAGTATCTGGAATTTCTGGGACAAACAAGGTATGTCTTTGTGGGTGTATGTTTGCAATGCACAGGACCAATGTGTTGTACATTTGCTTGAATTCAGATTCCTCTAGGTATGCGTTGCTGGATCCTGAGTAGGTTCAAGGTATGGCCAGCCATGGCAGAGAGTAAGCCAGGTCCCCAGCACCCCCTTGCAAGCCAAGGACATTAGTGTGCTTAGCCTGCCTACTACAGCACCACCACTCACATTGCACCCGCTCCATCTGGCAATGGATATGTTTGAGCAGTCTTGGGTGAGCACACCTGATGGTCCTGAAATGGATCTTGTTTGCTTCCACATCCCACATGATGTGGAAACATCTGTGGAGAGAAGAAAGACATACCCCTTCATAAGTACATATGAAATGCCATACTGGGTCAGTCCTGGGTGCATCATGCCCCATATCCTGTTTCCTATAGTGGCCAATCCAGGTCACAGGTACATGCTGTCTCGGGGCAGGCAGTGGATTTCCCAGGGAATCATTGTTGATAGGTCTTGATTTTCACCAAGGAAATGGTCAGGACCATTTTTAAACCAGCTACACTGACAGCTTTTAATATATCATCTGCTAACAGATTGCAGCATTTGATTACACAATGACTGAATATATTTTTTTCTTTTATTAGTCTTACATGGTAGAAGTATATTTAAATGCTTGTACTTTAGGATGGTGCAAGCAACCCAAGTAGGTGGCTAGTCTAGTGGTTAAAGCAACAGACTAGCACCCAACAGATCAGGGTTCAGCTCCCACCAGAGCTCCTTGGGCAGGTCACTTTTAACATACATTGCATCAGTGGGAAAGGCCTGGCAATCTCATTCCGGCTATACTATCCAATTTTACTACAGCCTATGATAACACATTGCCTGAAAATTATTTTTCTGCTATTGGTATTAACTGGGGTACTTTGGTTGGTTGGTGCTTCCTAATGTGGAACCTTACATCCTCTTGCCCACGTCTGAGTTTTTCACTGGTGCTGCTGTCCTTGCTATCTGCCCTTCTATCGCTGCACCACAAGCATGCATGTGTACTTTGGGCAGTGCAATGGCACCTGCTGCACAAAGCACATCCTTCCCCATTCCTACCCTCTATCCCTCATTTTGTGCTTGCCAGGTTCAGCCCTTCCTTATGTGCATCCCCGCCACAGTACATAGTCCATTCTGGCCCCTATGCAGTGTTGCCTGCCTGCTCTTGCCTCTTCTCATGTGTGTATTGCTCACTGAGCCAGGGTTCAGTGGATCCGCTCCCAGCCTCTGCGTGCAGCTGCCTGGGGTGGGTGTCTGTCCCTTTAGGGGAACAGGACATTCTCATCCTGGAGGACTAGCCTGCAAAGGTAGTGTGTCTCTTCCTTGAAATCCTTGGCTGCTGGGTAGCCATTCTAATCAGTGTGATATGGTTTTCGTATTGGTAGGAGAGGGTCTACTCCATCCTGTTTCCTGTTCCATGTGCTGCACTTCAAGGGGCAGGCACATTTTCAGACAGAGCACAGGCACAGGGACTACATGAGACAGGTGCAAGTATGGAATTTAGATGGGGCAACCCTATATGTTGGGGTGTATGGGTTTGCACTGTCTGTGTCGGGCAGCATGGTGTTTGAAGTTTAATAAAGTTATCCTTCCTTTATACCACGTTTTGTGACTGGGTTTGTATCCACACGTGGCAACTTGTTCTTTTTGGTGGGTTTGCACTTTAGACATGCACGGAGCAGCTGGCCTGCAGACCCATGTTGCATGGGCAGCAGCATAGATGTTTTCATGTTGATTCTAGTTCCATGTGTATGTCTATCTATGAGGATCTGGAATTTCGTCCAGACCATGCCCGTGCCCTATTTAAACGTCTCCGCCGCAGTGAGACCTCCTATATGGAATGGGTCTCTAAATGTTTATTATAAGATCATAATGTTCAAGCTGTTCTCCCCTTTCACAAAGTTCACCATAATTATAAAACTCATGTTTATAGTAAACCACTTTGACACCATGAAAAGTAGTATAGAAGAAATGTTAAATAAATAAATGATGGTAGCTATACAGCCAGCTGGATGCTGGGATGCTTTGTAAGATCTACAGAAAAAAAGGAAGCAATAATCTCCCTGTATAGGCTGTTAGGTGAAGACTCACTTTGAATATAGTTTTCAGTTCTGGAAGCCAAATCTCAGAAAGGATAGAGATACTGTAGTTAGAGGTAGTTTAGATAAAGGCATTCAAAAGGGAGTTGGGGGAGTGACCATATCAGAAACCATATGACGTGAGAGTTCAGATCCTATATATGCATATTACAGAGGAGAGGAGAAACGGGGGAAAATGACAGAGATATTTAAATACCTGAAATGTATTCATGTAGAAGAAGAAACTGGCCCTTTTCAATGGAAAAACGTTCTAGAATGAGTACCCTTGATATGGAGTTCCAAGGGGTAGACACAGGAACAATACCAGAATTGTTTTTCCACAAATTACCTAGAATGCCATCCTGGAGAAGGTGATGGAGACAACATGAGAATGGAATAAGCAGAGAGGATTTCACATTACAAAAGAATAGTAATGAACTGGATAACCTTCATGGAATGGCAGGCACAGCACCAAACAGCAACGGTAAGGCTATATTGTGCTTCCAAGAAGGCAAGTGGTAAAGTGAATGGAACAGCAGTTAATCAAAAACAGATCCTATGTAGAATGGTGGTTACAACTCTTAAAGATAATGGCATAGCTTTGAGAGCATCTGTAATGGACATGGGGGAAGGTGAGGAAGGCATGAAGAGACTGTTGGAATCTACATGGGAATTTGTGTGCACATCCAGTCAATGTGAACAAATTTTACTTGATTGGCTGGATAGGCCATTCTGGTCTTTATCTGCCATTATTTACCACAATACTATGTTACTTTGTAAAAAGTCCAATAGTTAATGATTAGAATGTCATTAAATACAGTATCAATAAAAATGCATTATTTTGGTGTAGGATTAAAAGATTAAAAGGGGTGTTAAGTGAGGACAAGACCATAGCGGATAGACTGAATGAATTCTTTGCTTCGGTCTTTACTGAAGAAGATGTAGGGAAGTTACTCATGACTTAAATGGCATCTAAAAGTGGTGTATAGGAAGAATTGAAAGAAATATTGATAAACCAGAAAGATATATTACAACTATTTGATAAATTGAAGAGTAGTAAATCACCTAGATTGGATGGTATACATCCAAGGGTGTTGAAAGAACTAAAATATGAGATTGCAGATTTAATATTAGCAATCTGTGAACTATCATTAAAATCATCTATAGTACCAGAAGATTTGAGAATGGCCATTGTAATGCCAATTTTTAAAAAGGGTTCCAGGAGTGATCCAGGAAACTACAGACCAATGAGCCTGACATCAAAATGGTAGAAACTATCATAAAGAATGAAATTAATGAACATGTAGATAGTTATGGTTTGATGGAAGAAAGCCAACATGGATTTAACCAAGAAAAGTCCTGTCTTACTAATCTGTTATATTTTTTTGAAGGTGTGAATAACAGGCAGATAAAGGTGAGCCAGTTGATATAGTGTATCTGGATTTTCAGAAAGCCTTTGGCAAGGTTCCTTATGAGAGACTCTGGGTGAAATTAAAAAGTCATGAGATTGGCAGCAGTGTAGTATTGTGGATCAAGAACTGTTAAAAGATAGAAAGAAGGGAGTAGAACTAAATGGCCAATTTTCTCAATGGAGAAAGGTGAATAGTGGAGAACCCTAGGGATCTGTGCTGGACACTCTGCTTTTTAACATATTCATAAATGACCTGGAAATAGGATTGAGTGAGGTGATCAAATTTGCAGATGACACAAAATTATTCAAAGCTGTCAAATCACAAGAGGATTGTGAACAATTGCAAGAGAACCTTGATAAACTGGAAGACTGGATGTCCAAATGGCAAATTACATCTAATGTGGACAAGTACAAAGTTATGCATCTAGGAAAGAACAACCCAAAGTATGTTTACATGATGCAAAGTAACACCTTAGAAACCACCACCCAGGAAAAAGATTTAGGCATCATCGTGGATAATATGCTGAAACCCTCCGCCCAGTGTGCAGCGACGGTCAAGAAAGCAAATATAATGCTAGGAATCATATGGAAAGGAATGGAGAATAAAACAAAGGATATTATAATGCCTCTGTATCGTTCCATGGTACGACTACATCTTGAATATTGTATGAAATTCTAGTCACCATATCTTAAAAAGGATATAGCAGAATTAGAAAACATACAGAAAAGAGTGACAAAAACAGTAAAGGGGATAGAAGGATATCCCTAAGAGGAAAGGCTTGAAAGGTTGGGGCTCTTCAGCTTGGAAAAGAGAAGGCTGAGGGGAGATTTAATAGAAGTCTATAAATGAATGAATGGAGTGGAATGAGTTAACGTAGATCGGTTGTTCACGCTATCAAAAAGTAGAAAGACTAGGGGACATGCAATGAAGCTACAATGTAACCTATTTAAGACTAATAAGAGACAATATTTTTTAAGTCCACGCAAAATCAAACTCTGGAATTCGTTTTCGGAGGATGTGGTAAAGGCTGTTAGTGTAGCTGGGTTTATAAAAGGTTTGGACAAGTTCCTGGAGGAAAGGTCCATAAACCATTATTAAAGAGGACCCAGGAAATCCACTGCTTATCCCGGGACTAGCATTGTGGAACCTGTGTGCCTTTTTAGGAACCTGCCAGGTATGTATGACCTGGATTGGCCACTGTTGGAACCAGGATAGTGGGCTTGATGGACCTTGGTCTGACCCAGTATGGCATTTCCTATGTTTTGTTTTTATCTTCGTGGTATTTGTTTTTCACTTCTAAAAACGTAAAAACATAATGCAATGGAAATAATTGACTTTGAAATCTTTCTTTTTTCCTTCAAAGGATAGAGCTTTATTATTACTTTGAGCTCCAACAATCCAAATACTTCCACATCTGCATGTATAGTATGAAATTTTTGACTCCCAGAAATTAAATTTTTTTCTTAGATGTCTTTAGTTAAGTACGTGCCTAAAAATGCATATGCAAATCTTCAGTTTCATGCATTAGTGATAATTTAGGACATGATCTATTGGTGTGAATTAATTATTATTATTTTTTTTTTAAACTTTTATTTTCATTTTGCAACAAACAAAAGAAACAACACACCAAAAGAGACAAAACAAGTATACAATAAGGAAAAGTAAACCCATTACCCCCCACCCCGATGCTTCTTCTCTACCCGATTATATCAGCATGTGAGCGCTTCCAATTAACAGTGATTATACATCAAACGATCAAAAGAGTATCTACAATACAGCATGATCATGGGACAGAGATATATACAAAGTTAGACAGTCAGATGAGAGCATTTAGCAAAATGTACATAGTCATTGAGCATCTTCCATTGAGACCAATGAGAAGGAGTCTGAACGGAGGAAGCGAACAGACGAGGTATTTGTTCATATATACTGTAAAGACAGGCATGATTCCACCATTCATTGGGGCTCAGATGGGAGCTAATTTTCCAGTATTACTTAATTAGGGAAATAGCAATGCCAAGCATAAAGTTCGAAAGGAGATAAGCCATTTTTGGGAGAGAGGGGATCCCCGCAACTGGGCGAAGTCCCACTATCCTCCAAGAAAGGGGCTCCTGAGAGTGCGAGATAGACTAAATGCGACCCCAGACCCGACTCCAGTAATACTGTAGTGCGGGATATTCATGCATAACATGAGGCAATGAACCAATGGCCGCAGGACGTGTCCAGCAACCATTGCCCTGAGTAGGGTTCCATTTGTCTAATCTGTGAGGAGTGTAAAAACACCGGTGGGCTAGAAAGAAGAGGGTCTGAGTGAGTGAGGCGGGTCGGGAACCCGTGTCCCTCTACTCCAGATAAGGCTCCATTGCTCCGAGGTCAAAGTCACATGCAATTCTCTCTCCCATACTTTCTACGCTATAGAGGTATCTCTAGTGATAGCATTACATAAGGTTTAGGAAAATTGGATGCTACACCCGGTGTACTACCGAGAGATCGGAAAGTCTCCAATCAACCTTATGTAGAGAATGCCGATGGCGGGAGTACTCTAGTGCTCCGAAGGCGATGCTGAAGTTGCACTGACCAGAGTCGGGAGTCTAAAGATTGCATAAGAGTATTAAAGGCACCAAAAGTGTCTAAAAGCATTGGTGGATAGTGGGAGTCTGATGGGAGAGTCATACCAGGGAGAAAGGTAAAAGGAATCAGTTAGCAAAGGCCCGCTTCTATATCTAGCCACACAGGTCTACTCGGTACTGGATCTTCCAACCAACAAGCACCTTGTTTGAGAAGAAAAGATTGAGGGAACACTTGAGTAAAATCGCCACCAAGTATTAATGGAGTATTGGCAGAGGCCGAGGCCAACTGCGCAATACTTGCATAGTAAGCAGGGTTGTCCACATTCGGGGCATAATGCAAATCCACGTGAATTCACTATCTCCAACCTCAAGGTGTACACGGGCCCATCTACCCTCCTTGCCAGCGCCAATATCAGGTACAGTAGCGTGCAAAGACTTCTTAACCAGAATGGCTATCCCGTACCATTTGGAAACGGTGGGAGAATAGGCAGCTACCATGTGAGGCCTAGCATTGAGTTTCAGTGTTTCAGCAGAGTTTAAATGCGTTTCCTGAAGAAACACCAAATCAACATGCTCATGGCTAAGATAGCTAAGGATTTTCTTTCCTTTGAGTGGACCATTAATGCCTCTGACGATGAATAATAAGATTTTACATAAGGCCATTCAGGAAAGTTAAAAATTCTGAGCATGATAGCACACATAATTTCACTATGTCCCTCAAACTGACTGTATCTGGCTGTACACATGACATAGGAAAAATAAGCTAATATAATACAATGAAGCGCCCCACATTAACAAAGAAAACCGCAGTACGGTAGAGGAGAAGCAAAACCCCAAAATTACTGGCGACCATGTGTCTGCGGGGAGAAACCCCAGAGAAGGCCGAAACTGAAAAAAACACATAACCTGTAGGACTGTGCGTGCTCCGAATCCGACCGAGGCACACATCATGAAGGGATAGGAGACCAAAAAACAAAAGTCATACAGAGAAAGAAAGAAAGTCCAGGCTATTTCTGTGCTTGGCTATGACCGCCGCATCGGTGCCCTTCAAAATGGCGGATAGAGCCGGCAGATAAGAGTCCAAGATTTGGGATTAGCGCATCTGCTCTGCTTCTTTGGAGTCCAAAAATGTTGATAGTAGATCAGGATCCTCGAACGTCCTGGTCTGGTTGTGGAGAGTCACTCGGAGCTTCGCTGGATACAACAGGCCAAAGCGAGCCTGTAGCTGTTGAAGTCGAGGACGAAAAGCAAGGAGTTTCTTCCGACGGTCAACGGTAGGCTTTGCCAAATCAGGAAAGAAGGAGACCTTACGACCTTCAAATTCCAAATGATGATTCGCTCGGGCAGCATGTAAAATTTGTTCCACTTGTTGATATCGTAGCAAGCTAAAGATAATAGGCCGGGGGGTCGTGCGGTTGAGCGCCATGTGGGCAGGAACACGGTGTGCTCGATCGATTTCCAGTTCTCTGTGAAAAGTGATCTTCAGCAAGGAGGGAAGAGTTTTGAGCAAAAATTCTCTTATATCTCCTGCTTCCACCCCCTCCGGCATTCCGAGGAGCCTCACATTGTTGCGACGGGCTCGATTATTGCTATCTTCCAACTCCTTTTGAAGATTCTGTATCTGGCGCTCAGCCTTGTCCAGTTTGCCCAAGCGCACCTCGTGCGAGTCGAGGACCCCCGCCATATTGTCCTGCCGTAATGAAAGACCTTCAAGTCGGTCCTGGAGCACTCCAAAGTCTTCTCGCATGGCTCGAAGCGCTTCTCCATTGGACTGCACCAATTCCTTCACGCCGCGTATTTCCTCCAAAATCTCCAGGTGCATTGCGGGGTTTTCACGAAATGGAACCATCTTCTGTGGGGAGGACACCTCTGTTTTGGAGCGTTTTCCGTGAGAAGAAGAAGGAGACCCGAAGTCCAAGCGCGCTGGTTTATGGGCCGCCATCCCCCCCGAGGTGCCCCGGTCAGCTCGGAGCGAAATAGTAAATTTGTATAGGTATTAAGTCAGGATTCTAAGTAGGCCTCTCGGGAGCTTCAACGCAAAGCGTCCTACCCGCTGGACATCAGGCTCCGCCCCCCCGTGAATTAATTATTTTGAATTAGAAAGTTTGTTTATTAATTATTTTAAGTCAGCTCTTTTGTGGGGATTGTAATCTTATGGTTTCGATTCTGCAAAATTCTTCAGCTGCCAAATTTACCTAAATATCTGCATGAGATTGACTCACAGGACATTTTCTCACAGTGCATTGGGGCAGACTGACTCACAGGGCACTTTGCTCTGTCTTCCCAAGCGTAATTTCTCATCCACCTGTAAATTTCACATCGTTAAGAGCATAAAGTTTACTATGTAACTTCTTAATTGCTCTATCATGAATCATTCTGAACTTGCAAGTGTATGCTTCCACCATTGAAAGGAAAGTTAATCAAAGTAATGACCCAACACACAATGAATGAATTGACACAAAGCTAATTATATTTTATGTATTTATTACAAAGTAAAATATTTAGAGATGTGAAAGAGGAACTGCACATCATAGTTACAGCTACACAGAGTTAAGGACTCAAAAGCCTCATCCCTCTTTTTGGAGATCAATGTGCACTGGAATATTTCAGAGGACTCTGTATGATTTTATTGTAAGCCCACAGAGTCACAGAAGGCTGGAGAATACCATCATTCAGGGTTATTAGAGCTGTCTTTGCCGAATATAAGGGGGGTCTTTAATAAAGAATGTTAGCTGTTATCACAGTTACCAAGAAATGGTGTTTTCTGTAGCCAGGGCTTCGGCACTGAAAACATTCTCCCGGACAGCATCACATAGAGGTTGAGTGCTGTCTGGGGGAGGGGATGGTGCTGAAAGGGAGTAAGTCTTCCCTGGTGCTGTTATCCTTTTGCAAGGGGGGAGGGGCCCAAAGAGGGCTGCAGGGGGGGAATCGGCATGGTGCTGCTAAGAATTGGGGAGGACAGATCGACTATTCGCTCTGTCTTCCCCTTTAGCCTGTATTGCCTGCATTGGCAGGTGATGTGGAAGTACCTGCTCTACATGCTCATGCAGGGAACACGGCCCAGTGCAGTAATTGCATGTCCTGTGTGGTATTGGCAGGGATGATGCTGGCCACTCCCCCTGCATATATCACACAGGTTTTGCACCTACCCCCTGGCATTTTTACATATGCTGCACAGTAGATGCAAAAGTGATTACCGCACATTAGTAAGCATGCCCCTAAGTGTTTGGGAAGGAAAACATGCAGCTTTATTAATTTATCTATTATAAATAATTTTGCTTTGATCCAAGAAAGGGAGCCTTGGCTCCCCAAAACTAGTCAAAACTGTATTCAACTAACTCAATGAAAAGTTACCACCTTATATATTTATGTTTATTGGTCTTCTACACATCTCTATCAATCAAAATTGTTTGTGGAAAAAAATAATATAAACAATTTATTTTTATAACCCACAAATTTAAATGATTCATGTTCCTAAGCCAAGTGCACAGTAACCTAAATGCTTGTGTGTACAATATTTCATGGAGCGGGTCTGTGTGTTGCATGGTTAATTGCAGAGCAATGAAGTGAACTGTAATCTTTGCTTTAGTCACTAGAGGGAGGGCAAGTACATGGAATTGTTAAAGCTCCAAATGCATCCTGCCTTCCTTTCTACAAGCATATTTCAGTGTTCCTGCTGCCTTAGCGAGAAAACTGCTTTTTAAAATCACGCTCATTAAATCAATGCAAATGAATGCCTGATTTTATTAATTTAGGAAATTTGCAACAGCATCGTAGGCATTCTGGATATAGAATGGACAGTGACAGGATTTTTGAGTGACCCTTATATTAGGTGACACATTTCTTTCTCTGAGGGCATTAGCTTTTGTTTATTTAATATATCTTACATATATGTTATCCAGAACAAACGTCCTGTGGTCCCTATCTGTGAAACCGAGGAGTCCCCCTAATATTTTTGTATATTTTATTTTAAAATGTTGTTCTATATGTATTGTAATATGCCTGGAATAGGGGTTTATTCACCTGGATTGACAGACTATAAACTATTGTGAGCAATAAATCCGTTTACCTCTACTTGCCTTAGGAAGTCACTTAGATATATGGAGGGTCCTTTTATAAGCTGGTGCCTAGTGAGTGCACATTTTCACTTCTGTACTTCTGCCTATTTTATAACGTCAAGTGCACATGTACTTGAATGTCTAAAATAAGGTGTGAGAGAAACCAATACGAGTCGTGGATTGCAATGGAAGAAAATGTTTGTTGAAAATAAATTAAAACCAGCCAGGCCTGGCTGGTTTTAATTTATTTTCAATAAACATTTTCTTCCATTGCAATCCACGACTCGTATTGGTTTCTGTTACTGCACGTGGATGAGTGCTTTTTTTTTTTTTTTAAACTTTTATTTTCATTTTACAACAAGCAAAAGTAACAACACACCAAAGGAAACAAATACAAGCATACAATAAGGAAAAGCAACCCCAATTACCCCCCACCCCTATGCTTCTTCTCTAAGCTGATAAGTATCATCATATAAGCGCTTACAAACAACAGTTATTGTACATCAAACAAACAGAAATAGTATCTACGATACAGAATGATCATGTGACAGAGATTAACACAGATTTAAACAGTCAAATGAGAGCATTTAGCAGTTTGAACATAGTCGTTGAGCATGATCTGAGATATGGAGAGGATGAATCCTAGCCATGTCCACTTGGGATATCAGTACTTTGGAGATAAGAAAAAAATCTATTCTAGATTGTGAGTGATGGGGGGCTGAGAAAAAGGTGAACTCTAAGTCGGAGGGGTGAAGCAGCCTCCATATATCTACTAACGCTAGATCTTTCATCAGAGCTGTAAGGGTATCAAGACTCTTGGGTGGACCACTCGTTTTAGGCGGCAGTCTATCTATCAAAGGATCAAGTACTTGGTTGAAATCGCCGCCAAGTATTAATGGAGTATTGGCAGAGGCCTGTGCCAACTGCGCAATACTTGCATAGTAAGCAGGGTTATCCACATTCGGAGCATAAATACAAATACACGTGAATTCACTATCTCCAACCTTAAGGTGTGCACGGGCCCATCTACCCTCCTTATCAGAACTAGTATCCATTACAGTAGCTTGCAAAGACTTCTTAACCAAGATGGCTACCCCACACCGCTTGGAAACGGCGGGAGAGTAGGCAGCCACCATGTAAGGCTTAGCATTAAGTTTCAGTGTTTCAACGGAGTTTAAATGCGTTTCCTGAAGAAACACTAAATCAGCATGTTCATGATTAAGATAGCTAAGGATTTTCTTTCTTTTGATTGGACTATTGATGCCTTTTACGTTCAGTGATAAGATCTTACATAAGGCCATTCAGAAGGGTTAAAAATTCTGAGAAAGAAACATGATAACGCACATAATTGCACAATGTCCCTCATATTAACTGTATATGGCTGTA
This sequence comes from Ichthyophis bannanicus, assembly GCA_033557465.1. Taxonomy (NCBI): domain Eukaryota; kingdom Metazoa; phylum Chordata; class Amphibia; order Gymnophiona; family Ichthyophiidae; genus Ichthyophis; species Ichthyophis bannanicus. The sequence goes on along the minus strand of CM066031.1, from coordinate 1,252,204,386 downwards.
CACATGACATGATAGAAAATAAGCTAATGAAAAACAATGAAGCGCCCCATATAACAAAATAAGCACCGAAGTGCATTAGAGAAGAAGCAGAACCCCAGAAATTACTGGCGACCATATGTCTGCGGGGAGAAACCCCAGAGAAGGCCTAAATTGAAACATATAACCTGTATAGCTGTGCGTGCTCCGAATCCAACCGAGGTGCACATCATGGAGGGAAAGGAGACCAAGAAAGGTATATATAGAAAGAAAGAAAAGTCCAGGCAGTCTCTGTTCCAGGCAGTGATCCCCGCGTCGGGCCATTCAAAATGGCGGGCAGATCCGGCGGATTACAGATCCAAGTTGTTGGATTAGCGCATCTGGTCTGCTTCTTTGGAATCTAAAAATGTTGCTAGCAGATCAGGATCATCGAAGGTTCTAGTTTGGTTATGGAGAGTCACTCTGAGCTTCGCTGGATACAATAGGCCAAAGCGAGCCTGTAGCTGTTGAAGTCTAGGTCGAAAAGCAAGGGGTCTCTTCCGACGGTCAACTGTGGGCTTTGCCAAGTCAGGGAAGAAGGAGACTTTATGACTTTCAAACTCCAGATGATGATTCGCCCGGGCAGCATTTAGAATTTGCTCAACTTGCTGATATCGCAGTAAGCGAAAGATGATAGGCCGGGGGGTCGTCCGATTGAGCGCCATGTTGGTAGGAACACGATGTGCTCGGTCAATTTCCAGATCTCTGTGAAAAGTGATCTTCAGCAAGGAGGGAAGAGTTTTGACCAGGAATTCTCTTATATCTCCTGCTTCCGCCCCCTCCGGTACTCCAATGAGCCTTACATTGTTGCGGCGGGCTCGATTATTGCTATCCTCTAACTCTTTTTGAAGATTCTGTATCTGACGCTCAGCCTTGTCCAGTTTCACCAAGCGCACCGCGTGCGAGTCGAGGACCCCCGCCATGTTGTCCTGCCGTAGTGAAAGACCTTCAAGCCGGTCCTGAAGCATACCGAAATCTTCTCGCATGGCTCGGAGCGCTTCTCCGTTGGACTGTACCAGTTCCTTCACACCGCGTATTTCCTCCAAGATCTCCTGTTGCATTTCGGGGTTTTCCCGAAGTGGAACCATCTTTTGTGGGGAAGACAACTCTGTTTTGGAGCGTTTTCCGTGTGAAGAAGAGGGAGACCCGAAGTCTAAGCGCGCTGGTTTGTGGGCCGCCATCCCCCCCGAGGCACCCCGGTAAGTTCGGAGCAAAATATTAAGTTTATGTAGGTATTAAGTCAGGATTCTGAGTAGGCCCCTCGGGAGCTTCAGCGCAAAGCGTCTAACCCGCTGGACATCAGGCTCCGCCCCCCGGATGAGTGCTTTTTTGTTGGACGGCGACTTTTGCAAGAACAGGCATAAATTAGGAATTTTATAATATACACGCTGAATTGCTCGCACTGCCCATGCTCCACCGAACCTCCACTGATGTGCATACCCACGGTGAACGTACATGTGTGTGTGCAGTTATGCACATTAGTGGCCAGTTATGTGCATAAAGGACTAAACACCAGCATGTACATGCAGACTTGACTCATAAATCTAGGCAGCTCCTTACGAAATTACCCCAAAGAGGCTAATTTTATAAGGGGTGATTAGTTAATGCACATTTTAAGATCATATTTTACAAAAGCAAGTGGACACCTACTTGTGGCAGAAATTATGCCTTAAGTTAAGGCAAGGATATTTATGTCTGCCCGAGAGCTGGCAGAAAGGCTGATGCCTAAAATTTTCTACTACCCATGTAAATTATAGTATTTTATAATCTATGCGCGTACTTCTGCACTCCTGTCCAGGCCTCGCCCAAACTCCACCCATGCACATGCCACCAGCAAATTAAGCACCAGAAAGCAACATGTGTAGTTTTATCTTGACCAGCATTTTCTAAGAGGTCATTAAACACATTTATGGCCATGCATGTTAATGACGAAAATAACCCCTAATTAGGCGCATACTTGGCATCTAAAAGCATGCACCCCCTTTTAAAATTATCCCCAACATTTTTCAGGGAGATGATTCAATCTTTCTATATGCACAATATCTAATCAGGCATAACTCCGTGGTTGTGATATTAACCACAGAATTTGCCTCTGTCCTTGGAATATGCCATTCGTCACGTGTTCTGGCAACTCACTCACTGGCTGACATCCCTCCTTTCCTCCTGCGGCTGCTGATAACATTTGACAGTTTGCCAGTTCAACCATTCCCCCTTCCTGCTACCTCTGCTGCAAAGGCTGGTCTGATGGTGGCTACTCTGCATGTTCCAGCCCAATGACTTGCCATCCGTTGTCCCCATTTCCTTCCTGCTGCTACCCTCACATAGCCAGAATCAGCAGAACTCTATGCCACCTTTGCAGAATGGTGGCAGCAGTGGGGTATGACAATGGAATAATTCTGTAACCATAACATGAGTGGAAGAGGGAGACTGTGATGGTGGCATATTAGGCCAGGAGATGAGAGACTGAGGAATGGAAGCATGGATGATAAGTTACAGGAATGAGCATAGGAGAAAAAGGCTGAGAGGTTGGAGGGGAAATGATGGGAGAAAGAGAGGGAGGGAGAGAGGGATGGATGAGAAACAAACTTGAGTAAACATGCAAAGGGCGAGAAGTTTGGAAGCTGAGGACAGGGAGGCAGGAATGAGAAACTAGGATAGATACTGTATGCACTAGATAACAGGTTGAGGATGTCAGGCATGGGTGACTCTGGAGGAGAGAAAAAGGAGGGAGAAAGGCTAGGGAGAGGGAAGAGTGAAGGAAGGAGTATAATAGAAGAAGACACTGTGAAGAAAGTAGAAATGGGTGCCAGAAGTGTGCAGCCATATAGATCTAACAATACTTTCAAAATGAGAAGTGATATCAGTAGAAGGTGAGCGATGAGGCACCAGGGGAGGCAAAGAGGATGTTGAGAGGGGAGAGGGATGAAGTGAGATGATCATATAGAGTCATGAGCAAATAATTGTTGATTGTTCCTGCTGATGGGAAGCAGGGGCTGATGGGAAATTTCCCATCTGCCCCTGCGGGCTTAACAGAGACGCGAGGGAGACTCTCTCCCTTCGCGTATCTGCAAGCCGGCAGAGAGGGGCTCAGCCGCGCCGGGAGAGTTCCGCCGGGCAGAGGGAGCCCCGCGGGACACTCCATGCCGCCGCGGCGGCAGCGGCCAGCTTTTTTTTTTTTTTTAATTGCCATGAGCCGAGGGGGGGGGGGGGGGGTAGGACTGTCAATGGGCTAGGGAGGGAGGGAGGGAGGTTAAGACTGGCAATGGGCTAGGGACTGAGGGGGGTTAAGACTGGCAATGGGCTAGGGAGGGAGGGAGGGGGGTTAAGACTGGCAATGGGCGAGGGAGGGAGGGAGGGGGGTTAAGACTGGCAATGGGCTAGGGAGGGAGGGGGGTTAAGACTGGCAATGGGCTAGGGAGGGAGGGGGTTAAGACTGGCAATGGGCTAGGGAGGGGGGTGTTAAGACTGGCAATGGGCTAGGGAGGGAGGGAGGGGGGTTAAGACTGGCAATGGGCTAGGGAGGGAGGGAGGGAGGGGGTTAAGACTGGCAATGGGCTAGGGAGGGAGGGAGGGAGGGGGTTAAGACTGGCAATGGGCTAGGGAGGGGGGGTGTTAAGACTGGCAATGGGCTAGGGAGGGAGGGGGGTTAAGACTGGCAATGGGCTAGGGAGGGAGGGAGGGAGGGGGTTAAGACTGGCAATGGGCTAGGGAGGGGGGTGTTAAGACTGGCAATGGGCTAGGGAGGGAGGGGGGTTAAGACTGGCAATGGGCTAGGGAGGGGAGGTGTTAAGACTGGCAATGGGCTAGGGAGGGAGGGGGGTTAAGACTGGCAATGGGCTAGGGAGGGGGGGTTAAGACTGGCAATGGGCTATGGGGGGGTTAAGACTGGCAGTGGGATATGGGGGGGGTTAAGACTGGAAATGGGCTGTGGGCTGATGAGGGCTGGCAATGGGCTATGGGGGGGGGGGTTAAGACTGGTAGTGGGCTGATGGGGGGGGGTAGGACTGATAATGGGTTATGGGGGGCTAGGACAGGAAATGGGCTGATGGGGAGGGGTTAGGACTTGAGGTGGGCTGATGTGGTTAGGACTGGTAATGGGCTGTGGGCTGATGGGGGGGGGGTTAGGACTGGCAATGGGCTATGGGGGGCTGACTGGAAATGGGCTGATGGGGGGTTAGGACTGGAAGTGGGCTGATGGGGGGTTAGGACTGGTAATGGGTTATAGGGGGGGCTTAAACTGAAAATGGGGTGATGGGGGTTAGGACTGGAAGTTGACGGGGGGCTAGGACTGGTAATGGGTTGGGGGGTTGCTAGGACTGGAAATGGGCTGAGTGGAAGGGGAGGCTTGAACTGCAAATAGCTGATGGGGAGGGGGCTTGGAATGGAAATGGGCTGTGAGGGAAGGGAGCTAGGACTAAAAATGGGCTGATGGAACAGCTAGGATAGGACTGGGAATTGGGTGTTGGGGGAGCTAAGATTGGAAATGGGCTGTGGTGGGGGCTTGAATTGAAATGGACTCATGGAGGGGCTAGAACTGGAAGTAGGCTCATGGGGGGGCTTGGACTGGAATTGGGCTGAGTGGAGGGGAGCTATGATTTGACATGGGCTGATGGTGGGGCTAGGAAATGACTAGAAATGGGCTGATGGGGGGGCTAGGATTGGAAATGAGCTGATGAAGGGATTTGGACTGGAAATGGATGGGGGAGCTAGGACTGGAAATGGGCTGATGGGGGGCTAGGACTGGAAATGGGCTGATGCAGGGACTAGAAGGGAATGGATGCTGGGTGAGACTGGAACTAGAAGGGAGCTGATGTTGGGGGAGGATTAGAATGGGATGGGGCTGGGAGATTAAAATGGAGAGGGGAAAAATATTTTGTGTAGGAGGGATGAAAAATCTACAATTGGCCAGGTATTGGGAGAGTAATTGGGGATTGAGGATGGAGGGGTAAAATTTGTGTGGATGAAATAGGAATGAGGAAAGAGCAAAAGGAGAAAGATTAGTATGTTAAAGCAGATGTAGAGAGAGAGAGAATGGAAAAAAAGCTAGAAGAGAGAAGAAAGGACAAATGGACAGCAGACGATGGAGAGTTAGCAGAAAACATGAAGAAACCAGAAGAAAGTGGCTGGACCAATTGCAACTGGAAAAAAATGCACAAAAGGTAGAAAGATATCTCTTTATTTTGAATTTATTAACTGGAATATGTCAGCTCTGGGAAATGTGCATCATTAACATCTGCGCTTTGTTTGGTACAAGAGGAAATTAATTTATAGTTTTATTTCTACAGTGTTGTTGTACATTCCAAGTTTGGCTTTTGGGGTTCCCAGTTTAATTATTGCCTTCCTGTTTCTAAATTGTGATTCCTTGTTTGGTGATGGTCTATGTTCTGCATGTGTAACTGAGCTGAGGTATTCTGTTTATGTAATTCCTATTTGACGTTGCCACTTGTTCTCTTTCCCCAGTATTCTCTGAAATGTATTGGTTTAATATTTGCAGTGTTGCCTTTTGATAGGTAGGGTATGGTGCTTTGTGAGTCCTGGTAATGCTGTCAGGATATGGCGGGTTTGCTATGGGTTCTAAATGGGCAGCGTTTGTAGTAGTTCCTAATGTGCCTGGCGGTTGGCACTGGATTATAGTAATGTAGAAATCTTTTAGTCTTTCTTTATCCATACACTCATTAAGAGACATGTTTACTAAAAGTTAGTGAATGGTAACATTATGCAAATATTTATGCATATAAGACCACTTATGCAAATGAGGCCCCGCACCAAGTCTCCGCACATGGCCCCGCACCCCCCTTGGGCCGCCCCTGATTTTAGTACATAGAACCCTTAGACTTTAAACCCACCAAGGTCAGGAAATTGCTCACTGTACCTGAATGTAATTTGTCCTGATCTACTACTGAAAAAGGCATTAGCTAAATCCAAATATGCCATCCAGGAAAATTGGTGAAGCACTGCTTGGATCACCATGCAACAGGTCAGAAAGTTGGTGATGAAATTCATAGAAGAGTGAATCCAAGGTGTAGTGGGAGCTGGAAGTGGCTACAATGGACCAGGCAGGTGACAACAAGATACCCAGGCCAGGCCAAAAAACAGACTTTGTGCATAGAGAGCTACCAGAAGAAGGTTCGAGAGATTAATTTGATAGGTCTTTTAACCCCTGGATGGCCTGGTAACTTGGAATCATGTCCCATTTAAAAACATCCAGATTACAAGTCCCATTGAAAAAGTTATGACCCATGGCAGGAACAGGAAGCTCCACACCATGAGATTCTTGAAAAGGTTTCTTCTTAAGTTATTTATTTATTTTATTTATTTATTTAACAGTATTTCTAAACCGCCTTATCTTAATAATCAAGGTGGTATCACAGCAAGCAATCAGGTAAAGTGTGTGTGTTGTACATGCAGTGAGGATAAAACTTAGTTGTGTGAGGGATGTGTTGGGTGCTTGATTTGTTTGAGCTATATACAGGGTGGGCTATTTACAGTGGTGCTAGAATCATATTTTATATATTCAGTTGTTTGGGAGGATTGGAGTGCTGTTATCCATTCTCTTAGGTTATGTGATGTGACCATAGTGCTCTATGAACAGCATGGTTTTCAGTTGTTTTCTGAAGTCTTTGAGGTCTGGAGTTGCCCTTAGATCGTCCGGTAGATTGTTCCATATTGTTGGAGCAGCCATGGATAGAGCTCTGTCTGTTGTGTCCTTGCGTGTGTGCTTGTACTCATTTGGGGTGCTGACTCGGTTGCGTGTTTGACTTCTTCTGGGACGTGCGCTGGTTTCCGGTTGTATGAGCAGGTGGAGGCTGTTGGCTGATGTGTGTTCTTTTATCTTAAATAGGTTTATGATAGTCTTGTATCTGATGCGAGCAATGATTGGGAGCCAGTGTAAGTCCTTTAGTGTAGGTGTGATGTGCTCCTGCCTTGCGGCTCCGGATATGATTCGAGCTGCAGTGTTTTGTGCCAGCTGTAGTGGTTTGAGAGCTTGTTTTGGTAGTCCGAGGTATATCGGATTGCAGAAGTCCAGTATTGGGGTTATCAGTGCTTGACAGACTGTACGGAAGTGTTCTGGAGCGAGGAGTGGTTTCAGTCTCCTGATGATTCGCATCCTGTAATATGCTTTTTGGATTGTTTTGTCTATGTGTGGTTTGAGGTTGAGTTTACTGTCCAGAGTAACCCCAAGGTATCTCACCTCCGATCTTATCGGTATCGTGGTGCTTTGTATCTTTATGTTTGGTGGGTGTGTGAAGCTTTGGTTTCGAGTGATGATTAAAGCTTCAGTCTTGTTGTAGTTTATAGCTAGATTGTTGTTTTGGCACCACTTCGCCATTTGGGTAAGGCAGTCTGCTATCTTAGAGAAGTCCGGGTTTTCGATTGATATCGGGGAGTATACCATTATATCGTCTGCGTATATTGTGTATTGGATGTTGTTCTCTTTCATAATGTTGCATATTGGTTGGATGTAGATGTTAAAAAGGAGTGCTGAGAGTGCGGATCCTTGTGGTACTCCTTGTTGGACGTTTATGGGCCGGGAGGTGTCCTGTCCCACCTTGACCTGTAGCTGTCTTTCTGTTAGGTACGAGTGGAACCATTTTAGAGTGGTACCGTGTATACCAGTGTTCTTCAGTCTCTCCAGGAGTATATTGTGATCAACTGTGTCGAACGCTGAGGAGATGTCGATGAAGATCATTATAATTCCATTCCTGATGTCGTCAATTATTCTTATGATGCTGTCGAAGAGGTAGATCAGGAGAGTTTCGACTCCATGGTTGGGACGAAATCCGTGTTGGTTGTCGTCGAGAGTTCCGTGTTGTGTTGTGTTCCTGAAGTTGTAGTTGAACCGTCTTTTCGATTATTTTTGCGAGGAAGGGTATGCTGGAGATTGGTCGGTATGCTGCTGGGTCCTTTTTTGTCGAGAGAAGTTTTCTTTGTGATTGGTCTTACTGAGGCAAGCTTTAATTGCTGTGGCATGAGTCCTTGAGTGAGTGAGTTGTGTACCATTTTATGAATGTTTGGTATGAGGCTTGCTTTGGTGGCTTTGACCCATGACACTGGGCAAGGGTCTGTAGGAGCAGTGCTTGTGTTGATTGTGGAGATGATGTCTGATATCTGCTCTTTTGAGGGTGAGTGGAATGTGCCCCAGGTTTTGGGGTGGACGTTCGTTCTGTTGGTTCTACTGGTTGTTGAGCGCTCTGTGGAGTGGAATTTGTCTTTGATGTGGTCGGGGCGAATATCTGTGGATCCACTTGTATTTCTCTTTCTGCTGCTTGCTCTTTTGTCAGGGTTTTTACTATTTCGAAAAGTTCTCTGGGTTTGTTGATGGAAGAATTTATCAGGTTTGTGTGGAATTCTCTCTTTGATTGGTTGATGTGTTCATTGTATTGTTTTTGCTTTGTTAGGTAAAGATGTTGGTCGGAAGTAGTTTTGTTTTTTCTCCATCTCCGTTCAATTTTCCTGAGCTCCCTCTTTTCCTGTCGTATTTTTGCTGAGTACCATGGTTTGTTTTGTCTCTTGTTGTGGTGTTGTTTCTTGGTCCTGTCAACGGATGGTTTGGCGGCGTTAGCTAGGACATTGTTCCAGTTGGAAACTTGTTCCTCCAGGTCCTCTGAGTCAATGTTCAAGTGTTGTATTGTGTCCTGGATGAATTCGTCCTTGTCAAAGGACTTGAATCGTCTTTGTGTGTGTGGGAAGTTCGCTCTTTCGCTTGTCCAGTCTTCTTGTGATTGCAGATTTGTCTCGATTAAGTAATGGTCAGACCATGGTACTGGGGTGATGGTGGGTGTAGAGATTAGGTCTCTTGAAGTTAGGTAGTTTGATGCGAAGATGAGGTCTGGGGATGATCCTATTCTGTGTGTTGGTGCATTGACTATCTGTGTGAATTGAAGTGATGACATTGCCTGAAGGAAGGCCTCTGCATCTTTTGTATTGGCGGACTTGAGGTTGAAGTCTCCGATTAGTAGTGCTGGTTTGTTGTTTGACGTTATGGCACAGGCTTCTTCGAGTATGAAGGCTAGTTCGTCGGGTGGAGCACGGGGTGCTCTGTAGGTTAGGCAGATTGCAATATTCTTGTTCTTGATGCTAATTGTGTTAGACTGCTTTGTATCTGTGAGATTCAGTGTCTTGAACTTGAGTTCTGTCTTTGCTATTATTAGGACTCCTCCTCCACGCTTGTGGATGCGTGGGCAGTTGTATGCTGAGTAGTTGTTCGGTACTAGTTGGTTGAGTAGTACACTGTCGGTAGGGTTGAGCCATGTCTCTGTGATGCATATTATGTCTGGCTGTCGCTCTTCAATGTGGTCTACCAGAGTGTGTATCTTGTTGCAGATGGATCTGGCGTTTATGAGCTCAATTGATGTTTTCTTTGTGGAAGAGGTTGTTGCGACGTGTGCTTCCTTAGGGCCGGTGTTGGGGTTTGATTTGTGTCTGTTTTGTCTCTTTGTTTGGGGGGTTGCGAGTGTCTCTTTGTGTGTGTGTTGTGGACCGAGATATGGCAGTGCAGTTGGTGGGTACCATGGTGTGTTTGTTTGGGTGTAGTGGGGGTGTGTAGTTGGTGGGAGGAGTTGTGTGACTAGTAGGTATAGTGGGAGGAAGTATGTGGTGTGCATGTTGATAGCTTGTGATGTTCTGATAGGGCGACGCCTGTGTCCTTAGGTTTTCGTCTGTTGTTTGCTTTTTTGAGGAGAGCTGTACTTGTTGCAGGGGCTTGTCCTGGGGATGTGAAGTTGTATCTGTTGCGGTGCGGGAGCCTGTCCCGTGGAGGGAGCCTGTCCCTTGGATGTGAAGCTGTATCTGTTGCGGTGCGGGAGCCTGTCCCGTGGAGGGAGCCTGTCCCTTGGATGTGGAGCTGGATCTGATGTGGTGCGGGAGCCTGTCCCGTGGAGGGAGCCTGTCCCGTGGATGTGGAGCTGGATCTGTGGCGGACGCCTTGGTGCGGGAGCCTGTCCCGTGGAGGGAGCCTGTCCCGTGTGTGTGGAGCTGGATCTGTGTTGGTCGCCTTGGTGCGGGGGCCTGTCCCGTGGATGTGTAGCTGGGTCTGTCGCGGTGCGGGAGCCTGTCCCGTGGAGGGAGCCTGTCCCGTGGATGTGGAGCTGGATCTGTGGCGGTCGTCTTGGTGCGGGGGCCTGTCCCGTGGATGTGACGCTGGATCTGTCGTGGTGCGGGAGCCTGTCCCGTGGAGGGAGCCTGTCCCGTGGAGGTGGAGCCGGATCTGTGGTGGTTGCCCTGTTGCGGGGGTCTGTCCCGTGGATGTGGAGCTGGGTTTGTCGCGGTGCGGGAGCCTGTCCCGTGGAGGGAGCCTGTTTCGTGTGTGTGCAGCTGGATCTGTTGATGAACTCTTGGTCTGACCCACTATGGTACATCCCAAGTCCCTATGTTCTTATCTAGCTAAAGATGACATTGCTCTAACATAGCATCAGCACTGGCATATCTCTGGGTTTAAGGTATCAATCTGGACAAACATGGTAATACCAAATATGGCCTATAAACGATGGTAGTTAACAACACTGGCATATCCCTGGGTTTACAGTATCGATCTGGACAAACATGGTAATACCTAATATGGCCTGTAAACGCTGGAAGCTAACAACAGTATCCAGAGGGAACTAGTCACTAGAGTGCCCAACACTGATCTTGGATTCTAGTCCCAAACATGAATTTCTACCCTTTAAATTAGTATTTTTATGAGAGGCAGGAGGATAATCCTAGCTGTAGAGAGTGGTGCTGCTGCAATCAGATGATTTAAACAGAACTATACATTCAATTATTGTTAGGAGTGCAGTTAATTCATATAAGTAATGAAGCAGTGTTGATAGTTTAAAAATCACTCAAATGAGTGTGACTTACGTGCCCCAGAGTTTCAGCTCTTTAGGCAGTTCGGCGTCTTCGGAGTTGGTATTCTGCGTTTCCACTGTGAGTTGGTGGATTGTCAGTTCCTTGATTGTACGCGAGCTCGACCCCGAGGGAGCTCAGCTGTACCAAGAGGGAGGTGTAGTCTCAGCGTCGTTTTTTCTGTTATGTTTCTGTGACGATCTTGGGGGTGCCTTTGCCTAAGGGCCGTGCCAAAGGGCCCTCTTGCGCGGCCCTCAGGCGCGGGCCCGCAAGGCGCGGGTGCGCCTGTGGCGTTCTCCTTTTAAATGGAGAGCTGTGCCCCGATTGGGTAGAGATGCTCTGAGACACGCTGCTGGAGGGGTGGAGCCAAAAAGCAGCTTCCCCCGAAGAGCTCTTTTGTGTGCAGCAAGGTCTTTTGTAGCTGGCTTGCTCTTTTCTTGCCGCCGATTTTCTGGAGCAGGGCAGGCTCCCTTCGATGAGGCTTCGACTCGGGTAGATGGCTCAGCTCCTCCTGGAGCTAAGCAGAGCAAGAGAGTTCTGATTTTACAATGTTTGCCATAATCCTGGATACTAGTACACTGGGGCATTTAGGAACAGGAACAGAAGATCCTTCAGGACAAACCATTGAGAGGCAGCATTAGCTGTAATGTTTTGTGAACCCAGACAATAGGAAATAATAAGTTACAATCAAGCAAAAAAGGAGGCTCAGTGGGCCTACAAGAGATTCATATGCCTGGGGGGCTCCAAAATAAAGTTTAGTTCAATTTATTCTGCTTAATATTTCATTTCTCATTCATAGCAAAGTCTCCAAGCGAATTATATATAACCAAAAAACACAATTATTAAAAAACATATTTTTAACTCACAGTTTATAACATGACACTTAAATAATCACAGCAAAAACAAACTCAACAAGACCTTAGTTTCAAATGATTCACAAACACCCAAGTATATAAACTCTTCCTAAGAGCTTCATAATTCACATCCATTCTGACTGGGTAGTAATTTGTCCCAAACATACTGTAAAGGCCCTGATATTGGATCGCTGAACGCGCGTACATTGTAATGGAATGATAGATAAAAGAGACAAGACCAGATAACCTTGTTGAGAAAAGCATAATTGTCTAACAGGGACATAATCAGATAACAGGATCAAAAACTACAGGGAGCAAACTTATACTGTTTTAAAAGTTACACATAAAAGTTTAAACTGAATTCGTTTTCTAATTGGAAACCAATGTAGATCTAACAAGAGATTATATGAGCTCTTCTTCCTACTCTTGTCAAGATTTTGGCAGCAATATTTTAAATAATTTGCAAATGCTCTAGCTGATATTTTGATTATTAAAGAGGACCCAGAAAATCCACTGCTTACCCATGGACAAGCATTGTGGAACCTATGTACCTTTTTGGGAATCTGCCAGGTACCTGTGACCTGGATTGGCCACTGTTAGAAACGGGATACTGGGCTTGATGGACCTTGATCTGACCCAGTATGGCATTTTTTTATGTTCTTAAGCATGCAATACATTTTTGACAAAACTAAGGAGTAAGCAATGGATCTCAGATCTTGTGCTGGCAAATAAGCATGGAATCCTCTAAGCAAAGACCACCAAATGCAGGCCTTAGTACAGCACAAAACCTAAGCAACATACAGAAATGCTCAAACATAGGAAATAGGAAATAACACCTCTCTCATGTGATACTCAAAATGCCTCATTTTTTTAAATTCACCATCATCTTATTTCCCTGTAAACATAAGAATCCAAGAATTACCATACAGAGTCAGATCAAAGGTCCATCAAACCCAGTATCTGATTTCCAACAGTGGTCAATCCAGATTACAAGTACCTGGCAGCATCCCTAAAGGGAGACAGATTCCATGCTGCTTCTCCCCAGGGATAAGTAGTGGCTTTCCCCAGGTCTACCTTATTAACATTCTATAGACTTTTTCTCCAGGATCTTGTCCAAATCTTTTTTAAACCCAGCTACGCTGTGCTTACAAATCCTCCAGCAATGAATTCCAGAGCTTGAGTATGTGTTACACAAAACATATTTTCTCCTATTTGTTTTAAATGTACCACTTGGTAACTTCATAACATTTTTCCTAGTCTGTCATTTTTGAAAGAGAAAAAAATCAATTCACATTTACTCGTTCCACTCCACTCAGAATTTTATAGACCTCTATCATATCTCCCCTCAACTGTCTCTTCTCCATGTTCCAACCTCTTTAGTCTTTTCTCATAGGAGTCGTTTCATCCCCTTTATCTACCAACACTTTTGCTACACACACCTATCATCTAGTCATAACTTCCTTCTGATAATCATCCATTATAGCCATCAAAAAAGTGAAAATAAAACACAGACTCCTCAATCATGTATGCTAATGGTAGCAAGTAAATATTAAAAAGAACCAGAGACAAAACACCCCCTGAAGAACTTCAAACAAAGCACTCAGCTTTTGATATGGAGTAAGATGTTCTCACAACAAATGATCTATCACAAGAAAGAACCAGACCAGCTGGGGACCCCACTTGTGCTCCAACGTCTTGTAGAAACTGTATCAAAAGCGAATGATCTAATGCATCAAATGGAATTGGATTACTGAAAGGTGCACAATTAATGGACAGCAATATACTCTGAAGCTCAGGGCCAGTCATCATTCAAAACTCCACTCACTTACTCACTTGCTGACTTCCATCCTTCTAATAGTAGGTGCAAGCTGAACCTTCAAAATTTGTAATTCTTGATGCATACTACGTATTACCTTCTCCACAAAATAGTCCCCTAATTCCTCTAAAAATACTGTTAAATAATCTTTGCCCTGGTCTCCCTGAAGGTGAAGAAAATGATAAAGAGCCAGCAAACTGATTTTGTGCTATACTTAGCATAGAGACTTGATGATAATTATGCAGAATCTTATGTTCATCCAGACAGTCACTTAATTGTTTTTTCAACAATTTTTCTCAAAAGAGGCAAATTAGCCATAGGACGATAACGTTGCATGTTAGTAGCATCCAAATTAGCTTTTTTCAAAAATTGGGATACATTCTGCCATCTCCAATGTCCTTGAAAATAGCCCCTCACTTAGGGACAAATTCACTAAGTGCAGTATCATAGGAAGCAAAAGCGCTCTTGTAGCTTTAATTGAAACTGATGGAAATGGATTGAAAGGTGCACAATTAATGGACAGCAATATACTGTGAAGCTCAGGGCCAGTCATCATTCAAAACTCCACCCACTTACTCACTTGCTGACTTCCATCCTTCTTAACAGTAGGTGCAAGCTGAACCTTCAAAATTTGCAGTTCTTGATGCATACTACATATTACCTTCTCCACAAAATAGTCCCCTAATTCCTCTAAGAAATGCTTTCATTCTTCCAAGGTCCATTTTATATGATGGAGTTTTCGGTTCACTAGATTTTAATTGTGCTTAGTAGAAGAAAATTTCCACACAGGTGGAATCAAGAATCAGAGTCCAGTCTTTAACTGGCTTGGCTTTGATTTTCGATGCATTCAACTCCAGGATAAAGGGCATGGATTGATCAAGGTGGCATAGCAAAGGCGCAGTGGAAACAGTTATTACAGTTTCTTGAACGCCTCCTAGATCTCAGGATTCTAAATGTTCCTATGAATCCGTTTCCAGGTCAAAGCCATAAAAGGAGCTGCTACACTCACAAAGGTTTGGATAAAATGCCTATAATAATTAATTAAACTTTAATATTGGAGAGCCTTAAGGCCCAGAGGAACCACTCAGTGAAGCATGGTAATAACTTTGCTGGTATCCATCTCAAAATCTTTATCCAATATATATCTCCCAGAAAATGATTTGTATCTACTTAAAAATGCATTTTCATATTTAGCAAAATGATGGTACTTGCGTATTTGGAAAATGATTTATTATTTATTTATAATCTCTTATATACCGCGCTATTCTGCATCAGTGCGGTTTACATTGAACAAACTGAAATTACATTGAACAGGGTATTGTAACTTAGAGAGAACTATTTTACAGGGAACATGGGCTATGGAGGGTTAAGTGGCTTGCCCAAGACCACAAGGAGCACCTGCGGGACTAGAATGATCTCTTGAATATGATGTCAGTGGGTGGTTAGGTTGGGAGAAAAAAATCAGGATAACATCAAAATAGACCACCAAGTACTGTGAAATTATTAAGAAAGGCTTGAAAGACAGCTGGAGCATTGCAGAGACCAATAGGCTTCACAGTTTACTCATAGAAGCTAATTTTTATAAGAAGTTGTTTAAGTTGAAATGCCTAGTGCAGTGGTTCCCAAACCTATGCTGGGGGCTCCACAGACAGTTGGGTTTTCAGGATATCCCCTATGGGGTCTATTCCATCCCGTGAATAGTGGGGATGGACGTCCCATTGCCATGGCACTGAGATGCCCAGCAGGAGTGCAGAATGCCTAACAATGAATATACCGTCTTTTCCCCACTGCCCGACCCTCGATGGGGTCAGCCAGGTCCAGGATCGGGCAGAAGGGTCTCAACTGCTGCAGCTGCCTATGTTGGGGGGGGGGGGGGCTGCCTGGCTCAATCACTGCCTTTGATGGATGGGACTTATTCCATCTCCGAGGTGGAATAAGTCCAATGTCCATCTTTCCCCCACCGGACGTACAGAGCCCTGCCCAGAATAGGCCCTCTACATCCGGGTGCTGCAGCCTGCCCCACTCCACCCACTTTCTGTCTCTATCCAACCCCATTCCACCCCCATCCAGCACTCCCTGCACAATGGCAATGTACGCACGGGGAGACACCGGAGGGGAATATAGCTCCTGCAAATAGCGGAAGTTACACGTCCAACCAGGACATACATCTCTGCTATTAGCAGGTCAGAATGACCCCCAAAGTGAATAGGGGAGCCCAGCCCCTCTCTCCATTTACCTGAATCCTGTGTTTACTATTATTTGCTTTATTTTTGACCAAAGTTGATGATGTTTTTTCAATTTTCCCTTCGCTTTTTAATTTCCTAATCTGCAACTAACAAGCCACCCCATCCCCCGGAAATAAAAGAACAGAAAATATTGCTGCCTTCTTTTTTCAGTTTTTGCTGACATCATTAACTAAAAACATAAAAAACATAATGGCAGAAAATGACATATGACCCATCCAGTCTGCCCTTCCATATCAAGTACTATAGACCATTTTTTCCTCTAGAGATTTTCTGTATTTGTCCCACGCTTTCTTGAATTCAGATACTGTCCTTGTCTCTACTACTTCCACTGGGAGACTATTCCATGCATCTACTACTCTTTCTGTAAAGGAATATTTCCGCATATTACTCCTGAGTCCATCTTCTTTTACCTTAATCCTATGCCTCTTTGTTGCAGAGCTTGCTTTCAATTGAAAGAGGCTCTCCTCCAGTGCATTTATGCCACAGAGATATTTAAATGTCTCTTTCATATCTCTTCTATCCTGCCTTTCCTCTAAAATATACATATTGAGATTTTTAATCTGTCCCCATATGTCTTATAATGAAGACCTCTGACCATTTTGGTAGTCACCTTCTGCACTAACTCCATCTTCTTTACATCCTTTTGAATGTGTGGTCTCCAGAATTGCACACAATACTCCAAATTAAGTCTCACTAAAGACTTACACAGAGGCACTATCACCTCCTTTTCTCTGCTGGCTATTCCTCTCCCTATATACCCAAGCATCCTTCTGCCTTTTGCCATTGCCTTTTATATCTGTTTAGACACTAAGATCATCAGAAACAATCATACCCAGATCCTGCTCTTCTTTCATGGACAGAAGCATGACCCTACATTTTTTAGTGTTAAATCTCAGCTGCCAAATTCTCAACCATTCTTCAAGCTTAGCTAGATCCCTCCTTATATTCTCTACTCCTTCCTGGGTGTCTATTGCGGATTTTAGTATCATCTGCAAAGAGGCAAACCTTACCCGAGGCAAACCTTACTCGAATAGTGCTTCTTAGATAAATTGGAGATTGCTAGCTGTCCTACCTCACTATACAAGGAAATGAAACATCATTTCCAATACAAAATGTTATGCAGGGGCTCTGTTGAAGTATGCCCGTGTGAAAGATTCTGCCTGTCCTACTCTGCCTGTCCTCAAGCCAGGTGGAACTTGAGCCTTGCCACAAGGGCTGACTTCAGGACCATCTCCACCAGTTACAAAGGCGGATCTTGTGGACATCCTGCAAGAGTTGTGGTTCATCTGGCTGGATCTCTCTAAGGCGGTGAATGATAGAAGGGTGGACCTAAAGTCCCTTGATGACTGAGTCACTCAAAACGAGATCAACACAGGGGAACAGATCAATGCTACAGCTGTCTTTCAGTATAAGCTACAATGAATTGATCATCTAACTAAAGATCTGAGGGAAAGGCATGATGACATGGAAAACCGCCAGTGAAGATTCAATATTCAAGTGACGGGGATCCCAGAACAACTGGGAGATAGGGAAAATACTGTGGCTCTCATACAAAATCTTTATGCCTTATGTATACCAAAGGCGCCAGGTCCAGTCAAATTGGAACGTGCACATCGCACTCTGGGTGCAAAAGAAAGATCACATTGTCACCCTCAGCCTATAATTGCCTGTTTCAGTTTGTTCAGGGCAAAATTACACTCATGTGGATCCTGCATGGTAAACACCCCATCATCTACAGGAACCATGAAATTCAAATAGTTCATGATCTCTCGCAATACACCATGGAGCACAGGAAGAGTTTTAAGCCCTTAACGCAAGTACTAAGGAAGAAAGCTGTGAAATAGCACTGGAGCTTCTCGTTTACCCTCATTTTTGAGTGGAATAATGTCTTGGACCTTTTGGACTCTCTTCAGTCGGGGGATGGTCGCACCTCGCGTATGTGAGACAATCAAGGGGACTGGGAGGTTTCCACCCAAAAGAAGAAAGATTCCCGGTTCCCACCACTCCTCTGAAGTAGAGAAGGATGAACTGCAGCACAAAGAAATGGATACAACAGCTCCACCATGATATGCTGCTTATAATTGGGCTCTTATCTTTGTTTACTGCATTTAAATAAAGGTGGCTGATCCTGGAGGGGAGGGAGATGGGCGAGGGTGGTTGGCTGCTCAGGAGAGTAAGGAGTAAGAGTATAGTCTAGTGGTTGTAATATTTAAGTCAAGAGAGGGTGAGAACTTGGACTTGGGATGGGGACAAGTGTTGATTACATACAAATGGGATTGGGGGGGGGGGCTGAGTGGCCTGCGCGTTTAGTGCCCCACCTTTGACACTGTTGGTGTCTTGGTTTTAGTTTGTTTTCTATCTCTCTGATTCTATCCTGCTGCACAGGAACGGGGGAGGGAGCTTTAGGGGGAAGTGGGGTGTAGAGGGGAGGGGGAGAGGGAGAATAGGGAGGGTGGGAGGGAAGAGGGGGTGGTGGAGGGGTTTCGCATTTATGAATAAGGGTGCTCAGTTCGACCTAAGGAGAGACCGAGTTTGAAAGTTTGTTGTGATGCTTTTAGGTTATGGAGACATCATGATCAAATCGGGCAGGACTTATCATGTCCTGCAAGTCTGGGTTATCTTTTTGTTTTCCTGTTCATCAGGTTATAATTAAGATAATTTCCTGGAACGTATATGATCTAAAGGATGTGGTAAAACGGTGCCAAGTTTTTGATCAAATTAGTAGAGAAAAAGCGAATATGATTTTCCTGCAGGAGATACACTTGAAAGAATCGAATCACCGAGGGTCTCCTCTCATAAGTTTCCGCAATGCTTTCTTGCTAACTTCTCTTCTCGCAGGCGGAGAATGGCGATCCTTTTCTCATCATCTACCCACTTTCAGTTAATTCACCAAGTACAAGACCCGGAGGGCTGTTTCCTCATCCTGGTGGGCTCAATTCATGATTCAGTTTTTACATTTGTTAATGCATACATCCCCTCACTGCAGGTTGGAACAACTTTGCGGGAGGTTCTAGAGGCAGTATTGTCGGTGCACCAAGGTGAGCTTATTCTGGGAAGGGATTTTAATTGCTCAATGTCCTATCTTGATCATTATGGGAAGGGAAGTCTGACTGCCAAACTACCTCATCAACTAATGGAATTAATAGGGAACCTAGAGCTCCAGGATGTCTGGTGGGTCCGGCATGGCAAGGAGTGAGATTACCATTATTATTCCCACGTGCACGGTAGTCACTCTCACATAGACCTTTGGCTCATTTCTCAGTCTCTCCTGCCTTGGGTACCTCAGACCTCAATTGGAACCATGAGTTCTTCTGACCATGCTATTATCAGGCTAAATCGTATTATTGTGGACATGGAGGTCGCCCTTTTGTTTGGTCTTTCTCGCAAGTTATGCTGCAGAATAAAACCTTGCAGAAATGGTCAGGAAGGAATACTTGGTGCTTAATGACTTAGATGAAATATCCCCCTTTTCGCTATGGGAAGTGGGAAAGGCAGTATTCTGTAGGCAATTGATATCACTTAGCAGTGTGTTTAAGAAGAAGGCAGTGGGTAGACAGGAAGAGCTGAGGAGATATATTCTCATACTCAAGCACCACTATAGTGAGGGAGGAGGTATATGTGTCTGGCGCTGGTTGGTTCACCTCAGAGGAGAGCTAGTGGCTTTGGATACTGATCATGTTGCGTCACAACTTCTTTGAACCAAGAGGCGGTATTATGAGCAAGGAAACAAGATGAGTAAACTGTTACTATGATAGCTAAAAAGACAGAGGCAGCGGCATCGTATATCGGCGGTGTCAGATGCCCGTGGGGTCCCCACTACAAGCTCCAAAGAAATTGCTGCCATTTTCGTGAAATTTTATCAGGACCTCTACTCTAGTACCTTAACAGTGGATAAATCATCTATATATAGTTAGTTAAAGGAAGTAGCCCTGCCTCAACTGTCTTCTGAGCTTAGTGAAATTTTGGACCATCCCTTCTCGTTTCCTTCCTTCAGAAATGTATAAGACTATGCCAGATCTCTTTGCGACAGTCTTGGTGCAAGTATTCAATGATATACTATCGCAGCAGTGCCTTCTGGTGTCTTTTTATCAAGCTAACATTATAGTAATTTCTAAGGGTGATAAAGATCCTCTATTGTGTAGCAATTATTGACCAATATCTCTTCTGAATTCTGATTACAAAATATTTACTAAGATATTATCTAGCCGCCTGGATTCTGTCATTCAGGAAATTGTGCACCCAAATCAAACAGCTTTATAAGGCAACGCTACGGTTTTGAAAATGTCCGGAGACTGGTTAATGTTCTGCATAGTCTCCACAACCTTGATGGAAAGAATGTTATTTTATCATTAGACACAGAAAAGGTCTTCAATAAGGTAGAATGGCCATACCTGTTTGAGTTCCTTTCGTCATTTGGATTTGGTCCTTCCTTTAGGAGCTGGATCGGAGCTATGTAAGCGCATCCCCAAGCTTTGGTAATTTTAAATGGATTTATGTCTGCTCCCCTTGATCTTGGGAGAGGAACCAGGCAGGGTTGCCCGCTGTCCCCCCTTTTGTTTGTTCTTGCCATTGAACCCCTGGTGGTGCATATTAGGCAACTGGAGGAGGGCATCAGTATTTTCCTGCTTCTCAATGGCACATAATATCACGGTATGTGGATGACACTCTGCTTTACCTTTGGGACCCCTCCAGATCACTCCCGGTAGCTGTAGAAGTGCTAGACTGATTTTCTTGCCTCTCTGGCCTTCTTCATTGATAAGCAGAAGTCAGTATTATTGCCATGCTTATTGCACAAGGATTCATAAATAGCAGCTTCTTAGTGTGGTTTCCAGTCAGTTTGACAGTTTAACTATCTAGGGATTAATGTTCCTCGGGACCTTTCCCAAATGTATGCTCTTAACTACTGCCCCCTTCTCCAGAACATCCATTGTGAATTGACCTCTTGGCAAGTTTCTTCGGTATTCTGGCTGGGGAGAATTAACACCATTAAATAATGCTCCTGCCCAAACTTCTGTTCTTCTTTATACAGCTTCCAATTGTCATACAGCGAGCTTTTTTCAAGACCCTCCAACAGCTTATAACGCATTTCCTCTGGCAAGCCCACAGGCCAAGTATTAGCTGGGGAACCTTGACTCGACCTAAATTGCTGGGAGGTCTAGGACTCCCTGATCCTGAGTTGCATTATAGGTGCTCCTGCCTGAGGATTATTCTTCTGTGGACAGTGGCAAAGGATGTTGAATGGGTGAGACTGGAAGGAGCATGGATTGCCCCAATTTCATTAGAGGCAGTACCTTTTCTTCACTGCGCCATTGACATGTGGAACATCTTAATGCATCACTTTCTGAACCCACTCTGGCGCACATGGAAGCATATGTGCTCTAAACTAGGAACGTTCCCACATATATCACCAGTTACTCTGATTTCCTCCTATCCGTTTGTCAGGGATTTTGGGAAAAAGACCTTAAGCCATTTGTCGACTTCACATATTTCAGTGCTGTTTGATAACTCTAAGTTGCTTATGAAAACCCAGCTTGAACAGAAGTGGGAGACTTCGCTATCAAGCTTTCAATACTTATAAATTTCTCACTGTTTGACAAGCCAACTATCCAAAAGGCGATAGCACGACGGCCTCGCCCCTGGGAAAGGATTCTTTTTGACTTGCAGAGCCCCTAATTGCTCTTGGCATAGCTATATCGGGCAGTGGCTTCTGATCTCCTTTGTGCGAGCTGTGATGGGTGCTCATCATTCCTTCGGGGTGCCCATCCCACCCCGCAGGAATGATGGGCGCCAATTATACTGAATAATTCAGATGAGTTTTGGACCGAGGTTTAACAGTACTCTCATACGTGCTCTCTCTCTCTCACTCTAGTGAACACACAACTATGGATCTTGTTTCGCATGCCAATTTGCCAATAGACCTCTTCCTGTATCAATGAGCAGACAATCCCTTATGTTGGAGGCTTTGTGGGCGGAAAGGAAATTTTGAACATATGCGGTGGGCTTCATCATATCTGCAATGGTTTTGGTCTTTAGTATATACGTTCACTACCCAGACGACAGGAGTGCATTTTGACTACAGTATGGAATCTTGTGTGCTGGGTTTTCAGTCTGCAGAAATGTCCCACAGCTGTGCATCTCGGATCGCAACATCTCTTATGCTAGCAGCACAGCACAGCACAGTCCATATTAGCTTGGTTTTGGAAGAGATCCAGTGTACCCACCTTTGATGAATGGTTGGTCAAGGTATGGGAGATATACTGCTTGAAGAAATTAACTGCAGCAGTATGGGGACGATCATTTGTTGGGGAGGAGATATGGAATGAGGTTCTTTTGAGAGAAAAGGGCTGGGATACCCTGGGTAAGGACAGAGGAAGAAGGAACCTGACAATTATGTCCTGATGAAAGTTGACTACAGGCATATCTCTGCTTTTCTTTCTTTACCTTATTAATAAGCATGTCTCTCTTGATGACCAACATGAGTCTATATTTAAGTACACCCTTACTATGTAATACATATATTAACATTTGAAGAATGATATGCACGTATTCAAACTGTTGGGGGGAGGGGGAGGATTTGGGAAGAAGGGGGATAGGGAGAAAAGGGAGTGAGGAGGGGATGGGGGACTGATAAACTTGGGCATATAGGGGCTGAGGGTCTTGGGATGACAGGGTGTAAGACTTATAGATAAAGTTCAATGCTCGAATCTTTGAGTGTGTGCAAGCAAACGTAGGGTAAGAGTGGGAGGGAGGGTCTTGTTTTGTTTTGTAAATGCCCTGTAGAGCTCTGTTACAGTGCAGTATTGTGTTGGGGTAAATAGATTAGTAAGTATTGTTATCATTATGACTCCTCCACTCAATAATTGTTTGTTCTCGTATCAATATAGTCACTGTTGTTATTAATAGAGTGGACACCATTGAGGTTAAATATGTAATATGTCAACAGTCACTTGTTTATGCTCATCTCCTACTTTTCTTGTTGCTCAATAAAATCTTTTCAACAACAAAAAAAATAAAAATAAATCACATTCCTGCTGGTTGTGAGGCTCTGCCACCAGCCTGCAGTTTGTGCTGTTTGCACAAGACTTTATGACAGCGTAAACTTCTGCTCTTTCACCAGCAGGTGCTAGTATATGTCTTCTGGTTGATTTGATCACTCCTACCTGCTCTATGATTCTCATTTTCTTTCAGGGCATCTTGCTAGGTATCTGTATTCTTCCAATTATGGGATGTTTTGTGCAGATGAATGAAAGTTTCCAGCAGCTTCAGAGTCAATTAGGGAAGATTTCTTCACAGAACCCAGGACCAGTACAGTTAAACTTGGACAAAGAAGCATTGAACATGTGATTCAAGAGACTAGAGATGGGACATCCATCCCCACTATTTGTGGCACAGAATAACTTCCTGTGAGTTAAAATCTGTATTAATTGCTTAAGGCACTTTAGTAAACATCCAGCTAAATAATATTTGCTATGAAGAATACAAATGCATGTAAAGCACTTCATTAATATGGAGAATTCATCTTGCAGCTGTTTTGTTTTTTCAAAGTTTAAAACCTCTCTGAAATGCTGTAAAAGAGACCAGTTATATAAAAAGAATTTTTCCCACCTCAGTCCCTTCAAACAGACTGATTCCTCCCAATCCTCAGTCCTTTAAATGTAAGAATCCCCTTGGCCAACCTCTACCTCCAAATCCCAAATTCCCAGTGAAATTGACAGACTCTACCCCAATCCTTGATTCTATAATGCAAATTTAAAATCCCAAATACCCACAAACCAATGCACTAACTGTAAATAAGAGCATTAGTCAGACCAGACTAAGGGGTATGTTTACTAAACCTTCTTAACGTGTGCGCTGTGCAATTATCGCATGCTAAGGTACCTTAGCGCGCGATAATGACGCTTTATGGGGCACAAATGTGCCTTAGCGCACGCTAATGCGCGCAGCGGCGCAAACAAGCGCTGAAGGCGGGGAAAGGCTCCCGGAGGGCGGAGGAAGGCTCCCCAGGGGCGAAGGGGTCAATGGGTGGAGAGTGGGAGGGGAGAGGCTCCCCGCATACTAACGATGTGAAATTCGAGGCCAAAACTAACGCAAGTGAAAACTTCGCGTTAGAGCTGATTTAAAGGGAAAAGAAACCATTTCTGTCAGCAATGTACAGCAAAACCAGGGAAACCTACAAAAAAGTGATAAGTGTGATAAATGTGCACGGAACAAAAGTACAAATAAACATTGAAAAGGACCCCAACAAAATATACAAAAAACATAACCAAGCTGGGCAATAGTGATAGTAATGGGAAATATAAAAAAACACTCCCAAGAAAGCCCCCCATAAAAGATATGAATTTTGGAAGGGTCTAGGCTCCGTCCCCATACAAGGTGAATGATCCCACAGTGAAATAGCACTGATCAGGGTTTCCCTCTCCATTGGACAGGTTTCCTATGGCATGCACATGTTCCACAACAGCAGGGCGGGCATGTCGGAATGGGCAACTGGACAGATGCTGGGAAAGGGGATACAGAGGGCTGCAGGCAGCACATGCTGTGGTGCAGCTGGGGCAGAGTGCGGACTAGGCAGATGCCTAGGTGGCACTTAGGAATGCTGAAACTGTACAGCAGCCAGACAGCAAATGATGAGGGCCCAACAGGGGCACGAGAGTGTTTATCACAGTGTCACAGGGGATAGTACCCAGCAGGTACCTCCAAGGGCACAGAACATTGGCAGGCGGTGTTGGGGGGAAGCGTGGACATCTATGCAGGCACCCCTACCCCAGAACATGCACCATAGGCAGCCACCTACCTGCACACTGGATGGCTTGAGACTGCACACCACCAGCACCACCAGCAGAAGAGCATGTCAGCATGGTGGCAGAGGGGTACTGGTGGTGGAGGGGGGCAGTGGCAGCTGCCCAGAGCAGACCATGGCCTAGCCCTGTGTAGGTGGGTGCCATGCACTGCAACAGACAGGCCCTGCCGGACAAACAGTCATGGTATCACCAGGGAATGCACTGTCTCTGTGGCAAGACAGTGGTGCAGTGCGCACAACCAGTGTGTTTGGAGGCAGAAGGTCACAGGTTCAAGTCCCAGCTATGGTGCCTGCCAACCCAGTCCCCATATTTTACCCACTACTACAACGTGCTAATACAGACAGAACCTTTATTGCAGATGACGTAAACATGCCCAAAACACCTACATTTTACCCTACAGAGCAAAGACACCATAAACAGGCACATTACCTAGAGCAGAGTCTCCCAAGTGCAGTCCTGGAGGGCCAAACACCATTCAGGTTCCATGCTGCCTCTAATAAAGATGTCTGTGCTGCATATCTATGCACCACCCCCATGGTATGTAGATGTATCTCATGCATATTCATGAGGGACAGCATGAAAACCCGAACAGTGTTTGGCACACCAGGACTGGAGTTGGGAACCTCTGCCGTAAAGCAGCAGCCAACAGGGGCAGACACACCCACACCCACAGGCTCCATTAGCCAATGCCTCCTGGAGAGGCAGGACATTGGGCCCTGCGTGCATCTCCCAATACTAGCACTTGCATACCTTAGCAATGCCACCCTACACCTGGGAATACGGTACACAGCTATCAAAAGGTTGCTATGATTACTGGCAGATAGCAATTCCTACGTTAAGCACAGTTTGCTGATTGAGCTCCATCATATCAACCTTTCTGATGTCTGTGGAATTTGCTTCAGGTCTGGTCTCTGACAGTGTTTACCACCCTGGGGAGTGACCCCCAACAGCATTGCGGACCATATCCATGCCTGCACTGTGCCCAGGACTGGTGTGGTAGCCAGGGCTGCTAAACACCTCTATAGTAGCACAATGCTGGCATAGGTGTGGGAGTGTGTGTCCGTCTATCCAGTGTGTGGTGGCTGCAAACACCCTCCACAGCCTACACTGCCAGCACTGTTGCCAGTATTGGCCTGCCAATGTGCATAATGAGGAGCAAGGTACCATGGGTATAGCCTGGACAGGGTGGCCTGGCCAGGATGCATCTGCACAGGGCATAGGGCACTGGCTGGGACATTGTAGTGCCCGGCCACCACCTGCACAGACAGGGTGGCCACAGCATGTTCTGCTGGGAGATCACTCTCACCCTGACTGAGCAGTGACCACGGCATTTCTAGGCTCCCCCATAGTGCTCTATAGCATTTTTCTCATGTGATATTTATGGGTTCCCTTTTGGGGCCCAGTCATTGACTTTTCTGCTTGGTGTGTATGCTGACATCCCAGTTCTGGGTGCACGCGTTTCCACCAGGAACATGCGCTATGGACTAGCTAGCAGACTGTCTGCAGCTGGTATGTGTCTTGATGGAATGCCTTGCAGGGTGCAGCGGCTGAAGGCTTGCTGCAGGAGAATATCAGATAGTGGTGGGGTGCAGCTCAGCATACCCAGGCCTAATGTCTGTCCGCTATTGCGTTATGGATGTGTAAAGAGCTGCATTGACTGCCCTATAGGGTGTCTGTTTCCTAGCAGGACTGGGGTTGATGTTCCCCTCTAATGCCACCATTACAGGGAGGTAGAATGTGGATCTGTTGGTTGGAGACCCTGTTTACCACCCTCAGTCCTGGAGGAGGAGGAGGAGGGTGGTGGTGGTACATAATCCTCCTAGGGGTCCATAGGGGCTAAATCTGACTGAGACATACATATACATCCAAGGTGTGTCTGCAGAAACTACCTATCTCACACATTAGCACTGCTGGGGACCTGCAGCATGGCCTATCTCTGCTGTGGACCTGGTGCTGGGCGCCCCACCTCACCCTCAGGGTGAGTGCAGTACCTGCACAATGTGACGGTGTGTAGCTACTCTGTGCCAGTACCACACACGGTCAGTTCCCCCTACCAGGCCGAGGTGCTGTGGGGGTGCATGCCCCATCTTGTGATCATCTGTAGACTGCTGATTTGCATGTGCAGTGCATCATGGATATGGGTGGGTTAACCCTATCCTGGTGACCACAGCAGACTGTTTGTGTGGTGACGTGCAGTCTTTCTGCAGCCAGCCAGGTGCTTGCTAGCAGCTATGGAGCTGTATCCCACTGGTTACTTCACTACTTGTGGAGCCAGAGGTTATGGGTTCAAACCCACAGTAGGGGTTATTTGATAGGGCTGTCCCAAGCATTGTCTTTTTTTAATGTACATTAGTGCTGCCAGCAAAACACCCTCAGGGTACTGTAACCATAAGGTGCCTCAGAAGGCGCCCTATAAGGCGCCTTATAGGGCACCCTATAAAGCACCTTCTGAGGCACCTTATGGTTACAGTCCGTATAAGGTGCCTTATAAGGTGTCCTATGGAGCGCCTTATAGGGTACCCTATAGGGGACATTATAGGGTGCCGTGGCGGACAGTGCACTTTATAATGTGCCCTATGGGGTGCCTTATGCGGCACCTTAGGTTACGGCACATGAGGGTGTGTTTGCTGGCAGCAATAATTAAAATACAAATAAAATGCCTCAGGAAACAATACTTACATGTCAAAGCTGATGCCTCAGCCAGCCTTATGTATTAGGCACACTGGGGGATCAAACTCATGACCCCTGTATGATCAGTCAGTGTATTAACCCTTGTGCTACACTTCTGTTTCTATGTTTGGATGTCTGTGTGCCTACTTAAGATTACCACGCGGTAACGTGCTTCGCCGCGCTTTGCCCGATAATGTGCGCAGCAGCGCGCATTATCGCGCGCTAATCCCGTTTTGCTACTTTAAACTGAAACGCCCACTCCTTATATGGCATCCTGCACACTAACGCTGGGCGCACATTAAGAAAGTTTAGTAAACATACCCCTAAGTGATGAATGGAAAACTATTAGGAAAACTCATTTAGGAGATCATTTTATAAAGGATTTTTTGCATGTCAATCCTCTTGTACAGGCATAAAGGTCCTCTTAGAAAATTGCTGGCTGCTTACAAGTACACACAGTGACAAGAAAATGCATATTTTTATGCAACTTGAGGACAAGCATGTTCGGGGCACAGTGGGCAGAGCACAGAGAGAGACATGAAGTGCACATGGCACCCTTGCATTTTAGGTATGTTGTGTACAGTATCTTCAGAAATAATTAGAAATATTCCAACTGTATATCATCATACTATTTTAATAGTATGTTCAAAGGTTTACAACAAAAAAACCCAGATGTCTGTGCAACTTAGACATAATTTCTGAGAAAAAAAACCTAAATATGACCTGGACAGGATTAATTGCCCCTTCACTAATACTTGGTTGCAGATCATTTGGCAGTGATGCCAGCCTCCACATGTTTCTTGTAGCCATCTATAAGTTTCAGACAGATGTCTGCTGCTAGTTTTTCCCATTCTTCAACTGTGATTTGTTCCAGCTGATAAATGTTTCCAGGATTCCTTTTACCAAAGGCAGATTTCAGCTCTTTTCAAAGGTTTTTGATTGAATTGAGATCAGGACTTATTGCTGGCCAGTTTAAAACAGTCCATTTCTTCCTTTTTACCATTCATTTGTACTTTTGGATGCATGGCTTGGGTCATTGTCCTGCTGGAGGACCCATGGCCTTCGACCCAAACCTAGCTTTCTGACACTAGCTAGCACTTTTCGCTCCAAAATACCTTGGTAGTAGTCCTCTGACTTCATGATTCCTTTAATACTTTCCAGGCCTCCAGTTCCTACAACTTTATGGAACCTCCACCATATTTAACTGTAGGAAGGGTGTGTTTTTCCTTAGAAGCTTCATTTCTTTGCCTGTAAATGTATCACTGGTCTGCATTGCCAAAGAGCTTAAGTTTGGTTTCATCTGTTCCACAGAACATTTTCCCAGATGGATTGTGGTTTCTCAAGGTGGGTTTGGGCAAAGATCAGGTGTGCCTTTTTATGTCTGTCTTTGAGCCTTTGCACATGAAGTCTTCCTTTGTTTAGTGCACGACATATGGTACGGGTTGAAACCACTACTTCAGGTCAGACTTAAGCTGGAACATAGCGGATTGAGTGGTACATCATAATAGGCAGGAGGTGGAGAGGAGGGGCCCTATAGGCCACTTTAAATGTACCGTGTGATTTCTGTGAACTGACAATGGAAGGAGATGTCTGGGAACATCCTTTGAACCATCGGAAGTTTTATAGCAGATTTGCCACGTCATGTTTAACCTCTTGTGTGGTGTACATATTGGTTTGCCCGTGTAATTTAGTTTACGTAAGCAGGACATCGAGGACTATAAAAACAAGGCTCCAGGAACATCGATCCCGTATTAACGGTGCTGTCTTAACGGCCCCGTTGGTGGCACATTGCCAGGAACATCATCATACCTTTGTTGATCTTCGATGGAGAGTAATTGATCACATTCCCTTCAACAACAGAGGGGGAGACAGACATTTTCGTTTAAGTTATAGAGAACAATTTTGGATCTATACTTTGAATTCTGTTGCTCCTTATGGTTTAAATTCAGCTGTTGAATGGTGGACTATTGTGTAGGAGGAGTACCTTTGGAGCATGTCAGAAGCCTATTGGTCATCAACTGGTTACATGTTCACGTTAGAGAATTTAAAGGACACATGTTTAGGCGAGTGGTTAGGAGCAACAGTGTTTTGAAGAAGAGCCGGGATGTTCAGAGGCTTGAAACTATTACAACGTTGGGTTATATTCTTATATGGAGAAGAGGTTTCCTCTATATATTGTTGCTACAAGGACTGCTATGGAGTCACTATGAAGAAGCTTTCCCCGATAAAATTACCATCAACGGAGAAGTGGACATTTTAACACTGGGCGAGTGTTGGTGCTTTCTCAGCTAAGATCTGGGCTCCTCCAACCAGCAAGATTTCATTATTAAATATAGAAGTCGCGGTGCACGACATTCCTTTGCTACACCTTGCCATTTGATTGGAAATGGAGCTTTGAGGAATGAGTCTCGGTGGTTGTATTGTCCTCTCCACTGGGGTGTTGAACATTTGAAATACTATCGGGGCAAGTTCTACTCAAGCTAAGTGACTTTAATTGGGCTTTTGTCCTAGGTGCATTAAATTTGGCTCATGCCTTAAGAGAAGTGAATTTAAACCAGTTGGTATGGAGGGTTGAGGTTCCCTCAATCCGTGTTAGGGTTGTGTCCCTATGTTTGAATTTAAGATAAAAATGGAACACTACACTACGAGAGGGAGGTTCCTTCAAGGTGTGAGTTCCAACAAAAATAGTTTGTATGTGTTTCCCTTGTCTGTTTGGATATTTATGTGGGAGACCTAAAAGGTTTTTTTGGCTATTAATAATCATGTCCTGGCAATGTCCCAGTTTTTATACTATTTCCGTTTTTAAATGGTCTTGTTTTATTTGATTCCTTTTTTGTGTCAAATGTGTGTGCATTTATAGTCCAAAGCCATTTCACTAGCCACTTTTATTTTTAGGAAATATTGGACATTAAGGAGTTGAACTGCAAGGGTGTCAATAATGTTGATCAGAACTGTATAAGCTATAAATTACTCACCTATGCATATACTTGAGCCCTGTACATTTACACCATCTCCTGAGCAGGTGTAAATGTACACGCAATATTTTAGCTGCAATTTCGGCAGCTTTCATGATGCTATTTTATAAATTCACATACTGTAGGTTCCTTAAAATTGCCTCAAAATAGGCACCCACAAGGCCAATGGTTTCCAAATCTATCCTGGTGGCTTCTCAGGCAGTCAGAGTTTCAGGATACCTACAATGAATATGCAGAAGGTATATTTGCATGCAGTGGAGGAAGTGTATGCAAATCTCTTTGCGAATAGTCATGGAGGCATATTCTAATGTGTGCGTCCGGGCCCCTGTGCATCCAATCGGAATCAGGACGCCCAGAGGTAGACCCGATTCTGATCCTGTGGGGGCTAGACGTGCCCCACGGGATCAGAATCGGGTCTAGGGCCTGTACGTGCAGGCTGGGATTCTGATTCTGATCAGCCTGCATGCACAGCCACCTGCCCAGCTACTTCATTCAGGAGCCACGATCCCCAGCACACTAGGGAAGGCTGGCCAGGCAGAAGGGAGGATGTCTCACGCTGCAGGATTGGGGCCCCGTTGGGCTATCTAAGTGCCCTGATTCTGCATCCGTGGGAACGTCTAGCTCCCGCAGTGGCAGAATTAGGTATATATTGGGACTGTTCATTTTTTGGTTGTCTGGACGGCCTGGACGTGCTCTGATCAGAATTGGCCTCCATGTGTCAGAAAAAAACCCCTGAGGTTTGTGTACTACAACTGAAGACTATACAGCAAGAACAGGCTCCATAAGGCAGGGCTTGACTTTAAAGGACAGAGGTCTGACAGAGACAGGGCAAGGAAAGGCAGGTCAAAGGATGCACACACACATTCAGGTCAATATGTAAGTGTGGTAGTCAGTATTTTTTTAAAATGCCGGCCATTATGGATATTCAGTGCCAGTATCTGGATAATGGCCAGTGCTGAACATCTGGATTCAGTGCTGGCTAGTGACACTATATGGAAAGCAGCAATATTCAGCTTGCTATCTGGCGATGAATGCTGTGCATACCATGGACTGCTCAAAGAACAAACCAGTCAGTACTAGACGAGATCAAACCTAAGCTTTCTTTAGAAGCTCAGATGGCAAGTCTTTGACTTTCATACTTTGGACACATCATGCGAAGAGAAAGATCATTAGAGAAGGACATCATGAATGACAAGGTAGAAGGTCAACACAAAAGAGGAAGGCCAACAATGAAATGGATTGATATAATAACAGCAGCTATCAACAATGAGCCACCTGACTGAAGACTGAACACAGTTTAGGACAACTATCCAGAGGGTCGTCATGAGTTGACACAGACTTAACAGCACTTAACAACAACAACTTTAAGTTGTTAGCTATCTGGTTAGTGGGCTGAATATTGCTGCTAACCAGATAACCTTGAATTCAGCCTTAGCTCTGCCCTGACACTATGTGGATAGTCAAACTGCACAAGCCCATGTTTCTCTTCTGTTTAGTCTTGTCCACCTTTTAAGAACTTATTTTGAAAGATCTCCCCAGGGATGTAATCGGGAGAGTGATATTGTATTGAGTACACCGGAGGGAATGGATTATGTAAGATTCTATACGGCGATGTGGGACATAAGTTTATACCGATTAGTGTGTCTGCTCACTTTATGGAGTCCTGAAGATGGCTGCATTTGAAGACATTGTTCATATCATTGCACTCCCTGACGCAGCCATAGGTGAAATGGGGCCCATTGGAGTGAAGTAATTAGGACAACATAAGATAAAAATTAATTTCATATTGTATTTATTCATATGAGGATATGGACACATAATAGTAACATAGTAACATAGTATATGACAGCAAATAAAGACCAGTATGATCCATCTAGTCTGCCCAGTAAGGCAGCAAGAGTAGGTGTACCTGCCGCTCTGTGCAGGTCACCCCTTAATTTTGATGTGATTATCTATGGGGTTTTTTGAGTTTCTTTGAGAAGGCTTTTTTTTTATAACCAATGATATGTAGGTATGATAAAAGCCAATAGCTAATGTTTCTGTTGATGCTACGGTGTTTTTCCCTTCTCCTGTGCATACTCATGTTCTAGTAATTAAGTACAGCTTAAGACATTTTTGAGGGGGTGATTTTCTTTTTAGATATTGAACTATCTGGGTAGTGACATAAGTATTCCTATCATCGGCATTTATCTGATTATATCAGATGCTGCTAACTGAGTACTGTAATTATCTTTGAATATTGGCCCCATTGTTTTTATGGGCGTGAGAACTATTTTACTAGGACAGTTTGGTTCACTGTGTGGGTGCACAAAAGTGATCGGCTGTGCTGCATCATCACAGTGACAGTGTCCTTACAAGGTAGCATAGGGAGACTATACATGCAGCAAAAAATTCTAGATTATTATAAGAATGTGGCATGCCCATGTACTGTAAATACTGACTTGATTTAGCTAAGTGTTCTCAAGATACAGTATTTGGTGGTACACAGCTTTAGAGGATTTATTTCCAATACCAGAAAAGATGAAGATTTAATTCTTTGTTGGTACTGCTTAATCCCTCTTCCGATGCCTTGAGTCTTCATGCCAGTTTCTTTGTTTATTGATTTCACATGTTATAATCCCATTATCTCAGAAATTGTATTTGGAACAGGTCAATAGTAGCTCCTTTGTGACACAGTACAGATGAACATTGGGCTGCATTCCAATATTCTTTTTTAAGTAAGGCCCCAAGTCCTTTCATGTAATCTATCAGGCAGTGTGACAGAAAGTAGGCTCTTACCATCAAATTCTCTTGGGCCAACCTGTCTATGGAAACACTCAGCTACTTTTTCAAACTTTCAAACAAGCTCATTTCTTCACAAAACTCTGACCCTAAGCTTATCTTGTTAGTGCTTCTTTGCCTAACACTCAAAGGATTTAGGGGTATGTTTACTAAAACCCCGCTAATGTGCGGGCCGCGGTAGTGTGCGGGTGCCATATAAGGAGTGGGCGTTTCTTTCTGAAAAAGAAAAACCGGGATTTAAATATGCGCTAAGGTGCGCGGCGCCCATGTGCGCCCCGCACATTAACGCATGAGAAAGCTGCGCGGGAGGCATAAGTGGCGCGCTGATGTGCAAGCAGAAGAGCAGAGTCACAGCACAATGGTTAAGACACTGACCAATGGTGCAGGGATCAGGAGTTCAATCCCCACAGTGCCCAAAGAAGACAGCTGGCTGAGGCATTACTTAGTAGCCAGTTTAATATTGGGCAGCATAAGGCAATGTGCTGATGGGTACAAAGCAGTGTGCTATTGCTTTAGGAGGCATTTTAATATTGGGAGGCATAAGGCGGCGCACTGATGTGAAAGCACAGGGACAGAACCATAGCACAATGGTTAAGACACTGACCAATGGTGCAGGGATCAGGGGTTCAATCCCCCACAGTGCCCAATGAACAAGGCTGGCTGAGGCATTACCCATTATGGGGAAGATTGCTTTAGGAGGCATTTGATTTATATTTTAATTACTTCTACTAGCAAACGCACACTCAAAGCGTGTTAACATAAGGCGCCCCAGAAGGCACATTTTAAAGTGCACTGTCCGCCAAGGCACCCTAGAATGTTGCTTATAGGGCGCTTTATAGGGTTCCGTATGAGTTACCGCACGGTCATAGCACTGTTTTTGATGGCAGCACTGTGCAGTGTAAGGAATGAAAAGCATAAGTAGGTGCGCTGACATGCAAGGAGGAGCAGCAGTGGAGCACAATGGTTAAGGCACTGACTGCTGATACAGGGGTCATGAGTTTGCTCCCCAGGGTGCCTAATACGTAAGGCTGCCTGAGGCATCAGCTGTGCAATGTATGTTTTGTTTCCTGCAGCACTTTATTTTTATTTTATTAATTGCTGCCAGCAAACACGCCCTCACGTGCCGTAATTGAAAATGCCGTATAAGGCACCCTATAAGGCACTCCATAGGGCACGTTATAAAGTGCACTGTCCGCCACGGCACCCTAAAATGTCCCCTATAGGGCACCCTATAAGTTGCGTCACAGGATAATGTATAGTGCACCTTATATGGACGGGAACCATAAGGTGCCCTATAGGGCGCCATATAAAGCGCCCTCAGAGGCACCTTATGGGTACAGTATGCTGAGGGTGTTTTTGCTGGCAGCAAAAATGTACATTAAAAAGAGATAATGCTTTGGACAGCCCTATCAAATAACCCCACTGTGGGTTTGAACCCATAACCTCTAGCTTTGTAAGCAGTAAAGTAACCATTGGGCTACAGCTGCTAGCAAGCCCCTGGCTAGCTGCAGAGAGCCTGCATGTCACCACACAGACAGTCTGCTGTGGTCACCAGGATAGGGTTAGCCCACCCATACCCATGATGCACTGCACATGCAAATCAGCTGTTCACAGATAAACACAAGATGGGGTATGCACCCCCACAGCACCTCGGCCTGGTAGGGGGAAGTGACCATGTGCACCCCCACAGCACCTCGGCCTGGTAGGGGGTACAGACCGTGTGTTTTACTGGCACAGAGTAGCTACACACCGTCACATTGTGCGGGTACTGTGCTCACCCTGAGGGTTCGGTGAGGCGCCCAGCACCAGGTCCACAGCACCTTCCATGGCTGAAAGAGACCATGATGCAGGTTCAAAGTAGTGTTAATGTGTGAGATAGGTAGTTTCTGCAGAAGCACCTTGGATATATCTGTCTGTCTCAATCAGGTGTTGCCCCTATGGAACCCCAGGAGGATCAGCACCCTCCTCCTCCAGGGCAGCAAACAGGGTCTCTCATCAACAAATCCATATTCTACCTCCCTGCAATGGTGGCAGTAGAGGGGACCATCAACCCCAGTCCTGCTGGGAAAAAGACACTCTTCAGGGCAGTCAATGCAGCTCTGTACCTAACCATAACACAATAGCAGACAGACATTAGGCCTGTATATGCTAAGCTGCACCCCACCACTATCTGATATTCTCCTGCAGCAAGCCTTCAGCCACTGCACCCTGCAAGGCGCTCCATCAAGACACATACCAGCTGCAAACAGTCTGCTAGTTAGTCCATAGTGCATGTTCCTGGTGGAAATGCATGCACCCAGAACTAGAACGGCAGCACACACAAGCAGATAAGTCAGTGACTGGGCCCCAAAAGGAAACCCATAAATATCACAAGAAAAACACTATATAGCACTATGGGGGTGCCTAGCCATGCTGTCGTCACTACACAGTCAGGGTGAGAGTGATCTCCCAGCAGGACATACTGAGGTCACCCTGTCTGTGTAGGTGGTGGCCGGTCACTAAAATGTCCCAGTCAGTGCCCTATGCCCTGTGCAGATGCACCCTGGCCAGGCCACCCTGTCCGGGCTATACCCATGGTACCTTGCTCCTCATTATGCACATTGGCAGGCCAATACTGGCAACAGTGCTGGCAGTGTGGGCTGTGGAAGGTGTTTGCAGCCACCACACACTGTATAGACAGACACACACTCCGACACCTATGCCAGCATTGTGCTACTATAGAGGAGTTCATCAGTCCTGGGCACAGTACAGGCATGGATATGGTACGCAATACTGTTGGGGGTCACTCCCCAGGGTGGTAAACACTGTCAGAGACCAGACCTGAAGCACACACCGCAGACATCAGAATGATTGTTATGATGGAGCTCAATCAGCAAACTGTGCTTAACGTAGGAATTTCTATCTGCCAGTACTCATAGCAAACGTTTGAGAGCTGTGTACCGTATACCCAGGTTTAGGGTTGCATTGCTAAGGTATGCAAGTGCTAGTATTGGGAGATGCACGCAGGGCCCAACGTCCTGCCTCTCCAGGAGGCATTGGCCAATGGGGCCTGTGGGTGTGGGTGTGTCTGACCCTGTTGGCTGCTGCTTTACGGCCGAGGTTCCCAACTCCAGTCCTGTTGTGCCAAACACTGTTCGGGTTTTCATGCTGTCCCTCATGAATATGCATGAGCTACATCTGCATACCATGGGTTGGTGCATAGATATGCAGCACAGGCATCTTTATTAGAGGCAGCATGGAACCTGAATGGTGTGGGGCCCTCCAGGACTGCATTTGGGAGACTCTGCTCTAGGTAATGCGCCTGTTTATGGTGTCTGTGCTCGGTGGGGTAAAATATAGGCGTATTAACCATGCGTATGTTCTCAGCAATAAAGGTTTGTCCTTACTATCATGGTTTATTTGTGGGAAAAATATGTGGACTGGATTGGCAGTAGCCCCAGCTTGGCTTTGAACCTGTGACCTTCTCTTCCTGCACACACTGTCTGTGTGCACTGCACCACTGTCTTGCCACAGGTAAGCTGCATTCCCTGGGGAGTCCATGACTGTACATCTGACAGAGCCTGTCTGTTGCAGTGGACGGTGCCAGCCTGCACAGGGCTAGGCCACTGTCTGCTGTGGCTAGCAGCCACTGCCCCCTCCACCACCTGTACCCTTCCGCCAACATGCTGACATGTCCTTATCTTGGAAACAACAAATGACCTGATTGAGTTGTGGCACTCCAGGACTGCATTTGGGGACTCGGCTGTAGGTAATGCCCATTGTTATGGTATGTATGCGGTGTAGGGTAAAATATAGGTGTTTGAACCATGCTTATGTTCTCTGCAATAAATGAGTGTCTTTACTATCTCTGTTTAGTGGTGGGTAAAATATGGGGACTGGGTTGGCAGGAGCCCCAGCTGGGATTTGAACCTGTGACTCTCTGGTCCTACAGGCACTGGCTGTGTATGCTGCACCACAGAGACAGTACAGTCCCTGGAGGTAGGAAACCTGGGAAAACGGGTCAGAAACCCTGCTCTGCACAATTTTACTGTGGACTCATTCACCTTGTATGGAGACAAAAGGGCAAATAAACCTCAAAAATGACCTCGAAAAAAGGGGCAAAAACATAACCAAGCTGGGCAACAGTGATATCAATGGGCAACATTAAAAAACACTCCCAGGAAAGCTCCAAAAAAAAGAAATGATTTTTGGAAGGGTCTACGGAGCGTAGGCCCTTCCAAAAATCATTTCTTTTTTTTGGAGCTTTCCTGGGAGTGTTTTTTAATGTTGCCCATTGATATCACTGTTGCCCAGCTGGATTATAATTTTTTAGAATTTTGTTGTGGTCATTTTCAATTTTTATTTGCTATTTTGTTCTGTGCACATGTATCACACTGCTCACGCTTTGTAGGTTTCCCCGGTTTTGCTGTACATTGCTGACGGAAATGGTTTCTCTTCCCTTTAAATCGGCTCTAACGCGAGGTTTTCACTCGCGGTATTTTTTAGCTGGAATTTCAGCCCCGCTCCTGTGTGGGGATCCTCTCCCCTCCCACTCTCCACCCATTGACCCCGTCCCTCCGCCCCTCGGGAGCCTTCCTCCGCCCTCGGAATGCCTTTCCGCGCCTCTATCGCACTTCAGTGCGCCGCACACTTGTGCGGGCCCGTTAGTGCAGCGCGCACGTGTGCAGGGCACAAAAACACACTATTAGCGTGCGCTAAGGTACCTTAGCGCACGCTCAAGTGCGCCCCACACAATTGCGCGGTTTAGTAAACATACCCCTTAGAGTCTTTATACCAATGTTTGTGTCACTTTACCCCTTTTCTAGTGCTTTGGGGCCTTTCTATCAATGTTGGTGCTGCTTTGTCCTTCCCACGGTGGCTTTGAGTCTTTATGCCCTTTTTTCCTCTTTAATGCCATGGGTCTTCATGGTACTCTTGATGACTTGGAGTGCTTTTGTTTCTCTGGCAGATACCTGACAACAATTTTAAGCAATTTTGATTAAAAATGGATGGAGAACCCCACTGTTAGAATGCAAGATTGCTTGTCTCATTGAGTTGAATGGAAATAAATGAGCCAAAGTGAATTTGAAACTTGAATCTGTACAGAACAGATGATCCAAAAATTAACTGGACCTAATTTTTTTTTTCTTTGCACATCCCTGACAACCAGAGTTAAGAATCCTTGGTAACCCTCCTTTTTGGTACCACAGACCTTCTCCTAGCACCACATACTTAGAAAGAACCCTGTGTAACTGTCCCTTTGTCACAAAATGGTGCACACTCCATCATGATACAGACAGGTGAGAGAACACTACTTACCTTTGCTCTCCCTGGACTGGCTCCTGGACCTCTGCTCTTAATCTTCTTTCTAGAACAGTCTGAACTACTTTTATTAATTCACAACTACCCATTTGGATGTGTCTTAAGCACCTTAACCCCTACTCTTCTAATCTTAATGTATGTACCTGCTGGGAGAGACATATAATCACTTGGTAAAGAACCTTCTGGTCCTGTACATATTCATGAATAGATAATTACCACAACAAACATGGTTCTTATCAAACCCTACAAATAAAAAAAACCCTATGCACGTTGTATGAATAAATAATGTATAACCTCATCTTCTTTTATGTGGGCTGAGGGGCTATTGGTGGGATTAAGATGTGATTGGAATTCTTCCTATCATTTGAGGTAGTGCTGGATGGGCTGGGGATCCTCCTATCCTCTGGATGGGGCTGAAACTGTTCCCACAGCAAATGAACAGCATGTGGGTACTGACCTGGTCATTCAGGGTAAAGATATAATGGTCTTAAGGTTCTTTAAAGTGTAGTGGATCAGATAGTGTAGTAGATCATGGGTGTAAGCATTCAAAGGTTAGGGCAACCAAAACATCTCTGTGCATCGGAGCATATAGGCTTTTTGATATTATCTATCATGTATTCTGGTAAAGGTATGCAGATAATTCAATGTGTGTGCCTCTATTTGTGGGGTCCTAAAGGTGTTCTTAGAGCAGGATAAGTCAGGTGAGGCAAGAATGCTCATACTTTAAAAAAATCTGAACGTTTGCCTTCTAAAGGTATCCACAGAAAACGAAAGTGCAAATCTGTGTAGGTAGGTTTTGATGAGGCATTATAGTAACAAAGTAAGATAGTGCTGGTGGTATTGTCATCATCTACCCAAGAAAAGGTGACATGAAATAGGACATGTACATATGATAATTCATGAATTCTTGTCTCTAGATGTCCACCTCAATATCTGATGTGATGTATATATAATTTTGATTATGGCCATGCTACCCTGATGATGCCTGATCTTATCTGATTTCAGAAGTTAAACAGGGTTGGGCCTGGTTAGTACTTGGGTGGGAGACCACCTTGGAATACCAGGTGCTGTAGGCTTATTGTGTGGCAGAAACTCCTAGCAATCTACTTCCAGTCACACCTTGCCAAGAAAAGCTGTGTAATAATCACGACATGGGCAATTATTCATAGGATCACCAAGAGTCAACATTGACTCAATGGCACACAATAACAGTATGCAATTTTATATTACTGTTGGATTTCATTATTCTTTGACATCCCAGTTCTGCATTCAATATAGACCCATTGAGGAAGAGCTCTCTTGAATGGCCATTTTTGAATGGCTGGACACAACATTTTGTCATTCTGTACACCGAATAGCACCCCATTAATTAGTTCTTCAATCTTACTTATGTGATGTTTGTGTAAATTTATTATATAATCCCATATTTATTTTACTGGTTCCTTTTTAGGTATATAGTATGTACCTCACATAGAGGCCATATTGCAACTAACTGGAGTAAGTGTGTGCTCTAGTGAGGCATACCCACTCAAATATTTTTCCAGAGACTTTGAGGAAAAGAAGGAAAGTCCTGTGTGAATGGAGAGAGAATATAGACTGCAAGGTGCTGTCATATATCGGATAGGAGTTGAACACCCATAGTCTACTGGCTTGGTAATCTCATTCCTTATTATGGGAGACAAGGAGATAAGAGACATATTTGAGGCTTCTGTTTTCTCTTTTCCCCTTCACTTTTATCTTTTATCTTTTCTCTTTTGGCTTGTGTATGATTCTCAGAACAGGGAGACCTTGTAAAGCCTTCTTGATGATCTTTGTGAGAAAGAAGAATTTTTGCACAAAACTAATCTCGCTCTTGTACTAGGTGACAGAAATCATTTTTGAAGAGTTCAAAAAGATAGCACCATGCAGATATTTACATCAAGTGAAGTCTCAGGGAAAACTTCTTTCATGCATATCAAGAGACATGGGGGTATGTTTACTAAAACCCCCGTTAGGTGCGCGCCGCGGTAGTCTGCAGGATGCCATATAAGGAGTGGGCGGTCTGGTCAAAAATAGCAAAACAGGATTAGCGTGTGCGCTCTTGTGCACGCCGCGCTCTTGTGCGCCGCGCACATTAGCGCATGAATAACACGCTCGGGAAGCATAAGCAGGCGCGCTGATGTGCAAACAGAGGAGCAGGGCTGCAGTACAATGGTGAAGACACTGACAGATGGTGCAGAGGTCATGGGCTCAATCCCCCACTGTGCCCAATGAATAAGGCTGGTTGAGGCACTACCATTTATGTGTAATATTGCATTATGAGGCTTTTTAATTTTATTTTAATTACTGCTGCTAGCAAACGCACTCTCAAAGCACTGTAACATAAGGTGCTGCATAAGGCACCCCAGAGGGCACATTTTAAAGTGCACTGTCCGCCACGGCACCCTACAATGTTGCTGAAAGGGTGGCGTATAGGGCGCCATATAGGGTACCCTATGAGGCACAGCAAGGTCATAGCACTGTTTTTGATGGCAGCACTGTGCATTTCAACGCATGAAAATCATAAGTAGGTGCGCTGAAATGCAAAGCGGAACAGCAGTGTAGCACAATGGTTAAGGCACTGACTGCTGATACAGGGGTCATGAGTTCAATCCCCAGTGTGCCCAATACATAAGGCTGGCTGAGGCATCAGCTTTGACATGTAAGTATTGTTTCCTGAGGCATTTTAATTATTGCTGCCCAGCAAACACACCCTCACGTGCCGTAACCTAAGGTGCTGCATAAGGCACCCTATAAAGCACTCCATAGAGCACATTATAAAGTGCACTGTCTGCCACAGCACCCTACAATGTCCCCTATAGGGCACCCTATAAGGCGCTCCATAGGACACCTTATAAGGCACCTTATACGGACTGGCACCCTATCAGTTGCTCCATAGCATACTGTATAGTGCACCTTATATGGACGGTAACCATAAGGTGCCCTATAGGGCGCCCTATAAAGCGCCCTCTGAGGCACCTTATGGGTACAGTACGCTGAGGGTGTTTTTCCTGGCAGCACTAATGGATATTAAAAATAGATAATGCTTTGGACAGCCCTATCAAATAACCCCACTGTAGGTTTGAACCCATGACCTCTGACTCTAGTGGTAGTGAAGTAACCAGTGGGCTACAGCTACTAGCAAACCCCTGGCTGGCTGCAGAAGGACTGCAAGTCACCACACAAACAGTCTGCTGTGGTTACCAGGATAGGGTTAACCCACCCATACCCATGATGCACTGCACATGCAAATCAGCAGTCTACAGATGATCACAAGATGGGGTATGCACCCCCACAGCACCTTGGCCTGGTAGGGGGAACTGACCGTGTGTGGTACTGGCACAGAGTAGCTACACACCGTCACATTGTGCAGGTACGGCACTCACCCTGAGGGTGAGGTGGGGCGCCCAGCACCAGGTCCACAGCAGAGATAAGCCATGCTGCAGGTCCCCAGCAGTGCTAATGTGTGAGATAGGTAGTTTCTGCAGACACACCTTGGATATATCTGTATGTCTCAGGCAGGTGTAGCCCCTATGGACCCCTAGGAGGATTATGTACCACCACCCTCCTCCTCCTTCAGGGCTGAGGGTGGTAAACAGGGTCTCCCACCAACAGATCCACATTCTACCTCCCTGCAATGGTGGTAGTAGAAGGGATCATCAACCCCAGTCCTGCTGGGGAACAGACACCCTACAGGGCAGTCAATGCAGCTCTGTACACATCCATAACGCAATAGCAGACAGACATTAGGCCTGGATACGCTAAGCTGCACCCCACCACTATCTGATATTCTCCTGCAGCAAGCCTTCAGCCGCTGCACCCTGCAAGGCACTCCATCAAGACACATACCAGCTGCAAACAGTCTGCTAGCTAGTCCATAGTGCATGTTCCTGGTAGAAATGCGTGCACCCAGAACTGGGATGTCAGCATACACAACAAGCAGATAAGTCAGTGACTGGGCCCCAAAAGGAAACCCATAAACATCACATGAGAGAAATACTATATAGCACTATGGGGGTGCCTAGCCATGCTGTGGTCACTGCACAGTCAGGGTGAGAGTGATCTCCCAGCAGGACATGCTGTGGCTGGGCACTACAATGTCCCAGCCAGTGCCCTATGCCCTGTGCAGATGCATCCTGGCCAGGCCACCCTGTCCGGGCTATACCCATGGTACCTTGCTCCTCATTATGCACATTGGCAGGCCAATACTGGCAACAGTGCTGGCAGTGTGGGCTGTGGAGGGTGTTTGCAGCCACCACACACTGGATAGACAGACACACACTCCCACACCTATGCCAGCATTGTGCTACTCTAGAGGAGTTTAGCAGCCCTGGCCACCACACCAGTCCTGGGCACAGTGCAGGCATGGATATGGTACGCAATACTGTTGGGGGTCACTCCCCAGGGTGGTAAACACTGTCAGAGACCAGACCTGAAGCACACTCCACAGACAGCAGAAAGGTTGCTATGATGGAGCTCAATCAGCAAACTGTGCTTAACGTAGGAATTGGTACCTGCCAGTAATCATAGCAAACGTTTGATAGCTGTGTACCATATTCCCAGGTGTAGGGTGGCATTGCTAAGGTATGCAAGGGCTAGTATTGGGAGATGCACGCAGGGCCCAATGTCCTGCCTCTCCAGGAGGCATTGGCTAATGGAGCCTGTGGGTGTGGGTGTGTCTGCCCCTGTTGGCTGCTGCTGTACGGCAGAGGTTCCCAACTCCAGTCCTGGTGTGCCAAACACTGTTCGGGTTTTCATGCTGTCCCGCATGAATATGCATGAGATACATCTGCATACCATGGGCGTGGTGCATAGATATGCAGCACAGGCATCTTTATTAGAGGCAGCATGGAACCTGAATGGTGTTTGGCCCTCCAGGACTGCATTTGGGAGACTCTGCCGTAGGTAATGCGCCTGTTTATGGTGTCTTTGCTCTGTAGGGTAAAATGTAGGTGTTTTGGGCATGTTTACGTCATCTGCAATAAAGGTTCTGTCTGTATTAGCATGTTGTAGTAGTGGGTAAAATATGGGGAATGGGTCGGCAGGCACCATAGCTGGGACTTGAACCTATGACCTTCTGTCTCCAAACACACTGGTTGTGTGCACTGCACCACCATGCTGCCACAGAGACAGTGCATTCCCTGGTGATACCATGACTGTTTGTCTGGCAGGGCCTGTCTTTTGCAGTGCATGGCACCCACCTACACAGGGCTAGGCCATGGTCTGCTCTGGGCAGCTGCCACTGCCCCCTCCACCAACAGTACCCCTCTGCCACCATGCTGATATGGCCTTATATTGGAGACAGCATAAAACCTGAATGATTTGTGGGCCTCCAGGACTGAATCTGGGGGACTCTGCTCCAGGTAATGCGCATGTTTCTGGTGTCTGTGCTCGGTGGGGTAAAATATAGGCGTTTGAACCATGCGTATGTTCTCTGCAATAAAGGTTTGTCCTTACTATCACAGTTTGGTAGTGGGTAAAATATGGGGACTGGATTGGCAGTTGCCCCAGCTGGGACTTGAATTTGTGACCTTCTGCTCCTGAACACACTGGCTGTGCTCACCGCACCACGTTGTGCTCACAGAGACAGTGTAGTCCCTGGAGATACCATGGTTGTTTGTCAGACACAGCTTGTCTGTTGCAGTGCATGGCACCCACCTACACAGGGCTAGGCCATGGTTGGCTCTGGGCAGCTGCCACTGCCTCCCTCCACCACCAGTACCCCTCTGCCATCATGCTGACATGCCCATCTGCTGGTGGTGCTGGTGGTGTGCAGTCTCAAGCCATCCAGTGTGCAGGTAGGCGGCTGCCTATGGTGCGTGTTCTGGGGTAGGGGTGCCTACATAGGCATCCACGCTTCCCCCCAATACCACCTGCCAATGTTCTGTGCCCTTGGGGGTACCTGCTGGGTACTATCCCCTGTGACACTGTGATAAACACTCTCGTGCCCATGTTGGGCCCTCATCAGTTGCTGTCTGGCTGCTGTTCAGTTTCAGCATTCCTAATTGCCACCTAGGCATCTGCCTAGTCCACACTGTGCCCCAGCTGCACCACAGCATGTGCCGCCTGCAGCCCTCTGTATTCCCTTTCCAAGCATCTGTCCAGTTGCCCATTCCGACATGCCCGCCCTACTGTTGTGGAACATGTGCATGCCATAGGTAACCTGTCCAATGGAGAGGGAAACCCTGATCAGTGCTATTTCACAGCGGGATCATTCACCTTGTATGGGGATGGAGCGTAGACCCTTCCAAAATTCATATTTATTTTTTGTAGCTTTCTTGGGAGTGTTTTTTGATGTTTCCCATTACTATCACTATTGCCCAGCTTGATTATAATTTTTTAAAATTTTGTTGGGGTCCTTTTCAATGTTTATTGTACTTTTGTACCATGCACATGTATCACACTTATCACTGTTTTGTAGGTTTCCCTGGTTTTGCTGTACATTGCTGACAGAAATGGTTTCTCTTCCCTTTAAATCGGCTCTAACGCGAGGTTTTCAGTCGCGGTATTTTT
Organism: Ichthyophis bannanicus; assembly: GCA_033557465.1. NCBI lineage: Eukaryota > Metazoa > Chordata > Amphibia > Gymnophiona > Ichthyophiidae > Ichthyophis > Ichthyophis bannanicus. The sequence goes on along the minus strand of CM066031.1, from coordinate 1,252,159,569 downwards.
TGCCTCGGATTTCAGCCTCGTTAATGTGCGGGGAACCTCTCCCCTCCCACTCTCCACCCATTGACCCCTTCTCTCCACCCCTGGGGAGCCTTCCTCCGCCCTCCGGGAGCCTTTCCCCGCCTTCATCGCACATTAGCGCGCCGCGCACATGAGCGTGCACAATAGTGCGCCATGCACATGAGCGTGCACATTAGTGCCCCATAACGCAACATTAGCGTGCGCTAAGGTACCTTAGCGCACGCTAACGTGCGCAGTGCACATTAGCGCAGTTTAGTAAACATACCCCATGGAGTAAGGATAAAACACAAGATCACAACTGAAGTACAGGTACCAGGAATTGCTGTAGAAAGTAGGGGGACCTGGGACTATTTACTGAGAGAAATAATTTCAATTACATCCTGGAAGTGACTTAGCAAATGGCAAGTATGATTGTTATATTGCAATTTAAGAAAGAATCCATTTACTTAACTGACTCAACTCCACAGATATATATCTATATATCTATATCTATATATATATATATATATGGCAGCTTATTTAACTTGTCAGTATGGGAGACTTTCATTCACAGACAGCGGCAGTCTGAAGGTGATGACATGTGCAGAGACTCATTTGCACAAAATTAATTTGTTTTAAAATGTTCATGCTACCCATCTTAAAACCTAGGTGGCTTCCAAAGAAACCCTCCATAAGCTTCTTTTTTCCATCAATGACTTAGGAGCATGTTTACTAAACATAAAAGTGCATTAAGTGTCACTGAGCCCATTGAAATAAAAGGGTGCTGCTGCACTTAGCACATGTTCACATTATGAATGCGTGTTAACCTTTAGTCAATATGCATGAGTGACTGAATACCATTTGCATGTGCAGTGGGGATAAAGAAAGGCTACCATATTTCTATATTACTCTCCTCCAGTGCCAACTGCCAGGTACATTAGGAAGTAATCCTACATATTTAGAACCCAAACCTGATACCATAATAGCACTAAGAGGACTCAGAACACCAAACCCTACCTATCAAAAAGCAGCACTGCAAATATTAAAACAATTCATTGCATTTAACACCAATACATCTCCTACTAGGAAAAGAGAACAAGTGGGACAGCTACACAGAAACTACAGAAACAGAATACTGTAGCTTGGCCACACATGCAAAACACAAGCAGACATCACAAAAAACAGAAAAAGGGATCATGATTTAGAAATATAAAGATAATAATTGAACTGGGAATCCCCAAGTAGGCAAACTTGGAATGTACCACAATACTGAGAACTAATACAAAATTCATTTCCAATTGTACTGAACAAACTACGAAGATGTCAGCAATGCACAATTCCCAAAACAAACATATTCCAGTTAATAAATTCAAAATAAAATACATTTTTCTATCTTTTGCTGTTTGGACATTTTATTTTTTAGTCACGGTTATCCTATTCTCTCTCTTCTATTTTCCTTATCTGTCTTCTGTTCTCTTTCCAGTGTCTTTCTTCTCTCTCTTGTGTTTTTCCATTCTTTCCATTTTCCAATATCAATATGCCAGATTTTTGTGATATCTGACATATTGATATTTCCCTTTTTTGTACTTTCCTCCTTTTCTTTCTTTCTCTTCATCTATTCAAATTTCACCCTCCCATCCTCATTCTTCTTTTGACTTTTCACTATCAACTTTCTAACTCCTCTTTTTTCCTCCAGCCCAGCCCATCTCCCTAGCTCTCTCATTCCCACCTCACTCCTTTCCTAGCCTCTTATTTCCTTCTGTCTTTCATCCACTCCCTATTTCTACCCTCTGTGTTCACCCTTTTCCTCTCATTTATCTTCTTGCCAACCTCCTATGTTCTCTACCACATAATTTCACCAGACCTGCCATCTTCCCTCTCTCCCTCCCACCCCAATTCAGCATCTCCCAATTGTGTCGCCCTTCCCCTTTTACTCCCAAGATCCAGCATCTCCCTCTTTCTTTTCCATCTCCCCATCTCTTTTCTTCCCTTCCCCTCCCCCTCCACCAGTCCAGCATCTCTCCTATTTACCCTCCCAGCCTATCAATTCTCTCTCTCTCTCTCTCCCTCTGTTCCCTCCCACCCCCAGTCCCCCAGTCCAATATTCCTTTCTCTCTCTCATTATCTAAAATCTCCTTCTCTTTCTCTTTCTCTCTCTCTCTGTCCCCCCCCCCCACCCTGCCCTCCCACAGCAACAAAATCACCATCTCCAGTTTCATCTTACTCTGAGTCAATGTAGCATTTATTTCTGGTGCACAAATTAATGGCCCCAAGCACTGCAAGTGAATGCTACAGGCAGCATTGGCTTAGCAGTAGAAAGATGGGGAAAGAGGCTTCCAGAGATTCAAGATGGAGGAGATCCCATGGAAGTGTTTACAGTGAGAAAGATCCAACTGAAGGGAACACAGAGAGGGCGAGGGTTTAAGGTTATGGCTCTAGAACGTTTGCTTAAGACAAGGGCAAAATTAACCACCAGGTAGACTAGGTGATTGCTTAGCATGTCAGCTTCTTGATGGCAGCAAGTTACAGCAGAACAACCTGACAGACACCCAAACTCAAAAAACTATCAGTGTGTACCTTTACTTGCAGGGAGAGTGGGCAATATTCAAATAGCCCATTTATCCAGATAAATAGCTAATTACTGGGGTAAAAGACTTTTGGAACTTATTCACATTTGGGGTCATTCTGTGGCACGAATAGCTTTTCCCGGTCTCATCTACCTTCCCCGCGTCTTGTATGGGTAAGGTAGACGGGGACGGAAAAGGAGCGGATCGTGGGTGGGCAGTGGGCGGTTGTTGGCCCCGGATGTACCGGGCCGATTCTAATGTCAGCCCTGTACGTCCGGGGCCAGTGACTTGCATGGGAAAGAATCGGAGGGGCTAGGGCACGGATGGGGCAGGGGGGGGGGCCCGAGAACATTCCCCACAGCCCGACCCTGGCCTTAGAAATCAACTTCAGGAGCTGGTGGCCGGGGATCGTGGCCATTCGATGGAGCCACAGTGCCATGGCAACCGGATGTCATGGCGCCGCGGCTCCATTGAAGAGTCCTGACTGAGTTAGCCAGGAAGGCCTATACATGCAGGCCAGGCAGAATTGGGGTCCCGGCCTGCACATACAGACCTGTTTGTGATTCTGATCCCGTGAGGCTAGACGTGCCCTGTGGGACAGAAATCGCGACTCCCTCTGTGCGTCCAGTTCCAACTGGACACACAGAGGGCGCAGACGTGCAGGATAGAATCGGGCCTAGCATGTTTGTAAAATATGAAACAAAACCTAATTTTTATGAATATGTTATGGGGATATTCAATATGATTAATTCTGTTTGCAGACCTGCTGGGGGGGTCACATGAAGAAGGTAGCCTGAGCAGACTTCACAGGGCTGAGCTCTGCTCTTACTCCTTCTAATTTTGCAAAAATCTGCTAGAAATCGCTGCTGCCCAGGGAATGCTGACACCCCTGAAACCCCCATGGAGAGGGAAGGAAGCCTGCCAATGAGGTCCAGGATGGGAAATCCCCATGGCATGCCAGTCAAAGTGGCCAGAGATCAAGAAAGAGAAGGCAAAATGGTGGCAGAGCAGAGAGCCCCAGTCTTAATGCTACAGGATGAGGCGGTCTGGGAACTAACGAAAGCCATCACTGCAGTGCTCGATGATAAACTTTCTAGATTAAGAACTTGTATAGGTAACATAAAGGGCAGCTTGGAAGCCCAGCTACCGTGCCTACAGCAGGCAGAGGGCTGCCTCGAGCAACAGGAGACATGGACGGACACCATGAAGACATGGATATTGGCACAAGCACAGTTGGCAGATTCTGCTAGACAAAATTGATGATCAGGAAAACAGGGGACGGCACAACAATATAAAGTGGTGGGGCTCCTCGACACTCAAGGATGGTGAATTGTGGTATGTGGTAGAGCGCTGTCTGTCATAACAAATGGGCTTACAACCTACAGGAATGTGCATGACAGCAGAATGAGTGCCCGCAAAGAGGATGCGGGGAGGCCCCAGCCCAATATTTCCCAAATCTTGAACTTTGCAGAGAAACCTAAGCTCATGGGTCTTTACAGACCAAAATGTGACTTGGACTATAATGGCAGCAAAGTCCTCCTCTTTAATGACTATTCAGTCAGGGTGGAGGAGAACCGCAGAGCAATGGTGCCATACTGCTCTACTTTAGAATGACAGGGTATCCGGTTCATTCTACAATTTCCAGCATGGGTGAAAGTCATCCTGGGCAACTAGATGTAGCAGCTGGATACTTTAGAGGTGCTCAAGGCCTTTGTGGACCAATTGCCTAGCACCTGAGGGCAGAGGACTGAGAGTACTGAGAGTACCGGTTAATGCCCCGTTGGCGGAAAACGTTTGGTGTTGATGGTTTTTTTTGGGCTGCTGGTCCTATGGAACCTTACCAGAGCCCCAGACCCAAGACAGCACGGTACAGATTCAGAGGAATATGGTGGACACCAGATGAAACAGCTGGGATGTGACTTGGAGGAATGAGCCTGGAGATTGTCGGTTTGAGAGGCAGCAGCAGTGGAAAGAGAAGGGACAGACATGACTGGTTATTGGGGAGACAATACAGTACCAGGACTTTGCATTTCATAGACTGTGTAATGAAGGAAGTGATGGGGCAATATGAGGATGTGAGAATTGGGACTATCTGTATGGATGATTGTATTATCTGGATGGTAGATGTGTAGGGGGATAGAGTGGGACATGGGTTTCTAGGAACAGGTGGCAGTGAGAATTAGGTGGAGAACAGGGTGAGAGCTAGGCCAGAACTAAGGAGGTGTGGAGCAGGCAAACACAGAGGGCTGGGAGGTTGAGGGGAGGGGTGCTAAATGTTCAAGAGGAGCAGGCATGCGGGAGGAGGACAGTGGGGAAGGGAGGGGAGAGAGAGGGGATGGGGTGGTGGTGGGGGACCCAAACTATGAGGGGAGTCAAGGTCAGTGGCAGCGAAGGATAAGGCGGGGGCAGCGCTCAGCAGGGAGGTGCAGTGCCCGCATGGTTTATGTGTGAAATCTTTGTGGATCACAGTGGGATGCAGCAGGTGTATTGGATAATTTAAAGATAATGACGTAAAATATTGATGGCATCCATTCGCCAATGAAATGCACCAAACTGTTGACTTGCTTTCGGAAAGAATGTGCAGATGTAGTGTTTATACAGGAAACCCATCTTCGTGCGGGCAAAAATCGAAAACTCCTCAGGGGCTGGGTTGGAGAAATGGACTTTGCCTCCTTTAATGGATGGCAAAGGGGGGTAGCCATGCTGTTCCATAGGAGGGCATGTTCGTGGAGGGCCTTGGGGTGGGAATGGCGAGTGAGTTGATTGGATTTGCAGATGACACAAAATTATACAAAGTTTTTAAAGCACAAGAGGATTGTGAAAAATTGCAAGAGGACCTTGATTAATTGGAAGACCGGACCTACAAATGACAGATGAAATTTAATGTGGATAAATGCAAAGTTATGCATCTAGGAAAGAACAACCCAAACTATGGTTACATGATGCAAGGTTTCACATTAGGAACCACCACCTAGGAAAAGGATTTAGGCATCATCATGATACAATAATAGGTTGAAACTCTCTGCCCAGTGTGCAGCGACAGCTAAGAAATCAAATAGAATGCTAGGAATCATAAGAAAAGCAATGGAGAATAAAACCAAGGATATTATAATGCCTCTGTATCGTTCCATGGTGCGACCACACCTTGAGTACTGTGTGCAGTTCTGGTTATCATATCTTAAAAAGGATATGGCAGAATTAGAAAGGGTGCAGAGAAGAGCCACCAAAATGGTAAAGGGGATGGAAGGATACCCCTAAGAGGAAAGGCTGAAAAGATTAGGGCTCTTCAAGTTGGTAAAGAGGCTGCTGAGGGGAGATATGATAGAGGTCTATAAATTAATGAATGGAATAGAATGGGTAAACACAGATAAATTGTTTACTCCATCAAAAAGTAGAAAGACTAGGAGACACACAATGAAGTTACAATGCAACCTATTTAAGACTAATAAGAGAAAATATTTTTTCACTCAATGCATAAACTCTAGAATTGGCACTGGAGGATGCAGTAAAAGCTGTTAGTTTAGCTGGGTTTAAAAAAGGTTTGGACAAGTTCCTGGCGGAAAGATCTATAAGCAATTATTACAGAGGACCCAGCAAATCCACTGCTTACCCTGGGAAAAGCATTGTGGAATCTAAGTACCTTTTTGGGAACCTAACCCTCACTTTGTTTGTCGTGCTGTGAGGGCTTGTGTGCATCAATGATGCTGAGGACTAAGTTATCAGTAGTTTAACTACTGGCAGGGTCTCCCAAGATGGGCAGGTCTTAGCTGAGGTGCCAGACCAAGACAAACCACCCATCTGGGCAGCAGCAGAATGGGACAGTGTTGACGGCGGAGGATCACATTTCTGTGACAACGGCAACAACACTAAACTTAAACTGCGTGGAGGAAAGGCCCGGCAATCTATTTCTGTATCTTGCCATGAAAACCCAATGAATAGTTACAACAAAACAAATTGCACTATAGTGCTGGAAGATGAGACCCCCAGGTCAGAAGGCACTCAGCTAGCTACTAGGGAAGAGCTGAAGACTTTTCAGAGTAAAAGTCGGATGGTTGGATTAAAGCCCTTGGGACGTCTGACTGCTGATGTAGATGCACATGAAATGAGAGTCAGAAGCTGTAAAGACGTCTTATATATTGGAAAATGGAACGTACGAAGCATGAACCAAGGGAAGCTGGAGGTGGTCAAGAATGAAATGGAACGTGTACAACTTGATCTGTTGGGTGTCAGCGAACTGAAATGGACTGGCATTGGGCACTTTGCATCAGATGATCACATGGTCTACTATGCTGGAAATGAAAGACAAAGAAGAAATGATGTTGCATATATAATAAAGAAGAAACTTGCAAGAACTGTAATGAAATACAATGCAGTCAGCGAACGCTTAATCTCTATTTGTCTATGAGGAATGCCTATCAACACAATTATAATTAAATTATATGCCCCAACAACAGCTGCAGAAGACGATGAAATTGATGAGTTCTATGGACAAGTACAAGCTGAAATTGACAGAACATGCAAACAGGATATCCTGATAGTCATGGGTGACTGGAATGCAAAAGTTGGCAACAAAGAAGAAGGCAAAGTGGTTGGAAAGACTTTGCAACAGAAATTAAGCTGGAGAAAGACTGATAGAATTCTGCAAGACCAACGATTCATCTCAAACACCTTCTTCCAGCAATACAAACTGCGACTGTACACATGGACTTCATCCAATGGATTGTACAAAAATCAAATTGACTACATCTGTGGAAGTCAATGATGGAAAAGCTCTATAACATCAAACAAGACAAAACCTGGTGGTACAGATCACCAACTACTAGTATGCAAACTGAAGCTAAAGTTGAAAAAGCAAGCCACTCATGAATGTAGCAAAATATGACCTTGAGAATATAGCACTGGAATTTAAAGACTGCCTGCAAAATCAATTTGCTGCTTTAAATACAAATGACAGAGCTCCAGAAGAGTTATGGAATGAAATCAAGAAGGATGTGTTGGAAGAAAGCGAGAAGTCTCTCCAAAAGGTGAAAAAGCAAAACCGGCCAACATTTATGATGGAAGAAACTCTGAAAATTGCCCAGAAACGCAGAGAAGCTAAAGTCAGAGGAGAAAGAAGGGCAATCGCAGATTTCCAATGTGTAGCAAGACAGGACAAGGAAAAGTACTACAATAACACATGCAAGGAAATAGTAGTAGAAATTATTAGAGGAAGAACAAGATCGGCTTTCCTAATGCTATGAAAGTTAAAGAAAAAATTCCACTCTCGAATTGGAATGTTATAAGATGCTCAAAGTTCTATATTGAATGATGCTGAGAAGATCAAGAAAAGGTGGAAAGAATATACAGAGTTTTTATATGATAAAGATCAATTGGACCAAGAGCTGTTTCAACTTGTACCTTATGATCCGGAACCATTGGTGATTTTATTTATTTATTTATTTAACATCTTTTATATACTGCGCTATTTGTTGTCAGTGGGTTTACATATAACAAAGTTGCACATTCGGAGGACAATTGTGTGCTTACATTATAACAGGAAACTTAAACTTGGAACAACAGGGTAAAACTGTAACTATGTACAAAACATATAAGATTCTTTAGTATTCACAAGGAGGGCTAAGGCAAGACCGCAGAGAACTTGAGGCGGAGTTGCCTATGAGGGAATTGGGAGTGGAGATTGAGAGTTTTTGGGTTTAGGAGTGCTGAAGTGGAGAAGGGAAATGTGGTGCTTGATTGCCTTGCGGAATTGAGTGAGGTCTTTAATTGCTCTTATTTCAGGTGGGAGGTCATTCCAGCATTTAGGTGCATAGAAGGCGAAGGTCCTTTTCTTGGTTGTCTGGGTGCATTTGATGGACTCTTTGGGGATGATCAGGGTGTTGACCGTTATTGACCTTCTCGTTCTGTTTTTTGGGGTGAGGGAGATGAGATCATTGAGGGATGTGGGGGCAAGGTTGTTGATGATCTTGAAAGTGATGAGGAGGATTTTATAGGTTAACCTGCAATGAATTGGTAGCCAGTGGAGTTCCATGAGAATTGGGGTGATATGGTCTGATCTTGCTAGACCACAGAGCACCCTAGCAGCCGCATTCATAGCGAGTTGCAGCGGATTAATGATGTTCTTGGGGAGTCCGTATAAGACGACGTTTGCATAATCAAAGTGAGGTAGTGTGAGGGCCTGGAAAATGGTCCGGAAGTTGTTATGAGGTAGCATGGGTCTGAGGTGCCTTAGCGTTCTGATTTTATTGTAGACAGATCTGATGGTGTTCCGTATGTGTTCCTTAAAGTCAAAATGCTGATCCAGTGTAATGCCTAGGTAGCGAATAGATGGTTTACTAGGGAGTTCCGCATCTCTTACTCTTAGGGAGGATGGGGGGGAGAATTCTTTGTTTCTTGATATGAACAGAACTTCGGTCTTCTTGAAGTTTATACGGAGGTTTTGAGATGATGACCAGTCTGTGATGGCGTTGAAGCAGTGAATAAGGTTGGTGAAGTCTGGTTGTTTGACTTTAAATGGTGTAAACAGTAGGACGTTGTCAGCATAGATTAATGTGGAGATATCGAAGGTGCGTATGATGTCACATATAGGCTGTATGTATACATTGAACAGAAGCGCAGATAAAGAAGATCCTTGCGGAACACCTTGATGTTGGTGGAAAGGTGTGGAAGTGGTGGATCCGACTCTGACATGCTGCCAACGCTCCGATAGGTAAGACCTACAACATTCCCAGGCGAGGCCACGGATTCCCTTCTCCAGGAGGCGGGCGAGGAGTTGATTATGATTAACAGAATCGAAGGCAGCGGAGATATCTAGGAATATTAGGGCGAAGCAGTTTTCAGCCTTATCGAGACCTCTGTTCAGTGCGTTAGTTAGGGTGGTAAGGAGAGTTTCTACACCGTGTGATTCCCTGAAGCCATGTTGACAAGGATCAAGCGGTGAGGCTATATCGATGTGATGTTGTAACTGTCTCTGAACAACCTTCTCTATTATTTTGGCTAATAGAGGTATGCTCGAGATTGGTCGGTAGGAGTCGGACTTTAACGGGTCGAGTCTAGAGTTCTTCAGGAGTGGTCTTATAGAGGTTTGTTTGAGGAAAGAGGGGAACGAGCCTGTTGCAAAGGATAGCCCGATGATGTTCATTAGGATTGGACTCAGTTCGGTACGTAGAGATCTGACCCAGTATGCTGGGCAGGGGTCACTTGGTGCTGTGGAGGTGTTGATGGAGGTGATGAGATCTTGAATGTTTTTCTCATTTGGTGTGGTGAACATTGTGATAGAAAGAAGAAGTCAAAGCAGCATTGAAAGCCTAATCAAAGAACAAAGCACGAGGCATTGATGGCATTCCCAGAGAAGTATTACAGCAATCTAATGCTGCTGTTACCATACTTATAAGATTCTGCCAAGAAATTTGGAAGACAGCATCATGGCCAACTGACTGGAAAAGATCTGTGTTTATACCAATACTAAAGAAAAGTGATCCAACTGACTCTGGAAATTATCGCATAATTGCTCAGATCCCATATGCCAGCAAGATTCTACTGAAGATTATTCAACAGAGACTACAACCATACCTGGAACAAGAGCTACCTGAAGTGCAAGGAGGGTTCAGGAAAGGGCGAGGAACGAAAGACATCATCGTGGATGTGAGATGAATCCTTGAAAAGACTAAATAATACCAAAAGGATATCTATTTGTGCTTTATCGACTACAGCAAGGCCTTTGACTGTGTAAACCATGAGAAACTCTGGGCCACATTAAGAACCATGGGTATACCCGAACACCTGACCGTTCTCTTGCTCAATCTGTACATTGATCAAGAAGCAATAGTTCGCATGGAACAAGGAGAAAAAGAATGGTTTAAAATAAGCAAAGGTGTACGACAAGGCTGCATACTTTCCCCCCTACCTGTTTAATTTATATGCAGAACAAATAATCAGAAAAGCAGGATTGTATGAAGACAACAGAGGCGTGAAGATTGGTGGAAGACTCATCAACAACCTTCGCTAAGCTTATGATACCACATTACTGGCTGAAAGTGAAGATGATCTGAAACATTTGCTTCTCACAACCAAGGAACATAATCTTAAAATGGACATTAATGTAAAGAAGACAAAGAAATGACAAGTGGCAAAATCAATAAGTTCATTGTTGAAGGAGAAGAAATTGAAATTGTGGACAACTTTAACCTACTTGGATCAACTATCAATAAAGAAGCAACAAGCAGTCAAGAAATCCGACGACACATTACTCTTGGCAGAATGGCTATGAAAGACCTAGACAAGATTCTCAAGAGCAGAGATATCTCTCTCCATACAAAGATTCGACTCGTTCAAGCCATGGTATTTTCAATAACATCATATGGATGCAAAGGTTGGAAAAAGATAGGAAGTAAATTGATGCCTTTGAATTATGGTGCTGGCGGCAAATACTGTGCATACCATGGACTTCCCGAAGAACAAACCAGTAAGTACTAGAGGACATCAAGTCTAGGCTTTCTTTAGAAGCTCAGATGACAAAACCTCGACTTTCATACTTTGGACACATCATACAAAGAAAGAAATCATTAGAAAAAGACATCATGCTTGACAAGATAGAAGGTCAGGGCAAAAGAGGAAGGCCAGTATTGAGATGGATCAATAGAATAACAGCAGATACGGTTACCAGTATGTCAACAATGCCTGACTGAAAACCGAACACAATTTAGGACAACTATCCAGAGGGTCGCCATGAGTCGACACCGACTCGACGGCACTTAACAACAACATCATTGCAGCAACAAAAACACATATGAAGCAAACAAACATAAAACAAATCTGGACTGTATAATAGTCAAGCATAAAGTAAATTTAAAAAGGGGAATAAAAACTGGTTCACTTAACCATGATTTGGACAGCTGAGGACATGCATGTGGATGTCCCCCAGAGACATTTTCCAAATCATTTATAAAAACATCTCCAGTGCAAAGATGTCCAAGTAGGCAGGGAGAGTGCCAGAGGAATGTCTGGAAAGTTGCAACGGGCTTATACATCACCATTTGATTTTAGAAGTGTCCGGGACATTTGCATCCCCATTCCTGTTCCAGGCACAAATGGCTCTGGGGACAACCACATGCATGTTCTCTGTCATCCAAATCATGGTTAAGACTTTTAAAATAACCCCTTAGCTTAAACACTCTCCATATGAATCTAACGAAGTGCACAGTGCATCCAATGAATCACAAATCTGTCAAATGGTGCAGCTTTCACAAATGTCCAACAACTCAAGGTCTTCACCTGATAGCCAACAGCTTGACTACCTCCATATTATATACTATGGTGATAATCGTTGGTGAAATTTCAACACAGGTTGAACAGCATCGGGTGAAGATTGTTCCAGCAGGGCAATTCTAGGATGCCATAGAAAGAATATGCCAGAGGAAAAGCAATCTGTGGAGTGAACAAAAGATCTATTTTACTACTGGAGGGAAGAGAGGAAAAGGTAAATACAAATGGTAGAGTGAACCAGTTTGACATCACAGCCTTCCTTGCAGTACTGTTTACCGAAACAGATTTCAGATTGTAGTTCTATATTCGATGGATTATCTTTTTTATTTTCACTGTTCTCCCTGTGCTCTTTTACTTTATTCCATTGTTGGTTCTACTACTTCTTTCTGTGTCTTTTATTTCTCTCTGCCTACTTTTCTGTGCCTACTTATCCTTCTAATCATCTAATCTGTCTTTTGTATCTCAGTCTTGTATTTTGTTCTTACACAGTAACAGTACATGAAGACAGATAAAGACCAGTATGTTCTATCTAATCTGTCCAGTAAGATGACTAGAGTAGTGTCTACTGTTCCATGCAGATTGCCCTCTTTATGCCTTTGTTTAGGGTCACTCCCCTCAAATGTATCTTTGTTCACTATCTTAAAAAGAATAACATGTCATCTTTAGAAGTAAATTATTAGTTCCCCAAAAGGTTAAGTTTATTTACATCATTTAGCACTGACTCCAATTCATTACTGTGATGTATTGCTCCAAGACCCTCTTGCAACTATGCTGAAGGTCTTATAATTTGGCAGTCAGATTGATTGTTAATATCCTTTACACAACTTCAATTCAATTGCACTGGATGCCTATATCCAAACAAATCAAATGTATTGTTCTCCTAATATTTAAGCTTTGAGACTAGCACACCCAATAGGGCAGTCAGTTCAACTGAAACCCTTCCAGCCATTCAGAAATTGGGAGTTCTCAGGAAAATGATTTATTAGAAGTACCCGCTGTTCAGACTGCTCAAGAAGGACGGTACAAGGAATCATGCAATCTCTGTCATTGGCCCATATCTATGGAATGTATTGCCACCCCAGCCTATGTCCAAGAGGGATATGAAGGTTTTTAGAAAATCCCTTAATATCTTACTGCTTCACGAGGTACATAAAGTATGATGATACGTTCATTGCAGCTTGTATTGCAGAAGTGACTTATTTATTTATTTAACAGGATTTTTATACCGCTTTTTCATACAATCAAAGCGGTTTACATAGAACTTCAATAATGTTACAGAGAACTCAGTAAACAATTGAGGTAGGGGAGGCATGCAGGAGATGCCTGGAGGCATAACTTATATACATGGGGTTAGCTGTACTTTAGGGTAGGTAGAGCGATGATGGGATAAGGTGTTGTCTTTGAAGTGGTCAGTGAAGAGAAATGTCTTGAGACTTATGTCCTATCAGTCTTGTTAGTCTCATAACAATACCTATGTATTTTGTAAATTGCCTAGAACATTGTGACTGGTGGTTTAAAAGAGTGTATAAATAAATAAAAATGGAATTAACATGCAACCAATGAATATATACTGGTACTCTGCTATGCGTAGATTTTCAACCCCTATATGGTAAAGGGCCAAATGCACTGAATATTTTTGCCCTGTGTACCTCACAGTCTTTGTACCATAAGCGATCCTTCAATTTTGCTCCCTCTCAATTAACTATTGAGACTCCTTGCCCCTGATAATTTGATAATTAAGCTCAACAGTTATGACCACCTCAACACCACCACCCCTAAAGTGATCCTGTAAAAATGCATGAAGGTGTTCAAGCACACACTGCTGGTGCCTTGAGTTTGCCTGGCTCTCAGAACCTCTCAGTTTGTGTCAACCACAGCTCCTCTTTGCCGCTCCCCTGAACGTTGCCTCAGATGACCACCTAGTCTGCCTAATGATTAAAGTGGCCCTGGATATGAGAGAAAATGTAAAATAAAGGCAGCTATCAGATAGCTGGAAGTAATTCTCCTGTACATCTCCCAGTTTGTACCATCTCTTCAGATGGTTGACCTGTTTATGGGGATATTAGGAATGAGCACTATGATTTATTTGTACATTGGTACTAATTTTTAATGGTGTCACTCTTTCTTGATGTCTTCCATAGCTTGCTTTGATAATTGAACCCGCTTTGCTACCTATAAATGGAGTATATAATGTTTTCATCTTGTGAGCCTCTGATTAGTGTCATACTAGCAGCAGTTGAAATGTTGAGTAGCTCTCCAGAGTGCACAGTCTTATAGGCAGCCAACTGAGGCACTAAACTATTATTTACTTTTTTCACACCACAGTCCTATCATTTGCCTTTGCATTGATACAAATTCTTGCCTGCCTCTACCTTCATGTGAATGTCACATTTATTTCATAGAGGCAGCCAAAAAGAAAATCCAGTGTGTTTGGGAAGCTGTGGAGGAATTTGCCCTGTGCGGGAAACCGAGGAAAGAAATAGACTGCGTTTGTTGGATGTAAAAGGATTAATGTAAAGTTTTCTTTGCACAGCCTCAGTTTTTAATAGGGTCATTAATCTTCCTAAATATTAGTGCCAGGTTACAGGACCAGCTATTACCCCTGGCTACAGAATACTCCTTTGTGTGCTGTTAGGAACAGGACCAAGTGTTGAGAGAACTCTATTTGCCAAGCAATGATATGTTTGCAGAAAGCTTATTTATGTTTTAAACAACAGTTGGCACTGGTGTGGTGTGAGAAGCTGCAGTTTCCCTGGCGCTGCCACCGGTACCCTTCAAGTAGCCAACCTGGTGAAAGAAGTGACATGGGAAGGGGCATTCCATAGAGTACACAGTTGTTCAATAGGATGCTAAGGTTGTGAAATCTTTGGATTAGGTTACCATATTAATAATCCAAGGAAAGGTTGGATATCACAGCCCCTCAAAGTATCCTGCCTTTTTTGGGACCAACAGAGCAAGAAGTATTTTTATTTGTTTTGTTTTTTCATAATGGTTTTAAGTTTAAAACTGTTTCAAAATTGTCCTATTAAAAAATGCACTATTTAACGGGACAAAATATCTTGAGAATTACAGTTAGATGTCTAAGTGGAATTTTTGTTTATTATATCTAGTATCAAAATATGGATTGAAAAGAAAATTGGATCAAGGATTGTTTTCATGCTGTCTAGGTGAAAAAATGCAACAAGCCCAAGAGTGTGGCCATTCTCTACACGATCTGTTTTTTGTCATGCTGCCTCGCCAGTGTTCTGTGTTCTGGCCTGTAGGGTCCATGCTCCCCAGATAATTGAGTTGCTATGCAAAACTAGTCTAAACAGAGGCTTTCAGTTACTCCAGAATCTAAACAGGACAGTTGTGGGATTCTGAAATAGAGTCCGTAATTTCTTATTTTTGCTTTGAATTTGTTTTGCTCCATGATTGACAGATTGACCACGGTTTCATGCCATTTGGCTATTTAAGCGCAGAGATAAGAGACAGATTGAAGCACTGCAAAAGAAGACAAGAGATCGCCAACGGGGGCACTGTAGTGAGATGTGTTCATTCTGCAGCCACCACATGATAGCATGCTCGAGGTGTGCAAATATCCAGAAGCGCTGTAGACTTTAGTACTCTTTATTGCTTAATTATAGAATTAATAGTGATTTAGACCCATCTGTTAAACCTTGCAAAACAAGGAATTAATTGTAAACGGATTCTGTTTCTCAGACCTTGCCATTTCAGATGGTCATGTATTCTGTTGTTTTTTTTCTAAAAATATACCATGAAAACATTCCTAAAACAAATACTTTATTAATGGTGATGTGCCTGAGCACAAAAAGTTTGGTTTATTTTCAGAAAAGGTGGCATTTTCTATTCATTTTAATCAAATGTTTTAACATGCATTAGAACTTTTAAACATGTGCAAATTGTTCATGTGTTAATTTGTAGTTTAACACATATTAAGTCAATTTTGTGCACACTGAAATATGTTTATGTGTTATTGAGTTAATGCTGACTCCTGGGATTTCTTGGCAAGGCATGACAGGAAATAGACTGTCAGGCCTTTTGTCCAAGGCAATGGAGGATAAAGTGACCTGCCTAAGGCCACATGGATTGCTAGTGGGAATCAAACCCTGGTTAGCAGGCCACTGCTTTAACCACTAGGCTACTCCTCCTCAGCAAATGAATCTTTGTAAAGCACACTAATGAACCAAATACTCTAGCTACAAAAAGTGATATTGACAGTTTTCTAACATCTTGCATTCAGTTTTTCCAAAATCAGCTTCTTTTAATATCCTACTAAAAACCCATGAAGCATTTTTCATAAAGAACGATTCTTAAAGAAATCATGATATGAGGTTTGAAGGAAGAAAGGTCAGTGGAAATGTTACTTCTTAACTGAGAGGGAATGCGTGCCTGGAATAGCCTACAAGCAAACAAATGGTCAAATATTTATAAATTTCACAATTAGAATGATTGCTCTATTTATGGGTCTAACCCTAATATGGTGGAATAGCCTACAAGCAGAGGATATGGTAACCCAAAGACAGACAGAATATCGGAAACAGTGGGTAGTGGTAAGGGCAAAGGGAGGAGACCACTTTAGATCAAGTACAATCTGCAGTGACACATTAAGGGATATCTTTAGTAAAGTGTAGTAATGGATTTTGCACCTACTGTGCGGAATATGTCAAAATGCCTTGTAATAGGTACCAAAACTGGGCACTATATGCAGGGGGAGAGGCAAGCATCTGCCCTGCAGGTACCGCACAGGGCAGGCCATTACTGCACTGTGCTGCATTCCCTGCATTGGCATATACTTCAAATTCTAGGTGCCTTTGGCGTGTGGAGGAACTGACAGACTCACCATCTGCCTTAGGAGGGAAGGGATTAACTCCTCCTTGCTTCCATTAGCTGACAATAACCTCTATCTGCGGAACATTTTTAAATCTAAGCACCCTTGACGCGCTCATGCCTGAGGGCCTTGCCAGAGGGTCCTTTGGCATGGCCCTTAGGCACGGGCCTGTGGAGCATGGCCTAAGGCCTAAACCTTTGCATGTACTGCAATGACTCGATCATCTTCTCACCTCCTGGCCATCTTCGTTCTCATGCATGCTTGCCAAGTATTGCTACTCCTTTAACCTGCTGTGCTTTCGATATTCCTATGAGGCTTGTGTCAGTCTGTATCACATAACTCAGCTCATTGACATTGCTTTTTGTTTTGTTTTGTTCTCCGTTTATTCTCTTGTGCACTACTGCTATCTTTCTTCTCTGCATCCTATGTACCCACTTTATTTGGCCTGTCTTTTTCTTCTCCTTCCTTCCCAACCTTACCCCTTCCTTCTTCAGACCATTTTCCCCTCCTCTTCTCTTCCACCAGCTGTCCTTCCCTATTTCCTCTGCCATCATTCCCTCCTCATTGTCCTCTGCTCTCAAGTATTAGCATCTTCTCCCTCATAATTTTTCCTCTCTTTCCTCACTTTCTCAGCTTCATTCTCATTTCCGCCATGCACCCTCTGCCCTCCCTTGCCTCCTTCTTCTTCTCCTGCTCTTATCCTCTGGTGACATCCTAATCCTGGTCCCCCTTTGTCTCCTTCTTCACGCCACCGCACTCTTATTAACATCCCTCACGCTCTCTTCTCTTCCCTTCTCCTGTGCTCTTTGGAATGTTCATTCAGTTTCCAATAAACGTTCTTTCATACATGATCTCTTTATTTCCCATGCTTTTCAGCTCTTGGCACCATCTTGATGACACCGCCTCTGTTGCTGCATTCTCCCTTGGGGGCCTCCATTTCTCCCACTCCCCTCGTGCCACTGGCAGTGGTGGTGGGGTTGTCTTTTTACTCTCTCCTTCCTGTCAATTTCATCCCTTCCTCCCAACTCAATCCCATGCTTTTCTCTCCTTTGAACTTCATGCCATTCGTCTGTTCTATCTCTTCCCTCTTCGCATTGCCATTATCTATATGCCCCTCTGACAAGCCCAATTTCTCCTTCCTCAATGACTTTGATTCTCGGGCCCCTATGCAGCAAAATTTCTTTCCATTACTTCCTCTTACAACCTCCAGCTTTGCTCCAACGCCCCTACTCATCAGCTCGGTCACTTTCTTGACCTTTTTTTCTATTCCAATTGCTCCCCCTCAAGTTTCCTTAACTCAATTTTTTCACTATCTGACCTCCACCTTCTGAGCTTTTTTCTTCAGCACTCTCCACCATCTTCTCTCCTGTCACCTCCTTTTGTTAGAAATATTAAAGCTATTGATTATTTTTCATCATCTGTCTCTTCTTTTTTTTCTTCTACACTCTCCTTCAAGTCTGTTGATGTGGCTGTAACTGCTTATAACTCTACTCTATTCTCTGCTCTCCATACCCTTGCTCTCCCAAATTCATGCCTTGTGAGGCATGCATGGCTTTCTTCTACAACCTGTTACTTATGCTCATGTGCCCATTCTGCCGAGAGCACCTGGCTCAAATCTCTCTCCAACTCTGATTTCTTTCACTTTAAATTCATGCTCATTTCTTTTAATTCTGCCATCTCACTTGCTAAACAAAACTATTTCATCCACCAGACCAACTCATTGACTTCTAACCCTTGCAGTCTTTTTCTACACACAACTCTACTTCAGGCTCCTCCCCCTTCAATTCCTCCTTCCCTCACATCCCAATCACTTGCCTTCTTCTTCCACGATAAAATCAATAAGATTACCATTCAATTCACTGCTATTTCTTCTGCTCCTCCCTCACTTCAGTTTCAACAATTTCCCTCAAACTCATCATCTCTCTCTTCCTTTCCTACCATCTCTGAAGAGAAAACCTCTTCTCTCCTCCCCTCTGATAAACCTACCACTTGCTCCTCTGATCCCATCCCCACTAATCTCCTCAACTCCATATCATCCTCTGTTATCCCATTTCCCATATTATCAACCTTTCTTTCTCCACTGTCAACTTCCCAGCTGCCTATAAGCATGCTTTGATCACTTCTCTTCTCAAAAAAAACATCCCTTGACCCTACTGCTTCTTCTAGCTGTTGTCCCATTTCCCTTCTGCCCTTTATTTCCAAACTCATTGAGCATGCCATTATTTCTCACTGTTTTGACTTTCTCTTCACTCATTCCCTCTTTGATCCCCTTCATTCTGGCTTCCACCCTCTTCATTCAACTGAAACAGCCCTTGCCAAGGTCTCCAGTGATTTATTCTTGGCAATGTCTAAAGACCTATATTCAATTCTTATTCTTCTTGACCTTTCTGCTGACCTTTCTACTGTTGACCACTCTCTTTTCCTTGCCACATTATCTTCTCTTGGCTTTAGAGACTGTTCTATCTTGGTTCTCTTCCTGTCTCTCTAATTGCTCCTTCAGTGTCTCTTCTCAAGTATGTCCTCCTTTACTATCCCATTCTTGGCCCACTCCTTTTCTCCTTGTTCATAGTTACGATTGCTTATAGTCAAAGTTCTCCTTCTTTTGTCCCTCACTCTCACTGACTCACCCCTGCCGTTCTCTAGATATTACAAAATAGTATTCACCATAAAACCCGTCCCTGAATTTTTTATATTTTTTGTCGAAGCGTACCAGAGGAGGAATGGAACTGAAATCCACCCACACCAAGCGGCAAGCTGCTTTTATTTAAATTTAGGTTCTCCACCTTACAAATCTTATAAAAGACGTAACTTATCTGAAAAAAGTCCACGTTCCATAAGTGTATGCCACACCGTTGCCCAAAGAAATTGCTTTGCACGACGTGCACGTTTCGGGATAGACCCTGTCTCAAGTGCCTAGTAGTCGTATTATCCAGCAACTGTGGTTGAAAAAACGCCGTCCCCGCGGCTCAGGACTATGTTATCAAGGCTAATTGGACCAGTTTTAAACAGAGAACCCACCAACCAGAATAGGGATTTCCTCATCGTCAAAGAGGAATCCCTACTGCGATTGGACAAAGCTGTACTTCGCCACAAATCCCTACAATAGACTGCCCCAGTCAATCTCCCGATTCAAACTGTGGGGGTGTATGGAATTTAAAACAAAAATCCATCGCTGTTCCGTCCATTGTAGTTTTTTAATCCTAGCACCACCCCGAGGGTTAAAAGGAATGTGGTCAATGATTGTCCATTGCAAATCAGTAAAATGATGGTCTTTAGTGATACAAAGCTGAACTATCGGAGCTCAAATAAGTTTTTGCCGCAAACGCGAAGCAAGTTCAGCCAATCGTTTTTTAATTTGACGAGTAGTTCTACCCACATATAAAAGCCTGCAAGGACATTGCAACATATAGACAACATAAGTTGATAAACATCGTAGCACTGAGGTAGTACGTGTTTTGCACGCTCACTGGTCTGTTTTGCGTCTACATGAATGCTTCAATAAACCATTGATGATAGCCTATTCTAGAGGTTCTAATTTAAGTGATCGTTTAGTAAAATCCACAACTATCTGGGACCGGCCGTCACCAATTTTGTTTAAAGGGAATCATTCCCCTTGTGGAGAATGTGTTTACTGCTCACAGACGATTCCGGGTACAGAATGGCAACATCCGACCACGACTCAGGTTTTTGCACGCCGTTGGGACACCAGCATACACAACAAGCAGATAAATCAGTGACTGGGCCCCAAAAGCAAACCCATAAATATCACATGACAGAAATACTATATAGCACTATGGGGGTGCAGAAACACCTTGGATATCTCTGTCTGTCTCAGTCAGGTGTTGCCCCTATGGAACCCTAGGAGGATTATGTACCACCACCCTCCTCCTCCAGGGCTGAGGGTGGCAAACAGGGTCTCCCATCAAAAGATCCACATTCTACCTCCCTGCAATGGTGGCAGTAGAGGGGACCATCAATCCCAGTCCTGCTGGGGAAAAGACACCCTTCAGGGCAGTCAATGCAGCTCTGTACATAACCATAACACAATAGCATACAGACATTAGGCCTGTATATGCTAAGCTGCACCCTGCAAGCCGCTCCATCAAGACACATACCAGCTGCAAACAGTCTGCTAGTTAGTCCATAGTGCATGTTCCTGGTGGAAATGCATGCACCCAGAACTGGGATGGCAGCACACACAACAAGCAGATAAGTCAGTGACTGGGCCCCAAAAGGAAACCCATAAATATCACATGAGAAAAATGCTATATAGCACTATGGGGGTGCCTAGCCATGCTGTCATCACTGCACAGTCAGGGTGAGAGTGATCTCCCAGCAGGACATACTGAGGTCACCCTGTCTGTGTAGGTGGTGGCCGGGCACTAAAATGTCCCATTCAGTGCCCTATGCCCTGTGCAGATGCACCCTGGCAAGGCCACCCTGTCCGGGCTATACCCATGGTACCTTGCTCCTCATTATGCACATTGGCAGGCCAATACTGGCAACAGTGCTGGCAGTGTGGGCTGTGGAAGGTGTTTGCAGCCACCACACACTCCGACACCTATGCCAGCATTGTGCTACTATAGAGGAGTTCAGCAGCCATGCCCACCACACCAGTCCTGGGCACAGTACAGGCATGGATATAGTACGCAATACTGTTGGGGGTCACTCCCCAGGATGGTAAACACTGTCAGAGACCAGACCTGAAGCACACACCGCAGACATCAGAATGATTGTTATGATGGAGCTCAATCAGCAAACTGTGCTTAACGTAGGAATTTCTATCTGCCAGTACTCATAGCAAACGTTTGAGAGCTGTGTACCGTATACCCAGGTGTAGGGTTGCATTGTTAAGGTATGCAAGTGCTAGTATTGGGAGATGCACACAGGGCCCAATGTCCTGCCTCTCCAGGAGGCATTGGCCAATGGGGCCTGTGGGTGTGGGTGTGGGTGTGTCTGCCCCTGTTGGCTGCTGCTTTACGGCAGAGTTTCCCAACTCCAATCCTGGTGTGCCAAACACTGTTCGGGTTTTCATGCTGTCCCTCATGAATATGCATGAGCTACATCTGCATACCATGGGGGTGGTACATAGATATGCAGCACAGGCATCTTTATTAGAGGCAGCATGGAACCTGAATGGTGTGTGGCCCTCCAGGACTGCATTTGGGAGACTCTGCTCTGCGACTGTTTATGGTGTCTGTGCTCGGTGGGGTAAAATATAGGCGTATTAACCATGCGTATGTTCTCAGCAATAAAGGTTTGTCCTTACTATCATGGTTTAGTTGTGGGAAAAATGTGTGGACTGGATTGGCAGTAGCCCTTGCTGGGCTTTGAACCTGTGACCTTCTGTTCTTGCACACACTGTCTGTGTGCACTGCACCACTGTGTTGCCACAGACATGCTGGATTCCCTGGGGAGTCCATGACTATACATCCGACAGAGCCTGTCTGTTGCAGTGGATGGTGCCAGCCTGCACAGGGCTAGGCCACTGTCTGCTGTGGCTAGCAGCCACTGCCCCCTCCACCACCTGTACCCTTCTGCCAACATGCTGACATGTCCTTATTTTGGAAACAGCATATGACCTGATTGATTTGTGGCACTCCAGGACTGCATTTGGGGGACTCAGCTGTAGGTAATGCCCATTGTTATGGTGTGTGTGCGGTGTAGGGTAAAATATAGGTGTATGAACCATGCTTATGTTCTCTGCAATAAAGGAGTGTCTTTACTATCTCTGTTTAGTGGTGGGTAAAATATGGGGACTGGGTTGGCAGGAGCCCCAGCTGGGATTTGAACCTGTAACCCTCTGGTCCTACAGGCACTAGCTGTGTCCGCTGCACCACACTGTGGCCACAGAGTCAGTGCAGTCCCTGGAGATAGGAAACCTGGCCGAACGGGTCAGAAACCCTGCTCTGCACAATTTTACTGTGGGCTCATTCACCTTGTATGGAGACAAAAGGGCAAATAAACCTCAAAAATGACCTCGAAAAAAGGGGAATAAACCATAACCAAGCTGGCCAAGAGTGATATCAATGGGCAACATTAAAAAACATTCCCAGGAAAGCTCCAAAAAAAAGAAATGATTTTTGGAAGGGTCTACGGAGCGTAGACCCTTCCAAAAATCATTTCTTTTTTTTGGAGATTTCCTGTGAGTGTTTTTTATTGTTGCCCATTGATATCACTGTTGCCCAGCTGGATTATAATTTTTTAGAATTTTGTTGTGGTCATTTTCAATTTTTATTTGCTATTTTGTTCTGTGCACATGTATCACACTGCTCACGTTTTATAGGTTTCCCTGGTTTTGCTGTACATTGCTGACAGAAATGGTTTCTCTTCCCTTTAAATTGGCTCTACCGCGAGGTTTTCACTCGCGGTATTTTTTTAGTTGAAATTCAGCCCCGCTCCTGTGTGGGGAGCCTCTCCCCTCCCACTCTCCACCCATTGACCCCATCCCTCCACCCCTCGGGAGCCTTCCTCCGCCCTCAGAATTCCTTTCCACGCCTCTATCGCACTTCAGCGTGCCACGCACTTGTGCGGGCCCGTTAGTGCAGCGCGCACGTGTGCGGGGGACAAAAACACACTATTAGCATGCGCTAAGGTACCTTAGCGCACAGTCAAGTGCGCCCCGCACAATTGCGCGGTTTAGTAAACATACCCCTAAGTCACTCTTCCCTCATATTGAAAGAACCATCAAGTCAGAGGACTACCAAGGTATTTTGGAGCTAAATGTTCTACCTAGTGCCAGAAAGCTAGGTCTGGGTTGAAGTTCATGGGTCCTCCAACAGGACAATGACACAAAACATACATCCAAAAGTACAAACGAATGTTAAAAAGGAACAAATGGACTGTTTCAAACTGGTCAGCAATGAGCCCTGATTTCAATCCAATCGAGAACCTTTGGAAAGAGCTGAAATCTGCCATTGGTAAAAGGAATCCTGGAAACATTTATGAGATAGAACAAATCACATTTGAAGAGTGGGAAAAACTAGCAACAGACGTACAAAATTTATAGATGGCTACAAGAAACATTTGGAGGCTGGCATCACTGCCAAGGGTTGTGCAACCAAATATTAATGAAGGGTGCCAATAATCTTGTCCAGGTCATATTTTGTTTTGTCCTCAGAAATTACTACATCTAAGTTGCACAGACAACTTTTTTTTTGCTGTATACCTTAGAACATACTATCAAAATATTATGATGACATACAATTGGAATATTTCTAATTATTTCTCAAGATACTGTACACAACATACTAAAATGCAAGAATGCCAATAATGTTGACCACAGCTGTATGGGGAAGATGTTAGTGACTTTTTGTTCCCTTATCTTCCTATTAGCATGGAAAGCTGACAGTAGCCATTTTGAAAGGTTCAAATAGCCAGCTAATTAAGGAAAACAGGTGGAGATGGAGCTATTCATCCTGTGAATAAATACCAAAAATTAAAGTTGTTGGTCTGTGCCTGTTAGCAGGTGGAACTCTTTTCTATTATTCATGAAGAGGGAAAAGGATTTCAGAAAAAATTACATTTTTTTAAAATTAAAAGTACTTCACAACTGAAATGTCTATGTTTAAAAAAAATAGTCTTGTTGAAGTGTGATGCTGAAGAGGGATAATTGCAACCAGTGGGGTTTTAGCTTGTTCAGGACTAAATAAATTGAGCTAAGGCTTCATTTCTTAAGGAACTCATATTGTCAAGAGGGCACCTCCCATTAGAAATAACACCATAAAATTTTAATAGATAGCCTGCTACTTAATTTTAGAGAATTATGAGACAGTAGGAATGTCGCTTTCCTTATTTCATTTAGAAAATATCAATTTTCTCTACTGTTATTTTGAAACAAGGTACACTGAGGACAGTCTTCAAAGCTGTTTCTACAGACAACTATCCAATGGAAAAGGCTTTTTGAAAATTGTCTACTGTACATATGACTAAAGTTCTATGCACATTGCCTTTACATGAATAATTTAACCTGCAGTAGGAGGCCGCATTTCTGGGAACAGGATTTGTAAATACATACATTTTGAATTTTCAAAAATATGCGCATTATTTTACTCAGAAAAATACTTGCACAAATAGGAAGTGCCGATGTGCTTGAGTACTTTTCCCTTAGGCAGTCATCAAAGTGAAAGTACGTGGCACTTTCACTTAGAAAGCAGGTGGAAAATCCACATGTAAAAGTTTAAGGCGGGGGAGGCTAAGGTACCCCTTGCTGGGTATAACAGCGGTGAGGTGGGATATTATGGGCTCCCCCTTTATCCCCCTCCATTTGTATTTGTGTTTGGGCAACTTTTCTAAGTTTCAGGGGTGGCAGTTGGGTCGGGAGGGCCTGGCCAGGTTTTAAACATACAGTAAATCCCCCTGCTGTGCAATTGGATGACAGGCAGGGGGGTATCTCAGGAATTAGAGGGAGGGGAGGAGAGAAAGGGTTGGTGTGCATTTAGTGACCTGCCTTTTCTCTCCTCACAGAGCTGTTGCACCCATCCCACCTACCCCCTTCGGATGTATGGCTTCATTTGACTTGTTCCAGTTTGGTGCTGTCATAGCGGTGGTTTACCCAAGCCAGTTGGAGTAAATTTCTGCTATGGGGCTGATTTCTTTTATCAAAAGGTTTGCCCAGCTGGCAAATCTTAGCGCACTTATGGGTTATTATTGTGGGTGTTAAAAGGCTCATGGGGCAAATGCAGAAATCCTTGCTCTATATGGTGGGGAAATTGCGGTTGTTTATGGCAGATGGGACGGGGATCCTATGCTATGTTATGGCAGATGGGACGGGGATGGTATGCTGTTATTTCTTTGGATTATCAGTTGCAATGTTGAGTTCATTGGCTTGGGTTTGGCACATGGAAGTCGGATAACCTCCACGCCAATATGTTTGTCATAAAGCTGGGGCATCTTTATCCAAAGTATTGTCTTGTGGTCTTTTCTGTAAAGGGAAATGGGGTGGAAATGGGGGGGAGGGGCTTCTCACCAGCTACCATTGTTAATGAGCTGCAGGTTGTGCAAATATGCAAGCAGCATGAAAATTGTCTCAGCATGACATAAAGGTATATTGGTGGGAATATACAGCACTTCTTGCCATGCATGCTTTCTATGAGTTTAATGTTTGACCTTGTATTTGTGGTGATCGCATTTATTTAAAGGTGTAATGCAAAGGAGGGAACAGAGTTATTATCTGAGCAGCAACTGTTTAAGGTGGACTCTCATAGGAGTAATGGATGCATAGTTTCTTTCTGAGCAATTTAGGAGTCCCATGCAGATTATCTGCAGATACACCTGCACCTGCTGCAAAGCAGGTGCAGATGTACTCAAATATAGGGTATCTACTGCTCCTCCATTGGTCACATGAGGGCATTCCCATTGAAAATACAGGGTGGCCCAAAAAAAGTGAGAACATCTCGTAAATTAAAGCTTAAATAGTTTGCTTATTTACCTTTTTTAGCTATATAACGTCTTTATTTTGACAATTTCTGGTCGCCATCTTTTTTTTTTTTAATTTGTCAATCGTTTACATCTGTCTTTTTGAATTTTTAAATAACTTATGTGCTACGAGATGTTGTCAATTTCGTCCCAGTAAGAATGATCAGGCCCGATATTCAAAGGCATTTACACTGTTTGCAGACCTGTACACTCTGTAAATGCTGCTCAGTGGCACAAACACAGTTAGTGCTGCTGAATACACAGGTACACTAAAAAAATTTTTTTTTAAACTGCCTCTAATGTTTCGATTGATTTTTACGTTTTTTGGTGCGCTGAATCCAAATCTGGTAACCAATTTGCTCCATCACGTACAGATTTTTTTCTACATTGGGTTAGCAGTTTGAGGTGAACGTTTCAGATTGAGTGCGATCGAGATAAAAGTTTCTTGGATGAATTCTTTATACTAATTGTTTAGTAGTTATTCAAATAAGAATAAAGAAAATTGTAACAAGGCAGCACATAAGAATAGAGTAATGTCAACAAAACACACTGTGATGGTAGCAAAATTGTCTGCACTTAAAACAGCCACATACATGTGCACAAACATTGAGCATATAAGAGCGAGGTTAGACACAAAGCAAAGCAAGAAATGTGCAAAAAATGTTGTACAGGTATGTATGTAAGAATAGAAAACGCAAACCGCACCATTGCAATACATGAAGACAAACACCCGATGGTGTGAAAATAAAATTCTAATAAATGAGATCCGACACTGTGGTAATAACTAGCAAATTTTTATTTCAAAGTTTAGTAAAAACACGATATTTGTCAACACAGTTTAGATTTTAAAGTCATTCTTGGATCAATCAATCTCCTGGTGGGCCCGTTTCTTCTTCCCCCGAATGCTTCTCTTGGTGCGCTGCTTGGCGTATTTTTCATCTGGGGTTTCCCGCAGCAGCAACCAGCAGAAATCAGCCATCATAGTGGTGTTCCATCTTCCTTGGTACCTTCTCTCTGCGTCCTTGATGTCCTGGTGAAACCTTTCACCTTGTTCTTCACTGTACGCCCCCAAGTTTTCGGGAAAGTAGTTCACATGGGAGTGCAAGAAATGGACTTTCAGGCTCATGTTACAGCCTTGTTCTTTGAAGGCATTGAGCATCCTGGCAACAATATCCTTATAGTTCTCATCCCGCCTGTTCCCCAAGAATTTGAGAACAACATCCTTGAAGGAATCCCAGGCTTCTTTTTCCTTCTCAGACATCGTTTCAGCGAATGCTCCATCTGCAATGAGTTTCCTTATATCAGGGCCAACAAACACTCCTTCCTTTAGCTTTGCTTCAGAAAGTCGGGGGAACTTTGAGCAAAGGTACCGAAAGCACTCACCATCTTTTGGAAGGGACTTGATGAATTGCTTAATGAGACCCAACTTAATGTGGAGAGGTGGTAATAGAATTTTATCACGAGGTACCAAGCTCTCATGAAGAACATTTTTCTCACCGGGTCTCAAATACTCCCGAATTGGCCAGTCTTTTTTTCCCCCAGTGTAGGTCGCGGGCCCGGCTATCCCACAAGCAAAGGAAGCAGGGATATTTGGTGAAACCGGATTGCTGCCCTAATAGCATGGATAGAATTTTAAAGTCTCCACAAATCATCCACTTATGCTCATCATAACGAATCTTCTGAAGAATCAGGGCCAAATTCTCGTATTTTTCTTGGAGAATAACAGAGTGAGCAATAGGAACTGAAGCGAATGTGTTGCCATTATGAAGAAGAACACCTTTTATGCTGTCTTTTTTGACGAATCAATGAACAGCCGCCATTCAGCAGGATCATACTTGAGTTTAAACTTTTCCATCACTCCGTATATATCGTTGCAAAATACCAAATCTTCCTCTTTGCTGAAATACTTCAAAAATTGTGTCTCGCGGTTGCGATACCAATAAAAAGTTGTTCCTGGTGACAATAGATTTTTCTGTTTAAGCCGAGAACCTAGCAGTTGGGCAGCATCTTTTGGGAGTCCTAAATCCCGGACTAAATCATTCAATTCAGCTTGAGAGAAAAGTTCAGGTTTCGGATCTGGTTCAGTTTCAAACTCGGAAGTACTGGACTCATCGGGAAAAGCCATCTGATGAGTCTCATCATGATCAGAACCGTCCACACAAATATGATCCAAAGATTTTGGTGGTTCAGGCACAGGTACTTCGTTGCTATGAGGCATAGGCCTAATTGCTGAGGGAAGGTTGGGGTAACTTATTACGTTCTTATTTTTTAAGTTGCATCCCTTCACAATGCAAGAGCAAAAATAGCAGTCACTGCTGTGGTCTCTTTGTTCACGCCACATCATAGGTATTCCGAAACGAAATGCTTGTTTTTTACCTTTCATCCATAAGCGTAGATCTTCCTCACATGTCTTGCACACTTTGTGAGGAGCCCACGGTTTGTCTTGATCACCCAACTTCAAACCGAAATAGGCGAAATATACTTTTTTAATAAATGCAGAAATGTTCCTCTGCCGCTTTTTCACGGTATATTCCCCACAAATAAAACAAAAACTGTCCGGAGAGTTGACGCAACCTGTGGCTCTGTGAGCCATCACAAATACACAGCACTGCAAATTACAACTGTAGTGAACCACTTCGGAATAAAGCTGGATTACGACTGAGCAAACAAAAGGTAATAATGAACTTGCAAGAAACTGAAATTTGACAGGAACGTTCATGTCGCAACCACCGTGTTTGAGCGAGAGTGAACGAGGCGAGGCGAACAGGAAAGAACATGCGCCAGCGCGAGTACTGGATTTAGCCCCCCGCCTCCCAATTGTCCTGTTAATGTATAAAATGAATACAAAACACTCTAAAATATCATGAGGGAGTGTTTCTAGTTAGTTAACCATTACAACCTCTATTTTGGGTCAAGAAAATAAACTGCAGTCGGCTAAAAAGAAATTATGTGAACATTCCTTATATGGGTAAGAAATCTAATTTTGCAAGAAAACGTGACGTGATGGAACATTTTGGCTATTTTTCCTGGATTCAGCACCCCAAAATCTATAGGAATCAGTTGCAAAACTGGAGGCAGTTTTTTGGTAGTGTACCTGTGATATTTGTTGGTGTCGCCGTTGCATGCCCTGATATTAACCGCTTAGCACTGAGGCAGTCTGGAGGTGGTATGGGGGTGGCAGTGATTTTGAGCTGCTACCTGGTTATGGCTACACAGCGAAAGCCTGGTGCAAAAACGCTGGCCTACCTTTCACCGCAAAGCTAACCAGGCAGCGTCTGAATACTATGGCTATCTGGTTAGCTTCCTGGCAAATCCGGGCAAGCTGGTTATTCAACACTGGGGCTAGACATAACCCCGGTATTGAATATCTGGGTTTAAAATTTGGCGGCAGAGGCTAGCAGTGTTAGATTGGTTAGCTGCTGCAACTGGATATCGGACCTATTGAATTTTAATTGATGTATTTGGTTTTTATTGATTGGATTATTTATTGTGTCATACTTTTACTGATGTTTTTTATTGTAAACTGTTTTGGATTGAATTTTTTCAAGGAAGGTCATCTATTAAAATAACACAACACATGCAGGACTTCATTTTCTAAGCTGCATTAAGAGTTTGCAGTTCCCAAGCAACGATTGCCTAAATTAATACATGGGAACAGCATAATCTTTGTGCTCACTACTGGGAATATTCCCAGTACTTTGTCATGTAGTAAACACAGAAACAAAGTCATTAATGCAAATTAACTCCATGACCATTATCGCGAGATACAGTTAGTTATAACTCTTGAGGAAGTCTTAACTGCTCTGCAATGCATTATTTGTTGCATTAACAAGTAACTTGAGATAATGACCTCCACAATGACTATACAGCACAGTCCTTGCACATTCCATGCCTCTTTCTGTGGTAGTTGTTTAATGTAAGAATTATCGCATTCTGTTAAGGTGCTGCATTACCTGTTATCATGGGCCTGTTTGCATGTGGTATTTCCTCCATTAAACAGCTAACACAGCTTAGTAGATAAGCCCCATAACATGATGTGTAGAATTCATTGCCGAATCTAAATGCATTAATATCCTTTCAAGCTCCTAGTAACTTGCACAAATTAAATGAAAACATGGCCACGGCGTCTTGAGTCATTTTGCTAATTTTATCCTAAAGAATGTAAATTATTCTACACAGATGCCGTTGAATCACCTTTGGATACCTATGGACTGTAAAATAATATTGAATGCAGTAAGCCAGCTCTGGTAAAGCTTGTGGCATAGCAGAAAAGCATGCAAGGGGCAACTGATCCTGAGAAGACTGATGCAAATACACGTTTAGGTTCAAAATAAAGCCCTCTGTATGTCTATTTGAGGCCATCCTATGACATGATTCAATGTGCTTACTATTTGAAGACAGCTCACTGGGTAAGCATAGGATTCCATGAGCCTTATTCAATAAAGATTCCTTTCATAGAAAGAAAAAGTCCCTTTTAAGCCAGTCTCCAGATTTACTGAGACAGTCCAGGTTCGTAAATGAAAACTCATCGTATTTTGCAACTTGCAGTCTTAACATTTCTTAACAGAAAACAGAATATATTAGGATAGCAGTTAGAAAAAATGAAGCATTCCCAGAATTCAAACTTAAAGAACAACTAAAATATGTTGTACTTTCTAATTATCACGTATCCTTTTTCTAGAGAAGTGTGTATCTACCTACTGTATGTGTGTGTAACCTTTGTGTTGACACAGACAGGGCCAGTAGTTCAGGCTCAGCTCTGTCACTGGTAACTGAGTTCAGGCTTCGGGGCACAAACTTCCTGCAGGGCAAGGTACAGAATGGCATCACCCCTTTGCGTTATGGGCAACCAGAGGTAACGTCAAGGGTCTGATACTTTAGTAAACAAAAGGACAATTGTCTCTCTTGAGAGAAAGGGTAGGGACTGAAAGATCACACAAAGGTATGTGTTCGGTAACGTTTTATTTTCTCTAGTGGGGCTAGGAATGGCAACGGTAAAACTGTGGAGGAGAAAACCAAGTTGGTAAAGCATATGCAAATAAACAGGCAAATATCTGTAACAGTCGACAACACATTCACCAAAATGAAATACCATTATATTATTTCAGTACTGTATGATAATAGCTTCCCTCCTTCAAACCCCGGCACCCTCCCACCCCCTTTCTGCAAGCTCTGATAGGGCCGGCCCTACAGTTGTCTCAAAGTGTTTGCCCCTTAGGCAAACCTTAAGTGTTATGCCCCACCTGACTATCACAATTTATTGTTTAGGTTTGCAACACTTGCTCTTTGTTTCCCCCTAGAAGCTGCTCTGCCTAGTTTTCCTAGTGGCTTCCCTGCATATCTTTTCTGTATTCCATATACCAGGGAGCAGAGAGAGCAAGCTATGAATGACTTCTGTGACATCGCAGAGTTCCCTTCAGTGTTGGGGGCCATAGACTGTACACATGTGGCTATAAGACCACCATCTTAAGATGAGATAGCCTCTTAGGCACCTAAGTCTTCTAAGTTATAGATATTCCTCATTAACCAAAGATATGCACACACTGATGACCTCATCCTAACCACATCTGTCTAGAGCCTATGCAAAGTAGTGAATATTGTTAGTCTGTACCATACAAGCTGCTCATGTGTTATACTGTACGCTAAAGGACTGTATACCTTTCACCTGATTCTCTAGGAAAATAAATACTTCACACATGATTTACTGTAAATATTAAAGTCTTTATGTATCTTATAAAGAAACATAAAACTGTAGGAAAAAAGCCCACGGCAGTGAATACAAAATAGAATAAAAAAAGTCATAACAAATAAAATATAACAACATAAAATATAATTAAAACAAGAGACCATTACTGTGGCCCTTCATCTGGTGGGGCAAAAGTTCAAGCACCATGGTGCCTTATGCCATAAGTGAGAGCCCATGCCCTTGGTCTCTCCCTCACAGATACCATCCTATGGTTGCTGTCTCTCAGTACTTGCAACTCATGAATCAAATCCTGAAGCAATGAGGGCGAGCCTGAGGGGCCGCAAAACCAATGGCGGGCATCTGTGGGGGTGGTAGTGGTGCTTGTGGCCCACAGGTAGGAATGACATCCCTTGGACCAATGGAGTTGGAAGAGAAGCCTGACCTTAGCCTTCCTTTTTCTAATCTGGGCAAAGCTGACTTTCTTCCTCCTCCTGCTCTTTCTTCTACTCCTATTTTGCTGCTTGGCCAGAAGCATGTACCTATATTTCTGAAAATAAAGATGTAAGACCACAAGACACAATAAATACATGGGGTAAGGCTCACTCTAGAGAGTCTATATGGGCAGAGGCATATTAGAAATGAAGTCCGTAACTCTGATATGCACTTACAGTAGGTATACCAGGGCCAGTGAAAGCATGTGAGGAACCTTATGTGAGGCCTCAATCCTGCCACACCTGTGCTCCCACCCCCACCCCTGCTGCCAACTCTCTACATGACCTGTAGTGAGCAGAAGTCTCCAGGCAAATAGAAAATCTGCATTGCAGGGGGTGGAAGCAACTGGTCAAAGGAGCACTTACAGCAATGTAGCTTCAGAGGCTTTTGGTACTTCCATTACTGCCCCTTCAGGTCCCAGAGAGGGGGAGGGGGGGGGACAGTGGCAGCAATAGGCCGCCCTTGGAACATCGGCACTTAGATGACAGCCTAGTTCACCTAGTAGGTAGCGCAGACCTATTAGTCACTGTTAGGGGTATGTTTACTAAACCGGGCTAACGGTTAACCCGGGCTATCTGCAACTAGGTCCCATTGAATAATATGGGACCTAGTGGCAGATAGCCTGGGTTAACCATTAGCCCGGTTTAGTAAACATACCCCTTAGTGTTTAAATAAAGGCAGCAAGGAAACAGGAAAAGAGCTAAGTTTTCAGCGGCACTATTCCTATAATTCCACTGAATCTCAGTCAGCAAGTTCTGCTATCTAGCTAAGTGTTTTTGAAAATGGATTCCTATGTTTTAAATCCAGCCTTAAATTTAGAAAAGGAGATTTCAGCATGAAGATAACGAGGAAAAGAATTCCACAACAGTGACGTGAGAAAATAAAATGTTGAGCAACGTGTACAGCCAAGTTATGCCTGACTCATGGAAGTCATAATTAACAGATTCTCATTCTGGGACTGAAGTGCCCATTATGGAGCATACAGAATCAAGGCATTAGAGAGATAAACTGCTAAACCAGTGTGAAGTGCTGTGTGTGTTAATACAAGAACTTTAAGGCCCAATATTCAGTGGTACTTTCCCGGGTAGCAGCACCTGCTGACTAGATAAGGGCTGCCGACCATGATATCACTATCCAGACAGTGCCAGGGGAGTCAGCGTAAAGCAGGAAATTATCCACAGAGAGGCAAGTTTCAGCATCGCTATCCAGATAACTATCCACATAGCTTAGGACAGCAAAAAAGCAGTTTTAAGCTATCCAGATATGGGTTCTAAATCAACACTAGCTGAGTAGTGCCTGTGGTCAGCCCTGAATCTGTTTATTCACTGTTGCTCCACTATGGGGGTCATTATGAGCCACGAATAGTGAGGATGTATACCCTCAGAATATGAATTAGCATCTGCACAGCATTACTCGCTACAAAAAAGTCTAAAGGCATGAATGCATCTAAGAGCATAACATCTAGGGGTATGTTTACTAAACTGCGGTAATCGTGAATAACGCGCATAATGTAACGTTAACGATCGTTCGCGCATCATAACGTGCGTTATGACGTGCGAATGATCATTAACGTTACATAACACGCGTTAACCGTAGTTAACGATGGTAAACTCCCGCGGCGCGGTAAAACACCACAGAAGGTGGAGAGATGGCAGAGAGAAGGGGTCAATGGGCAGAGAGTGGGCGTGGAGAGGCTCCCTTCACACTAACGCGCTGATCTGAAGAGCTCAATTCCAACGCGAATGAAAACCTGCCGTTAAATGCACATTACAGGGGAGAGAAACCATTTCAGTGTCAGCAATGTACAGCTCAGGCAGGGAAACCTAAAAAACGTGATAAGTGTGATAAATGTGCACAGAACAAAAGGGCACATAAACACTGAAAATGACCCCAACAAACTGGAAAAAATCATAACCAAGCTGGCCAATAGTGGTATCAATGAGAAACATCAATCCCTCCCCCCCCCGAGTAAGCTCCATAGAAAAGATATAAATCGTGGAAGGGTCTATACTCCGTCCCCATACAAGGTGAATGAGCCCACAGTGAAATAGCGCTGCTCAGGGTTTTCCCCTCCATCGGACAGGGTTCCTATGGCGTGCACATGTCCCGCAACATCAGGGCGGGCATGTCGGAACGGCAACTGGACAGATGCCGGAGAAGGGGATACAGTGGGCCGCAGGCGGCACATGCTGTGGTGGAGCTGGGCCACAGTGCGGACTAGGGTGATGCCTAGGTGGCCCATACGAATGCTGAAACAGCAGAGCAGCCAGACAGCAACTGCTGAAGACCAACATGGGCACGAGTGTGTTTCCCACAGTGTCACAGGGGATAGTAGCCAACAGCCATCCCCAAGGGCACGGAACATTGGCAGGCGGGGCTGGGGGAAGCGTTGACGTCTATGCAGGCACCCCTACCCCAGAACCCGCACCATAGGCAGCCACCTACCTGCACACTGGATGGCTTGAGACTGCGCACCACCAGCACCACCAGCAGAAGGGCATGTCAGCATGGTGGCTGAGGGATACTGGTGGTGGAGGGGGCAGTGGCAGCAGCCTAGAGCAGACCGTGGCCTAGCCCTGTGTAGGTGGGTGCCATGTACTGCAACAGATGGGCCCTGTCTGGCGAACAGTCATGGTATCACCAAGGAATGTACGGACTCTGTGACAGCAAGGTGGTGCAGTGCACAAAACCAGTGTATTCAGAAGCAGAGGGTCAGAGGTTCAAGCCCCAGCTGTGGTTCCTGCCAACCCAGTCCCCATATTTTACCCACTACTACAACTTGCTAATACAGACAGCACCTTTATTGCAGATGACGTAAACATGCCCAAAACACCTACATTCTACACTACAGAGCACAGACACCAAAAACATGCACATTACCTAGAGCAGAGTCTCCCAAATGCAGTCCTGGAGGTCCAAACACCATTCCGGATCCATGCTGCCTCTGATAAAGATGCCTGTGCTGCATTTCTATGTGCCACCCCTATGGTATGCAGATATATCTCATGCATATTCATGAGGGACAGCATGAAAACCCGAACAGTGTTTGACACCGCAGGACTGGAGTTGGGAACCTCTGCCGTAAAGCAGCAGCCAACAGGGGCAGACACACCCACACCCACAGGTCCCATTATCCAAAGCCTCCTGGAGAGGCAGGACTTTGGGCTCTGCGTGCATCTCCCAATACTAGCACTTGCATACCTTAGTAATGCCACCCTAAACCGGGGAATATGGTACACATCTATCAAAAGGTTGCTATGATTACTGGCAGATAGCAATTCCTAGGTTAAGTACAATTTTCTGAGTGAGCTGCATCATAGCAACCTTTCTGATGTCTGTGGAGTGTGCTACAGGTCTGGTGTCTGACAGTGTTTACCAATCTGGGGAGTGACTCCTACAGTATTGCGTACCATAGCCATGCCCGCACTATGCCCAGGACTGGTGTGGTGGTCTGGGCTGCCCAACACCTCTATAGTTGCACAATGCTGGCATAGGTGTGGGGAGTGTGTGTCTGTCTATCCCAGAGCTGCTCAAATCCAGTCCTGGAGGTCCGCAACCCTGCAGGTTTTCGGGATATCCCTAATGAATCTGCATGAGATATATATGCATTAGAGATATCCTGCCAACCTGACTGGTGTGTGGCCCTCCAGGGCTGGATTTGGAGACCCCTGCTTTACACCTCTGTCATTTAAGATTGTGAGTGGGCAAGGTGCAGATGTCCAAGACATCAAAAAGGTTAGATAGAATTTGTCATATTCCTCTTCGCTTCTCACCACCACCAAAATATTGTCTATTAGACAACTTTTTGGTGGTGGTGAGAATCAAGGAGGAATGTGACACATTCTATCTACAGTTTTGATGTCTAGGACATCTGCGTCTTGCCCACTCACAATCTTAAATGACAAAGGTGTAAGGCAGGGGTCTTCAAATCCAGTCCTGGAGGGCCACAAACCAGTCAGGTTGGCAGGATATCTCTAATGCATATATATCTCGTGCAGATTCATTAGGGATATCCTGAAAACCTGCAGGGTTGAGGACCTCCAGGACTGGATTTGAGTAGCTCTGGTCTATCCAGTGTGTGGTGGCTGCCAACACCCTCCACAGCCCTCACTGCTAGCACTGTTGCCAGTATTGGCCTGCCAATGTGCATAATGAGGAGCAAGGTACTGTGGGAATAGCCTGGATAGGGTGGCCTGACCTGGATGCATCTGCACACGGCATAGGGCAATGGCTCGGACATTGTAGTGCCTGGCCACCACCTGCACAGACAGGGTGACCATAGCATGTCCTGCTGGGAGGTCACTCTCACCCTGACTGAGCAGTGACCATTGCATAGCTAGGTTCCCCCATAGTGCTGTATGTTATTTTTCTTATGTGATATTTATGGGTTCTCTTTTGGGGCCTAATCACTGACTTATCTGCTTGGTGTGTATGCATCTCCCCCAGGACCATACACTGTGGACTGTCTGCAGCTAGTATGTGTCTTGCTGGAACACCTTGCAGGGTGCAGCAGCTGGAGGCTTGCTGCTGGGGAATGTCAGATAATGGTGGGGGGCAGCTGAGCATTTCCAAGCCTGCTGTCTGTCTGCCATTGCGTTATGGATGTGTAGCACTTGGCCTGTTCCCCAGCAGGACTGGGGTTGATGGTCCCCTCTACTGCCACCATTGCAGGGAGGTAGACTGTGGATCTATTGGTGGGTGCTCCTGTTTCCTACCCTGAGCCCCAGAGGGTGGGTTGTGTGGTGGTACGTAATCTACCTATGGGTCCATACACCCTCCTTCCCACCCTCCTTCCTTCATTCACCTACAGCAGGTAACCATGGCACCAACACAGGATATGCACTATTCTGGGTGCATCATTGCCCATAGGGACTAGACATGACCGAGACATACAGCAGGACACAGATGTATTCTAGATTTGTCTAATGGAACTACCTATCACACACTGATGGGGACCTGCAGCATGGCGTGTTTCAGCCATGAAAGGTGCTGTGGACCTGGTGCTGGGCGCCCCACCTCAACCTCAGGGTGGGCACAGTACCCGCGCAGTGTGACTGTCTGTGGCTACTCTGTGGCAGTGCCACACATGGTTATCTCGCCCTACCAGGCCAGGGTGCTGTGGGGGTGCATACCCCATCTTGTGTTCATCTCTGGACTGCTGATCTGCATGTGCAGTGCACCATGGGTATGGGTGCATTGACCCAGATCCTGGCCAACACAGCGGCCGGTTTGGGTGGTGGCCTGACGCCCTTCAGTAGGCAGCCAGGGGTTTGTTAGCAGCTATGGGGCTGTAGCCCAGTGGTTCCTTCACTACCTGTGGGGCCAGTGGTCATGGGTTCAAACCCACCATGGGGCTATTTTATAGGGCTGTCTGCAGCATTGTCTATTTTTAATGTACAGTAGTGCTGCCAGCGACAACCCCTCAGCGTACTGTAACCTTACAGTGCCTCATAAGGCGCCCCATGCAGCGCTCTATAAGATGCCTTATAGGGGACATTATGGGGTGCCTCAGCAGACAGTGCACTTTATAATGTAGCCTATGGAGTGCGTTATGGGTGCCTTATGCGGCACCTTAGGTTACGCCACTGTGAGGGTGTGTTTGCTGGCAACACTACTGAAAATAAACATAAAATGCCTCCTCATTCACTACTTAAACATACAGGGTGATGCCTCAGCCAGCTTTACACATTAGGCACACTGGGGAATCAAACCCATAACACCTGTATCATCAGTCAGTGCAATAACCATTGTGCTACAGCTCTGTTTCAGTGTTTTGTGTCTGTGCGCCTTCTTAAGTTTAACGCGCAGTAACGCACCACGGCGCCCTCTAACGCTCGTTGATTTCTGTAACGCGCGTTATCGGTAAAGATGTACCGCCCATGTCCTTATTTGGGATTTCTGGCTCTACCGCGGCTCC
This sequence comes from Ichthyophis bannanicus, assembly GCA_033557465.1. NCBI lineage: Eukaryota > Metazoa > Chordata > Amphibia > Gymnophiona > Ichthyophiidae > Ichthyophis > Ichthyophis bannanicus. The sequence goes on along the minus strand of CM066031.1, from coordinate 1,252,121,401 downwards.
TAACGCGAATCAAACTAACGCAGTTTAGTAAACATACCCCCTAGTTTTGACAACCAAAGATGCTTGGACCTCAGATTACAAATCAGAGTCTAGATACAGTAATATCCTAAGATTGAAAGAGAATTTGTTAGAGGAACTGGTTACCTTAATGAAGGGGGGAAGGTTCGGCAAGACCTACATCGCTTGACGTTTTTGAATATTAAGCTTCAAGCAGTTTTTTAAGCTACTGGGCCACCTATGCTAGGCACAAGGTAAGTGGAGACAAATCAGGGGAAAGCAAGATCCACATAAAATACCAGTTGGATGCCATCTGCAAAGTAGAACTCACTTATTCCTGGGGATGCACAGGAGTGGCTACTAGACTCAAGAACCGATTGTAAAATATGGGTGACAAAACCAAGCCCTGTGGAACTCCATAATCAAGGAGTTATGGTGTTGAAAACCAGACATTGGCAGATACGTGGTATGATCTGAAGTAAAGAAATGATGGTAGAATTCTGCCTCCCGAACCTAAATTCAGTAATGTGAAATAAGAGTACTTGGTGATCTATTAAACTGAATACTGAGGAAAGGTCAGGTAAGACAATAATGATGGCAATTTTTCCTTGATCCCAGAATTCTCTAATTTCACTAAACAGTGCAACCAAACTAGTCTCTATCCTGTGTTTCTCTAGAAACTCAGTGATGCTGGCGGAGAGCACTGGATTTACTCCAAATGTTCTGCAATTGGAAAAAAGACAGCTTTTTTCACAATCTTGGCAATAAAAGAAATATCTAATACAGGCTGATAATTGGATGGATGTGTAGGATCTAAAGTAGTCCTTCAGGATAGGCCAGATAACTGCTTCCTTCCAGCTTTCCAGCACCTCACGTTGTGTCAAGCTAGCACTGATCATTGCAGGAATAAAGTGGACTGAGGCCCAGTGCAGGATCTTTAACAAACTTAGAGGAGAGAAAATCGAGAATGGAGGCAAAGGCCGTCATGACACCTTACAATTTTGCTGACTGGCTAGATAAAACGCCATCCGGGCAAACTGGATAGTCAGTGCCGATTGTCAGATATGGTCATAAATGAAAGCGACAATGGCCAGTGGCTTTAACAGTGCTGAATAGCCCCCTACAAACATTCAAACTCTTCTATTTACTTCATTCTCTCTTTGAATTTTGAAATGTGGGATTTTAGTTTCAGCCCATTTGAAATCCCCACTTGCTGCCACTTATACGGGTAAGTCCAAAGCTCTGTTGAGCTTCATTCTTGGCCAACAGAAGGTTTTCCCTAGTTACTTACCACCCAGTCATTGCAGTGATAGTCCTTGGTGGAGTGGCACAGGCTGTAATTCCCTACAGAGATTGATATGAGGGCACTCTGAGTCCTACCCCTTAGATTCTGCGGCTTTCCACTGACTGGGATTGCTTCTTTCTTATCTGTGACTGCTGCCCACACTGATAAATGGAGACTGGCATTGGGAATTAAAGCAAGTCTTTTCCATGGCAGCATCCAGTGCTGTCACTGAGCCATTAGCACTGTCCTCTAGCTCTGGGTTTTAATTGCAATAGTTCTCTTGCCATAGGATGTTAACAACCCTTACTCTGTGGTAAACTGCATGTATGGGACATTTGTCAAATAGGCAATTACTTTATGACAAAACCAGCTGCAGGATGCAGTAAGACACAATCAATGACCGATGGCACAGATTTCGGAAGTATCATCATAAACACCCGTGAACATTCATGTGAATAAAAAAAAAAAATCCTAATCCCTTTTATATTTCCTACAGTATTTCCATGATTGTATTGATCATGTGACTGCAATTATGCAGAATATGCACCAGTTAATGATCAATTCTGGTTGGACAATGGATTTACAGGGTGATTTTAGATGTTAGGAATGGAGGAGTAGCCTAGTGGTTAGAGCACTGGCTTGGTGACCAGTGTTCAATTTTCACTAGCACTCCTTGTAAGCTTAGGCAAGTCACTTAACCCTCCATTGTCCTGGAAGAAAGGCCTGGCAATCTACTTCCCGTCACACTGCCAAGAAAAACCAGGAGCTGCCGAGTCAGCATTGACTCAAAGGCACACCTTGCTGCTTGTTTAAATGTTATTTCTGCAGGTATAATGTGCCTGATTTCTGGAAATGGACATTTCTAAAATTGCCGTTTCTATACGTGAGTAAACGGGTCCAGAAGAATACTCACCTTCAGAAGAGTTATTTCAGAGACGGGACTGGGGAGGGCTTTGTACTTACAAACATACACATACTTTTGAAAGTATTTTAACTCTGAAAAGTTAGCTGCACATGATAGTATGGTAAATGTGTGTATGGATACTTTTCTTGAGATAACTTTCAAATTGAAATGCATGTGTACTTTTACTTTGAAAATCTGGCATGCTTTTATCCCCTGCAGATAGTTACTATGAGGACGACGGCAGGGTCCCGGAGGACGAGGCTAACCGGGTGATCGGCCCGGAGCCGGGGCCCTGCCACGTGAATCTTGTGGGGGGGGGGGGCAAGGGCCAAGCAGGCGCGCGGCGCATGGCAATGACGTTCGCGTCATTTGAATTCATTGGCTCCGCGGCCCTTGAGGAGCGGAGCCAATGGGATTCGTCCAGGGCCAAGCCGAGGGGTTAAGAAGGGGGGGGGGTTTGACGGTTCCTCCTTTCTGGACGGCAGGCGAGCGGTGGACAGGCTACCCTCCCTACCCTCCCCTGGTTTACAGTGGGGCTGTGGGGGTTTGGGGCAGGGGTGTTGCAGCTGGGGGGGGGGGGTTGGCGGGATCCCGGAGGTCTCCGGGGTCCGGAGCCTTTATTACATATGTGGGCGGGGGCAGGGTGCCTCCGACCCGGTTAAGCCCTGGCTGGCCTTTGCTATTCACATGGCAAGGTCGGGGAAAGGGCGGTAGGAAGTTGGCCGTGGGTAGGACCCGGCCGGTGCGGATGCAAGGCGCTTTGCTAGTTATACGGCGGGTGCGGCATGGCTCCGCTATGTAAAGATTGTTAAGACGATTGTCTGGTTTGTAATGTTTATTGTTACAATTATAATAAAGCTGCGACCAGTTGGTTTCCCATGAAGAAGTTTGTTGGTGTGATTTGTGGGGATTGCAAAGGGGGTGGTTGGTTGGCGGGGTGGGCTCGGGGCTCGATCTACCAGGGTTACAAGTTATCACCTTACTGGCTATGCCAGTGGTATTCACTCCCAGTCCTCGAGAGCTACAAACAAGTCAGGCATGCATATCCCTAATGAATATGCATGCAATAGATTTGCATACGATACAGGTGATAAGCATGCAGACATCATTAGGAATAGTCTGAGAACCTGATCTGTTTATGGCTCTCGAAGACTGGGAGTGAATACCATAAGAACTTAAGATATGCTATACTGGGTCAGACCAAGGGTCCAGTATCCTGTTTTCAACAGTGGCCAATCCAGGTCACAAGTACCTGGCAGGATCCCAAGAAGGTATGCAGATTCCATACAGCTTGTCCCAGGGGTAAGCAGTGGATTTTCACGGTCCTTTTTAATAAAGGTGAAGGAAATAATACTGCACGTTGAAAACTTACTTAAACCTGTCCGCTAAGATTATCAAGAGACAGAAAGTATTCATGTCCTAAAAATAAAACTGTAGTTAAAAAGGTATATGTTGCTACAATAAAAGAGACAGCAGCAGCCTAAATAGTAAAAACATACTTGCCTTAACCGTAGGCCACGAGTCATCCAAAGACGCCGGCTTGGCAGTAAAGGGCTAAGCTAAACTCTCATTGTGTTTATACCGGAGTTTTGTGCCAAGCTCAAGGTCAAATGCGAAAAAACGTCAATCTACAAGGCACATTATCTTTTATATAATTATATATGTGCAATTTTTGGTCCATACAAAAGAGGAAACAGTAAAAATAAAAATAAAAATGCTGAAAATTATATCGGGAGCATCAATTATACAAATGGCTGTAGAAAAAACTGCAGTGAACTTAAAGCATAAAACCGCACCGGTTCAAGGCCATAATGGACCAATGATCTTCAGGTGCCAGGGGAACCCTAGTATATGTAAACACAAAGTTGTCAATGAAACCACTGGCTATGGTGGGATTTACATAAAATCAGTAGGTCAAAAGCAAGGGGAGTACATCAAGACAAGAACGCCCAAACAAGGGAATGCGCCTTTCTGGACTTATATCAACTAGGACCATATATGAACAAACTATTTATGATTGAAGAAGTGTGATAAGGGAAAAGCGCAGGATTAGGCTGTTTTTTAATCTAAAAAACATATATAGGTTGCAAAGGTCACCATATGCGGACTCTCTCATGTGTCAAAAAGCAGAGCCAAACGCTAATACTAAAAGATGAAAATGCTAATACCAGACTATATTGAACCTGATAAAAAATGTAAAAAGGCCTATCAAAAATGTGCTAAACAACCATATCAAAAAACAATTAAGAAAAATAGAATAAAAAATAAAAACAGAGCCCGATGAATAAAGAATAAAACATTAATAAATAAATTATAAAACCAATCAAAAAGTAAAAACTACTAAAACCCCAAGGGGACCCCAATAGAATAAAATTAGGATACACTTATAAAGGAAGTCCAAAACAGGACCAAATTTAAAAATTCTCAAAACAAGACATAAAAATGGGGGGGGGGGGGAGGGGGAGGAGAGAGGAGGGGGAGGGAAAAAGGTAGGGGTTCAGTGAAAGGAGGGTAAAAGATGGGGGGGGGGGGGAAGGCTAGTATGTACATAATTGTACCCATGTATAAGTACATAAGAAATGCCATATTGGGTCAGACCAAGGTCCATCAAGGTCAGTATCCTGTTTCTAACAGTGGCCAATCCAGGTCACAAGTACGCGGCAGGTTCCCAAAAAGGCACACAGGTTCCACAATGCTTGTCCTGGACCCCCTTTAAAAATGGTTTATGGACCTTTCCTCTTTTAAACCCAGCTACACTAACAGCTTTTACCATATACTCTGGTAGCGAATTCCAGAATTACACATTGGGTGAAAAAAATATTTTCTCTTATTAGTCTTAAATGGGTTACATTGTGGCTTCATTGCATGCCCCTAGTCTTTCTACTTTTTGATGGCGTAAACAGCCAATTTACATTTACCCATTTCACTGCATTCATTCACTTATAGATCTCTATCATATCTCCCATCAGCCGTCTGAAGAGCCCTAACCTTTTAAGCCTTTCCTCATAGGGGTATCATTCCATCCCCTTTATCATTTTGATGGCTATTCTCTGTACTTGTTTTTAGTTTCGCTATATCTTTTTAAAGATATGGCAACCAAAATTGCACACAATGCATTAAGGAAACTTTCCAGGGGCAGCATTGGCACCTGGAGATTTGTGTGCATACTTTTGCCCTGAGTCAATTTACAAAGTGCTTTCAGACGTTACAGATATACCATTGCTTGAAAGTTTCCCCTCCACCTCCAAAATACAATGGGGGCATATTTAGCGACGGTGGCTAGCTGTTTGAATGTGGCTAGCCACCGTTGCTGAAACAAACCTGGATTTTTGATGCCGGGATTACATCCTGCCCCGGCATTGAATATTCATTGTGCCGTGGATTGGCAGGAAGCTAACCAGGCAGTGATAATATTCAGCTTGCTGCCCAGTTAGTTTCTGCAGCGCAAGATAGGCCAACCTTTACTGTGTCTGACTTTTGCTGCTTAGCGATAGCCAGGCAGTGGCTCAATATCGCTGCTGCCCAGTTATGGCTAGGCGCCTCCCCCAGAATGCCCTGAGGCTAGCCATTTAGCATCGGGGTGTGCAGCGGTAGCAGCCAGGGATATTGCTGGTCTGCTAATCGCGTTAATCCCTTGGAATATTGGGCCCCTATTTTACAGCCCCTATCCCTTTCACAGCCCCTATTTTATAATTTTTCCTTGGTGTCTACCACTGAAGGACAATGAAAAACTGGAAAATGCAGTTAATAATTTGATTATTTAGACAACAAGATACTGATGCCCTTTAAATGGACTTGAGAAGATGTGCCTGGTGTGCTCTGTTTAACATTTCACTGAAGAGGATTTTCCTAGGAATAACTTACAGACAGAGGGTTAAGGGGGCATTTTAGAAGCCCTATTTGTGACTTGGATGTCTGAAAATAGCCCTCCAGACATCCAAATCACATCCACATTCCAAGAGCTAATTTAGAACGCACCAAATTTATGCATATCTGGCGCATTCACGTCCGTGTCGAATGAGGGTGTGCCTGGGGCGTTCTGGAAAAGATGCATGGGTGCGACTGATTTCAGAATGGGGCCACATGATTAAAACCAGAAGCAGACATGTCCATGTCTATACCAGCTCCTGGGCATGGAACAGACATTTGAAAAGGGCTCATTTCTGCCAGCTACCAACAGTACAAAGAAGAGAAGTATCCTCCATCACTCCCTCAGATTTTTTCGCCAACTCATAAAAACCTCCTAGGTACCTAGCGAGGCCTTGTTGTCTGCTGCTGTGCCATTGCATGTTTCTGTTTCTATAATGCCAGGCTGGGATGTGTATGGGGTAATACAGTATATACCCATGTGCACCCCAAATACAGGCACTGGCATGTCTGTGTGATCGATATCACCAACATCTATATTGTGCATGTCCATGCTTCGTAAATTGTCCAGTTTTCCGCATGTGTATGGTCCCTTATTCTGCATGTTTCCGTCCTGCTCTATACCACCATGGACACATTTATCTTTTTGGGGCATAATAGAGCAATTTCAAATGGCATTTATGTGTACACCTTCACTGCTGCCCCTCTCACACAATTTCAGGTGTTTTGACATGAACATCCCAGATTTCACCTAAATGGCCTTTCTGAAATGTGGCATTTAACCAACAATATTCAGAGGCTATTGTGCAGTCATATGGTAATATAGCAAAATTAGCTCATGGTACAGAAGGAAAGAGGATTCCTACTTCAGTAGATATATTGGTAGGAGTAGCCTAGTGGTTAAAGCAACAGCCTAGTACCCAGACGATCAAGGGTTCAATTCTGGCACTCCTTGTGACTTTGGGCAAGTCATTTTACCCTCCATTGCCTTAGAAGAAAAGGCTGGCAATCTACTTCTGGTTATACATTGCCAAGAAAACCCAGAGGTAGCTGGGTTGCTATGAGTCAGCACTGACTTGATGGCACAAAAAAAAAAAAAAAGATACATTGACATATTTTAGTATGTCCTAGACAATACCGACATCTTAGTAGCTTGTGATGCAGTAGTGCAAAGCTGCTTTTGGCAACATGCATGCACAGTATGGTTGTGTAAATACTACCATACTGTGCATGCATTGAAAGGCCTTGTGAGTGCAGTTATGGAAAACGTACTCAAAACGATGCATGGATCCCATCTAAATTGTGTGCCATGATTGAATTTATTGATGGGAAAAAGGGATAATAGAGACTGAAAGATCAATGTAGCTGCATTATCTCCTTCAAAATGAATCCTTTATATATATATATATGTTGAATTGATTCCAATTCTTTAAATTATTTCAGTTTAAAGGATTGGAATCATTTCACCATATATGTATGTATTACAATTGAAGGAAAAGATTTAATGCAAAATGGACTGAGATAAATTTTAAATATGGTAATCATTATATTCACAAAATTAATTAATTTGCATGTAAATGCATATTGGATAGAATGTATTCATTTTTCAGCAATCGGACCACTGAACATTTAATCTTAAAAAAGATTTGATACTTCTTAAGAGAACTTGAGGTCCTACAGATATAATGTTTAATAAATATATTATATTGAACTCAAACATATGAATAGGTTGTGATCATATGTCCTAGTGCATAGGATTTTGGGTATGTAGTGTTACTTTTTCTGGCTAATATGTGGAAAATGTGACCCCTTGATACATGAGCAGTCCAAACAGGGAAGAAGTCAACTATTCTTTTTTTCTCACGTAGTTTTATGTCATATGTAGCCTGTTATCATACTTTGCAGTAGATATATGAATGATGGTTTCTAAGTTTATTTTGTTAACCGAGGCAGGTGGACCCGGTGCTTCGGCCCCATTTCCCCGTCTTCCCCTTTACCCCCCCCCCCCACTCCCCCAACCCTACAAAATACACCACACAATATGTCATGGAACTCAACTGGTCGTAGCTTTATTAACCTTAACAATTCAACCATAATCCAACATCACAAACATTCCAACTCGATTAGCGGAGCCCGGCCGCACCAGCCATACCTCAGCAAAGTGCCTTGCCACCGCCAATGCCATAACTTGCCACCCGGCAAGTTTCCTACCCCTTTCCCCGACTTCGCCATGCCATTAGCAAAAGTCAGCCAGGGTTAACTGGGTCAGGGGCACCCTGCCCCCGCCCAAGAGTAGCCTGAGGCTCCGGGCCCCGGAAACCTCCGGGATCCCGCCATCCCCCCCAAGCTGCAACACCCCATTCCCCACCCCCAAAACATTCCTGGGCGGGTGGGAGGGAAGCCGGCACCCGAGCAGCCTCCGCTGAGAATGACCACGCGGAGGCTGCCGGGCCGTAGTCCCGCCCCCCACGCTGCCAACTCATCAATTGATTGGCTCCCCAGCGACTGCATCCGCTGGGAGCCAATGAATTTTAATTCCCCTCCCACGCGCCCATCCGTGGCCGCGCGCAGGGTCCCCGCACCGGGCCGTGCGCCCGGTTAAGATTGGCCGCCAGGACCCTGCCCGCGGCCTCGCCACTAACCGAGGCAGGCGGACCCGGTGCTTCGTGCCCCATTTCCCCCTCCTCCCCTTTACCCCCCCCACTCCCCCAACCCTACAAAATACATCACACAATATGTCATGGAACTCAACTGGTCGCAGCTTTATTAACCTTAACAATTCAACCATAATCCAACATCACAAACATTCCAACTCGATTAGTGGAGCCCGGCCACACCAGCCATACCTCAGCAAAGTGCCTTGCCACCGCCAATGCCATAACTTGCCACCCGGCAAGTTTCCTACCCCTTTCCCCGACTTCGCCATGCCATTAGCAAAAGTCGGTCAGGGTTAACCGGGTCAGGGGCACCCCGCCCCCGCCCAAGAGTAGCCTGAGGCTCCGGGCCCAGGAAACCTCCGGGATCCTGCCACCTGCACAGGCTATAACCTTGTTCCTGTGCCGCCCTCCCAAACCCCCAGCTGCGACCAGTGAGGATCACTAACCACCACATATTCCAAAGCCTCCTGCCAGTCGTTAAGGAGCAAATCCATCCCGACTGGCGACAAATGCACCCCGTCACTCCTGTAAAGCCCCGCACACCCCACCTCCACCCAAGGATGCATTATCTGGTAGCCCCCCTGCTCGCAGACCCAACGGCCTATCTGCCGATTGATTTTTATTAAGCCCCGTGACCAGCGCCACTTGCTCCAACAGGCAGGCCTTGGAACGATGTCGGACCACATCAAAATAACACCTGGAAACATCTGCAACACCCCCCCCCCCCAAATCCCCTGCACTGCCCTGATCAGTTGCTGGCAGGACTAGGACACTAGGTCATTGCCTCCAAGATGTACAATCAGGACTGCCGGTGGACGCGATCTTCTCCCGTGGTGCTGTAGCAAAGGAAGCAGCTGCAACCAGCGGAGCCCCCACTCGCCCAGCCATGAGACAGTCACCAGCGCCGGGTCAATCCCCAGATTCGCTCCCATCGGCCGTGTCGCTGCTCGCCATCCCGCCCAGTGGACAAAGGAGTGACCAATCATCCAACAAGCAGCAGGCTCCGCTCCCCCATTGGTAACATAAATAAACAATTAAAATCCCCCAGTCCCTACAACCCCCAGCCCTTCACAGCCGCACATAGCCCCTATACGCCCAAGAGCGCCATCTACCGATGCTCTGTATAACCTGCTCAGGCAACCCAGCCGCCGCCGCACTAGTAGCTGCCCCGATGCGAAAGGAATGCGGGGCAAATTGCAGAGGGTCCTCTCCCACATAACGCAACGCCAACCTTAACACAGCCGTCACCTGAAAACGGGTCAACACGCGCGTGCTCTCATGAATAAAGAAACTCCCCCCCCAGGGCAGGCCGCAGCCGCAGGTACTGCCACACCGCTGCCACCGGGCATGTGACCAGGTCATGATCCTCCTTCAAAAACACACATACACCTTTCCCCCGCTGATCCGTCTTAGATTTCGCCAAAAGGATCCGCCACTGCCCCGCCGCAACCTGGACGTGGTGCCGTTGAAGCCCACCAGCACCACGAATCCACCGATTCTGAAAGCCCCGAAAAAGGCAAGGCAACATACTGCCCGAAACAAAGCGGCCTCATACCAGGACGCCGCCACCCACAGGAGAGCCCCGAGGAGCTTTACCAACAATTCATGTGTTATAGGCCATCGCGTATCCCGCGGAGTCGGCCATGCACGCTCCCAACCCAGCAGCAGCCGGCGTGTTAAACTCCCCACCGCAGACGAGCCCCACCCCACCGCACTAGCAAAAAAGTTGAAACCCGCCAGTTGCGACCGCACTGCCGATCGGGAGAACACAGCACCTTTAGCCGCCACTACATATCGTCCCATCAGCTCTTCCGGCACCCTCCCCGAATGCCACCCCTGTGCCAATAAGAATTCCACCACTCTGTCACAGCCCCGCTGATAAGCAGACCAGGTTCCTGATGACACTGAACTCCGCAGCAAATTCAGCATTTCCCCAGGCCAATGCTCCATAAGTGCTCTGGGACCACGGATCCTTCCTTGTCCACTTCTGGGGCCAAGGCCCGAAATCGCTCCCACTGGAAACGAGAAAGTGCATCGGTGATCTCGTTAATACATCCAGGTACATGCCGAGCCTTCACCACCACATTCAACTGTAAACATGTTAAAACCAACCTCCCTCATCAATCCCACTACCTGCAAACATCTGGGAGAGTAGCGATTGACCACGCTGACTACGGCCTCGTTGTCACACCACCATACCACCCTACGGTTACGAAGCCTCCCCGGCCACAACTCCAAAACCACCAGTATCGGAAACAGCTCCAAAAAGGTGATATTAGCGGTCAACCCCGATACCTGCCAAGACTGCGGCCAACTGTCCGCACACCAGGCCCCATCAAAGTACACTCCCAGCCCCACCCTCCCCGCGGCATCCGTATAAAGCTGTAGATCCGCACTGGACACCTCCGCCTCCATCAAGACCGAGGTCCCGTTGAAATCCTCCAAAAATCTACTCCAGACCCGCAAATCCGCCCTCATTGACTCCGTAACCATAATCCTATGGTGCGGTTTCCGCACCCTTGCAGTGGCAGCCGCCAAACGCCGGGAAAACACTCTGCCCATCAGGATCACTCGGCACGCGAAATTCAAGGACCCCAGTAAGGCCTGCAACTCCCGTAAGGTCAGCTTAGAAGAAGCCACTACATTAGCTATGAGAATCCGCAAACTGTCAATCTTGTCCCATGGCAGGCGAGCCACCATCTCCATCGAATCCAGCTCAACCCCTAAGAAGATTATTCTCGTCGACGGACCCTCAGTCTTAACCCCTGCAAATGGAACGCCTAAAATCGTGCACTATCGCAGTAAACCCCGCTAACAGGTCCTGGCACACATCCGCCTGAGCAGCACCCACGAACAGAAAATCGTCCAGGTAATGAACCACATTAGTCAAGCCACTCTTTTGCACCAGCGCCCACTGCAGGAAGGTACTGAACATCTCAAAATACGCACAAGAGATGGAGCAGCCCATCGGCATGCATTTATCAAAATAATAACCCCTTGAAAACGGAATCCCAGCAAAGGAAAAGAGGATGGATGCACCGGCAACAAACGAAAAGCCGACTCAGTGTCCACCTTGGCCATCAATGCCGCCCGACCCGCCTCCCTCACCATCCCCGCCGCCCGATCAAACGATGCGTACCATACCATGCACAACTCGCGCGGAATGTGGTCATTCACCGACGCCCCCATTGGGCATGACAAGTTATGAATTAGCCTGAACTTTCCAGGCTCCTTCTTGGGTACTATCTCCAGTGGGGAAATCGCCATGTTCGGGAATGGCAGATCACTGAACGGGCCCGCAATTCTACCCAACCCCAATTTGCCTAATAATTTGTCACGCACCACTGCGGCAAAATGCCGCACTGAAGGTGAATTCCTCGCACGAGGAGCCGCAACTACACCCCTAACCCGAATAACAAAACCAAACTGAAAACCGCTCCCCAACACAACCCTGTCTCGCCGTTTCGGATACCGCAGCAACCACTCCTGCAATGCTCCCAACCGAATTGGAGTTGGCGCTCGAACTCCCACCTCATTGAGGCTTGGGGGCTGCCCCGAGGCGCTGTTGGGCCCTTTCTTAACACACCTCATCGCGGAGTGCCCCCGCCACAAATGGAGCAGTAGTGCTTGAACTTGCAGTCCAGAAAAGGGCAGGTCGACCTATTGAACCACCAACACATGTCACTGACCCCTCCCGCCCCCGCTTTCTGCAGACTGACCGCCCCCGGGCGAAAGAAACGAACCGCCACAGCCGCCAGTGAAGTCCCGCCTCTCCCCCCACCCCCCCACCTGAACCCGACCTAACCGACATTTGGGTCAGCCAGAGGTTAATATCTTCCGTGCCCCATGATAACAATCTATTCTCTTTCATCTTGGCCCTGAACTTTTCATCATAGTTCAGCCATGCCCAACCCTCGTGTGTCTGAGATGCCTCCAATATAGAGTCAGCGTAAGCCAAGAGCATACCGTAATGCTCCGGCGAGTGATGTCCCCATACACTAGCTAGGCGCAGAAATGATCTAGTCCAGTTCACAACATTGCGCGCAACCCTCTTAACGCGCCCTGCCTTCTCGTCTTCCTTCCTCTTTTTCCAACTCTCACCCGAGCGCTTCCTCCCTTCCAAAAGCCGAAATATATCTATGTATCGCCGCATGCGGATTTTCCGACGAAGCCGTCTAGGCACCCCTTCCCACAGTTTCGGAAACACAACCACCGAAGGTACCCCCCTCCCACACTAGGCCCCGATCCGCCCTCACCATCCCCCCTTGTCGCTGCAGACCCCCCCAGATGCTGACGACAAATCGCCCGAGGAGGAAGAGGAGGACGACTCCGAGCTATGGCGCCGCCGACAAGACTGCCGCCTTTTCTTCCATGCCCCCACCCGACTTCCCGCGCCCCTCCTGCCCCGCCCCGCCCACCAAAGACGCCCGACCACTCACCAACTGCAGGACCCTCCACTGCAGTGGCAGCATCAGTCACAACGTCCCCCTGGCCAACCACTTCGCTGGTCCGCGCCATTTCGCTGCTCCTCTCACCAGATGCTTCCGCCGCAGTACCTTGCCGCGCCGCTCCTCCAGCACCAGGACTCGACCAACTCACCGGACCACCAGCCCCAGGCCTCCAATAAGGCTGTGCCATCGCCGGTCCCTGTGGAGACATAGTAGAAAAAAGAGGGGGGTGAACTGCCAGCGATCCTGACGGGGACCAGGGCCCTCCCCACTCCGCCCTCGACGTGCCCTGCCCCCCCAGCCAATGCTCCCAAGGCAAAGGCGAAGGCCCCCCAGCTCCCATACAGTCCCCATAAACTGGCGGCCAAACCGCAGGGAAGAGGTTACCCCGACCCCAGTGTGCCCACCCCGGCTGAACCCCCCCCTTGCCCCAGACCCCCCCACTCCACCCCCACCACACCCCCTGACCCGCCCCCTGGACCGCCACCCCCCAGCACCCCAAGCACCCCCTTCCCCATCCAATCCCACCACCCCGGGCTGCACCCCACTAGCCCGCCAGGCTCTCAGAGGGCCAGGCGCAGACACCCCGCCCCCTCCCTCCAGCTCCCCCCTACCCGCCTTCTTTGCCCCTTTGGCCCCACCCCGCCCACCACCAGCTCCACATGCCCGTAAGGCCTCCCCCCCGAGGCCCCAGCCCCCTACCCGACGCCGGACGCCCAGTCCCCTTTTCCGCCGCCCCCCCATGCTCCTGCTCTATGCTCCCTTTGTGCAGGCATGGCACGACACCCCAAGGCCCTGCCCTGCCCCTTTGCCCATCCCACACTGCCCCTGCGCGAAGGCATAAGGCCCCTGAACTCACTCTTGCAGTACGCGGTGTGAACACACTTGCTGGGAGCTATCGCAGTGCAAGAGCCCCAGTTCCGATTGCCTTTTTTTTTTTTTTTTAATATCAGCACCCACTCCCTAACCCTAACCCCACACGGAGCACCCCAAGGCCGGGAGTCCCCCAGCCGCCTAACAGGGACTGACCCCACTTCCAGCTGCTGGGTCCCTGTAAGGGGCCCCCCGCTGCAGCCACCGGCTTTCAACCCAAACACTTGCCTGCCAAGCGAACCAACACCTCCCGGCACCTAAAACTGTGCTGTCTTCCCCACCGTGCCGCCGCTGTCATTCTGCTGCCGGCCGTCCACCACCGGGCCAGAAAACCATTGCCGCGATGCCACCCAGGCCCCGATTCCAATGCCGCGATCTCTCCGCAAGCCAGCTCCCGCCCAAGAGTAGCCTGAGGTTCCGGGCCCTGGAAACCTCCGGGATCCCGCCATCCCTCCCCAAGCTGCAACACCCCATTCCCCACCCCCAAAACATTCCTGGGCGGGTGGGAGGGAAGCCGGCACCCGAGCAGCCTCCGCTGAGAATGACCACGCGGAGGCTGCTGGGCCGTAGTCCCGTCCCACCACGCCGCCAACTCGTCAATTGATTGGCTCCCCAGTGACTGCATCCGCTGAGAGCCAATGAATTTAAATTCCCCTCCCGCGCGCCCAATCGTGGCTGCGCGCAGGGTCCCCGCACCGGGCCACGTGCCCGGTTAAGATCGGCCGCTGGGACCCTGCCCGCGGCCTCACCACATTTGGGAACTCTGGTTCTTAAAAGGGCTTATTTTTATTGTTAAAGTATAAAACAAGTAGGGAAAGCATGCAGAGCATGGCTCATGGAATTCTTTCCAACTCCCTCTCTGTGTGTGTGCGTGTATGTGCATGCACACACCTGTCTACATCTGCACTGCCTGTGTGTGTATGCGTGCGCGCGTGTCTGTGTATTACTTTATTTGGATTATTTCTATACCACCTTTCAGTAACAGTAACAAAGCAGTTTACAGTTTCAATTAATAAAAAGTAAAAAATCCTTAAAAATAAATAAAGCTATCGGAGAATAAAATAAAAGGCGAATAAATCAACAATAAATACAGCAAATTCAGGCTGTGCCTGTCGACCTTGAACAATGGGAGATAGGAATATTAAGCTTGGGTAAAGAACAAAGTTGGGTAAAGAACAAATGTTTCAATTGAGCCTTGAAATGTATTAATGAAGGCTCAGTCTTCAAGTAGGTGGCAATGAGTTCCATAGAGATGGAGATAAACAACAAAAAGATGACTTTGATGAATAATGAATTTGTTGAGGTGATAGAATGGCTAATAAGTTACATGAGAGCGGATGCAATGATCTTGAATTATGATACAGAGCTAGGAGTTTAGCTAGATAAAGAGGGTACAATAAGATGTACCTCATGCTATAAAAAATGGGAAGCTAATGACAATCCATTAAAAGATGTGAAACATGATTGTATCTATCTGCATTATAAAAGATATAAATGACTATGTTCTGCATAACCTGTAATCCCCTATCAACCAAAATAGAGAGAATTGCAATAGTCTAGACAACTAAACACCAATGCATGTAAAAATGTATGTAAATCTTTCTGATCTAGCATTTCTTAAGGAGCAAATTACTAGTTACTTAACTCTACACTATTTGGATGTTTTAAGGCCAAAACAAGCACTTTCCTATGCCTATTCATGCCTGCGGCAGGTCCAAACATGGATGTACCTGCAGATGTCTGTTACATTTTTGAAATTGAACAAGGATGTTTAAGTCCATTGAGCATCCACCAAGCCCCCTTGTCTACTTGGACGTCTCTGCACCAGAGAGGTCTGTAAGCATTGTTTGTGGAATGACTTCGGGTACATCTTCGGACATCTAAATCATGACTATGGGGCTTGTTTACAAAGCCGCGGTAGCGGTTTGCGATCGTAATCGGAGCCGCGGCCCCATTGATTTCAATGGGGCCGCGGTTGCGATCGCGATCGCGAACCACTACCGCGGCTTTGTAAACAAGCCCCTAAGACTTTTAAAATGACCCCTCATTTTGTGTGTATCTCCATTTTGTATTTGTGCTTATTTATTTAAAAGTTTTTATATACAATCTTTATAACAAAAATTATTCAAAATGGTTTACAAAATAAATAACAAACATTAAAAGAAGGTAGAATCATAAAAAAAAGCAATAAGCATCCTTACCGATATAAGACTAAGAAGATACTTAGCTACTCGGCCCTCAACCACTAGGGGTAAGGTAACAAACGATCACTAATATACAACCCATGATCCATGTCAATCTCTCATAAGGAACAACAGTGATTTCAGACCTTTCCTGAAGGCCATTAAATTTACTTCTTCTCTTAGGGGAACAGGCAGGGCATTCCATTGGACTGATCATGCTAAATGTTACTCTCCAGAGGTAAGATACCCCATGTATCTCCAGGAGGTTCCTTTGTAAGGAGAGAAGCAACCTTTCTGGATTATAACTTTGTAGTTCATTTTGCAAATACTGGGGTCTACCTAACCTAATTGATTTAAAAACCATCACTAGAAGATGAAAGCAGCGTCTGTGCTTGACAGGGAGCCAGTGCAAATTTTTCAACAATGGGCATGCACTCTCATTTTTCTTATCCCCTAATAAAAACCTCGCTATGGCATTTTGCATCACCTATAATTTCTTTAACCATTTACTGTTTAACCCCACATATAAAACATTAGAATAATCAAGTGTACTTAATAGTAAAGATTGTATAATTCCTCACAATTCCACATCTCCCAAATAAGGGTTAAGTTGGTGATTCAATTGTAATTTAAAATAAACTGAGTAGGTTACAGCAGCTACCTGCTTCACTCCAATCCCCTCACTTTCTATTGTTATCCCCAAGGAGCACAATTCTGTCACCCAGGATATTGCATTAGCATCAATCATGGGGAGGGTATCAAGCATATTCCTATTTATAACACCCATTCCCCTACAGAGAGTCTTATACTAGCCCACTATTTCTTAACCAAAATCTAACCTCATGTAGACATTCATTTAGATTTTAAGCAGAAAGTGATCTATCATCTACATCTCTGTTTTGTATGTTTATCTGTTGTGAATGTGGATGTGCGCACGTACGTATCCCTATCTTATGTGTGTGTATTATTGTGGGCTGGTATGTGTGTTCATGCTTGTATGTATCTGCACAGGTTTGTGTGTCACTTCCTATGTGTTTGCTTGTGTGTGCATGAATGCCATACCTCAGGCATGTCCAACAGGTAGATCATGATCTACCTGTAGATCGTGGAGGGGTCAGAGGTAGATCACCAGCCCCACTTGGCTCCATCTCTCCAGCAGCTTGCCCCATCGCTAGGAGAGAGCTCATGCCGGCAGGTCACCTGCCGATCCTTTGCCTGTCTTTTTTCTCTGCCTGCGGGAATCTTGCCTGTGGGTGTATTGGGGGCGATTGTTTTTTTCATGCCAATAGTTTGTGGGTACCCCAGGAGGCCACCACCTGCACCCCGCGACGAGACGCCACAGGCACGGCGTCATACCTGGTCTCCTGCCTCTCAGAATCACCCATTCCTGCCCCGCCCCAATACCCCTTAGAGGTGTGATATATACCGGGCGATATCCATTCGCCCAGGCTTTACCTGAATACACTTACCTTATTAGTTGTGTTGTGTGCTGGTCGTTGGTCGCTTTATAGTTCGCTTTCATTGAACATTTTTGGGCAGACACAACAAAGTGTCAAGAATTTGGTGATTTTGGCGGGTTTTTCCAATTTTGTTCTAACTTGCCTATGCCTTGCCTTTGAATTGGTTCAAACCACTGTGACTTTTGCTTGCCTCTGCAATTTTATTTTGCCTAGCCTTTGCATTGATTCTACACTGCAATTTTATTTCGCTTTGCCTTTGCGTTGATTCTACACTATGTGCAGAATTTATTAAATCGAGTGTGGTGGTATTTGAACTTGTTTGGCGGTGTTTGATTTTATCTGGTTTGCTGGACAGGTGTTTGAGTTTTTTTGATGATTGTTTGGTGGTATTTGATTATTGGTGCCAGTATGATGAATTCTTATTTTTACTTTTAGAACTGCATGTGTGATTTTGGCATCTCCAGTCCTTGTATTGCATATCATCCAGAGGTCTTCAGTTCCTGTTAATCTTTAATACTTCGGGACAGTGACAGTTTTGGACCAGAGTCAGCCAGTGTTTATACTAACTTAGTAGATTTGGCCTTCTTACATCCAGCCACCCCACTATAATGAAGATGAGGGTTACAAAGAAGACCAAAACCTACCACTTTCATGATGAATGGGAAATGGACTACTTCTTCATCATGATGAAAGACAAGTGTTGTAGTCTAATTTGTAATGCCCCAGTATCCTTGCCCAAAAAGGGTAATCTGGAACGTCATTATAAGGCTCTGCATAGCAATAAGTTTGATGCTGATTTTCCATCCAAAAGTGAAATTCATAAACTGAAGCTCAAAGAACTTAAATTGAAATTGGCCACTCAGCAACAGTTGATGGCAAAGCCAAGGTCACATTTGGTCAATGCAACCATAGCATCCTTCAAGGTTAGCAACCTGATCGCAAAGAAATGAAAACCTTTCACTGAAGGGGAATTTGTAAAAGATTGTTTTCTTGAAGCAGCTGACAATCTTTTTGAAGGATTTAAAAATAAGAAAGAGATCATAGCTGCTATTCAAGATGTACAGTTGTCAAGAAACACCGTCGTGCGGCGAATAGAAAAGATGTGTGGAGATACAACTGAACAATTGTTGGAGGGTTTCAAATTGTGTTGCTTTCTCACTCCAACTGGATGAATCTACAGACATAAGAGACATAGCCCAGTTACTAGTCTTTATCTGGATGGTTTTTGAAGACTTCAGTGTTAAAGAAGAACTACTTGGAATGATTTCTTTAAAAGGGAGAACTACCGGTCAGGAAATATTCAGTTCTTTCCATTCTTTTGTGACAAAGTATAATCTTCCATTGCATAGACTTGTTTCCATCACTACTGATGGAGCAAGAGCAATGACAGGTGAAGTTAATGGTTTCATAACCCTCTGTAGACAGCATGACGACTTCCCAGATTTCCTTTCTTACCACTGCATCATTCACCAGCAAGTTTTGGCAAGCAAGAGACTCAATTCAAAAACTGTCATGGACATCACTTTCAAGACTGTAAATTCAGTTTGTGGAAGATCACTTCAAAGACGACTTTTCAATCTTACTCTTGATGAAGGGGCAGCGGAAATCATTTTGCACACAGATGTAAGGTGGCTAAGTAGGCACAAATTTCTGCAAAGATTTTGTGATTTGCTGAATGAAATAATACGTTTTTTGAAGGAGAGGGGAGATGACCAAGCAAAGTTGGAAGATGAGGAGTGGTTATGTGATCTGGCATTTCTCGCTGACTTTACAGGCGAACTAAGTGATATAAACCTTGAACTACAAGGTAAAAACAAATGCATTGGCGGGATGATGAGTACAGTTTCATCCTACAAGAGCAAATTTGAGCTAATGATGACTGACCTTGCAAACAACACTTTTGATCGTTTTCCTAATACGCAGGACCATCTAGGACAATATCCAAATTTTGTTTTTCAGAACGAGAAGTATGTGACAGAAATCTGTTCTGTTATCCAGGAATTTGAAAACAGATTCTGTGACTTCCAAAAAATTGGAACACTTGTGGAATACTTGTCATACCCATTCAAAGTAGATGTGGACATTAAAGAAACTGCAGCTGCTATCAGTAAAAATTACTCTTTGAACAAGTCATCTCTTGAAAATGAAATATTAACCCTTAAAAATGGCATTTTTCTCAAGACCCGTGCTGAGCAAGAATTGTTTTGGAAGGTAGTGCCTAGAGACAAATTTCCCAACTTGAAAAGATGCAGTGAAGCTGCACACTCCTGTTTCGCTTCAACTTATTTGTGTGAATCTGCGTTTTCCCATCTAAAAATGACAAAGAGTACACAATGTTCCAGCATGACAGATGAACATCTCCAGGATTCCCTGAGATTGGCCCTCACTCAATATTCACCCAATTTCAAAAAGCTGGTGGATGAAATGCAGGCTCAGATGTCTCACTAATGAGCAAGAGTGAAATATTAAAGATTGTGCAAGATCAGCCTGGATCAATACTCAACCTAAATTTAACACAAATTACTCAATAAAAGTTAAAGAAAGTTATTAAGACAGTTAAAGAAAGTTATTACTCAATAAAACTTAAAAAAATGTACTTTCCATTTCCTCTCGCAGTTCTTACTGGATCTTCGTCTCTGTTTTGTTTCTGCTTAATTTGCTTAACAGCTGATCACATCCAAGTAAATGACAGAAGGTTCATTAAAAATGAGGGGGGGGGAATCCTCCAACTTTATTGGGTTAAAATTTAATTTGAAACTAATCTGAAACTTAATTTTCATGGTGGTAGATCACCGGCACTTTTGGCCGGTAAAAGTAGATCACGACCTGTTCGAAGTTGGACATGCCTGCCATACCTAATCACTTCTGTACCACTAACCAATCTACCAGCTCTAGGGCTTTCACATAGAGTGCCCCAATTTTATGTAATGCTCTTCCTGACAATTTAAGAGCAATAAAAGATCTCCAACAAGACACTCCTGTTTATTGATTATTTTGGTAACTTTCCTGAGATACCCCAAATTCAACCTACCTAGTTACATCCAACACAATTATGCTCCTAGTAATGTGATCACATAAATAATGGAGCTATCAATACTCTACTTACTGCAACATCGTATATAGTTATCGTAACACAGTTGTCAGCAATTAAAATGTATATGAGTTTTTGAATTTGCAATGTAAAGATCTGTGTTATGTTTGCTGTAAACCGCCCCTGATTTCTGGAAGGGGTGGTATATAAAAACTTGTAAATAAATAAAATAAAATAAATCTATTTGAACATGTGTGAATATATTAGCATGTGCATGTGTATGTACGTATGTGTGTATTGTCATGCGCTAGGTTCTGGCATGTGCTGCATGGGGGGCATCGTCACTGGGGCCTCTAAGCTCCTGCTGCTATGCTTGGAATAAATGACTGCACCACTGTAGACTACCAGTTTATTTATTTCCAAATGCTAGTTTCAAAGAGTCTTTAAGATGTCTGGGTGTGTCCCAACCACGTGTCTTCCAAGTAGACACAACTATAACTCAAAAGAACAATAAAAAGAACAACTAAAACCCCCTGCAGTAAGTGCAATCTCTGATTAAACCTGACAAGGCTGCAAAGTGAGCCAGTCCAGATTTTCTACACAGTTCTTTAAACTAACCCTAAACTTCTGGCGCTGCAGGGCTCTTTGTGCTTCTACCCCCTCTGATACCCGATGCTGACTTCCTGTTTGCATTGGGGCAGAAGCAGGTAATCAGCCACTTCTACCCTCATGCAAAAAGAAGTCTGCACTGGGGATGAGAGGGACAGGAAACACAAACATCCTTGCAGTGCCAAAGGTTTAGGTCCATTTGAAGCCATTGCCTTCGCTGCAGGTCCTGGAGTGGGGTGGCAGCAATGGCAAAGGGAGCAGGGATGGGAGCAGGAGGTCATAAGGAATGATGTTTGCCTAGGGCACCTGAGATCCTTGCACCAACCATGCTGGCATGAGGTGGTTGAAAATCGCCACTGCACCAAGTTCCCAAGATCATGATAAATGTGTGCTTGTTAGGGAAGGGAATATTTCAGTGGTGGGCAGAGGTCCTAAGCCCTTGGATGGATCTGGAAATCATGTTGAAGGACAGGAATTACTTTCTTATTCAAGTTATGCTCTTCTAAAGCCTGTCTTTTAACATAGAAGTTCACAAGAACTATTTATTCTGTTGTAAATGCATTTTCTTGCTCTCTACTTCAAGTACAAGGACAGTTTATTTTGGGAAAACCTAGCCAGTGTGCAGTGCATTATTTCTGATGTAGACTAGAGTTCAAAGTGTATCTCTTCCTCTCACTGGCAAGACCTATAACCATGGTTCCCAAACTTGCTTAGGTGGGGGAGATGGGTTCTTATGAGACTCACAGTCAGATTTTGAGGATATTCATAATGAATATAGAGCTGCCAAGCAGGGCTGGCCCGTCCATTCTGCGAGAATGTTGTTCGCACAGGTCCCCATGCTTCAGGGGGACCCACGTGAACTTCTTTCCGCACATATGTTCCATTTAGGGTTGCCAACCAGCTGGATTTCAGCCGGCCTGGCCGGTTTTCCTGTGGTCGGGCCGGCTGCCGGCAGAGAACCGAAACCGGCCATTGAAAAGCCGGTTTTTTGCTCTGGCTGCGAGATTGGGAGCGGCCAGAGCAGAAAACCGGCTTTGCGCTTGCGATCACAGTCCTGGCCCCCCTTGCAGCCGCTGCTGCTGCTTCTTACAGAGCAGCGGCTGCAATAAAGTTAATTTAAAAGTAAGGAATCCTGTGAGGGTCCTTCCGGCCCTATGAAACTCCTTCTGCAGTGCCCGCCCCTCTGATGTCACTTCCTTTTCAGCCAGGGACCCTGCAGAAGGAGTTTCATAGGAGCTGAGGGTTTCTCACAGGTTTCCTTACTTTTAAATTAACTTTATTGCAGCTGCTGCTCAGTAAGAAGCAGGAGCAGCAGCTGCACGGGAGGGGGGGACTACAAATGGGCTGTGATGGGGGGGGACCTGTACTGGAAAAAGGCTATAAGGGGGGGGGGGGACTTGGACGGGAAATGTGTTGTGATGGGGGGGACCTGGACCAGAAAAGGACTATGGGGGGGGGGGGGGCTAGGAATGCAAATGGGCTGTGATGGGGGGGGGACCTGGATTGTAAAAGAGCTATGGGGGACATGGACTGGAAATGGGTTGTGATGGGGGGGGACCTTGACTGGAAAAGGGCTATGATGGGGGGGGGGGAACTTGGACTGGAAATGGGCTATGGTGTAGGGAGGGGGAACTTGGACTGGAAATAGGCTGTGATTAGGGGGGCTAGTACTGTAAATGGGCTGTGATGGTGGGGGGGGGGGGGCTAGGACTGCAAATGGGCTGTGATGGTGGGGGGCCTAGGACTGGAAATAGGCTGTGATGGGGGACTTGGACTGTAAATGGGCTGTGATTGGGGGGAGGGGGCTAGGACTGGAAATGGCCTGTGATGTGAGGGCTAGCACTGGAAATGGGCTTATGAAGAGCTGGAATAGGACTGGAAATGGGCTGATGTGGCGCATGGGAGAATGGGACTAGAAGGGAGTGGATGCTGGGTGGGTCTAGAACTATAAGGGAACTGATTTTGGGCGAGGACTAGAATGGATGGGGAATGAGAATGGAGAGGGGAAAAATATTTTGTGTGGAAGAAAAGTCTATGATGGGTCGGGTATTGGGAGAGTAAGAGGGGCTTGAGAATGGAAAGGTGAAATTTAAATGGATGATAAAGGATAAGGAAAGAATTGGGGGAAAGAGCAAAAGGGAAACAATCAGTATGTTAAAGCAGATTTAGAGAGAGAATGGAAAACATCTAAAAGAGAAGAAAGGACAAATGGATAGCTCGCAGAAGACACAAAGAAACCAGAAGAAAGTGACTGGAGCAATTGCAACTGAAAAATGAAATGCTCAAACACAAGGTAGAAAAATACTTTTTATTTTGAATTTATTAACTGGAATATGTCTGGTCTGGGAAGTGTGTATTGCTAACATCTTTGCGTTTTTGTTTAATGCAAGAGGAAATTACTTTATAGTTTTATTTCTCCAGTGTTGTACATTTCATGTTTGGATTTTGGGGTTCCCAGTTTAATTATTATCTGACCAAGGAAGTTAGCCTACACGTATCCTCGGTAATTTTTGTGGGTGGGGCTGGGGGCGGGGCAGGGGTGGGACTAGGGGAGGAGAATGGGTGGAGCATGGCGAGCCAAAGGTGTCGGGTTTTTCTCAGTGAAAAAGTTGGCAACCCTAGTTCCATTTAAAGGGTCGGCTTCAGAGGAAGCAAGGGAAACCCGAAGCCCTGGATCACCTCTGCACAGCACCAGAGTGAAGAGTGGCGTGTTTCTTCACTCCAGTAACTGTATTCTTGTGAAGCGTGCTGAAGGCCGGGAAACAGGAAATGCCCTTTAACCTTTCCTGGCCCTCAGCGCACTTCACGAGAATACAGCTACCGAAGTGAAGAGACACACAGATCTTCACTTTGGTGCTGTGCAGAGGTGAGCCAAGGCTTCGGGTCTCTTAGGCTCCCTCTAGAGCTGCTCAGAGAGACGTGGGGCTCTTTGGGGGGGGCTAGGATAGGACTGGAAATGGGCTGATGGGGGGCTAGGATAAGACTGGAAATGGGCTGATTGGGGGGGGGCTTTGATTTGAAATGGGCTGATGGAGGGCTAGGATAGGACTGGAAATGGTTGATGGGGAGGGGCTAGGACTAGAAATGGAATGATTGGGGGGCTTGGACTGGAAGTGGGCTGATGGGGGGCTAGGATTGGAAATGGGCTGATGGGGGCATGGATTGGAAATCGACTGATGGGGGGCTAGGATAGTACTGGAAATGGCTGATGGGGGGCTGTCTTGGACTGGAAATGGCTTATGGGCAGGCTAGGACTGGAAATGGGCTGATTGGGGGGGCTTGGATTTGAAATGGGCTGATGGAGGGCTAGGATAGGACTGGAAATGGTTGATGGGGAGGGGCTAGGACTAGAAATGGAATGATGGGGGGGAGCTTGGACTGGAAGTGGGCTGATGTGGGGCTAGGATTGGAAATGGGCTGATGGGGGGCTAGTACTGGAAAATGAATGGTTGGGGGGGCTTGGGCTGGGAATGGGATGATAGGGGGCTAGGATTGGAAATGGGCTGATGGGGAGTAGGATAGGACTGGAAATGGCAGATTGGAGGGCTAGGATTGGAAATAAGCTGATGTGAGGGCTTGGACTAGAATTGGGCTGATAGTGGGGCTTGGACTGGAAATGGGCTGATGGGGGATGGGATAGGGCTGGAAATGGCTGATGGGGGGCTAGGGTGGGAAAAAGATTGATGGGGGGCTAGGACTGTAGATGGGCTGATGCGAGGGGATGAGAGAATGGGACTAGAAGGGAGTGGATGCTGGATGGGTCTGGATCTAGAAGGGAGCTGATGTTGGGGAAGGACTGGAAGGGGATGGGACTGGGGGAGTGAGGATGGAGAAGGAAAAATATATTTTGTGTGAGAGGAAAGAAAAATCTACGATTGGCTAGATATTGGGAGAGTAAGTGGGGATTGAGTGGATGAAAAAGGAATAAAGAAAGAAACAGAGGAAAGAGCAAAAGGGGAAAGATCAGTATGTTAAAGCAGATGTAGAGAGAGAATAGAAAAAATTAGGAGAGAAAAGAAAGGACAAATGGACAGCAGATAATGGAGAGTTCGCAGAAGATACGAAGAAACCAGAAGAAAGTGACTGGAGCAATTGCAACTGAAAAATAAAATCTCTAAACAACAAAAGGTAGAAAAATGCTTTTTTATTTTGAATTTAGTAACTGGAATGTTAGCTCTGGTAAATGTGCATCGTCTTTGCATTTTGTTTAGTACAAGAGGACATTAATTTATAGTTTTATTTCTCCAATGTTGTTTTACATTCAAAGTTTGGCTTTTGGGGTTTCCAGTTTAATTATTGTCTTCCTATTTCTAAATTGTGATCCCTTATCCTTTTTTAGTGACAGTCTATATTCTGCATGTGTAACCAAGCTGAGGTATTCTGTTTATGTAGTTTCTATTTGACAGTGCCACTTGTTCTCTTTCCCCAGTAGGAGATGTATTGGTATTCTCTGAGATGTATTGGTTTAATATTTGCAGTGTTCTTTTTCATAGGTAGGGTTTGGTGCTTTGTGAGTCCTGGTAGTGCTGTTATGATATGACAGGTTTGCTATGGGTTCTAAATGTCACCCAAAAACAAGAGACAAAGAGAAAAGAGGAAAGTAAGAGGGACAACCCTTCAAAATGAAAATGTTAGGAGTGTATCAAAACGATTGGGGGCACACCTATAATGATGAAAATATCTGAGGATATGTGAAGATACGTAAAGATTCAAAAAGGTATAGTAAGGATCCTCAGGCCAGGGGAGTGGAGAACGCAATATGGCACACTAGTGCCACTAGCAAGGCAATAACCACTATAATCCCCTGCGGTATCATTCATAAACTCAAATGTGTTTAACCATTTTTTAAATGCATTTAAAAGAAACAGAACACTTAGGGGCTTGTTTACAAAGCTGCGGTAGTGGTTTCCGATTGTTATCGGAGCCGCGGCCCCATTGAAATCAATGGGGCCGCGGCTCCAATAACAATCGGAAACCGCTACCGCGGCTTTGTAAACAAGTCCCTTAGTCATTCAGCAAGAATGAACACTCTGTTAAAGCTGGATATATGTTTGGATTTTATGGGGTCTAAATGTGCAGTGTTTATAGTACTTCCTAATGTGCCTGATGGTTGGCACTGGAGTATAGTAATGTAGAAATCTAGTAGTCTTTCTTTATCCATATACTCATTAAGAGGCATGTTTACTAAAAGTTAGGGCACATTATTATTAAGCAAATATTTATGGAAATGAGGCTCCTTATGCAAATGAGGCCCACAATGAGTCTCCGCACGTGGCCCCGCGCCCCCCTTGGGCTGCCCCTGCTGCCAAGTTACCCAGTTTCAGAAGGGACACTTTTTGGCCAGCACTGTTTTGAACTTCATCGTAAAAGTAATGTGGAAATTATATTCCTTGATTCTACCTATTCAAATCAATCCTGCAGGTCCCCTTATGCACCATGATAATTACCTGAAATCCTGGACTGGCCACAAATCTGTCTCCTAGAATTGAGTAAGTTGGCAGCTCTGTGAATATTTATAAGATAAATTAAATAAATCTATATACAATGGATGAAGCACATGCAAACATATCTCATGCATATTTATTATGGATATCCTGAAAATTTAATTAGAACAGGCCTAGGAACTACTGCCCTAGAGATTACATTTCCCCAAAACTTACAAGAACCCTAATGCTAAATAGCTGATGCTTGACACACATTGTAGAACAGAGGTTTTCCTTCCTGTCTCCTCATGAACTCCCTAGCCAATTGGTGTTTCAGGACATTTGCATGAGAGAGATTATCATCCACTGTCCTCATTGAATATAGGGGCACGGTTAAAAAAACCTCTGCTGTAGGGGAAATGAATGAGTTTCACAAAAGAAGGGTCATTAATCTAGAGCAGTGATTCTCAACCCAGTCCTCTGGGACCCCCAGACCAGTCAGGTTTTCAGGATATCCACAGTGAATATGCATGAGATAGATCTGCATGCACTGGTTCCATTGTATGCAGATCTAACTCATGCATATTCATTGTGGATATCCTGAAAACCTGACTGGTCTGGGAGTCATAGAGGACTGTGTTGAGAACCTCTGATCTAGAGGAAGTAAACAACTTCAGAAAGCATTAGAGTCAGGTATACTCAGCACATGACTATGAATGCTCCTTTTATTATATGAATGCAGAGCTGCTAGAGTGGAGGAGTAGCCTAGTGGTTAGAGCACTGGCTCAGTAACCAAGCAACCAGGGTTCAATTACCATTTGTGGCCTTGGGCAAGTCACTTAACCCTCCATTGTCTCAGACAAAAGGCCTGGCAATCTACTTCCAGTGACACTGCCAAGGTGACCCAGGAGCTTCTGGGTCACCAGGAGTCAGGACTGACTCAAAGGCACACATTGCATTGTAGAGCTGCCAGGTTACCCAGTTCCAGGATGGATTTCTAACAGCTCCACCTTGGTGCATTATGGATTCTGCATCACCAGTTTCAATGGGTAGAATCTGAGACTACAAATACCTCTGGGATGTGAGTTCAAAACTAGGACTGGTGAAAAAGTTTCCATCCTGGAACAGGGTAACTTGTCAGCTCTGCAAGCATATATCTGGTGAATATGGCACTGGCCATACAATGTTTTGCTTTAGAGCTTTCATTTCAAGACCTTGTTAGGCTCCCGAGTTGTTGCTATGGAAATTCAGTATTTAAAAGAGGTAATTATTGCTGCTTTTGTTGTGTTTGTCCATTTCTGATGTCCAACTGTTAGCTCTTTACTGCTCGAATCTAGCAGATTAATTACAACTATTGATTACTTCAGGGTTCTCTCAACACACCTGCAGTGTGTTGTAATTAGCTAGTGGCTTCCTCTGAAAATGAAGAGCACTTTCATTCTGGTACTCGGTTGTTATCCAGCCATCATGTTTACAGCATTGAAGAACAAAAGCAAGCCTATTTAGTTCAAATAAGATATTTCTGGGCTGAGCTTCTTTATGTCTTTATTCTCTCTAGAGATAATTCAAATTACACTGTGCTAGCAGCTATAGCACTCAGTTATTAAGAAAAAAGTCAAAAGGTTGATGGTTTACTCTCACTTTCATTCAGCAATAGATTTAGGGGCCTTTGTACAAGTATATTAAATCATCTGTTAAGAACATAAGAAATGCCATACTGGGTCACACCAAGGTCCATCAAGCCCAGCATCCTTTTTCCAACAGTGGTCAGTCCAGGTCACAAATACCTAGCAGTTTCCTAAAAGATACACAGATTTCATAATGCTTGTATTAGGGCAAGCAGTGGATTACCCGGGTCCTCTTTAATTATGGTTTATGGATCTTTCCTCCAGGAAGTTGTCCAAACCTTTTTTAAACCCAGCTACACTAACAGCTTTTACTACAGCCTCTGGTAACGAATTCCATAGTTTGATTATGCGTTGAGTGAAAAAACATTTTCTCTTATTATTCTTAAACGGATTACACTGTAGCTCCATTGCATGAACATAAGAACATAAGAACATAAGATATGCCATACTGGGTCAGACCATGGTCCTCTAGTTTTTCTACTTTTTGATTCTTGGCATAAAAGAATTGACCTATGTTTACCTGTTCCATTCCATTCATTAATTTATAGAACTCTAACATACTGTATCTCCCCTCAGCCGTCTCTTTTCCAGGTTGAAAAGCCCTAACCTTTTACACCTCTGCTCAAAGGGGTATCTTTCCATCTCCTTTACCATTTTGGTGGCTCTTCTCTGTACCTTTTCTAATTCCGCTATATCCTTTTTAAGATACGGCTACCAGAATTGCACATAATATTCAAGGTGCGGTCACACCATGGAACAATACAGAGGCATTATAATATCCTTTGTTTTATTCTCCATTTCTTTCCTTATGATTCCTAGCATTTTATTTGCCTTCTTGGCCGCCTCTGCACACTGGGCGGAGGGTTTCAATGTGTTATCCATGATGACGCCTAAATCTTTTTCCTGGGTGGTAATTCCTAATGTGGAACCTTGCATCGTGTAAGCATATTTTGGGTTGTTCTTTCCTAGATGCATAACTTTGCACTTGTCTACATTCAATTTCATCTGCCATCTGAACATCCAGTCTTCCAATTTATCAAGGTCCTCTTGCAATTTTTCACAATCTTTTGGGGTTTTAACAACTTTGAATAATTTTGTGTCACCTGCAAATTTGACAACCTCACTCATTATTCCCATTTCCAGGTAATTTACGAAAATGTTAAAAAACAGTGACTCAGCACAGATCCCCGGGGAAATCCTCTATTCACCTTTCTCTATTGTGAAAATTGACCATTCAGCCCTACCCTCTGCTTTCTATCTTTTAACCAGTTTCTGATCCACAATAGCGCACTGCGGCCTATTCCATGACTATTTAACTTCGCCAAGAGCCTCTCATGAGGGACCTTGTCAAAGATTTTCTGAAAATCCAGATACACTATATTGACCAGCTCACCTTTGTCTACCTACTTATTCATACCTTATAACAAATGTAACAGATTAATAAGAGAATACCTTCCTTTACTAAAGCTGTGTTGGCTTTCTCCCATTAAACCAGTAATGTTCAGTAATTTTGTTCTTTATAATGGTTTCTACCATTTTTTACAGTACTAATCTCAGGCTTACTGGCCTTTAGTTTCCCAGATCACCCCTGGAACCCTTTTTAAAAATTGGTGTTACATTGACCATTTGCAAATCTTCTGGTACTACAGATGATTTTAATGATAGTTCACAGATTACTAACAGTAGGTCTGCAATCTCATATTTCAGTTCTTTCAATACCCTCGGGTGTATATCATCTGGTCCAGGTGATTTGCTACTGTTTAGTTTATCAAATAATTATATCTTCCCAGTTTATCCATATTTCTTTCAATTCCTTCGATGCATCACCTTTAAATACCATTTCAGTCATGGATAACTTCCCTACAGTAAAGACCAAAGCAAAGAATTCATTCAGTCTCTCCACTATAGCCTTGTCCCCTCTTAGTGCCCCTTTTACTCTTCTATCATCTAATGGTCCAATGGACTCTCTCACAGATTTTTCACTACGAGTGTACTTGAAAAAGTTTTTATTAAGCATTTTTGTTTCCACAGCAAGATTTTCTTCAAATTCTCTCTTTGCCTGCCTTATCAATGCCTTGCATCTAACTTGCCAGTGCTTATGTTGTTTCCAGTTTTTGTCATTTGGCTCCTTTTTCCATTTCCTGACGCTGCCCCCGACAGTATTTTGATGGCACCGGGTGCTTTCCCTGATCATCTTGTCCCCAGATGATCAGGCATCAGGCGAAGTTCCTGATGCCATCAAAACACTGTTGGGGTTGTGCCGAGAAAAAAGAATCCCTGGTGCCCCTTCCCTCTCCGACAGTAGGAAACAGAGAGATCGCCTCCTGCAGCTCTGGAAACTGGCTGTTCCTGCTCCCTGTAGCCACAATAGGCCCTTATGAGGATTTTTTTGTAGCAGAACTTCTGTTTGGCAATACAGTAAAAAAAAATACAAATTAGCCACCGGTGCTTGGACAGCAAGCCAAACTAGTGCAGACTTCTTGTGTGCATGTGTTTGACTTGCTCTCCCTGTTTAATGCTGCGGTGACTCATTTGCATGCACAGGGTTACTGCAGTGGGTATTTGCGTACCCTAACCTTCCTGCATCGCACGTTAAAATGTGTGCATTGTCAGGAACGTTAAAAAATCGATCCAGCGCGGGTCTAGCGCTTGCTTTCTGCATCAGCCTGTTAGTGCTATATATTCTAACTCTGCCATCTTATTTTTTAGACTTCTAGCATTTGCATTCAAACATTTTAGAGGTCGTATTTTATTCATATTAATCTGTTTTTTGGTAAGCAGGGGTAATTTTGAATCTTTAAGCTCTGTTTGCACTGTACTTAAGGACATTTGGATTACTTTTGTCTTTACTGGAACCTCGCTGTCGAAATGTCCTAACTTCAATCTTTTGCTAGTATCCTTCATGGATACATTGTTCCAAACCATGTAAATGCCTTTGAATATCCCTCCCCTCCACCTTCTTTAACTTACTTTGAGCTAAAAATAAGTAAAACAACTTTTTTTTCTTTTATATTTAATTAAATTTTACAATAAACCAAGAACCTTGGACAAAGAATATCACAATCCATCATGCACAAGCAAAAAATAAGGACAAAAGAACATAAAGCAATCAATAACTTGACAATATGCTAGCAATCCACAATAGAACAATAAAGAAAAGGGAGTATTCAAGAACAATATACACTATGGGAGAACGGTTACAAACAAAAAAAAAATATTAAAAAGACAAAGTAGGATGTAAAGTGAATACAACTTATAAAGCCCACAATACTATCATAAGGTGAATTCACAATTGCTTAACATCTAAGAAAAAATGCAATTGAGAGGACTTGAAGGAATGAAAAATCTTATTCTGATACCCAAATACACATTTACAAGGAAATCTCAACTGGAAACTTGCAACCAAAGCTAAAGCTTCAATGCAAAGTTCCAGAAATTTTTTCCTCCTAGTTTGAGTCCACCTGGATATATCTGGGAAGACCTGTACCCTACCCCCCCAAAAAAGAAACATCAGATTTTTTTAAATACATTTATAATAACACTTCCTTATCCTGGAGAAATACAAAAGATACCAACAAAGTAACCCAGGCCTCAACCACCTCAGTAGACTGCTCTAATAACTCAGACAGGCTCCCCAAGTCCAAGGAGTCAGAAGGCACCTCTACCTGAGAGGTATCAGCTTTCTGCAAAGCGTCCTTACCAGTCATTGAGGGGAGGAAATAAGTCTTTTGAAGAGGAGGGATCCCAGACTCGGGATAGTTAAACAGCTCCTTAAGGAACCGAATGAACAGGTCCCTAGGGGAGCACAATGAAAGCTGTGGAAAATTCAGTAAACAAAGATTAAAGTTTTTCTGTTGATTTTCCAAGTTTTCAATTTAATGCTGGAAACCAAACCATCCTTAGCTGGGACCCCCTGCAAATGGTGAATTTTAACCTTGAGTCCATCCAATTGTGCTTGCTGTTGGAGCACCTTCGCCTCCATCCCCTCCAATCTAAGAGCGAAGAGAGCAGAAGCCTGCAATGCCACAGCACAAACCCGTTAAAGTGACTACATTGCGTCCCAAATAGAGTCCAGGGTCACCTCCTTTGGTTTCACAAGTGGAGGAAGATTCTGGATGATCTGAACGTGAGGTAAACCCCCTACCTGGGGGCAGTTGGACCCATTACCACTAGCCACCGGCACAATCAATGCCAAGGCCAAGGACTGCTGAGTAGCCACATCCAAAATCATACCAGGTGCGCTACCCACAGCACCCCCAGGAGCAGGAGGAGTGGAAGGGCCAAGAGGGCTCAGTGAGATATCGCTGCCCAAATCGGGGTTCTCCCTAACCCCGACAATGGGTTCACCCAAACACTCCGCCTGAACAAAATCATCCATGGCACGTTGCCCCACTGGTATAGCAAGAGCAGTGGAGGAAATACCTTCCCTACCTTTAGCTTTCCGATTAGGCATCTAGAAAAACTAAACCAATGGAAGCAGAGGCCAGGACGAACTACTCCAACATGAACTTATATCTTCCTAAAGAAGAAACTGCTGCCAAAAGATATTAAAGGACATGCTCACCGCCTCGTGCCCCGTCTAAAGCACGTTTGACTTTTAATGCCAGCAGATGAAACAAGGCAGGGAGGAGCTTGCTCCCACTCCCAACAGCACAGCAGTTCTCTGTAAAATTAACTTTTAGGGCAGGTATCATGCTTTGTGGTAGCTAATATGTATTTATTTATTTGACAGTTTTTTCTATACCGCTTTATCCTACGGTCAAAGTGGTTTACATTGCAACAGAACATTATACATTAAACAGGAAAGTCATCTTAGGGGTAATATTTAACATTAGCTTAAGTTTGTAAGTGTAGGGTATCATTAATGGTATATGGTGGTCAAGGGAGGGAAGAGCATGAGGAGGGGTAAACTTGGGAGGGTGAAGGGAAGGGGAGGGGGTAGAGGGATTGCATAGTTGAATTGGTGGCTGCCTAAGTGATGTTGTCAGAGAAGCAGTCTTTGCATATGTGAGTCTTTAGGGCTTTTCTGAAGGTTACTGTGTCCATTGTGGTCCATAATATGATCTGAATTAGCTAATGCAAGTCCCAATTGGATCTTCAATTCCCTTTCCCCTAATACCCAAAAGACCTCATCCCCAATCCTCTCCCAACCCCTAAGGTCTAAAGCAAGGGACAAGTAGGTCACAATTCACCCCAATAAGAACATCACCCTGCTAATCCATGTCCCTTCTCCTAAAAGACCCTGTCTTTCCCACCAAGACCCTTCCCCTTGAGTGAGGATGTTCTTTCACCCCACAATCATAGTTTCCCCTAGCATGTATCATTCCAGTTCTATTCAAGATCTTGCCCCTGGATAGAATAATCTAGTGGTTAGATCTATGGGTTAAGAACCAGAAAGCCAGGCCTCGAATTTCACTTCTACCTCTGCCTTGTGATTTTGGGCAAATCACATTATCTCCCATTGCTTCAGGTATCCACTTAAATTTCAAGCTCATTAGGGTAGGGACATATTGCACCTGAATACTTATCAGTATTGTGTATACCCAGTAGTGCTATAAAAATGAAACTGTATTAAATATAAGGGATTTACCAGACCAGAAATTGAGAAACTGAAACAAATCTCAGTGATCCAGGAGGTTATAAAATCGTAAATTGACAAAAAGATCAGCAAATCACCTGGACCAGTTAGTTTACACCCCAGAGTACTGAAAGAACATAGAAAAGAAATTGAAGATATACTATAAGTAATCTGCAACCTTCCATTAAATTTGTCTACAGTACCTGAAGTTTGGAGGGTGGCCAACCTAACACTAGTTTCTATAAAGGGAACTAGGGGTGATCCGGGAAACTACAGACCAATGAGCCTGAGTGCAGAGCAAAAGAGTAAATAACTATTATAAAGAACAAAATTAATGAACACATAGATAGACATGTATTAATGTGAGAAAGTCAACATGGATTTAGCCAAGGGAAGTCTTGTCTCACCAGTTTGCTCCATTTTTTTGAAGGCGTGAATAAATAGATGGATAAAGGTAAGCCAGTTCGTATAGAGCACATTTGTAGAGACCGATGAAGGTGCTTTTGGGCATGTATTAGTGCTGTTTGCACTGTTAAATACTCTCATTCTGAGGGTCTCTTATTATTGACAGGGATATGCTTTGTCCTTTAGGGATATGTTTTGATTTTTTTCTGTCCGATCACACTGGCACCTGGTGATTCTGCGGTCATCCTTATGGGCGAGGTACTGGACAGGCATTCATGTCCCCCCCAGAATTACAGATAAGCACACCAGATCCTCCCATGCAACACTCAAACCATACACACGCACACACGCACACACGCACACACGCACACACATACACACACACTTTCACTTGCAGTCACAAAAAACCTGCCAAAAAGATGCCCTGCACCTATCAAGAGCAGCTGATCTACATTTCTCACCCAAACAAGAATCCTTTCCATACTCACTCACATACTATTCCTACATCAACAGTCCCATTTTTCAGAACACAGGAATTGTTAGGGTCCTCTGGATTAGCTCCTTTAGCACAAACAGCAAATGTCAGCATAGCCAGAATAAACATTATGGGGGTCTATTCTGTACCACGAATAGCAGGCATGGACGTCATAGTCGCCCCCTTCTGTCCTCGGCAAAAGCCTCCTCGTATGAATAAGGAGTTTGTATGGGGAGGCTTAGACAGGGGTGGGAGGGGGCATTGCGAGGCAGAATGAGGGCGGGCAGTGGGCGGTGCAAGGCCCTGGACGTACAGGGCTGCTTCTGAAGTTGGTCCTGTATGTCCGGGGCCTCAGATCTAGATGGGGAACTTATTCCACCTTGGATGTTGGAGGATGCCAGGCCCGGGCAGAGGCAAAGAGGTGAGGGGGTGCAGGGGGTTTCCCCACAGCCCGACCCTGGCCATGGAAGGCCAGATTGGGGGTCAGGCTATGGGGAACAAAGTTTGTGGTCAGCGGCCGGGGATCACGGCTCCTGAATGGAGCCACAGTGCTATGGCAACAGGACACCATGGCACCGTGGCTCCATTCAGGAGCCTGACTGAGTTAGCCGGGTAGGGGTCTGTATGTGCAGGCCGATCTGAATCGGGTCCCGGCCTGCACGTACAGGCCAAGACCTGATTCTGATCCTGCAAGGTATGTCTAGCCCCAGCGTGATCATAATCGGATCTACCTCTGTGTGTCCCAATTCTGATCAGACACACGGGGGCCTGCATGCACTCATTGGAATGTGCCTCCACTGCTCTTTTTAATATTTCTGTAGGGGGGTTTATTAAAGTTTCTTTACCTTACAACCTTCTCTCACCTCTGCTTTCTGTTCTTTAAAACAGTATCTTGTGTTTTTCCAGACTGCAGTCACACCACTTAAAAACATAATTGTCTTAACCATTCTTCAATATTGACATATTGAAGAGCAGAGCAGAATATTTTCTAAGCCCTGGCCTTATTTCACGTTTCCACAGGAATAACAGGGGCGTCTGTGGGAAAAACTGAGAACATGCATGTGCCTTTCCTGAATATGCTTTATATGTCTCTGCGACTGACCATGCCCCCATTCTGCCATGCTCTGAGATCCTCGTGCTAGCACCATAGACATGCAGGGCCGCAGGGTTTCAGAATACAGTCTTAGACGTTTTCTCTAGAAAAACATCTACGGCACACATTCAAATGATTTATCTATGTTATGGAATGACCTCTATGGTGTATCTGGATTTTCAGAAAACCTCTGACAAAGTACCTCATGAAAGACTCCTGTGGAAATTAAAAAGCCACGGGATAGGAGGCAATGTCCTTGTCTGGATAAGGAACTGGATAAAGGAGAAAAAACAACGTTAAATGGCCAGTGAAAGAAGGTGGCTAGTGGAGTATCCCATCGATCTGTACTGGCTCATTGCTTTCTTACATATTTATAAATGTTCTGGAGATGGGAATAATGAGCGAGGTCATTAAATTTGCAGGTGACACCAAATAATTATAAGTTGCTAAATCGCATTTGGATTGTGAGAAATAGCAGGATGAACTTGCAAGACTGGGAGACTGGGCATCCAAATGGCAGATAAAATTTAATGTGGACAAGTGCAACGTGATACACGTGGAGGCCTATTTTAATTTGTACATCCCGGCCCACTGTGCATCCGTTGGGAACCGGACCCACAGTGGTAGATGTGATTCCGACCCTGCAGGGCATGTCTAACCCCCGTGGGATCAGAATCATGTCTAAATCTGTATGTGCAGGCTGGGATTCGATTGCAGTCAGCCTGCATGTACAGGCTCCTGCCTGGCTAATTCAGTCCGGCTCCTGAATGGAGCCACAGCACCATGGCGTCTGGTTGCCATGGCACTGCGGCTCCATTCAGGAGTCGTGAATCCCAGCCGTGCCGACTTTATTCTTTCCCCGCAGCCCAACTCCCAATCTGGCCTCCAAAGGCCAGGGTCGGGCTGCAGGGAATCTCCTGCACCCCCTCCAACCTTTGTCGCTGCCTGGGCCTTCCATCCCCCAACATCTATGGGAACATATTTCACCTCAGAGGATGAATAAATTCCCCGTCTAGTCTGCCAGTCCTGGACGTACAGGGCCGACTTCAAAATTGGCCCTGTATGTCCGGGGCTGCGAACCACCCACTGCCTGCCCTAACTCTGCCTTTGCCCCGTCCCCTCCCCACCCCCGTCTAGTCTCCACATACAAACTCCTTGTTTGTAAGGGGAGGCTTCGTCAGGGATAGCAAGGGGGATGAATAGCAGGGATGAATGTCCCAACGGGATGTCCATCCCTGCTATTCGTGGTTTAGAATAGACTCCATAAGGAAGAATAGCCCAAATTGTACTTACATGATGCTAGGTTCCACATTAGCAGCCACCACCCAGGTAAAGGATCTAGGTATTATCATGGACAATATTTTGAAATCT
The DNA here is from genome assembly GCA_033557465.1 of Ichthyophis bannanicus. Classification (NCBI taxonomy): domain Eukaryota; kingdom Metazoa; phylum Chordata; class Amphibia; order Gymnophiona; family Ichthyophiidae; genus Ichthyophis; species Ichthyophis bannanicus. The sequence goes on along the minus strand of CM066031.1, from coordinate 1,252,084,114 downwards.
TCTGCTTGATGGGTGTCAGCAGCCATAAAATCAAAAAGAATGGTAGGATTTATTAGGAAAGAAAAAGAGAATAAAACAAAGTATATTGTAATGCCTTTGCATCACTTCATGATGTAACTACTTCATGAGTATTGCATGCAAGCCTGGTATCCTCCTCTTAAAAAAGATGTAAAAGAATTAGAAATGGCACACAGAATGGTGACCAAAATGAGCCAGGGGATGGAATGGCTCTCCTTTGAGGACAGGCTATGGAGGTTAAGACTCTTCAGCTTGGAAAAGAGGCATCTGATGTCTATAAAATATATTCTAAGTGGACTGGAAAGGGTAAATGTGAATCAATTGTTTATTCTTTCAAAAAATACAAAAACTAAAGAATACGCCATGGAGATACAAAATAGTAAATTTAAAAAAATAGGAGAAAATATTTTTTCCTCAATGCATAGTTTTGGAGGATGTGGTAAAAATAGTTCGAATAGTGGGTTTCAAAAAATTCTTTCAAAAAATGTATTCTTTCAAAAAATACAAAAACTAAAGAATACACCATGAAGTTACAAAATAGTATATTTAAAAAAATAGGAGAAAATATTTTTTCCTCAATGCATAGTTTTGGAGGATTTGGTAAAAGCAGTTAGAATAGTGGGTTTCAAAATGTTTTAGACAAATTCCTGGAGGAGAAGTCCATAAACTGTTATTAAGGTAGACCTGGGGAGAGCCCATGATTATCCCTGGAGATAGGTAGCATGGAATCTGGTGACCTCTGGGATTATGCCAGGTACTTGTGACTTGGATTGGCCATTGGTGGAGACAGGATACTGGGATTGATGGACCTTTGGCCTGACCCAATATGTGCATTCTTATGTTTTAATCCCCCCTCCACTCAAATAAAAATTCCTCCACCCAGAAGCAAGTCCCTGAAGGATCTCCATCTCCCCTCTCCCCAAATCTTACTCATTCTGATGACATTCGGGGGGGGGGGGGGAGAGAAGGAGGCACGAGAGTGCTCTGATGCCTACTGCCTCTCATGCTGGGACTAAATTTAAAATAATGACAACTGACCTCACACTGAACTATGTTTTGCACTAGCTTTCTGATAGATGGCTGAAGTATTTGCTTGTTTTCTTTCCCTATGCCTTGACCAAGTATACACCATGGGATTATACCATCATTGCAATGCTGTATCAGTTGAACTGACTACAGTATTGCCAACACCTTTTAGATCAACGTTTAGGCAGTTTAAGATTGCTTTGTGATCCATCTTGCCATGCATATTTTTCATAATGTGATTCTTAACCTGCAAACTTGTGAATTCTAGCTAGGAACTCTATCACTGTATTGAAGCATTTCTCTCTCCCCCCCCCCCTCTCTCTCTATATATGCACATGTATATCACTGCATGTTGCACATCGTATGGGTTGTAGGTTATTGCCTAGTCTCATTCTGAAACTAACAATCACTTGTGTTCAATTTCCTCTCAATTTGTTTAAATGTCCAGTGGGAGGTTGTATGCATGAATCATCTATAATGCAAATGCAATAGTAGCCAAAAAAGCAGAGTACAGTGCCCACTGCTGTAAAGCCTTGGTACAACTTGAGCTTAGTCACCAGAAGGTTCCCCAGCTAGAATCCCATTATCTCTTCTATCTCTGCGTGACATTCTAAATTGTGTATTGCCATTTGGAAGCTTTCAAAACAAAGTGCCACAGAGTCACCATTATTATGACCCTAAAAGCTATTGAACAGAAGCCTAATGTAACTCTGATTTCCCAGGACTGTTTGTTTTACTGCAGATCTGCTCTGTTGTAATTTGGCTTGAAAAGGAGTACTATACTTCAAATCGATTGCATTTCCAACAATCCGGAATTTGCTGGCAGAAGATGGTCCAAAATAAATATTTGTCACAATTCTCAGTCCTGTAGTCCAATGGAATTGTCCTAAGTCTCTCTTGCATCCTACAGTACATCTAGAAAAGTCATCAAAGGCTTTATGTATAAGCAGAAAACAAGCTACCTTGGGACTCAGCATGGGAAGGAGCATCACAGTGCTAACTAATTTGGCATAGTAACATAGTAAATGTCAGCAGACAAAGACTACTCCACCTTCTCACCTTATCACAGTATCGTTTAATCAGAAAATCAAGAGGAGAGAAAACAAACCTCAGAAAATCCTAAACAGAGCTTGTTACCAATAAATGGAGTCAAGCATCTGCTAGACTTAACACATCAATGGTCTGCTTAAATACCTCTCCACCTTGCCTATATCGTATAGCGTGGATGCCATACAGTTTCACACAACATTTCATACCCCTCTTAATACCCTTATATATAACAACAATTTTTTTTTTATATAACAGAAACTGTTACAAACATGAAATCAACTCATATACAGATGTAGGGGATACAAATAACATTTTTCAACAAGGCTTCCACTACTCAAACAAATGAATCAGAGATTGAAAAATCCACCCCAACACGCGCCTGGACATCCCTTCAGCGTTTTGCCTTCACTACTTTAAGGGGGAATGGAACTAGAAAATAAGAATAAAAACCCAAATAAAACCTTCGCTATAATATACATACCATGATGCTAATAAGTCCCTTCTTTCTTCTGTATTGAAAACCAATTTATCTTACCCAACCAATGCTCTTAATGAAATATATTCTATACCACCATGTGGAATCCTTTAGACGGTTGCTCACTCATCATCACTTCCTCTAATTCGATTTCACATCTCACAACCAAAGAACGGTATACAGACATAAATAGGAAAAAGACCTCTACCTACTTCCTGTCAGTGAACAGACGCCAATGCAGACCTAGTGCGTCATACACACGCTTTCCAATCAGTTCCCGAGTTCAACCCCTCGGGAATGACCGTTCCCAGTAAATAGATCCATCGTTTCTCCCTATACATGAGGTGTTGCTCTCGCGTCATATCCTGAAAACCAGAGCCTACCCGCTCTATACAAAAACACTGCAGATCATTAAAACTATGTTTCTTCTGCAAACAATGTTCAACCATAGGGGCCTCCCGCCTTTTACACCGTATTCTACTTTTATGTTCTCCTAATCTAATCTTAAAAGGAAGAATCATCTTACCCACGTATAACAATTGGCAAGGTCAAAAAATCCCATGTACAACAAAGTCCGAGTCACAGGAGGTAAAAGATCTTAAACAATATTCCCGGCTTTTATATAGAAACTGATCTGTTTCCCAAATAATTGCGCACACAGTACAATGCCCACATTTCACTTGTCTGACCCGCCGTTCTTGTATCATTTCTATAGGTCGCAACCGAGAAGGACTTAATATCTCCTTCAAATTAGGGTTTCTTAACCAGACACATCGAGGGCTTTTCGCCTCCAACCCTGGCACTATCTTCAACACATTAGCATGCTTTCACAAAATTCGCTGAATGCTCATACTTAACGGGGAATACTGGGAAATAAAATTAACATATTCCTCCTCCCCATTAGTACGACCCCTAGGGGATAACAACCAACTTCTGTTGTTGAATAATGATCTCTTGTAGGCTCGTTCTACTATCTTAGTGGGATACCCCCTTTCAATAAAATCTTTTTTGAGAGACTGTGCTTGGATCTTATAATCCGCTGTAGATGAGCAATTCTGTCGGTAACTAATAAATTGTGAAAAAAGTCAAACCTTTTAACAAATTAGACGGATGGGCACTCGAGTAATGCAAAAAAGTATTCCTATCCGTATTTTTCTTATATACCGTAGTACCCCAACCATCTACCTGCCGAAAAACCTTGACATCCAAAAATTCAATACTATTGACATCATAAGATACTGTAAACTGTATATGAAAATCTAAACTATTCAACCAATTGAAAAACTGCATTAAAGAATCAACAGATCCCTCCCACAATAACAAGAAGCCATCGATATATCGATGCCATAATTTTATCTGGGAGGAATAGAAAGACCCACCCAACCATCGTTGTTCATATTGGCCCATAAATAAATTCGCTACTGATGGAGCAAATGATGCCCCCATCACGACCCCCATGTTCTGTTGAAAAATATCCTCATTGAAATTAAAATAATTTCTACATAACGCAAGCTGAGCACAGTGCATCAAAAAAACTCACTCTGTGCCTAACATCTCCTCTCTGCTGCAAACCTAACCGTATGACCTCTAACGCCGCATCTTGTGGGATGCTTGTATACAACGCTTTCACATATAAAGTAGCTAACAATATTGAGCCATTTTTTCGCCCAATCAGAAGCACCCGCCACTATTTGTAAAAAGTGCATTGTATCGTGCACATATGAAGGGATGGTTTTTAATAATGGTCGTAAAAAAGAATCAACATAGAAAGTGGTTCTAACACTGACCCTCGAGTTGAGACTATGGGGCTTGTTTACAAAGCTGCGGTACTGGCTTCCGCCCGAAATCATAGCCGCGGCCCCATTGAATTCAATGGGACGGCGGCTCCGATATCGGGCGGAAGCCGCTACCGAGGCTTTGTAAACAAGCCCCTGTGGGTCTACCCGGTGGCTGCTTCATATCCTTATGTATTTTTGGAAGAAGATAAAACTGTGGCATCAAAGGTGATTTCACATTCAAAAATGTAATTTCCTTCTTAGTGATACAATGTTTCAAATAAGCCTGGGCCGCTAAATCCTTAATCTTACCCTGCAGTTCTATAGTAGGGTCACTGTCCAATTTCACATATACAGTCAGATCAGATAGTTGATGACAAGCTTCCACTAAATAATCTTTTCTATTAAGGATCACAATGGTCCCTCCTTTATCTGCGCATTTAATAACCACATCAGACCTCACTAAGAGGTCATTCAGAGCAGTTCTCTCTTGTAGCGATAAGACATTTCTGGATCTTATTGGAACCATTTTTTCCAGGTTACCAAAATCTCTCAATACTAATTCTCGATATACCAATAGATTAGGATGTAACGGCCCAGGGGGACTCCAGGTAGATTTAAACGGCAAAGGAATCCTCTTTAGGAATATAGCAGGTTCATCAATAGTACTAGTATTGCTTTGCTCATCAATCAATAATATGTTATCGGACCTTTGCTCATTAAAAGGTGATAATGCAAAAAAATTCTTTAAACACAATTTCCTCATAAACTTCTCAAAATCTACTCTAAACTGAAAAGGCTCAAAACTTATCAAGGGAACAAAAGAAAATCCCTTCACCAATAACATCACCTGATCTACATCAAATTCACATCAGAGAGATTAACCACTAATGAACACGGGTCCTGTCTTGTTCTTGCCCAACCCGATTCTTCTTCTTTTTCTGACTTCCATCTTCTAAAAAATCTTCCTTCGTAGATTTAGAAATTCCTGATTCATCTGAGGACCACTCGAAGGAGGTCTTCTTCCGCCCTTTATGTTCTCTTTGACAATTGGGATTAAGTCAAGGATAAACGTATCCAGTGGTATAATCATCATAATCCCTCGTCAATTTTTTTAGCTTTAATTTCATAACTTCAGTACACAATTGATCCATTTGTTTATGTAGATCAGAGGACTGTTGTTGAAACTTCTCTGCTGATTCTGTGGATTGCAGACTTCTCATCTTTTTGTCAATATCCACTTGTAGTCCCTCTAATTGATTCTTCAACGTGTCCACTGTGAGCACCATCAAATCTAGGGAACATTTACTCAGAATTTTGTTCCATTGCTCTAAAAAGTTGTGATCAGATGCAATTCTGGAGACCGTACCTTCAAAAGGATGTGAACAGGATGGAGTCGGTGCAGAGGGTGGCTACTAAATTGATTAGTGGGCTTCATTATAAAGCATATGAGGACAGACTTAAGGATCTTAATATGTACACCTTAGAGGAAAGGTGGGATAGAGGTGATATGATTGAGATGTTTAAATACCTCTGTGGCATAAATGTTCAGGGAGAGAGCCTCTTTCAATTGAAGCAAGTTCTGCTACGAGGGGACATGGGATGAGGGTGAAGGGAGATAGATTCAGGAGTGATATGTGGAAATATTTCTTTACAGAAAGAGTAGTGGATCCATGGAATAGTCTTCCAGTGGAGGTGGTAGAGATGAGGACAGTAACTGAATTCAAAAAAGCATGGGACCAACACAGAGGATCTCTAAAGGTAAAAAGTGGACTGTTGTAGTTGTTGTTATGGAAGGACAGACTAGATAGGCCATGTGGTCTTTTTCTGTCATCATGTTTCTATGTTTCTAAATAATTGTGGTTCTTTATAGTTCCGCAATCCTCTAGGGATGTGTTGCCGCTTAATATATTCCACGAAGGAAGACTGATGTAATTCAGATCTAACTTTCCGTCTTCGTAAATTCAATAAGGAATTCCAACTATTATCTTCTATGGGTTCTGATAAGTTCTGTTGAGAGAAAGGGGTACTTTCTTTCATAAAATTCGCAATGTGTGCCTCCGAGAAACTCAGAGTGTCCTGCCACAAATTAGGATCCTCCATTGTAAACTAACAACGCTACTTCAGATCTTTATCAGAGCTGTTTTTGTTGAATGAAGTATCATATATAAGCTCTGATAAAGATCTGGTGGTGAAGACTGTAACCACCGCTTCATGTAGGTTACTCCCCTCTGTGCCTTTATTTATTCTTTGCAGGTTAACTCTCTATTTTTTGAAGCTTAAAAGTTACTTAGAAATATAGAAACATGATGGCAGAAAAAGACCACATGGCATATTTAGTCTGCCCTTCCATATAAGTCATTACAACAGTCCCCTTTTTTCCTTTAGAGATCCTCTGTGCTTGTTCCATGTTTTTTTAATTCAGAAACTATCCTCATCTCTACCACCTCCACTTGGAGACTATTCCACGCATCTACCACTCTTTCTGTAAAGAAATATTTCCGCATATCACTCCTGAATCTATCCTCTTTCACCCGCATCCTATGTCCACTCATAGCAGAGCTTGCTTTCAATCGAAAGAGGCTCTCCTCCTGTGCATTTATGCCATGGAGGTATTTAAACATCTCAATCATATCACCTCTATCTCGCCTTTCCTCTACATAATAAGGTCCTTAAGTCCATCCTCATATGCTTTATAACGAAGACAACTAACCATTTTATTAGTCCACCCTCTGCACAGACTCCAATCTGTTTATATCCTTTTGAAGGTGTGGTCTCCAGAATTGCACACAATACTCCAAATGAGGTCACACCAAAGACTTATACAGAGGCACTATCACCTCCTTTCTTCTGCTGGCCATTCCTTTCCCTATGCAACCAAGCATCCTTCTAGCTTTCACCGTCGCCTTTTCTACTTGTTTAGCTACTTTGAGATCATCAGAAACAATCATGTCTAGGTCCTGCTCTTATTGCGTGAACAGAAGTATGTCAGCCCCTATACTGTACTGCTTCCTTGGATTGAGGCAGCCCAAATGCATGACCTTACATTTTTTAGCATTAAATCTCAGCAGCCAAATTCTAGACCTTTCTTCAAGCTTAACTAGATCCCTCCTCATGTTATCTATACCTTTCTCGATGTCTACTCTGTTGCAGATTTTGGTATCATCTGCAAAGAGGCAAACCTTACCTGACAGCCCTTCTGCAATATTACTAACAAAGACGTTAAAAAGAATCGGACCAAGGACAGATGTCTGTGGCACTCCACTGGTAACTTCCTTCTCCTCAGAGTGAGCTCCATTTACCTGTACACTTTGTCACCTTCCATTCAGCCAATTTCTAACCCAAGCAGTAACTTTAGGGTCCCATCCCTAGGGTGCTCAGTTTGTTTATAAGTCACCTGTGCGTAATGGTGTCAAAGGCTTTACTGAAATATAAATATACCACATCTAGGGCTATCCCTCGGTCCTACTCTCTGGTTACCCAGTCAAAGAAATCAATCAGATTTGTCTGACAAGACCTGTCCCTGGTGAGTCCTTGCTGCCTCGGATTCTGTAATCCATTGGACTGCAGAAAACTCACTATTTTCTCTTTCAGCAGTGTTTCCAATAATTTACACTGAGATTAAACTAACCAGCCTGTAGTTTTCAACGATATCCTTACTTCCGCTTTTGTGTAAAGGGACCACATGTGCCTCTCTCTAGTCCTCTGGCACCACTTCTGACTCCAAAGAGGCATTGAAAGGGTCAGTCAGTGGAGCTGATAGAACATCCCCAAGTTCCTTCAGTATTCTCAGATATATCCCATCTGGTCTCATCACTTTGTCCACTTTTAGTTTAGCTAGTTCCTCACAAACACAGTCTTCTGAAAATTGTTTGAAATGCCCCTCACTTTTTTTCCTGTTTATGGGTGTTGTCTGAGGTCCTGCTCCCGGCCCTTCATCTGTGAACACAGAACACAAATATTTGTTAAGCAATTTTGCTTTATCTTCATCAGCTTCTACATATTCTTCCCCTTCACCCTTGAGTCTGACAATATCACTTTTGCCCTTCCTCCTCTCACTAACATATCTTAAAAATATCTTATCCCCCTATTTTTTTGCGTTGGCTATTTCCTCTTCTTTTTGTATCTTTGCTTTCTTGACTACTTTGCCAGCCTCTCTAAATTTTTCCAAGTATCAATATCTGTCTTCCTCTCTCTGTGATCTCTTGTATTTCATGAAGGCCTCCTTCTTTTTCTTCACTTTTTCAGCTACCTCTTTTGAGAACCATAGCGGTCTCCTTTTCTTTATTTACCAGTCTAACAAAAAGTTGGCTCTTAAAATATCCCCTTTCAGTTTTGTCCTCTGTTTTTCTAAATCCCACAGCTGTTCCCATCTCACTAGACTCCTTGGCCATGCTGCTGCCCCCCTTCAACTGCCGCCAATTCCATCATGGGTGGGTGGGGGGCAGCAGGCCAGCAGTATTTCAGAAGGCGGTGGCTTTATGCTGACGCTTTCTTCTCCATGACAGGCCATGTCCTTCTGATCTGCGGAAGGGGATCAGAAATGGCAGGCTATGTGTGCTGAAGGACATGGCCTGCTGCAGGGAAGACAGCATCAGCAGAAAGCTACCACCTTCTGAAAAACTGGTACTGCCACCCTGCCCGCGACGGAATCAGTGGCAGCTGGGAGGGGTGGCACAGCCAGTCATGTGTGTTGCCACCCTAGGCAGCTACCTAGCTCGCCTAGTGCATGGGCCGGTTCTGCCTGAAAGAATCACCAGACGCTTGTATCGTGGTTCTGGAGACAGACAATACTAGACCTAACCAGAGGAAGAGCAACAATATGCCATTTTTATGTGTATGGTTAAAGATTAAAAACATTAAGGGCAATATTCAGTGGGATAGTTACTGCATAAAGATATACAGGTAACATCCATATATACAGTACTTATGCATATTTTCTGCCAAGATATCCATATACTGTAGGTCAGATAATTGAATATGAGGTTCTAAGTTTATAGAGATACTGTAATCTATCCATATAAAGTTGAGACTGCTATTTTTGCATTCAGATTTATATGGATAAATTATCTGAATACTGGCTGAATATCATTATTATGCTGATAAATTTTGGCTCCATCCCTGGCATGTTTCTAAACCCACTTCAGATTTGGCAATGTATCAGCTTATATGGCCAAAACTTATGTTCAGCAAAGCAGGAGTTTGAAAGCAGAGGGTTTATTGGTGTAGCTTTAGAAGTCATGTAAATAAATCCTTTTGAATGCTAATTTCCTTTTAGGTAATCATGGTTCCATCCAGGGGCGGCTCAAGGTAATCAGCTGCCTGAGGCGAATGATGAGATGGTGCCCCCCCCCCCTGTAGAGGTGGGCGGGGCTTTTTCAGAACTCCAATCAGGGACTGAACCAAACCAAAAAGCCGATTAGATTATATGGAGGAAATGCAAGATGTTTTTACACCGAGGAACTAAAAGAGAGCGACAACCAACAGCACAGTTTATAAAACTAAATTATAACTCATTTTTATTTTGTTGTTATAAACTGCGTTATGGTTCTTTCTTTTTCTTTTTCAACATATATTTTGCATCCACAGTGGGTGCAGAGCAAAACCAGGACATTCACCCACAGAACTCAATATCTTAAAAAAAATCTGATTTTGATCATCTCACTAACAATAACAACAACAACAACCATTCTCCAGTACCAGGCATATTATGAATTAATTCAAAACACTACAACAAAGAGCACATCTACCATACCATACCATATCAGCACCAACTTCCAAAACTCACATAAGGAGCCCATCTAAAAAAAAGGTCACTGTAAATGCTACAGTGGGCCCTGGAACATCCATACACCTACCGGTATTTGAAAAGCTGAACACGTCAAATTACTACAGTACAGTATAGATTTTTATGTACAAACTCCATGTTAACAGAACAACTGGCCTCAGTCACACACTCAGAACACAGACCCTCACCAAGTACAGAATAGGTAACCACAATCTAAAGTAAACATAAAATATGTAGACAAAATTTAAACTGAAACCCCAAGAAACCAGACTCCGCATGCAGTACATCAGATAAATAAGAGATGCAGTTCACCCATACTGTGTAAAATATAAAGATAGCACAAAGTCCAATCACTAAAATGAAATAAAATTATTTTTTCTACCTTTGTTGTCTGACCATTTTAGTCTCTGATCATGCTGGTTCCGATCTGAAGCTTCTGGTTTCCTGTCTTCTCTTAGCTCTCTTTCTGTGGTCTATGGTTCATCTGCCATTTCTTATCTCTTCTTTAGTTTTCTTCACTTCCTTCCATCAGCCCATTTCTAGTTCTAGTAACCCTCCCCAGTATCAGCCCCCTTTCCAGTCCTCCCCTCCCAGTACCTTCCAATGTCAACCGCCTTGCATTCCCACGACTGCCACTAATGTCCATTCCCTTCCAGTCCCCCTCCTTCCCCACTGTCCAGCCCCTTCTAGTCCAAATACCATCCAGGGTGTCAGCTCACATCCACTCTCAGTGCCACCCCCCCATGTCAGCTCCCTTCCAATCGCTCTACCCTCTGTCCATCCCCCTTCCAGTGCCATTTGCACGTCAGCTCCCTTCCAGCCTTCTCCCCATTATCCAACCACCTACCACTCCCATCCCCAAGTGTTAGCTCCCTTCCATTCCCCCTTCAGTACATCCCAGGTATCAGCTCCATTCCAGCCCCCTCCTCCCCCGCCATATCAGCTCCTTTTCAGCCCCCTCCTTCCCCCATGTCAGCTCCTTCCTGTCCCCCCCTTCCCCTGGCAGACCCTCTCAGTATCCACTCCTTTCCAGTCCTATTCTCCCATCCCCCCGAATCAGCACATTTATGGCCCTAGCCCCATGTTTTCTTCCAGGGCCAGCAGCACTCTCCTCCCCTCCCCTTTCCCGTCCCAGCCCATTTGCAGTCCTATCCACAAAGGGAGAGTGTTTCCCTTTTCTCCGGCTCTGTTAAAGTTGAGCTCGCCAGCATTGATGGGAAACAGGCATTTCCTGCATGAGACAGGAAATGCCTGTTTCCCATCAGTGCCGGCAGGCTCAACCTTTACAGAGCCGCTGGAAAGGGAAACACTTTCCCTTTGTGGTTCTGCAGGGAAAAAGAATGGCAGGGCTCTTCTGGGGAGGTGGGGGACCGCGGGGCAATTCATTCTGCCACTGTCACTGTTACGGTGGCAGCGGCAGCAGCTTCTGCAACCGTTTTTTTTTTGTTTTGTTTTTTTGATTTTGAAGGCTGAGTGAGGCGGTCTTTTTGGGGGCAATTTTTGCCGCCTCCAAAAAGTTGTCGCCTGAGGCCACCACCTCACTCGGCCTCATTATAGAGCCACCCCTGGTTCCATCTCCCTTACTGCAGTTACGGAGAGGTCAATCTTCAAAGCTATTTCCATGGGTAGAAAGTGTTCAACCTATGTGGCAAAAAATATGTGTGTTGCTCAATGATAAGCACACTTCAATGACATTGATTCAAGAGGAGACATTCCTGGGGGGCTGTTTAAGTCAGAGGGAGGAAATTGCAGTTTGACATCTTCACCCATACTTTTCAAGCAAAAATCTACCCACAAAAGCATATGTATTTTATTTATTTATTTATTTATTTAAACATACTTTTATACCACCTTTCTGCAATTCAAAGTGATTTACAATTAACCAACAAACAGAGCTGTTAGGCACTCTGTTGTACATTGAAATTAAACAGTAGAAACAATATAACAGTAATATTCATAATTATTTACAGTCAGGTAATATGGGTTTAACATGGTGCAGTATTAGGTCTAGTTGTCAAAGTGTACGGAGGTTGATCTGACAGTATATGGCTAGGGTGGTTGGTTGTCATGGGTTACAGTGATGTGGTATTCTTCTTGGAAGAGATGTGTTTTTAAGTTCTTCCGGAATTCAGTTAAGTCCGAGCATCCTCTAAAGATTAAGGGTATGAGTAACTGTGAATGCTATATGTGTGTTTCTGCTTAGAAAACTAGTGCAAAACCTGTGGCTAAAAAGCACATGCAGTCTAAATTCAAGAAAGAACCATTTGTTTTTTGTTTTTTTTTAATTCTTTATTTTGCTTTTACACAACTATTCACAGACAGGTACTTTCATATGAACAAAGTGAAAACTATCAACACTTGATCATTTTAGTTCATACATAGCCACAGTCACCTCTTCACTTATTACTAGGCTCAATATATTCCACTCAACAGCACTAACGTCTATTCACTATCACTAAAAATAAGAAACTATACAAAATGTTGCAGCCAGGATCATCATGCAAAAACAACTCTCTGACCACATTACACCCACCCTAATTGAGCTGCATTGGCTCCCCATCACAGCCCGCATCCAGTACAAATTGCTAGTCACTACTTTCAAACTTATCCATAATATAGCACCCTCTCACCTCAGCAGCTTGATTTCCAATCCACCCAACAACAGAAGTAGGAGAGCAGCGAACCTCAACACCATATTCCTACCGAGATCATTCACAAAGGCTAATGCCTCTACCACTAACAGAGCTTTCTCATTTACAGCTCCTACACTCTGGAATCGGTTACCAAGTGACCTGCGTGAAATCTGTGATCTAAAGGACTTTAGAAAAGAGCTTAAAACGCACCTTTTCAAATCCCATTACAACCTAACATCATGAGCTACACGCGACCGCGTGTAAATATGCATATACAGATCACTTATAAAGTTTTTAACAGTTAGTCAATTGTAAATATGTATATAGCAATCAATTGTGAATATGTATATAACAATCAACTATAAGCCTGTAACCTGTATTTTGCTGTGCCCCCCCCCCCCAAATCAGAGTGTATTCAACCTAATTTCTGGCCAGTACAGCCAACCCCACCATGTGTTACAACCGCTGCTGATCACTGGAAGCAGCGGGATATAAATGTACGCTAAATAAATAAATAAATAAAATAAATAAATAAGAAGAAAAGTAAGAAGTAAAGTAATGAAAATGAGACTCTGTGACGGGCACCACCCAGGTCAGACAATATGCTAACCCACTCTTTGCTGGATTTTTATCAAATCGAGGGCACCCCATTTAGCCAATCGTGGTCGAAAAGCGGGGTTCTGGGATGCATACGCACACTCACATGCTTGATGATGAAACACTAGACTCCACCAGTGTGCGACACTCAACATCCGAAAGTCCTTCCAGTGACGCAAGATGGCTTTCAATGCGAGGCTCACAAGTAAGTCAAGGATTATCGCGTCCTCTTTCCCTAAGGTTACTTCCCCTGCCAGGGATTTATAAGTGACAATACGATAAGTAATCGCTGTATGTACGTTGAGCAGCTGTGATATTCGGTCCCAGACTCCCTGCCAGTATTCTTGCAGTATAGGGCAGTAAAATATCATGTGAGCAAGAGTACCTGTTGCTTCTCTACAGGACCAGCACTTAGCATCTTTGTTAACACTCCACTTGGCCGTATGGTCAGGCGTCAAGTAGGCTCGATGCATCATAAAATATAGCATCTGATTGAGGGAGGCTGCTCTCGTTATCTTCCGCTGGGTCCACCATAGTTCCCCCCAGTCTTCAGAGTCGGCCAGCTCGCCGACCTCCGATTCCCAAACCTTCTGCAGACCAGTGCAGCCTCTCTTGCCTCCCTCTCTAAGTAGAGCTGCGAATCTGGAAAGAAGCTGTGGTTCGGTCTTAAAGGCTTGAACCTCTTGATGAAAAGGGCGCTTCTTGCGCAACACGGCCGGCCGTACTCCGGCTCGACTTAAACAGTGGCGCAGCTGACACCATTGGTACATGCATCGTATGGGCAATTCATATTCGTGCTGCAGGGATTGGAAGGATTTGTATGCGCCGGCTGCTACCAACTGTCCTAGGCAGTAGATACCTCAGGCTAGCCAAGGAATCCAGACGAAACTACGGCCAGCTATCTTGAATTCGTCATTGCCCCACAATATAGTGGCATCAGCATACTCCTGCTCCGTCTGTATATAAGGTTTCAGTACCGTATTTTTCGGACCATAAGACACACTTTTTCCTCACCAAAAAGTGGGAGGAAAAGTGCCTGCGTCTTATGGTGCGAATAGAAGAAGTTTTAGTTTTCCTCAGACCAGAGGCGTAGCGTGGGGGGTGCAGGGGGGGCCGGCCGAAGAACCCACCACCAACACACAGACGCAAAAAGAAGAAATAATACAAAAAAAGTCACAGGCAAAGAAAACGAAACGAAAGACGCATACGATAAAGGAAACGTGGATTAGCAAAGGTCCTCAGGTTTAAATAAGTCGGAAACAGTGGGAAAGGGCAGGTAGTGCTGAAAGACCGTGGGGGCAAACCCCGCCTTCCCCTCCGAAGAAGACCAGGGAGAGATGAGACGCAAATCTGCACAGAGAGGTGAGACGCTGTTGCTGAGTTCAGGGAGCTGCAGAGAGAACTGGAGGGAGACTTCCAGCCGTCCACATACCTGCAGCTGCTGCGATGATTCAGAGAGCTGGGGAGGGTCCAATGAGCGTTCGGGAGCTGGTGGGGCCAGCTAGAGAGACCCCCACGGATCTCAAGGGCCCCTACGCCCCCTTGGGGGACTGCCATTGAGTGGGATGCTTCCCCACCCAGAAACGTCAAGGGAGCCCCGGGGATCTTCCTGCAGTTCTCACGATCCTCCTCCGGTTATATGCATATTCTTCAGAAAACTCCGGCGCTCAGTGCAGCCGATGTGCAAGGGGAACGGACTCCCTTCTCGTCTGCACGGCAGCAGTGTGGATCACAGACCACAGGTCCGGGCTCTCTCCGGTTCCCACTGAAGGAATAATTTATATCTCGCCGCCATGAACAGCGTGGGAGGAGACGAAATTGGGTGAGTGTCGACGGGGGGTGGAGCTCACGCTGGCGGCTAGAGAGCGGGCCCCAGCCTGCCCTTGCTTAGGGTTAGGGAGTGGAGGCCTGGAGCCTGGTCTTTACTGAGCTAGTTCTAGGTGAGGTGAGGTGGGATGGAGGAGTGGGTTTTGCCCTGGTTTAGGGTAACGAGTTGCAGGTGGAGGCGGAGTTTTGGGATCGGCTGAGGGGGACAGGCAGAAATGTATCCCTAGTTGCCGTTGCTTCGGTTTGGAAACAAGACTAGAGACTGGTTTCTCAGCTGTTCCCTCCCAAAGGTATGGTGTGGGCTGAAGTGTGTTTCTTTTTCCCGATTGCACCATGAGGGATTTCGTAGCCGATGGTCTTACTTTTCCTATCCCTTCTTTTTTTGTATCGCTCTTTTTTTGTTTGGCTGGTTTTCTCCCGGCTTAGATTTGTGTTTGTTTTTTTTTTGTGTTCCCCTTTTTAAATGAACTCTCTAACTGGTGTTACAGCAAACACTTCTGGTGATGGGCAGAAAAATTGCCTGATTTCAAGGAGTACCTGTCTTTGTTGTGTCTCTGAGAGACCACGATGATCCAGAGGAAATGGCACATAGCAGTCCTCCTACTTATAGGCCACTAGCACAATCCGAAAAATGCTGGCTTGAATTCTAAGTTTGGATCTTACTGAACTGTGAACCTAAAAGGCAAATGCTGCAAAAAAAAAAAAAAGCTTGTTGTGCCTTATTTAACCAAATATTTCAAATTTCCCTAGGTCTCCTTTGTTATCACCTATGGAGATGGTGAGGAAGTATTTTGGGGAAATTTGGTTCAGAATATTTTTTTCCTATTTTTCTCCTCTAAAAACCAGGTGCGTCTTATGGTCGGGTGCGTCTTATGGTGAGAAAAATACGGTATTTGAGATGCTCATTGGGTATCGCGCAGTATCTCATTAATAGAGTCATCGGTAGTGCTACTTATGCTTAGCCGCATCCAGAGCGGGATAGGTTTACTCAGAGTAGTCTCCACTCTCAGCCAGACGGGATCGTCCTGTGCAGGTGCTTCATCACTCCACAGCACTCCCTGCTTCATCAGGGCTGCCAGATGATAATTATAAAAGTCCGGAAAGTGTATACCTCCGCTCTGCTTAGGAGACTTGAGCTTCCAAAGCGCAATCCGTGGCGTCTTGCCACCCCATAGAAAGGATACCAAGAGGCTCTCTATTTTCTTATAGAATTGTCGGTCGAACAGCATCGGAACCATGGTAAGTAGATAATTGACTCTAGGCACAGCTACCATTTTGATGGTCTCGAGTCGTCCCCACCACGTCAAATTCAAAGGGGTCCATTTAGAGATGGAGTCCTGCACAATGCTCACACATTGTGCCTTACATAGCCGCATCGTGTCTGGTACTGTAGTTCCATAAACTACTCCAAGGTACTTAAAGGACGTAGACTCTAACTTGAACGGGTACTTTTGTATTAATGATTCATCGAGATGTCCATTGAGCGGTATCAGTACTGTATTGGACAGGTTTAACTTATAGCCCGATATTCCAGAGTAGGAGGAAATAACTTCCATTGCAGCATCAAGCGTCAACGGGTCTAAGAACAAAAACAGGTCATCAGCGTATGCCGACAGCTTGATCTGTTGCCCTCCAACTTGTATGCCTTCAACATTCCGTTGTTGACGTAGGCGAATAAGTAAAGGTTCAAGCGCTAGATTAAATAGTAGAGGTGATAAAGGGCATCCTTGTCGCGTTCCTCTGGTTAGAGAGAATTCCAGCGAGAGCCCACCATTGGCAGCTATTCGTGCTACGGGATGCGCGTATAGCATTCTGACGCCAGCGAGGAAAGGTTCTGGTATTCCAAACCATTGCATTACTCGGAAGAGGTAGGGAAGCTCTACTCTATCAAAGGCTTTCTCTGCGTCGAGTGCAAGGCCTATCAGCGGCTTGGATGAACACTGTGCGCTCTGAAGTACATGCAAGAGGAGCCGTCCATTATCAGCCGTTGTCCTGCCCAGCATAAATCCGCATTGATCTGCTTGCACGAGCGTACTTAGGACTTTGTTAAGCCAATTAGCTAGTATCTTGGCATATATTTTGTAGTCAGCGTTAAGAAGCGATATTGGCCGATAATTTTCCAGCTTTTGGGCATCTCTACCCGGTTGGGATGAATTACAATAGTAGCAGCTGCTAGGGATCCCACTGCTGGGGATTCATTTTTAAGCTCAGTGAAGTATGCATGTAGCTCCGGCAATAGCTCCTGCTTGAAAGCGGAGTAGAATTCGATGGGCAATCCATCTGGCCCGCTAGCTTTCCCTCTCGCCATTTGCTGCAGTGCCAGCTGTGTTTCCGAACAGGCGATGTCTGCCGACAACAATCTCTGTTGAGAATCCGAGAGCTTGGGCCCTATCACCCCCGAGACAAAATCAGAGAACCGATCCTCATTGTAAGTCTTTTCTGAGCAATATAGCTGGGAATAAAATGTTTCACACAATTTCAGGATGTCTTTATCAGCTACACGCAGCTCCCCACTCGGGTCTCTCAGTCCAGTTATACGCGAGCGTATCTGCTTAGCTCGAAGAGTTCGGGCCAACAATGCACTAGCTCGATTATTTTCATGATAGTACACTCCTTGTTGAGCCGCTATTTGCTTGCTAGCCTCATCATTGAGAATTGTATTGTATTGGTAGCGCAGTCTTTGCAACCGCATTAGGGCAAGTGAGTCAGGTCTTTTAGAGAGGACATGTTCACCCGTGCGAATCTCTCTCTCCAGTTCTACTAGCTGTTGATCGGCCTGCCTTTTCTTGCGGATTTTATATGTTGTCATACTGCCTCGGACAGTGGCTTTGAATGCTTCCCACCACGCCCAGGTTGAGGTAGCATGCAGCTGATTATAGTTAAAATAATCCGCCACCACCCTGCGCGTTGTGTCTAAAAATTCACTATCGTTCAGCCATGTTCGGTCAAAATGCCATCTAGGAGCGGTTTTTTCAGTTGGGCCATTACTTAACTCCACGACCACTCCTGCGTGATCTGATACAGTCTGTGCTAGTATTTCCGTCATAGTTATCATAGGCAGCAGTGTTTTGGAGACGAGAAAGAAGTCGATACGCGTCTGCGTATTATGTGGGATTGAGTAAAATGTATATTCTCTCTCTGCTGGATGGAGAAGCCTCCACGGGTCGATTAGGCCGAGCGCTTCGGCCATTTCCATCAGTAGTTTACTGGATCGCGGTTTATGCTGCTTCTTATAGGGGGTGCGATCTATCAATGGGTCTTGTATTAGATTAAAGTCCCCGCCCAAGATCACGTTGGAGGCTTCCGAGTCTAGGAGCGCATGAGCCACATCCTCAAAGAATTGGGGATCATCTTGACGTGGACCGTAGAGCGTCATTAGAGTGTATTCCATAGCAAGGATTCGGACTTTGACTTTAGCCCATCTCCCGATTGGATCTACAGCCGTACTCTCGACAACCGGCGACAGCGCGGTCCGTATAAGTATTATAACTCCTCCTTTCCGGTTACTTGTAGGCGCCGAGAGTATATTTTGATAGCCTGCGCCTGCTACCTTCAGTGATTCCGACCGTGTTAAATGCGTCTCCTGCAAGTAGACAACATCTGCCCGCTGCTTCTTACAATAATTAAGTATTTTACTACGTTTGGCTGGGTTGTGAATCCCTTGCACATTTAGGGATACCACTCGAAGGTGCCCACTACCCGAAGTGGTAGCCATCGTCTCCTCCTAAGGTGGTACCCGTCATTCCCAGAGTCCTAGACATTAAAATCATAACATTCACTTTAACATTTAAACTAAACATTATGCGACTACAACCTAACTGCAACACTTGTATGGTGAAGCCCGCCCCCCCACCCACCATTCTGCCACCCAACATTCCCATCCTCTCTTGCTATTCAACTGTTGTTGCCAACTTGATACCAGTTCCTATTCCCCTATTTATTCATAGATGCTATGTAAAGAAACTTCGGCCTCTGCACATGAAACTAGGGCTGACTACCCCATAGCACCAGCAGCCTGTAATACTTATTTGAGTCTCCAGCTAGTGCGCTGTGAGAGTTGTCTGTACATTGCCAAACACTAACTAGACAATTATGAGCTCATCAGGTCCCAGTCTCCATACGTCTATAGTCCTCCAGATAGGAGCGCAGACTCGCCCCATTATCAAAAGTCCGTGTGCTGTTTCCCAGGGTGACTCGCATCCGCGCTGGATAATAGAGGCCATATCTTGCATTCAGCTTTTGTAACAATGGCCGACAGTCTAGCAAGGCCTTGCGTTTTTCTGTTGTTTTCTTGCAGAGGTCTGGGAAGATAAGAATCTTGTTGCCCTCTAATCGGAGCTCAGGTTTCTGCTTGGCTGATTGCAATATTTGCAGCACTTGTGGATATCTGAGCACTTTGATAATAAAAGGCCGCGGATGTTTCTGCTGCTCTATTATATGTGACGGCACTCGGTGGGCCCGCTCAATCTCAAATGGGCTATTAAATGCTATCTGCAAGAGTTCAGGAATCAGTTTCTGCAAATATCCCAGAGGGTCTGAGCCTTCCCGGCCCTCCGGAATGCCTAGAAGTCTTAAATTGTTTCTTCTGGCGCGATTACTCTGGTCCTCACTAAGATCCTCGAGCACCGCTACTCTTTTCTGTAGAGGGCCTATCTGGGTCAGAAGCTGCTCATGGCGTTCGATTGCCGCTTCTGCAATATACACACGCTCACAGACTCCCTTTAACTGTTCTTTCACTGCGCTCACATCTTCCTGCAGCTGTGTCAGCGTCTCATTGCTAGAGGCTATCATGCTCTTTACCAACCTTAGCTCCTGCAATATTTCACGAATTCCCTCTATCGAGTCCTTCCCCGCCGCCATTTTCTGTGGAGACCCCGCTTCTGGTTTCAATCGTTTTGTTGCATGTCCTGCTCCTAGCGCGAAGTCTAACTTTGCCGGTTTCAAGGTGGACTTTTCCGACATCGTTTCCCTCGCAAATAGGATTTGCAGCGGGGCCCGTTGGGGGATAGGAAGTCAGGATTCTAGTGTCCGGGTGAGAGCAGAGATTTCAGGCTGCCATCTCCATTCGCGGCTAGCTCCGCCCCCCAAGAAAGAACCATTTGAAAATTGTTGTCTCCCCCCCTCCCCCGGAAATCCAAATGCTTTGAAACAGAATGTATGCCTCTTTAAAAAAAACAATGGGGATGTGTTATCTTTAGCTTCGAAAATAGCGTACAGCAATGAGGACAGTGAACATATGCATGGCAGGATCTAGTGTCTGAAGTTTACAAGATTGTCTGCTGTGCAACAAAGCAATAGTATGCCTAACACATACTACTTCTGTTTTTTGCAAACAATCACCCAACTACTATGGTTTTAAACACCTCCCAGCTTCTTACTGTAGTCAGTATTTAACAATTTTTACACTACACTACTTACCACATAGCTACTTGCTGTAGACAGTATCTAGCATCCAACAGCTGCTGTTACTAAGTTCCACACAGATAATCACTGTCCTCAGTATCCGGCAATTGTGTTTAGTAGCTAGCAATTGTTACACTACAATTACTGTTGTCAGTAATTTTTAGTATCTACCAATAGTTGCACTAAAGATACTGTTGTCAGTAGCTCTACATTCACTTTCACACACTCACAGTAAGCTGAGCCAAATACAGAAAATGCCTCACCCTAACATGCTCATACGAATATCATTCACCTGTATATTATTAGCAATAATAATAACAGATCTATCCCTATGCTTAAACCACAAAAATCACATGACTATACCTATAATACACACACATACTCGAAATGACTGCCACATAGGACATACTCATCAAAACTACTCAAAAATTAACTATCACAGACTAATACACATACAACAAACAAACACACTTCAAACAGATAAAATAATCTGTTCTAACTACTCTTCCTCCCTATCATGCATCCTCATTAATGCAAGATCAATGAAAAATAAATTACCCATATTTAATGACCTGATAACTGACTTAAAACCTGACATTTTATGTATCACAGAGACATGGCTCACTGAAACAGATACAGTCTATCTAAATCAACTTAATAAAGAGAACTATGACTCATTCTACAAACATAGATCCAATAAAAAAGGTGGTGGAGTCCTAATGATGACAAAAAAAACATTAAACGCCAAGTCAATCCACTCAAATATCAATAATAACATAGACACATTATTTATAAAAATTGGCCCCATAAAAATTTGCTTAATTTATAGACCCCCAAACAATAAAACAGATGGCCTGGATTCTCTGATTGAACTTCTCAGTTCATCTAATGATCAAAATCCTGTAATCATGCTAGGCGATTTTAATCTGCCGTCACTACCAACACTAGATTCTAAATTATTCCTAGACACTATAGCAGACATAGAGTACCATCAAATAATTAAAACTGCAACACATATCAAAGGAGGTACACTAGATTTGGTTCTTCTCCCCGAGATACTCTTTAAACTAGTTAACCCAAATTCCATTGAATGTACAGAGACACCTTGGTCTGATCATTCTATCATCAAAATAAATCTCACATATCCCATCCCCAGCGTCAATAATTACATAAGAAGTTCCCCCACTACAAAATACAAAAAAATTAATGAAACAAACTTCCTTGACTCAACAATCCCCTACTTCTTATCAACAACTAATTTGGATGATGCTGTTAATAACTGGAATGATACTATTAATAATGCAGCCAAAAATAACCAACCAAATAAAAAGACCATATACACCAAAACAAATAGTTCACCATGGTTCAATAGCACTCTAAAACAAATGAAAAAAGAATTAAGAAAACTTGAATCGAAATGGAGGAAATCCAAGTTGTCTGTACACAAAGAAATATACAATAACTATCTAACAAAATATAAGGAAACAATAGACGGCACAAAGAAAAATTATTACGCAGCAATCTTAACAAAATCATACAATAGACCTAGAGAGTTATTTTCCATAGTCAGAAAATTAACTAATAATGAGCAAAATTCTAGCAACGAAATCACTGACATCTCAGTTCAAACCCTAGCTAATCATTATCAAAACAAATCTAGGAAACCTGCCACGCCCTCAGATAATATCAACATCACCTATCAACCTGTAGATGAATGGTCAGAATTTTACCCCATGTCAAAAGCGTCATTAAAAACAATCATCTCCAACCTAAATACCACAACTTCGCATTTAGATCCATGCCCAGTATCATGGATAAAAAACACACTGCCAACTCTACTATCCTATATTCTCCCAATAGTAAACCTCTCACTCACCCATGGATACCTTCCACCCCCGCTCAAACATGCACAAATACGTCCAATTTTAAAGAACTCCAAACTAGATAAAACATTGCCAACATCATATAGGCCCATCTCTAGCATACCATTCTTGGCCAAAGTTATTGAAAAGGTAGTGCAACTACAGACACAGGAATTTATAGACTTATCTTACCCACTCGATGAACAACAATATGGTTTCCGGCCCTGCCATGGAGTTGAAACACTTCTAACAGTATTAATAGATACACTCTTAAAGGGAATTGACAATCACAAACAGGCGTTCATTCTCCTTTTCATCGACATATCAGCAGCATTCGATAGCGTGCATCACTCAATTTTGCTCAACGACCTAAGGCAGATAGGCATAAACTCCACCGTACATAAATGGTTCACCTCATATTTACATAACAGAACACAAAATGTAAGAACAGGTTCTCAAACATCCAATACATACAAACAAGAAATAGGTTTACCACAAGGTTCAGCACTTTCAGCCCTACTTTTCAATATCTATATAAAACCGGTCTGTAACATCTTTAAAAAATTTGGAGTACAATATCACCTTTACGCGGATGATATCATGATGTACATACCTTTTTCGATTCCTAACCTACCGATTCAACTTCTATCAGACTGCTACAATGAAATCACACACTGGCTAAAAACCCAAACCTTCATATAAACCATGCTAAAACTGAAGTCTTAATTGTAACAAAAAACCATTCATTCACTCCTCCAACCCACATAACACTACAAAACCAAGAAATTAAAATAAAAACGAAATAAGATATCTAGGTGTTATCTTAGATACACACCTTACTATGGAAACCCACATTAGAAATACATTAAAGAAAATCTACTTCAAACTTAAAATCCTCAAACAATTACGCCCCCTTGTATTTATACAAGATTTTATCAATATAATACAGGCTACCATAACTCCCCACTTCGATTTCGCCAACTTAATACTTATAGGCATCTCTAAACAAAACATCAAAAGGATCCAACTTGCGCAAAATGCAACAGCTAGAATTATATTAAAGATAAACTCACTCCAACACATTACACCGATACTAGCATCCCTTCACTGGTTACCAATACAAAGCAGGATAACATACAAAACAATAATAACTACATTCAAAGCTCTAAATGACATGGCCCCGAAGACACTCTGTAACCTAATAAGCAAAGAACCACCTAAGCCCACTCATAGAAAAGGACAATCAAATAAACTTAAAATGCCGAAAGAATATATAAGAACTCACAAATTAACAAATAATAGAGCCTTTTCCCACATAGCCCCAACAACCTGGAACTCATTACCAGAGGACCTACGATCAATAACAGAGATAACGGAATTTAGAAAAAAATTGAAAACATACTTATTCACTAAACATTATAATACCATAGAAAATCTTCCACCCAACTTAGATAAAGGCTAAACATAAACCTACCCAAAAGCAAGCTTATACCCCCTACCACAAACAATACATACAAAACTTAAATGTATAATTCACCCCATTCTTATGCATTGAAACCCTACTTGTATATAGTTACAACTGTCATAATCTGCCATGTTATAGGGACAGTACTTTTGTTTTAACTGTTATACAATCTGTGTTAGTTGAATTACTGAAGTATTCTGCTTAGTTTTTAAACCCTTTGTTGTACAAGTTAAGATGTTCTATGTAAAAAGTTATTATTGTTCTATGTAAAACAAGCTCTGCATTGTTGACTGTTGTTGATTGTACACCGCAACTGATCGCTGGAAGATGCGGTATATAAATAAGTGTTAAATAAATAAATAAATAGAAGAAAATAGCTATCCGATACCTAGAAACTAGTGATAATACATATACTGTACTTATCATAATGAGGGGAATGATATTTTCCAAACGTGTCATTTGTATGTTAAATTGTTTTGTTTTTTTTAATTTGTTTAAAAATAGTTAACTGTGGGGCCCTTTCCCTAAATCCCACCTAGGTTTTACAATTAACGCGTGTCCTTATCACATTAACCATCGGGGGTGTGACCTGCATGTTTCTGGCAGTGAACGTGTGAATGTGTACGTTAACATGCAGTACAATTAACATGGGCGCAGCTAATGGTTCCTATAAGACACATTTTTAGATGCACCCATGCTAATCAGCACATTGACGTGATCACAAGAAATAACCCAATCTAGAAATGCCCGCACACTGCAGTGTAGATAGATTATGTATATAGTTAACCCAGTTATCCAAGTTTGTACTCCTGTTCAATGTAAAACCTGACAGTTTGTCGTAATGGTCGTTTTGTTATGATGTAAACCGCGCTGATTCTAAATAGCGCGGTATATAAGAAACTGTAATAAAAATAAATAAATAAATAATGTTCTCTCCATGCCCACACTGCGCCCCTAACCTGGCCACTCTCCACAGAAGTGCATTATTGCCATTTAGGGGTATGTTTACTAAACCGCGCTCAAGTGCGCGGCGCACAATAGCGTGCGCTAAGGTACCTTAGCGCATGCTAATGATGCGTTTTTGTGCCCCGCACACGTGCGCGCCGCACTAACGGGCCCGCTCATGTGAGAGTGTGTGTCTGTCTATACAGTGTGTGGTGGCCGCAAACACCTTCCACAGCCCACACTGCCAGCACTGTTGCCAGTATTGGCCTGCCAATGTGCATAATGAGGAGCAAGGTACCATGGGTACAGCCCAGACAGGGTGGCCTGGCTTGGATGCATCTGCACAGGGCATAGGGCACTGGCTGGGACATTTTAGTGCCTGGCCACCACCTACACAGACAGGGTGACCTCAGTATGTCCTGCTGGGAGATCACTCTCACCCTGACTTTGCAGTGACGACAGCATGGCTAGGCACCCCCATTGTGCTATATAGTACTTCTGTCATATGATATTTATGGGTTCCCTTTTGGGGCCCAGTCAGTGATTTATCTGCTTGTTGTGTATGCTGACATCCCAGTTCTGGGTGCATTCCTTTCCACCAGGAACATGCACTGTGGACTAGCTTGCAGACTGTTTGTAGCTGGTATGTGTCTTGATGGAGTGCCTTGCAGGGTGCAGTGGCTGAAGGCTTGCTGCAGGAGAATATCAGATAGTGGTGGGGTGCAACTTAGCATATCCAGGCCTAATGTCTGACTGCTATTGTGTTATGTATGTGTACAGAGCTGCATTGACTGCCCTGTAGGGTGTCTGTTCCCCAGCAGGCCTGGGGTTGATGGTCCTCTCTTACTGCCACCATTGCAGGGAGGTAGAATGTGGCTCTGTTGATGGGAGGCCCTGTTTACCACCCTCAGCCCTGGAGGAAGAGAGTGGTGGTACATAATCCTCCTAGGGGTCCATAGGGGCTATACCTGACTGAGACAGACAGATATATCCAAGGTGTTTCTTCAGAAACTATCTAACTCACACATTAACACTGCTTTGGACCTCCAGCATGGTCTATTTCTGCCATGGAAGGTGCTGTGGACCTGGTGCTGGGTGCCTCACCGCACCCTCAGGGTGAGCACAGTACCCGCACAATGTGACGGTGTGTAGCTACTCTGTGCAGTAAAACACACGGTCAGTACCCCCTACCAGGCCGAGGTGCTGTGGGGGTGCACATGGTCAGTTCCCCCTACCAGGCCGAGGTGCTGTGGGGGTGCATACACCATCTTGTGTTTATCTGTGGACAGCTGATTTGCATGTGCAGTGCATCATGGGTACGGGTGTGCTAACCCTATCCTGGTGACCACAGCAGGCTGTCTGTGTGGTGATGTGCACTCCCTCTTCAGCCAGCCAGAGGCTTGCTAGCAGTTATAGAGCTGTAGCACAATGGTTACTTCACTGTCTGTGAAATCAGAGATTGTGGGTTCAAGCCCACAGTGGGGATATTTGATAGGGCTGCCCAAAGCATTATTGCTGCCAGCAAAAACACCCTCATTGTACTGTACCCATAAGGTGCTTCAGAGGGTGCTTTATAGGTCACCTTATGGTTACCGTCCATATAAGGTGCACTATACGTTATCCTGTGGAGCAACTTATAGGGTGCCCTATAGGGGACATTTTAGGGTGCCATGGCGGGCAGTGCACTTTATAATGTGCCCTATGGAGTGCCTTATAGGGTGCCTTATGCGGCACATTCAATTACGGCACGTGAGGGCATGTTTGCTGGCAGCAATTAATAAAATACAAATAAAGTGCTGCAGGAAACAATACATACATTGCTAACTGATGTCTCAGCCAGCCTTACATATTAGGCACACTGGGGAGCAAACTCATGACCCCTGTATCAGCAGTCAGTGCCTTAACCATTGTGCTATACTGCTGTTCCTCCTTGCATGTCAGCGCACCTACTTAAGATTTCCATGCGTTTAAATGCGCAGTGCTGCCATCAAACACAGTGCTATGACCTTGCTGTGCCTCATAGGGCACCCTATATGGCGCCCTATAGGCCACCCTTTCAGCAGCATTGTAGGGTGCCGTGGCGGACAGTGCACTTTAAAATGTGCCCTCTGGGGTACCCTATGAGGCGCCTTATGCAGCACCTTATGTTACAATACTTTGAGGGTGTGTTTGCTGGCAGCACTAATTAAAATAAAAATGAAATGCCCCCTACAGCAATATTACCTACAACAGGTAATGCCTCAGCCAGCCTTCTTTGTTAGGAACAGTGGGGGATTGAACCCATGACTCTTGCATCATTGGTCAGTGTCTTAACCATTGTGCTCCACTGCTGCTCCTCCTTGCATGTCAGCGCACCTACTTATGATTTTCATTCCTTAAACTGCACAGTGCTGCCATCAAAAACAGTGCTGTGACCTTGCGGTAACTCATACGGCACCCTATAAAGCGCCCTATAAGCAACATTCTAGGGTGCCTTGGCGGACAGTGCACTTTAAAATGTGCCTTATGGGGCGCCTTATGTTAACACGCTTTGGAAGTGCGTTTGCTAGTAGTGATAATTAAAATAAAAATAAAATGCCCCCTAAAACAATCTTCCCCATAATAGGTAATGCCTCAGCCAGCCTTCTTCATTGGGCACAGAGTGGGATTGAACCCACGATTCCTGCACCATTGGTCAGTGTCTTAACCATTGTACTGTGACTCTGTTTCTGTGCTTGTGCATCAGCGCGCCACTTATGCTTCCCGCGCAACTTTCTCATGCGCTAATGTGCGGGGCGCACTTGAGCGCAGCACACATTAGCGCATGATTAATCCCGGTTTTGCTTTTTCAGAATGAAACGCCCACTCCTTGTATGGCACCCACACACTAGCGCGCCGCGCACATTACCGGGGTTTTAGTAAACATACCCCTTAATGTGTATTTTTGCAGTCAGTAGCTGGCATGCCCTCATGTTAGTGTTTACCATGGCCAGTTATCATATGCTAAAATGCACGTTAACCAGTTAGTAACGTTTAATAAAAGGGCCCCTATTTTTCTTTTTCTTCTATATTCTGTTTGTAAAATCCATAAAGAATTTGAAATGAGCACCTATTGTAAGAACCAAAAGTTTCTAAATTCAAATTTTCCTAGCCCTAGTCTGCTCGCTTTCACCCACTCATCTACACACATACAATGTCTCAAAGACAATTTATTTAAAAGTAGAAATACCATAGAATATTGAATGTTCTAGAACAGAGCATCCTCAGAAGCTGAATGAACTTTGCAACTCATGTTTCTCCATTAATTCAGTAACCACCCCCTAAAGCCTCTAGGCATGAATAGAGGTCTTTTGGATTCTAGGTCTACAGACAGTACAGATTTTAATAGAGTTAATGAACAGTCAGAATATTTGCTTGAAACAATGCTATCTGGTGGAGATCTTTGAAACTAAGAGAGTGCCAGAGAAATATCCCGTTTATTAGCTGAAAATTCTTCAGTCGACACGAACACATTACACTGGCCCTTCTAATATTAAAATGTTTTCCATTCATTGCGGGAGATGTTTTTTCC
Organism: Ichthyophis bannanicus; assembly: GCA_033557465.1. Classification (NCBI taxonomy): domain Eukaryota; kingdom Metazoa; phylum Chordata; class Amphibia; order Gymnophiona; family Ichthyophiidae; genus Ichthyophis; species Ichthyophis bannanicus. The sequence goes on along the minus strand of CM066031.1, from coordinate 1,252,055,700 downwards.
TCAAACAGAAACATCACTCTGTATGTTAGGGTATTACTTTTTTGCCTTTCCTATCAGTTCTTATCCTGGAAATTAATACTACATTAGTAAAACAAACCCTACCATAAACTGACTTGAAAATCTTTGATTCTACCAAGGCATTCAATTCATTCTGTTACAAGCCAATTTCTAACTTTGTATTTATTGAAAAAGAAATGTTGAGTGTATAAATCAAGTTCATACCTTTTTTCTTCTCCTCTCCTAAAGTTACCTTCACAATTCTTCTGATTAAATAAGAAAGAGGGAAGAAACGTCATTTGATGTATGCAGTGTAGGTATTTTTCTTTCATACTAAGCAGAATTTAACTGATGTAAACACATAATCAAGCCCTCTAGGAGATGCTAATTAGTGCTGTAAATGTTATTTTATTAATTGCTGTTAAGCTTGTCTTTCAACCAGTGCTTTACATGAAAATGAATTGGATTCAGGAGTAGCAGAATTCATTTTTTTTGTTGGTAAATGAGGATAATTTGTGTCAGAGGCAGTGGCCTCTCTCTCATTAACATTTTTGCAGTGACGGGGGTAACTTCGCAACTGCCCCCACTGGTGGAAAGCACATGCGGTGTTTCACTCTTTGGACTCTGCAGGATTTTAAAAGTAAAAGTATGCAAGTGCTTTCACTTTGAACACTATCCCATGAAAAGTTACTGAACACATTTCCATCAGCTAATTTGTGAAGAGGCATTTTTTGAGTAAATGCTTTTCAAAATTCAGAAGCATGTGTGTAGTTTCAAATCCTGCCCCAGTCCCACCACCTTCCCCCTAGAGTAAGTAAATGTCTATGTACCATGGATCTATGCAGGTATTTTTACTTGCACATACTGCTTTACCTATTAAACTGGCTTTGGAAATTACCTTCCCTTCCAACCTGTACATAGGGATAAGAAAAATAAACATAGAAGGCTATATTGATCCCCAGGTGATAATTGCTCTTACTTTACAAATTAACATCAAGGTGACCTGCAATAAAAAATGCTAAACAAGCAAAACACAGAATTGAGAGGCTTATAGACCAACCTGCAAAAATGCTAGCTAGTACCCATTTCTGCCGGTTTTAGCTAGGAGATTCAAATGAGCTCTTGGCTTATTTACATCATTAGTTAAATTTTGCATGAAATTTTCCATACGTGGCAACAGCCAGGAACTTTGCATGTTCAGGACTGGGGCAATGTGTGACAATAAAAAAACCTCCTCTTTGTGCGCTAGGAAGAAAAATTAAAGCACCCTCTGGCTCGAATCGGAGGTCCCCTGACTCCCTTCTCTGGGTAGACCTTAACATCCTGGTGACCCAGTGGAACCTAACCAACTTCTCCAGACCCAATAATGGGTTAATATATTCTAAAGATCCACCAAGCCCAGCTCTTCCTTAATTCCCACCCCTTCACAATTGGTCTTACTTCTGCAAGCCTCCCTACTCCCTCCCCCCCCCCCCTCCCCAGTACTCTCTCTCATCCCAGGGGGTCCAAGAGATGATGGCGGCAAGAATGATCTCCACTCACTCCTGCACCGGTGGCTTCCTTGCTCAAAATGGCACCAGCTGACCCCTAGCAGTGGTCTCACAGTACTACTTCTAGAGGTCAGATTGACAAATAAGGAATCTAGGGTCCAGTATTCAGCGGCAGTGGTTTGTATGGCTAAAGCGGCTAGCTGCCGCTGCTGAACTTTAAACCCAAATATTCAATGCCGGGGCCATAGCCGGGGAAACCAACAGGAGCAGCAGTGATATTTAGCCGCTGTCTGGTTAATTTCTGTGGATAAAGTTAAGCTAGACTTTCTGCACCTGACGTTCGCTGCTGAATATCACTGCTGCCTGGCTATTGCTGGGTTTCACCCCCAGAATGCCCCAGTGCTAACCATAAGGGCATGTGCCAGCAGCACCTATGGTTATTCAGCGGCACTAACCGTATTAGTGCCACTGAATATCCCAGCTGGGGGATTAACACGGTTAGTAGGTCTGCTAACCATGTTAATCTCTTTGAATATTGGGCTCCTAACCTCTAGAGGTAGTGCCATGAAACTACCCCTAGTGGTCAGCAAACACCATTTTGAAAAAGGCAGCCTCTGGGGTAAGAGCAACCGGGAAATGCTTCTGTCCTCATCCCCCTGGACCCTTAGGATAAGCTGGGGTGCCAGGGGGTGTTGGTGTGAGGTGGGGGTATGGGACAGTGCTGTGTTTTGGGATGAGATGGGTTTTTGAAAGGGGCAGGGTTGACCTACCAAGTTGTTGAGGTTGTCTCAGGGCAGGGGATTTCAGGAACCTCTGCTTTGGGCTGGAGGGCCTTTTAATTTTTCAACGCTACTGGGTGAAGGGGGACACATTTTTTTACAGCTTTAGAAAATATACCACAGTTCTTGAGCTATAGCTATTTTTCCTATGAAAATGGGCCCAGAAAGCCAGTTTCATGCACTCATTTTCACCTTTAGTTTTGCTTTAATTAGTTGCTTTGCATGATTTTGCACTGGTGGCAGCTCATTAATGCAAAATTTATATAAACTTCAATGAAGTGTGCTTTGCTTTCCTTAGAAAGAATGGAAAGGAGAATAAAACAAAGGAAATAATAACGCCTCTGTATCACTCCATGGTGCAACTGCACCTTGAGTATTGCGTGCCATTCTAGTTGCCGCATCTAAAAAAAAAGATTGAGCATAATTTGAAAAAGGAAAAGAGAAGGGCAAGCAAATTGATAAGAGGGATAGAAGGATACCCTTATGAGGAAGGCTTAAAGGATTAGTGATGTTGTTGATGTGTGGCTGTAAGGTTAGGTGTTGGTCTATGGTTATACCCAAGTACCGCACCCAGGCAGTTTACAAAGAGATTCTGCTCCAACAGCTACTGTGTGACAGTGTTAAAGCATCTTATTAGGGAGGTGTATACTGGTTTTGCAGTGGAGAATGGAACATATACATCATCTATGTAAATATGGTAGAGCACATTGTAAGCTCGAATGATTGTGCAGAAAGGGTGAAGAAAAATATTGAATAGGAGTGATGAGAGGGCTGAACCCTGAAGGACTCCTTGTTGTTGTGTGTATGGGGCTGATTTGTGATCTATTTTTACTTGTTGTTTACGGTCAGTTAGATACAATTTGAATCATTTTAAGGTCGTGTCACACAATTCTAGTGAATATAGGCATAGTAGTAACATGACATCTGAACAACAAATAACCTGGAGGACTTCTGCAAGAAGATAAAGACATACCTATTTATTGAATATTTTAGCAGTACACCTACCTAATTTATGTCTTCATCTGTTACAAACCGCTCGCTACCCAGTAGCAGCTCATCTATGCACACCCTCCCCTCTCTACATCCCTCCTCCCCTCCTGTCTGTTCTATCCCTCCAAGTAATTCCCCCTCCCTTCCCACTCAAAATATGACAGTTATTCTATTTACTTAATATATATATTAATTATGGATGATGCATATAGGTTCTCCCAGTTACCCCTAGCATAAGTCCAGTTCATATGCTTGATGTTAATGTACGTTAGTGTTCATATGCTTGATGTTAAGGTACATTAGTGTTCAACTGTTCCCTGTACACTGCCTTGACTTTCTAAAAGACGGTATAGAAAACAAGCTAAATAAATAAATAAACTGAGTCAAAGGCTGCTTTGATGTCCAGGAATATCAATATGAATCCCTGATGTGGTTTCTCAGAACCCCTTATAAGCTTGTCCATGAGAACTGTTAAAAATGTTTCCACACCATGGGTTGGGCCTGAATACATATCGGTGAGGGTCGGTTGGGCATGTGTGTTACTATATTCCTGGAGTTGTAATAATGCAGCTTTTTCAATGATCTTTGTGAGGATTGGTAAACTGGAGACAGACTTAGGGGTATGTTTACTAAACTGCGCTAATGTGCGCGGCGCACATTAGCGTGCGCTAAGGTACCTTAGCGCACACTAATGTCACGTTACGGGGCACAAATGTGCCCCGCACAGGTGCGCGGCGCACTAAAGTGCACGCTCATGTGTGCGGTGCGCTAATGTGCGATAAAGGCGTGGAAAGGCTCCCGGAGAGCGGAGGAAGGCTCCCCAGGAGCGGAGAGAAGGGGTCAATGGGTGGAGAGTGGGAGGGGAGAGGCTCCCCGCACACTAGCGGGGCTGAAATTCAAGGCAAAAAATACCGCGAGTGAAAACCTCGCGGTAGAGCCGATTTAAAGGGAAGAGAAACCATTTCTGTCAGCAATGTACATCAAAACCAGGGAAACCTACAAAACAGTGATAAGTGTGATACATGTGCACGGAACAAAAGTGCAAATAAACATTGAAAATGACCCCAGAGCAGACCATGGCCTAGCCCTGTGTAGGTGGGTGCAATGCACTGCAACAGACAAGCCCTGCCAGACAAACAGTCATGGTATCATCAGGGAATGCACTGTCTCTGTGGCAACACAGTGGTGCAGTGCACACAACCAGGGTGTTTGGAGACAGAAGGTCACAGGTTCAAGCCCCAGCTGGGGCTCCTGCCAATCCAGTCCCCATGTTTTACCCACAACTAAATCGTGATAGTAAAGACAAACCTTTATTGCAGAGAACATAAGCATGGCTCAAACACCTCTATTTTACCCTACAGAGCACAGATACCAGAAACATGCACATTACCTAGAGCAGATTCCCCCAAATGCAGTCCTGGGGGGCCACAAATCCTTCAGGGTTTATGCTGTCTCCAATCTAAGGATGGAGCAGTACTGGTGGTGGAGGTGGCAGCAGCTGGTGGCCACAGCAGACCATGGCCTAGCCCTGTCCAGGTGGGTGCCGTGCACTGCAACAAACAGGCCCTGTCAGATGTACAGTCATGGACTCCCCAGGGAATCCAGCATATCTGTGGCAACACGGTGGTGCAGTGCACACAGACAGTGTGTGCATGAACAAAAGGTCACAGGTTCAGAGCCCAGCTGGGGCTACTGCCAATCCAGTCCACATATTTTTCCCACAACTGAACCGTGATAGTAAGGACAAACCTTTATTGCAGAGAACATATGCATGGTTAATACGCCTATATTTTACCCCACCGAGCTCAGACACCATAAACAGGTGCATTACCTAGAGCAGAGTCTCCCAAATGCAGTCCTGGAGGGCCAAACACCATTCAGGTTCCATGCTGCCTCTAATAAAGATGCCTGTGCTGCATATCTATGCACCACCCCCATGGTATGCAGATGTATCTCATGCATATTCATGAGGGACAGCATGAAAACCCGAACAGTGTTTGGCACACCAGGACTGGAGTTGGGAACCTCTGCCGTAAAGCAGCAGCCAACAGGGGCAGACACACCCACACCCACACCCACACCCACAGGCCCCATTAGCCAATGCCTCCTGGAGAGGCAGGACATTGGGCCCTGTGTGCATCTCCCAATACTAGCACTTGCATACCTTAGCAATGCCACCCTACAGCTGGATATACGGTACACAGCTATCAAACATTTCCTATGATTACTGGCAGATAGCAATTCCTACGTTAAGCACAGTTTGCTGATTGAGCTCCATCATAACAATCTTTCTGATGTCTGTGGTGTGTGCTTCAGGTCTGGTCTCTGACAGCGTCTACCACCCTGGGGAGTGACCCCCAACAGTATTGCATACCATATCCATGCCTGTACTGTGCCCAGGACTGGTGTGGTGGCCAGGGATGCTAAACTCCTCTATAGTAGCACAATGCTGGCATAGGTGTGGGAGTGTGTGTCTGTCTATCCTGTGTGTGGTGGCTGCAAACACCCTCCACAGCCCACACTGCCAGCACTGTTGCCAGTATTGGCCTGCCAATGTGCATAATGAGGAGCAAGGTACCATGGGTATAGCCCGGACAGGGTGGCCTGGCCAGGATGTATCTGCACAGGGCATAGGGCAATGGCTGGGACATTGTAGTGCCCGGTCACCACCTACACAGACAGGGTGGCCACAGCATGTCCTGCTGGGAGATTACTCTCACCCTGACTGTGCAGTGACCACGGCATGGCTAGGCACCCCCATAGTGCTATATAGTATTTTTCTCATGTGATATTTATGGGTTTCTTTTTGGGGCCCTGTCACTGACTTATCAGCTTGTTGTGTATGGTGACATCCCAGTTCTGGGTGCATGCATTTCTACCAGGAACATGCATTATGGACTAGCTAGCAGACTGTTTGCAGCTGGTATGTGTCTTCATGGAGCGCCTTGCAGGGTGCAGTGGCTGAAGGCTTGCTGCAGGAGACTATCCGATAGTGGTGGGGTGCAGCTTTGCATATCCAGGCCTAATGTCTGTCTGCTATTGCGTTATGGATGTGTACAGAGCTGCATTGTCTGCCCTGTAGGTGTCTGTTCCCCAGCAGGACTGGGGTTGATGGTCCCCTCTACTGCCACCATTGCAGGGAGGTAGAGGTTGATGGGAGACCCTGTTTACCACCCTCAGCCCTGGAGGAGGAGGGTGGTGGTGGTACATAATCCTCCTAGGAGTCCATAGGGACTACACCTGACTGAGACATACAGATATATCCAAGGTGTGTCTGCAGAAACTACCTATCCCACACATTAGCACTGCTGGGGACCTGCAGCATGGCCTATTTCTACCATGGAAGGTGCTGTGGACCTGGTGCTGGGCGCCCCACCGCACAGTCAGGGTGAGCACAGTACCCACACAATGTGACGGTGTGTAGCTACTCTGTGCCAGTAACACACATGGTCAGTTCCCCCTACCAGGCCGAGGTGCTGTGGGGGTGCAGACCCCATCTTGTGTTCATCTGTAGACAGCTGATTTGCATGTGCAGTGCATCATGGGTATGGGTGGGCTAACCCTATCCTGGTGACCACAGCAGACTGTCTTTGTGGTGACGTGCAGTCCCTCTGCAGCCAGCCAGGGGCTTGTTAGCAGCTATAGAGCTGTAGCCCACTGGTTACTTCACTGCCTGTGGAGCAAGAGGTCATGGATTCAAACCCACAGTGGGGTTGTTTGATAGGGCTGCCCAAAGCATTGTCTCTTTTTAATGTACATTATTGCTGCCAGCAAAAACACGCTCAGCGTACTGTACCCATAAGGTGCCTCAGAGGGTGCTTTATAGGGCGCCCTATAGGGCACCTTATTGTTACCATCCATATAAGGTGCATTATTCGTTATCCTGTGGAGCGACTTATAGGGTGCCCTATAGTGGACATTATAGGGTGCCGTGGCGGACAGTGCACTTTATAATGTGCCCTCTGGGGTACCTTATGAGGCGCCTTATGCAGCACCTTATGTTACAATACTTTGAGGGTGTGTTTGCTGGCAGCACTAATTAAAATAAAAATAAAAAACCTCCTAGAGCAATATTACCTATAACAGGTAATGCCTCAGCCAGCCTTCTTCATTAGGCACAGTGGGGGATTGAACCCATGACTCTGGCATTAGTGGTCAGTGTCCGAACCATTGCGCTACACTGCTGCTCCTCCATGATTGTCAGCGCACCTACTTAAGATTTTCATTCGTTACACTGCACAGTGCTGCCATCAAAAACAGTGCTGTGACCTTGCGGTGCCTCATACGGCACCCTATAAAGCGCCCTATAAGCAACATTCTAGGGTGCCTTGGCGGACACTGCACTTTAAAATGTGCCCTCTGGGGTACCTTATGGAGCGCCTTATGTTACAGTGCTTTCAGAGTGCGTTTGCTTGTAGCAGTAATTAAAATAAAATTAATACGCCCCAGACTGCAATATTACCTATAACAGGTACTGCCTCAGCCAGCCTTCTTCATTGGGCACAGTGGGGGATTGAACCCATGATCCCTGCACCAGCGGTCAGTGTCTTAACCATTGTACTGTGGCTCTGTTCCTGTACTTACACATCAGCGCGCCAGTTATGCTTCCCGCCCAAGTTTCTCATGCGCTAATGTGCGCGGCGCACATGAGCGCACAGCGCACATTAGCGCATGATTAATCCTGGTTTGCTTTTTTCAGACTGAAACGCCCACTCCTTATATAGCATCCTGCACACTAGCGCGGCGCGCACCTAATGGGGTTTTAGTAAACATACCCCTTACTGTATATGAGTTAGGTTATTTTGGGTCTAATCCTTTGCCTTTTCTTATGGTATGCTTTTTTGAGCTCAGGAGGCAAATATCCTTGCATAAGGGAAAGCTGTGTGATCTTGCATATGATGGGGAGCAATTCAGCTTGAGCTATTTTGATCCAACTGACAGGGCATGGATCAACTGGGGAAGTTCTGTTACTAAGGTTGTTGATGATGTTTTCCAAGTGCTCAGGTGACTCAGATGTGAATGACTGCCAGATGACTGTAGTGGAATTATTGCCTTCACAAGTTGTGGTTGTCATTTTTATGTTGCTTCTCGGATATGCTTGGTTTTCAAAATGGTTGGCTATGACTTGTGGAGATAGCTCATTGTCTGTATTGTCTTGAGTGGGGGTTTTTACTAAAGATTTTACTATTTTAATAGCTCTCTGGGATGGTTTTGAAGGTTCAAAATGAGTTTAGCATGGCATTTCTTTTTCTTTTTGTTTGCTAAGGTTTGGTACACATGTAGTTTGGACGTATAAGGCCCAATATTTGAAGGGCCGTTACATGGTTTACAGCCCTGATTATGGCCCTGAATATGCCTGATTGTGACCCTTATGCACTCTGATGCTGACCGCTTAGCATCGGGGCATGTCAAGGGCATTCCATGGAGGAGCGGAGGTGGAGATGATCGATCATAAGGCAGCAGCCTATCTTTTAGGTGTAGAAGCTAACCGGGCAGCTTCTGACATGTGCGGCGATATATCAGGTCCATAATTGTCAAGGGTGCTTGTGCTCTTTGATCATCTCCATTTTCTCTATAGCAGTCTGAGCTTACATTTAGCATTCTTTGGTTCTACAGAATACCAAGCTGCAGTAGCACAGACTCTATAGATGGTGTTTGTTTGTGGTTTTATGGCAATTCTGCTTATTACTTGATTCCAGTTATGGATTATTTTGTCAGTGTTATCAGAGCTATAGTCAAGATGTGGCATGATGTCTTTAAAGGTTTTCTTGTCCATGTTTAGGAATCTACAAGTTGGAGCTTGATGATGTGTGCTTCTGTAGTTCAGAGAGTTTTGCGGGATGTAGAATGTAATCATTTTGGAATCTGACCAAGGTACTGTAGCTGCTGTAGGAGGCAGAAAGTAGTTATCTCTGATCATTTTCTGTGGGGCAAAGATGAGGTCTAAGATGTTTTCTTTCGTATGTGTTGGTTCATTGACTAGTTGAGTGTATTCTAGAACCTCCATCGCTTCCATGAAGAATTTTGATATTCTAGGGTTGGAGGTTTAATCCCCAAGTAGGAGGAGCTGGTTGTTATTTAGGTTGTGAGCATATATAGAGCCCGGTTCTGGGAGGGGGATGTCCGGGCTGTCTGGACATCCCTGACAAAGACTGCGATGTTTAGACCTGATTCTTGTCTGTGGGGGGGGGGCCAGAATCAGGCCCGAGGTTGGCCCAGTGTGCCCCTCCTGACTGCGGGAACGTCCTCCCCGCAGGTGCCCCAGACATCCGTGGCTCTGGCCCCCCGAATTCCTGCCACATGACTCATGGCTGGCCTGCCATGGCCTGGATTGGGCAGCAAGGATCCTCCTGCACATGGCCATGGCCCCGGGGGTGGCTCACCTGCCCCAATACTTCCAATTGTGCTGCTTTATACCACCTCTGGTATATGCAGCATGTCCCAACAGGCCCAGCAGAAGTCCTGCCCCCGCTCTGCCCTGATACTGCCCCCTCCCACCCCCACTATATCTCCCCATCCTGATGTATAGGACATTTAGGGAGAGCCAGTGGGAGAATAGGATACAAGCTATGACCTCCATAGTTTCCAAAAGGGCTGGTAGTTCCTCTGTTCTTGAATTAGGGGATCTATAAGTTAGGTAGAATGTTAAGTATTTGTTCAAGATTGTGAGTGTATCCATGCTTCCTCCTGTAGTGGTGGCAATGGTACAGAACTCAGGATCGTTCCTGGCTAAAATGAAGACCCCTACCCCTCTTTGGTTGGTTCTGGGACAGACAAACAGTTTGTAATCGGGTGTTAGAGTTGATTTATCAGTACATTGTTAGTGTCAGTGAACCAAGATTCAGTTACACACATGATATCTATTTGGTGGTCATTGTGGTAATCAGCGAGATTATCTTGTTTTGAGCTGATCGTGCATTGAGGAGTAAACATTTGATGTTGGGCTGGTTGTGTCTGGTCTCGTTGTGAGGCAGAGTTGTTGATGCTTGAGACTTAAGGGCACAGGCTACTCTGTTTCTCGGTCTGGGTACTGGTGTGATTGATCCATGAGGGGCATAGGAGTGGATGATAGGTATGAGACCTATGAGAGGAATATGTGAGTCAGAATGAGTAATTAGTATTGTGAAATAGAGAAGGCCAAGCAGGATGCCCTTGTTGGCATGGTTGCGATAAATCTGACTGCTTATATGTGGAATATTTGGCTAGATTCGCTTGTGAGGTGGTTTTTGCTAGTCCGTTGAGATGCATTTGGTGAGGTTTCATTGGGCTTGGGTTGTCTATATATATATGTTAAGTTGGGTGGGTGGCATCTTAGGGGTATGTTTACTAAGCAGCGATAGCGGCTTCTGTGCAATATTGAATTCAATGGGGCCGTGGCTCTGATATCACACAGACGTCACTACTGCTGCTTAGTAAACATACCCCTTAGTATGTTGAGTATGTAAGCATTGGAAAGTTTGTCACTCCTAACTTGGTACATGGTGAAAATGGTCGTTAGTAATAGCTGTTATCTCTGCTTCCTTGTGATGTGGGCTAGGTGAACTCCATAGGACTATGTTGCAGAATATATGGTTGAATTCTTACTAGCTGTTAGAGTTATATGGGTTACTTGTCTTGTATTGGATGTTTGAGTGGCAGCCGATGCTGAAAATGTCTAAAGGTGATCAGGTTGTGGGCTGCATGCAGTGTTCATGCTAAGAGCCACGCCTAAGGGTCCTTTTGCTTGGCCCTTATTTATTTATTTATTTATTTATTTACAGTCTCTTATATACCGCACTATTCAGCATCAGCGCGGTTCACATGGAACAAAATGCTCAGTACATTTAACACGTATGAGTTTACAGGTAACAGGGTATAAATAACTTGGATAACCGGGGTAACTATTTACAAAACATACTACATGGAATCAGTGGATTTATGGCTGTTGTCAGTAAGGGCTGGGATGTCCATCTGGGTGGAGCTTACCCTGCAGTGGGACGACAGCATATGTGGCCAAGTGTAGACAGTGGGCAGAAGGTTTGTACTTGTTGTGCATGTGGATCATCACCAGTGATGGCATCTCTGGTGATGATCCTTCTCTGTAGGCAGAGCTAGCGGCATCCTTGTTTGGGAACTATAGCCATGTTCCCAACTGTTATTTGCCTGCCCTGCAGTGTCGTCCTTTTGGCGGTGGAGTGATAGCGTGTGTGACCAAGTGTGGACGGTGGGCTGGAGGTTTGTAGTGTGGACAGCGGGCAGAAGATTTGTACCTGCTGTGCTCATGGTCTCTTAGTGATGGCCTCAGATTGTTGCATGGTGAGTCCAAATTTGACCACATCACTCCTTATTGTATCAGAATCATTGCTTTCCAATCTCTTACCATTGCCGTTTTAAAGTTCTCATTCTCGCAAATAAGGCAATTTATTCTGGCCTTCCTGTTTACGTATTCTCTTTTCTTATTCCCTATAATCCAGGTTGAGTGCTTTGTTCCTCAAACTGTACATTTTTTGGTCACCTCATCTGTTATCTGTGCACAACATGAAAATCCCCGATCCTCTGCTTTCTTCTTCTTGGTCCCCTTTCTCTGGGACTCTCTCCCCTGTTATATTTGTTGCGAGTCATTTTATACAAAATTTAAGTCAGCACTTAAAACATTTTACTTTGAATCAGCCTTTGCTGATCTCATTTGAAACACTCCTTTTCTTCCATACTGGAGCTGGTGCAATCCTTCTATGGGCAACAGTCTCCAACCAAGTGCTCTCCCTATACAAGCTCTATTTTCTGCCTTTACTATCCTTTACCTGGAATAGATTGTCATTTCTTTTCTTGATTTTAGCTATTGTAAATCGCCTTATTACTTTCTGGCGAGAGGATGATAAAGCAAATACTGAATAAACATAAACTTAAGTGTCTATTCTGAGCGCATCCCCCACATTTACCCCTCTGGCTTTGCACTTACCATGCCTTAACTTTTGCAGTTAAGGTACTCTAAGGGGCATGTTTACTAAACTACGTTAATGTAGCAGCGGCTACGTTAAGGCACGTTATGTGCTTTTAAGGTGCCTTAATGTTACATTCTGTAACGTTACATTCTGTAACGTTACATTCTATAACGTTAAGGCACCTTAACGGCATATAACGTGCCTTAACATTCCCAGCCGAGTTAAGGCCAGAAAAGGGTGGAGAGAGGGCGGGGAGAAGGGGTCAATGGGCAGGGAGTGGGCGGGGAGAGGCCCCTTTCACACTAACGTGGAGAAATTAAGGGCTGAATCCTAACGCAACTGAAAACCTGGCGTTAGCACACATTTGCAGGAGAGAGAAACCATTTCAGTCAGCAATGTACAGCAAAGGCAGGGAAACCAAGAAAAGTGATAGCAGTGATACATGTGTAGCAGCAGCAGCATAGTGGCCAAGTACGAGAGGGCACAACGGTGAGGCTGCAAATGGGGCACAGGGGGCTGAAGGCGGGACATGCAGTGGGGCAGCTAGGGCACAGGGTGGACCAGGCAGATGCCTAGGTGGCACATAGGAACACAGTAACAGAAAAACAGCAAGCCCGCAACTGACCAAGGGCAAACATGGCAACGAGTGTGTGACCCACAGTGTCCCAGTGGACATCACCCAGCAGGTACCCCAAAGGGCACATAACATTGACAGGCAGTGCCGAGGGGAAGCGCGGATGTCATTGTAGGCACCCCTACCCCAGACCATAGGCAGCCGCCTACTGGCACACTGGATGGCCTGGGACCACGCACCACCAGAACCACCGGCATAAGGGCATGTCAGCATGGTGGTGGAGGAGCACTGGTGGTGGAGGGGGCAATGGCATCTCCCCACAGCACACCAAGGCCAACCCCTGTTCAGGTGGGTGGCATGCAGTGCAACAGACAAGGTCTGTCTGATGAACAGAAATGCTATCCACAGGGAATAGCCTGCCTCTGTGGCAACAGTTTGGTGCAGTACACACGGCCAGTTTATTCAGGGGCAGAAGGTCACAGGTTTGAGTCCAAGCTGTGGCTCCTGCAGACCATGTCCCCTCATTTTACCCTTACTAAGCCGTGGTAATAAAGATGGAATCTTTATTGAAGATAAAAGTAACACGCCATAAACGCCTATATTGTACCCTACAGAGCACATACACCATAAACATGTGCAATCCCTAGATGGCAGTCCTGGAGGGCCAAACACCATTCAGGTTGTCATGATGTACCTAATAAATATGCATCAGATGCATTTACATGCACCGCCCCCATTGTATACAAATGTATCCATGCATATTCATTAGGAACAGCATGAAAACCTGAACCGTGTTTGGCACATATAGCAGCGGCCGACAGGGGCACAAACACCCACAGGCCCCACTATGCAGCGGCTCATGGATAGTCAGGCTGTTGGGCCCTGCGCGCAGCAGCATCTATCAATACTAGCACCTGTATACCTTAGCAATGCCGTCTTAAACGTGGAAACACTTTCCACATATCTCAAAAGGTTGCTATGAATAATGTCAGATAACAAATCCTAAGTTGAACACAATTTGCTGACAGGGATTCATCATATCAACCTTTCTGATATCTGTGGAGTGTGTTCCAGGTTTTGTTTCTGACAGTGTGTAACTCCCCCGGGGAGTGACCCTAACGGTATTGATTACCATAGCAATGCCTGCACTGCGCCCAGGACTGGTGTGGCGGCCAGGGCTGCCAACCACCTCCATATTTGCACAATGCTGATATAAGTGTGGTAGTGTGCGTATGTCTATCCAGTGTTATGTGGCTGCCTACACCTTACTGAGCCCACAATGCTTGAACTGCTTCCAGTATTAGCCTGCCAATGTGCATAATGAGGAGCAAGGTTTGTGGGTATGGCCCAGACAGGGCGGATTGGCCAGGATGCATCTGCACAGGGTGGAGAGCAATGGCTGGGACACTGTAGTGCTCGACCATCACCTGCATGGACAGGGTGGCCACAGCATGTCATGCTGGGGGGGGGGGGTCACTCTCACCCTGACCAAGCAGTGACCATGGCATGTCTATGTTCCCACATAGTGCCACATGTTATTTGTTTCCAGTGATACCTGTGTGTTCCTGGTTCTGGGGCCCAATCACAGAGATACCTGCTTGGTGTCTGTGCACAGGGTTTCCATGTGAGCATGCACTATGGCCTGGTTAGTGGGCTGTCTGCAGTTTGCCTGTGCATGGTGGTAACACCTTCCAGGATGCAGCAAGTGCAGTCTGACTGTGCTGTCTGTTGATGAATGTCAGACTGTGGCGTGGGGCAGTTGAGCCTTCCTCTGTCTACTCCAAGCATCGCTGCTGGTCTGCAATGGTCACAGGTATGGCACTGGCCCAGCAGCCCTAGAGGGCTGTCATCTGCTAGCAGGACTGTGGTTGCTGGTACTACAGCCCTTCTGCAGGGTGCAGGCACCTATCTCACCACACCCTCATCTACAAACAGGGTGATTGAGGGCCCTTGGGGTATATAGTGCATACTACCCATAGTGGCAGTGCTACATTGCCTTCATGCAAGTTTAGACTCCCCACTGCCCTGCTAACAGATACCCATGGCAGCCAGACCTTAACACCGGGTACACACTTATCTGAGTGGTATCCAGTTCCACAGGGCCATATGTGACTGCAAAACACAGCTGGAACAGATGTACCCTCCACTGCACTGCTGAGAATATCTGTCACACACAGGTAGTGCTGAGAATGTACAGCAGGACCTATCTCTAGTGCCCCATGTACTGTGGACCTAGTGCTGGGCGCCCACCCTATCCCTCAGGGTGAACACGGAACCTGCACAATGGCATGGTCTGTAGCTACTCTGTGCCAGTATCACGCACTATCAGTCCATCTTACCACGCTGCAGTCCCGGAGAGGTGCAGACCCCATTTGGTGGTCAGCTGTAGGCCGCTGTTCTGCATGTGCAATGCATCATGGGTGCTGGTGGGGTTACCCTATCCTGGCACACAGAGCAGACGGTTTGTACGGTGACCTGCAGTCCTTTTGTACCCAGCCATTGCTATGCAACAAGCCATAGTGGTATAGCCTACTGGTTAGTACACTGATGTCCTAGGCAGAGGTCATGGGTTCAATTCCTCATTGTTCCCTCCTGTCGAAGGCAGATATTTTGCTTGCCTGTGACAGTCATATCTTTGCAGATCTGTGCTGCCAGCCACACAGTACCCTAACCACAGTTGGCAACAATCCTTATGAGGCGTTACAAGGCTCCTAATTAGGCACAGTACAAGGCGCGTTATAAGGTGCTTTATGAGGCACGTTATAAGGCACCTTATGTGGCACAGTACAAGGCACGTTATAGGGCACCTTATTAGGCACAGTACAAGGCACGTTAAGGCATGTGCCTTCTACTGTGTCTAATAAGATGCCTTGTAACGTGCCTTGTACTGTGCCTCATAAGGTGCCTTCTAACGTGCCTTGTACTGTGCCTAGTAAAGTGCCTTCTAACGTGCCTTCTAACGCGCCTTATCTGACACAGCTTTAATGCTGCCCCGCCCACTCCTTTAAATGGGCATCTGTATCATCAACGCGGAACCTAACGCGAATGACATTACTGCAGTTTAGTAAACATGCCCCTAAGTGCAAAAGCTTACCGCACTTTAGTAAAAGGGGCCCTTTGAGTGCTTTAAGTCTTTTCCTTCTTTTTTGGACGTAGTTCTGCACACTTTTTTAAAATTGCAGTTTAAAATGTTTAATCTGTAATGTGGTTTCTTGTCTACATTTTATAATTAATAAACTGTACACGTATGTATTTGATCTTGTCTTTATAAATGTGAACTTGAGCTCAGAATATGAGGCTACTCTTTCTAGATGAACATAATCGTGTTAACAGCAATCTTCACCTATATCAATAGAAACTGGCACATATACCAGATGGCTCCATGAGCGTCAGGAGGCCTGAATTGGAACAATCATTCAGACTGCGCAGATGGAACATGCAGCATGCTCCCACTTCAAATAAGGTGCTCATTTAGTGAGATGTATTCTGCAATATATGGAGCAGGTCTCGTAGGACAGGCAGTTTTATTCTTCCAAATTTCTACTGCATTTCCAGGATGACATTCAGCTAAAACCTTATTTCTGCATGCATATTTTTAGCAAGTAAGCTTTCTCTTCTTTCAATTATAATGATTTATATTCTATAACAAACTGGGTGAAGAATTATGTTTTTTGACACCTCTTTCTCTAGGACAAAAAAATTACATTTGCACACCTAGGTGGTAAGTTTATATTTTATAAAGCTTTTTGTTTGTGCAACTCCTGTTTTACACGTGGAAAAGGGCTTTTATGAAATTACATGGCCAAATCTATGCGGGTGAGTGCATATGTTAATAAGATTGCACATATAAGTATGTGTATCCTGTTTAGGACTTCCCAGGGCAGCAGGGCAAGAGTTGCAGTGCACACATGTATTTTATAAAATATGTACATACACACTTACAGAACACACTCACATTTAGACATTTGGAGCAGATATAAATTTGTGTGCTAGCATTTATGTGCTAATAGGGCTCATTCCAAGAACCATATTGATAAAGAGATATACAGACACTTAAGTTGCCTTTATGAAATAGGCATAAAATAGGTACTTTTTAGGCAACTGTCAAGCCCAGCAAGGAGTGGGAGTATATCAGGATATGCAGACACTCTGAACTCAGCTGGCTGTAGCTGGGCTTATACCTTGGATTCCCTGATTGGCTGTGTGGGATAGCACCCAGAGACCATGGGGTATATGTACTGTACTACTACTAATGAACAGTTATATAGCACTACAAGGCATATGCAGCACTGCACAAGCACATGTCCCTTCTCATCAGAGCTTACAGTCCAGTCGTCAGACAATACAATAGCTGAGGACATCTAGGAAATTGTAAGGAGACACAGGAGACTAAGGGGTATGTTTACTAAGCAGTCTTAACGTGCACCCAGCGATAGTGTGCAGGATGCCATAAAAGGAGTGGGCGTTCTGGTCTAAACGTAGCAAACCGGGATTATCACGTGATAACGAGCGCTGCGCACATTATCGGGCGATGGATTGAGCTATGCACGTTAACGCGCGTTAATCTTAAGTAGGCGCGCTGACATGCAAGCAGAGTAGCAGAGGTGTAGCACAATGGTTAATACGCTGACTGATGGTTTGGGGTCATAGGCTCAATACGCCAGTGTGCCTAATGAATAAGGCTGGCTGAAGCATTGCCCTTTATGTTTAAGCAGTGCTTTGTGAGGCATTTTAGTTTTATTTTAATTAGTGCTGCCAGAAAACACACCTTCACAGTGCCGTAACCTAAGGTGCCACATAAGGCACCCTAAAAGGCACTCCAGAGGGCACATTATAAAGTGCACTGTCCGCCAAGGCACCCTATAATGTCCCCTATAGGACGCCTTATAAGGCGCTTTATAGGGCGCCTTATAAGGCACTTTATGGGGCGCCTTATGAGGCACCTTAAGGTTACAGCACTGTGAGGGTGTTTTTGCTGGCAGCATTAATTTACATTAAAAATAGACAATGCCTTGGACAGCCCTATCAAATAAGCCCACTGTGGGATCAAACCCACAACCTGTGGCTCCAGAGGTAGTGAAGTAACTAGTGGGCTATAACTCTATTGCTACTAACACACCCCTGGCTGGCTACAGAGGGACTGCAGGTCACTACACAAACTGTCTGCTGTGGTTACCAGGATAGGGTTAACCCACCCGTAACCATGATACACTGCACATGCAGATCAGCAGTCTACAGATGATCACAAGATGGGGTATGCACCTACACAGCACCTCGGCCTGGTAGGGGGAACTGACCGTGTGTGTTACTGGCACAGAGTAGCTACAGACCGTCACATTGTGCGGGTACTGTGCTCACCCTGAGTGTGAGGTGGGGCATCCAGCACCATGTCCACAGCACCTGGCTTAGCTGAGCTGACTATACTGCAGGTTACCATCAGTGCCAGTGTGTGTGATAGGCAGTCCTTGCAGACACATCTAGGATGCACCTGTGTCCATCTGTATTTCCCAGTTATGTCTAGCTCTTGTGGACTATGATGCACCCAGAATAGTGCATATCCTGTGTGGGTGCCATGATCACATGATTTAAGTGACGGGGGGTGTTTGGACCCATAGGTGGATTATGTAGTACCACCCAACCTGCCCTCTGGGGCTCAGGGTGGGGGACAGGATCTCCCACCAACAGATCCACATTCTACATCCCTGCAATGATGGCAGTAGAGGGAACAGACACCCTACAGGGCAGTCAATGCAGATCTGTACGCATCCATAAAGCAATAGCAGACAGACAGTAGGCCGGAAAATGCTCAGCTGCCCCCCACCACTATCTGACATTCTCCAGCAGCAAGCACAGTGAGTCTCCAGCCACTGCACCCTGCAAGGTGTTCCAACTATACACATACTAACTGCAGACAGTCTGATAGCTAGTCCATAGTGCATGTTCATGGAGGAGATGTGCACACCCACCAAGCAGATAAGTCAGTGATTAGGCCCCAGAAAAGAGAACCCACATATATCACTTAAGAAAAATACAATATAGCACTATGGGGGAACCTAGCCATGCCATGGTCACTGCTCAGTCAGGGTGAGAGTGACCTCCCAGCAGGACATTCTGTGGCCACCCTGTCCGTGCAGGTGGTGGCCGGGCACTACAATGTCCCAGCCATTGCCCTATGCCCTGTGCAGATGCATCCTGCTCAGGCCGCCCTGTCTGGGCCATACCCACAGTACCTTGCTCCTCATTATACACATTGGCAGGCTAACACTGGAAACAGTGCAAGCAGTGTGGGCTGAGTAAGGTGTTGGCAGCCACCACACACTGGATGGACAGACACACACTCCCACACCTATGCCAGCATTGTGCAAATATAGAGGCTTTTGGCTGCCCTGGCCACCACCTCAGTCATGGGCACAGTGCAGGCATGTCTATGGTACACAATACGGTTGGGGTAACTCCTAGGGGTGGTAAATACTGTCAGAAACCAAAACTGAAACACGCTCCACAGATATCAGAAAGGTTGCTATGATGCAGCTGTACCAGCAAATTGTGCTTAACTTAGGAATTGCAATCTGCCATTAATCACAGCAACCTTTTGATATATGTGTAACATATTCCCAGGTTTAGGGCGGCATTGCTAAGGTATGCAAGTGCTAGTATTGGGAGATGCTGCTGCACACAGGGTCCAACAGCCTGACCCTCCATGAGGCTTTGGATAGTGGAGTCTGTGGGGGCGGGTGTTTCTGCCCCTGTTGGCCGCTGCTCTAGGGCAGAGGTTCCCAACTCTGGTCCTGGTGGGCCAAACACTGTTCGGGTTTTCATGCTGTCTCTAATGTATATGCATGAGATACATTTGAATACCATGGGGGCGGCGCATAACAATGCAGCACAGGCATCTTTATTGGAGACAGCATGAAACCTGAATGGGGTTTGGCTCACCAGGACTGCATTTGGGAAACTCTGCTTTGGGAAACTCTGCATTTGGGAAACTCTGTATTGCACATGTCTGTGGTGTCTGTGCTCTGTAGGGTAAAATATAGGCGTTTGAGGCATGTTGCTGTTATCTGCAATAAAGGTTCCCTCTTTATTACCATGGTTTAGTACTGGGTAAAATATGGGGACTGGGTTGGCAGGAACCACAGCTGGGACTTGAACCTGTGACTTTCTGCTCCTGAACACACTGGCTGTGTGTACTGCACCACCACGTTGCCACAGGAACAGTATATTCCCTGGGGATACCATGACTGTTTGTCAGACAGGGCCTGTCTGTTGCAGTGCATGGCACCCACCTGCACAGGGCTAGGCCATGGTCTGCTGTGGGCAGCTGCCACTGCTCCCTCCACCACCAGTACCCCTCTGCCACCATGCTGACATGCCCTTCTGCTGGTGGTGCTGGTGGTGTGCAGTCTCAGGCCATCTAGTGTGCTGGTAGGCAGCTGCCTATGGTGTGGGTTCTGGGGTAGGGGTGCCTGCATAGATGTCCACGCTTTCCCCCAGCACCGCCTGCCAATGTTCTGTGCCCTTGGGGGTACCTGCTGGGTACTATCTCCTGTGACACTGTGGGAAACACACTCGTGCCCATGTTGGGCCCTCATCAGTTGCTGTCTGGATGCTCTACTGTTTCAGCATTCCTATGGGCCACCTGGGCATCACCCTAGTCCGCACTGTGGCCCAGCTGCACCACAGCATGTGCCACCTGCAGCCCTCTGTGTCCCCTTTTCCAGCATCTGTCCAGTTTCCCGTTCCAACATGCCCACCCTGCTGTTGCGGAACATGTGCATGCCATAGGAAACCTATCCAATAACAAGGGGAAACCCTGATCAGCGCTATTTCACTGTTGCATCATTCACCTTGTATGGGGACAGAGCATAGACCCTTCCAAAATTAATATCTTTTTTTTTTAGCTTTCTCAGTAGTGTTTTTTGCTGTTTCCCATTAATATCACTATTGGCCAGCTTGGTTATGTTTTTTTTCCATTTTGTTCAGGTTCTTTTCAATGTTTATTTGCCCTTTTGTTCCGTGCACATGTATCACACTTATCACTTTTTTGTAGGTTTCCCTGGCTTTGCTGTACATTGCTGACGTAAATGGTTTCTCTTCCCTTTAAATCTGCTCTTACACCAGGGTTTCACTGGCATTAGTTTTCAGCCCCGGAATCCACAGCGTTAGTGTGCAGGGAGCCTCTCCCCTCCCACTCTCCACCCATTGACCCTCTCTCTCCGCCCCTGGGGAGCCTTCCTCCACCCTCTGGGAGCCTTTCTCCGCCTTCAGCGCTCGTTATCGCGCGCTAAGGTACCTTTACGCCCGGTAAAGCACCATTATCGCACGATAACGTGCCTTATCGCCCGATAATGTGACAGCAGCACAAATAGCGCCCTTTAGTAAATATACCCCTAAGTGGATCAGGAACCAAAAGCAACCTCAAAGAGGTGAGTTTTTAGAATGGATTTGAAAGGGCCAGAGTTGAAGCCTGATGCACAGACTCAGGTAGTTTGTTCCAAGCATAAGGAACAGCAAGGTGAAAGGATCAAAGTCTGGAGCTGGCAGAAGAAGAAATCCACCAGAAGAATGAAGTTCACCAGGAGGGGCATAGGAAGAGATAAGAGAAGAATGGTAGTGAGGAGCAGAAGAATGACTGCATTTATAGGTCAGTAGGAGAAGTTTGAACTGGATATATCTCTGGGTTGATGTGAAATCAGTAGCTGAGATTACACTGTATATTAATTTGCATTGTCTGGGATTAAATTCTATTACCTTGCTGTTTGTCTAGTATCCAGCCTGGTTTTGTTTCATCCTCTAAATTTTACATATTTATTTTTTAACAATTTTTTTGCACTGTTTTTCTACAAGTCAAAGTAGAAACATGGAACTGGGTTGATACAGAGAACGAGTTACAAGGAACATCAATAGACATTTACAATTAACATGAAAATATTTAAATGTGAACAGAAAATGATGAACCTTTTGTATATTTCAATACATTTGAATCAGTATTTCTCTAACAAACTATATACATAAGGGTGGGGGAGAGGGGGTGGTTAAAGGGCTTTATGGTGGTAGGTTGGAGGATGAAGTGATTATTTCTATGGGGCAGTCCTGATCTGTGTTGTTAAGTTCCTGATGCCAAAATGTTCTGTGAAAAGGTCGGTTTTAAGCTTTTTACAAAAGATATTTCAAAATGAAGGGGGTAGTGAATTCTAGAAGTCAGGGGCATACAAGGAGAGTGCTCTCATTCTTGTGGTTTGCTTGGATTTGTGAGTCTGTGGTGGAAGACTGAGGGGATTCTGGGTGCTCTTGGTCTGTTGGAGTTCAGGGTGTGAATTGGTGCTTGGAATTGCTCTGGGGATTGTTGATCCAGGGTTTTGTGAATGGTGGTTACAGCTTTGAACTGTATTCTGGACCTGATGGGGAGCCAGTGGAAGTGTTTGAGGACTGGCGTTATATGGGTTTGTCTTGAGGCTTTGAAGATAGTTTGGGCAACAGTATTTTGGGTGAGTTATTTATTTATTTAACAGGTTTTATATACCTCCTTATCTTTTAATCAAAGTGGTTTACAATGAAACTAAAATATTACATCAAAGACTTGTACTACATCAACACTTGATTACATTAAATACTTGTATCAGAGCTTGGAATGGAGAGGAGGCATGCATGGAGATGAGGGGAGTCTAGGGTTACTATTTTACAATGAGATGAGAGAGCTATATACAGTGTAGGGAGCATGTTAGTTAAAGGGCTTGATTGAGAATTCTAGGGTTACTAATTACAATGAGATGAGTAAGCTATGTACAGCGTGGGGAGCATGTTAGTTAAGGGCTTTGATTGAGAGTTCGTTAACTAGAAATTGGGGGAAGGGAGGGAGTTGTTTGTTATGTGATGGCTCCGTAGTGTTCGGTAAATAGAAACGTTTTTAGCTTTGTCTTGAAGTCTTTGGTGGCTCTGATGTCTTGAAGGAGGGAGTTTCAGAGGGCGGGTGCAGCTAGAGACCGTGCCCTCCTTGATGTTGAGTTATAGTGGGAGGAGAGCGTACTTCGGTAGACCGTGATTAATGGAATTACAGTAGTCAAACAAAGGAGTAATAGTGACTTGGCAGACTGAGTAGAATGTATCGGGGGATAGGAGGGGACATAGGTTTTGGAGAGTTCTGAGTTTGTAGTATGCAGCTTTGGTGATATTTTGCATATGGGCCTTAAAGATCAACTGTTGGTCCAGTGCAATGCCTAGATATTTTATCTGGGTGCTAACTCAGATATCGTTGTTGGTGAGTCTGATGAAAGCAGAGGGGATGAAGTTGGGGTCTTTTGCAACATGGAGGAGCTTTGTTTTATTGAGGTTGATGGAGAGATTGTGAAGATGGAACCAGTTTATTACTTCTGAGAGGCAACTTGAGAGCGTGGAGTAATTAGGAGCAGAGGTGGAGAATGGTGCAGAGATCATGATGTCATCGGCGTATATCGGGAACTGTACTTGGAATTGCTGGATGATGGCACACAGTGGTTGAACAGTAGAGAGGAGAGGGATGATCCTTGTGGCACTTCCTGGTTAAAAGTGAAGGGAGCTGAGGTTTGTGTTTATATCTTAATTCTCTGGTTTTGGCTGGGGAGATAGGAATGGAACCATCTGAACGTGGTGCCATGGAATCCAATATGGTGGAGTTGGTTGAGGAGGAGCTGGTGAGATGCAGTGGTGATGTCCATGAAGAGCAGGATAAAGCCTTGAGTGATTGTTTCAATGCCTGTGATGAGAGAATTTAGGAGGGAGGTCATTAGCATTTCAGTGCCATGGTTGGATTGGAATCCGTGTTGATACATGTTTAGAGGTGCAGAGTGGTCTATATGATCTTGGAGTTGGGTTTGTATGGCTTTTTCAATAATTTTGGAAATAAGTGGTATGCTAGTTATAGGTCTGTAAGAGGAGGGTGAGTGTGGATCCAGGTTTGGTTTCTTCGGAAGTGGTCTGATGCTTGTTTGAGGGAGGGAGGAAGGAAACATTGTGAAAGGGATAATTGGACAATATCAGAAATGATTGGTAGGAATTGTTCTTTTGTGATTTTAATCCAGGAAACTGGACAAGGGTTAGGTGGGGAGGTTGTTGTATTAATGTTGTTGATTATGCTATTCAGTTCGTCAGATGATAGGGTCTTGACGGTAGTCCAGTGGTGGTTCTGAGTGGTCTCTTTGTTCAAGATTGGGATGGTGGGACTGCTGTAGTGTATAGATTTGTGCCTGGCTTGCAAGTATGAGGCCATGTCCTGTGGATTAAAAGTGTGGTCACAGTTTGTTTGTGATGGGTCTTTGATAAGTGTTCTGACAATGTTGAAGAGTTCTCTGGGTTTGTTGATGGATCTTGAGATAAGGTTGTTGTGGTATTCTTTTTTGGCATGGATGGTGGAGTCCTCGTATAGTTTTAGTTCATGTAGGTATTGAAATCTGAGTTGATAGTCTTGAGACTTTCTCCATTGTTGTTTGAGACATCGTAGGTTGCATTTTTATGTTTTTAGGGTTGTGGAGTACCATGCAGCGTGTGGTCGTTGTTTTCACTTGTGGTAGTTTCTCCAAATGGGTTAGTTTTGCACATACTATGGCAGTTGTGAACCTCGCTTCTAAGCCAGGGTATGTGGAGTATGATCTCAGTCTCTCAAATTTACAGCTAATGCTCAGCATAATACTTGCATCGTGCCAAAGAGAGCCTCCTGCTGGAGTTCGTAAGATATAACATGTATGGGTAGTTTGTCAAGATGTGCTTAGAAATTTTTCTTTATCAAGCCTGTGGATCCCAGTACAATGGGAAATATTTCCTTATCTTTCTGCCACATTTTCTTGGTCTCTGCATTTCTTGGTACTTCAGGATCTTCAGCCTCTCCACGTGATTCACAGAATAATTACTCAGTACTGACACTTCTATTATCAATGCCATTCTGGTATTCTTCTACTTTACCACTATGTCAGGTTTACTGGCATCCAGTTTCTTATCCGTTGGAATGGGAATGTCCCAGGTGATCATGACCTCTTCATTCTCTGTTATTCTCCTAGGGTCATGACCCCTGTGCTTTTCAGGAACAGTGATGTAGTGTTTCCAGAGTTTCCAGTGGAGGAGGCATGCTACTTTGTTGTGCCTTTCTGTATAGAAATTTTCTGCCATCAGAACTTCACAGCCTGCTATAAGGTAAGTCACTGTTTCCAGCTCTTTCTTACAGAATAGGCATATGTCTATTGTGTCAGTTTTTTCAATACTCACCATAAACCATCTCGTCCATAATCCACTGTCCTGGGCTACAGCTATCAATCTTCCATTCTTTGATTTCAGTTCACCTCTCCTCAACCATTCATGTGTTCATTCTTGATCGACAAAAGCTTCTTGGAGCAACGCTCTGTATTTTCCACTGTATTTGTGCATTTGCCACTTGTTTTTCCTTGCCTGCTGATCTAATTCTTTGAAAAGTTTTTTCTCTTGTTTTGCAAATTCTGTTACTTCCTTTCCCATGTACACCTGTGGATTCTCACTCATTCCTTCTAATTGTCGGAATGCTTATCCAAGTTTGATGATGGAGACAGATTGTGGACGTTTACTTTCATATTTCAACACTTTTTGCGTATTTGGAACTGATGATGCTGTCAGATATGCTTGGAGACCTATGATAGTAGCTCTGTAGGTGTAGTCAATCTCTATAAGTCCTAGCCCTCCTTCAGCTCTAGGAATGTACAATTCTTGGCATACACTGATTCTTGTAAATTACTTCATAAGCATGGAGGAGTTTTCTTGTTCGCACATCCAGTTTTTCAAGATCTCTATGAGGCCAATCCACATTCCCAAAATTGTATGAGAACACAGAATACATTTTAATCTCCTGTAATATTCTTTACTGATCTTCTCTCTCAATAATTTCTGCTCGAGTGTCATTCCTTCCTCTATTCTGAGATACTTATATAAGCCTTTCTGTTCAAGGCTCTTGATGTCACATCCCTCAGCAAGGAGGATGTTTTCAGTTTTGCTCAGTTTTCCTCTGAAAAAGGTTGCCTTAGCATACTTGTCAAGGCCAAAAGTCATCCTGATGATATCAGAAAAGCTTTTCACCAGACAAAGTTGTTCTGCTAATTGTTGGTTTCTGAACTGTAGAGCTTCAGATTATCTATAAATAGCAGATGGGAAGTTGTTTCTGGGTTGGTACCATCTTTAAATTTCAGGCTAAATACATAACCCAAAGAGTTGATGAGAGCACTCATTGGATTAAGCGCCAAACAAAACAGAAGTGGCAACAGGGAATCTCCCTGAAATATTCCTTGCTGGATCTTAATGTTAGGAATGATGTACTGAGCATCTTCATATCTCAAAAAGAATGTGGATTACCACATTGACATAGTGAACTTAATGTACTCTATCAAACCAGAATTTATTTTATACATTTCAAGGCAATGTATTATCCAAGAGTGTGAGATGCTGTCAAAAGCTTTCTCATAATCAATCCATGCTATACCTAGGACTCTGCTTTTCTTAGCACTGGCCATAATGGCCTTATTGAGCATTAACTGGTCTTTGGTTCCATAAGCTCCTCTCTTATTGCCCTTTTGCTCTATCGCCATGATGTTATTGAGCTCGATGTGATCGTATATTCTGTCTTCATCTGTTGCAGTGAATAGCTTATAGATTTATTTATTTATTTATTTAACTGTATTTATATCCCGCTTTTCACCAGGTCAAAGCGGTGTTACATATAAGGGTGGGGAGGATTAAGTATCAGGGTGGGACCATCACCAGGTAGGCAACATTGATGATTTCAACATAAGACAGACTTTAGACATGGACAGTACAGAGCAGTTGTTGTACAGGGGTACAAGATTATAGGTAAACAGGTTATTAGTCTATAATTTTTAGGAAAGTTAGTCGGGTCTCCCTTCGGAAGGAGAAACATTCTTCCTGTGGTAAGCCATTGTGGTGTGAAGTCCGGTTGCTTGAACAATTGATTTTTGCAGTTCATCAGGTCTTGGTGGAGTGATGTTAACTGTTTGAGCCAAAAGTTGGGCCCCTGGGCCAGGGCTCTTCCAATTTGGAATTCATTTTAACCTGCTTTCCAGTTCTTCCTTTGTTACTACAGGCCATTCCATAGTTTGATGTTTGTTTTTTCTAAATACTTCTGTATGCTGGGTAACCATTTTGCTTTGTGATTGTGCCGTATAGGGTCCTCATATAGCTTTCTCCAGAAGGTTTCAGTTTCGGCTTTGGTTGGAAGCGCTTTTAATCTTCCCCAATTCCCTGTAAATTGTTTTGTGTTCTCTCTAAATCATTTATTCTGATATCTTTCTTTCCTGTTTTCTCACTATCTTCAAAGTTTTTGCACTTCTGCAGCTATTTTCAATTTATTGTTGGAACATATACATTTCAGGTCTTCTTCTGTTAATGCAGCACGCTTCAGCTTGATGTCTTGGATCTTCCTTAATATCTTTGATGTTCTTAATCCTTTTAGATACCCATCCATTAAGGATACCTCTGCACACAATGACTGTATTTTTCCTTCGATGCTCTTTTTCCAAGGAGGAACAGTTATTGTTCTCTTTTTCTTCTGGCCTTGCACTCTAGTTGGTAGTATTCTTGCAGTAATAATTTTAGCTGTGCAATATTGTATTTGATTAATTCCGGTGATGTCAATAAATGGCCAATTTATATTGGATATGGCCTTGTTCATTTTAATTATCATACTTCTAGCCTTAGGTGTTAAATTTATCTTGCATAATATTCCCCTTGTTTGGAACCCAGGGGTCTTTGGTGGAGTAAAAGCAACAGCAGAGATGGTTGAGTTCCATGTGCGGACTTTAGTTTCGAGGTCAGTTTGCGTTGGTAAGATGGATAGGGTTGGGATAGTATTTTGTAGGAAGGCTTGTTCATCAAATGAAAGGAGACTACTGTTTATTGGAGGAGAGCTCTGACATGAGGTTTGCAGGCATGAGCTGGGTCTGTTAACTGTGATGCGGTTGTGATTGGACCAGGGAACTGGAAGTATTGAGGGTGGAGTATATCTGTTTGTGTTTAGGAGTTGATATGGGGAAAAGACCATGTTAAGTATGCCTTTTGCACGTGTGTGGGAGGATATTAGCTGTGTGAATTGTAGGTCTTTCATTGTTTCAAGGAAGGCTGAAGAGTGGGTGGTGGCAGATGGGAGGTTTAGGTCTCCAAGTAGGATGAAGTCTTTGTTGGTGGATGCGTGAGAGCAAGTTTCTTCCAATAAGGTGGCGAGTTCTTCAGCGTTGTTGTGAAGGGATCTGTATGCTAGGAAGATGGAGAGGTAGCAGTTTGAGATTGTGATGATGTCAAGGTTGGGGGTGGAGGTATAGTTTGTGGTGTTGAAATTGAGACTCTTACTTGTGAGTATGCAGACTCCGTCTCCTCTGCTGGACTACGAGGGCAATTGTGGATGTTGTGAGTGGTGGTGTTGAGTTGGCTGAGCAGGATATTATCATTTTCAGAGAACCAGGTTTCAGTGTTGCATAATACATCTAGCTTGTTGTCTGTTATGCAGTTGGATAGAGTTTGAATTTTGTTCTGGGCGGGTCGTGCATCAATGGAGGCAAATTCTATGGTGTTGTGCAGGAGCATGGTGTTCTTTTGCTTAGAAGGTGGATTGTTTGGAGCTACAATATGTATCTTGATGAGGTACCCATATTTTCTGTCATGATGAGAATTGGGTGCCATAGGTTTGGTAGCTTATTGAGTGGAGTGTGCATTATGTGGGTAGGAGAATGATTCATTGTGAGCACTGAGGTCTGGGATGGAGAAAAGAAAAATTCACCTAGGATGATTAACCAGTAGAGTGAGTGAGTCATGTTGCTGTGTCCAAAGGGAGGATGTCTTGATGCCTTGTTTCTTGTGATTGATAGGTGAGTTAGATGAGATCGTTAGGACATCTGATACTCAAGTTTGGCACACAGTTTTCTTTACTTGTAAGGAAGCATTGAGGCAGTTGATTGGATGATTGAGCTAGGAGTCTGGAGACTGGAATTGTTGGCAGTCAGGTCAGGTTTGCTTGTTTGTGGATGAGGACGCCACTGACACCAGACCTGATCGGCGTCGGGGAGAGAAGTGGGAAGGTAAGCTCCTCCTGCTCCCCACTGTAAGGCCAAGCAGGCCATTTCCCAGGACTCTTTAAATTACAGCACTGGCAGGTGCACGACCAGAGGACCCCACCACCACCGGATCTGATCGGCATCGGGGAGAGGAGCGGGAAGTTAAGCTCCTCCCCTTGCCTTGCTTTCTTGTCTTGGATTCTTGTCTATGGAAAATTGCAAAAGTGAGGACTGCTTCAACTTACCTGTTGCACTAAAGACTTATGAGGTCATTTTAGAAATATTTATACATTTAAATAGCAACTTTTACATGTACAGATCACATACACGTGCAGTGATTCTAGAGAGCCACTATCTGTGTGGGAATATTCCCTGGGACACAGAGATTTCAAGTGGGCAATGTAGGATGTGCTTTTGAATAGTCCAAAAATAGATGTTTTTTGTCTGTGCACCAAAATTTCTCCACTGACTTTTGCACCTGCTCCAAAGCAGGCACAAGTGCTAGCTACCAGTTGAAAACTAAAGTTTAAACCAAGGAGCGAACGCAAAACTATGTCAACCCTGCTGATTCTCCCTGGCAAACATCTAAGCCCCCCACCACCAAACCCGCCTGGACATCTAAGGCTCCCTCCTCCAAATCCCCCCAACATTGAGTACAATATCCTTTATCTCCCTGACATGATCAATAAGGCCCCCATCCCCTTGAAACCACCTATCATGATCAATAAAAGCCTCCTGGTTGTTACCAGGGGTTCCTTTGGTGGCTAATGAAGGGCAGGAGTGATTCCCAGATGCGGCTGCTTCATTGACATTCTGGGTTCAAAATGGAATTTCCGACCCCCTAATAGTAGTCTGATGATACTCACTAGAGGCCAAGCTGCATATCTTATTTGGCAGCTTTACCCCTAGTGTTGTACTGCAAGACTACCACTAAATAGTCAGAGGTTCCATTTTAAATCCAGGTACAAATGGGGCAAGAACATTCTAGAATCATTCTTGCCCTCTCTAGCCACTAGAGACACTCCCTAGTGATTGCTGGAAGGAGGGATTGAGACTGTTTTTGTTTTTCTCCATGGCTTCTTTAAGGGAAAGCACGCATAATTTGACACCTGCTATTTGCGTTGCAGCAGCCAGGAACCTGCTAAATCCTGGCTGCAGCAAAGCAAATTTGTGGGCTTAGGATGCTATTAAGTCCATGTTTTTTATCCAGGTTTTAAAAATGGCTGCTCCCGCTGGATATGCCAGTGAATACCTGTGTATTTGCTGGTGTCCTATCTATTTTACAAAAGGTTCAGTGTCCAGCAGAGCCGTTTGTAAAATACAGGGGCTATTAAAATTTACCTTTGAACTGCACTGTTATTTGCATTCATCCTCCCAGTGACCACCTACATCCTAGTCAGGGTTCTGGACAGAATAATCCACCCAAGAAAGTACATGACTGATAGAAGTACTGAGCCATAAGTTTGAATGCTCACAATAGTAAAGAAAAAACATCAAAAGTGCTAAAACTGCTTTCCTTTTTTGCCCCTTGGCAAGAACTTAGCAGTGACCAGGTTTGAGTTACTTTGCCCTGCTTGCCTGTTAATTGGACTGTTTGCTATTCTAGAGCTCATGTGCCACATTCCTGGTTTTCAGAGCTCAGAGGTAATTAATCTTGAAGTCCTGTGTTATTCTCTGGTCTCATGCCTTGTTTATCTGAGTCATGGTTTGCTGGAGCCCCTGATCAAGAAGTGTTTTGAGACTCAGGGAGAATCTCGGGGAAATGGGGGGAAGAGGGAGGGGGGTGATATTCAAAGAATTTATGCTCCTAACTTTGAGAGTTATACACCTAAATTGACCTCTTTGAAAATTTACTAGGGTTGAGTGCATAAATTTATATTCAAAGGTGCCCTTCTACTAAAAGGTGCTAAGGTGTTGCACCTAATATGGCAATAGAGCAGAAACTATGGCACATTAGGAGCAACACTACTGTGTTATGTATAGGGGGCGTGGAAAGCATTTCCACAGCAGTTAACATGGAGCCCTGTCCACCAATTAGTGCAGATGCACTTAAGTCTACTTATTGAAGTGGCGTTAGATGATCTCATGCTAATGCAGTTAGCACATGGTGTGAACGTATTCTAACTGTGCTGAGCTCACCATGCCAACTCTCTGCCCCAACCCACCTACTTGTGGCCCTGAAACGAGTTGCACAGTTAGCATGAGATCATCCTGCGCTACCTGTCATTGTCCTGCACACACTGGCAAAGTGTATCCCAGTAAGTGCCAGAACACCTGCCGCCAGCTAGCACTGTATTAAAAGACCCCCAAAATGTCAATGAACTTCTAAATTTAGGAGTATAAAGAGTGGGTGGCAATCGGGCAGGTTTAAGGTGAGAAAAAATTTAGGAGCTTAGCACTGATTTTCTAGGCTCATAAAGTAGATTCATAAATTCAGGCATATGAATGGCAGGCCTACATTTAGAAGCCTAAGTTTTAAGCTCCTAAATGAAGATTAAGGAGTATATGTACTAAAGGTTAACACTCGTTAAGTAAAGTTAACGCTTGTTAAGTGATGCAATCCCTCACTTGGTTTGCAGTTTGTCGTGCTGTGAGTGCTTGAGTGCATCAGTGATGCTGAGGGCTAAGCTATCGGTAGTTTAACTACTGGCAGGGTCTCCCAAGATGGGCAGGTCTCAGCTGAGGTGCCAGACCAAGACAAACCACCCATCTGGGTAGCAGCAGAATGGGTAGTGTTGACGGCGGAGGATCACATTTTTGTGACAACGGCAACAACACTAAACTTAAACTGCACGGAGGAAAGGCCCGGCAATCAACTTCTGTATCTTGCCATGAAAACCCATCTGGGCAGCAGCAGAATGGGACAGTGTTGGTGGCAGAGGATCACAATATCTGTGACAATGGCAACAACACTAAACTTAAACTGCGTGGAGGAAAGACCCGGCAATCTACTTCTGTATCCTGCCATGAAAACCCAATGGATAGTCACAACAAAAGAAACTGCACTATAGTGCTAGAACATGAGACCCCCAGGTAGGAAGGCGCTCAACTAGCTACTGGGGAAGAGCTGAAGACTTTTCAGGGTAAAGCCAGCATTTATTATGTAGTTCGATCAAAGCCCTCGGGACGTCTGACTGCTGATGTAGATGCACATGAAATGAGAGTCAGAAGCTCTAAAGATGTCTTACATATTGGAAAATGGAACATACAAAGCATGAACCAAGGGAAGTTGGAGGTGGTCAAGAATGAAATGGAACATGTACAATTTGATCTGTTGGGTGTCAGCGAACTGAAATGGACTGGCATCGGGCATTTTGCATCAGATGATCACATGGTCTACTATGCTGGAAATGAAAGACAAAGAAGAAATGGTGTTGCATTTATAATAAAGAAGAAACTTGCAAGAACTGTAATGAAATACAATGCATTCAGTGAAAGCTTAATCTCTATTCGTCTACGAGGAATGCCTATCAATACAACTATAATTAAAGTATATGCCCCAACAACAGCTGCAGAAGAGAATGAAATTGAAGAGTTATATGAACAAGTCCAAGCTGAAATTGACAGAACATGCAAACCGGATATCCTGATAGTCATGGGTGACTGGAACGCAAAGGTTGGCAACAAAAAAGAAGGCAAAGTGGTTGGAAAATATGGACTTGGCAACAGAAATGAAGCTGGAGAAAGACTGATATAATGCTGCAAGACCAATGATCTATTCATCGCAAACACCTTCTTCCAGCAACACAAGCGGCAACTGTGCACATGGACTTCACCCAATGGATTTTACAAAAATCAAATTGACTACATCTGTGGAATTCAACAATGGAAAAGCTCTATAACATCAACAAAGACAAAACCTGGAGCTGACTGTGGTACAGATCATCAACTACTAGTATGCAAACTCAAGCTAAAGTTGACAAAGAGCAAACCACTCATGAATGCAGCAAAATATGACCTTGAGAATATACCACAGGAATTTAAAGACGGCCTGCAAAATCGATTTGCTGCTTTAGATACAAATGACAGAGCTCCAGAAGAGATATGGAATGACATCAAGAAGGTTGTGTTGGAAGAATGTGAGAAGTCTCTACAAAAGGTGAAAAAGCAAAAATTGCTAAAATGGATGACGGAAGAAACTCTGAAAATTGCCTAGAAACACAGAGAAGCTAAAGCCAGAGGAGAAAGAAAGACAATCGGAGAACTCAACAGAGATTTCCAACGTGCAGCAAGACAGGACAAGGAAAAGTACTACAATGACAAATGCAAGGAAATAGAAGTAGAAACTATTAGATGAAGAACAAGACTGGCTTTCCTAAAGCTACGAGAGTTAAAGAAAAAGTTCCAGCCTCGAATTGGAATGTTACAAGATGCCCAAAGTTCTATGTTGAATGATGCTGAGAAAATCAAGAAAAAGTGGAAAGAATATACAGAGTTTTTATAGGATAAAGATCAAGTGGACCAACAGCCATTTCAACCTGTACCTTATGATGCGGAACCATTGGTGATGAAAGAAGAAGTCGAAGCAGCACTGAAAGCCTTATCAAAGAACAAAGTACCAGGCATTGATGACATTCCCATAGAAGTATTATAGCAATCTGATGCAGCTGTTAGCGTACTTACAAGGATCTGCCAAGAAATTTGGAAGACAACATCATGGCCAACTGACTGGAAAAGATCTGTGTTTATACCAATACTAAAGAAAGGTGATCCAACTGACTATGGAAATTATCACACAATCACTCTGGTCCCACATGCCAGCAAGATTCTGCTGAAGATTATTCAGCAGAGACTACAACCATACCTGGAACAAGAACTGCCTGAAGTGCAAGCAGGATTCAGGAAAGGGCGAGGAACGAGAGACATCATCGCGGATGTGAGATGGATCCTTGAAAAGACTAAATAATACCAAAAGGATATCTATTTGTGCTTTATCGACTATAGCAAGACCTTTGACTGTATAAACCATGAGAAACTCTGGGCCATATTAAGAAGCATGGGTATACCAGAACACCTGATCGTTCTCTTGCACAGTCTGTACATTGATCAAGAAGCAACAGTTCGAACGGAACAGGGAGAAACAGAATGTTTTAAAATAAGCAAAGGTGTAAGACAAGGCTGCATACTTTCCCCCTACCAATTTATATGCAGAACAAATCATCAGAGAAGCAGGATTGTATGAAGACTTCAGAGGTGTGAAGATTGGTGGAAGACTCAACAACCTTCGCTATGCTGATGATACCGCATTACTGGCTGAAAGTGAAGATGATCTGAAACATTTACTTCTCACGATCAAAGAATATAGTCTCAAAATGGGCCTGAACCTTAATGTAAAGAAGAGAAAGATCATGACAACTGGCAAAATCAACAAGTTCATCAATGAAGGAGAAGAAATAGAAATCGTGGACAACTTTAACCTATTTGGATCAAGTATCAATAAAGAAGCAACAAGCCGTCAAGAAATCCGATGATGCATTGCTCTTGGCAGAATGGCTATGAAAGACCTAGACAAAATTCTTAAGAGCCTGACATCAGTACCTGGAAAAATGGTAGAAACCATCATAAAGAACAAAATTACTCAGCATGTAGATAGTCATGGCCTAATGGGAGACAGCCAACATGGCTTTAGACAAGGAAGATCTTGTCTTACTAATCTGTTATGTTTTTTTGAAGGTGTGAATAAACAGGTGGACAAAGGTGAGTCGGTTGATATAGTGTACATAAGAACATAAGAACATAAGATATGCCATACTGGGTCAGACCAAGGTACATCAAGCCCAGTATTCTGTTTCCAACAGTGGCCAATCTAGGTCATATGTACCTAGCAGTTTCCCTAAGAGACACAAGTTCCCCAATGCTTGTACTGGGTCAAGCATTGATATCTTCGGTCACTTCTTAATAATGGTTTATGGACCTTTCCTCCAGGAACTTGTCCAAACCTTTTTTAAACCCAGCTACACTAACAGCCTTTACTACATCCTCCGGTAACAAATTCCAGAGTTTGATTACACGTTGAGTGAAAAAATATTTTCTCTTATTAGTCTTAAATAGTTTACCCTGTAGCTTCATTGCATGTCCCCTAGTCTTTCTATATTCTGATAAGCTTTAGGCTGTTCTATATTCTGATGAGCTTTAGGCTGTTCTTTGTGATGATCAAGACTCCTTTCCTGTGTGTGCGTGGACAATTGAAGGCCGAGTGAGTGGGGGGTACTAACTGGTTAAAGATCACGTTGTCGGCCAAGTTTCTTTAATGCAAAGAATGTCAGGTTGCTGTGCTTCTATGTGGTCTGCTATGGTGCTGATCTTGTTTCTTATTGACCTGGCATTAATGAGTTCTATGGAGATGGGCAGAGGCATGTTGGAAGTTCTGGGTGTCTTATGTGAGTGAGGGTGGGTGTCCACTCTATCTTTCATAAGACTCCTTTGTCTGGGACTTTTGCGTGTGTTTTGACAAGCTTCTTGGAGGGGGGGGGGTATATATCTGTGGTAGTGTAGGTAACCACAAGGTGTTTGTGCAGACGTGGTGGGTGCTGTAAAGGCAATTCTGTGGTACAATCACACACCTGAGTGTAAGTAATGACAGAATTATACGTAACCCACAAGTGGAAAAGTTCCCACCATTTACACCGGCAGGCGGGACTATCTCTAAGCCCTGCCTGGTGTTACATGACTCATTGCAATAACTCCAGTCAAGACAGAAGAGTTTAAAATTGGCCGCAACTTTATTCTTATTATTTACAAATGCTAACACCAGAAAAGGGGGTGGAGACCTTGCTGGGTCACCTGAGCCAGTGAAAAGTGGATCTGCTGTTTTGAAAGGATGCTAGCTGCCATGGCAGGGGGCCACCCACCAGGCCACACAAGCTAGGCTGAACCCATGCCCATTGTATGTCTGGACAGTCTCGTGGGCCGCCTATATTGGGCTGGTCACCATCATTACAGGGGACTCACTGGGGTGCCCTGACTTGCCTCCAAGCTAGGGTACCCTGCCCTTGATTCAGTGTTCATTTGCCAATTTATTGCTTGGGTACTGCCAAGGACATGGGGAAGCTTTGCTTACTCTGTGTCCCCCATTGAAGAATCTCAGCCTCCACAGGCAAAGATGGTCATTTGTTCATGGTGCTCGCATGTTGATAGCCTGAATAGCTTTCAGTGTTTCTTGGACATCATTAAGAAATAGGTCCATGCTTATGTTAGATAGATAGATTTAGTCCTTCCGGAAGTAGCTGGGGATAGGATGGTGAATCCAGTCATGCCTAATCTGCATTCATTGGCTGTTTACCTTTTTCAATTTCCCATTCCAGAGCTTTGTACCTACCCACTTTTTCCTTGGGATCAGATCTGACAAGATGATTAGTGATCATGGCATGTGCATGGCAATCTAATGCATGTCTTCCTGAACAAGGTTGATTAAGAACATAAGAACATAAAAAAGGCCATACAGGGTCAGAGCAAGGCCCATCAAGCCCAGTATTCTGTTTCCAACAGTGGCCAATCCAGGTCACAAATGTCTGGCAGGTTCCCAAAAAGGTACATAGGTTCCATAATTCTTGTCCTGGGGTAAGCAGTGGATTTCCCAGGTCCACTTTAATAATGGTTTATGGACCTTTCCTCCAGGAACTTGTCCAAACCTTTTTTAAACCCGGCTACACTAACAGCTTTTACTATATCCTCTAGTAACGAATTCCAGAGTTTGATTATACATTGAATGAAAAAATTGTTTCTCTTATCACTCTTAAATGGGTTGCATTGTAGCTTTATTGCGTGTCCTCTAGTCTTTCTACTTTTGATAGCATAAACAACCTATGTTTAACAGTTCTACTCCATTCAATAATTTATAGACCTCTATCATATCTCCCCTCAGTTATCTCTTTTCCAGGTTGAAGAGCCCTCACCTTTTAAGCATTTCCTCATAGGGGTATCCTTCCATCCCCTTTACCATTTTGGTGGCTCTTCCCTGTACCTTCTCTAATTCTGCTATATCCTTTTTTAAGATATTGTGACCAGAACTGCACACAATATTCAAGGTGAGGTTGCACCATGGAATGATACAGAGGCGTTATAATATCCTCAGTTTTATTCTCCATTCCTTTCCTTATGATTCCTAGCATTCTATTTGCTTTCTTGGCCACTGCTGCACACTGGGCAGAGGGTTTCAACATATTATAGACGATGACGCCAAAATCTTTTTCCTGGGTACCGGTTCCTAGTGTGGAACCTTACATCGTGTAACCATAGTTTGGGTTGTTCTTTTCAAGGTGCATAACTTTGCACTTGTCCACATTAAATTTCATCTGCCATTTGGATGTCCAGTCTTCCAGTTTATCAAGGTCTTCTTGCAATCTTTCACAATCCTCTTGTGTTTTAACAACTTTAATTTTGTGTCATCTGCAAATTTGATCACCTTACTCGTTATTCCGATTCCCATGTCATTTATGAATATGTTAAAAAGCAGCGGACCCAGCATAGATCCTTGGGGTACTCCACTATTCACTTTCTCCATTGATAAAATTGGCTATTTAGCCCTACTCTATGCTTTCTATCTTTAAACCAGTCCCTGATCCACAATAGTATATTGCCTCCTATCCCACGCGTTTTTTATTTCACCAAGAGTCTCTCATGAGGGACCTTGTCAAAGGCTTTCTGAAAATCCAAATACACTGTATCGACCGACTCATATTTGTCTACTTGTTTATTCACACCTTCAAAAAAATATAACAAATTAGTTAGGCAAGACCTTCATTGGCTATAGCCATGTTGGCTTTCTCTCATTAAACGATGACTATCTATGTGTTCACTAATTTTAGTCTTTATAATGGTTAGCTGTTTGAAAGATACATGTCCTAGGTTGTTGGCCCCAAGCTGTATTAAAAGAGCATCTAGAAAGGCTGTGGCTTGGAACTAGTCCCGAAGGAAGGGGAGAAGTTATGACCATTTCATGCCAGAGTGCCCCATCCAGATGAGATGCACACTGTGTCTTGCAATTCTGAGATATGTGCCCAAGAGTCACATGTATGCCCTCTCAGTTGCCTAGTGAATAAACAAATGGCTGATAATCCATTCAGTCCACCTCTGTCTAGGGCTTGGAAAAGAAACAATGTGTGACTGTTAGTATCATCCATATGTAGGCAGGTCGGTTGTTGGGATTCTTGCTAACACTGTTTCCCCCTGCTGGGGCTGGTCAATCTGTAAATCCACTTGTGGGCAGATATACAGGGAGTGGGCAATGGAACATCATCGCCCCCTTTACTTTATTGCTCCAGTGTGGCTGCACCTATGTAGAAGGAATGTGTGCCATATAGATTGGGTTGGCATCCCTTGGCTGGCAAAGCCTTTCTGAAGAATGCTTGAAAGTGAAATTGAATGAGGGGAATGGTGTCCGGGGGATGAGCAGCTGGTCTGCCGTACCTGGGGGAGCTGCCACATAGTGCAAATCGCATAAATGCTTTGGAATATGCCTCCCTATCTGCTTTTATTACCTGTTAGTCTGCAACACCTTAATGGAGTATTTGTAAAATGAGTCATGTAAAGTGTATGGCTGGTCCTTTAAAGGTGTACTTTAACCAGTTGCTATTCTGTAAGCACACACGTCGGGCCTATGGCATATACGTTTGGTATGGGCATGCAATAGAGCTTGGGCAAAGAGTGAGTGGGGTGCTAATCTACGCATGTAAGTTATAAAATAATATTACTTAGATGCTTTCTTTACAGATCTAGATTTAAAGCCTGTTTTCGGACACTTAGGGGTATGTTTACTAAACAGCGCTAACATTGCAGCGGCGATGTTATCGCGCGATAAGTGATGTTATTGCTCGATAATGGCACATTACCGTGCGATAACGTCATGTATCACACGATAACGTCTCCGGCGGCATTAAGGTGCACAGAGGGTGGAGTAAGGCTCCCCAGAGGGAAGAGATATGGGGTCAATGGGCAGAGAGTGGGAGGGGAGAGGCCCCAGGCACACTAAAGCTGTGAAATCAGGGTCTGAAAATTAACGCCACTGAAAACCTCGCGTTAGAGGCACATTTGCAGGAGAGAGAAACCAGTTCAGTCAGCAATGAACAGCAAAGGCAGGGAGACCCAGATAAGTGATAGTAGTGATACACGTGCAGTAACAAAACATGCAAAAAACAGAGAGATAATGACGAGAACCAAAATAGAAATACAAAACACCGAGCTGGCTAATAGAAAAACAATGATAAACGGTAATCAACACTACTCATAAAGAATAAAAAGGAAGATGTCACTTTTGGAAGGGTCAATTCTGATTCCCCCTACAAAGTGAATATTCCAACATTGATAGTGTTGATGTGGGATTGCTGTGGTGTATATTGGGCAGCTTGCTTATGTGGCTTTCACATGTGCAGCAACAGCATAGTGCCCAAGTACGAAAGGGCACTACGGTGAGGCTGCAAATGGGGTACAGGGGGCTGCAGGCGGGACATGCAGTGGGGCAGCTGGGGCACAGGTTGGGCTAGGCAGATGCCTAGGTGACACATGTAGAAATGGAAAACCAGCAAGACAGCAACTGACCAAGGGCAAACATGTCCACGAGTGTGTGTCCCACAGTGTCCCAGGGGACAGTGCCCAGCAAGTACCCCAAAGGGCACATAAAATTGGCAGGTGGTGCCGGGGGGGGGGGGAGCGTGGATGTCTAGGCAGGCACCCCTACCCCATATCACGCACCATAGGCAACAGCCTACCGGCACACTGGATGGCCTGGGACTGTGCACCACCAGCACCACCGGCACAAGGGCATGTCAGCATGGTGGTGGAGGGGTGCTGGTGGCGGAGGGAGCAGTGGCATCTGCCCACAGCAGACCAAGGCCAAGCCCTGTTTAGGTGGGTGCCGTGCACTGCAACAGACAAGGTCTGTCTGACGAACAGTCATGGTATCCCCAGGGAATGATCTGCCTCTGTGACAACAGTTTGGTGCAGTACACACAGCCAGTATATTCAGGGGGCAGAGAGTCACAGGTTCAAGTCCCAGCCGTGGCTCCTGCAGACCATGTCCCTATATTTTACCCAGTACTAAACCATGGTAACAAAGATGGAACCTTTATTGCAGATAAAATAAACACTCCATAAACGCCTATATTTTACCCTACAGAGCACATACACAATAAACATGTGCAATCCCTAGAGCAGTTTCCAAACTGCAGTCCTGGAGGGCCAAACACCATTCAGGTTTCATGCTGTCCCTAATAAATATGCCTGTGATGCATTTGTATGCACCACCCCCATTGTATGCAAATATAGCTCATGCATATTCATTAGGAGCAGCATGAAAACCCGATCCGTGTTTGGCTCACCAGGACCGGAGTTGGGAACCTCTGCCCTAGAGCAGCGGCCAACAGGGGCACAAACACCCACACCCACAGACTCCACTAACCAACGGCTCATGGAGAGTCAGGCTGTTGGGCCCTGCGCAGAGCAGCATCTACCAATACTAGTACCTGCATACCTTAGCAATGCCGTCTTAAACTTGGAAACACATTCCACATATATCAAAAAGTTGCTATAATTAATGTCAGATAACAAATCCTAAGTTAAACACGATTTATTGACAGGGATTCATCATAGCAACCTTTCTGATATCTGTGGAGTGTGTTTCAGTGTTTGTTTCTGACAGTGTTTACCACCCCGGGGAGAGACCCGGCTGAGACTTTAACTCGGCCGGGCACAGGCAGGCGCCCGGGAGCCAAGGGGTTAACCTTGGCGGGGGGTG
Source organism: Ichthyophis bannanicus (assembly GCA_033557465.1). Lineage (NCBI taxonomy): Eukaryota > Metazoa > Chordata > Amphibia > Gymnophiona > Ichthyophiidae > Ichthyophis > Ichthyophis bannanicus. Next base: position 1,252,015,166 of record CM066031.1, on the reverse strand, counting down.
GGAGGGGCTGGGGGGGCGGGCGGCGACACCAGCCTGAATATAGAGCAAGGGCTGGGCACTGCTCGCCCTCTTTCCCCCCCAGCGGAGCGGTGAAGACGCCGGTCAGTTATCATACCTGCAATCTTCCGGACTCGTGAAAGACCGCTCGGAAATCAGCGGCAATAAAAAGACACCGATCGCGTTTAGCGGAGCCAGTGTGCGGCAGAGGCACAGGATAGTTGCGGGACATAATCCAGGTGATATAAAGAAAAAATAATAATAAAGAAATCCAATAAATTTTGGCGTAAGCCGGGAAAATGTGCGCTAGCAGAGCCGGGCCTGCCCCTCGTTGTTGATTCCCCGGCAAGCTGCTTCGCTACGGGGAGGGCCTCTCCTGGTACATGGAGCCTGAAGGCCATGTGGCTTTGGCCACGTGGCTGGGGGCCCGGCCATATGGGGGGGGGGGGCAGGAGGTCTATGAGCCGTTTCCGGGAGGTAGCAGACAGGAGGGACAGCGTCCCGAGCCTTTTGAAGCGCTCAAAGTGAAAGCGGAAGCTGAGCACTCGCAGAGCTGTGCATGCCCCTCCTTGTTGATTCCCCGGCACGCTGCTTCGCCACTAGGAGGGCCTCTCTGGGTATGTGGAGCCTGAAGGCGGTGGTTTTAACGTGGGGGGGGGGGGGAACTTAGAACAAAAAGCGCGCAAAAAGATTCCATGTGGCTTTGGACGCGTGGTTGGGTGCCCAGCCATATGGGAGGGCTAGGAGATCTATGAGCCTGTTCCGAGGGTCGCAGACAGTAGGGGCAGCGTCTGGAGCCTTCTGACTCGCTCCAAGGAAGAGCTAGAGTGTCGGCATGATGTGTGAGGCCACAAAGGCCATCCGGAGCCTCATGGGCAGGCCACATGGGGGTGGGGGGGGTGGTGCCTGAGAAAATATAGGCGTTGCAACTGCATGTGCAGCAGGATATTTCTGTTTGGGATTTGGAGGGATATACATTGGAGGGATGGAGCTCGTGCTCAAAAAACCCCAAAAAAACATAAAAAGAGAGAATGAAATTTACAACTTGATAAGAATGTAAAGGGGATGGAGAGAGACATTTTACTGCTAATTGTGATACCTAAAGCAAGCACTTGCTGCTATCTGCTGGCAACTAGTGGCAGGACAGTAGGTGTAACTACACAAAGATGTAACTTAAGGAGGGTATATATATTCCATGCACCCCTTGCCCACATAGTTAAAGAGGGGGCATTATCAATGTATTCTGAACTGAACCTACCAATGACTAAGAGACCAAATTGCCAAAAAAAAAAAAAAAAGAAAATTTTAAAGTTGGGTGACAAAGTTGGATACAAGGCATAGAGTGGAGTGGAGTGGAGTAGAGTGGAGTGGAGTGGAGTAGAGTGGAGTGGAGGAGTGGCCTAGTGGTTGGGGCAAGGTACTTCAGGCCGGAAGGTCAGGGGTTCAAATCCCACTAGAGGACAGCAACCTTGGGCCGGAAGGACTGGGGTTTCTAGTCCCACAGGTGCTCCTTGTGGTCTTGGGCAAGCCACTTAACCCTCCATAGCCCATGTTCCCTGTAAAATAGTTATCTCCAAGTTATAATGCCCTGTTCAATGTAATTCCAGTTTGTTCAATGTACACCGCACTGATGCAGAATAGCGTGGTATATAAGAGAATATAAATAAATAAATAAATAGACTGCTGTGGGGCAAGCATGATAACGTGTGCTCTATCTCTCCCCCATTGTTTGTCACATAGTAATATTTCACGATACAGCTATGCCACGGAAGGTCAGCGCAGAAAGCCAAGCACCACGCGGAGCGGCGAAAGGGAAAGAGACACGCGCAGCATCTGCAAAAGGAAGGAAGGAGGTTGGAAACGCATCTCGCAATAACGAGGTAGCCAGGACGACGCGATGAAGTATACGTGCTGCGACACAACAACAGGCTCCGCCGCCTGCACAGATGACACCCAGTCCAGAACTGGACGAACTGTTTCGGGAGATTCGGCAGCAAGTGAATCAGCACGGTTTAAGCGTATTCAGACAGCAATTAAGAGCGGCCAATGCCAGATTGGACGAGCCGCAACCGGTGAGCACCATTAGGGACAGCACCAGCACGGCCAGCAGTAAGTCCAGGGGGGAAAAGGGGATACTTGGGTCTTTGTCTTCATCATCTGAAGAGTCCTCATCCGACTCGGAGGGGGAAGTATCACTTGCATCCGCAATGCAGACTATACTAAAAACATTTAACAAGAAGAAAAAGACATCCAAACAACAAAGTCAGCTATCACGTGTGTGGGTGGCGCGCAAGGAGGCACCCGCACGGGAAGTTAACCCGGGAGCTGAAGGGCCAGTCGGACAGACGACCCCAGGCTATACGGCGCCAATGGGCCCGGCTGCAGTTAGCGGGGATCCACGTTGCGGAGTGAGCTGGCTGGCCAGCACGGTGCAGCGGAAGATCAAAAAGCGCATCTGGCGCAGGGAATACATTGATATATTTTCCCTATTGATCAAAGACCATGAAGGGGAGGCGAAAGAAGCCAAGGACAAGGATAAGTACGGGGAGAGAAAACCCAAGATCACGAAGTCCATAAATAATTGGGTCTCCGCCTTCCATATATATATGAGTGTAGTCCTTGAACGGGAGCCCGAGCTGCACCAGTACTTAATAAAGTATCTGGACACCATCACCCAGGCGCATAAGCGTCTTGGGGGGTGGGCCTGGCTCAACTATGATATCAAATTCAGAAGCAGCCTCGCAGAGGATCCAACCATGACATGGCAACACCGGATAGTGGACATGTGGCTGGAGGAGATGGCTCCCAACCAACCACTGTGCCTCGAGGGGACGCACCAGTCCTTTCAGGCACCTCAATGGTGAACAAACCAACAAATTCTCGTTCGCAGAGCATGTAGGCAGTACAACGCAGGGAGTTGCACTTGGCGCCCGTGCAAATTCCGCCACGTCTGTTCCAGCTGTGGGGGCGGTCACACGTTGTCAGCGTGCAGAGTGGGTAGGGATACCAAACCATTTCGCCCAACACAGCCACGAGGGAGTGATTCCCATGGCCAGAACCCCCATCAGGCTTGAACAAATGCGTCTGTGGCTGAGGGCCTACCCGCTGCGCGAAAAAGCCCTGGCCATTGAGAACGGTTTTACACAGGGTTTCCACATTCCAGCCACGGTGACAACGCGGCATCAGGTGAGCCGTAACTCTCCTTCTGTTACAAAATTTAACGCAGTAGTCGAGCAAAAAATAGCAAAAGAAATCGAATTAGGGAGGGTTGCAGGCCCTTTCAAGAACCTTCCTATCCCCGACCTAGTAATATCCCCGTTAGGGGTTGTGCCCAAGAAGGAGCCCGGAAAATTCCGGCTCATCCACAACCTGTCATACCCAGAAGGAAACTCGGTCAACGATCACATTGATCCATCCTTATGCACCATGAAATATGCGACAATTGACCATGCGATTGATATTATACGGGAGCAGGGGTGTCATGCACAACTAGCAAAAGCTGACATTGAGTCGGCTTTTCGATTACTCCCGGTGCACCCGGACTCCTTCGCATTGTTGGGTTTCTACTTCAATGAGGAATATTATTATGATAAGTGTTTGCCCATGGGCTGCTCAATTTCATGCACATATTTTGAGCAATTCAGCACATTCATACACTGGGTGGTTGAGGACATAGCGGGTAAGAACACGGTCATTCATTACCTGGATGACTTCTTATTCATTGGAAATGAATGGAGCGATTGCCAAAGAATACTGAACGTATTCCAGCAGGTGGCACTAAACTTCGGAATTCCCTTAGCGGGTGAAAAGACATGTGGACCTACTCAGGTGATCACCTTCCTAGGCATCGAACTCGACGTGCAGGGACAACTATCACGCCTGCCTGAAGAAAAAATCATGAGGTTAAAGAATGCAATGCGAGACATGCAAGAACGCAAAAAAGCAACATTGGAGCAATTCCAATCGCTCCTAGGGCTGTTGTGCTTCGCTTGCAGAATCATGCCAATGGGGCGGGTTTTCTGCCGTCGCATAGCAATGGCAATGAAAGGGGCCACGAAGAAGCACCACAAGATTAGGGTCACAAAGTGGATAAAGGAAGACCTACGCATGTGGCAGCATTTTCTGCATTCTTTCAACGGCCTGACCTTTTGGCAAAAACACTCAGTTACCAATGCGGATATTGATCTTTTCACTGATAGGATAGGTTTTGGAATATATTTCAAAGGGGCGTGGTGTGCAGAGGAATGGCCTGCCGAGTGGCACTCTACGGGCACCACCGGCGACATCACGCTCCTTGAACTTTTCCCGATCCTGGCTGCCTTATACATATGGGCCCCTCAGTTGGGGAACAGGGCTATCACTTTCCATATGGACAACGTGGCGGTGGTGTACGCGTTAAACGGGATGCACGCCCATACTCAAGGTGTGGTATCGCTATTAAGACAGATTGTCATGTTGTGCCTCACATACAATGTAACCATCAGGGCAGAGCATATTCCGGGCCGGTGTAATAACCTTGCCGACGCTCTCTCTTGTTTGCAGATCTCGCTCTTCCATGCGCTAGCACCAGGCGCCGACAAGGTCAAAACAGCTATCCCAGAGAGAGTATGGGACCTTGGTCCGCCGAGGTTTGGAACCTTGTACTGAGGTCATTATCATCAAAGACCATGTGAAGATACCTAACGGCATGGAACGAGTTCCAGGCGTATTGCCAGAAGCGCAGATTAGCAGGTAACGAGCTCACGACGAAAACCATTCTGGATTGGATCCTATGGTCCAAGAATAGCGGCGTACGCAAATCAGCCATCAAGGCAAAACTTGCAGCCATCACGTTCTTTGCCAAAGCAATTGGCAGGAGCAGCCCAACAGCGGATTTCGTCATCACAAGAGTGATGAAGGGCTGGGGAACGGAGCAGCCGTGCACAATGGAGAAGAGGCGCCCAATAACTCACTTGATATTGCAGAAGCTGATAGCAGCTGCGGGTCAGATTTGTTTTAACGACTTTGAGACCAGACTCTTCAGATGCGCATTCTCATGGGCATTCTACGGAGCATTCCGAATAGGGGAGCTGGTGGCGCCGGCGAGCCAGGCGCATGCAAAAGGGGGCATTAGGAGGGAAGATGTTACCTTCCAGGCCGGAGCTCTGGCATTATATGTCCAGAAATCCAAGACGGATCCGGAAGCGAAAGGGGCACAGGTTGTGCTTCACCTGCTGCCGGGGGACCCGTCCTGCCCGATTAGAACATTCATGGAATATAGCCAACTCCGCCCGACAAACGCCGAGCAATGGCTAGTACATGAGGATGGGGCCCCGCTCTCGCGTTTCCAATTCACTAGGGTACTCAAACTAACCTTAGAGGCAGCCGGTGTGGAGTCGTGCTTATACGGTACGCACTCCTTCAGAATTGGGGCCGCTTCAACGGCGGCCAGCTTAGGCTTGTCAAGTGAGCAGATCATGAACCTCGGCAGATGGCGCTCCAATAGGTATAAACTGTATGTACGCCCGGTCTGATGCCGGACGTGCAAAGGACGCAGTTGTGCAAAATATTAAAAAAACAACAACAACAACAAAAAATTTTCATTACATCTTAAACAATGAAAATCGTGTTAACTTTTTAATACTGTTGTCAAGCAAATATGAGCAGCGACATGCCAATAATGTATTCTAATGTTGCACAAGTAGTTGATTGCTTCCATTTTATCAACAAACAAATAGGTACCAATGCGCATCGGGAGGCATGGATATGCGGCCACTCATTCGTCCATTGGGCCGAGAAAAGGACAAGGAACAGACCACAGGGACGTAACCTTGGCCTCCCGAAAGATGAGATAACAGTAACTTGGTTGGGTAGGAGGGGTATGGTATGGGACCAGCTGCTGCCACTCCTCCTACAGCGGAGGAGAGCAGTAGGACAGCCCTGGGCAATAATTGTACATCTGGGAGGCAATGACCTTATGGGTACCCGCAGTGTGGAACTGACAAAGAAAATGCAAAAGGATATATTAGCACTGCGGGATACCTTTGCGGCGACAGCCCTGGTCTGGTCTCATATCATACCCAGACGGGTGTGGAAAGGGGAATGGTCCCATAGAGCTATCGAATGAACAAGGCGCAAAGTTAACAAGTGGATGGCCCGTTTTATGGAATCAGTGAGTGGCACCAATATCATACATGACCTTATCGACGAAAGATGTCCGGGCTTATATCGGCCAGATGGGATACATCTATCAGATATTGGAATGGACATATTTCTTTGCGCATTGCAAGAAACACTGGAACAGTTATGGCAGAGATGCAAGTTGGCCACAGCGGCAGAAAAGGGTGGGGACCCCCTCAGCACGCGAGGAGTCGCGGCTGTGAGGGATTGGCGAGGGAGATAGGAACCACCCTTAGGAGAGAGCGCACAGCCCAGCCATGGAAGAGGGGGGAGCGGGCATACTATAATTAAATTGTCCCCCAACAGTACGCGAATGGAAACAGGAGCAGTGTCCAGAGGGCCTCCCCAAGCTTGCAAGGCACGGGAGGGAGAAAGGAAGAGCAACGTAGCCTTGCTCACGCCTTTGACGGGCCTTGAGTGGTGGCAGAGCGGGACACTGTGGCGAATGGGGAGGGAACACAAAAGGCGTGTTACGGCAGGCGCCCCTTCCCCAGAGTATGCCCATCAGAACCGGGAGGCAATGGAAAAAGGCTTAGACGGAAATTTTCCAGACATCATTGCCGGGCTTCATAGAAAGGAGGAGGGCGGGCTGTGCCTCTGGAAAAGGGGAAAACATACCAGTAGGTGTAAGGAATGAGTTATGTTATGCATTAATATTGTCAATGCTTGGTTTTCATGCTGTGGCCAACAGTTTTGGTATGCTGTTATTCCAAAAGTCATGTTGTAAATAAAAGCATTATTGGTCCGATCTGGTAAAAGTATAATATGTGGGCGAGGAAGGAGGGAGGGGGCGGGAGGGGAGGGAGGGGGGGGTAAGGGCTAGTGACCCGCGGCGGCCATACAGGTCGCCAGGCTGAGACCCGGCTGAGACTTTAACTCGGCCGGGCACAGGCAGGCACCCGGGAGCCAAAGGGTTAACCTTGGCGGGGGGTGGGAGGGGCTGGGGGGGGCGGGTGGCGACACCAGCCCGAATATAGAGCAAGGGCTGGGCGCTGCTCGCCCTCTTTCCCCCCCAGCGGAGCGGTGAAGACGCCGGTCACCCTCCCAGCCCACCCCGAGGATTAGGTACCGTCACGGCATGGCGAGGGAGATAGGAACCACCCTTAGGAGAGAGCGCACAGCCCAGCCATGGAAGAGGGGGGAGTGGGCATACTATAATTAAATTGTCCCCCAACAGTACGCGAATGGAAACAGGAGCAGTGTCCAGAGGGCCTCCCCAAGCTTGCACGGCACAGGAGGGAGAAAGGAAGAGCAACGTAGCCCTGCTCACGTCTTTGACGGGCCTTGAGTGGTGGCAGAGCGGGACACTGTGGCGAACGGGGAGGGAATACAAAAGGCCTGTTACGGCAGGCGCCCCTTCCCCAGAGTATGCCCTTCAGAACCGGGAGGCAATGGAAAAAGGCTTAGACGGCAATTTTCCAGACATTATTGCCGGGCTTCATAGAAAGGAGGAGGGCAGGCTGTGCCTCTGGAAAAGGGGAAAACATACCAGTAGGTGTAAGGAATGAGTTATGTTGTTATGCATTAATATTGTCAATGCTTGGTTTTCATGCTGTGGCCAACAGTTTTGGTATGCTGTTATTCCAAAAGTCATGTTGTAAATAAAAGCATTATTGGTCCGAACTGGTAAGAGTATAATATGTGGGCGAGGAAGGAGGGAGGGGGCGGGAGGGGAGGGAGGGGAGGGAGGGGGGGGTAAGGGCTAGTGACCCGCGGCGGCCATACAGGTCGCCAGGCTGTGACCCTAACAGTATTGAGTACCATAGCAATGCCTGCACTGTACCCAGGACTGGTTTGGCGGCCAGGGCTGCCAACCACCTCTATCCTTGCACAATGCTGAAATAGGTGTGGGAGTGTGTGTATGTCTATCCAGTGTTTTGTGGCTGCCTACACCTTACTGAGCCGCCAATGCTTGCACTGTTTCCAGTGTTAGCCTGCCAATGTGCATAATGAGGAGCAAGGTGCTGTGGGTATGGCCTGGACACGGTGGTCTGGGCAGGATGCATCTGCACAGGGCATAGGGCAATGGCTGGGAAATTGTAGTGCCCGACCACCACCTGCTGGGACAGGGTGGCCACAGCATGTCATGCCTGGAGGTCACTCTCACCCTGACTGAGTAGTGACCATGGCATGGCTAGGTTTCTTTCAAGTGATATCTATGAGTCCCCTTTTGTGGGGTCCAATCACTGACATACCTGCTTGGTGTGTGTGCTTACATCCCACTTTTGGGGGCACACAGTTCCTACACTATGTACTAGCTAGCAGACTGTCTGCAGTTAGCATGTGCATGGCTGGAACACCTTCAGGGTGCAGCGGGTGGAGACTGACTGTGCTCTCTGCTGGTGAATGTCAGATTGTGGTGGGGAGCAGCTGAGCTTTTCCTGGCCTACTGCCTGTCTTCCAGTGCTCTGGAGAGTGCCTATTCCCCAGCAGGACTGGGGTGGTAGTCCCCTCTACTGCCACCGATGTAGAGTGTGGATCTGTGGGTTGGAGATCCTTTCCCCCACCCTGACCCAGAGAAGGCGGGTTTCGTGGTGCTACATAATCCACTTTTGGGTCCACACAACACCCTTCTCCTATAACATGTGACCATGGCAACCACACCACACCTTATGAGGCACCTTAGGTTACGGCACTGTGAGGGTGTTTTTGCTGGCAGCACTCATTCAAATTAAAAGAAAATCCCTCAGACATCCTTATTAAATAACACCACCATGGGATTGAATTCATGACCTCTGCCTCCACAGTCATTGTTATAACCAGTGGGCTACATCTCTATAGCTTCTAACACAGCGCTGGCATGGACTTAAGGTTACCACGCGTTAATGAGCCAAGGCGCCCTCTATCGCGCAATACAGATTCTTGCTACCTTGCTGCCGGAATGCCCACTACCTTATATGGCATTCTTCACATTAACACTGCAACTAGCGCTGGTAACATTAAGACGGTTTAGTAAACATCCCCCTTATACTCCTATTTTATAAAGAGAAGTAGGCGCCTGTTGTTCTTTATAAAATATGCTCAAGAAAGGCACATTCTGGGTGCCTAAATCTAGGTGCTGGGTTATAAAATTACTCTCAATGTGTCTTCGTAATGCAAAGTCAACATGGCTGTCTTAAGGGAGCAACATAATCTAAGTAGGTCATATTACAATGTGGGACAGTCTGTTAGATTAATCATCATTGTTCTCTTATTTTTTAAAAATTTTCAGCCTTTTTTCTTAATTAAGGGCAATTAGCCTGCTGCTCAGTGACTAATAAACTTGATTCATCCTTATTCCCACAGGGTACCCTCCATCTTACTAATGTTTGACATTTTACAGTTTAATTAAGATCACCCTCTGAGCAGAAAAACAGTCAGAGCATGATAGATTTTCTTACCAGAAGAAGCAAACTAAAGGGAAACTCACCAGATAAGACATTGCTAGTTCTACTCCTGCTTTGAGAACATAAACTGTATTCACTGTGAAAATCCAAACAAACAGAGACAATGCACAAAGTCTATACCAGCAATTAAAAATATCTATACATGAAGAGTATGATCCAAGTTTCCTAACTGGCTATTAATCTTCCAATAAATCTGTGGGTTGCTCCACCGAAAATGGTAGATCCTCAATATGGAACTCCCTACCAATGAGCCTGAGAGCTTTAGAACAGTGTTTTTCAACCTTTTTTGTGCAAAGGCACACTTTTTTCATGAAAAAAATCACGAGGCACACCACCATTAGAAAATGTTAAAAAAATTTACCTCTGTGCCTATATTGACTATATATAAAGTAATTCTCTTGAATAGGAATCAAACACTCACACCAACCCCCCTCCCCTGCTGGTTCACACCAACCCCCCTCCCCTGCTGGTTCACTCACATCACCCCCCCCCCTCCACTGCTGGTTCACTCACCCACCCCCCTGTCACTTACTCACCCCTCCTGCTGGGTCACTCACTCACTTACCCCCCCTCCCCTGCTGGTTCACTCACACCATCGCCCCCCCCCCCCTTGCTGGTTCACTCACACCACCCCCCCCTCCACTGCTGGTTCACTCACACTCCCCCCCTTGCTGGTTCACTCACACTCCCCCCCCTTTGCTGGTTCACTCACACACACCCCCCCCCCCCTCTGCCCAAGCCGCTGCTTTTGCTTTGTACAGAGCAGCGGCTGCACTACACTTACATTGAAAAGTAAAGAGAAACTGTGTCAGGAGCCCTCCGGTCATCGCAGAGCCCGAGGAAGTGATGTCATGGGGGCGGGCTCCTCACAGGCTGTCTTTCCTTTTCAAATTAACTTTAGTTAATTTAGTTAATTTGAAAAGGAAAGACAGCCTGTGAGGAGCCCGCCCCCATGACATCACTTCCTCGGGCTCTGCATGATCGGAGGGCTCCTGACACAGTTTCTCTTTACTTTTCAATGTAAGTGTAGTGCAGCCGCTGCTCGGGACAAAGCAGAACCAGCGGCTGCACTGCTATAGGGAATCGCGATCGCGGTCGCGCCGCGGACTTCGTCACAAAACAGAGCAAAAAACCGGCTTTTCAATGGCCGGTTTTACAACTGTGCCGGCAGCCGGCCTGGCCATGGAAAAAACGGCCAGGCCGGCTGAAAACCGGCCGGTTGGCAACCCTAATTTGTGAGCCGAGGCCACATGTTACGGATGAAATTGGAATTTTTCCCACGGCACACCAGACAATATCTCACGGCACAGTGGTTGAAAAACGCTGCTTTAGAAGACCTCACAGACTTCCACAAAGACCTCAAAACATGGTTACTTATAGAAAGCTATGAGCATTCAAGCAACATCCCCTACCCAAACAGCAACACTAACATCACTGCCAACTAAATACACACCCATCCCATTCACACGAACAAATTTATTTCACCACATTAGTAAATACCTTTATGTTAAATGTTACCTCAACTGTACTGTCTAAATACTGTCACATAACTGTACTGTCTAAATGTTTACACGTACCCTAATGTTAAATGTAACCCTCCAATTGTGTTGTGACTTGACCACCTTGATTGAAGGAAAAGGTGGCATACAAATCTGTCTAAATTAAATAAAATAAATAAATAGATCCACACAGGCTTGCTGCTGCCTGCTTTATGAACTGGCTCTAGAAATATGCATCTTTTTAAATGGACCACTGTTTATACTGTAGCTACATACTGTTTATACTGTAGATACATACCTTCCCATGCCAGTATGTAACTATTGACTATATAGAGGCTAAAATTGACATGTACTTTATTTCATTACCGTATTTTTCGGACCATAAGACGCACTTTTTCCTCACCAAAAAGTTGGAGGAAAAGTGCCTGCGTCTTATGGTGCGAATAGAAGAAGTTTCAGTTTTCCTCAGACTGTCTTCTTCCTTTGTCTCGAGGTGCGCTCTCCACTGTTGGCAGCATGCGGCTCCTTTTCACCTCTGCCGCGGCTCCGGAGCACACTGGGAAGAGGAAACCGCAGCGGCACCCTTAACACCACCACTCACCGAGACGTTTGCTCACACCCAGGACCAAAGCCTCCAGACAAGACTCAACACTGCCGTTCTTCTCCTCCATCCCACAACCCTGCAAGAGTGAAGATCCTCTCCTCACACAAGTCAACGCCCCCTCTCGATGAGCTCACCGGCGTCCCCCCGTCATCAGGAGACGCGCGCCAGAGACCAGAACGCGCTCGGAGACCAGAGCCTCCACAAGACTCGTCGGCGGTCGCCGTCCTGACCACGGCTGGGCCCCGCAGCTTTCCTCGTGTGCTGAAAGAGAGAGACCGATAGGAAAGCAAACCACCAATTCCAGCATTCCTCTCCACCGGCTGCCACATCCCCTCTGTCGGCGCCACTGCCCATGCGAACGTCTGCAGCAGCTCCCGCCCAATAGGAAAAGAGATTGGGGAGGCAACGAGCCAATGGGCCACGACGTCCCGGGGGCGCGGCCCCGCGCCAGCTGCTGGGTGGCGGCGGTCCGAAGACGGCGGACGTGAACGGTGAAGCGAGAGTGGTTCACTGGAGCAAAGAAGGTACGGTATCCTTTCTTTCTGTCGTTTTGACAGAGAGTGACCGAAGGGGCAGAGAGCATCCAAGGCACAGTCAATTAGTGCCTCACGTAGTCTGAACATGGACCAGTGTAGATAGAAACCAGTGTGTACAGTGTTAGCGGTGCTTCTTTGCTGTGGAAGTAAATACCGGTAGTGGTTTCTTCTTGCGTGACATGCCTTAAATTAGCGCTACGTCGGTTTATGGGTACTATACATAGTACTATAGCACTTATGGAAAATGTTGCTTTTCAACCCATTAAAAAGTCTGCAGCTGTACTTGGTCAAGAGGAGGTCCTTTCGGGTGTCGGCATGTTGGCGACACCTGCAGTGATCACAATGGAAATGCTGTGGGAAGGCCTGGCAGCACTGAACACCTCCCTGATTAATGTTTTGGGGTCTGTGAGTACTGAGCTTTTGGTGGTTAAATTAACTTGTGCTAACCTCACTGGTGTCCAGGATGAACAAGTTGGGAGAATCTCCAGGTTGGAACAGGATGTTGGGCAGTTTAAGGACTTGGCTGCTGCTCACATTAAGGACAGAACTGTTTATATCAGCAAAATTGGAATATCTGGAAAGTCAGGTCCGTCGGTGTAACCTGCGGTTTCTGAATTTCCCTAGGTCTCCTTTGTTATCACCTATGGAGATGGTGAGGAAGTATTTTGGGGAAATTTGGTTCAGAATATTTTTTTCCTATTTTTCTCCTCTAAAAACCAGGTGCGTCTTATGGTCGGGTGCGTCTTATGGTGCGAAAAATACGGTAATTTGTACTTCTATTCCACCTCCCCCTCCTAAATATGGAATATAAAGCAGGTTATATGATCCAATAAATGCAGCATAATAAAATAGAGTACAAAATCTCTAGTATAGAGTGGAAAGGGCTACATTACATACTACAAAAATCTCGGGGGGACAAAATTAAACATATTTTAGCTGCTTAACAGATCTGTTAACTGGGTGAAATGTGGGTGGCACTAACGCGGTTAGTGCCGTTGAATTTTCCCACCTAACCCAATTAAATGCCCTGACGCTAATTGGTTGGTGATGGGACATTCAGAGATGGCACCCATCAGCTAGCTTGTCAGCGGCAATACTGAGCCATTAACTGGCTAGACAAAACATCTAAAGTTAGGACAGGTGAAGGCTGTCCTAACTTTAGGTACTTTTGCAATCCGGCCAGCAGATGAAATTGCGACTGACTAGATTGCAAAAATGCTATCCAGGCAAACTGGATATTCAGTGCCAGTCACCGGACAGGGCCCGGCATTGAATATAGAGTTTTAACTTAAAGTGGTGATAGCTAGCTGCTTTAACAGTGCTGGCTGCAGCCACTGAATATCCCCTCCCCCCTATGCCTCTTGCTGCAAACAGGAAGTCAAAATGCAAACAATCTACGATCTTATCAGAGTAACTTTGATATAACCACTAAAAAAATACAAAAAGCACTCCACAGCTGCCCATAAAAACTCATTTACAATTTATTGAGACCTTCAGAGTGGGCTTTCAAAGTGTAGAAGAACACTAACCAATTTCCCATAGCACCATCATCAGTCTCAATAATTGTGCATTTTAATCAAATTTTATATGAAACATATTTTTGAAATATTTCAATATTTTTTTAAAAACATATATACTTCAAAAATACAACTATTTTAAAAGAGAACCAGAACACCTATCTTCCGGAAGACAAACCTGACATGAATTCATGTTTCAGGCTCCAACAAGCATTGCTTCAGGGGAAGTTTCAAAACCAAAAACTCAAAGTGAATCATTCAGCGACAGCAATCCAAACTTCTTTCACAGTCGCTAAAAAACAGGAAATTACTTCAGAATTTATAAAGAGACTACATAGAGGCTAATCAGCATAAGAGGCAGAATACTCAAAAAACTGTTGACCATTCAATTTCTTGATTAAGTCCAGCTGGTGATACTGATTGTAACCGGTACATCCATTGTTGTTCATGCAGATTAAGTAATTGCTCCCGATTTCCACACTTCCAACGCTCTGGTACCATATCAATAAGTTGCCAGGTGAAATCTTTACTGTCATCAGAAAAATCATCAAAATGAGCTACCAAAGTCTGCTATAATACTCAGTTAGTTACACTTTAAGCTGAGGTTTAGTGTGACCTACATACACTTTTAGGCAAGTACAGATAAAAGCATAAATTACAAAACTCGATGCACATGAGGATCGATATTGATATATTTTATTAGTCCCAGGATGAATCTATGTAGATCCAGAAAGAGTATTCCTACACCACTGACAGTGTTGACACGATTCATGACTGCAATCTCCCAAATCTACCTTAAAAGAAGGGAGTTCCATCTATTCAGCTATGTTGCGGCCCCAAGGAAATGGTATAAGTGAGGGCTCAATTAATTCATGATGTATAGAAAATGCTTTCTAATGAGTGTGAATAAGATGAGTGACCTTATCAACACCATGCGAATAAAATAAAAGCACACAAGCTTTTTCACACTCCATACATTGTTTATAGAATAGCAGGTGGTCCCGCTGTACATTCTTGGCTCTGCGCAAAGCTTGCCAGACCACATAATCTGGGTAGCTCCTGCTGGCATAGACGTCACTGCATATCTTTAGCTTTTTCCAAAAATTGTTCAGTAGTGTCACAAATCCTCTTCAAATGCAGAAACTGTCCAACAGGCAAGTTCTTCTTTAAATGAGACGAATGGAAACTTTGAAAGCACAACAGATTTTTGATGGAATGTAGTATGTAATTCTTCATCACAGAAACATAGAAAAATGGCGGCAGAAAAAGACCACATGGCCTATCTAGTCTGCCCTTCCATATCAACCACTACAACAGTCCACTTTTTTCCTTTAGAGATCCTCTATGTTTGTCCAATGCTTTTTTGAATTCACATACTGTCCTCATATCTACTACCTCCACTGGGAGACTATTCCACATCATCTACCATTCTTTCCATAAAGAAATATTTTCGCATAAGAACATAAGATATGCCATACTGGGTCAGATCAAGGTCCATCAAGAAAATTACAGAAAATTGAACACATTATACACTCACATCCTAAAGCAAAAGTACATGCAATAAGTTATAAGAAAGCCACTCTAAAAGCTCACAGCCAAAATGTCCCTCACAAACAACCTCTACTTAAGAATACTATACATAAGTATCATAATAACATTAATTGCCCTCACCCACAGCTTTAACGACAAAAACTATAAAAACATTCCAATCATACATAGATTACCCCGAAACAACCTTCCCTCTGGTCATACAAATATAGGACTCCACCCCAAAACAAACCATCACAGACTAATTCACATAAACTATACCAAACTACCTCAACCAAGTAACCAGCACATCACTAAAAACCCAAAAACTTTATCATGCATATTAATAAATGCCAGATCTATGAAAAACAAACTCCCCATTTTTACAGACATGCTAAACGAACTAAAACCTGACATACTATGTGTCACCGAGACATGGCTAGCTGACACTGATACAGTTTACATAAACCAGCTAAATAACAACGATTATGACATATCATATACTCATAGAAACAACAAAACGGGAGGAGGTGTACTCATAATGACAAAAAAAGTCTTAAATGCAAAACCACAGCCCACAAACCTATCCTCTAATATCGACACTCTTATTATTAAAATTGGTAATCTTAGAATTTGTTTAATTTATAGACCACCTGACCACCAATCCGAAAACATGGACACCCTAATTGAGCTACTAAGCTCATCTACTGACCAACAACCTATAATATTGCTTGGTGACTTTAATCTCCCTTCCCTACCAACATCACAGTCAACCCTTTTTCTAGAATCAATAACGGATATGGAATTCCAACAAATAATATCCACAAAACACACATCAAAGGAAGCATTCTTGACATGATCTTTCTTCCTGAAGTACTACACAAGCAGTTCAACCCTGATTCACTTGAAAGCATCCCAATCCCATGGTCAGACCACCATCTTATTAAATTTAAACTCATCATCAATGATACAAAAGAAAACAGAGGCCTATTAAAAGATCTAAACCATAGATTTAAAAAATATAATGAAGAAGAATTCCTAGACTTAATAATTCCACACCTATCATCATCGCCTTCGGATCTGGATGAAGCGATCACAAACTGGCCTAAAACAATCCATAATGCCACAACTAACAAACAAACTAACAAAAAGAACTTTCACCCCAGAACCGGAAATGCGCCATGGTTTAATAACACATTAAAACAAATGAAAAAAGAATTAAGGAAAACGGAACTTAAGTGGCGGAAACTCAAAGATACCATATCCTATGAGTCCTATCACAACCAATTTAAAAAGTACAAGGATGCAATAGACAGTTCTAAGAAAAATTACCATGCAACAATCCTAGCTAATTCGCTAAACAGACCCAGGGAATTATTCTCTATTGTGCAAAATCTAACGAACAACAAACATAACTCTTGCAAGGATATCACGGAAATATCCCCCCAGACCTTGGCAAATCACTACATAAATAAAACAAAGCACCATCCAATCTTGCCAAAAACTACAAACTCAACCCAACACAATCACTTAGATAACTGGTCTAACTTCTACCCTATAACCACAGACATACTCAAGAACATAATACTAAACTTGAATACCACTATGTCTTACCTTGATCCTTGTCCAGTAACCTGGATAAAGAATTCCCTCCCAATTCTATCCCCATTCATTCTTCCAATAATCAACCTATCCTTAACAAACGGGTATCTATCACCATCACTAAAACATGTACAGATTCGCCCAATTCTTAAAAACAGCACTCTTGACAAAACATCACCTAGCTCCTACAGACCTATTTCAAGCATACCATTCATGGCAAAACTAATTGAAAAGGCTGTACTAATTCAAACGCAGGAATATATAGACAACTCAGTCCCCCTGGATGATCAACAATACGGTTTTCGCCCTCACCATGGAGTAGAGACACTTCTAACTGTTCTAATAGACACACTCGTAAGAGGGATTGATAACCCCAAGCAAGCGTTTATACTCCTATTCATTGACATCTCAGCAGCATTCGATAGTGTACACCATACTACAATGCTCAATAACCTTAAGCAAATAGGAATAAAATCAACAGTTCTAAAATGGTTCACCTCATATTTAAGCAATAGAACCCAAACAGTAAGAATAGGCAACAATACATCTAACACATACAAACAAGAAATTGGCCTACCTCAAGGTTCTGCTCTATCAGCCCTCCTATTTAACATCTATATAAAACAGGTCTGTAACATATTTAAAAAATTCAATGTATACTATCATTTGTATGCAGATGACATAATGATCTATATCCCTTTCACGATCCCTAATCTACCACTCCAATTACTTACAGAATGCTTCAATGAAATAAACAACTGGCTAAACAACAATAACCTCATCATCAATCACTCCAAAACTGAAGCCCTAATTGTAACCAAAAATCAATCATACTCTCCCTCATCACACATCAAACTTCAGGACCATGAAATCAAACTAAAAAATGAAGTACGATATTTAGGCGTTATACTGGACACACAACTCAGCATGAATACGCACATTAGAAACACAACAAAGAAAATATACTTCAAGCTCTTAAAGCAGCTACACCCTCTAATTCACATACAAGACTTCAAGAGAATAATACATGCAATAATAACTCCTCACTTTGACTTTGCCAACCTAACTCTACTAGGGGTGACTAAACAAAACATAAAAAGACTCCAACTAGCACAGAATGCAGCAGCCAGAACTATCATGAAGGTCCCTCCATTTCATCACATAACACCTATACTAGCAAATCTTCATTGGCTACCAATACAAAGCAGAATAATATATAAAACACTAATAACAACCTTCAACAATATGGCCCGACCTACCCTAAACAATCTCATATCTAAAGAACCAACTAATTACCAACACAGGAGAAACCAAACAAACAAATTAAGGACCCCAAAAGAATATATAAAAGCCAAAAAGACAACAAACAAAAAAGCATTCTCCCATGTGGCCCCCATTATTTGGAATGACCTTCCAGAGGAAATTAGATCAATAATTGAGATTAAAGAGCTCCGTAAGAACCTAAAAACACATTTGTTTATGGCACACTATGGTCTACTAACAAACTCCCCCTCACAACAAGAGAATGGATAATAAATGCAAGGCCACGGGGCAGGGTCCCGGCGGCCGATGGTAACCGGGTGCTCGGCCAGTGCGGGGGACCCTGGCCCACGGACGTCATCGGCGGTGGGGGCGGGAGCGCGATGACGTGTAGGACGCTGGTACCCTCGATTGGCTACAGCCGCGCGTAGGAGCGCAGTGGGGTTTGGGAGGCGGGAGGCGCGTGGCCTGGGGTGGGGAGGAGCCAGGAGTCAGCAACGGTTGCTGAAGCTCCTGCTCCTCCTCGGGGACGAGGCCGGCATCCCTCCCTCCCTCCCTATGTTAAGGATGTGGGTTGGGGGCTGAAGGGGTGTCGCAGCTGGGGGGGGCGGGATCCCGGAGGTTTCCGGGGTCCGGAGCCTTAGGCTATACTTGGGCCGGGGGCGGGGTGCCCCCGACCCGGACATCCCCTGGCTGACTTTTGCTAATTACATGGCGAGGTCGGGGAAAGGGGATTAGGAAGATTGCGGTTGGCATGACCGCGGCAGAAGCGGAGGCGGGGTCACCTTGCTAATAGCATGGCTGGTGAGGCATTGCTCTGCTGCGGGTCACCTTGCTAATAGCATGGCTGGTGAGGCATTACTCCGATGTTTGGATTGTTAAGAGGATTATTCTTGAACTGTAATGTTCGGTATGTTATAAAATTAATAAAGCTGCGACCGGTGCTTTTCCCAAGAGTGGGTTATGTGTGTATTCTGTGGGAAAGGAGGGTGGGGGCTAAATGGGGAGGGGGTAGGGGTCGACGGTTAGAGGGGCCCGGAGCACCGTGTCCGAGCTACCTCGGTTACATTACCTGATAGCAAAGATGCAAAATTGATATGACCTAGGCCAGCTTATCGAATAGACTCACACATTATGTACATAAGTTCATCATTAAACAAGGTCCTTACATGCATCATATAAGGTACACTTATCCTAATATTGTATATAGTTCACATTCTGTTTTTAAGGCACACATATCCTAATATTGTATATAGTTCACATTCTGTTTTTTGTAATTGTATAATTTCCACTGTTCTTAGACGTTCATTGTAAAACAGACAACTGACTGTTATTTTGTTGTTAAATGTAAACCGCACTTGATCTTTGGAAGGTGCGGTATATAAGCGACTGTTAATTAAATTAAATTAAATTAAATCAAGCCCAGTATCCTGTTTCCAACAGTGGCTAATCTAGGTCATACGTACCTAGCAGTTTCCCCAAAAGACACAGGTTCCACAATGCTTGTAATGGGTCAAGCATTGATATCCTGGGTCCCTTCTTAATAATGTTTTATGGACCTTTCCTCCAGGAACTTGTCCAAACCTTTTTTAAACCCAGCTACACTAACAGCCTTTACTACATCCTCCGGTAACAAATTCCAGAGTTTGATTACACGTTGATTGAAAAAATATTTTCTTTTATTAGTCTTAAATAGTTTACCCAGTAGCTTCATTGTATGTCCCCTAGTCTTTCTATATTCTGATAACGTAAACAATCGATCTACGTTTATCCGTTCCACTCCATTCATTTATTTATAGACTTCTATCATATCTCCCCTCAGCCGTCTCTTTTCCATGTTAAAGAGCCCTAACCTTTTTAGCCTTTCTTCATAGGAGTATCCTTCCATCCCCTTTACCATTTTGGTGGCTCTTCTCTGAACCTTTTTTAATAACGCTATATCCTTTTTAAGATACGGCGACCAGAATTGCACACAATATTCAAGGTACGGTCTCACCATGGAACATATAGAGACATTATAGTATCTTTTGTTTTATTTTCCATTCCTTTCCTTATGATACCTAGCATTCTATTTGCTCTCTTGGCTGCCATTGCACACTGGGCCGAGGGTTTTAACATGTTATCCACAATGACGCCTAAATCTTTTTCCTGGGTGGTGGTTCCTAATGTGGAACCTTGCATCATGTAACCATAGTTTGGGTTGTTCTTCCCTAGGTGCATAACTTTGCACTTGTCCACATTAAATTTCATCTGCCATTTTGATGCCCAGTCTTCCAATTTATCAAGATCCTCTTGCAATTTTCCACAATCCTCTTGGATTTTAACAACTTTAAATAGTTTTGTGTCATCTGCAAATTTGATAACCTCACTCGTTATTCCACTTTCCAGGTCATTTATGAATATGTCAAAAAGCAGCAGACCCAGCACAGATCCCTGGGATACACTACTATTCACCTTTCTCCATTGGGAAAATTAGCCATTTAGCCCTACCCTCTGCTTTCTTTTAACCAGTTCCTGATCCACAATAGTACACTGCCTCCTATCCCATGACTCTTTAGGTTTGCCAAAAGTCTCTGATAAGGGACCTTGTCAATGGATTTCTGAAAGTCCAGATACACTATATCAACTAACTCACCTTTGTCCACCTGTTTATTCACACCTTCAAAAAAACATAACAGATTAGTAAGACAAGATATTCCTTGTCTAAAGCCATGTTAGCTGTTTCCCATTAGGCCATGACTATCTACATGCTGAGTAATTTTGTTCTTTATGATGGTTTCTACCATTTTTCCCAGTACTGATGTCAGGCTCACCGGTCTGTAGTTTCCCGGATCACCCCGGAACACTTTTTAAAAATTGGAGTTATATTGGCGATCCTCCACTCTTCAGGTATTAGAGATGATTTTAATGATAGTTCACAGATTACTAATAGCAGGTCTGAAATCTCATATTTCAGTTCTTTCAACACCCTTGGATGTATACCATCTGGCCCAGGTGATTTGCTACTCTTCAGTTTATCTAATAGTTGTAATACATCTTCCTGATGTATCGATATTTCCTTCAATTCTTCCGCACCTTTAATTACCACTTCAGTCATGAGTAACATCCCTACTTCTTCCTCAGTAAAGACTGAAGCAAAGAATTCATTCAGTCTCTCCGCTATTGCCTTGTCGCCTCTTAGTGCCCCTTTAACCCCTCTATCATCTAATGGACCAACTGACTCTCTCACAGGTTGTTTGCTATGAATGTACTTGAAAAAGTCTTTATTTCGTGTTTTTGCTTCCGCAGCAAGCTTCTTCTCAAATTCTCCCTTTGCCTGCCTTATCAATGCCTTGCATTTGACTTTCCAGTGCTTGTGCTGTTTCCAGGTTTCGTCGTTTGGCTCTTTTTTCCATTTGCTGAAAGATGCTTTTTTCAAAACACTAATACCCTATTCCCGGTAAAACCAACCAAGTAAATAACTAACCCGGAAAATCCTAACACCGGTGAAATTAAGCAAATTATTTTTGTTGGAAGAGCCAACCCAGTCAAGGGGAAGAAAACCCCATACCGCCGTGGCAGATTCCTTTTTAATAAATATTTCTCTCTGACCTCACCTTTAAACCATGCTGGCAGTTTTTTGGACTTCCTTCCACTTTTCTTAAAGCTTGGAATACAGCTGAGGGGGCGGAGCCAGCAGCGATACAGAGTGGCTGTGTAGGAGATTTGCTCTGGTGGCTGCATTAAAATCCTGAGACTTTCCCCCTCTCTCCCGGCTTACCGACACTGTTTTATTGCTCTAAAAGCTTCCCGAACATGTCCTGCAATAAACCCACGAAGTTAGACTTCACGTTAAGTCAGACGGCTGGGACGAAACGGAGCAAGACAGACCCGCTCTCCCCGCAAAAGATGGCGGCTCCACGAGACTCGGAGGGATCGATGAAGGAAGTCTTAGGTGAGATTCGGGCGGTGAAAGAAATGGTTGCGGCGAGTGGCGATGTGATGACGCGAGTGCAAGAAGACCTGCAAGACATGAGGGCGCAGATGGAAAGATTAACCGGCCGCCGACTGGACAAGATGGATCTCCTGCTAACAGCACATGAGGCTCAAGCTGTGCAATGCCGCAAGGCCCAGAAACGCCTGGAGAAATTAGAGGCGGCCATAGAGGATCTTAGCAATCGCAGCAGGCGAAATAACATCAGAATTATAGGTGTGCCGGAGGGAGCTGAGGGCACTGACCTGATCGCATTCTTAGTGCAAGCGATCCCGCGGCTGCTGAAAGTGAGTTTGACGGGCCCCCTTGAATTTGAGAGAGCTCATCGCGTGCCGGCACACACAGGCCCGCGCAAACAGCAGACAAGGCCCATCATCTGTTGCCTCCTCCGGTTCCAGCATGTCTCTCAGATCCTGGCAGCGGCCCGGGTAGCCTCCGATGTCTCATATGAGGGTCGTAAAGTCTCTTTTTTTCCAGACTTTTGCAAGGCTACGACTGAAAAACGGAAGCAGTTTTTGGCGCTGAGGCCTCGCCTGCAACATCTGCAAGCGAAATTCGGGTTGTTCTATCCGGCCCGCTTCAAAATCACTCTGGATAATCATACCCGAGCTTTTGAGAGTCCTGCAGATGCAGCTCGGTTCGTGGAGGAACAGGAGGCTCTGGCGATGCAATGATTAACTTTTAATTTGTCCTAACCTGAGTTAGAATTGTGATGCACTATCCTGCCCGGCTGGTGATGGCCCTTAATAGGGTCCTATGCTGGTAGGTAGCGGGGGTGGGTAGTGTTTCATGTTGTTGTTGGGGCTAGTTCAATAACTGTGTTCACTGCAATGTATAAATGATTTACCTGATTGATACGGGATATAGAGGGTCTTGGTATCCTGGTTGTGCCTACAGTTCTGGTGGGGGGAGGCTTGGGACCTACTACCATATCTTGGTAGTACCGGTTTCAGCATTATGTAATCACGGGTCTGTTATTGTCCATTCTGTGGGGGGAGGGGGAAATGTCTATTTGGAATATTATGGCATTGTTATAGCCACTACGGCTGCTGTAAGCATGCTGGCTCACCCAATTGATGGTACCAGTTGCTCTATGGGGAAGCACCAGTCGCCTTGTAAGCCCTTCTTAGTCAGTCCAGGGCATCAGTCACCCTACTTCTGGGTTATCCAGATGTCGCCTAGTTGTAAGTTTTACATACTTATGCATAAATGGCCCCTTTAAAGTTTTTGTCATTAAACGTCAAAGGTATCATTCACCCAGCTAAGCGCAAGAAGATATTAGCATATGCTCTGAAACAAAGAGCAGACGTTGTAATGCTCCAAGAGACGCATCTTGCTACCAAAGAGGCTCTAAAGCTGGAACAAGGGAAGTTTGTCCTCGCAGCACATGCCCCAGCTTTGGGGAAAAAGAACGGTGTGGCGATATTAGTCAGGAAATCTATGGGAGCCCTTTTTCAAAAGCTCCGTTCAGATCCAGAGGGAAGATGGGCGGGAGTACAACTCACGCTGGATGGTCAAGTGGTGGGGCTTCTGAACGTCTATGCCCCTAACTGTGATAGTCCCAGTTTTTTTACAACTTGGCAGAACTGTTACAGGAGTATAATGGGATGCCTCTTATTCTGGGAGGAGACTTCAATATGGTCCCAGATCCACTAATCGACTGTAAACCGGCCAGAGGCAATCGCAAATCTAGAGCACTGGAGCTATTGACGTCAGTTATTTCGGAGTTTGGCCTGGTGGATATCTGGAGGCTTCTTCACCCCCTAGACAAGGATTATACTTTCCACTCTCATCCCCATGGCTCCTTCTCCAGAATAGATTTTTTCTTACTCTCCCGCGTGCTCATTCCTAAGATACGGAGCGCAGAGATATTAAGCACGCATATCTCCGATCATGCCGCCATAACTCTAGATGTGGATTCGCTGTTGCCTGGAGAGAAGGGCTCGGGATGGTTTTTCCCTAGAGCATTGTTAGCTGACGAGGCCTTTAGGGACTATGTACGACGGGCCGTTACGGAATACTTCGAGGTCAATAACCCTGCAGAAACTTCAGCCTGGGCATGGTGGGAGGCCTTTAAGGCTTCATTGCGGGCTAAGATTACCAGTTTCTCTATCGCTGCAAGACGGAAGGAGATGGCTGAACTTTCTGCTTTGGATCAGCAGATCCGTGCCGGTGAAAGACTGCTGCAGAAAAAAAAAGAGAGCTCACATATTGTCTTACATCTTCAAAAGCTACGCTTTCAATACAACTCTTTGTTAAGTAGAGAGGTCGCCCAGGCTGATTTTGGATCTTCCGCAAGATACTATTTTGGGGCAAACAAACCTGGGAAATTGTTGGCTACAAAATTAAATCCTCGAAAAGAAAGGTCCCGTATCGCAGTCCTTGAGGGGGATAATGGAACAGCGGTAACGGATAGCACGGGCATCGTGGCATCCTTCCGTAAGTTCTATAGAGCCTTATATACATCTGACGTGCACTGGAAGTTGGAGGAGGTGGATAGTTTCCTGGAACACATAGAACATCCTCGTCTAGGTCGGGAACAACAAGAGGCCCTGAGCTGTGAGCTGGCGCTCTGTGAAGTGCAAGAGGCCTTGATGAAAATGCAGACAGGCAAAGCCGCAGGGCCGGATGGCCTCCCGACAGAATTCTACCAGACGTTTGTCAAGGAACTTCTCCCACATCTGCTCACCTATTATCACTGTCTGCAGAAAACTGATTCCAATACAGGTGCCTTTGCGGCGGCCACTATTGTGGTGTTGGAAAAGCCTGGGAAAGACCCAAAGCAGGTGGGCAATTACCGGCCCATCTCTCTCCTCAATGCAGATTATAAAATCTACTCTTCTGCTTTGGCGAGCCGAGTCAATGCGGTTCTTCATTTGCTCATACATCCTGACCAGTGTGGATTTGTTAGTGGACGTTCGACTGCGGATAACGCCCGGCTCCTTTGTGATGTTATGGAAGTAGCGGAAGGATCACATCAGCCGTTGATTGGCTTATCACTCGACGCCGAAAAGGCATTTGACAGGCTGGAATGGCCATTCTTATTTCGTGCGCTTGAATGGTTTGGCTTTCCTGCACAATTTATAAACATGATCCGCGTCTTGTATGCCAACCCAACAGCAAGGATCCTCGCCAATCAAGTTCTCTCTGACTCCTTTCCCCTTTATAGGGGCACCAGGCAAGGCTGTCCGCTATCTCCACTGCTGTTTAATCTCGCTTTGGAGCCCCTCGCATTGATGGTGAGACAAGCAGAAGAGGTCCAGGGAGTTGTATTACGAGATCTCCACGTCAAACTTTCGGCATACGCCGATGATTTGGTCTTCTTTCTCCAACCAACTTCGATCCAACCCCTGTTACAGTTGATTAACGCTTATTCCGGCTTTGCCGGATACCGGGTGAATTGGGGGAAATCGTTGGCTTTTCCTTTATGTAGCCTTGCCACAGCGGATATGGTGCAACAATTCGACTTTAGGTGGGAGGCATCCTCGATAAGATATCTTGGTGTCCAATTCAGGGCTCCGCTCGACGAAACTCTTAAAATTAATGCCGACAAGATCAAGGAGATTGCCCGCACTTTCACATTGCAATGGACCCCACTCCGTCTGACTTGGTGGGGAAGACTGGAATCTATCAAGATGACCTTAATGCCTAAGATAAATTATATCTTAAGTATGATCCCGGTACTGCTTCCAGCTGCGGTATATAAAGAGGTAGAACGCATACTTGTCTCCTTCTTGTGGAGCGGAAAGACCCCCAGGATTGCCCTTAAGAAACTTAAAGCTCTCAAGCCTGATGGGGGGGTTTATTTTCCAGACTTCCTTTGGTATCACATGTCGGCAATTCTTAAGCAAGGCAGTCTCTGGGCCACTGCACCATTGTTATCTCAAAAACCAATGTGGCTCGAGCTTGAGGAACGGCTGGTTATGCCGGTCCCTGCATATCTCCTGATGAGTATGATAAGCCCTGACGAAGTTAAGGTGGGAAGAGTCATCACTTCTACCCAGAGAGCCTTTCAAAACCTGGCCCAAGTGTCTGACACGGCGAATCTTTTTTCACGGCAGCTCTCGCTCTGGCATAATCCACTGCTAAAGATTAACAAAGCTTCCTTTGCCTGGACCACATGGCAGAGTAAAGGAGTCTGGACGATAGGTCAGCTTTTGGAAGCGAACAGATGGAAGTCTTTCGGCGCGATTCAGGAAGAATTTGGAATTCCGGATAAAGGTTGCTATCAATGGATCCAGTTACGCCATTGTTTAGCTCAGGGGCAGAAGGCTCCTAATGATTTTTCTGAGGACTGGCCGCTGCACGATATTGCGGAGAGTGTAACTGCCCAGAGAGGCGGAATGTCCAGATTGTACAGCATATTCTGCTCCCACGGCTCGAAAATGGTGAGGGGACCTCAGAAGGTCTGGGAAGAAGAGACGGGTATCGTCTCGACTGAACTTGCTTGGAATCGCTTCTGGGGCCCCAACGTTCGAGTTGCTAGATCTGCTGCGCTAACGCAATCGTTGTTTTTCTTCGCCCATAGGGCGTATATCACTCCGACAAGGCTATCCAAATGGTGCAAAGACGCATCCCCATACTGCTGGTCCTGCACACAAGAACTAGGTACCCTTCGACACATGTTCCTAGACTGCCCATGCCTACAAGAATTTTGGGGGCCGGTTTGGCGCCGTATACAGCGAATATTTCATTTTTCTGCACCGTTGTCGTGGAGTATTGTGGGGCTTAGAGCTCTGATGGACATCCCTCTACTTCCCAAGAAGCATTTTTTTGGAGTTAATTTCATGTTGGCAGTGGCAATAAAGCAGATCCTTGGCGCATGGAAAGACTCTACAGCACTATCCTGGCATGCTTGGTGGCACCAAGTGTGCGTCTATAGTAAATATGAGAGAGCCTCCGATATGGCAGTTCGATCCCAGGGTGGAAAATGCCTGGTGGATAAATGGGCTGCTCTGGATGCCTTTGTAGGTCTGACTGGAGAGACTAATGATCCTTGAAGGGCTTGCAAGCTGGCTGACTGGTGCGGGGTGGAGGTGTGGGTGACGTTTTGGTTGTAATTGTTATTGTTATTGTTATTGTGGTTGTTATGGTATGTATATGTATGTTTTAAAATGCAAAATAAAAATTAAAAAAAAAAAAAAAAAAAAAAAAAGCTTGGAATACAGCTGGTCTGGGCTTCCAAGATAGTATTTTTCAACAACACCCAAGCTTGATGTAAGTCTTTAACCTTTGCAACTGCTCACATATTACTCCCGAGTCTATCCTTTTCACCCTCATTTTATGTCCCCTTGTAGCAGCGCTTTCTTCAATCAAAATAGGCTCTCCTCTTGTGAATTTATGCCGTGGAGGTATTTAAACATCTCAATCATATCACTTCTATCCCACCTTTCCTCTAAATTATACATATTAAGATCATTAAGTCTATCCTCATATGCTTTATAACGAAGACCACTAACCATTTTAGTAGCCACATTCTGTACCAACTCCAAACTGTTTATATCCTTTGGAAGGTGCAGTCTCCAGAATTGCACACTATACTCCAAATGAGGTCGCACCAAAGACTTATACAGAGTCACTATCATCTCCTTTCTTCTGCTGGCCATTCCTCTCCCTATGCACCCAAGCATCCTTCTAGCTTTCACCATTGCCTTTTCTATCTGTTTAGCTACTTTAAGATCATCAAACACAATCATGCCTAGATCCTGCTCTACACCCCCTATACTATATCACTCCCTTGGATTGCTGCAGCTTAAATGCATGACCTTGCATTTTTTAACATTAAATCTCAGCTGCCAAATTCAAGACCATTTTTCACGCTTAGCTAGATCCCTCCTTATGTTAACTACACCTTCCTGGGTGTCTACTCTATTGCAGATTTTGGTATCATCCGCAAAGAGGCAAACCTTACCCAACAGCCCTTCTGCAATATCACTAACAAAGATGTTAAAAAAGAATCGGACCAAGGACAGATCTTTGGGGCACACCACTGGTAACCTCCTTCTCTTCACAGCGAGCTCCATTTACCTGTACCTTTTGTCACCTCTCACTCAACCAATTTCTAACCCAAGCAGTAACTTTAGGGTCAATCCCTATGGCAGCGATGGCGAACCTATGGCACGCGTGCCAGCTGTGGCACGCGAAGGCCTTGCAGCTGGCACGCGTGAAGGTCCGCAGAAAAAGAAAAAGCGGGCTCTGGCTGCTGCCGCGGACGCGGACGCGGCAGCATGCAGTGTCCCGCGGGGCCCCCTCCGCCCGCTAAGCCCCTCTGCAAGGGCTTTCAGATTCGCGAGGGAGACAGCGTCTCCCTCGCGTCTCTGTTAAGCCCGCAGGGGCTAATGGGAAATTTCCCATCAGCCCCTTTAGACGCGAGGGACTGATGGGAAATTTCCCATTAGCCCCTGCGGGCTTAACAGAGACGCGAGGGAGACGCTCTCCCTCGCGAATCTGAAAGCCCTTGCAGAGGGGCTTAGCGGGCGGAGGGGGCCCCACGGGACATTGCATTCTGCCGCTACCGCGGCAGAAGCCAGACCCAGCTGCTTTTTTTTTTTTTTTTAATTTTGCATGGGGGGTGGGTTAGGACTGCTAATGGGCTAGGGGGGGGTTTAGGACAGCTAATGGGCTAGGGGGGGTTAGGACTGCTAATGGGCTGGGGGGGTAGGACTGCTAATGGGCTGTGGGCTGATGGGGGCTGTCTGGAAATGGGGTGATGGGGGGTTAGGACTGGTAATGGGCTATGGGGGGGGTTAGGACTGCTAATGGGCTAGAGAGGGGGGGTTAGGACTGCTAATGGGCTAGGGGGGGTTAGGACTGCTGATGGGGATGGGTTAGGACTTGAGGTGGGCTGTTGGGTGGGGTTAGGACTGGAAATGGGCTGATGGGGGGTTAACACTGGAGGTGGTCTGATGGGGTTAGGACTGGTAATGGGCTATGGGGGGGTTTAGGACTGATAATGGGCTATGGGGGGCTGGGACAAGAAATGGGCTGATGGGGAGGGGTTAGGACTTGAGGTGGGCTGATGGGGTTAGGACTGGTAATGGACTGTGGGCTGATGGGGGGGGTTAGGACTGGCAATGGGCTATGGGGGGCTGACTGGAAGTGGGCTGATGGGGGGTTAGGACTGGAAGTGGGCTGATGGGGGGTTAGGACTGGTAATGGGTTATAGGGGGGGCTTAAACTGAAAATGGGGTGATGGGGGGTTAGGACTGGAAGTGGGTTGATGAGGGGGGGATAGGACTGGTATTGGGTTGGGGGGTTGCTAGGACTGGAAATGGGTTGGGGGGCTGCTAGGACTGGAAATGGGCTGATGCAGGGACTAGAAGGGAATGGATGCTGGGTGAGGCTGGAACTAGAAGGGAGCTGGTGTTGGGGGAGGATTAGAATGGGATGGGGCTGGGAGAGTAAAATGGAGAGGGGAAAAATATTTTGTGTGGGAGGGATAAAAAATCTACAATTGGCCGGGTATTGGGAGAGTAAGTGGGGATTGAGGATGGAGGGGTAAATTTTGAGTAGATGAAATAGGAATGAGGAAAGAGCAAAAGGAGAAAGATTAGTATGTTAAAGCAGATGTAGAGAGAGAATGGAAAAAAAACCCAAGAAGACAGAAGAAAGGACAAATGGACAGCAGATGGAGAGTTAGCAGAAGACACGAAGAAACCAGAAGAAAGTGGCTGGAACAATTGCAACTGAAAAAAAATGCACAAAAGGTAGAAAAATATCTCTTTATTTTGAATTTATTAATTGGAATATGTCAGCTCTGGGAAATGTGCATCATTAATTTTTGCGCTTTGTTTAGTACAAGAGGAAATTAATATATAGTTTTATTTCTACAGTGTTGTTGTATATTCCAAGTTTGGCTTTTGGGGTTCCCAGTTTAATTATTGTCTTCCTGTTTCTAAATTGTGATTCCTTGTTTGGTAATGGTCTGTTCTGCATGTGTAACTGAGCTGAGGTATTCTGTTTATATAATTCCTATTTGACATTGCCACTTGTTCTTTCCCCAGTAGGTCATGTATTGTTGTTCTCTGAGATGTATTGGTTTAATATTTGCAGTGTTGCCTTTTGATAGGTAGAGTATGGTGCTTTGTGAGTCCTGGTAGTGCTGTTAGGATACGGCGGGTTTGCTATGGGTTCTAAATGGGCAGCGTTTGTAGTAGTTCCTAATGTGCCTGGCGGTTGGTACTGGATTATAGTAATGTAGAAACCTTTTAGTCTTTCTTTATCCATATACTCATTAAGAGGCATGTTTACTAAAAGTTAGTGTATGGTAACATTATGCAAATATTTATGCAAATGAAGCACCTTATGCAAATGGAGCTTTAATTGACGTGCTGGCACTTTGAGGAAATTCTTTGATTTTGTGCGGCAGTTTGGGCACTCGGGCTCAAAAAGGTTAGCCATCACTGCCCTAGGGTGTTCAGTTTGTTTATAAGTTGACTGTGCAGAACGGTGTGAAAAGCTTTACTGAAATCTAAACACACCACATCTAGGGCTCTCCCTCAGTACAGCTCTCTGATTACCCTGTCAAAAATATCAATCAGATTTATCTGACAGGATCTGCCTCTTGTGGATCCATGCTGGCTTAGATCCGGTAATCTGTTGGACTCCAGACATCTCACTATTTTCTCTTTCAGCAGCGCTTCCAATAATTTACTCACCACCGAGATTAAACTAACCAGCCTGTAGTTTTCAATCTCACCCTTACTTCCTCTTTTGCGTAAAGGGTCAACATGTGCCTCTTTCCAGTTCTGGCACCACTTCCGACTCCAATGAGGTATTGAAAATTTCAGTCAGTAGAGCTGCTAGAACGTCCCCTTGTTCCCTCAGTATTCTCGAGTGTATTGCATCTGGTCCCATCTCTTTGTCTAATTTAAGTTTAGCTAGTTCCTCACGAACACAGTCTTCTGAAAATTGTTGAAGATGCCCCTCATTTCTGTTCCTGTTTATGGGTGTCTTCTGAGGCCTGCTCCTGGTTTTTCATCGGTGAACACAGACCAAAAATATTTGTTAAGCAATTCTGCTTTATCCTCATCAGCTTCTACATGTTCCTCCCCTTCACCCTTGAGTCTGACAATATCCCTTTTGCCCTTCCTCTTCTCATTAACATATCTGAAAAAAATGTCTTATTCCCCCATTTCATTGCATTGGCTATTTCCTGCTCTTTTTGAATCATTGCTTTCCTGACTACTCTGTTAGCTTCTCTAAGTTGTTCCAAGTATAGATGCCTTCCGTCTTCTCTCTCTGATCTCTTGCATTTCATGAAGGCCTCCTCCTTTTTCTTCACCTTTTGAGCTACTTCTTTTGAGAACTATAGAGGGCTACTTTTCCTTTTACCTTTACTTACCATTTTAACAAAAAGGTTGGTTGCCCTTAAAATATCCTCTTTCAGTTTTGCCCACTGTTTTTCTACATCCCCCAGCTGTTCCCATCCTTCTAATGACACCCAGAGGTATTGGCCCATCTTGGCAAAGTTAGTTTTCCTAAAGTCTAAGACCCTCGCTTTTGAATGTATTTTATCAGCTGTAGTCCTAATACTGAACACAACATCTGGTGATCACTGGATGTGAAATGATCTCCCACTATAACATCAGAAACACTTTCATCATTGGTAAGCACATAGCCCAGTATGGCCCCTTCATGTGTTGTTCTGTTACCAGTTGCCTGAATAGTTCTCCCTATAAAGAATCCAGGATCATCTTATTTCTAGATGATACTACAGCAGGAGTGTGCTAATCAACATATTGCATATTGAAGTCCCCTTTCTGGGCAATGCTGCGTATGTCTTCAATTAACTCTCCGCCCCCTCTTCTCCCTGTGAGGGAGGTTTGTATATCACACCAATGCAAATTGATTTCTCTTCCTCTTTCTAGTTTAACCCACAGTGCTTCCTTTCTCTCTTTTAAGCCCTATATTTCCATAACTTTAGTATTATTTTTTACATATAGTTCCACTCCTCCTCCCCTTCTTCCTAGCCTTTCCTTTCTGAATAAATTATAGCCTGATATAGTTACATCCCAGTCACGCTCAAACTAATGTCTCCCGACCTTGATGAAGCAATCACCAACTGGAACGTCACACTGAAAACTTTCGCTCAACTACCAGCCATAGACAAATCATCTGCCCCCAACTGCTCTAAAAGAAAAAGACATCCAGCTCCATGGTTTACAGCAGATCTTTTGACATCTCTCCTCTCCCTTAGGAAACTCGAAAGGAAATGGAGAAGAACCCACTCCGAAACCGACAAAGCAAAATACCTAAACCACCTTAAATTCCACCGCGAAACTATATACCTCAGAATGAGCGAATACCATGCCAAGATCCTTCTCCGCTCTCTAAACAAACCTAGAGACCTTTTCAACCTAGCAAAATCCCTAATTAAGGAACCTTCACCTACCCAACTCGTCCCTATTTCCCCCCAATCATATGCCGACTACCTCCAATCCAAAACTTCCATAACCGACACAGCTTCAGTTACCACACCCTGTCACTCCCCCACCTCACTTCCCCCTATCACAGCGTTCTCCACCCCAACAGAGAAAAACATCCAAGATCTCATTGCCATCATCAACACTTCCACAGCCCCAAGTGACCCCTGCCCAGCATACTGGGTCAGAACTCTGCGAGCTGAACTTAGTCCAATCCTAATCAATATCATTGAACTATCCTTTGCAACAGGCTCTTTCCCTGCATTCCTCAAACAAACATCGATAAGACCACTTCTGAAGAATAACAAGCTTGACCCACTAAAGGCTGATTCTTACCGCCCTATCTCGAGTATACCTCTATTAGCCAAGATAATAGAGAAGGTTGTCCAGAGGCAGATTCAACACCACATTGATGTAGCGTCACCCCTTGACCCCTGTCAACACGGATTCAGGGAATCTCATGGTGTAGAAACTCTCCTCACCACCCTAACCAACACCTTGAATAGAGGATTGGACAAAGTCGAAAACGGATTCGCTCTCATTTTCCTGGATATCTCCGCTGCCTTTGACTCAGTTAACCACAATCAACTTCTAACCCGTCTACTCGAGAAGGGCATCTGCAGCCTCGCCTGGGAATGGTGTAAGTCTTATCTATCAGATCGTTGGCAGCATGTCAGAGTTGGTTCCACTACATCCGCACCTTTCCACCAGCGTCAAGGTGTTCCGCAGGGCTCCTCTTTGTCTGCGCTGCTGTTCAATGTCTACATGCAGCCAATATGTGACATCATAACCTCCTTCAATATCTCCACTCTAATCTATGCTGACGACGTCCTGCTGTTCACACCATTCAAAGTCAAACAACCAGACTTCACCGACCTCATCAACTGTTTCAACGCCATCACCGACTGGTTACTATCCCAAAGTCTCCGCATAAACTTCAAGAAGACTGAAGTTCTGTTCATGTCAAGAAACAAAGATTTCTCCCCTCCATCCTCCCTAAGAGTAAGAGATGAGGAACTCCCTAGTAAACTCTCCATTCGCTACCTAGGGATCACACTAGACCAGCATTTCGACTTTAAGGAGCACATACGAAATATTACCAGATCCATCTATAATAAAATTAAAACGTTAAGACACCTCAGACCTATGTTACCTCATAAGGACTTCCGAACCATTTTCCAGGCCCTCACCCTTCCACACTTTGATTACGCAAATGTTGCCCTATATGGTCTCCCCAAGAACACGCTTAATCTGCTGCAACTCGCCATGAATGCGGCTGCGCGTGTGCTCTGTGGTACAGCAAGATCAGACCATATCACCCCGATACTTAAGGATCTTCACTGCTTACCAATTCAAGGCAGGTTATCATACAAAATCCTTCTCATCATTTTCAAGATCATCAATAACCTAGCCCCCGCAGCTCTCGGTGACCTTATCACTCCCACCCTGAAAAACAGAATGAGAAGGTCTGTAGCGGACAACACTTTGATCATCCCTAAAGAGTCCATCAAGTGCACCCAGACGACCAAGAAAAGAACCTTCGCCTTCTATGCCCCAAAATCCTGGAACAACCTTCCACCAGAAATTAGAGCCATCAAAGACCTTATTCAGTTCCGTAAGGCAATCAAACACCACATTTTCCTACTTCACTTTGCACAAGCATCCACCCCTCCTCTGTTCTCCCACACTCCAACGCACACAAACCTTTCATTCTCTACTTAAATAATCTGTCACAAATACCTTGAGCTTGCCTTCAGCTCTTCTAGAAATACCAACCTAATCTAACTGTGTTTGATGTACATATGTATATAGTTACCCTGTTGCTCCAAGTTTAAACCCCTGTTATAATGTAAACACAGAACAGTTTCTGACTGTGCAACCTTTGTTATATGTAAACCGCGCTGATAACAAATAGTGCGGTATATAAAAATTGTTAAATAAAATAAATAAATAAATGGTTGTCCATGTCTCTGTTACTGTTACTAAATCCAAGTCAGCCGCTCCCATTAAATCGTCAACATATGGGATCTTATTTCCCATGCTACGGGCTTTTATACACATTGCTTTCCATATGTTGTCCCTTTTACCCATTTCCATAAAGGTATTTAATGTTTCTCTTACCTGGGGGCTTTCTTCACCCATCCCCAACAAATCTACTATAAAACCCTCTTCAGTAGGTTAGTCAGTCTGCTACTGAAGACACGTCAACCTTTCTTGGACAGATGAACACCATCTCTGCTCTGCAACCCTTGGAACAGTATCCTATGGTCCAGAATACCAAAATGCTTTCGATGACACCATCCATGCAGCCATGAATTTATCTCCAGGATGCGAGCTTCTCTGCCTTGGCCTTTATCCTCAACAGGGAGGATTGAAGAGAACATCACCTGCGCCCCGATCTGCTTCACCCTCTGTCCCAGAGCCATGAAGTCACTTTTGATATGCTCAGAGGTATACCTGACAGTATCATTTGTGCCGACATGGATGAGCAACATCAGGCAATAGTCAGTGGGCTTGATGAGTCTCGGCAAACTCTTTGTAACATCTCGACTTTGGCACCTGGCAAACAGCACACTTCTCTGGACATCAAGTCTGGTCAGCAGATGGATGCATCAGTACCCCTCAGAAGAGAGTTACCAACCACCACTACCCTTTGCTTCTGCAGGGTCACTGATTCTGCAACTTTGGGGTGCCTGAGCTCTAGTTCTATCCTTTCCAGGGATGCTTTCACCCACTTCCAGGGCTACATAATGGTTCTTCAATTCAAGGGCTGGAGGAGTTGGATTGGTGATTCCGAAGGCCTTGGTGACTTGTGTCCAACTTTCATCATTCTGTAGATTCCCATTTTCTCCTCTGCTGGAGAGCTTGGATGTTTCAGGAAGCATCTCATCAATGTACTTCTCAATGTCTTTAATGCTCCTCAGCCTCACCACCTCTTCTTTCAGTTCTTCCACTTGTTTTCTGAGAGCTTCAGCATGCAGGCCATCCTGCAAATGGAACTGACCCTTCAACTGACATTGGGATCTCTGTCTAGACAGAGGCAGAAGCTGTAATTGGGGCAACATCTTTTGGCAATATGATTTTTCCCAGCTATTGTTCAGTTGGTGCAACTTAGGTACCTGTTGAAGCAAAATAGAAAGAGACCTACCAAAGTACTAGCCGGTTTCCCAGCTGTCCTTTCCAAGAAAAAGCAGTTAACCACTTTTAAGTGTGCTCTAAATGTGCTTTTCCAAGTCCCTGTCAGATTTTACAACCATAACATCAAGAAATGCAATGTAATCAGGAGATGATTTCATCATAAATTTCAAGTTAGCATCAGCTGAGTTAATCTAATCATCAAACTCATATAATGTTTGCAATGATCCATACCACAAGAAAAAAATATTATCAAGAAATCTACACCAAAAAATATGTTAAAAAAATGTAGACTTATAAACATGATTTTTCTCAAAGGAGGCCATTAGCAATGTAGGCAAGGAAGGGGTTACAGATGCCCCATCACTATTCCAAGATGTTATGGGTAAAAGTTACCTTCATATAAAAGTAACTGCAAGTAAGAACTAGACACAATAACTCAAGTAAAAATGACGCGGAAATACAATGTTGAACTTGAGAGCTGTTCAAAGCATTCTGATCCACATCCATTGCTAAAGTTTGAGGAATTATGTTGTATAAGGAATTTATGACCATGGTTACTATTGTTAAAGATTCAACAGGAGTTGTCACAGTCCTCAACCATCTTAAGAAATGTGAAGTATTTTGAACATAAGAAGTAATTTGACTGCTAAAGGATTCAAAAATACATCAACAGACTTTACTAATGGTTCCAAAATAATACCTCTCAATGATACTATAGGGATGCAGATGACACAAAACTATTTAAAGTTGTTAAAACCCAAGAGGATTGTGGAAAATTGCAAGAGGATCTTGATAAATTGGAAGACTGGGCATCAAAATGGCAGATGAAATTTAATGTGGACAAGTGCAAAGTTATGCACCTAGGGAAGAACAACCCAAACTATGGTTACACGATGCAAGGTTCCACATTAGGAACCACCACCCAGGAAAAAGATTTAGGCGTCATTGTGGATAACATGTTAAAACCCTCGGCCCTGTGTGCAGCGGTGGCCAAGAGAGCAAATAGAATGCTAGGTATCATAAGGAAAGGAATGGAAAATAAAACAAAATATACTATAATGCCTCTATATCGTTCCATGGTGAGACGGCACCTTGAATATTGTGTGCAATTCTGGTCACCGTATCTTAAAACGGATATAGCATTATTAGAAAAGGTTCAGAGAAGAGCCACCAAAATGGTAAAGGGGATGGAAGGATACTCCTATGAAGAAAGGCTAAAAAAGTTAGGGCTCTTTAACCTGGAAAAGAGACGGCTGAGGGGAGATATGATAGAAATCTATAAATTAATGAACGGAGTGGAATGGGTGAACATAGATCGGTTGTTTACATTATCAGAATATAGAAAGACTAGGGGACATGCAATGAAGCTACAGGGTAAACTATTTAAGACTAATAAAAGAAAATATTTTTTCACTCAACATGTAATCAAACTCTGGAATTTGTTACCGGAGGATGTAGTAAAGGCTGTTAGTGTAGCTGGGTTTAAAAAAGGTTTGGACAAGTTCCTGGAGGAAAGGTCCATAAAACATTATTAAGAAGGGACCCAGGATATCAATGCTTGACCCAATACAAGCATTGTGGAACCTGTGTCTTTTGGGGAAACTGCTAGGTACGTATGACCTAGATTGGCCACTGTTGGAAACAGGATACTGGGCTTGATGGACCTTGGTCTTACCCAGTATGGCATATCTTATGTTCTTATGTTCTTAGGGCATCCAGGCATTTAGCGTTAATCTTTATGTGCCTTAGGAAGCATGTATATATACAGTGACTTCGGAAACCGTTCAATTAAAAAAACAACTTCTTTCTCTACGAACAGATATCACAACATTTTTAATGCATTCAGCCAAATCATATATAGTGTTTTCTTTCAATTTTTGATAATGTCGTACATTAGTAATTTGATAAAGCACCTCTTTGTGGTATTGATGTTTAGATTGTAACACAATGCTGCCTCCTTTATCGGAATGTTCAATTATTACATCAGGGGTGCTTCGAAGTTCATCTAATGCTTTCCATTTTGCTAGTCAAATTTAGAAAATGTGATAAACATTAGGCAGCTTCATAAGCAGAAAGATCTTTCAATCCCAATGCTTGAAAAGTGGCCACTGCTGAATCTAGTACACCAGGTGGGCACCGCTTTGATTTATTATATAAAATAGACCTTTCAGTAACACAGGGTTTATCAGCAAAAAATATTGAAAACTGTAGTTTCCTAATCAATTGATAATGACATGGCATTTGAAGGGATCATAGAAACATAGAAAAATGATGACAGAAAAAGACCACATGGCCTATCTAGTCTGTCCTTCCATATCAACAACTACAACAGCCCCCAAAACTGAGCCCTTTATCCAGTAAAGCTGCTTTAGCAGAGAATAGTGTCATAGGGGATAGATTAATTACACGGGATTCCTCTGGGACTGTGAGTATGTCACTAGTCCAAATGGGACCCATTCTTCCTTGCTGGTGTATTGCTTTCTGTGACTTCTTCCATGTCATTACCTGAACCAGTGTATCGCGAAAAAATCTGTTCTTCCAAGGTAGATTTGGGAGATTGCAGTCATAATAGAAAAGGGCATGGGCGAGGTCCCAGGCGCCCGGCCAGTAACCGGGTGTACGGCCGGCATCGGGCACCGACTCGAAGGGGGCGGGGGTGGGGGACAGGGGGAAAAAGCCGGGTCAAGACGCCGCGCGTCTTTCAAATTGATTGGCTGAGGATGGGGTGCATGCGCGGTGGCAATGACGCGTGCGTGTGCATGTGCTCAGCTCGTTGGCAGTGCTGAGCACATGCGGGAAGGAAGGCGCTGAGGCTGACGCTTAGGAAAGTTTGTGCCGGTACCTTTCTCTTTTGTTGCGGATCGAGACAGAAGTCGGGCTCGGCTCTGTGCGGGCTAGTGAGGCCAGGCATCCTTCGGAGCCGGAGGGACTGTGCGGCAGAGAGTGCGGGCAGCGAGGGACCGGTTTTTTCTTCAGACCAGGCGAGTTCGGGCCTTCCACATGTTCCTCGGCAGATTGGGGACTGAGTAATTTTGGTTTCAGTGCATTGCCACTTATCATCCTCATTAGCGCCCGCTTTCCATCGCAGGCAGGGTTTTTTGTCACTTGTCGGGCTGGGTTTTTAAAGCTATGCCGGCCAGCAACAGACAGCGTGGGCGGGGGCGTGGGACCTCTAGAGAGGGTTGCACCACGCGGGATGGGGGTTTGAAGAAAACAAAGGGGACCGTTGGTAGGGCTAGGGGGCAGTGCGCTATTTCAGGGAGCCCTGTTCCAGTTGGGGGTGGGCGCAGAGCTAGGAGGGCAGCCAGGGGTGGAGGTAGGTCCGCTAGTGCTGCGGGCAGGGCAAGGGGGGGCCCCCGGGCACCTTCGCCAGGTAGGGGGTGCGGGGCGAGGAATAGGGGGAGGCAAGAAGGGGCTTCTGCCGCATCTGGTGGGGATATAGGGCCTGCAGGGTTTTTGGGCATAGACGAGGGCGATGGGGAACGGTGCTGGGGGGGGTACCTGGCCGCGGGGTTGGGTTGTTTGGCCCTGCTGGTAGAGGTATGGAGGTTGGTGCGGCCAGTAGTGCTGGTCAAGGAGTAGGTTTGGGGGCGAGGGGTGGTCCCCCTGCCGTGGTAGGTGTTTCTGGGGTGTTGGGTGGCGCGGCGGGAGGCAGCCAACTTGGTTGGGATCATTGGTTAGCAGGTGGGCAAGGCTCTTCGGTTGGGGATTGGGCTCATGCCTGGCAGCCGGCGTGGATGGCTGGGTACCCCCCTTTTCCTTCCTTTTTTCTTTTTGTCTCTCCCCAGGTGCCGTGGATGGCGTCCCCAAGTGCAGTGCACACTGCTGTAGGTCAGCAGCAGGTGGCGGCACGAGAACACGAACGGGAGCCTGAAACAAGCATGGTAGCTGACATGGACGAGGACAGCGTGCGGGAGCGGCAGTCACAGGCGGAAGCCGCTCAGGCGACAGTGCCACCTGCAAGGCTGGTGGGAAATCCTTCGGTGGCTGGTGAGTTACAAGGGGAAACTGGGGCTGGGGATGGGGGTGGGGGAGCCCCGGGTGAGCGGTCGCGTAAAGTGAACAGAAAACGTAAACATTCGTGCCGCCGACGGCGCAGTTCCGAATCATCATCTTCCTCTTCCTCTGGGTCGTCCGGGTCCTCCTTGGATAGCATCGGCATGAGGGGCGGCGCGAGGGAAGGGACAGCTACAGGTTTGGACCTGTCCAGCGGGCCGTCGAATGTAGCGTCTCTGGCTGAGTTATGGGAAGGGGTTCCGAGGAAGTTGAGACGTAAAATTCGTAAGCGGAGGTACATCGATATATTCCGTCTGCTGGAAGGTTGGAAGCGCTCGGGGGAGAGCCGTAAAAAACGTAAAGAGGATGAGAAAGCGGGCAGGGTGAAGAAGGTGTCACGGACGGTTGTTAATTGGGTTCGCGCATTTTTGAGGTTGGCTAGTGTGTGGGGGCACAATTTCCCAGGGCAGTATGGCATGTTACTTTCCTACGCGGATTTGATTTTGGAAGCCTCGCAGACCCATGACGGGTGGGCATGGCTTAATTATGATGAAAAGTTTAGGGATAAAATGGAAGGGCACAAAACGTTAACCTGGGGCATGCAAGACATCAACTTGTGGCTCACTCAGATGTCGGCAAGGGCGGCGGTTGGTGGGGGGACTTGGAGGGGGGGTACGGTTCTACAGGGGGGACGGGTCGTTCCTTTCGGGTTGGGGGAGTTGTTTCGCCAGTCAGGCCAGTTGCGGGTGCGGGGGGGGGACATCTGTTGGCGGTTTAACAGATCGTCCTGCCCGTTTCCAGATTGCAAGTTTCGGCATGCGTGCTCGTCCTGCAGAGGAGGTCATGCGGCAGCCAAGTGTCTTAAAAAAGGTGCTGTGTTGCCTGCCTTGCCAGCCTGTAAGTAGTGGGGGGGGGGGGGATTTTTTAGTGGCTCCGACGCCCATTCGTGGTGACAAGTTGCAGGAGTTGCTCCAGGGGTACCCGAAGCCAAGGGTGCGAAATATGTTACGGCTTGGTTTTCAGTTTGGTTTTGTTATCCCTGTGCGCGGTATTGTTTCAGTGACAGCCTTAAGAAACTCCCCCTCAGTGCGGTGGTTTGCAACAGTTGTACGGGAGAAGGTGGCGGTGGAGTTGGACTTGGGTAGGTTCGCGGGGCCGTTTAGCCGGCCACCCTTTCCGGATTTTGTAGTATCACCGGTTGGAATTATTCCACAGAAAGTTCCCGGCAAATTCAGGATGATTCACAATTTGTCATTTCCGGATGGTGCGTCTGTGAATGATCATATTCCGCGCAAGTTGTGCACGGTGCGTTATGCATCTTTTGACAAAGCCGTGGAGCTCGTCCGGGAAGCTGGGCCTGGGGCGCTTATGGCGAAGGTGGACATCGAGTTGGCATTTCGCTTGTTACCAGTCCATCCTTCATGCTTTCATCTTTTGGGTTTCCGATTGGAGGAAGGTTTTTATTTCGATAAGTGTATGCCTATGGGCTGTGTGATTTCCTGCGCATACTTTGAGAAATTCAGTTCCTTCCTGCAGTGGGCATTGATTCGTAGAGTCGGTAGGTCCGATGTTGTGCATTACCTAGACGATTTTCTGTTTGTGGGCCCAGGGAAGACTACTGCTTGTAAGGAGCTGTTGGATGGTTTTGTTGATTTGGCTAGCGAATTGGGAGTGCCCTTGGATTCTGAAAAAAACTGAAGGACCGTGTGTCCGAATCACTTTTTTGGGAGTGGAATTGGATTCTGTATGGATGTTGGCGTGTTTGCCGATTGAGAAGGTCGTGCGTTTACTGGTGTTGGTGGCAAATGTTTTGGCCTCTACGAAGATAACATTAAAAGAAATGCAGGCCTTGATTGGATCCCTTAATTTTGCTTGTAGAGTCATCCCCATGGGGAGGGTATTTGCGCGCCAACTGGCGGCTGCGACGGCAGGAGTAGCGAAGCCGCATCATCGAATACGGGTCACCAGAATGATGAAGGAAGATCTTCGGATTTGGGATACATTTTTGAAGGAATTCAATGGAATATCTATCTTTTTGGAGGGGGAATGTACCAGCGATGACTTACAGCTTTACACCGATGCAGCAGGAGGTGTCGGGTTGGGGATTTACTTCGGTGGGGAGTGGTGTGCCGAGAAGTAGCCGGCGGCGTGACATGAGACAGGTCTTACAAAGAATATCACTTTTTTGAAGCTTTTCCCCTGCTAGTGGTGCTGGAGCTCTGGCCACAGAAATTCATTAACCGGAGGTTAGTGTGGTGGTGCGATAATGAGGCGGTTGTGAGCGTGGTTAATCGCTACTCTCCACGTTGTTTGCAGGTGGCAGCGCGTATGAGAGCAATTATACTTAGGTGTTTGCGTTACAATGTTCTGTTGAAGGCTCGGCATATTCCGGGCCGTACTAATAGCATTGCTGATGCTCTTTCCCGTTTGCAGATGGACTGTTTTCGGCGGTTGGCACCGGAGGCAGATCGGGTGGGGCATGCTGTCCCTTGGAGCTTGTGGACCATTGGCCAACAGAGATGAAAGAACTCCTACGATCTTCTGTGGCTGAACGGACCTGGGCCGCGTACTGGAGCGGCTGCAGACTGGTGGTAGAATTTTTGTGGGACTGCGGTTGGCGAGGTGGGGGGGGGGGGTGTGTGTCAGAGCATGGGTTGGGGCAATATATAGTTAAGGCAAAGAGTATAGGTTTGTCCCGATCGGCGGTTAAGGGTCATCTGGCTGGCTTCACTTTTTTCTCGCGCGCGGTTGGGTGGGGGCTGCCGAGGGGGAAGTTTATGGTTCAGAAGTTGCTGAAGGGGTGGGAGCG
Organism: Ichthyophis bannanicus; assembly: GCA_033557465.1. Classification (NCBI taxonomy): domain Eukaryota; kingdom Metazoa; phylum Chordata; class Amphibia; order Gymnophiona; family Ichthyophiidae; genus Ichthyophis; species Ichthyophis bannanicus. Next base: position 1,251,972,739 of record CM066031.1, on the reverse strand, counting down.
ATTGCATCCGACACCGCCTGACTGGAGGCGGCCGATTACCCACGACTTACTCATGCGGATTTGTGGGGAATTGGCTACTGTTGTGGAGTCGGGCTATGAGGCTATTCTGTTTAAGGCGGTTTTTACTCTGGCGTTTTTCGTGGCTTTCCGAGTGGGTGAATTAGCCGCTAGATCAAAAAAGGCGGTCGGGCTGTGTGGGTTATAGTGGCGGTATGTGCTTTTCGATGGGGGGAACATGCGGATACTACTTGCAAAATCCAAGCCGGATCAGCGGGGCAGGGGTTTATGGGTGGTGTTGGCTCCAATAGGCGGTGCGACTTGCCCTGTAGCAGCGATGCATGACTATTTGAGAGTTTGTCCGGTGTCGGAGGGCAGTCTATGGGTACACGGTGATGGTCGGGTCTTGACGCGGTTTCAAGTGTCCGCGGTATTGAGGTTGGTGATTAGGCGCCTGGGCGAGGATCTTCGTCTTTTTTCTCCGCATTCCTTTCGCATTGGGGCGGGAACCAGTTCGGCGGTGGTCGGGTGTTCGGGCGGACAGATTCAACGGATTGGCAGGTGGAGATCGAAGGCATTCCAAGGATATGTTCGTTTATAGGCTGCGGAAGGTACGAGGGGCGGGTGCCAATAACTGTTGATTTCTTTTGCAGATGGGGTGCATCGATTGCTGAATTGTTGGATCATCGGGCACTCTTTTGTCTTTTGGGCGAGACAGCGGGCCAATGAGAGGCCAATCGGAAGAAACTTGGGCCTTGATCCTGTGCTGGTGTCAGTTTCATGACTGGGCGAGCGAGGACTGCAGTGGATGCAGCTGCTGCCTTTGCTTCGACATCAGCAGAGCGGGCTCCCATCGCCTGGGATTTTACTAGTTCATCTGGGCGGCAACGATTTGATGTCCTGGACATCCAAGCAGCTGATTAACGCAGCAAAGAGGGATCTAGCAGTTGTGCTGCGTTGGTTTCCGGGGGTGGTATTGGGTTGGTCGGACATTATACCCAGACCTGCCTGCGGGATGCAGCGGAGGTGGTCCAGGGGCTTGGTCAAGATTAATAGACAAATTGGGCGTTGGGTGTCGGAAATGGGGGGTTTTCAAGTGCGACATGAGTGGGTGGAGGTGCATTGTTCGGGTTTGTATAGAGTTGATGGTGTCCACTTATCGCCGGTGGGTGTCAACTTATTGTTGAATGACTGGCAGGAAGCATTGGAGCGGGTGGTGCAGGGCAGGGCGTGCTGGTCGCAGCTTTAAAGCGGGGGGGGGGGGGGCGGCACAGAGGTTCAGCCGGTCTGTGCCGGTGGCGTGTTCCCGGAGGTTTCCGGGGGCCCGAATATTAGGCCTTTGGGGCGTGGGCGAGGTGCCCACGTCCCGGAAAAACCCGTGCAGACTATTGCTACTGATATGGCGAAGTCGGCGGATGGGTGATAGGACTTGGCCGAGGGATTGGCCATAACTCGGGGGATGAGAGGTCACCTTGCTAATAGTACGGCTGGTGACAGATCCCTCCTTTGAGTTACGGTTATGTTGCATTATTGTTCTGGATGTTAAACATTTGAGTATTAGTAATAAAGCTGCGACCAGTTGCTTACCATTAACTGTGTGTCATGTGAATTTTGTGGGTATAATGCTCGGGGAAGATGGGTCGGGGCGGGGTTGAAGGTGGCAGATGGGATACTTAAGATATATTGGGTGGTTAGAATAGGGGAGTGGAGTAAGCACGAGCGGGGGCGGGCCGGTCCGGCTACCCGGTTATAGATAAGGGCGCGGGCGAGGTCCCGGGTGCCTGGCCAGTAACCGGGTGCACGGCCGGCATCGGGCACCGACTCGAAGGGGGCGGGGGTGGGGGACAGGGGGAAAAAGCCAGGTCAAGACGCCACGCATTTTTCAAATTGATTGGCTGAGGACGGGGTACATGCGCGATGGCAATGACGCGTGCGTGTGCATGTGCTCAGCTCGTTAGCAGTGCTGAGCACATGCGGGAAGGAAGGCGCTGAGGCTCCCGCCCACCCTCCCTTTAATGGGCTGGGGAGCGGGTTGTCAGTGAGGATTTGGGTTGTTGCAGCTTGGGGGGGTGCGCGGGTTCCCGGGGGCCCGAATATTAGACCTTTGGGGCGTGGGCGGGGTGCCCACGTCCCGGAAAAACACGTGCAGACTTTTGCTACTGATATGGCGAAGTCGGCGGATGGGTGATAGGACTTGGCCGAGGGATTGGCCATAACTCGGGGGATGAGAGGTCACCTTGCTAATAGTATGGCTGGTGACGGATCCCTCCTTTGAGTTACGGTTATGTTGCATTATTGTTCTGGATGTTAAACATTTGAGTATTAGTAATAAAGCTGCGACCAGTTGCTTACCATTAACTGTGTGTCATGTGAATTTTGTGGGTATAATGCTCGGGGAAGATGGGTCGGGGTGGGGTTGAAGGTGGCAGATGGGATACTTAAGATATATTGGGTGGTTAGAATAGGGGAGTGGAGTAAGCATGAGTGGAGGCGGGCCGGTCCGGCTACCCGGTTAACTGTGTCAGCACTGTCAATGGAGTAGGAATACTCTTTCTGGATTTACGTGGATTCTAGAAACATAGAAACATGATGGCAAAAAAAGAGCACATGGCCTATCTAGTCTGCTCTCCCATATCAACTATTACTATAGTTCCCTTTTTTCCTTTTGACATCCTCTGTGTTTGTGCCATGGTTTTTTAAATTCAGATACTGCCCTCATCTATACCATCTCCACTGGGAGACTATTCCACGCATCTACCATTCTTTCTGTAAAAAAATATTTCCGTATATTACTCCTAAGTCTATCCCCTTTCATCCTCATCCTCTGTCCCCATCCTGGGACTAAAAAATATATTGATCTCGATATGGATCCTCATGTACATCAAGTTTGTCATTTATGTTTTTATCTATACTTGCCTAAAGGTTTAAGCAGGTCACACTAAACGTCAGCTTAAAGTTCGACTGACTGCTAATGCTCCTTTGGTAGCTCATTTTGATGATTCTTCTCATGGCAGTAAAGATTTCACCTGGCAAGTTATTGATATGGTACCAGAGCATTGGAAGGATGAAAATCAAGAGCAATTACTTAATCTGTGTGAACAATAATGGATATACTGGTTACAATCAGTGTCACCTGCTGGACTTAATCAAGAAATAGAATACTCAAATGTTTTATGAGTATGCTGCCTCTGATGCTAATTAGCCTCTCTATGCCTTAGAAACATAGAAACATGATGACAGAAAAAGATCACATGACCTATCTAGTCTGTCTTTCCATATCAACCACTACAACAGTCCCTTTTTCCTTTAGAGATCTTCTGGGTTTGTTCCATGCTTCTTTGAATTCAGATACTGTCCTCATCTCTACCTCCTCCACTGGGAGACTATTCCACGGTTCTACCACTCTTTCCATAAAGAAATATTTCCACATATCACTCCTGAATCTATCCCCTTTCACCCTCATCCCATGTCCCCTCATAGCAGAGCTTGCTTTCAATTGAAAGAGGCTCTCCTCCTGTGCATTTATGCCACAGAGGTATTTAAACGTCTCAATCATACCACCTCTATCCCACCTTTCCTCTAAGGTGTACACATTAAGATCCTTAAGTCTGTCCTTGTATGCTTTATAATGAAGACCATAGTGAAAAGAGAATCACAGTGCCGCTGCTAAGACGCTGAGAGTTTTTAATACTCCAATAATTCAGTATCTCCGCATGCAGTATTTTTAAAGACTGAATAGTATACTGTGCCTCCTATGTGTGCCCCCTGAAGAAGGCATTCCTGCCGAAACACGGGGTTGTTATTTCAATAACTTGGTGACCTCCTACACTCTCACTCCTTGTGCTTTTGTTTGGACTTTTGCTGCGAGGGCTTTTGCTCTCCTTGTGCTGTTCGAGAATCCAGGATCTCCTTACTTCTAGATGATACTGCAGCTGGAATGTGCCAGTCAACATCTGGCATATTGAAATCCCCTATCAGTAGCACTTCCCCATTCCTAGCAATGCTGCGTATGTCTTCAATTAACTCTCCATCCACCTCTTCCTCCTGTGAGGGAGTCTGTATATCATGCCAATCCAAATAGATTTCTCTTTCCCTCTTTCTAGTTTAACCCACAGTGTCTCCTCTCTCCCTTTTAAGCTCTGTAATTCCAAAGCTTTAATATTATTTTTTACATAAAGGGCCACTTTTCCTCCCTTCTTCCTACTCTGTCATTTCTGAATAAAGTATAGCCTGGTATAGTTACATCCCAGTCAAGAGTTTCTGTTAATATGTTTCTGTAACTGCCACTAAATCCAAGTCAGCCTCTCCCATTAGAGATTCAACATCTGGGATCTTATTTCCCATTCTACGGGCATTTATACACACCACTTTCCATATGTTGTCCCTTTTCCCATTTCCATAAAGGTATTTAATGTTTCACTTACCTGGGGGCTTTCTTCACCCATCTCCAATTAATCTAGTTTAAAAGCCCTCTTCAGTAGATTTGCCAGTCTTCTACTGAAGATACATCAGCCTTTCTTGGACAAATGGATGCCATCTCTGCTCTGCAACCCTTGGAATAGCATCCCATGGTCTAGGAAACCAAAATGTTCTCAGAGGCACCATCCACGCAGTCATGCATTCATCTCCAGGATGCAAGCTTCTCTGCCTTGGCCTTTATCCTCAACAGGAAGGATTGAAGAGAACACCACCTGCGCCCCTATCTGCTTCACCCTCTGAACCAGATCCATGAAGTCACTTTTGATATTCACAGAGGGATACCTGGCATTATCATTTGTGCTGACATAGATTAGTAACATTGGGTAATAGTCAGTATGTTTGTTGCGTCTCGGCAAACTCTTTGTAACATCTCGGATTTTGGCACCTGGCAGACAGCATGCCTCTCTGGACATCAAGTCTGGTCAGCAGATGGATGTCTCAGTACTCCTCAGAAGAGAGTCACCAACCACCACTACCCTTCGCTTCCTTGTGGTTACTGATTCTGCAGCTTTGGGGTGCTTGAGCTCTGGTTCTTCCATTTTCAGGGATGCTTTCACCTCCTCCACTTCCAGGGCTGTATAATGGTTCTTCAACTCAAGGGCTGAAGAAGTTGGATTGATGATTCTGCAGGCCCTGGTGACTTGTGTCCAACCCTCATCATTTTGTAAGCACCCATCTTTTCCTCTTCTGGAGAGCTTGGATGTTGCAAAAAGCTTCTCATTAATGTAATTCTCACTGTCTTGAATGCTCCTCAGCCTCGCCACCTCCTCTCTGAGTTCCTCCACTTGTTTCCTGAGAGCTTCAGCATACAGGCATCCTGCACATGGAATCAGTTCTTCAACTGGCATTGGGACCTCTGTCTGGACAGAGGCAGAAGTTGTAACAGGGGCAAGAGCTTTAGTGATACGATTTTTCCCAGCCATTGTTCAGTTGGCAGAGCTTAGGTATCTGTTAAAGAAAAAGAGAGAGACCTACCAAAGTACCAGCCAGTTTCCCAGCTGTCCTTTCAGAGAAAAAGCAGTTAAATCTCTTTAAGTGTGTTCAAAATGTGCTGTTCCAAGTCTCTGTGTGTAGTTAATTGGGGAGGTGCCCTATAAAGCAAGACTGCTCACTAGGGGTGGGTGGAAGTTGGGGGGGGGGAATAAGGAGGGAACTTACACCTGATGAGGTGTCAATAGCTTCAAAGAGCTGAAGAAAGATGCTAAAGCAGAGTTTTCAACCTAGCCCACTAAAGAAAATATTTCCCCTTTTAAACTAAAGCACCAAAAAGAATGTAACTTTGTTTTAAAAATGTACCAAAGCCCTTTTAAGAGCTCCCATGCAGAGAGTTAGTAATTTAAAAAGCCACAAACTCTTTCCTTTGCTTGAAATGTATAGCCCCCATTAGGAATGCCTTGTAGTCCCTTTATAAATTCTGATGTCATTTCCTGTATTTTAAGTGACCATGAAAGAAGTTTGGATCAGTGTTGCTGAATGATTCACTTTGGGTTTTTTGGTTTTGAAACTTCCCCTAAAGCAAGGCTCGTTGGCGCCTGATACATGAATTCATGTCGGGTTTGTCTTCAGGCAGATAAGTGTTCTGGTTCTTCTTTTAAATAGTTGTATTTTTGATGTAGATACTTTTTAAAAAGATAATTGAAAATTTTCAAAAATATGTTTCATCTAAAATGTGATTAAAATGCACAATTATTGAGACTGATAATAGTGCTATGGGCAATTGGTTAGTGTTTTTCTAAACTGTTAAAGCCCACTCTGAGAGTCTCTTAATAAATTGTTTTGATGGATAGCTGTGGAGTGCTTTTTGAATTTTTTTTTTGCAAACAGGAAGTCGGCATTGGTTATTGGACAAAGGGAAGAAGCAAACAGCACCACGACACTTACTTTTAAATTTTAGCACCATGGGGCAGTTTGCTTCCGTCTCTCAGATGCCCGATGCAGACTTCCTGCTGCAAACAGGAAGATGGCATCAGGTGTTGGAGAAGCAAACATCCCCACTGCGCTGAAGTGTAAAGATAAGCACCGAGGGGCTGTTTGTGGTCATTGCCACCAATGCATGTCCTGGAGAGGGGCAGCAGCAGTGGCAATGGGTGCTGGAGGGGGGTGCAAGTGATGAGGTTCAACAGTTTGTTCAATGGGGCAGATCGCAAAACAGTGTAGCCATAATCAGTTTATCATAAAAGTAAATCCTTGTAACTCGGCTTGTCCAAAAATCAGTTTATCAAAAACAAATCCAAGCAACTGAGTCAGCTTATCCAAAATAGTTTTTTTACTTTGCTTACTGGATGCAGAGTGCCACCACCTCCTCCTCCTTCAGTCTCCCGAGTGAAATTGACTTCTGCTTTCCTCTTCAGCTTTTATGCCTCTTGTCCTTTTCTGGTCGTACTCTTCTTGGTTGCCTTGGGATCCAGGCTTTTCCTGTAACCTAGATTATTTGGGAAAATGTTGTAGTCACCATTCCTTCCCTTGTTCTCTAGTGAACTTGTGTGACAAGATGGAAATCCTATCAAATTAATGGACAGGGCTCCTTTAACATGTCTTACTGTCATCACTGGAAAGTCCTCCCCAAAGATCAAGTAGGCTTCAGCTGCTGTAACCAGATCCTGTCCTTCAACTTTAATAGAAAAAAGAACAGCTGCTTAAATAAACCTTGCTTGCCTCAGACAGTACTTACCAGGCAATTAGGCATTGCATTTTAATCTTTGAAGACAAGAAGAAAAATAAATTACTTAATAAGAAGAAAAAATAAAATGTAAAATACAAAATTAATCATAAATTTAAAAAGCCTAAATCAAAATCTTCAAAATGACATAGAACTTTAACACCTTTTCTAAACATTACTTTTCAGCAAGAATGTAATTAATTTATGACAGTATACCTTTTATTTTCTAAATAAACTTTCACCACTAACTAGAACAGCCTTTTAGACATGAAATCCATCATTATAAAACTATTAACATACAGATGCTACTGTAAATGTGCCGTCCAAAAAGCATACAATAGTTTCCCAAACTATACTGCCTACCAGAGCAATGCTTTCCACAGTTATATATAGATTTTTGGATATGTGTTTTAAATTCACAGACTTAAACAACGCAAACAACTGGGGCAAAATATTGGATGGCTTTCAATAATTAGCGTTCTCGATGTCTGAAGATTAATATCAAATTATTACTTATCCATTCTTAAAAACGCATATATTGTTGGCAAAATGATATCTATCCCCAAATACAAATGCTGCTACAATCATCAGTGACGATATCTGTTACAAACTGGCCTTTCAAGGTTCCTACAGTAATGACATACCAAACTGTAAATTACAAACGTAATTCTTTTTGAAACATATACATATGCATTACTAATGTTCGTACATCCAATGATAGCAAAAAGTTGTAAGATGTGTTAACAACACGTGCGTTTTTTAAGAGAAATGATAAATAATTAATTTGATAACATCTCTTAGATATTTAAAGGAAAAGCACATCAATGGAAATATGTCCAAATTCAATTAGCTGCCGTTATTTATTTTGATTGCCCACACCAACTAGTATAATATGTATGAAAACCTATGTATTTTAAAGAGTTTCAAATTAGTTTTATATAAATATTATTAAAAAGTCTTTTGGAAAAGTTTTTAACGTTTTTTGCTTTTGCGCTTCTTTTTTTGTTTCCCTTGTTTTTAATGGATTACACAAAACAGGATTATTATTGAGCCCTTATCCTCTTGTAACCAAAGTAGATTGGACCCGGTGCTCCAGGCCCCTCTACCCCTCCCCCCCTTCCGCCATTAGTTTCCCCTTTCTTCTACCCACAAAATACACACATACAACTGCTCTTGGGTAAACCACCGGTCGTAGCTTTATTAACTTTTATAAAACCGAACATTACAGTCCAAGAATAATCCTCTCAACAATCCCATCAGCTGAGCAATGCCTCACCAGCCATGCTAATAGCAAGGTGACCCCTCCTCTGCTTCTGCCGCGGTCCTGCCAATGGCAATCTTGCTAATCCCCTTTCCCCGACCTCGCCATGTAATTAGCAAAAGTCAGCCAGGAGTTGTCCGGGTCGGGGGCACCCTGCCCCCTGCCCCAGTATAGCCTAAGGCCCCAGACCCCGGAAACCTCTGGGAACCCCCCCCCCCCACTGCTGCGACACCCCCTCCACCCCCAACATCCCTAATACAGGGAGGGAGGGAAGCCGGCACCGGACCCCGGGAAGGTGCAGGAGTGAAGGCAAAGGCTGCCTCCTCCTGGCTCCTCCCCCTCCAAGTCACACCGTCTTCACCTCCCAGGCTCCACCGCGCTCCTGCCAGCGGGTGGAGCCCAGCCTTTACGCATGCGCACCTACTCGTGCCTCTGCCCCATTCGACGGCCGCGAGCCAGGGTCCCCCGCACCGGCCAATAACCCGTTTACAGTCAGCAGCCGGGACCCTGCCCTGTGGTCTTGCATTAACCGAGGTAGATCGGACACAGTGCTCCAGGCCCCTCTAACCCTCTACCCCTTCCCCCCCCTTCTGCCATTAGTTCCCCCTTTCTTCTACCCACAAAAACTGCTCTTGGGTAAACCACCGGTCGTAGCTTTATTAACTTTTATAAAACCGAACATTACAGTCCAAGAAAAACCTCTCAACAATCCCAACAGCTGAGCAATGCCTCACCAGCCATTCTATTAGCAAGGTGACCCCTCCTCCGCTTTTGCCGCGGTCCTGCCAACGTCAATCTTCCTAATCCCCTTTCCCCGACCACGCCATGTAATTAGCAAACGTCAGCCAGGGGTTGTCCGGGACGAGGGCACCCCGCCCCCGGCCCGTGTATAAGCCTAATTCCCCGGACCCCGGAAACCTCCGGGATCCCGCCACTATCAGTGAGGACATTAATGTAGGGTCGAGGGCACCCAGCCCCCGGCACCAGTACAGCCAAAGCCCCGGACCCCAGAAACCTCCAGGGGCCCCACCCGGCAGACTTGACATTGATGTCCCGAAGCCGCCCCCCCACCACCAAGCTGCGACCAGTGAGCCCCCCGCCCATGGATAAGCTATCCACTACCCCAAGTGGATAATTGCCCTTTGACCCACATACAATCCTGCACACTCGCTCACACTTCCGAATGCATGATTAAATATCTCCTGTAAGCACGGGACACCCCCCCCCCCCGCCGCGCTGCCACGTACATGCTTTTTATCTTATTTGTTTTTTTTTTTTTTTAATATATATCTGGCAAGCCTTAAAATAGCTGCCCTCTCACCCTTGTATATTTTCTTAGTTTAATATGTATCCATTTGTTCAATGCCCCGGAGAGTTAGGCAGGCTATGAACCCCCGGCCCCCCGGCCTGAAGAACCGTATCCCACCACAAAGCCACTCCTCCCCCATATTAATGTATGCATACTCCTTGACTGCTCAAGTGTCCTCTCGCTGGCATAAGCTGCGACCACCTGAGACCGTGCTCGCCTAGCCATAAGCCAACACCGCCGTCGTATGCTGACCCTGTGAGTCCACTCCGGCCACACCAATTCCTAGCTAACCATCCCTATAACGAAGGAATGTCCCATCCACCCCCGAGCCTTAGGCTTTCTCCCATATCTGACAAACAAGCCATTTAGTTCTTCCACTTGCACTTCCTCTCCCCCTTTCGAAGCCGTACCCAGCCCGAGAGCCCTAGATTGCCATCTGCCAATGCCTGTATCTCTTATTCCTGCCACTCCACCACGCCCATCTTGTTCGCTGCCCCAATGCAGGATGAGTGTGCAGCGCACTGCCTCGGGCCTTCCCCTACTTGCCACGGAACCCTCTTCAACACAGCTGTACTTAAAATGCATTACTAGCTGCGACTCCCTCGTACATGAACATTCCCCCTCCCATGCAAGGCATCACCACAACTATACCTGCAAGGTGTCCACCAGGCTTGACCCGAGTTCCACCATCTCCTTTGATACCTCCCTAATCCCTTCCCGAGCTGGTCGGTTTCCAATTTCTCTAGGACGACCGTCAAAACCTTCTCTGCCCATACCTACTGCCGCTGTATACCGTCTCCCACCCCCACCTTGCTGCAGCTTGCTGCCACGCCGCAAATTACCAAGCATGTCCACCCACAATAGGGCTTTGTACTGTAACCACACCCCCAGCGTAAGGCAGTGCCGCACCTCCCAAGTAACCCCCCTGTACTAGGCCTCCTGAAGACGGGTGACATGGGCCACCAACGCTCCTGCTTCTGTACCTATTATTCTTTTCACCTCTTTCCCCAGCCGATGCTCCCCCAGCTTTGTGGGACCCCCACTCCTTCCCTGTCCCCTTCTGGAGCCAAAGTCTAAACCATTCTCTTATAGAACGGAAACAAGCATCCATGATCCCATTAGTACCTTCGGGGATATGCCGGGCCTTGCAAGCGCAAACTTGCTAAGACGACCTCCTTCAGCAAGGCTGCTCCCTGCATACTGTGTGGAGCATATGTCCTGATTCCACTGACCACAGCTGCATTGTTGCCATGCCAAACAACCCTGCGGTTGCCAAGCTTCTCAAGCCCCAACTCCCCCGCCCCTGAACCGGGACGATGCCCAGATGGCTATTAGCCCCTCCAGCTGTATTCCTCACAAGCCCGCTACCCGCTGTCCCCACACCCCAAACCAGTTCGCTTACTTTTAGCCTGGCGATCCTATCCTACATTGACACAGAGTTTCCGCTAAAGTCCCCCAAGCGGGAATTGAACCGGTTGACTGAAGACCCCAAAGACAGCTCACAGACACCAATCCCAAACCACTGAGCTGCCTGCTCACTCGGACTTCCCCCTCTGCAATACTGCATGCATACCAGTTGACTCGCTCCTACGATGGTGCATTTTACGCACACCCGAAGTTGCCACGGCCAACTGACGCAGCAATCCTACCACCCGGGAGCTTGCCGTGCCCCCAACGTTACTTTCAAAGCAACCCCACCCTCAGGGTGCCCGCAAGACCATCCACATTATTTACCATGAAGCCAACACATTAACCACCAACACCTGCCATCTTGAAACCTTCCCGAGGGAGACGGGTCACCACCCCCTCAAAATCCAAATCACCAACCACGGTAATCCTCATCGCCTTCTGTCTTACCCCTCCCCCAGGCACCCCGAGTTCATGCTGTAATTCCACCAAGCCTTTTCATGACTCCTGACTCCTCCTTGAATGCGCTGCTCCCACGAACACAATATCTAACGCCTGAACCTTAGTCGCCCAGCCTACCTTCCGACTGAACACCCAGTACCAGAACTTACTAAATATTACTACACCTGCATGGCACATAGGCATGTATTTTCTAAAGAACTTCCTTCTTCCAAGCTGGAACACAGCTATTGACCCACCGACCGGCGTCCTGTGCACCACAGAAAACTGATTTCTTACTGCCGTGCCCTCCCAGCCCTGTGAGCCTATAGTCAAATAAATTTGCAGCCCGATCAGAAGTGCCATGCTCAAACCCTGCTCCATACCCCTCCTGGGGGGGGGGGGGCTGCGATTCTGCCTCCTGGTCCACTCCCCTCCAACTTATACCTAAGCAGGCGCTACCAAATACCAGACTGCCCACCCCAGCTGGAACCCCCCCCCCCCTTGAACACCACCTTATCCTTCTCTTCAGGGAATGGACGAAACCAAGTCATTAAGGCCTCTCCCCGCATTAGTGTAGGGGGCGTCTGCCCACCTCCTTATTGCTTGGGGGCCGCCCCACAAGGCCCGTTTTTCTACACATTACTGCCGAGTGTCCACCTCTACAGACTGCAAATACCTTCCCAATATTTGCAGTCAAGGAATGGGCAAGATGTCTAGCTTACACCAGCCCACAGCACCTGCCCCGCTGCCCCCGATCTGTTGCGTCCCCGCTGCTCCCGCTCAACAGAAACTACCCCACCCGCCTTTCCACAGTCCGTCCTGCTGCCCACAGCACATGTCCCCTCTGACCTTTCGTCAGCCACAGGATAAGCCTGTGTCCCACTCTCCCTGACCATCTTCTGCCCTCTATAAGGCGGAAATTATCTAGACATCGCCACCCCCTAAATCCCTCAGCACGCATCCTGCATAACGGCCTCCCCGAATTCCGCAACCGCTATCTATGGAGTCCAACTCCCAAGCCTATTCTCTGCTAGCACACTGCTCCTACCCCTTGCGCAGTGATAACCGCACCCACCAACGATGCGGAAGAATCAGTGCACCAGACAGAGAAGGACTCCACACCTCGGTGCTGCTGACACGAATGCCTCCTTCTTTGCGCGTTTTTTTTTTTTTTTTTACGATCTGCTCGGCTGCCCCACCTTTCCCCGGTTGTCCTGCCACTCACACGCTGCCCCCCTATCCGCCCCCCTGCTGCCAATGCCCAAGTCAGTGACTGGCCACCATCCTCGGTCTGCTGATGCCGTCTGTCCAACCTTGCGCTGGTATCATTTTCTGGCCACTCCTGCCTCCCTGTTACTCCTGTGTCCATACTCTCGGATCGCAGATGGCCTCCTCCACCATACTGGCATAATGCTGCTTCCAATTGCCACCTGTGGAGAAAAAAACAGGAGGGGGGGGGGAAACCACAGGAGACCCCAAAGGCTGCCACGCCCCCCAACCACTCCGCACCCCCAACTCCACACCGACTGGAACTTGGCCCTCCCCCAGCCATGTTCCCTGAAGCAGGTCCCCTACGGGTGATAACTGAGGTTTTTTTTTTTTTTTAAAATCTATGCCCCCACCTAGACTCCAACCCACCCCCTCCTAAATTGGAGTAATGGCTCCAAACCACCGAACCCCCGTCAGCCCAACCCTCGCCCCCTGTCACTGCCCACCAGCCCCACATTAAACTTATGTTTTCCCCTCTAACACTGGGGGCCCAGCTAACCAACTTACCTCTGCCCCCACAGACCTATGTCCCCCCTCCTGACACAAGGCCTAGAATACCATTGCCCCCACCTGCACCCTCCTCCCCCCTTTGGAGTGCCCTACCGCCTCCACTTCCCTGCTAACACCCCTCCTTTTATTTTATTTATTTATATATTTTTTGTGAAAAGCCTGTGGTAATCAAACCTGCAACCTATGGTGCTCCAAAGCACGTCTGAAACCACTATCCTAACCACCACTACATTATGCCTCGCCTTAGCATCCTCTGCCACCCCCCCATCTTGCCCATCCTGCTAATGTTCTACTTCCCCCTTCACCCCCTTTAGATGCCCCCTAGACCCCTCACCCCCCAAGGACTCACCCCTTCCCCAGATTTCCCTTTTTTTTTTTTTGTATATAAAACTCCAAATTACCTTTAGAAATCCCTTCAGTTCACTTACCTTTTTTTAATTTTTTTAGCGTCCCAGCACAGCCCACACTACTAAGCAGGAGCAACACTACCTCCTGCTTGCTGCTCCTCCATGCAGGCATAGGCCCCTCAGCCTCTTGTTTCCCGTGGCCACGAGGGCGCGCACCACCATGCTGCTGCCCTCCCTTTCACTCGCTCCCCTCCTCTTCGTTGAGGCTCCCGCTGCATGGGCCCAAGTCTCCAAGCGGCTGCCCCTCCTCTCTCCCCCTGCACCCAGAAGCAAGCATGACTGCAATCCACCTACCTTGCTCCGCCACAGAGGGTCGCAACTTGAGACGGCAGCCCCGCGCATCCCCCGAACTTCACGCGAACAGCCAGCTCTCCTTTTACCCCACTTCCATAGGCCTCGAGGGCCCGATTAACTTAAAGCCGGCAGCGGACCCTGGAAAGTCGCAGGAGTGAAGGCAACGGCTGCCTCCTCCTGGCTCCTCCCCCTCCAAGTCACGCCGTCTTCACCTCCCAGGCTCCACCGCGCTCCTGCCAGCGGGTGGAGCCCAGCCTTTACGCATGCGTGCCTACTCGCGCCTCTGCCCCATTCGACGGCCGCGAGCCAGGGTCCCCCGCACCGGCCGATCACCCGTTTACGGTCGGCCGCCGGGACCCTGCCCCGCTGCCTTGCATTTGTAGAAAATACAGATTGCAAGTTATTAAAAATAGAACATACAGGTATGTTTTATTTTATTTTATTTTTATTTTAAACCAATATGACCATTTCAAGTCACTTCCAAGAGATATTTGTTGGTTAATAAATAGTAGAAATTTATAAATAGTATTGCTTTTAGTTATTTATATATAGTTTTAATAGATTGGTTTAGGATAATCACTGTAATATGGTTCTTATTAGCTGCACATAAAATATCATGTTTATATTATGAAGCATGTCTTTTTTAAAAATTTTTATTGATATTTATATTTACACTCAAGCATTTACATGAATGAATAGAAATAATGGGAACACCACCACATTCCAACTATTACAAAAATAAAAATATTCAAAGTAATCTTTCCCCAAATTAGTCCACAATTAACAGGAGGGGGGGGGGGGGCTACAGGAAATTTAACTATTGACCATGGCCTCAATAATACTTGAAGCTAAAAAGGTCACGGTAACACAGAAGAAATATATAGATTATAGGAAGGAAAAGACTTACGCGTCAGCCGTATTGAGGCCAAATTCCACCCGTAGCTCTTCCCTTGCACATATAAATTCTGAGAGCTGTTTAGGGTAAAAAAAAGGAAATTCTTGCCTTGATAGGAAACATAACACCTAGACGGATACTTTAACACAAAGGTTGCACCCAAAGAAATAATCCTGGAATGATAAGCCAGGACTTCTTTCCTCCGTAATTGGGTTACTCGAGACAAATCTGGAAAAACTCTAATATTTGAACCTAAGGACTTCTCATTAATATTCTTTAAAAATAAACGAAGAATCAATGCCTTGTTGGCCCCCAAGGTTAGAGTTACAAGCATAGTAGTTCTTTCTGTAACCATATCTAAAGAACTTTCCAAAAAGCCTGTCAGGTCTCCAATTCCACTCAATGCTGCCTCCAAGTTTCTCCCCTGTACTTCCAAGTTGTTCACCGAGAAATACTGTGCCCTAGTAAGTGGGGGCAGGTGCTCAGTTGGGATCTTGAACACCTCTCGGAAATATTTCCACATCATTTCCAATGGGGACATGAGAGGAGACTCTGGAAAGTTTAAAAGACGAAGGTTATTTCGTCGGGTAAGATTTTCAAGGTGTTCCGTCTGCCGCAACAGCACTGTTCTCTCCTTCATTAGAGCATTATGCTCCTCCTTAAGATGCCCTAAATCTTCCTTCACCTGCAGCAAAGAACTTGCTTGCAGCTCTTGGCTCTTAGAGAACTCCAATTTCATTACAGCTAACTCAGTACTTACAGAACCCACCACTGCTGAAAGGGTTGTAGTTAAGGCAGAGATAGCGTCCCAAAGTGCTTCCAATGTTATCACAGCGGGCTTTTCCAACACCTGATTCACAGGTATAAGCCCTATTCCAGGCTACAACTGCTGTGGAGCTACCACATGAGGAGATGGGTCTTCCACACCACGTTCCTCTGGCTGTCTACCCCCTCTGGAAACCAGGGTCGACCGCAACAGCACTTGCTCCCCACCTACAGGCAAGGGAGTGCTCACCCGGAGATCAGTCAGAAGTGAGAAACCAGAGCCGTCTGCAGAAGGAAAACTTCCGGGCTGTGTTAGGGCTCCCGCTGTTCAGGAGACAAACTAACTCCGAATGCACCCAACATAGAAATAGACTCCTCCCGCTGTGCTGGCGAAGACGCTGCTAGAGACCCGGCAACTGCAAAACCGCAATGTTCCAGCATCCTCTGACCATCGGCAGAAGCTTGCGGCGGGACACAGGGGTAGCCCACTTGCTTCCTTTTCCTCTGCCCCATGCTGAACGAAGCGGAACTAGCCGAAAAGACAGGAACGCTGAGCAAAATGCCGAGCGGCCAGCACAGGTCAGATTCCTGCCGCCATCTTGCCCCCCTAAAGCATGTCTTTTAACTATGTATGTAGCATATATATGATATGACTTTATGATTTTATGGTGCATTTTTTGAGTTTATTGATCTAAATGATTCAATAATTAGATTTTTTATCTATTTATTATTTATGTGTATGTTTTTACATGTTGTATTTTTTAGCCAGAAAAGCCCCTGATGAAGGCATAGCGAAACACGGCCTGTGTCGGGCCTTGGCTAATAGGTGTTCAATAAAGGTTTCCTTCCTCTGCTATCCACGTTTTTGGGACTGGGTTTGTTGTTTGCATGTGGATTCGTGCTTTAGTGTTGGACAGTATTCGATGCTGGGGCCATATCCGGGCTCCAGCATTGAATATCTGAGTTGCCTGGATTGCAACGAAGTTAACTGGGCACCATTGATGTTCCGCCACTGCTGGGGTTAGCTTCTGCATTGAAAGTTAAGCTAGTGTTTCCTACGCCTGACGTTTGTCATCTATCGTTTACCAGGCAGTGGCTCAATATCGCCGCTGCCCAGTTAGCGATGGGTACCACCCTGGAACGCCTCCATCATGCGCCGGGCATATAGTGGCAGCACCAGTAGATATTCAACGGCACTATGTAATGTCACTCAGTGGGATATTCTGCTGCACTAACTGTGTTAGTGCTGCGGAATATCCCACTGAGTGACATTACATGGTTTGCAGCTCTGAAGACCGTGAAAATGCCTTTGTATATCCCCCCCAATCAACATGGCTAGAAATAATGGGAGGGCGGGGGGATATTCAAAGTGATTAACATGATTAGCAAACCTGATTTCCACGTTAATCACCTTGGCCGGGATATTCAGTGACACCAGTGTGATTTGTGCCGTTGAATATCCATGAGTGCACTGCTGCAGGCCGACTTGCATCGGAGTATTCCACGGACATTCCGGGATGCTACCTGGTGATAACCAGGCAGCGGCGCTCTTGAGCCGCTGCCTGGTTATCACTATGTAGCAAAATTCAGGCGCAGTAAAGGCTGGCCTAATTTTCTGTGCCAAAGCTAACTGGGCAGTGGCTGAATATAGCTGTTGCCAGATTAGTTTTGCTGCTATCCGGCCGACCTGGATATTTAATGCCGGTTTCTGGATATGTCCCCACTATTGTACATCCGGGTCTTAGTTTTAGTGGCGACGGCCAGCGGCGATAGATCAGCCAGCCGCCACCGCTGCATATTGTGCCCAATGTTAACATTTTCTCTATGGAACTTCTTCTGTCTCCCATAGATTATAATGATGAAACTCATTGAATAAGGGATTCATTCAGAGAGGCAATATGGTTCCAGGAAACGGTATTGGATCCTAGATATGATATTTGCAATTTTCCAGTTACAGCAATTAAATATAAAGAACAAAAAAGGGAAAATTAAGTGATACTTTTTTATTGGACTGACTTTCGAAACTTAAAACCTTGTTCTTCAGGTCAGGACAGTATGAACAACAGATGGCAATACCATAATAACCTTTGAAAGCTTGTCCAAGAACGTATTAAGTTAGTCCAATAAAAAAACATCAACTTATTTTCCTTTTTATTTCTCTTTTTATTTAACTACCATAAAATGGACTAACATAGCAATAACACTACTTTATTCAGTTAGAGAAGAAATAGCAAAAGAACAGATTTCCAGCTGGCATATCACATAACTTTACTTTTTTTTTTAATTTTTTTATTTATACTTTTCTTTTATACCGCTTTTTCCCAAGATTAAAGGCGGTTTACAAATAACATAATGAACAGTTTACAATTAACATAATGAACATTGTTTTACATAGAACATAGTATTTTCTTTAAACTGTGTACAATTAACTTTTCATGAACAATAACATGGAGCATATATTTATACATATGCTGAACTATTTACATCAGTCAAATATTTACATTAGTCAGTTATTAATCATGGTTTCTAAGGGTTGAGTTTATTATTGGTGTTGTGGTTTGGTGCTTATTGATCTGTGTTTAGGGAGGATTTTTATGTAGGTGTGGTGAGGAGGATGGAGGGGGTTCATTAAGGTTTATAAAGTGTTCTTTAAACAGATATGTTTTTAGTTCTTTCCGGAATGTCTGGAGATCCTTTATTTTGCGGAGGTTTAGTGGGAGTTTATTCCATATGGTGGGGGCTGCATATGAGAATGCTCTTGAGCTTGTGGTTTTTTTTGTTTTTCGAATTGATTTTTTTTATGTCTAGTGAGTGGGTTGCATTTTGTCTGCGGGTTCTATGTTCTTTTGGAGCATGTAGTAGAGTGGTTAGATGTGAAGGTGATATGCCGTTGATAAGTTTAAATGTGGTTAAGAGTATTTTGTATGATATTCTACTATTTATGGGAAGCCAGTGTAGTTCAGCGAGGATGGGAGTTATGTGGTCAGTGAGGCGGGCTTTTGCTGTTACTCGGGCACAGATGTTTTGAGCTCGTTGGAGTAAGTTAATATTTGTGAGAGGGAGGCCGATAAGTAGACTATTACAATAGTCAAAGTGAGGAGTGATGAGTGTGCTGATAACAGATCTGAAGTCATGTGTGTCTAGTATTGGTCGTAGGTGTTGAATGGTTTTGAGTTTATAGAATATGGTTTTCACGGTTTGTTTTATGTGAGGGATCATACTAAGTGTGTGGTCTATTATGATGCCTAGGTATTTTACTTCCTTTTTGATTGGGATTATTGTATCGTTAATTGTTATTGTTTCTGGGAGAGTAGTATCCGGTTTTCTTGTTACGAACATTGCTTCAGTTTTTTTTAGGTTGATGCTAAGGTTATTATTTTGTAGCCAGGTATTTGCTTCACTGATACAGTTTAGTAAGTTCTGGTAGTTGGGATTATTTGTGTTTATTGGTTGAGTGAGCATGATGTCATCTGTGTATATATAGTGGTTGATTTTATGTTTTTGAATATATTTGTGATGGGTTGGAGATATAGGTTGAAAAGGAGGGCCGATAGGGCCGAGCCCTGTGGAATACCTTGTCCTTGTATGAATGGCTCAGAGGTGTCTTGACCCAATTTAACGCGTATTGATCGGTTTGTGATGTATGATATAAACCATTGTAGAATTGTTCCTCCTATTCCTAGGCTTAGGAGTCTGTTAATAAGTGTGTTGTGGTGGACATTGTCAAAGGCACCGGCTATATCAATGAATATGAGGATGTAACCTTGGTTGCATGTGTCAGTGCCCTTTATGAGGTCATCCATGAGTGTTATAAGTAGAGTTTCGACTCCATGTGAAGGGCGGAAGCCAAATTGATGTGAGTCAAGTGGTGCATGTGTGTCGATAAAATCTTGCAGTTGAAGCTGTATGATTTTTTCTATCACTTTGGCAATGAACGGTATGCTGGCTATGGGCCTGTAGGAGTTTGGGTCTGTATGATTGAGTTTATTATTTTTTATTATAGGGCGTAAGGATGTGAGTTTTAGGGCATCTGGCATGATGCCCTTAGATAGTGATTGGTTTACTATATTTTGTATATGTATAGCTAATTCAGTTTTGGTGTTTTTTATCCATGACATGGGACAAGGATCTAGAGGGGAGGTAGTGGTGTTGATCATTGATATGATATTGAGGAGGTGTTTTTGTTCAATATCTTGAAAGGTTATCCATTTATTTGTTGGTTTTAATTCAGTGGGTATGGTTATGATTGTGCTGGATGATTTGTTTTTTAATTTGTTAGCAAAATGAGTTGCAAGAGTTTGTGCGCTTATCGTTGATTGTTCAGGCTCTGGAGTTTGGGTTTTTGTTAGTGTCCTTATAATTGTAAATAGTTCTCTTGGTTGACTTGACCTAACAAAAGTACTGGATAGTCTGGAAGGTCGTGGTAAAATATGATTGCTTAGAGAAATTCATCACAGCAATTTTGCAAGGCCGTGATGGCATGTTTACTCATATTATGGACGAGGGATAGAAGGACAACCCCAAATATCACTATCGCTTACGCTTACTAGCCTTCACATCTTGGTTTGGTGCCTTTGGTCATTAGTCAGTGTGAGAATAATGTCGATAGTGCTGATACACTTGCACCTCTTTCTCAAAGTCCAGTGGTGATGGTGAGTGGCAACAGCTATGAGTGGATGATAACATTGAAGTCCCTAGTCATAGACTTGCTTACAGGTAGCTTGGACATGATGACTGTTCATTGTGGACCTGAAACAGCTGCAACGCTTGCATCCTGTCCAGGCACCAGAGGATTCTCCATGGCAGGCAGGAGTCAGTTTTGCTATCAAGATGCCCCTGGAAAGTAAGTTGGAATCTTTATCGCATGCTATTATTATGCACCTTATGACACTGCAACTTAATCTGCCACACAGAAGAAATGTCCTTCTGACCGCTGCATATGTTCCAACCATGCCGGCACTTAATCAAATCAAAGCTGAGTTCTATCAAACCCTGCATAAAATAATTTCTCTTCTTAATAGTGATCATAAGGTGAACATATTTGACGTAATAAGTGGAGGGAGAACAATAAGGGAATCTACTACACTAACATTTAACTTCCAAAAGGGAGACTATAATAAACTAAGGAAAATTCTACTACTACTACTTATCATATGCAGTGCGGTACACACACACATCAGAGATAGTCCCAGTTCCACAAAGCTTGCAATCTAGTCAAGAGAGACAAACTAAACAAGCAGATGGCTGCGGTAGCTCTTTGAGGAAACGATCAACTTACATGAGAGTTTAACAGGAAACTAAGGTCGAAATGTAGCCTTGAAGAGTGGGCTTTCAGCCTGGATTTGAATAGGACCAGGGATGGAGCCTGATGAACTGAGTTAGATAGTTTATTCAAGGCATCCAGCACAACAAGGTGGAATGAACAGAGTCTGGAGATGGCAGTAGAAAAGAAGGGCACAGATACGAGTAAAGATGATTTTCCTGATGAGCAAAGTTCCTAAGGAGGGGGTATAGGGAGAAATAAGAGGAGTCACAGAATGAATACACTTGTAGATAGGAGAAGTTTGAACTGTATGCGGAAACCAGTAGGAAATCAATGAAGTGATATGAGAAGAGGAGGTTATGCAAGCATAGCAACAGTAATGAGAGGTTAGTTGTGCAGCTGAATTTTGAATGGATTGAAAAGGATAGAGGTGATTCAATGGGAGACCAGAGAGGAGTAGGCTGCAATAGTCTACAGTAAGTGAAAGGTGACAAGAGAATGGATAAGGGTCTTGGTAGTGTATTCAGAAAGGAAGGGACACATTTTGATGATGTTAAAGAGAAAGAAACGACAGATTTTAGCTCTCTGATATGTGAGGAGAAAGAGGGAAGAGTCAAAGATGACCACAGAGTTGTGAGAGAAGGGAAACAGGGAGGATGATAGTATTGTCTATAGAAATACAGAAGGGAGGAAGGGGAAGGTAGGTTTAGAGGAAAAGATAAGAAGCTCTGTCTTGGCCGTGTTCACTTCAGATGGCAGTGGGACATACAGGCAGCAACATTAGATAAGCATTTGAGTCTGGATTCCTGGAGACGTTTCTGGTTAGAGAGATAAATCTGAGAGTTATCAGTGTAAAGATGGTACAAAAAACCAAGGGAGGAGATCAAAGCACCAAGGGAATGAGCATATGGAGAGAAGAGAAGGGATACAAAAAAGAGTCCTGAGGTACACCGACAGAAAGTGGAATAGCGGAGGAGGAGGATCCGCCAGAGGCTACACTGAAAGTGTGATGGGAGAGATAAGAAGAAAACCAACCTCTGCCCCTTCAGATACTGAGTGAGGAGGCGTTAACACAGACCTAAAATCCAAGAGAGAATGGTGGCCTTGTCATATCTGAACTGGATCAGAAACTGTTCATCAGTGAGGTCTAGCTATCTGGCCCGGTATACCCTCTGGTATGAGTGGCCTCTCCTCTCACTCCTTTCTTCCCTGCAGGGCCAGCACAAACTATGCATACACAGCATCCATGCTTTCATCCACCACCAACACCCTTTGAATCCCACCACAAATCCCCTTTGAATCCTACCGTTAGCATCCTTTTGAATCCCTCCAACCGTCTTTATCATCCTTTACCTGCACCCAGTGCAAGATGCTGAGATACAGAAAGAGTGATACACAGAGCAACCCACAGACAGACAGGTCGACAGGACAGGTGTGGTGACCAACCTTTGTTTAATTCCCCCTGGCACTTCTTGTGGCTTTGGGCAAGTTACTGTCCATTGCCTTGGGAGAGAGGCCCAGCAGTCTAGTTGCCAGGAGTCAGCACTGATTCAACAATACTCACTGTGATGCATAGATAGCTGGAGGGCAGATGCTGTCTGTGTTTCTAAATCTGTAACCCAGTCATAGCAGAAGGAGCAGACAAATCTGAAAGTTGCTGCAGTTTAAATGTAAGCAGTAAAATGATTTGCTTTACCATAACATCCTCTTTTTTCTAGCTCATATTTACACAATATGCAGTATTTCCCATTTTGTTATAACATAAATTGTGCTTATTTTTCTAAGAGCTACCAGTTCCATTCAAGTCATTTTGTATATATCATTTTGCAGCCAGCCCGCCCCCAGCAACACTCCTGCCCAATCGGGGCAGTGGGAGACCCGACCCGCGGCTGCAAAGCATTGAAAAGCGGCGTCCCTGCGGGGCGCGCCCGTGCCTGGCGGGCCCGCGCCTGAGGGCCCTTTGGCGTGGCCCTTAGGCGCGGCACAAAGGCGCAAACAACTCCACTAAATCAACAAGAACGCCGCCACACAAAAACAGTGCAAAGAACAAGAAACACCACGATTCTCGACAGCGGCATTCCACCACAGCAGCGATCCACTACAATACCGACGATACAGCAACGACAACCAAAGACCTCAACACTCAACGCAATCAACACTGCAACACAGCCTGGTCCCCAAACGCCAGGTACCCTCAACGATTATGCCACCTTTCTTGGCCCCCATCTACCTCCTCAGTCCCCTCTTGACCCTCTACCCCCCCCACCCACTGCACTCAATAACCTACTCTGGCCAATCCAATTCACTCATTCCACACTCACTCACAAACCACAACCAACTCACTCACAAGCTCAGCACCCACCCACCCACATCACCATCCCCCCACCCAATCTCCACATCACCATCTCCCTAATTAACGCACGCTCCGTTAGAAATAAGTACCACATGCTCCGTGACCTAATCACATCTGAGCAGATAGACATCCTATGCATTACAGAAACCTGGCTGACCCACACAGACTCAGTACTAATGAACCAACTAGCACCAGATGGATACACCCTTTACCACTGCTCCCGGGAGCACGCCAGAGGAGGGGGTTTTGCTATCATAGCAAGAACCGACCTCCACCTCAGAACCCATTCCTCCGAAACCAGCACTGAAACTGATCTCCTCACCCTCACCAACAAACACTTCTCGATATGTCTAATCTACCGTGCGCCCACCGCAACCACAGACCTAACAAGAATACTACAACACATATCAGAAAGCACCGACTCGACCAAGGAACAAATCATCCTAGGAGACTTCAACCTCCCATCACTTCAAGAAGAACATGCAACAACCTTCCACACTGCTATGTCTGCAATATGTTCAGATCATACAGGAACCCACCCACGAAAAAGGAAACACACTAGACCTCATCTTCCTCAACTCCACGTCCACCGCTTCAGCAAAAAACCCACGGATCTCGCCAGTACCCTGGTCTGACCATCACCTCATCACCTCATCACCTTATCCTACACGTACCAACATAAGACCAACAAGGATGATGGACAACACGTAAGACGATTCAAACCATTTAACAAAGAGGACTTTTTAGAACAAATTCTACCCAAACTACAAACCAGCTCCAATGACATCAATGACCTCATAGACAACTGGAACACTACGATCTCCACAGCGTCTGCAGCGTCAACAAACATAACCATCACCAGACCCCCCTCCTCAAGAGCCAGATGGTATACTCCCAGACTCTGAAGGCTAAAAACAAAACTCAGGAGAACTGAAAGAAAATGGAGAAAAACCAACAACGAAAATGACAAAATAAAATACCTATACGAACTCAACGCATATCACTATGAGACTGACAAAGCAAAGAAAATCTATCATATGAAAATCATCAATACCTCCATAAACAAACCTTGTGAGCTCTTTCAGATAATCAAAAAGCTGACAAAAACGCCACACAACTCCGACCAACTACCACAGATTCCACCAGAACTACTGGCCCGCCAATACAAACAACTACAACGACCACAAAACCTGCAACTAACCTCACAGACGCCTACAGAGAACCTCCACCCCAACTTGCACAGTGACTGGACCACCTTCAAAGAAACATCAACAGAAGAAATTTTAACCACGATCTCCTGCCTCCACACCACCACCTCCCCGCTGGACCCATGCCCCACCGACTGGATAAAGAAATCAAAAAACAAACTGAGCACACCATTAACCCGTATTGTTAGTGAATCCTTCTCCAGAGGACACATGCCTGACGCCCTCAAAACCACGATCATCCGTCCTTCCTTGAAAAAGCAAAACCTGGATCCCCTAGACCCTGCATCCTACAGACCCATAGCAAGTCTACCTTTCACAGCCAAAATAATCGAGAAAATCGTCCAGCAGCAGCTTCAGGAGCACCTGGATGTTAACAACATTCTGGACCCCCAACAACACGGCTTCCGCCCGCTACATGGATTCGAGACCCTCATGACCACGCTGATGAACACCCTCCTCACAGGAACCCAAGGAAAACACTCTGGATACGCCATGATCTTCCTCGATATATCCGCAGCCTTTGACACCATCTCTCACAACATCCTCATACACAGACTACAGACTATTGGGATCAAAGACACCGTGCTGAAGTGGTTTCAATCCTATTTATCTAACAGACAACAACTAATCCGCACCAGCGCCTCAACCTCCCCCCCATTTCAGCAACACCAGGGAGTACCCCAAGGATCCACACTGTCAGCTATGCTCTTCAATATATACCTCCAGCCACTCTGCATAGTCATACGCACCTACAACGTCAGCTTCCACATCTATGCTGACGATATCATGCTCTACGCCCCCATTACCACCACGAACCCAACAAACATCCACCTATCAGCATGTTTCACCGCAGTATCTGACTGGTTACAAACAAACAACCTATCCATCAACATAAAGAAAACTGAAGCCCTCATCGTGACAAAAGACCCAGACTTTACATCCCCCACACCTCAACATTGGAACTACAAGCATCAAAACACAACCACAGATAAGATACCTGGGCATTATCATTGACCAAGCCCTCACCTTAAAACAACAGATCACCAAAACCGCCGGAACTATATTCCATAAGGCAAGAACAGTGCAACGGCTTAGACCCCTCCTGGAACACCAAGACTTCCGAACAGTGATGCAAGCCATGACACTCCCACATCTCGACTACTGCAACATAATCTACCATGGCCTTCCAGCAACTCAGACCAACCCCCTCCGAACTGCATTGAACACCACGGCGAGAATCATCCAGAGCGCAAAGAAAACCGACCATATCACCCCAATTCTGAGAGAACTACACATTCTCCCCCTTGAAGCATGGACAAAATACAAAGCCATCCTACTCACCCACAAAGCTATCCATCAAACACAGGACACACAGCTTTGCACTCTACTGGCTCGTCCAGCTCATGGCAGATCTACTAGACAAGCCACCAGCGTTTCCCTCACCGTCTCTCACAAAAGAACCAAATGCTCGCAACGGACATGCAATCGAGCCTTTGAACTATATGCTCCAACCTTATGGAACTCTCTACCAAGCCACCTTAGAAACAATGCCGACCTACCATCCTTCAGGAAACAGCTCAAAACCATCCTCTTCCAAGAATACCTCAACTCAGACCCCACCGAAAAACCCACAAACCCCTGATCTCAAAACAATGCACCCCCCCGGGGAGAGCAGAGAGAGGCAGCGTGGAGGTCCGGAGTTGCAGGCTTCGTTCCCGCCGGCCCTGACGTCATCGGGGGCCTTGATTGAAAAGCGGAACCGGGTGAGCTGTGCCTTGGGAGAGAAGAGAGAGAGGCAGCGTGGAGGTCCGGAGTTGCAGGCTTCGTTCCCGCCGGCCCTGACGTCATCGGGGGCCTTGATTGAAAAGCGGAACCGGGTGAGCTGTGCCTTGGGAGAGCAGAGAGAGGCAGCGTGGAGGTCCGGAGTTGCAGGCTTCGTTCCCGCCGGCCCTGACGTCATCGGGGGCCTTGATTGAAAAGCGGAACCGGGTGAGCTGTGCCTTGGGAGAGCAGAGAGAGGCAGCGTGGAGGTCCGGAGTTGCAGGCTTCGTTCCCGCCGGCCCTGACGTCATCGGGGGCCTTGATTGAAAAGCGGAACCGGGTGAGCTGTGCCTTGGGAGAGCAGAGAGAGGCAGTGTGGAGGTCCGGAGTTGCAGGCTTCGTTCCCGCCGGCCCTGACGTCATCGGGGGCCTTGATTGAAAAGCGGAACCGGGTGAGCTGTGCCTTGGGAGAGCAGAGAGAGGCAGCGTGGAGGTCCGGAGTTGCAGGCTTCGTTCCCGCCGGCCCTGACGTCATCGGGGGCCTTGATTGAAAAGCGGAACCGGGTGAGCTGTGCCTTGGGAGACTCGATAAAAGGCTGTTTTTTTTGGCGCAGCCGGAGGCGCTAGCCGGGGCAGCGATAGAAGGGGCTAGATACAAGGGGCATAACCGGCCCCTTGTGAGCCCCTTGGAGCATCGTAGGAGCGTCGCACCCCGAGCTGATCCCGGATGTGCTTGAATCGATGGGTAAAAGAAAGAAAAAGACGGAGGTGGTGACATCTGCCGAGCCTGCGGTGGGCCCTATGGACAAACACGTTAAGGTACTGCCTAGTGCTAATGGCAAGCTTGACTCTGACTTTCTAACACTCCAGCCCTCTCCGGTGTCCTTGAGTTCTCCAGACCGGACACCACCTTCTCCTCCAGTCTATACATCTCCTCTTGTGTCTACTTCTGTCGAGGTGCAGTTTCTCCAGAGTACCCCAATAGAAGGGGGGGAAAAGTTGAAACCGGTTGTATGGGCTCCCACCCCAGGAGAAGCGAAGGTTGTACCTGATGATCAGGTAACCCTGGCGGATATCTGGCGTGTGGTAACCCGTATTGAGAGTTCCTTGACTCCTACTGTGGTACAACTATGTAGTTTCTCTTCTGAGATAACTACACGGTTGTCAGAAGTGGATACTAAGATGGAGAATACTATGCATTTAGTTACTAATTGTGAAACTCAGTGTCAGGCTCTGAAAGCTGTAAATTCTTCTCATATTAAGGATAGTTTGGTGTTACATCATAGAATGGAGCAATATGATAATATGTTACGTGCCAAGAATATTCGTATATTGAATTTTCCCATTTGTCGGTTATTATCTGCTGAAATTCTTTTGAGGAAATATTTTAGGGAGGTCTTGGGCTTAGCTTCTGCTGACTCCATCGGCCTCTCTAATATTTATTATTTGACAGGTAAGGGCCTTTCTCCAGGTTCCCCAGGGGGGTTTGATGTAGTCCAGGGCCAAGCCAGCCTTGGACTCACCAAATTCCTGGAGGACTCGCAGGATAATATTTCCTCTAGAGCCACTTTGTTGGTATCTTTTCTGTCTGATTTGGACAGGGCTCTTATTTTTCGTAGTTACTTTAAAACTATGTCTGTTCCGTTCTGTGGATTACGTGTGCAAATTTTTCCGGATGTTTGTAAGGCGACTCAAACTAGGAGGAAGAGTTTTTTGGCTCTTAAGCCTAGGGTGGTTGCCTTATCAGCTACGTTTTTTCTTAGATATCCCTGCAAGTGTCTTATAACCTTTCAGGGTTCAAAATTTATATTTCTTGATCCTGTTCAGCTTGAGGTTTTTCTTTCCGCTAAAGAGGGGCCTGGCATTAACTGACTGGGGTGGGTGGTTAGTTTAAAAGCTGCCTGTAAGTAGAGATTGTTCTTGGATTTCCTGTATTTGTTTCCTTAAATATCTCCTCGTATTGTGGGCTAGGAATGATGGGATGTCTTTATTATATATTGTATGTATTGATTCCCGCTATGTCATCGACAGTTTCTTTATGCTTGCCTTTCTGTAAGTTTTGTTAAATTTCAATAAAAAAACAAAAAAACAAAACAAAAACAATGCACCCCCAACCCAAAGCCTCCTCTTTCCGTTCATGTCTAATGCCTGCCCATGTCTTACGTCTGTCCAATGTCTGTCCCATGACCTAAGTCTGTCCCAAGACAAAATCATCAATGTTTCCTCCCCGGTGATGGCCCTACCCCTGTATTTAATACCCCCCCTCCCTATGTTACACCGCTTTGACCCGGTGAAAAGCGGTATATAAATACAGCTAAATAAATAAATAAATATACATATATTCAATTTTGCACTTTAAGGCTTCTATCAAAGGATTTGACACAATTCCCTGATTCAGAAAGCATGACGATATACATCTGGGTCAGTGAAATACATTAATATACACCATTCATGATATTACTTTATCTCTATGTCTCTTTCTCTCTCTCTATCCTTAGCTACTAAGCTGTTTTCCCTAAGCCTTAATAATTCTCCAGAGAAATGGATAGGTAGATACTACGAATGGATTGTTGTTACACTCAGTGAATAATGGGGGATTATATTAACCAGACCCAAAGACTGAAGGCACTATGGGGCATGTTTACTAAAGTGCGCTAACAGTTATCACACACTAAATCCTGTGCTAAACAAGTAGCATGGGACCAAGGTAACGTAACCGGGGATCCATACCAGGCGCTCCCCTTCCTCCCCCAAACTCCAAATACCCCTGCCTTGCACATTACCCAAAAATGCACAGACACACATTGCTTGGAAAAAGCACCAGGTCGCAGCTTTATTGCCCAATAACAATTAACATTTTAAACAACCAACAACAACTTAGCCATGAATTCCCCCCCCCCCCCACCCCCGGCAGAGCGATACGTCACCAGCCATACTATTAGCAAGGTGACCTCGCTTCCGCCCCTGGTCCGGTCAACCACCGGTCCAGCTCGAACCACTCCTGCTCAACTTCGCCATATCACTAGCAAAAGTAAGCTCAGGGTTCTCCGGGTCGTGGGCACCCTGCCCCCGCCCCAAGTAGCTTATGTCTCCGGACCCCGGAAACCTCCGGGATCCCGCCACCGGCATAGACACAACGTTGTGGCTTTGCCGCCCTCTAAGCTGGGCAAAAGCTGCGACCTGCCCATCACCTTCTCCAATGCCTCTTGCCAGTCATTAAGAAGAAGGTCAAGGCCAACCGGGGACAAATGAACCCCATCTGACCTGTACAACCCCGCACAGGCCACATCAACCCAATCATGTTGCACATGGCACCCCCCATGCTCAACCACCCATCTCCCAATCTGCCGATTGATCTTAGTCAACCCCCGAGACCAGCGCCGCTGCATCGCACACACTGGCCGGGGGATGACATCGGACCAAAGCAACACCACCCCAGTAAACATTAACAAGATGCGAGAAAAGTCCCTCTTGGCAGCGTTGATCAACTGCTTGCAGGTCCATGAGGCCAGATCATTACCCCCTAAATGCAGAAGAAGAAACGTGGGCTGTGTCCGAAGACGCGCATGGTGACGAAGCAAGGGCATTAACTGCGGCCACTGCAATCCTCGTTCGCCCAGCCATGAAAGCGCCACCACCGAAGGCTCCAAACTCAGATTCCGCCCGATAGGCCTCTCCTCCGCACGTCTGCCTGCCCAGAATACAAATGAATGCCCAAGCATCCAACAGCCCCGCACGCCTCTGCCCCATTCTGCAAAGAAAACACAGTGTTAATGATCTGCACCCCTTTATGCCCTCATATCAAAACCGGACATAAGTTTGAAAAGCCCTAGACTGCCACCTGCCAATCGCCTGTATTTGCGCAGGCGACAATCCAATACCTGCCGCACTGGTGGCCGCCCCAATGCGGAAAGAATGCGCCGCAAACTGTTGTGCATCCTCCCCCAGCCTCTGTAGCCCCAATCGTAAAACCGCCGTCACCTGATAATGGGTGACCAGATGAGTATCAGCATGGACAAAAAACCCTCCCTCTGCCCGGGAACGAGCCTCCAAATATGACCGTCGCCGCTACGGGGCAGGTGAGCCCACCAACCGCGCGCAACACCACCCACATACCCCTGCCTTGTGGGTCGGTCTTTGACCTCTGCAACAAGACCCTTAAGTAACCCCCTTTCAATCGCACCTGATGAGTCTGCAAACACCTACGCGCACTACCCCTTTTGGAATCAGCCACCAACTCACCAACCCGGAAGGCACCAAAAAATGCCATGCAGAAGATCGCCCGGAAAAGGGTGGCCTCATAGGCCGATGCAGCCACTGCAGTCAGCGCCTCACAAATCCCAGCCAGCAAGTCATAGGTGAGAGGGCGACGTGCATCCGGCAAAGGGGGTGTGAGCACGTCTCCAGCCTTGCATCAACTGCCGCATGAGAAACCCCCCCCCCCGTAGGGGACCAGCCCAGTACTCTAGCGAAAAAAGAGAAGCCCGCCAAGTGCTGCCGAACAGCAGTCCGGGACAGTCCCAGGCGCTTTGAACGTAGGACATAGCCACCCAACAGTGAATCTGGCACAACACCACCCCGCCATCCCAGCTCCTGTAAGAAGACCAGCACATGCCGGCAGCCCCGGCAATAAGCATTCCATATGCTGTCCGCGAGAGAACTCCGCAGCAGCTCTGTCAGCTCCGCCGTCCACTGCTCCATAAGCTCCACCGGACCTCCGAGCCCACCAGATCCGCCTCCGGGGCCAGCAGACGGAAACGCTGCAACTGCAAACGAGACAGAGCATCAGCGATGCTATTCCTATGACCCGGAATGTGGCGAGCCCTCAAGGTCACATTCAAACGTAAACAGGCTAACACTACTTTCCGCATCAAAGCAGCAACATCCGCACACCGAGGCGAATAGTTATTGACAACACTCACGACTGCTTCATTATCGCACCACCACACCACTTTCTTATTACACAACCTATCTGGCCACAATTCCAACGTCACCAAGATAGGGAACAAGTCCAGGAAAGTAATGTTCCTCAGAAGCCCCATCTCCCCCCAGGCTGCCGGCCATGGACTCGCGCACTACGAGCCACCAAAGTAAATACCTAAGCCCACACCCCAGGCTGCGTCCGTGTACAAATGCAAGTCCTCGCTCGAACAGTCCTCCCCGACGAGGACCGCCGACCCATTAAAATCCTGCAAAAAGGCATCCCAGACTGACAAGTCCTCACGCAGGCACCATGAAATTCGAATACGATGATGAGGTTTAGAAACACCACGCGTGGCCATCGCCAACCTTCGGAGAAATACGCGCCCCATCGGAATCACTCTACAAGCAAAGTTCAAGGACCCAAGCAGCGCCTGCATTTCTCTCAGAGTATACTTCGCCGAGACTACCGCATTGGCCACCAACACCCTCAACTGAATCACCTTTGCTAATGGCAAGCGTGCCACCATAGCCACGGAGTCCAACTCGATGCCCAAAAAAAAGTGATGGTAGTCGCTGGACCCTCCGTTTTCTGTTCCGCCAACGGAACCCCCAAATCACCTGCCACCGAAATGAAACCATCCAACAACTCACGACACTGTGAAGTGTGGGCCGCCCCTACAAAGAAAAAATCATCCAAATAATGGACCAAATCAGCACAACCCACTCTCTTCTCTACGGCCCAGTGCAAAAAGGTGCTAAAAGTCTCGAAGTAAGCGCACGACACGGCGCAACCCATGGGCATGCATTTGTTGAAATAATACTCACCGGAGACCCTGAAACCCAGCAAATGAAAGGAAGAGGGGTGCACCGGCAGCAATCGAAACGCGGACTCAATGTCCACCTTTGCCATCAGTGCCCCGTACCCAGCCTTCCTAACCAACCGCACAGCCTTATCGAACGAAGCGTAACGTACTGTGCAGAACTCTCTTGGAATAAGAGCATTGACCGAAGCACCTTCGGGGTAAGACAAATTATGAATTAACCGGAACTTGCCAGGCTCTTTCTTGGGGATCACTCCCAAAGGAGAAACCACAAATTCCTTAAACGGGGGATCCACAAATGGGCCCGCTATCCATCCCAACGTCAATTCGCCCTCTAACTTCTCCTGTACGACCGCCGCAAAGCGCCGCACGGAAGCAGCATTCCGTGCAGCCAAAGAAACCACACTACCCTTAACCGGGATAACAAAACCATTCGAAAACCCCCCAAGCAGCACCCCTTTGTCCCGCAGCCTAGGGTAATGACGCAACCAGTCTCGCAAAACCTCTATCCAAATTGGCGATGGGGCTAACGCAAAAGTTGCACCATCACTTGGCCGATGGCAAGGGACCCTTTCATATACACTTTGTCGCTGCATGCCCTCCCCCGCAAACGGAACATGCATGCCGGAATTTGCAATCCGGGAACAGGCAGGAGGACTTGTTAAATCTCCAGCACACGTCGGCCAACGCGCCAATTCCCGGCTTGCCTGGGGCCCCCCCCTGCCCCCCCGAAAGGGCCGGTTCACCATCGGAAGAGCCGCCCCCCACCCACTTTCACGCTGCTTCCCCCAGCCCCTCCAGCACCCGACCTAACGGACATTTGGGTGAGCCACAAATTGATATCCTGCGTGCCCCAGGACAGCAACTTGTTCTCTTCCATCTTATCCCGAAACTTCTCATCATAATTGAGCCATGATCACCCATCATGAACCTGAGAAGCCTCAAGAATCGAGTCAGCATAGGACAAAAGCATCCCCGACTGCTCCAGATAGTGACGCCCCCAAACACTCGCCAGGCGCAAGAAAGCTCTCACCCAATTAACTACCGTCCTTGCCACCTTCCGAACCCTACCAGCCTTTTCATCCTCCTTCCGTTTCTTCTTGCTTTCACTGGAGCGCTTACGACCCTCCAGAAGCCGAAAAATATCAATATACCGTCTCTTCCTTATCCTCCTCCTCAACTTCCTTGGAACACCCTCCCACAACTCAGACAAAACCGTCACCCCCGCCGAACCTCCACCAGCAGCACCGCCTTCCACAACCGTCCTACCCTCGACCGAGGACCCCGTGGACGAGCTGGATGAAGTGGAAGAGGACGACCCAGATCCGTGTCGCCGCCGGCACGCATGCTTCCTCTTCCTGGCAACCTTACCCGATTGCACTGCACGCGCACCACTCCCAGCCCGACCGGATCGCTCCAGCGCCAATGGAGCCGAGGCACGCGCTCCACCCTCTGCCCCACTGGCTTGCTCCGTCGTCAACTCCCCCGTGGCACGCACTCCGCCCGCAGCCCCGCTGGCTTGCTCTAAGGTCAACTCACCCGAAGCCGATTCCACAGCCGAAGGCTGAGTCGCCCGCTGCTGGTCCACAACGGACTGGTTCCGTGACTCTCCGCCGTGGAACCCCGCCGTCTCGGCTCCGAATGCACCACAGGCAGCCGACATCGCAGGCACCGCTGCCCGATGCTGCAGAGCTCCCGAAGTCTTGCTGAAAGGAACCTGAGAAGACAAAAAGGGGAAAAAAGCAGGAGGAACAGCCGCAGGCCACAAGGGCTGCCAAGCCCCAGACCAATCCCCCCGAGAGGGGCCTGCCCGCCCCCAAGCCAATGCTCCCAACCCCCCATGGACCCTGCATCCCTCTGCAAACCAACACTCCCCCGTGCCTCTGGCTGAAGCCTCAAACCAGCCCCTTCCAAACCAAGGCCAGCCCTAGGGCCCAAGGAAGCCTCCCCGGGCTGCACCCCAGCCCCCTGCCCGCCTCCCGGCTCTTCCCTCACTTCCCCATGACTAGCCCCCAGCACTGAAGCAGCCATAGCGCCCTGGCCCCCCCGCAACAAGACAGAACCCCGCACTCGGTGTCCCCTCCCCCTCCCAGAACCCCGAGCAGGCAAATTTGACCTCAGGCACCCCCTTCCAGTAGCCCCAGCCAGGCCTTCAACTCCCAACCCCAACTCACCCTTCCCTTGACCCCTCGGGCCTAACAGGCACCCCCCAGCCCCCCTGCTGCCCCTACAGCCCCCCGAACGCTGCCCGGAAGCCAGCTCACGCCTCCCATGCCCCCCCTCATTCCCTTTCGCCCCCTGCCATATCGGGCATGCCTGCACTGCCCCCCAAAGCACTACAAACGATGCCACGGTTTCGCCGTGGGGCCCCCTTTGCCAACAAGAAAGAGT
This sequence comes from Ichthyophis bannanicus, assembly GCA_033557465.1. NCBI lineage: Eukaryota > Metazoa > Chordata > Amphibia > Gymnophiona > Ichthyophiidae > Ichthyophis > Ichthyophis bannanicus. Next base: position 1,251,938,326 of record CM066031.1, on the reverse strand, counting down.
CCTCTGCAGATGAGACCCGGCGCTTGCCTGATCAGTGACAGATGCCGCCAGAATCGAAATCCTGCAGCTGAAGCCTTCCGCTCTTCCCGGCGACAATCCGGACGACACCCCGCCACACAAAAACGCCGAAGAAACTGACACTGCAGAGAGGATCAAGACGCTGCTGGCTCCCTACTCACAGGCCATGTGCCCAGCGCGCGCCCGCGCCGCGGGAGCACATGGCCCGTCCAGCCTTCCGATTGGCTGCTGGCTCGAGCGCGACGCCAGCAACCAATCGATTTAAATGATGCCGATTCTGCCCCCACTCTCCCCTAGAACCAAGGACTCGCGCCCGGCTGGAACCGCTGGTTACCGGTGGCCGCCGGGACGCTGCCCGCGGCCTTCTCATTACGGCATGTTAAAAATGTGGCTGCAGTAAAACTCCTGTACTAACTGCTTAGTGTGGGATGAAGCAGGTATTAGATGGGTTTAATGAGTGTTGACTGCACATTGCAGTTAACATGGGCCTCATTAGCTCACACTGACCATGATTGATGCAATTAGCATGGGTGCACTTACCACCACTTCAATGGATGGCTTTAAGTGCACCCATGTTAAGTGTGGCTGACAGTTTAAGAGTCCTTTGATGCATGACAACTGCATGGGGACATGCTAAGAACACTCCTAGCAGTGCAGGTCTGGCCCAGCCTCCGTGCTAATTTTCATCACTTAACATGCGCTATATGCTGCCAAAAATAGCTATGCCCTATGCCCTTCTATTCTCTTGAGATCAATGTTTCCTTCTCTCGGGTCTATTTTATCTATCTATGCACACACACACACCGTGTAAATATATATATATATATATATATATATATTTATATTTATTTTAAATTTTACAAAAGGTTCACTGAACGACAAGGAACCGTTTGTAAGGTACTTATGGGGTCAGAGAAAACATACATATAATTGGCATCATGTACAATAGGAATATCTTTTATAAAATATAAGATTATCCGGGGCTTTGTTTGTCTAAATAGCATTACATACTGCACTTACACATGCAGATTTTGTTGCAGATTTTGCTGCCTACGTGCTGCCACTTAAACATATCAGTAGTGGATTTTGCAAAGCTGCATGTCCCATTGCGTCCAATGAATGAGCCAAGCTCCTCCAACATTTTGCTTTTTCAGGTGATTTTTTTACACCAGAGATGCAAGCACAGTTCTCTCCTCAATCCCTCCTCCAAACTGTAGGTCCAAAAGAGCAGTTAGCTGACAGTCATTCAGCACTTGGAGAAGGCGTAAATGCCAACCTGTTGCATAATAGGGCATACAGGGTATATTTCTAAGGCCTGCCCAAACCATGTGCAAACGTGCTCCCTTCAGATCTGTGCCGTGCCATACCAAGGGTATACTCTGAGGAGCAGTGTATTTTTTAAAATTGTTACTTTTACTATATAGGCATTTGGAAGTGTAAATCAGCATTTTGGGCATGCAAATGGCACTTAACCCTTCTGAAATCACCCCCTAAATTTGTAATATATGTACATATGTATAAGCAAATGTGATATATGTCTGACCAAAATAATTGTGCTTGGTATGTCTACAAGATAATATTTTGATTGGATTTGCATACTGAGTTTATCAGCTTTCGCTATTGTTGATAATGTAGCAAATGTACACTTGCTAACATTACTTAAAATACAGAACCTTGACATTTAGTTCTCTTTTGACTATTTATCTTTTGAAATTAGTCTTATAAGAGGAAAATGAATGGGTTTAATTTAAAAAAACAGCCAATGTTAACATCAGCTTGACTGAGAGTAAGAGTTTTTTTCTTTTCAGTTTTTAGTCATGATGTTTCTATTATTATATAAGGAAGTGCTAGTCCCGATATCATAAAGACCATGGGCAGCTTGAATGAAGAAATCCCATAATTTAAGGTGATCTTATATAAAGAATACACAGTGCTCTTTTATATCAAAAAAGCTGCTTGTGCTGACAAGCTGAGCTATTCTTAAAAGTTGGGATAACCACTGAGGGACCTGCCCCTGCAATAGTCATGTTCCCTGCAATGGGTCAAAAAGCCTAAGAAAGGCAACGTGACAAAACCAACACAAGTCTTAGAACATGCTTCCTGCTGGGAAAATGGACCAAACCGGATTTTTACACTGAAACTAGATGCTCATAAAATACCTCGCTGGGTACCACATGCAAAATACCTTACCAAATACAGAATAAATGACCACATATTAGAAACAGAACTGTGCAGGCAAAAACTAAACTGGAAACATCAAGAAGGTAGTTTCTGTCTACAGCGAAACAATGTAGAAACAGAAGCAGAAATGCATTTTATCATCTACTGTGCAAAATACAAAAATAGATAACAGAGATGTCGCACGTTCAGATTCCCAAAGCTGGCATATTCAAATCGCCGGACCAAAGCTAAAAATGTTTTTTTAACCTGTGGAGGGTAATTTCATAAATTCCTGTGTAGTTAATGCATATTTTTCTGCACGTCACTAGTGGCCATTTTATCAAGCCAAATATGAGTTTATGGCAGGTATATTGTAAATACCCATACCCAAGAATGCGCATACATTATAATATTTTATAAGTTCTATGCATAAATTTGTGCTCTGCTCATGTGCACACCCATAGCATAAGTATACACAATTGGCCTGACATGCATACTTACAGAATTCCGGGGTCGGCCCTGTACATCTGGGGTCGGCCATTTGGACGGGGAATTTATTCCATCTCGGAGGTAGAATAAGTCCCTCTAGATGGCGGAAAATGTGGGATCCTGGCATGGAAAATGAGGTAAGAGAGTGCAGGGGGTTTCCCACAGTCCAACCCTGGCCATGGCATGGCAGGTCCGATCGGGGGTTGGGCAGCAGGGAAAGGAGCTTTTCAGGGTCTGCTGGGGATCATGCTAGCCAGGTAGTGGGCTACCTGGATGCCCATAATCAGGACATGGCCTGTATGGCCAGCCAGTTGCACCCGATGCTGATCCCATGGGTATGTCTAGTCCCTGCGGGATCAGCATCGGGTGCAACTGGGGCACATCCAGATTCTGGGCATCCGGACAGGCAGGGGATACCCAGAACAGAATTGGCCTCCACTTGTTTCGAGACAGTTTCTCCAAATGGGTTAGTTGTGCATACCATGATAGTCACGAACCTCACTTCTAAGCCAGGGTATGTGGAGTATGTCCTCAGTCTTTCAAATTTACTGCTAACATTCACCGTAGTACTTGCATTGTGCCAAAGAGAGCTTCCTTCTGAAGTTCATAAGATGTAACATGTATGGGTCAGGGCTGGTGCTACCATTAGGCGAACTAGGTGGTCGCCTAGAGCACTGGCCCTCCAGGGGCACCCATTGCTGCCACTGTCACCCCTCTCCAGGACTGATAGCAGCAGCAATAGCCACAAACAGCCCAAGGCACTTACCTTCAGGCTTTGGCACTGTGGGGCTGCTTGCTTCCTCCCCTCTTCGGCTCTCAATGCCGACTTCCTGTTTGCCAAAAAACGCCCGTGTCAGGCTAAATAAATCTACTCTGTAGTAATTTTTCATTAACCATGCCAGAAAATAGGCCATTTGATTCATTCATACGGGCAGTCATAATCCTGATCCCATTGTCGATCCAAAGATGTAAGGTAAGTTGGTTATTTCCCAGGCCATGTAATCAGCAATGACATTTAGAGGTTACATGCCTTCCCTGCACAAAGCCTGCATAAAGATCTTAAGATCGGCCAATGTGGCTATTACTGCAAAATTTATATCACTTTTCCTCAGGCAGCGAATAAGCTGTAACCGTTAAAAAAACTGTGAGCTAGATAAATGGAAATGAGAGAGAAGTTTGGCAAAATATATGAATGACTCCCCCCCCCCCTCCCCGGAAGAACATCCTGAAGCTCCAAGGTCCCATTCTCTTGCCAATGCCTTCAATTTATCTCTTTGCCATCTATGCAGAAATGATACAAATATCCCTCCAATAAATTGTCTGGGCTATGTGTTTATAGTATTGCCCCTGTGGATTCTTAACTAGTTTTCTTCTCGAGGTCTCAGACTATATCCAGCGCTGGCTACAACGGACAAAGTCCTCAGCCTCAGCACTATATTGCATCAACGACCTCTAGCAAATGGTGTATCAATGTATACAATCTTGTATTTTGTTTTACTGCATATTTAGATTATATTATCCTTCTTTAACATTTTCATATTCAAATTGTGTGCTCTTTTGGTATATATTAAAATTATGCTTATCTTAGCATTGAAAATACCCCCTTTCAATGCTAAGATAAGCATAATTTTAATATATACAAAAAGAGCTATTGCGGGCTGAGGGACAAGTGTCCGTACAGCACGGAATACGCGACAATGCATCCGCGTTAAGGTGGAGCTTGCCTGCCCTGTGTTTTACAGTAAAATTAAATGCCTGCAGGGCCAAATGCCAGCGAGTGAGCCGCGGATTATGATTCTGCATCGTACCTAGCCACTTTAGGGGTGCATGATCAGTGACAAGTATAAATCGGCGACCCGTGAGGTAAAAACGAAGGGCTTCTACCACCCACTTAATCGCCAGGCACTCTCTCTCTACCGTTGCGTAATTAAACTCTGCCCCGGACAGTTTCCTACTTAAATATAGAATGGGGTGCTCTACTCCCTCAAACTCTTTTGATAGGACGGCCCCGAGACCTGATTCCGAGGCGTCCGTCTGTAGGATAAATGGTCTGTGGAAGTCTACCCCTCGCAATACTGGGGCTTGACAAAGCTTCCCTTTTAACCGGAGGAATGCCTTCTCCGCTTCTGCTGACCAGACCAAATTATTTGGGGCATTTTTTCGCAACATGTCAATTAAGACCGCACTTTCGTCCACAAACCGCGGTAATAACCGACCAACCCGAAGAAACTACGAAGGTGTTTCTTGGTTATTGGCCGGGGGAACTTCTGGACACTTTCTACCTTACTGCCTAATGGTCGCACCATACCCTTCCCGATCATGTGCCCTAAATACTTCACCTCTGCCCCGGCGAATAAACATTTGGCCGGGTTCAGGGTCAGACCGGCCTGTCGTAGGCTTTTAATACGGCCTCCACCCTAGGCAGATGCTGTGCCCAATTCTCACTATGTATCACAATGTCGTCCATATAGGCCATTGCATATTGGTGGTGTGGACGTAGCACCTGGTCAACCAAGCGTTGGCATGTTGCCGCCGCTCCATGCAAGCCAAACGGCATTCGCTTAAACTGAAATAAGCCGAGGGGTGTGCTAAAAGCTGTTTTTGGCCTAGAGGCATGGGTAAGCGGAATCTGCCAATACCCCTTCGTAAGGTCAAGGGTGGTCAGATAGCGTGCCTGCCCTAACTTGTCGAGCAACTCCTCGATCCTCGGCATGGGGTATGCATTGAAGAGGGAGATGGCGTTGACTCGACGAAAGTCTATACAAAAACGCAGACTCCCATCTGGTTTTGGTACCAAAACCACCGGGCTGCATCAGGGGCTTTTGGACTCCTCGATGACTCTCATTTTTAACATATCCCTTACCTGTTCTACCACTTCCCTCTTATGGGCCTCCGGCAGGCGATAAGGCCTCTGCCGCACTATTTCTCCCGGCGGAGTGTGAATTTCATGGGCTACCAACCCTGTCTCTCCTGGCAATGGAGTGAGGACATCCCGAAAACCTGCTAGCAGTCGTGTTAATTGGTCCCGCTGCTGCTGTGACAACTCTTCCCCCATTCTTGGGGCTGGGTTTTCCTTACACTCATGGACCTGGGGTCCTAAGTCCACATCTACCTTTTCTTCTGCGAGGGCGGCCATAGCCTTAACCTCATTCTGCCCCGTGGAACCAAAACCACCCCCTCCTCGGCTGGTAGTGGTCAGGTATGGCATCTCTTTTATCTCGGGGAACCCAACCCGCTCGCATATGAGTTGGCCTACTCTGTCCCCTACCTTGACCCTAAAATCCTGCTCCCCAAAGTTGAGAAGTAGAATCTGCACAACCCCCCTGTAATCGGGGTCAATAACCCCCGCCCCAACATCTATAAAATGTTTGGCCGCAAGCCCAGACCGGGGTGCTATCCTCCCGTAGCAACCTGCTGGCAACTGGATTTGTATCCCGGTACTTATTAATGCCTTTCCCTTCTTGGGAACTACTTCCTCTACTGCGCTGAACAGATCGTACCCAGCTGCAGCAACGCTAGCTCTTTGTGGCCCTTGGGCGTTTGGGACTGCCTTACAGTACTTCAATACAAAGCCTTCCTTTTTGGCTTCATTTATGTTTTCCGAGTTTTTTTTATCTGCCTCTCCCTTCTTAGGCTTTGCAAACAAAGGTCCCGGGATTAAAGTCATTAAGGCTTTTCCTTCTCCTCTGTCCTTTAGCTGTTCTGGGGCCCCCTCTTTTCCCGCTTATCTGCCTTCCGGGGTTCAACCTGGCCCGCCCCCTGCTGGACGTAGGACTCCCTAGGAGCGCTCTCTTCTTCACCTAGTAGGCCTTCGCCTATCCCTTCCTCGAATAGCGGCCAATCTCGGCCTAACACTAGGTCGAAAGGGAGACGGGGAACTAAAGCGACTAAAATCTCTTTCCTAACACCCAACCCTTTTATGGACAGCTTGTACAGGGTGTAAGGGTTAGCCGCCCCATGTATGCATTTTATCTTGGCCACGCCTTCCGGTTGATTTAGGGCGGATTGGTTGCTGGCCTGTAAACGTCGCCAGAACCGCTCTGACATCATAGTCTGGTCCGCCCCAGAATCAAGTAGGGCCTCGGCCTGCACCCCATGTACCTCCACTCCCAGGCGAAAACCTCCTTGTTTATACTTTGCTTTTTCACCCATTAGTGCTGTGCGCTCTTTGCATTCATACCTCTTGTGACCCAACCTCCCACATTTAAAACATACTAGGCGAGAGTCATTCGCTATACCTTTACTCCTACATTTTTCTGTAGCTAGTATGCCTAATCCTGGGTCTTTCATTACTCTACCAGAGTTTGCCATGCCACGCGAGTCGCTCGCTCCTCCCTGCGGTCCATGGGCTATCTGAGCCTCAATGAATCTTTCCGTTAGGAGAGCAGCCTCGTCTGCCATGTAGCAATTCTGTAGAGTGAGGAATGACCTTACATCTGCTGGCACAGCTTCAAAGAACTGCTCTAACAGAAGCATATCTAACATGTGCTCTATTGTCTTCCCTTCCGACATGAGCCACTTCCATACAAGGCTACGAATCCGTTGGCCTAGTGCCTTCGGAGTTTCACCTTGTTGGATTTTTGTAGCTCTCAACATTCTACGGTATACCATAGATGACAGGCCTAGCCTATCCCGTATGGCTGCTTTCACATTAGTATACTCATTAGCCTGGGCGGCTGACATAGCCTTGTATGCCGCCAGGGCTTCTCCCGTCAGGGAGGTAGCTAGGCGGACCGCCCATTGTTGCTCGGGCCAGCCTGCACCACGAGCTACACGCTCAAAGGCTTCCAGAAAATCGTCTATATTGTCTTTTCCTGACCACTGTCCAAAAGACAAAATTCCATATGTCTGTGGGCCTACCCCACCAAAGTGTCCTTCGGTTTTCTGCTCAGCTTGCCGCTCCTGCAGTACCACCTGCAACAAGTCCGTCAGCGGCTTTTGCTGTATCTGCATGGCGGCTAGGGCTTGTTCTTGGCACTGCTGGGCAAGTTCGCGTTGCTTCTCAAACTGGAGCCCCATCCACTTCAGGATATCCGCTGGAGTCTCCATGTTGACAACCTGCAATAATCAGAGAAGAAAAAAAAAACCAAGTGCGGAACCTCTCTTTTTTTTTTTTTTTTTCAATGCTACCAGACTAGGATTTTCAGTCCCTCAGATACCTCCTCAGAATCCCACCCTGGCTGTACCCAGATACTATTACCTGAGTCAGGTGGTGATTCTGGCCTTGAGAAGGTCCTTGACTGCTCCCGATCCTGTGAATTGTCTGGGCGTGGTTCCACTGCCGTCCTGGTTGCGTCCTCTGGCGCTGGTGACTCCGTCCCTCTTGCACGGTGTCCTCTTTTCCTGGCATCCAAGAACTACGCCATTTGTGAGACCATGCCGATCCTAGGCGGTTGCCTAGACCCGGGTATAGCCTTGAGTTGTGGAAATTAAGGACACTGTAGTCGTGACCAGAGTGAAATTAAGGTTGGGTTTTATTCCCCTTCCCTTGAGGATGTCATAGAATAAGGACAACTTAAAAGAATGGTTGCTTCACCGATGTAGAGGATGCTTAACAAAACAATAATTATGCTTCTTTCCAGCAAACAATAGTCCAACACATTTCCAATGTGAAAATACACTTTCCTTCTTACTCTTTTCCTTAACAGAGAGACTCTATGTTATCAGCCACACATAAAGCACATTCCATGGGCTCAGGGATGTTTTCTGTGCTACAGCTCTCCCACTGCATAGGGCCAGGCCCTGGTCCTGTGTATGGACACTGAGCCCCTGCGAAGCTGCTCTCTGAGCCTTGCCCTGGGGAAACCTCAGTTGCTGCAAGTTGGAGTTGCTTTTGTATGTCCCAGATAGCAGGAGCTGTGCTGGGGATTTCTTCCCACGGCTTAGGCCAATAAGAGTTCACTAGCTTGTTATAAGCCTGGCTTTTCCCACGGAGACCACCTTCTCTCCCTTCACAAAAGATAGGGTACTTATCTTTTCCTGTGGAGAAGATGGTTTCACACTCCTCTGCTTCTAGCCAAGGCTTTCTCTCTGCCCTGCAGCCTGCTCTTCTTTGGGAACACCGGTTACTGTGCTTGGCTGAAGGAAACTCACTTCCTGCTTTCAGTGAGCTTCCCTAGACGTGACCTCTGCCTTCTGTTGGCTGGGCTGTTTGCCTCGGTATGAGGACCCCTCTGGCTGGGAAGACTTTGCTACTGTCTTTCTTAGCTCTCCTGGGTTTATCAGCCTGCCTTTCTTCAGCCCTGGTTCTCCAAGGCAACGTCTCTTTCTGTAACTGCTTGGGAGTTCTGTTCTCACCTTCTCTCCAAACCTGCCTGGAACTGCAGTCAGACTTCCTTTGGTCTCTGCTTTCCTCCTCAGAATCAAACTCTTGCTCCAGCCCTAATCCAGGCTCCAGCTTCCCTTCTCTCTCCTTCTCCTTCCACTTCTGCCAGTTCTGTCTCTGTGGGATTTCCCACCTGTTTTTATCTCTCTGCTCAACTAACGTAGAACGTGAGTCTGGATCCAGGTGAGCCTGATTGGAACCCTCAATTCTTACTGCGTCACTAAAACCATGTGGAAAGTTTGTTTTCCTTTTCCCTGCCTCTCTGCATTGTGAATGCTGCAACTGCACATGTGGCTGCAAGGTAAGCTCTTCTTTCATATTATTTCTTAATATTTCAGGGTCTGTGCTGTCTACCTCATGACAATATTAATGTACACTTTAGGATGATAGTATAAAATATCCAGCACCTGAATAAACTGGGGGTGGGGGGAGGGGAGGGGATCAAAACTCGTGCAATACATAAAACAACTATTTTCACTCGATCCTGTCAAATGCATTCTCTGTATCCAGTGACAGAGCTAAGACAGGATTGGTGGAGGTATGTGACCAATGTAGTATCTGACAGAACAGCCGGGTATTATCAGACCCTAGCCATCCTTTCATGAACCCTACTTGATCCTCATTTATGAGACAATCCAGGACTCAACAAAAAAGCTTAGCATATACTGTAACTTTATAGTCAGAGTTCAAAAGCAAAATAGGGTATGTAATTTTGCAGTTTCTAGGATCCTGCCTTGGTTTCTCAATGACTACCACCACTTTGGTAAATTTGGAAGTGGTTCCTGGAGCATACTGAAGAGAGTTAAAGCATCTTTGTAAGTAAGAGGCTACACTAGAAGCCATTTTCTAATACAGATCTATAGGGAACCCAAAAGGACCAGAGGATTTGCCTAGAGAGAGTGTTTGTATAGCCTTTTTGATCTCTGCTTCTGTGATTAGAGCTGCCAATAGGTCCTTCTTGGCCTTGTTCAACCAAGGGAGGTATCCATTGAAAATCAAAATGCATCAAAAGCTTCCCCACCACTGCCAGTCTCCAATGCATAAAGCTCAGCATAAATACCCTTAAAATATCTCTGAGCCCTGAGTCAGAGGTCACCTCTACTTGGACCATCCTAAGAGAGGCAACTCATTTTTGATTCCTCTGTCCCTTCAGATACTGAGTGAGGAGGTGTCAAGCCTTCTTCTGGAAAATCACCCCAGCCACTGTCTCACTCAACACTGAATTATATTACATTCTTAATCTCTGGATTTCCAACACCTAGCTCGAAGAAGTTTAAAGATATTGCCTGTCAAACTCAGATATCTACCCTTCCATATTCTGGAGACATTCTTTTGACTGCTTATGCTTGGCAGCACCAAAGCTGTTGATCTGCTCCTGTAGCACTGCCTTAAAAGCCTCCCAGACAGTAGTAAAGGGCAGATCATCAGCCATGTTGTGCATGAAAAAGTCATCCAGAGATCCTTGCACCAAATACTCAAAGGCTTGACCAACCAGCAAAGTAAGGTTGAGTATCCAAAAAAAGACTTCTTTTAGAGAGACTTGTCCCCTTGAGGTACAGAGAAATCGCTGCACTAACACATCGTGTGCTTAGAATCTGTGGTGGGGGGCACTAGGCATTTAGACACTAAAGAGAAATCAATGTGTGAGTACGAAGCATGTGGGGAAGAAAACGTTAAGTCCTTCCCAGATGGATGTTGAAGGCGCCATACATCAACTATGTGAATTCCTACTATGACAGACTTTAAAACTGAGGCCTTAGATTGCAAGGGTCATGCCTTTTGATGCCTATTTAAAAAGGAGTTCAGAACCAAGTTGAAGTCCCCTCCCCCAAATCACTAGGGGAGGACTGCAACTGCCATTTGGATGCTAGCCCTGAGAAAAAATGGACTATATGTAGCAAGGGTGTAGATGTTGAATAAGATTAGGGGGGTCTTCCTTAATTTGACTCTATGGCCATACCCACTTACCCTCAGAATCTGTGATGAGGACATGCATTTAGCTTCCAGAAACTTGCTCAGCAAGATAGCTACCCCTTTTTCCCCTTAGGGCTGCAGACTAAAGGCAGCAATCTACCCACCCCCTTTGCAGTCTATGAGATTCCTCAATTGATAGATGAGTCTTCTGTAAGAAACAAATATCTGCTTGGAGGTGTCTCAGAAAATGTTTTTTTTTAATCTGGTGTCTAACATCTTTGATATTGAGAGACACAATATGCAGACTACCAATATTGTTCATTGGCATTTACCAGTTTTAAAACAAAGGTTATGCCAGCTTCCCATATATACACATAAGCTTGCTACAGCACATGCTCATATACACTGGAAACCATACCCATGCATCCTATTAACCCAAACATACATAAAGTTCCTAAAATGGAGCAAACTTGCAGAACTATACCTTGAGCCCCCATGAGGGGTAACCAGCCAGCCAGTCGATCTGCCAAGCAGGCCTTAAAATCATCATAAGAACCAAATGTACTGTCTCCAGTTTTTTTTAAATCTCCAAATAGAAAACAGTAATTTTCCTGTAGTAGTAGCATGACACAGCCAGTCCGTAGGTCAGACAAACTCCAAAGAGAGTGTAGGCTCAGAGAAGAATGAAAGAAAGCACAGTGACAGTATCACCAGCCAGGCCATTTAGTCATCTCCACCTTGTCCTCACTTAGATTCTGCAAGAAAATTAATTGGAGAAAACAGGTCATCAACATTTTTGGTGATATTTTTCAGTGAACCTCATTTGTGCTGGATAAAATCAGCCATATGAAGCCCCTGCTGCTTACAAGCATGGGCGCAAAACCAGGAACTGCTCGCATTTGTGCACCTTCACCAAGTCCGGCACTTACATTTATGTTGCCTTCACCACGTCTGGCATTATAATCACCTGGTCCTGCAACTTGCAGTGAGGTTTTAAGCTTTGTCAACAACATCTGGAGAGTCTGAGGGTACCTACTGTAAGAAGCTTCACAATAATGGGGCACGGATCCACCCTATTCGTGAGAGCGATGGCACTCAGTGAGTGAACTCTATCTCCAACAGCCTAGTAAATTTGGTGTCCAGCCAAGTTGCTAAGTTGCTTTCTAGGTACTGAATCATATCGGGGGCTCTTTTGCCCTTCTGGGAGACCCAGAAGATGAATGTTGCTGCACCAACTACGATTAACAATATTCTCCAAATTCTTCTGTAGTAAATACATTTCAGTCATTTTGCATGCGGCTTCTACCATCTGGTGCTCAGTTGATTGCTGTGGTGTCATCAAGAAGTAGGGAGATTCTGAATTCTCTAGAGAGAACTGTTCCGGTAGCTGGGTGGAAGGGGCGATACTGGACTTGGTGCTTACACATGGAAAAATATTTCTGATATTGTAGTGGACAATCATCTAGTGTGCAGTGATCACCATATGGTGAGTTTCAGTATTAGGATGTGTGTGGAGGTGGGCCATTCAAAAATGAAGGTCCTAGACTTCAGGAGAACTAACTTTACAAAGATGAGAGATATGCCAAGGAGTCGTTAGCTGGATGGAAACATCTGGGGGATGTAGGACAACAGTGGGCAAAACTGAAAGGAGATATTTTAAAGTAACACATCTTTTTGTTTTTGCCTTTCAAAAGAAGTAGCTGGTTTTCAAAAGAAGTAACTGAAAATGTAAAGAAAAAGAAGCTAGTCTTCATAAACCATATCACAGAAAGAGGAAGACTAACATATAAAACCATCAATCAACTCATTACTCAATTCATATACATATCAGTCCCCCCCACACAAATCTCAAATTATCACACAATAGTGGTCTTAAGGTTTTGAGAAGTTGTGAAAGTCTTCAAGAAAAAGACACAAGAAAAATAATTGTAGATGTATGTGTGAATTTTTAATTCATGATGGAAAGTACTGAAAAAAAAACCATACAGGGTGGCCCAAAAAAAGTGAGAACATCTTGTAAATTAAAAGCTTAAATAGTTTACCTTTTTTAGCTATATAACGTCTTTATTTCGACAATTTCCGGTCGCCATCTTTTTTTTAAAAATTTGTCGATCATTTACATCTGTCTTTTTGAATTTTTAAATAACTTATATGCTACGAGATGTTCTCACTTTTTTTGGGCCACCCTGTATATATGATAAAAGAAAGGATGTTTTTTATGACCCATGATGTATAAGTATTTATTTACATTCTCTTATATACTGCGCTATTCTGCATCAGCACAGTTTACATTGAACAAACTGAAATTACATTGAACAGGGCATTATAACTTGGAGATAACTATTTTACAGGGAACATGGGCTATGGAGGGTTAAGTGGCTTGCCCAAGACCACAAGGAGCACCTGTGGGACTAGAAACCCCAGTCCTTCCGGCCCAAGGTTGCTGTCCTCTTGTAGGATTTGAACCCCCAACCTTCTGGCCTGAAGTACCTTTCCCCAACCACTAGGCCACTCCTCCACTAGAGTAGAGTAGAGTGTAAAAATGAATACAAACTAGTCCCTGAGGTCTTTTTCCTTCACAGTAGATGATGTTATGATAGAAATACCATTTGAAATTGATAGAAGAATTTATCTTTGGAATTTAGATTGTAGGAAAGGCAGGAAAAAGCTGATATAATAGAGACATTTAAATACCTGCATGGTACAAATACACAGGAGGTGGCCCTCTTCCAGTTGAAAGGAAGCTCTGGAACGAGGGGTCACAGGATGAAAGTGAATGGAGATAGACTCAGATCTGAGGAAATATTTCTTCACAGAAGGAGTGGTGGATATGTGGAATAGCTCCTCAGTAGAGGTGGTGAAGATGAGAAAACGCAGGACGAATGCAGAGGATCTCTGAGGGCGAGGAAGTGATTGTAGAATTTAATTGTTCTCATGAATAGGCTGATTGGATAGGCCAAAATCTCTCTATCTGCCATTGTTTTCTATGTTTCTAAGAGGGAGAACAATTTTCAGACCCCTATGAGGAAAGGCTTAAAAGGTTAGGGCTCTTCAACTTGGAAAAGAGACGGCTGAGGGGAGATATAATAGAGATCTATAAAATAATGAATGGAGTGAAATGGGTAAACATAGATTGGTTGTTTACACCATCAAAAAATAGAAAGACTAGGGGACACGCAATGAAACTACAATGCAACCCACTTAAGACTAATAAGAGAAAATATTTTTTCACTCAATATGTAATCAAACTCTGGAATTCATTACCAGAGGATATAGAAAAACCTGTTAGTGTAGCTGGGTTTAAAAAAAGGTTTGAACAAGTTCCTGAGGAAAGTTCCATAAACCATTATTACAAAGGACTTGGGAAATCCACTGCTTGCCCCACAAGCATTGTAGAACCTGTGTGTCTTTTTTGGAAACTGACAGGTACTTGTGACCTGGATTGGCCACTGTTGGAAACAGGATACTGGGCTTGATGGACCTTGGTCTGACCCAGTATGGCATATCTTACGTTCTTATATTCAGACCACTAACTAGCATGAATAAGATGCTATTTATCCATGTACACTCCTTTGAAAGTTGCCATCTAATGGTTTCGAAAACACATATTAAAACTATAATAACATAGTAACATAGTAAATGACGGCAGATAAAAACCAGTATGGTCCATCTAGTCTGCCCAGTAAGATGGCCGGAGTAGGACGGCAGAAGTAGGTGCCACTCTGTGTAGGCTTAAAAGGAGGCGGGTTCATGAGACATTAAAGTGCACGGTGGGGCCTGCTTGCTATAATGCAGAAAACCTGCGCAGTAACCATGGGTAAAAGGCAGAAATGAATGCTTAGTAGGTGCAAAGACTTTGTGATAAGTGTTTGGGTGTGGCCAGTGTCTGCGTATGTGGTGGTCAGGGATGTAGCATTGTTAGTGCACAAACTTGATCAGAAAGGGACCCAATCCTGCATGCCCCCTCTGGCCTCACCAAAATTGCTCTTTAAAGCATCAACCCCCTTTTCCAATCCTCCCATCATCTTAAATCTTCTGCAGAGTGGAAAAAACTTATTTCGTTTTATTTTGACGCTCTTTCTGTCCTCGGTCTGTTTAACTCCCACACTGCACCAGCAGCCAGAGGACAGGCAGAGTGTCGCAGTAAAACAAAATACGTTTTGCTGTCCTACAGATTACGGTGATGGGAAGGTGGCAGAAGGGGACTAATGCTAGGAATAGGGCTGGAAGACAGGTCTGAGGCTGGGTTAGTAGAAAGGTTATGGGGCTGGAAGAATGGTGCAGATACTGAGGGGTGGGCATAGAAGAAGCAGGCTGATTTTGGGCCTGCGGAAAAGGGGGCTGGGCTAATGCGGAAAGCTGGAGACAGGAGAAAGGGCAGATGCTAAGGGATGGGGTGGGATAAGAGGTATAATGCTGGCCTGGAGAAAGGAGTCTGGGGTCAGAGGACTGACAGAGAACCTGGGGTTTGACAATGGAGCAGGTGTGAGAGTGGGCTGAGGTCTCTGGGCAGATACTGAGAGATGAGGGTGGGAGAAAGACTATAATGCTGGATCAGACTGAAAAAGCAGGGGGCTGATGCAGAGGCTAGAGCTGATAAGGGATCAGGTGGGAGAAGGGGGCTGGGGTTTAGAGATGGTTCTGATCCTGGGCCTGGGAAAATGGACTCAGTGCTATCACAGGGGTTCGGACTGGTAGAATGGAGCAGATTCTAAGGGGGATGGGAGAAAGGGTCTGATGCTGGGCTTGGGGAGAAGGGGCTAGGGGCGAATGCAGAACCTGGATATGGGAGAAAGGGCAGGCACTAAGGGGTGGGGGTGGGAGAAGGAGTATAAGTAATGTTGGACCTTGGAGAAAGGGACTGGGAGCAGGGGGCTGACACAGAAGCTGGGGTTTGATAAGGAAGCAGATTTGAGCAGGGGGCTGGGGTCTCTGGGTCTGATGCTAGGAGCTGGAAGTAGTGGGCTCACTGGGGCTGAGGCTGGGAGAAGGGGAGTAATGCTAGGTCTGGGAGAAGCACCTGTGAACAGGGGGCTAATGCCAAGACTGGAGGTTAATAAGGAGGCAGGTGGAAGAAGGGGGCTGGGAATTGGAGATGGGCTGGTAGGAGGTGAGTGAGAAGGAAGAGAAGGGATCGATGCTATGTGCAGGGGAAGGTAAACATAGATAGGCTGAGGGATGGATGCTGGGTTTAAGGTGGGGAGAAGACAGGGTAAATGAACTTTGGAGAAGGTAGGTGGACGGATCCTGGGAAAGGAAGTATGAGAGTAGATGGGTGGGATTCAGGAGCAGTGGATACTGGAACAAGGGTAAAGAGACAGATGGCTAAGAAGAGGGTAAGAGACAAAGAAAGAGACAGGGCTTTGAAGGAGTTGAGAGAGAGGGAAAAGGGGGAATGGGAACTTGGATGGGATAAGACATAAAGAGACTGGAGGTGGAGAAAGGATAAGTGACAAGAACTGGGGTTGGTGAGGTGATTAGCAGTAGAGTTAGATGAGGCTGGGGAGGTGATGAGTATAGAAGGTGGAAATAAAGGCTAGAAAGTGGGTGAAAGACAAGGTAGGGGAATAGGACTAAGGAGGTAAGCAGAGGAAACGGAAAGCTGGTAAGTAGGTGAAAAGTAGAAAGAGGGAGACTGAGGATTGGAGAGTGGAAGAACATATACCTAAAACACATCTGTAAAATCTTTAAAAAATTCAATGTCCACTATCACCTATATGCGGACGACATTATGATGTATGTCCCTTTCAAAATACCAAATATCTCTATACAACTCATTAACGAATACCTCAATGAAATAAACACTTGGCTAAATGAAAACAACCTATACATCAATCACTCAAAAACAGAAGCACTAATAGTAGCTAAAAACACAACGTTCATTCCCCCCTCACATATTACATTGCAGAATAACGATATCAAACTAAAAACTGAAGTACGTTACTTAGGCGTTATACTAGACAAACACCTCAGCATGGACACACACGTAAGAAACATAACAAAAAAAGTTTACTTTAAACTTAAAATATTAAAGCAACTCCGCCCCCTAATGCACCTACAAGATTTTCAACGAGTTATACAAGCAATAATAACCCCCCATTTCGACTTTGCAAATCAAACCCTACTAGGTGTAACAAAACAGACCTTGAAAAAACTTCAATTAGCACAAAACGCGGCAGCGAAGACCATTACGAAGGCCCCACCTTTCCAACATAACCCCTATTTTAGAATATTTACACTGGCTCCCGATTCAAAGCCGAATAGATTACAAAACTCTTTTAACTACCTACAAAGCCATAAATAAAACAGCACCCCCGACCATAAATAACCTCATCAAAATAGAGCCCACTCATAATCTTCAAAGGAGAGACCAGTTAAACAAATTAACAACACCAAAAGAATTTATAAGGGCCAAAAAATCCACAAACAAGAAAGCCTTCTCCCATGCAGCCCCCATTTTGTGGAACACAATCCCATCAGAATTAAGATCCTTACCTGAAATCATGGAGCTAAGGAAAAAACTTAAAACACACTTATTTACAATGCACTATGGATCCTTGACGAATTCACCTCTCACCTCTCAGCTAGATAAAGGATAATCCTATTCCAGCTAATATATTTTTCCAGAAAAGGAATGAAGTACTGAAGCCCTAAAACAATGTATTGATGACAAATGAATAACAAATAACTCTGTATATAGTTTAATTCTGTTCCTTTGTACATAGTTCACTATTTGTTAATTGTTAAATGTAAGTTCCAATTTGTTATATGTAAAAACAGCTCTCCCTGTTTACTGTTGTTCCATGTAAACCGCATCTGATCAATGGAATGAGCGGTATATAAAAAATCTGTTAATTAAATTAAATTAAATTAAGAGGAAAGAAATCTAGTTATAGATAAGAGAAATAGAGAAAAAAATGCAACAGAATAATCAGTTTGTGGAGATAGATGTATGGGAAGAAGGAAAGAAGATAGAGACAGTGAAGAAACAGAAAATAGAAATGACTTAACAGAAAATCAACAAAAAAAGTAGAGACCATGACAAACCCAAGTGGAAAAACAAAATGGCCAGACAACAAAGGTATAAAAAATGTATTTTCCATTTTAGAGAATAAAATGTTAATTTGAAAATGTGGATATCTTGTAGTACAGTATGTTCTGTACAGGAGGAAATGCATTACTCTTTCTCTCACAGTCTGGTTCCTTGCGTTTTCCATTTAATTTTTTTGTCTGGATATTTGTTTCTAATCTGTAGTCTCTGTAGGTGATGGTAGTATTGTGATTGGGCTGGTTCGGCCCGATTCATGCAAACCGGTTCTTGCCACAGCCCACAATTTCCAAACTGGGCAAAACACGTCAATGAAACACTGGCACTGCAGTGGCGGATATCCCTCCACCTGACAATATTTGACAGCAGCAGGGGATCACAGAATCGGGAGAAGGCCCCAATGCCATCAAAACATTGTCAGACAATGGATCGGGTTGCAGGGCAGCGGCCGGGTTGCTGCACCTCGGTGGAGGGCAGTGGCCCAAGCGTACAGTCGCTGCAACGCCTCCATGCGAGGGGCAGCAACCTGGCCGTCACTGGTCTGCATTTTCCTCATGTAACCACAGAGAGAGATTCTGTTAGTACATAGATTTTGTGTGAGAATCCGTAGCTGTCTTGCCTGTTCTATGTTACCAACTGGAAGTTACTGGTGTTCTGGAATATTTATAGTGCTGTCTTTTCATAAGTGTATTTGTGTTTTCGGGCCCTTGGAATATTGCCAATATTCCAACACTGCCTTCTGATATAGGGATTTTACTGTTTGAGTTCTGGAACTTGATGCTATTTTGGTAGGCAGGTTTGCTACATAGCTGTCTTTTGACTGTCCTTATTGAAGAGTTTTGTATTACCTCACAAAGTACCTGCTAATGAAGAAAGCTAGTGACACTTTCAGAAATGAAAACAGAATCAAAATGTTTTTCTGCAATAAGTAGTAAGAGAAACATCATTGATCATCTTAGCCAGCCATTTCATGAGATTACTTTTAACTTATAAATTTGTGTGCTGAGTTGTTAATTCAGAGAGAGGTCAGATATAATTCTCTTAGAGGCTACAGCATCTCAAAATTCTTCAGCCATGTAGCAGCAACCAATTTTTTTGGTGCACCACCAATTTAATCAGCCATCCTATACCCCTGATGGTGTTCACCTCATAAGACAGATATTTATCACATAGTAAATGCATTATCAATAACGGATGCAATTATGGCCTCCTGAAAAGAAAGCAGTATGTGCATCCTTTTTGTCAGTGATGCATTTATCATAGGCATCACTGACATTTATTTATTTATTTATTTATTTATTACAGTTTCTTATATACCGCGCTATTTAGCATCAGTGCGGTTTACATTATAACTTAACGACCATAACAACAAGCTGTCAGGTTTACATCGAACAGGAGTATAAACATGGAAAACAGGGTCATCCTGTTCATAGCCCTCCTACATCCTTCGATACCTGCTGATATTCTTAAAAAATAATTGCCCAGCCAGGACTCCCTCTCCCTCACCACAATACTCTCTGTTTTCTCCCTGGCTCTTACTGGGGGCACCTTGGAATCTGAGGGGGGGGGGGGGAAAGGAGTGGAAGCAATTCCAGACACTCATGGCTGGGTGGCAGTCCAGAATCAAAATGGTGCCTCTGACCCCTAGCAGTAGTCTTGCGGTACAATCACTGGGGGAAAGCTGACAAAAAAGGGTGCATAACACTGCATATCCTTATTTGACAGCTTGACTCCTAGTCAGGGCCAGATTTACCTTGAGTGAGGCACTACGCCAACAAAAATTGTGGGACCCCAGCAGGAGCGGCCCAAGGGGGGTGCGGGGCCTCATTTGCATAAGGGGCCTCATTTGCATAAATATTTGCATAATGTTACCATATACTAACTTTTAGTAAACGTGCCTCTTAATGAGTGTATGGATAAAGAAAGACTAAAAGATTTCTACATTACTATAATCCAGTGCCAACTGCCAGACACATTAGGAACTACTACAAACACTGCCCATTTAGAACCCATAGCAAACGCGCCGTATCCTAACAGCACTACCAGGACTCACAAAGCACCATACTCTACCAATCAAAAGGCAACACTGCAAATATTAAACCAATACATTTCAGAGAACAACAATACATGACCTACTGGGGAAAGAGAACAAGTGGCAATGTCAAATAGGAATTATATAAACAGAACACCTCAGCTCAGTTACACATGCAGAACATAGACCATCACCAAACAAGTAATCACAATTTAGAAACAGGAAGACAATAATTAAACTGGGAATCCCAAAAGCCAAACTTGGAATGTACAACACTGTAGAAATAAAACTATACATTAATTTGCTCTTGTACTAAACAAAGCGCAGACGTTAATGATGCACATTTACCAGAGCTGACATATTCCAATTAATAAATTCAAAATAAAGAGATATTTTTCTACCTTTTGTGCATTTTTTTCAGCTGCAATTGCTCCAGCCACTTTCTTCTGGTTTCTTCGTGTCTTCTGCTAACTCTCCATCGTCTGCTGTCCATTTGTCCTTTCTTCTCTCTTCTAGTTTTTTTCCATTCTCTCTCTACATCTGCTTTAACATACTAATCTTTCTCCTTTTGCTCTTTCCTCATTCCTATTTCATCCACTCAAATTTTACCCCTCCATTCTCAATCCCCACTTACTCTCCCAATACCCGGCCAATTGTAGATTTTTTATCCCTCCCACACAAAATATTTTTCCCTTCTCCATTTTACTCTTCCAGCCCCATCCCATTCTAATCCTCCCCCAACATCAGCTCCCTTCTAGTTCCAGCCTCACCCAGCATCCATTCCCTTCTAGTCCCTGCATCAGCCCATTTCCAGTCCTAGCCACCCATCAGCCCATTTCCAGTCCTAGCAACCCCCCAACCCAATACCAGTCCTAGCCCCCCATCAGCCCACCTCCAGTCTTAACCCCCCCAGCCCATTTCCAGTCCTAGCCCCCCATAGCCCATTACCAGACAGCCCCCATCAGCCCACAGCCCATTACCAGTCTTAACCCCCCCAAAGCCCATTACCAGTTCTAAACCCCCCCAACAGCCCATTACCAGTCCTAACCCCATCAGCCCACCTCCAGTCTTAACCCCCCTAGCCCCTTTCCAGTCCTAGCCCCCCCATAACCCATTACCAGACAGCCCCCATCAGCCCACAGCCCATTACCAGTCTTAACCCCCCCCAAAGAACTTTACCAGTTCTAACCCCCCCAACAGCCCACAGCCCATTACCAGTCTTAACCCCCCCAAAGCCCATTACCAGTTCTAACCCCCCCCCCAACAGCCCACATCCCATTACCAGTCCTAACCCCATCAGCCCACCTCCAGCCTTAATCCCCCCAGCCCATTTCCAGTCCCAGTCCCAGACCCCCAATAGCCCATTACCAGTCCTACCCCCCCCCCCATCGGCCTAAAGTAAAATTTAATTTAAAAAAAAAACTGCTGGCTGCCGCCGCGGGGCCCCCTCTGCTGCCGCGGCAGCATGGACTGACCCGCGGGGGCCCCCTCTGCAAGCTGAATCCGTCGGTCCGTCGGTCCCTCCCTCCCTCCATGCAGGCTGTGAGAGGCGCGAAGGGTGAGTGTCTCCCTCGCGTCTCCCTTCGCGCCTCTCACAGCCTGCACGGAGGGAGGGAGGGACCGATGGACCGACGGATTCAGCTTGCAGAGGGGGCCCCCGCGGGTCAGTCCATGCTGCCGCGGCAGCAGAGGGGGCCCCGCGGCGGCAGCCAGCAGTTTTTTTTTTAAATTTTATTTTAAAAAGAAAAGCTAATTCTATTTTTGTGGGCCCTTGCCAGCTGTGGGCCCTACGCCATGGCGTACATGGCGTACATGGCGTATAGGTAAATCCGGCCCTGCTCCTAGTTTTAATACTTTACCATTAGGGGTCAGAGGCACCATTTTAATCCTGTGTTTCTGATGGAGCAGAAGCAGCCGGGGATCACTCTTGCTTTCTACTGGGCATCAGAGATGCTCGTAAGAAATAGGGAGTGGAGGCATTGGGGTGGGGTGGGTTTTGGGTTGTAGGAGAGTTATGTAAAGGATATCAGGAGGTGTCGGGGTGTCAGGGGCTATGCAAAGGATGTCAGGGTATGTCAGGGTGGGTCTGGGGAATGGGGTTATTTCTGCTGCACCAGGTGTCTTAAGTGCAATCACAATTAGCTCAGATGCCCTTAATGTTTCCCAGGGCTGGGCCGTCCACTAGATGGGCTAGGCGGTCGCCTAGGGTGGTAGACCTCATAGAAACATAGAAACATGACAGCAGAAAAAGACCACATGGCCTATCTAGTGGGAAGCATGGTACCTGCAGCAGACCATGTGCTTTGGCACACATGGCCTGCCACGTCTGATCCCCCTCCAACATGAAGTTGTGTCAGAGGGGATCAGAAGCAGCAGGCCATGTGTGCCAAAGTGCATAGTCTGCTGCAGGTTGTTGCTGCCATGCCACGCCGAGCTGTCCCCCCCTAGCCCACTGATAGAATCGACAACGGCTTGGCACGGGGTGGGGGGGGGGGGAGTGGCACAGCAGAAACCCTTGGGCTGACCCTGACGGTTTCCTGTTAAGGAACAGGTAAGTGCTCCCATGCTAACCACACAAGCGACAGCATACGGTAAAGTACCATGCACTGACTGCAATATGCAATCCAGGCCATTCTCCGGCAATAACCCTCCCATTCCTGCTCCATAAATTTGCACATGCTGTGAGGTCAGCCTGGTAACAGTTACTGGGCTCATGCATTAACAGCCCATGCTAATTCACATATTAACTGCATTGCGCACTTTAGTAAATGGCCCCAGTGTTTTGTATGTCCTGAGTAAAGCTTTGGGTTCCACACTAAAATATGTATATATTCAGGCTCACTTGAAACAATGTGGTCATCTTATTGTGCTGTTTATAGGTAGAGAAAAAAAGGACCTGCACAGCTTGCAGGTAATAATACCCTTATTCTGGAATAGCAATCTGCTTACAGTCAGCTTTGGAAAGTTTTACAACCTTCAACAGTTCTGAACAAAATGGTCTATGTACAGCATTTTGTTCTTCAGAGCTCATCACCAATCTATTAAAACGGTCCCTGGTAAGGGTCTTCCCAAGCAGAACACAACTCAGAATACAGCAAGTCCCTCTCTGGTGCTGGACCCTACATGCCTTGTAAGAAAGCACAAAAGTTTGCATTTGTCATAGTAAAGTGAAGATGTGCCGACCGCGACTTGCCGCTGCTGAGAAATAAGCTGCATAGCCCCAAGTCTAATGGGTAATGGAGTCATTAATTCTGCTGATTAACTTGGCCTTGGGGTTCAGGAAAATGACATCCACCTTCTTTTTTTCTCCCCTTTAAGCTCAAACTGCGAAACAAGGGAGCACTGAAAAAACAAGTTAATTAGAGAGAAATCAGGAAAAAAGGGCCAGGGAGAGAAAGCAAGACAGTTTTAGCATTAATGAGACTTGTTTGGGGAGAGGATGTGACAAGCTCTTCAAAAGCATTATTGTCAAATGTGTCACTATTTCATAGATGGCTAGAGCGATCTCTCAGTTTCATGCTGATAGTTAATGATTTGAAACTATAAAAAGATTGAAAAGGTAAAAGGGAAAATGTCAAACTCAACTGGATTTTAATGAGCCCATTTCTGTTATTTTTTACATATTTTTTCAAGTGAAAGTCTTGAAACTAGAGAAAATTCTTTTACCCTCTTTCTCCTGTTGTATGTACCCCGCAACCAGAGCCCAGATCTAGAAAAGACAACTCTCGTTCATTTTAATTCATCCAGGGAAGAAAAATGTTTAAAACAATTAATGACAGAAAGTAAGGGGAGATTGATAGGAAATACAGAAATAGCTCTTGTATGTTTTTTCGGTGACATGCTGAGTAGAAGCCGTCCTCAAACTGTGAAATATAACGAAGAAATCGCTGCTCCAGCTATTGCCCTACATGACAATGCAATGACAAAGCTTTTATTGCTGATGGGTTATCATTAGTCACATTATAAGAAACATTAGTGCAGTCTAATACACATATACATCAGGGAGAAAATAGCTTTCCCAGCTCTGAACTCAGTGAGCTGCTTCACAATAGTCTGGCAATATCTGGGATATTTAACAATCCAATCTGATGGAATAAAAAACCGTTAACAAGAAAGAAAAAAAGAATCCTTAAGTCTGAAAGCCTTCAATCACCTTTCATCTTTTTCCCTTGAAAGTACTATGAAATAATTCCAAAGTCAAACAGGCAGGCAAAAAAACGGAAAAGAAAAATAAAAAAAAAAAAGAGAAAGAAAAGCAAAAATAAAACAAGTGGCATTGAAAAACAAGATGATGTTACACCTCTTTACAAACCTTATTATCAGTTCTTCCAAATGTGGAGCTTCTTCTGAACCTGATACCCAGGTGCAAATTAAGAATTGGGCTCCTGTGCCAAATTAACCACTGTGTTTTAATGATATGTTTTAGATAAATATGGATCCCTGCAACAGAAGCATAACTGTGCTGCTGGTTTCTGAACTTCCTTGGCAACCTGTACAGGTGCTATAGTGTAGATAATATTATATTATTTTCTCTTGCATATATCTTTGGCTTTTTCCTTCAAAATGGGCCAGACTAGTACTAACATTAACTGACATAAATGGACCTGAATAAAATTTGGTACTTACAGGTGCCTGTTTGTGTGCTCTCTACGGTGTGTTCTGTGCTTATCTCTTACTCCAAATGGTACATGTAGGGATGGCAAGGCTCTTTGAAATTAGAGAATGCTCAAAGCCTGCTTGGACATGGCTACCAAATGTGGAAAATGGTGCAGTGGATTTCTGTCTTTTTTAAAAATTTGTGTCAGATTTTTGGAACTGACAACGATTGGCTGAAACATACTGCTGAATCTATAGCGAGAAAATATGTCAAATACAATGAATTAAATATTTCCCAGGAAAAAAGAAGGTTCACTAAGATCAGGAGGATTAGCCCCCATGCATGCCAATTTATTGATTGTGTATCATCTGCCTATTTACAGTAATACAGGTGGAATATAGTTAAAATGTATTCAGTGGACTGACTGGTGCAAATATACAATAGCAGCTTGCTCATCCGGGTCTGAGACCATTCCTCACCTTAACCCATAACACCCCGAAACATTAACAGCCCCTTCCCCATCTCTCACTCTCTGCCCTCTCTTTCTTCTAGCTTACAAAAAGACCAATGCCATTTTGTTATATGACAAAAAATAAAAATGGCACCGACCTTAGGTCAGCCAGTACTGTTGTGAGAAACAGTACCAGGAAAGCAGGAGTGACTGGAAATCAATACTGCTCAATGTCTGGAGTAGAAAGTGGTGGTGGTGGGGGTGGGGGTGGGGGTGAGGGGGAGGGGAATGATGTGTTTTGTGGGCTGGCAACAAGCCCCAGGGCACCTTTTTTGTCATTTAGAAGGCTTTTTTTTTAAAGTCCAGCTTCGCCGACTCCAACTAGTTCATCACACTGCTGCCCGTCTTCTGACTAATTCGTCCCGCTCTGTCCATGTCACTCCCCTTCTCATTCACCTACACTGGTTGCCTAACCCCTTTTCGTATTCAATATAAGGTTCTGACTTTCGTTCACAGGGCCTTGCACACTGGTGTCCCCCTCTATCTCTCTGATTTGGTTCACTTCCACTGCCCCTCTAGAGCTCTTAGATCAGTTCACTCTAATCGCCATTTTCTTCCACCTCCCTCTAGGGCTCGTCTTGAATCCACGCGTTTATGTTTATGTTTATTGATTTAATATACCGCTCTACAAATATATATATCAGAGCGGTTTACATAGTAAAAAAACAAAGAAATCATAAAGTGAAAAGAGGAAAGGAAATTACAATAAAACAGGAAAGCAAACCAGGCAGAACCAAATGACAGGTCAAGAGGAGAAAAGAGGGGAAGTGGGAAAAGAAGGGGTGAGGGCTACACAGAGGGGTCAGGGAGATCGAAGGCAAGGGCAAAGAGATGGGTTTTGAGTTTGTTCTTGAAGGTAGTATGTGTCTGTTCGAGTCGGATGGAGGAGGGGAGAGAGTTCCATAGGGCAGGGCCAAGGAAAAAGAAAGCGGAGGAACGAGTGGATTGAAGGTGAGCCTGGGCAGGTGAAGGGAGATGAAGGCGGTTGAGGTGGAAGGACCGCAAGGAACGAGATGAGGTATGAAAATGGACAAGGTCAGCGAGATACTGAGGGGAATGGGAGTAGAGGACACGATGCAGGATTGTCAGAACTTTGAAGTGAATACGAGACTTGACAGGGAGCCAATGGAGGTGAATGAGTAAAGGTGTAACGTGATCACGGGGGGAGGAGTGGAAAATGAGATGGGCAGCGGTGTTTTGGATGCGTTGAAGGCGGTGAAGTTGAGTGGCAGGGAGACCAGCTAGAACAGAGTTACAGAAATCAACGCGAGACATGACCAGAGAAAGAAGAAGGGTGGTGAGAGCTTGTGCAGTGAGGAAAGGCCTGATGGCGCGAATCTGACGGAGGAAATAGAAGGAGGATTTTGACACATGAGCAATGTGATCGTGGAAGGAAAGATGAGAGTCAAAGAAGACTCCCAGATAACGGAAGGAGGAGACCAATGGAACCGGGGAGCCGGAAAAAGAGGGGGCAATCTGGGGAGAGGTGTCACCACGAGAGAACCAGATGGCGAGAGTTTTAGTGAGGTTAAGGTGGAGGCAGTGGGCAGTGAGCCAGTTGGCAACAGCGGTGAGGCAGGTGTTCAGAGGGGAGAGGTCGGGAGAATGAGGAGAAGTGTGATGGAGAAGAACCAGGTCATCGGCGTAGTAATATGCGGAGATCCCTGTCACAACGCCGCCCTAGTGGTTAGTAATAGGTAGGGCAGGTTGGACATGAATATAATAAAGGTGGGGCTTGGTAAGTCTTTCTTTTTAGGGCCCGAGGTTGGCGAGGCTCGGTAGCGTCCTTACAATACCAAAGGTACCCCAAGAACAAATAGGTCATCGAGTGGAGGGAATTTAAAGGCTTTATTTCCCTGATATGCACAAAAGGTTCCAACAGATCAGGTTCAAACATAAACAGAAATGTCCTTTACTTCAGGTTAGAAACTCAACTCTGGTTCAACAGAAAAATTGTTCATTTCACAGCAAAGTTATAACAAAAATAAGTATTCAAATTTGCCCCGGCTTTCAATGCTTACTGGTCACTCAAGCATTCTAAGCTGCCTCGGGTGCAAAAGCTACAATCCATTTCTTTAATGGGGAAGACTTCTCCTTCTTCCACTTGCATTGCTTCCTCAGCTGAACTGTCTGTGTTAGGGTTAACAGCTATCGGTGAGGTACAGCTAGGTTTCTCAGTCAACTGCTGAATGAGTTTCCAATGCTGGGAGTCTAGCAGGGGCCGTCGGTCAGGAGCATGCATATAGTGTGACTGACTCTCTCTTCTCTGGGAGTTTTCACATACCTCTTGATAAGTAGGCTTATTTAAAAGTTTCCCATTCTCTAAAAACTTTCCAAACCTTCTTTTCTGAACAGAGGAGCTTTTACCAGGAGCTTCTGACTCTTGCTTTTTCCAAAGGCTGTCTACCGTGGGCTGTCTGTTACTCTGTAACTCCGGCCTATTCAATGGAGCTGAGGCTTGAGGCCTACTGCTATGTAGATTCTGCCTGGCCTTCACCCTTTGATCTGGGTTATGACCACAGCAATCACAATGTAATTTCTCTGTACCTCTTTTGTTGAGTTGAGCAATGTTTGTAGCACCTGTAGATTCTCCGGTCTCTGCAGCTTCTGGAAGCGTAACCAGGTTTCTACTGCCTTTCCAGTCAGGTCCTTCACAGCTCTCACCACTCCAACTGCTCCTCCTGTATTCTCTGCCTTCTTGGTTCTTTTGGCACCTTGGCTTCTGGCTGCCCCAGCTGCTTCTCCCATACTCCTTCCTCTCTGGATTCTGGCTGCCCCAGCTGCTTCTCCCATACTCCTCCCTCTCTCTGTCCTCCTGACTTCCTTTAAGAGGAGTTCCTGTTCTTCTTGATTGGAGGCTGGCTGGTTCAAGGCTACACCCTCCAGGGTGTGGCTCCTTAGTCATCCAGAGCTCTCTCCTGCTCCCCCTACCAGGCTCCTGTGAATATTGCAGTTTGTGCGCCTTTTTTTCTACCTTTAAAACATTTCTTTTTCTACCCTGCTGGTCTGCTGCATCACATATCCCCCTTCTTAAAATATTACGGGCTGGTGAAGTTTCTTTTACACAGCTCGTAATACGGGACATGGCGTTGGCATTAAAATGCAGCTTCCCCGCTCGATGCTCTATTCGAAAATCATAGGGCTGCAGGGCCATGTACCAGCGGGTCAAGCGGTTATTTTCATTTTTCATGGTATGCAACCATTTGAGCGGGGCATGGTCCGTAATAAGGACAAATCTTCTCCCGGTCAGGTAGAACTTTAGAGCTTCAATGGCCCATTTGATGGCTAGACACTCCCTTTCGATTGTGGCATATTTCCTCTCCGCAAGTGACAGCTTTCTGCTAAGAAACATGATGGGATGTTCTGCACCTTCCTGTACTTGGGAGAGAACAGCGCCTAATCCTGTTTCAGAAGCGTCTGTTTGCAATAAGAATGTTTGGCGGAAGTCTACACCTCTTAATATGGGGGCCCGGCACAATTTTTCTTTCAATTGTTGAAAGGCTGTTTCTGCCTCGGGTGACCACTGTATCACATTTGGAGCGTTCTTTCTCAGCATCTCGGTGAATATAGCACTTTCTTCCGCGAAGTGTGGTATAAAGCGTCGGTAATACCCGATGAGGCCCAGGAAGCTTCTTAGTTGTTTCTTGTGCTGGGGTACTGGAAACTCCTTAACGCTTTCCACCTTGTCAATCAGCGGTCGTACGGTGCCTCGCCCCACCAAATGGCCCAGGTATTGTACTTCTTCGGCCGCAAAGATGCATTTTTTTGGGTTCAGCGTCAACCCTGCCCTCCTCATGGCTTCCAAGACGGTACCTACTTGCTGGAGATGTTCATTCCAGGTGGCACTATGGATTACTATATCGTCCATGTAGGCCGTCGCGAACGCCTGGTATGGCCGGAGAAGGATGTCCATTAAGCGTTGGCACGTGGCCGCTGCCCCTTGTAGACCGAAGGGCATTCGGCGAAATTGAAAAAGGCCCAATGGAGTACTGAAGGCAGTTTTCGGCTTGGCATCCCGGGTTAGCGGGACTTGCCAATATCCCTTGGTCATGTCCAACATTGTCAAAAACTTCACCTGCCCGAGCCGGTCTAAAAGTTCCTCAATTCGAGGCATCGGGTAGGCGTCGAATGTGGACACCGCATTCACCTGTCGAAAATCTATGCAGAAACGCATAGTTCCATCGGGCTTGGGCACTAATACCACTGGGCTGCACCATGGGCTATGTGACTCTTCTATTATTTTTAAGCGTAGCATTTCTTGCACCTGCTCAATGACTTCCTTTCTTTTTGCCTCCGGCAACCGATACGGCCGTTGCCGAATGATTTTGCCCGGTGGGGTGAGTATTTCATGGGCGACTAGGGTAGTCTCTCCCGGCACCGGGGTTAGTACATCTTTGTTCCCGCTTTTGCCTCACGGAGAATTCCTCCCCAGTCCTAGGTAAAGAGGCCTCCCCGCACTCATCTATACGGGGACCCAAATCCTCCTCGAGGAGTTCACCTCCAATGGCAATGAGGCCTTCTAGGTCAGTCTTCCCAGTGGAGCCAAAACCTCTTGTCCCCCGGCTCATTGGGGTTAGCATGTCGACCTCTTTTAGGGTGGGAAACCCGACCCGCTCGCAAATTAATTGCGCTATTCGGTCCCCTCTCTGGACCTTGAAGTCCTGGTGGGAGCAGTTACATAAAAGAACCTTCAAGATACCCCGGTAGTCGGGGTCGATTACCCCAGCGGCTACGTCAATGCTGTGTTTGGCAGCTAGCCCCGACCGCGGTGCTATCCGCCCGTAGCACCCGGCAGGTAATTCTATTTGGAGATCCGTGGTGATTAACCTATGCTCCTGTTTTGGTATAACTTGGTCCTCGGCACTATGAAGGTCATAGCCGGCCGCCTGCGCGGACGCTCGTTGAGGACTATGGGCTTTCTCTGAGGTTTTACAGAATTTTAGGACGAACCCTGGCAGGACATCCGCCTGTGCTTTTAAAGGGGTTTTCTTTTGTTTTTCCCATAGTGGGCTAGGAATTATAGGACTCGAGATAGTCTTATAGTTACTCCGCTGTGGCTTAAGACTTTTAATAGGCTCATTTTCAATGCAAGTGGAAGTAGGCATTGCCTGTGAGGTTAAACCCTCTTTCATACTCTTCCTAAATTGTGGCCAGTCGCGGCCCAGCACCAACTCTTGTGGAAGCCTGGGGACGACTGCCACTGGCATCTCCTTTTCAACACCCATTTCCTTTACCCACAGCTTGTATACTGGATAGGGGGTAGCCGCTCCATGGACACACTTTATTTTAACCTTGCCCTCTGGACTCTCCGGAACTGACCAACCCTGTTCTCTAATCACTGACCATAACCTCTTAGATATCATGGTTTGATCAGCTCCCAAGTCCAGGAGTGATTTTACATTCACCCCGTGAATTTTTACAGTTAAGACAAAGCCTTCCCGTACTGTTCTCGGGGATTCCCCTACCAGAGCAGTACGTGAGTAGCAGCTATTTTCCAAGTGACCCTTTTTCCCACAGTTAAAGCATCTCTTAATATTTTCCCTTTCTTGAGGTTTATTACCTTTCCTATCCTTATATGGGGACTGTAAGGGGTTTTCCAATTTTTGGGCCTCCATACCCAGAGCCAGTCTGGGAGTCCCTATCCTAGATTGGGTAACTCTCTCAGCCTCTAAATAGCGCTCTGTGAGAGCTATTGCCTCTGTCGTTGTACAACAATTTTGCAACATTAGAAAATTTTGTACTCTGAGCGGAATGGCAGACATGTACTGCTCGAGTACTATCGTATCCATCAATGTCTCTACATTCTTCCTCTCTGGCTGTAGCCATTTATTCGCTAAAGCGCGTATTCTATGGCCTAACGCTTTGGGGCTCTCATCGGCTTTAAGGGTGGTGGCTCTGAACATTTTATTATAAGATAATGGTGTGAGGCCTAACCTATCCCTTATGGCAGTTATCACCTCCTCATTGCTATTAGCTAAGGCTGGGGGCATCGACCTATACGCAGCCAAAGCTTCCCCTGTAAGGGAGGCTGCGAGTCGAATAGCCCATTGTTCGGCTGGCCAACCAGCTGAACCTGCAATTCGGGTAAATGAGTCTAAAAAGTCATCAATATCGTCATTGGGACTTAGCTTAGCGACAGTCAGATCTTGGCATGTCCATGGTGGATTCGTGGCTTCGGCAGCCTGCCGCTTCTCTTCGCTGGCCATCACCTCCCGTTGTAAGGCTAACCATTTTTCCATTGTCTGCAAAACCGGCAGTTGTTGTTCTTGCACGGCACGCAGAGCTTGCGCCTGGCTTGTTCGGGCTAATTCGGCCTGTTTGTCGAATTGATGGGCCATCCACGTAGCGAGATCCTTTGGCTCCATGGCGAACCTATATAAAGACAAACAAAAAAAACGAAACCCAAGTGCGGCTCTCCCAACACTAGTTTTCCTTCTTTTTTTTTTTTTCTCAAACTTCTCTTTGCATCCACCACTGCCCCGGCTAAATTACTTTTTACCTGAGGTAGGTGTTAAACTCAGCATGAGAACGTCCGTTGCTGTTGCACTCACTTCCTGGTACTCCAAAAAATCAGCAACAAGATTTACAGCTTCCTGGATTTTCATCATCCAGTCTGGATTTCAGCTGTTCCGTTCCGGATTTTTCTTCCTACAATCCGTATTTCCAGCGATCCACTCCGGGTCTTGTTTTTCTCCAGGTTTTCTTTTTATTGCTCTGTTCGTTTGAGGCTCTGATCCTAAATCCGAAAAACTACGCCATTTTCTATGTCACAACGCCGCCCTAGTGGTTAGTAATAGGTAGGGCAGGTTGGACATGAATATAATAAAGGTGGGGCTTGGTAAGTCTTTCTTTTTAGGGCCCAAGGTTGGCGAGGCTCGGTAGCGTCCTTACAATACCAAAGGTACCCCAAGAACAAATAGGTCATCGAGTGGAGGGAATTTAAAGACTTTATTTCCCTGATATGCACAAAAGGTTCCAACGGATCAGGTTCAAACATAAACAGAAATGTCCTTTACTTCAGGTTAGAAACTCAACTCTGATTCAACAGAAAAACTGTTCATTTCACAGCAAAGTTATAACAAAAATAAGTATTCAAATTTGCCCCGGCTTTCAATGCTTACTGGTCACTCAAGCATTCTAAGCTGCCTCGGGTGCAAAAGCTACAATCCATTTCTTCAATGGGGAAGACTTCTCCTTCTTCCACTTGCATTGCTTCCTCAGCTGAACTGTCTGTGTTAGGGTTAACAGCTATCGGTGAGGTACAGCTAGGTTTCTCAGTCAACTGCTGAATGAGTTTCCAATGCTGGGAGTCTAGCAGGGGCCGTCGGTCAGGAGCATGCATATAGTGTGACTGACTCTCTCTTCTCTGGGAGTTTTCACATACCTCTTGATAAGTAGGCTTATTTAAAAGTTTCCCATTCTCTAAAAACTTTCCAAACCTTCTTTTCTGAACAGAGGAGCTTTTACCAGGAGCTTCTGACTCTTGCTTTATCCAAAGGCTGTCTACCTTGGGCTGTCTGTTACTTTGTAACTCCGGCCTATTCAATGGAGCTGAGGCTTGAGGCCTACTGCTATGTAGATTCTGCCTGGCCTTCACCCTTTGATCTGGGTTATGACCACAGCAATCACAATGTAATTTCTCTGTACCTCTTTTGTTGAGTTGAGCAATGTTTGTAGCACCTGTAGATTCTCCGGTCTCTGCAGCTTCTGGAAGCGTAACCAGGTTTCTGCTGCCTTTCCAGTCAGGTCTTTCACAGCTCTCACCACTCCAACTGCTCCTCCTGTATTCTCTGCCTTCTTGGTTCTTTTGGCACCTTGGCTTCTGGCTGCCCCAGCTGCTTCTCCCATACTCCTTCCTCTCTGGATTCTGGCTGCCCCAGCTGCTTCTCCCATACTCCTCCCTCTCTCTGTCCTCCTGACTTCCTTTAAGAGGAGTTCCTGTTCTTGATTGGAGGCTGGCTGGTTCCAGGCTACACCCTCCAGGGTGTGGCTCCTTAGTCATCCAGAGCTCTCTCCTGCTCCCCCTACCAGGCTCCTGTGAATATTGCAGTTTGTGCACCTTTTTTTCTACCTTTAAAACATTTCTTTTTCTACCCTGCTGGTCTGCTGCATCACATCCCGTGCTGTTGAACAAGTAGGGCTAGGGGGGTGAGAAAAATGTTGAAAAGGAGGGGGGCCAAAACAGATCCCTGAGGAACACCACAGGGGAGAGGAACGGACTCAGAGGGAGAAGAGGAGGGAGATGAAGGAAGAACGGAGTAGGACCTGGAAGAAAGGAAAGAGTGGAACCAGTGGAGGACGGTGCTACAAAGGCCTGCTTCCCGAAGTCGAGCCAGCGTTCATCTGCTTTCTTTTTCCTCGGTCCTCGTCTCTGGAACTCTTTGCCATTAGCCTTATGTCTGGACTCCTCTTTCCGCACTTTTAAAGCTAATCTCAAGACCCACCTCTTTTGCACAGCCTTCGACCTTCCTCCTCCCCCTCTTCCTGCCGGCAACTGATTGTTTCCCTTCCCTCTGTTTTGTGTTTATTGTTTTTCTCTGTTATTGCGTTTAGTGTTTCCCTCTGTTCCTCCCTCTGTTACTGCACTTACCGGTTCCCCCTGATCTTGCCTTTATTGTTTTCCTCTGTTGTCCCCTCTTTCTACTGTACTGACAGTATTGCTGCACTGTCTCTTATCTTCTCTACAGCTGTCCCTTTTGTAAACAAATTGGCGTTCCTTTCTGTTTCCTTTTCTTCAGTAGTCTCCTTTGTTTTTATTGTAAACTGCCGCATGCCTCTTGGTTTAGGCGGTATAATAAGTTTTAAATAAAGATAAAGATAACATTTTATCTGTTTTATTTTCCTATTTTTTTTGCTGTGTTGTTTGTGGGTTGTTTTTTTTTACTGTAAATACACAAAAAAATGAAACAAAGAAAAATGAAATCCAAAAAGTAGAAAACAATAATGCTTTTTTTTTCAACTGGCAATATTTCTTTCTATGCAACTGAGCACACTGTTAGCTTTCCTAGCTCTTTTATCATACTCATTGACACTCTTTTCCTACTTAGTAGATGCTAGTTGCTTTTCTGAGAGCATGATTCACCAAGATCTTTTCCCATAAACACCTAATGGGGCAAAACTTTAGTGAATTAAGACCTAATTGATATGTCTAATAGATTTTTGCAACTTAAGGGGGTCAGTTTAGAAGCTCTATTTGTGATCTAGATGTCTGAAAACAGGCATTCAGATGGGCAAATCATAGAAACATCTCCAAACCCATTTTAGAAAGCTGAGTACATAGATAACCTTGGCATAACCACGTCCATTTAGCACAGGGACATGGTAAAGGCATGGCCTGGCGGTGCAGAAGAGATGCATGTCACTGTGCAACCTCAGGACAGCATGAGCAGGTCTGGTCCAAGCTGTTCACACTTTCAAACCAATATCTGCTCCAGACCACAAATAAGTTGCAGATGCTTCGGGGCAGCAACATTTGCAGGGGTAAGAGAGAACTGCGATCTCACCGCCACAGTACTTTTCACCAGTTCAACAAAACCTGCATTTAAATTAACAGTCCTTTAATTTTCACTGCCTCACTGCCATATGTCGGTGGATCTAAAATGGCAGACTGGCATATGCATGCATCATAGCATAGACACCCCTGTTCTGAAATACCCCAGCTATGACAACTATGCACCTACTGCTTTGGACATGCATTTCGGGGATGTCCACATTTCTAAGCTGGCCTGCAAACGTGCACGCACTTGACGATGCCATTTCCAAAGGTCGGTCTCCAGAAATGGTTGCAGGGTTGTGTATCTTTTGGGGAAGAGATGGAGCGATTTCAGGTGGCACGTGCACGTGCCTCCCTTCAATGCCAGCACTCCCCTGGTATTTTGGACATTGTGACCTGCGTGTCTCATGTCCTTCCTAGACGTATCTTCTAAAATGTCATTTCACAAGCATGACGTCACTCTTTTTTTAATGCTTTCATTGAAGAATAGCTTCCAAACACTTTATCATTCATTCCTGTCACCATTCATTTTGCCATCCCTTCTGCTGCATCTACCCTTATAGATGATTGCATCATCTATAAAGAGTCATATTTCCCCTCCACATCTTTCTGCACCATTACTAATAAAAATATGAAAATTTTCCATGATATTGGTGACTTTATTTTAGCCAGAATGGGCTTCATTTCTTACCAGTCACTGAGCTCCACTTCTTAATAAGCACCTACTTCAGTGGATAGCTTTGTCACCTACTGTATCTCACATTAACTGGTTGTTTCTCCTGCTTACAAAATGTAGCTCAGAAAAACATAGCTGAAAAACTGTCCATATCCTAGGTAGAAACATGACAGCAGAAAAAGACCACATGGCCTATCTAGTCTGACGTTTCATATCAACTACTACAATAATCCTCTTTTTACCTTTAGAGATCCTCTGTGTTTGTCCCATACTTTTTTGAATTCAGATACTGTCCTCATCTCCACCAACTCTACTGGGAGACTATTTCATGCATCTTTCTGTAAAGAAATATTTTCACATATCACTCCTGAATCTATCCCCTTTCACCCTCATCCTACGTCCCTTCATAGCAGAGCTCTGAAAGGAGGGGGTAAGAATCCCCTCCTTTCAAAGGAAGGCTGCCACCATTATTATCATGTCCTTGGGGCTGTGCCAAGTCTAAAGGACAGAGCTGAAAACAAATTGAAATCCTAGTTCAAAAAAATTCCTTTTATCTTGGGTACTATAAAGTAACTTCCTTCCCTTGTTATATAAAGAAAAGTGGTCTAGAAAAATCAATAAACTAACATAGGGCCACCATAGAGGCTTCTGAAATAGCTCATTTGAATGCAAAACTGCCCCTGATTGTTCAGAGTACCCAATGGTCTGTTGTGACTCTGGTACACACCTGGTAGAAACATTGAAGTCTTACACCACATAAGATCACCAGACTATGACCCCCAGCACATCAATGGGCAGCTCTGATTCTCTCCTGGGACTCTGTCAACCACTGACGGGCACTCCTCCTAAAGCCTCAAAAAGGGAGCTTAGCCCTCTGCAGTATGGATATCCTGAAATCTATTATTTTGGATTCAGCCTCTAGCGATCCCCCTCACCTTATCTTCAAGAGTTTTCTATCTACCTAGATCTTTCACTAGTTTCTTAATTTCTTCAAACTGCCCTTTGAAAAGCAATGTGCTCAACTTAGCTTTGGATCCCAAATCTGCTGCCCAGTGGCCTTTTCATATACTTCTCTAGGCCACCATAGCAGCCATCACCTTCATGGATGTCTGAATTTAAACACAGTGCATATGTAATACAAAAGCTGCTGCGACTCCATTGTGGGTCCTACCAGCAGTGATTCCATCCATGGCCATTGAAACCATAAGAGCAGAACTTACAACACATACTCCCTCAAGACTACTGTCTAAAGTGAGACTGGAAAGTCATTCCTAAACAGTCACCATTACAAGCAAGGTAATAAATACTGTGTGGCTCTTGAATACATACTCTCTCAGAGCTCTTAAAGATTTTTTTCTCCATTTTTAAAAAGCTATTTTTTTTTTTTGCTGCATTGCCTAGTAAGTTGTACCTGTAGTGCAAAAGGGGAATGTTTCATGTTTTTTATGTTATTTTCTTTCTGCTGCTAGAGTTCTTTCTTATCCTTTAGCTTTCAAGTTCAAAGAGGTGGGCAAGCTCTTTGAAGTCACTGACATCACCCCATGTAAGAATTCTTGATATATAGGGCAACTAATCATTGGCTTGTTGGCAACAGATAACAGATTTTAATTGCTTGGTAGGGAAAATCTAGGTATATGCATTCATTTTCAGACAAATGGTGCAATGCCATGAACAAGGACATTTTCAGTTAGTATACTTTTAAATGGACTGAATGACCACGGGGCCAGAATAAGTGAAATCCTCTTTCATTCACATTAGTTTCTTGTACCACTGAAATACATCATATGGGGTCAGATACAAGGGGAACTGCTTTGGAAGAGGGGATGCAGAATCACTAGCTATTGTACTAATCATGTTGAAACTTATTGAGAGGCAGCTAAACCAGCTTATCCCTGCCTCACGTCTCCCAAATCTAAATCTTATGATGTTAGTAATTCAGCAGGAAACTGAAAACTAACACCAGCAATCCAGTACTATTTCCTTTCCCTCATTCAGAGAAAGAAGATTAGAAAGAAAGGCAATAGCTCCAGAAATAACTTTCCTGAAGTAAAAAAATAAAAAAATAAAAAAATAGAGAAAGCATCCAAAGAGCACTTGGGCTTCTGCTATTGATATCCCATATTAAATCTAGCCACTTGCCAGGCACTGGGGAAGTTACAAGCCACATGCATTCTCTTCTCAGCTTCCACTGTGATCATTCCCAAGTCTACTACAGTCAACTTGAGGTTTTGCTGTTGATACCCTGTGCTCCATCCAGCCACTTGCCAGAAGGCATGTTTCATGGCATGTGACATCGCATCACTTCAGGACTGTATTTTTCTTTTTCTTTCCATTTTCTATGACTCTTCTACACTTTCACTTCCTGATGCTAAGTCTCCCCATTCTAATTCCCTGAGTCAAACTATTGCAACTTTCAAGCCCAAGACAACAACTATACAACTCATTCTTTACATTCTTCTGCCATGTCCTTTGCTCTTGAGCTTCAAAGTTTTCTTCATATTCAGCCATCTCCATTTTCGCTGAGAACATCTCACCTTCAGCAGTGCTGTTGCACCTCCCCTTCTGTTCTCTGCATTCTCCTACTTTTCTTTCTCTTCTCATCGGGGATATCATTCCCAATCCTGGCCCTCAAAGGCAGTACTCATCTTTTCCATGCACATCAAACTAACCCCTCCAACTTTATTCCTCTCTCTCGCTTTCCTCCCTCTTTTTTTCTTGTTCCCTGTGGAATTTCTGCTCTATTTCCATTGAGCTTGCTTATATTCATCGCTTGTTTATCTCTTATATTCTACATCTTCTTGCCTTAATTGGGACTCGACTTTCCCCTGAGTAATTTGCTTCAATGACTGTCTTCTGTTATGGAGGTTATCTTATTTCCTAAATACCTCACTTAATTGGGCACTATTGGACTGATACTCTCACACTTCCTGTAGGTTTCAACCCCTTTGTCACCCAGTCTCACGCCTCTTTCTATGAGGTCCATTCCATCCACCTTTCATTCCACTACCTTTCTGAGTAGTTATCTTTTATCAACCTCCTGGTAAGTCCCTCTCTTCCATTTTCACTGACTTTGATTTCTGGATTTCCTTCGTTCTTGAGCTTCTTCAATGTCTTTCATTCTTGGAGGCTTTAATGTCCACACTGATGACCCTTCTGGCTCTTATGCCTCAAAGCATCTTTTTTTAACTTCCTCATTTGGCTTCCACCTATGATCTACCATGCCTATCACCAACATGGCCACTGTCTAGATCTTGCTTTTTTCTCCAATTTCTCTCTCCCTCAGATTTCTCCACCTCAGTTCTTCCCATCTCAAAACATCATCTAATAAGTTACTCACTTACCCACCCTCCCCCACAGTCATATTATTGCCACCAGCACATTTAAGAATCTTCAGGTTATTGACCCTTGCACTTTCTCCGCCACTGTTCCCTCTAAGCTGTGTGCATGTGCGTGCGCACACACCTCACCGAGAGAGCGCACATACTTTACAACAGAGCGCACAAAAATTACGGCTCTGATTCTGATAGAAAACAACACAGACGTCTTAAAATTTAAAAGTTATGATTGTAATTACTAGAAATTTCCCGCTTCATTTAGTAATCATCTATTTTCATTTAATTTGATTAAAATCAATGTGGTGTACATACTGTATTCTGACGTGTAGTCAAATTTTAAAGTATATAACTCCGCGTGTCGTTATGTGGCGCACAAAAATTTAACCTTCCTTCAAAAGCTGCACACAGCTGATATTTTATGCGCACACAGCCTACAGAAAATTAGAGGGAACATTGTTCTCCGCCACTGTCTTATCTCGCCTCTCATCCACTAAGTCATCAAAGTCTGTCAGTGAGACAGTCTCTTCCTATAATGCTGTACTCTTGTTTGCTTTGGAAACTTTTGTTCCTTCCCTTTCCCATCTTATAAGTCATACCAAACCTAGCCTTGGTTGACTTCTAGAATTCACTCCCGTGTTTCTGTGCCAACTCTAAAAAGCAAAATTACCCACCAATGGAAAACTGTTACAGTCACAGGATTAGGGTTCTTTGCAAGTTCTGTCATTGAAACTGGCAAAATTAGCTAGAAACCATAGTCATTCTTTATCGTTCCCCAGTCCACAGATCTGGTATACTCTGCCAGCTGATGTTCCTTATTTTTATTAGGAATTTTAATATACCACCTTTAGTGAACAGCAAAGTGGTTCACAAAATAAAATAAAATATATAATGTAAAGGAATGCTATTAATCATAGAAAGGAAAGGATAGGGACAGAAAGTGTGATGTCTCAAAATCTTGCTGAACTGGTCTCAGTCCAACTCACCAAAGGCAGAATGCATAAGGTATTTTTTAGGTTAGCACTAAATTTTTTGTATGGTGTTTAATACATATATAAGATGGAAGTGTATTCCATAGGGTAGGCACAGTGAAGAAAAGGGCTGATACCCAGGTAGATTCTAGTCTGGCTAGGGATACAGAGTTGATTTTCCTGGGACGAATGTACAGCACGTGATGAGGCATAAGGGATGGTAAGAGGTGATAAATATAGAGGCGATTTGATATAAAACACCTTATGAGCAAAGGTCAGAACCTTAAATTGAACTTGGTATAGAAGAGGGAGCCAGTGAAATTTCATCCATAAAAGGGTAATATGATCGTAATTAGAGTCATGGGCAAGCAGATGGATAGTAGTGTTCTGTAATGTCTGTAATCTTTTAATTTCTGATGCATGAATTCTGGAATAGATGAAAATATTCTAGTCATGAGATAACCGGTGCATGAATCAGGGTATTTTGCACAACAGCCAAATATGAGCAAATGGTATGAAACTGACAAAGTGCTAAAATGTGGACTTTGTCAAAGCAGATATTTGAGAGCAGAAGGACATTTTGAATCAATAATAATACCCCAATATTTAAATACATTGGTTAATTGAATCTGTTGGCTTGCTAAAATTGGGGCAGCTGATGGACAGTCCAAATGATGTGTTATCCAGATGCTAGTAGTTTTCTCAGGGTTCAGTTTCAAGTGGTTGGAGTGAAGCCAGGATAAGACTTTCTCATTAAGACAGGACAGGTTGGAGGGGAAAATATTTGTGAATATGTCCAGTAAAATGTCATCAACATAAATGAAAAAAGCTAATTCTCATTTTTTTGAATCAGGGTGGCCAACAGGCTAAGAAAACTTTTGAAAAGGAGTAGGGATAAAATGGATCCTTGTGGTACTCCACAGGTAAAGAGCAAAATGTGGATGTATTTGAACCAGTAGAAGCAGTAAATGCATGGGATGAAAGAAATTAAAACCAATGCAGTACCATATTACTTATACCGATTTCATAAATTCAGGTGAGGACAATATCATGGTCTACAACTTGGATCAAACATTGCCGAGAGATCAAGGGATATGGCCAGAGCCATTTGTTCTCTATCAAAAAAAGCTGTATGTTTATGAGCAAGGCTGCCATAATGGTGACTGTTTCGTGATCCAGGCGAAAGCTTGATTCCCTGGGATATAGTATATTTGTCTTCTTTACAAAATCAGTGAGTCAATCCAAAACAATTCTTTTGGCAAGTTTATATATGAACGGAATGTTGGAGACTGGATGATAGTTAGCTGGTACTGAGGGAATTAAGTTTGATTTTTTTAAGGATAGGACACACCACAGCTTGTTTCCAGACAGTGGGGATAATGCCGGTGGTTAAACTATTGTTTATAATTTGAAGTTCTATAAGAAGCAAGGCATTAGATAGCTATCCTACTAATTTTGAGGGATGGGCTCCAGTGAATAATTTCTTTTCCATATTTGGGTAAAAGATTTTTGAAAGGAAAAGTTAGTCACCAAATGAAAATTAGACTAGAAGTTTGTAAAGGATGGGGTGGAATCAAGTGCGGGAGGCTGGGTTCCTGTTATTGAAGATATAAGCATATCGACCTTACTAGATATAAAATCTCTGCAAAGGTTCTGAATCTTTGAGCCAGAGAATGTGGCCAAAGAATCAGCAGAGGGCCTTGACCAGGTAGGGCGAAGAGTAGAAATTTCAGAAAGCTAATGGACTATGGAGAACAGTTTCTTAGGATGACTTGAGGGCTTAATAATACTCGGCCTGTTGCTTCTTTGCAGTCATGATTTAGGTATGATAATAAAATGACAATCCTTAGAATCATGATATCTCAAATCCTGATGATCAAAGTCTGCTGAATTTACTCTCTCTGATACAACGCTGTGTTTCGAACTCCATTCAGATAAAGTAGCTCTGCAACAGGGATTATCATACAGTTACTTATCTACAAGCAGCTTTTCTTCAAATAGCACTCCTGTTCATATTTATAGAAGGTAGGAAACTTCATCCAGTGGTCCTCCAGCATTGTGACAAAGAGAGTGGTTAGATGTTTTGATAACTAAGGGCCTGATTCAGAAACGCGCCTGGCGGGGCTGCACAACCCGGTGGGACATGCAGCCCTGAAAGCCGTCCTGCCCCTATTCCCCCACTGGCTCTCCCCACACATCTAGAGCAACAGAACAGGGAGAGCCTTGAGTGGAGGAGTGGCCTAGTGGTTGGGGCAAGGTACTTCAGGCTGGAAGGTTGGGGGTTCAAATCCCACTAGAGGACAGCAACCTTGGGCTGGAAGGACTGTGGTTTCTAGTCCCACAGGTGCTCCTTGTGGTCTTGGGCAAGCCACTTAACCCTCCATAGCCCATGTTCCCTGTAAAATAGTTATCTCCCAGTTATAATGCCCTGTTCAGAATAGTACAGTATATAAGAGAATATAAATAAAAATAAAAGAGCCTTTGGGGAGTGAGAGGGGCGGAGTCTGGGCAGAGCAGTGGTGGGCTGAAGTGGCAGGACACACAGGGCTGCTTCTGGTCATGGCCCTGTATGTCCTGTGGCATCATGGGGGATGTGCTGCTTATTCCACCTTGAAGGTCAAATAAGCAGCACAAATGGTGTGATCAGGAACAGAACCCCCCTCCCCTCCTGGAGCCAGGGCTGGGTGCAGGTAGGTCCTCACCACTCAATTCAGGCCCTGACTGGCCAGCCATGGGTCAGGCTGCAGGAAAGAGAGGGGTCAGCACCATGGGAGCTAGGGGAGCCTGCAGGGAGGATGTCCATGCAGGGGCTCACCAGACCTTTCTCAGGCCAAATTCTGTATGCCATAGGAACATCTTGTTCCCGTGGTACAGAATCGTGTCCTAACTGGCCTGTCCTGCTCAGGGCCATGCTAGAATTGGGCTCCATGTAAATGTGAACTTTTTGAAGATAGTTTTTGGAAACAAAAGATTTAAATGAGTGCATATTGTATATTAAAATGGACAAAAGCAGTGACTAGCTATATTTGAGCTAGTTTAAAGTGATTAGTCTGACAAAAAAAAGTGTTTTCTTAGTAAAATTCAGCGGACTTTGATCATCAGGATTTGTGGTATCATCTATTAGAATTTATTTTTTTCCTGGTGTGGACTGTGTTTTGTGACTTCTAATCCAGAAAATGAGCTAAATTTGATAGAGACTTGCAGTAGCAGAAATTCAAATTGAGGGCCTCCAAGCAAAATATCAGAAAAGGATTAGAGCAAGGAGGCAATTCCCCTTAGAAGATATATGAGTGTTTATAAATAGGCTTCCTCTTTCTCTGGGCCTCCCTGCACTGCAGGGGTGGTTTGGGTGAAATTTATCCTACTGAAGACCTGGTATAGTGCTAGCACCTTTCGGCCTAAAGTAGTTTCTGCCTAATGAGGTGGATGCCAGCATGGAACCAATGTTGTCTGTGACATTCTGCATAAGTAACCAATCTGAGTGGAGCTATTTTATCTAATGCTTACAGTAGACTGGAATTTCAGGTAAGTGCCTGGTCCTCAAGAGGAAGCAATTTAAAGTTTCCTGGGAAATAATGGCCCAGTATTCAAAAGGCATTTACACTGTTTACATCCCTATAAACCTCGTAAATGCCTCTAACCAGAATATTCAACGAATCGCCCCGATCTTTTCCCTTACACACCCCGATTCTAACTGCTTAGCACTGGAGCGTGTCGTGGGCATACCGGGGAGGAGCAGAGGCGGCAGCAGTCGATAACCGTGCAGCAGTGATAGTGCATGCTGCCCGGTTGAAGACCTGCAGCTAAAAGATAGGCGAGGCAAAAGCTTGCGTATCTTTTAGCCACAGTATCTAACCGGACAGCATGCAGTATCGCGCTGTCCAGTTGTCTACTGCATTTGGGAACTGTACTGCAAACCTGGAGATTCAATGCCAGGGCTGCATATGACCTCAGCTTTGAATATCTGGGGCTAAGGGTTGGCACACACGGCTATGCGCCATAGCGGCACATAGCTGGCATAACTCAATATTGGGCCCTAAGAGTCCAAAGATGATAAAGTGGCAGTGAGACTCCTGGTTGAGAAAGAAATGTGGTCTAAAGTTGAAATATTAACATAACAGGGTGTAAAGGAAAGTTTAAAGGATATAAAATGGTGGTCAGTTCAAGGTAAAGGTGGGGTGGATAAGTGCGGGAGCTGGGAATAAGAAGTGGGATCAGAGAGAACTAAATCCAGAGTGTGACCAGCTGTGTGGGTAGGGCCCTGAACATGCTGGAAAAAGGCTAAGATGAGAAATGGGAGTGGTAAAATGATAGGCTTGTGTATTAGAAGGGGAGTCATAAGGGATATCAAAATTGCTTAATACTATAATGTTGTGATGAGATATCATTGTTTCTGAGAGCATCCCATGCTTATGAGTTTAAAGAAGGAGGACAATAAGAGGGTCATTCTAAAAGGTTCGGTTGTGGCAGTGTGGATTCACCAGAGGCAGGTCTTATCAGACAAATCTGATTGCTTTCTTTGACTGGGTAGCCATTGGAGTTGGACCGAGGGAGAGCCCTAGATGTTGTGTATTTAGATTTCAGTAAAGCCTTTGACACTGTTCCTCTCAGGCAACTTATAAACAAACTGAGCACCCTGGGGATGGACCTTAAAGTTACTGCTTGGGTTATAAATTGGTTGAGTGGGAGGCGACAAAGGGTACAAGGGTACACTCTGAGGAGAAGGAGGTTACCAGTGGTGTGCCCCAGGGATCTGTCCTTGGTCTGACTCTTTTTAATATCTTTGTTAGTGATATA
The DNA here is from genome assembly GCA_033557465.1 of Ichthyophis bannanicus. NCBI lineage: Eukaryota > Metazoa > Chordata > Amphibia > Gymnophiona > Ichthyophiidae > Ichthyophis > Ichthyophis bannanicus. The sequence goes on along the minus strand of CM066031.1, from coordinate 1,251,893,963 downwards.
GCAGAAGGGCTGTCGGGTAAGGTTTGCTTCTTTGCGGATGATACCAAAATCTGCAATAGAGTGGACAACCAGGAAGGTGTAGATAAGGTGAGGAGGGATCTAGAATGGTCTAAAATTTGGCAGCTGAGATTTAATGTTAAATAATGCAAGGTCATGCATTTGGGCTGCAGGATTACAAGGGAGTGTTATAGTATAGGGGTGAAGTACTCTTGTCCACTAAAGAAGAGCGGGACATAGGCGTGATTGTGTCTGCTGATCTAAAAGTAGTTAAACAGGTAGAGAAAGCGATGGCAAAAGCTAGACGTATTTTGGGTACATAGGGAGAGGAATGGCCAGCAGAAGAAAGGAGGTGATAGTGTCTCTGTATGTCTTTGGTGTGACCTCATTTGGAGTATTGTGTGCAATTCTGGAGACCGCACCTTCAAAAGGATATAAACAGGCTGGAGTCAGTACAGAGAGTGGCTACTAAAATGATTAGTGGTCTTCATTATAAAACATATGAGGATAGACTTAAGGATCTTAATATTGTGGCGACGGTGCCCCCACTAGTATCTTGTATCTTGTATGTTGCTTTAAGCTTCAGGGCTAAGACCTCTGAATGTATAGTTGTGTGCAAAAAGCAATCCAAGTGGTATTTTTGGCCAACACAGGAAAATTTATTAAATTTTTCATTTTAAATTTCAGCTTTGCAAACAGACCTTTGTAGAAGGCTCCAACCACAACAACAGAAAAAAGGATGTTTTCTCCAAATAAACTTTCTTTACAAAAGTGTATTTCAGCAGTGTTATCAATGAGCAGTTTCTTCCAGCTCTTTAACAAAAGAATTTCTTCTTCCAGAAACAAACATAATTGAACTAGTATTTAACAGCAGAGTCTAGCAAACCTTTTAGCTTCCTTTAGCTGCTTCAGGTTTTAACTTTAAAACACTTCTCTGCTTGTCAGCACAGAAACAAAAACTGCTGTGTTTAAACTTTCACTCAGCACAAGTGTTCTTGTAGCTTTAACCATGAGATTTCCTTCTCTCTCTAAAGCTTCTTAGCTACAATAATCAGGATAGCTGTTTCCTGGGTTTCCTTCCTATTAAACCCTTAGCTTTCCTCAGTCAGAGATAATGCACAAAGAACATTCCATTTGGGAGTCTGTGGAGTCAGGTTCCTCTCCACAGAATTCCACCTCCATGTCTTCCTCTGCATTACATGGCTGTGGGGCTTGGACAGGTTCAGGGATTTCAGGTTTTACTTCCTTTAGAAGCTTGAACAGTCTTTCCCACTGAACTTCCCTTCTTCTCCCTGGGATTATATTAGTGTTCTCAGACTTCTTTCCCTTTAGTAAAACATTTAAAGGCTTTGTTTGCTTTACCTTATCTGTAAAAGCATTCTTCCTGGCATGCATCCTGTAAGGTACAGCTTCTTCCTCAGAATCGGGTATACTTATTTCTGAGTCGGAGTCACACACATTAACTCCCTCAAACTTTCCCCTCCTACCTCTGAGCTTGACTGTAGACCTTTTACAGCAAGGGCATCTCCTAGGAGTAGCGTCCTCTGAATCAGAGCTGCCTGGGGGATCACTGCAGTGTTTGTCTCTAGCCCTTCTAGGCTCTCCAAGCCTGAAGACTTGTTCCTCTTCAGATGGAGCGGAGACCTCCTGCTCCAGCTTCCTCACAGCTAGCCTTCTCGCTTCCTCTCTCCTGGAAGGAGTGCAATTAGCCTGGATTCTGGCTCTTTCCCGACTGCCGTCTTTCAAGCTGTTCCCGTGTCTTGCTTCTCTCCTTCCGGTCTTGCTGACGCTTCCTGCTCTCTCTGTTTGCCTGTGCTTAAATGTTTGCAAGCGTGCTCTCTCTCCTGGCCCCACCCACAGGTGTCTCCTATCACTTCCTATAGTTGCCCTGGAGTCTGGGTGTGGCCTCAGCCTAGCTTTGCAAGTGTGGGTTTTTCCACTGCTTTCATTTTGGAACATGTGCTTAGGTGAGCCCATCCCCCTTATGGAAGAAAAAGTTTCTTTTTTCTTTGTTTCCCAGGGCTGTGCTGCACCCTCCTTACCACAATATGTACACCTTAGAGGAAAGGCGGGATAGAGGTGATATGATTGAGACGTTTAAATACCTCCATGGCATAAATGCACAGGAGGAGAACCTCTTTCGATTGAAAGCAAGCTCTGCTATGAGGGGACATGGGATGAGTGAGAAAGGAGATAGATTCAGGAGTGATATGTGGAAATATTGGAGTGGAGGAGTGGCCTAGTGGTTGGGGCAAGGTACTTCAGGCTGGAAGGTCAGGGGTTCAAATCCCAGTAGAGGACAGCAACCTTGGGCTGGAAGGACCAGGGTTTCTAGTCCCACAGGTGCTCCTTGTTGTCTTGGGCAAACCACTTAACCCTCCATAGCCCATGTTCCCTGTAAAATAGTTATCTCCAAGTTATAATGCCCTGTTCAATGTAATTTCAGTTTGCTCAATGTAAACCACACTGATGCAGAATAGCACGGTATATAAGAGAATGTAAATAAAAAATAATAAAATATTTCTTTACAGAAAGAGTGGTGGAACCGTGGAGATAGTAGAGATGAGGACAGTATCTGAATTCAAAGAAGCATGTGACAAACACAGAGGATCTCTAAAGGAAAAAAGGGGCTGTTGTAGTGGTTGATATGGAAGGGCAGACTAGATAGGCTATGTGGTCTTTTTCTGTCGTCATGTTTCTATGTTTCTATCATCTCTACTACAGAGTCAGGTCTCCATCAAACAAAAATGCCCAGAGTAGGTAAGAATTAAGTCTAAGATAAGGGATGTTTTTGACCAGATGGAACAAGTCAACAAGGCCACTTGGAGCTCCTTGGATGCCAGGGCAATGGGTGACAGGCGGTTAGTATGAGCAGTTGGAGTGGAAGAGAGAAGATCACAGTAGACTAGGTTTCTTACCTGAGGAACGGGGCAGTGGTGGTAAGAAGGCATCAAGGAAAATCTTCTGTCCCTTAGACAAGAATAAGTGCAGACAGGGGAACATCCATGGATAAATCTGATTGATATGAAGAAGAACAGAGAAGTAATAACCAAAAGCTGAAAAGAAGAGACATATTCAATGATAAAGAAGTCACCTCAGAATTGCCCCATGGAGCATGCTCCATCAGTGTATGCCCCCGCGGAATATGCCACCGCTGAGTGAAACTCTACAGCAATGATGAATGAATGTAGTAGAACTGGTTTTACCTCCATGATGTCAGGTCAGTGTGCAGGGCTTACTAACAGCATCAGTGGGCAGAACTAGTGCCAAAAGCAAGGTAGACTCCTACAGGTAGAGAAAATAAACACAGCAAGATAGTAGTGCAGTTTTACAGAGTATAAAAGTTGAAACACAGGTGTGAAATGCCGCAGCAATGATGAGTAAGAATAGTAGAGCTAGTTTCACCTCCAATGACTTTGAGTCAGTGGGCAGGACTTAATCGCAGCATCCGGGGGAAGAACTGGGGCCAAAAGCAAAGCAGACCCCAATGAAGTTGAGTTAGTGGGCGAGGTTTCATGTTCAAAAGCTAAAAGATATGTTGGATATTAGATGAAAATTGAAAACCTTACTGATAAAAGGTTCCATTAAAAGCATTTTGTGGTTTTTTTAGGTATCTTTTGAGGATAGTGGAGAGTTGTTAGACAACTGTTTTTAAGATTTTTATCTTAATGTTATGCATTTTTTGTTGTGTATGTTTATTATATGACATTTATTATGTGTATTCTTTTGGAATCTGATGAGGATGTTGGATTAGTGAATACCAAGTGGTCCTTTTCTAAAGTGCTCTAAGTGGCTAATGAGCTTTTTAGTGCATGTTAACTGTTAGCGTCAGGCTAACCTGACATGACAGTTATTGCACATGAATTCCTGTGGTAACTGCACATCTCATGATGGGGAGGGGAATGGGCAGGTTGGGGGTGGAAAGTAGGCATGGAGACACATTGCAATTAGTGTGGGGATTCATACCCGTTTCAAGGCCCTCCTTAAGACACACCTTTTCTGTCAGGCTTTTGATCTGCCCCCCCCTGTTGATGGTGTTTCCTCTCCCTAGTTACGCCTCCCATTCCCCCTTTTCCTTACGTCCCTCCCCTCCTCTTCCCTCCTTCCCCTTTAACCTTCCTGCACCCTGGCTATCTGCTATCTGTTTTTATTATTATTTATCCTACTATTTTATGGTTTTACTATCCCTCCCTCTGTCCTATTATTTTATGGCGTTCCCTTCTTTCTTTATTAGCAGTCGTTAATTTTATGATTGTACACCGCCCTGATGCCTCGGCCTGGGCGGTATATCAAGTATTTTAATAAAGATAAAGATAAAAGATATCGCGCAATAACTGCCAATATTGCAATTAACATGCGTTTCAGTGCAGTAACTGCCGGGAACATGACAGTTAGTGCATGACATTTGCACTTTATTTTGCTCAAAAAACATTATATGTGCAAAACCCTTCTTGCGCCTTAGTAAAAGTGCCCCTAAATGTATACCATGGGGATTACTTTAGAAACTCTATTAGTAATTTACACATGTGTAATCATCCATATCCATATATACAGTATGTGTAAATCATTCCAATATGTAAATGGCCATTTTAGAAAAGTGCCAATTTATACATGGATACCCAAACCAAGTCGAAAGTTCACAGAGGCATGCCACAGCCTGGGTAGGACAAAGCTCTCCACTTATATCCTCAATTTCACATAGGGGATACACGTGTAAGTCCAGCAATGCTGACATCCTGACTTATACCTGCTCCCTGACAGGAATAGCTATTGGAATAGTTATCGTTTTGAACACCCCCTTACAGAGGACATTAGGGGATAATTCCCCCTTAATCCCCTAATATTTATTTCTGAATTCATCTTGAAATAAAGAACAAAGGCTTCTGCAGATGACTCAGAGCTGCTGCATGTCTCCATTTGCGACATGGCCGGGCTATATGTGTAAGTGCTGCCATTTGCACATACGCATCTTGAAATTCTGGCATGTATACATATACAGTATGAGAGTACACAAGGAGCAGGACAAAGAACACCCTGGAAGGACAACTTTATTAGTAAACAGACAGGTTAGCCTGACACATGTTTCGACCGAGGGCCTTCTTCAGGGGAACAACAATCTTTAGTAAAACAATTAAAAGAAAATAAATATATCATAAAACATTAAACAATAATTAAATAATCAACAAAAGGAAAAGTAAATAATACAATACGCAGCTAAAATATAACCAGAAGATAAAAAAGGAATATTGGAAATTCAATGGGTGCTACAAATCATAAGAACTCACCCATAAAAAAATAGCCAGAAAGACATGTATAGCTGGATGATTTATTTATTTCTATAGTTTTTAGTGGTTCTGATATCCTTTTTACTTTATATGCCCCTTCAGGTTTTATTGAGTTTATAAAGGAAATTGGTAAGCTCGTTTTTTTTCTCTCATACTTATGCACTGCCATTAATTTTGAGCACTACCCCACATATGAGCATCCATTGGTCTCTGTGGTTTCAAATGTCCCTTCACCTTAGGTTTTAGGTAGTAGTCTAAATTTATATTTATATTTAAATTTATATCTACTGTATACATGTCTTTCTGGCTATTTTTTTATGGGTGAGTTCTTATGATTTATTGTATCCATTGAATTTCCGATATTCCTATTTTTATCTTTTGGATGTATTTTAGCTTAGTTTGATCCCTATGATATACATGAATGGGACATCAGGCCATCTGGAATGTGTTGCCCTGTCTTTTCCCACATGAATATTTCCATGTGTCTGTTGTGAACTCAATTCTCAACCAAGGCATATGACATGATGTGCACATATGTGAAAGTGTGACATGAAATATCCAATGCAATTGTCTCTCCCTACACCCTTCCTTGGTAATTTTGCTCTTCAATCAAATTGGGTCTATCTGTGCCCTCTCTGCTATTACAAACTCCTCACTTTGCTCCTTTCACCTTGCTGATTTTTATGTCTGTAACACACTACCCGAGTCTGTACGGCATGCTCCTTCTCAGGCTTCAAACTCACCTCTAGTCTGCTGCTCCTGAAACATGATTTGCCCAATCTCCTCTGTGTTTCCTTCCTATTCCCCCTAGATGTATGCTGTGTCCATAGCTACTATGTTGTCTGTCCTGACATGATAGTAAGCTCTGTAGAGAAGGAACTGTCTCTTACATGTGTCTGTGCTATGCTGCGTATGTCTAGTCGTGCTATACAAATGTTCATCAGTAGTGGTAGTCATAGCAAAGAGATATCGAGAATATACACTACTATGAGAAACACTTTCCTCCACTCTACATGAGCTGTAAATAGTTAATGAGGAATTTGTAACCTCATTTATGTATTTAGCTTCATTTTTTCTTCAGCTATCTATATACTCCCACATTGTTCTATGTAATTGAATATGTACATTGTTGCCCATGCGATTCAAAATGTTGTTATCTGTAAAACGCGATTGATTTTTTTTGGAAAATGCGGTATAAACATTTTAATAAAATAAAAAAATAAATAAATGTCCAATGTGTCAACCCTCTGAGATAAATGTGCTACACACCACACACCAATAGTTGGCCATTATCAACATCATGTTACTGCTATGAGAATGTACACAAATACTAGCCTCCCTGATGATGTTGCCATTATTATGTGTATGTGATATATCGCAGGTTTTCTGAGTTCCCATCTACCATGGTGGGTGATCCATGGTATACATCTGATCATGTGCCAAGGACATTGTGTGGCTGCACGAGATGTGTAGTTGGCTTGTGGCAGCATAAGGGAAAAATACAAATAGTTTGCACAGTATGCAGTGGCTGGAATGCTGGCTTGCATATGCTACTTTACCCACATCTGCTGGTCCCTGAAAACCATACTTATATCTATCACCTGTGTGAAGAGATGTATCCCTGGGACTTCAAATGTTAGCAGTCCTTGCCACTGTATATGCATACATGTCAGGATAGTTGGGCAGAAGTATGCATATTTGACAGTTGGTATGAGGTCTCTGCTGACGATTCTGATAATGGCAGCACATGTACGGATAAGTTGGAACTATGTGCAATATGTCCTTTCTCAACAATCATCTCACTACCTATTCTTCTCTTGCAGTTAGTTATCTCATGTGTACATGACTTCATGTTGGTATAGCTGGTATCCCCTAACAACACCTTTGCAGTATACAATGGAATAGGATGCTGCTCGTTGGAACATGTCTCATGTCAGCTGCTTGGGCCACATTTCCCCACTGCTCAATGATCTCCACTGTCTGCCTATCAAATGTCATATCCATTGCAAGACCCTCATTCTGGTTTGGTCCATTAACATGCACACCCCACAATATCGTCTGTCATCTGTTTCACGACATCCTCCAGTAATCTCTGCTCCAGTCACATCAGTTGTCTGCACCCTCTGCCAGCCTCATTTGCATGCTTTGAGTTAAAGCTCCCTGCTGCCATCTTCTTCCTGGGTACCACCCTCTGGAACTCGCTCCCCACAGTTCTCTGTATGGAACCTTCCCTCCAGACCCTCAAGATTCATCCTTAATACCCATTTTGGTAGAACCGTCTGTGATTTAACCCTCCCTATCACCTGACCTCTCCCTGGCCTCTCTGCTCTGCCTTGTGGTCCGTGGTATGTCTATTACTCTCTGAAGTGAGGGCGTTCAACCTACCTGATTTTTGTTGTACACTTCCTTTGACAACCTGCCCCTACTGTTAACCTTGTAAACTGCACTGATGTCTGAAGGGCATTGCTGTGAAAGTTCTATTAAAGTCCCAAGAAAGGTAACTCTATGAACCCCAACAGCCCACTGCGTCAAACCCACACAATGCATCCACATGTAGGGTGCATTTAGCCAATGTGATACAGGGGACATGGGGACAGGGCTGGGCTGTTCACTAAGAGGGCTTCACGGCTGCCAAGGGCTGCAGATCTCTGTGTGGCAGTCCATGTGGTTCACCACACATGCCTGCCACATCTGACCCCACCTCCAACCGAAGTTTGGGGGGTCACATTTGGCAGGCCATATGTGCTGAAGCACATGGTGTACAGTAGAGCTGAGTGACGGTTCCTTCCCTGACCCCGTTGCTGGAATGAGTGGCAGTGTGGGGGTATGGCAATGCACACTGGGGTTTGGGGGTCTGCATGGCATGGGTGTGGCAGCACAACTGCAGACCCTGGCTTGGGTTGCAGAAACCTTTGGCCTGGGTCTATATGGATGTTCCCCAATCCTTGTGAGCCACATGCATGTTTGAAAATGGTCAGACATCATCTGTGTGATGGACATAATCTAGACATATGCGTAAAGGGTTCCTGTTCACATGTACTTTCTGTCCGTGGATAGTCACTGCTGGTTTTGAACCTCTTCCCCACATGCTGCCATGACCACTGCAGCTTAACCTTTTCATGGCCCATGCTGGATGTGGGGAAAAGCCTTTCCGCTTGCAGCAAGAGGCTCGCCGATAGATGCAGGTCTCCATCGCTGAAGCGTGGCTTCCTAGATCGGGCTGCCATTCTCTCCTCATGCAGTATTCAGCTGCCTCACTGACATCAGACATTCTGTGTGATTCGGTAAATCGTGTTGTGAGCAAAAACTGTTAACGTCAAAACAAAACATGTTACGCAGCCATAAAGTGTGTTGCAGTGACATAAAACAGTTGTGACTAGCACACAACTGATGGAAGTATTCCTTGGGTGAGAGTGAACTGCCAGTACAGTGTGTGTGACCAGCAAAGTTTATGTAGCCTAGGAAGACAGATGCCAACTCACAAATGCTATTCGAACCAGTTCCAAAAGCATTAGTGCGTGCAAGGCCTCACAGTACTTGCATAGCTCCTTCCTGACACAGCATATATGTGTCACTGATGTCTATGGTTAACACCTGTCTCCTCATGCCGGCCATAGGCATGAGCTGGGGTTGGAATGACACCATTGTATGCAGGCACATAGCTGTATGTGTTTAGCATTGCACTGCCTGCCAAATGGAGAGGTACAAGTCTCCGTCTGTAATGGCTCACAGGCAGGAATGGTTAATACCAGTCTGCTGCTGCTGCAACCAGTAGCTTTTTCAACTGTTGTGTACATATGATAACTGGTAACAAACACTGGGAGTAGAGGAGTAGCCTAGTAGTTAGATGCCCAGAAGATCAAGGGTTTGATTCCCACTGGCATGCCTTGTGATCTTGGGCAAGACTCTTTACTCTCCAATGCCTCAGAAGAAAAGGTCTGGCGATCTACTACCAGTTATACATTGCCAATAAAACCCAGAGGCAGATGGGTCACCAAGAGTCAGCACTGACTTGACAGCACTAAAAAAAACAAACATTGCATGAATGCTATGAAATACTACTAGCATGTGGAACACCGGTGGCTTTACACATATTAACAAGATCACAATGGCCTGTCAGCCATTATCCCTTTCTGGATCTGTCAACACACATAACCTTCTAAATCACCTACATGATGTGTTTCTGTCAACACATCATAATCCCCAGCCAGTCGTCTAGGTGTCCCCTGCAAAGGCAGTGAACACATAGGCCTCGTGTCAATTTCCATATGTGGGCTAGGATAGACAGGCAGCTACCAGAATATAGTTGTGTCAAAGTATGAAAACACAGCCCATGGTACATCCCACAGTTGCCAGACATGAGCACATACAAGGGAACCTATGCACATTTTTAATTCTGGGGAACAGAAGTGGCCCAATGAAAATGCAAGGGTCATGCCTCTCCAGGCCATTCTCCATCTCAGACACAGACAGCATGGAAATCACACATAATAAGACTCAGTGGATACCTACTCATGATGGGGGTCATTCTGAACTGTGTTTTGGTGATCTGGATATCCGATCCAGATGTCCAGACCTTCTAAACGCCAGGATGCTGATTCAGGCCACAGGCTAGATGTGTGGGGAGCTCTGTTTGTGGGTGGGAAGGGGCAGGCTGAGGGAGGAGCGAGGGCAGGCCATAGGCGTGACCATTCACCCGGACATACAGGGTCTATACCAATGACAGCCCTGTACATCCAGGTGATGGATGATAGTCGGGGAACTTATTCTACCATGGAGGAGGAATAAGTTACCCCGAAGATTGCAGCAGCCATCGGGGGTACCTGGATCCAAGGTGAGGGGATGCAGGGGTTCCCCTGAGCCCGACTATAGCCATGGCAGGCCCTATCGGGGATTGGGCTGCAGGGAAAGCAGTGTCTGGAGGATGGCCGGGGATCACAGCTCCTGCATGGAGCCATGGTGCCACGGCAACATGATGCCAATGGCACTGCAGCTCCATGCAGGAGCCTGACTGAGTTAGCTTGGTAGTAAGCTAGACATCTGGGAGCCCAGAATCTGGACCCAACCTGCATGTCCTGGCCGGTTGCACCCAATTCTGATCCTGCAGGGATGTCTAGCCCCCATGAGATCAGAATTGTGGTTCCTTTCCCAAATGCTGCAGCTATTCTAATACCCCAAATACATTCCTGCTACATCCTTGTCATTGCCCTCCAGGACAATACTGCCTCTGCATGATCCTGGCCTCTGACTTGTCCCCCATGTTTATGAGGTGTCCATAGTTTGGAGCTATTGCATCCATGTGTCAGCATTCAGCCTTGAAACTAGCCAGTGTGGAAACATATCTGTGCACAGATGCAGTGGGGACAGATGTCATGGTTATGAGCTGTGATGCCTTCATTCCTAGTACTGTCAACACGAGGGGTGGCAAAATTCAGTCCTGATGTGCCACAATCCAGATAGGTTTTCAGGAGATATATTCACATCCATTACCTCCCATTCTATGCAAATATATTTCATAGATATTAATGAGAGACATCCTGAAACCCAGGCTGTATTGTGGCACTCCAGGACTGGAGTTCACGACCCCTGCTCTACACTGTACTGGTTAGGGAATTTGGGGACATCACAATGTCATTAGAGTGTGGGGTATCATGTGGACAGTCATGTTATCATAGTCAGACTGTGTGTGAGAAATGCAGGATAGGTTGCAGTCTCTCATCCCATCAACAACACTATGTCTCAAAGGAAGGTATCACATATACCTCATCCCGTGAAGGCCTGGGTGTCATATCACTTCTGTATGTGCTGCTATGCTGTTCTCTCAATCGCTAAGACAGGTGTATAAAGCAAGCAGTTCTGCTCTTCCTGATATGTCTGAGATTTTTTCTGATGGGAATGGGACACTGCACCCACTCTGAGCCTTGCACAGATATAACCACATATCCCACACTGCTACTCCTGAGCGAGCTCACTGATAGCCTCACCTTGCCGTCACTGTGACTGCTTCCCTTCTCTTCAATGACATCTCTTCTGCCTGCAGCTATGCCACCTCAATGTGTGTAATTGTCAGCTGTGCCTCTCAGTCTCCTTCCAGCACCCCTCCGTTTATCCCTCCATCCTTCCCTAACATTCTGCCAGGAGCCCATACTTTACAGTCTGCCATGCATCCTCATTTCTCATATCCCTGTTATGTTTGCTGAGGAGATGATCCATAGGGGCACAGAGAATACACCTCAAGCTGCACCATCTCCTTTCTGGTAATGTCTCAGACCATTCCCCCGTCATGCAAATTGGCCCATTTAACATGTAACTCTGAGAATGAAATGGTCACGCAAGAGAGACCTGTGAGCACATGGGCAACGTTCTGGGGTATCATCAGGAAAGCTCCCACTGCAGTGTAGATAGTGCCAGCAGGTGAGGGGTGGTTGGCTGAGCACTGATGCAGACTAGCTGAGAGGTGTATGTGACGCTGAGGTACAGAGGAAATGAATGATTGTTTCTAAGATAGAAGACTCACCGAGGCTGCCTCTGTGACATCAGACAACAGTTAATGCATATCCCCTTGCTTGCAGTTGATATATGTGAGGTCCACATTGTCCTGGTGCCGTAGTTTCAGCTCTGACTGCTGCTCAGGACAGGAGCTGTCTTTCACATTGTGGGGCATCAAAACATGCACATGGGTTTTATGTGCTTCCATGTTTCTCCCTCAGTCATCATGCATCTAGGCCTTGGCTGCAGTCACTTTCAACTCCATATACCAGGGCCTTCCCAAAGCCACCATCCTTCCTCTGCAACTAGTCCAAAACACCGCTGCACACACCATTTTTGGAGTATCCAGAAAGAGCCACATCACACCTATACTGAATTCGCTTCACTGGCTACCAATCGCATCAAGAATAAAACACAAAGTGCCCAATTTTCAGTTAGGCAGGCTATGCTCACCAACACCCTTAACTTGGATTTTCACTTCTGCGGTGACGGAAGTGAAAATCCGGGTTTGGCAGGATTCGCAGCAAGCTGCAGAGGCTAAATGGGTAGCAGTAATTTTTGCCTATCTTTAAGGCACAGAGGGCTATGCGGGTAGCATCGAAAATTGCTGCTACCCATTTAGTCCTTTCCTCCACTCTGGAATGCCCCAACACGCCTCAATGCTAACCGCATTGCATCTGGGCACGTTAGGAACTTATCCAGGATTTTCCAAAAGCTCTACCCGGTAGGTGCCTTCCGAAAATCCCGGATAAGGCATTTACATGAATAACTAGGGCAGTTACCCATGTAAATGCTTTCAAAAATGCCACCCAAAGTCCTCACCATCATTCACAAAGCCTGCCAAGACACAATCTCTGAACTTCAGACATTAATCAGCAGTCCCAGCACCAATAGGTCATGAAGGGAGAGCAGCAGAACTTACTCGACTTGCCTTAACAAATCTGTAAGAGCACTCAATATGTTCGCCTAAGGGCCTTTACACTTTATGCCCCCATTCTCTGGAATGAATTGCCCCCCACACTACAGGGCATCTAATCACCTGAGGCCTTTAAAAAGCTCCTCAAGACACACCTCTTCCAGGAGCACTATGGTATAGAACAGCAGATCAAAGCACCACAGGAATATGTCATCAAACTCACAGCTCCCTCCTCCCCCTCCTCCATAGATACCCACCAAACAAATGTCCCCCCCCTCTCGCCCCTTCTTTCTGGCACGTTCCCATTCATATGAGAAAGATTCATCTGTTTCATTAATGAACACTTCCAATGTTGATGTTTGATGCAAACCATTATTCCCCATTGCCCGCACCCTGTTTATTGTACACTGTATTGCCCACTCTTGTTGATTGTACACCATTTTGACTAGTAGAAAAATGGTATATCAAAACCAGTTAAATAAATAAATAAATATCTACAATGCCCCACAGATCACACTATGGGCTGATGGCATGCCATGTCTCCACATGGGCATATCTACTGGGAGTTGTTTTCCAGAGGCTGGGTCACTATACAGCATGCAGCCATGTGCACAAACCATGTGTTGACATGTCTCAAAAAGCTCACTACCACCATTTCCCCAAATGTGATGTCTGCTTATGCAACAATTGTCTAATCTTACCAAAAAATAAAAAAACACACTCCATATAAATCAAAAATTGTTATGTCCAGTTCACAACAGGAAAAACAGGAAAAGACACAATTTACCACAGTTTTCTTTGTTCATATGCTTCACGAATAACGGAGGTCTCAGACCTGACGGGCATTAATTAGGATATGGAAACTCAGATGCCATTGCCCTGTTGCATCAATGACCATCCTGCATCGTAAAACAACACAAAAATATAGATGAAAGCAAGAAACAGATCATATCCGCATGACTTATCTTTTACAGAAAATCTCTTCAAAAAGCAGTGAGATCTGTTTGCCTCCCCAACGCCTCTGTTCGGCGCCCCTCGAGCATTTTGCTAAAAAGATTCATCAGGGAAATATAGACCAACTGTTAACAAAGAAACACAAAACACTAAGGGGCATGTTTACTAAATGGCGCTAACGTCGCAGCTGCCACGTTATCGCATGATATGTGATGTTAGCACGTAATAATGGCGCTTTACCGTGCGAGAACATCACGTATCGCACGATAATGTGTTCGGCGGCATTAAGGTGCGCAGAGGGTGGAGGAAGGCTTCCCAGAGGGTGGAGTATGGCTCCCCAGGGGCGGAGATAAGGGGACAATGGGCGGAGAGTAGGCGGAGAGAGGCCTCATGCACACTAACGCTGTGAAATGAAGGTCTGAAAATTAGCACCAGTTAAAACCTCGCGCTAGAGGCACATTTGCACGCGAGAGAAACAATTTAAGTTAGCAATGTACAGCAAAGGCAGGGAAACCAAGAAAAGTGATAGTAGTGATACATGTGCAGCAGCATAGTGGCCAATTATGAGAGGGCACGACGGTGAGGCTGCAAATGGGGCACAGGGGGCTGAAGGCGGGACATGCAGAGGTCTATTGTAGATCCTGGTGTCAGGGTACCTGCATCAGTTTGGGTTTCACAGCTCTGCCCTAACCCCAGGAGGCCCTGGACCTGATGACAGAGGTCCATTATCAATCCTGGTGTCTGGGTACCTGCATCTGTTTCATTCTCACAGCTCTGCCCTAACCCCAGGAGGCCCTGGACCTGAATACAGAGGTCCATTAGAGATCCTGGTATCAGGGCACCTGCATTTCTTTCATTCTCACAGCTTTGCCCTAACTCCAGGAGGCTCTGGACCTGATTACAGAGGTCCATTAGAGATCCTGGTGTTAGGTTAAGTGTATCAGTTGGGGTTTCACAGCTCTACCCTAACCCCAGGAGGCCCTGGACCTGATGATAGAGGTCTCTTGTAGATCCTGGTGTCAGGGTACCTGCATCAGTTGGGGTTTCACAGCTCTGCTCTAACTCCTGGAGGCCCTGGACCTAATGATAGAGGTCTATTAGAGATCCTGGTGTTAGGGTACCTGCAAGTATTTCATTCTCACAGCTCTCCCCTTACACCAGGAGTGCCTGGACCTGATTACAGAGATCCAGGTCAGGGTACCTGCATCTGTTTCAGTCTCACAGCTCTGCCCTAAGCCCAGGAGGCCCTGGACCTGATGACAGAGATCTATTATAGATCCTGGTGTTAGGTTAGGTGCATCAGTTGGGGTTTCACAGCTGTGCCCTAACCCCAGGAGGCCCTGGACCTGATGACAGAGGTCTATTACAGATCCTGGTGTCAGGGTACCTGCATCAGTTGGGGTTTCACAGCTCTGCCCTAACTCCTGGAGTGCCTGGACCTGACGACAGAGGTCTATTATAGATCCTGGTGTTAGGTTGAATGCATCAGTTGGGGTTTCACAGCTCTGCCCTAACTCCAGGAGTGCCTGGACCTGATTACAGAGATCCAGTAGAGATCTTGGTGTCAGGGTACCTGCATCTGTTTCAGTCTCACAGCTCTGCCCTAACCCCAGGAGGCTCTGGACCTACATAGTAACATAGTAAGTGAAGGCAGATAAAGACCAGCATGGTCCATCTAGTCTGCCCAGCAATTTGGCAAGAGGAGGTGCACCTGTCACTCTGTGCAGGCCACCCCTCCCCATGTCTTTGTTTAGGGGTGAACCCACCACTCCATGTAGGACACCCCTATTTGTTGAGACGTTAGATGGTTCAGAAGTTAGATGGTACCATTTATTTTGGTTTTATCCTGTTGCTGTAAAGGGATCCACTGTGTTTGTCCCATGCCATTTTGAATTCCGTCACCGTGTTTGCCCCCACCACTTCCATTGGGAGGGCATTCCAAGCATCCACGACCCTTTCAGTGAAAAAATATTTACTGACATTGCCTTTCAGTTCACCACCTTGCAGCTTCATGTTATGCCCTCTAGTTTTACAGCTTCCCCGTCTTTGGAAGAGGTTTGTTTGTTCATCATTTCTCTTTAAGTATTTAAAGGTCTGAATCATATCTCCCCTGTCCCTCCTCTGCTCCAAAGTGTACATATTTAGGTCTTCAAGTCTCTTCTCATAAGGCTTCTGACGCAGGCTCCAAATCATTTTGGTCACCTTTCTCTGAACAGTTTTCAGTCTTTTTACATCTTTTGCAAGATATGGTCTCCAGAACTGAACACAGTATTCCAAGTGAGGCCTCACCAGTGACTTGTACAGTGGCATAAGTACCTCTTCCTTTCTGCTGGTAATTCCTCTTTGTATGCAGCCCAACATCCTCCTGGCTTTTGCCACCGCCTTGTCGCACTGTTTTGCCACCTTGAGATCATCAGAGATAATCACACCAAGGTCTTTCTCCTGAACCGTGCATACCAACCTCTCGCCCCTTATTGTGTACATTTCCTTGGATTTCTGCTACCCAAGTGCATGACACTGCACTTTTTCGCATTAAATCATAGTTGCCAAGCATTAGACCAGTCTTCCAGCTTTTGTAGATCTTTCCTCATGTTAACCACTCCCTCGGGGGAGTCCACTCTGTTGCAAATTTTTGTGTCATCTGCAAAAAGACAGACTTTTCCATTCAGTCCTTCAGCAATATCACTCACAAATATATTAAACAGTGCCGGGCCCAGGACCAAACCCTGGGGCAACCTGCTAATCACCTTCCTCTCATCCGAGTGAGCTCCATGTACCATCACCTTCTGTTGTCTGTCAGCCAACCAATTTCTAATCCAGTTTACCATCTTGGGACCCATCCCCAAGCTACTGAGTTTATTGACAAGCCTCCTAAGAGGAACAGTATCAAAGGCTTTGCTGAAATCCAGGTAGATGACATAAATTGCATGCCCCTGATCTAGTTCCTTGGTCACCCAGTCAAAGAACTCAATCAGATTTGTTTGGCAAGACCGTCCTTCAGTAAAACCATGTTGCCTCGGATCTTGCAACCTGTTGGTTTTGAGAAAGTTCACTATTCGCTCTTTCAGGAGAGCCTCCATTACTTTTCCCGCCATCGAGGTAAGGCTCACAGGCCTGTAGTTTGACACTTTTTCCCTGTCACCACTTTTGTGTAGATGTACGACATCAGCCATTCTCCAGTCCTGAGGAACCTCTCCTGTTTCCAAGGATCTGTTGAAGACATCCTTTAACGGTCCTGCAAGAACCTCTCTGAGCTCTTTCAGTATCCTGGGATGTATCCCATCCGGTCCCATGGCTTTGTCCACTTTCAGTTTAGCAAGTTGTTCTAACACCTCATCTTCTATGAATGGTGTGGTATCTACTTCATTCCCATTTTTATATTTGGGAGTGACAGCTGGTCCATCTCCAGGACCTTCTTTAGTAAAAACAGAGCAGAAGTATTTGTTTAGCAAATCCACTTTTTCAGTGTCACTTTCCATGAGTCCTTTCCCAGCACTTTTGAGTCCTGCAATTCCAACTCTGATCTTCTTCCTTTCCCGAATATACCTGAAGAAAGTTTTGTCACCACCCTTAACATCTTTAGCCATCTTTTCCTCTGCCTTTGATTTTGCTATCCTTATTTCTCTTTTAGACTCTTTGAGCTTGATCCTGTATTCATTTCTGTGTTCTTCTGTTTGCAAGCTCTTGAATTTTGTGAAAGCTGTGTTTTTGCCTTTATTTGAGCAGTCACCTCTTTGGAAAACCAAATAGGTTTCCTTCTCCTCTTGTTTTTATTTACTTTTCTTACATATTTATCTGTTGCCCCTTTTATTGCCACCTTTAGTTTATTCCATTGCAATTCCACTTCCCTTATCTCCTTCCATCCCGTCATCGCCTCCTTTAAGTACTCGGCCATTTTATTGAAGTCAGTGTTTTTGAAGTTTAGGACTTTGAGCTTGCTATGATTGGCCTGTACCATGGCTTTTATCTCAAACCACACCGTGTGATGGTCGCTGTTGCTCACAGGAGCACTCACGCAGACATTCGACACGCTATCACCGTTAGTGAGCACCACATCCAGCGTTGAGCTTTCCCTGGTCGGTTCCATCACCATTTGTCTAAGTCAGGGGTCCTCAAACCTTTTAAACAGGGGGCCAGTTCACTGTCCCTCAGAACATTGGAGGGCCGGACTATAGTTTAAAAAAAAACTATGAACAAATTCCTATGCACACTGCACATATCTTATTTTGGTGATCTGTACCATAGTTGGCTCCAGGTTTTATCTTTGTTAATGTTATTGAGCTTTTCCAACATTGACTTCCACAGATGTAGTCAGTTTGATATTTGTGCAATCCATTGGGGAAAGTCTATGTGCACAGTTGCCACTTGTGTTACTGGAAGAAGGTATTTGAGATGAATAGATCTTTGGTCTTGCAGAATTCTATCAGTCCTTCTCTAGCTTCATTTCTGTTACCAAGTCCAAATTTTCCAACCACTTTGCCTTCTTCTTTGTTGCCCACTTTTGCTCTCCAGTCAGCTAATAAATTCTATAGGAAAGTGGAAGCTAGAGTCCTTCTTTAGGGAGAAGTATGGCCTAATTGTATTTTTACTTCTGAAATAAATTCGAATGAGATGTTTTGAATCAAGATGATAAATATCGGGGGGGGGGGGGGGGAGTATTTTAGGAACACTATTCTTGCTTTGAAAATGGACATACAGATGTTCAAAGCACAGAGGCATCCCTGGAGCCATTTTATAAAGCAGTTCTAAGGATGTCACCAGTGCGAAAACATCCAAGGCTGAATAGAGGCATGTTTGGGGCTTTCCCAAGACCTTGGATGTCCACACCCAATTTCAGCAATGCCCTTCACATATTGAATCCAAGTTTATACAGTACCTCCTCCAGGACATGAATACGCATCAGAAAAGTTCTCATTCTGCCATAGACAAGAAGGTATTCTAATACCCCCTATCTTTTTTATGGTCGGCATCGGGGAGGTGAGCCCCTCCCCGATCACCCTCGCAAGACCAATCAGGCCACCGGAACACCAAAGAAAGTCAAAGTACCTCTAGGCGCGAAGGGAAATCCCGCCACACAACCAGCAACTGCAGCAGTCCCGATCGGCATCGGGGAGGTGAGCGGGAAACGAAGCCCCTCCCTGATCACCCTCACAAGACCAATCAGGCCACCAGAACACCAAAGAAAGGCAAAGCGCCTCTAGGCATGAAGGGAAAGCCTGCCACACAACCAGCAACTGCAGCCGCCTCACTTCACCTCATGGTAGAGCCGCCCCTGAGGACAGGCAGCGGCGGCAAAAACACCTGGCGGGCTGGATAAATGTTCTCAGTGGGCCGCATGTGGCCCGCGGGCCGTAGTTTGAGGACCCCTGGTCTAAGTAATGCATCTTGGAGAGCATCCACAATTTTTTTGCTTCTTTCCAGATGTGCAGAAGGAGTAATCCAATCCACATCAGGTAGATTAAAGTCACCCAATATGATTGCTTCCCCCTTTGTTGCTATCTTGGCAATATCTATAATCAATTTGTTATCTCTCTCTTCAATTTGAGTCGGAGGTCTGTAGACTACAGCAATATGGATGACAGTGCCATCTCCTCTTTCCAACTCAATCCAGAGCGCTTCTTCTTTTCCCCATGTCCCCTGCATTTCAGTAGCTTTAATATTGCTTTTGACATACAAGGCTATTCCTCCTCCTTTTCCATTTTTTCTGTCTCTTCTGAATAGATTATAGCCAGCTATGGCTATATCCCAATTATGTGATTCATTAAACCATGTTTCTGTAATGGCCACGATGTCCAAATCTGTTTCCACCATTAGGGCTTCCAGGTCCGGAATTTTGTTGGCTAAGCTTCGAGCATTTGTGCTCATTGCTTTCCAGCATTTACCTGGCTTGTGTGTATTTTGCATTGATTTTGTTCTGCTCACTTCTTCTCACTTGCTTTTGATGTGTGGTTTAAAAGTGTGGCTGTTTCTGATGTTATTCTGCTTTTGCAGGGGGTGGCGTGCAGATGTTGACCTTCCACATCCGTCACCCCCTTTTCCTAGTTTAAATGCATATCCACATACTTCCTGAATTTTTCACTTAGGTTTATTTTCTCTGCGACAGAGAGATGTAGTCCATCAGCACAGTATAGTCTCTTGTTGGTCCATCTGTTGCCCCAGTTGCCAATAAATCTGAATCCTTCTTGTTTGCACCAGGTCTTGAGCCATGTATTAAAGCTGTTAATGCGATGCAGCCTTTTTGTCCCCTTACCAAGAACAGGTAGAACTTCTAAGAATGCAACAGTGTTAACAATGGGCTTGAGTTTCTCTCCAAGAGATTGGAAGTCCTTTTGGGCTGTAGAGGCACTGTTTCTAGCCAGACCTGATGACAGAGGTCCATTAGAGATCCTGGTGTTAGGTTAAGTGCATCAGTTGGGGTTTCACAGCTCTGCCCTAACCCCAGGAGGCCCTGGACCTGATGACAGAGATCTATTATAGATCCTGGTGTTAGGTTAGGTGCATCAGTTGAGGTGTCAAAGCTCTGCTCTAACTCCAGGAGTGCCTGTACCTGATTACAAAGGTCCAGTAGAGATCTTGGTATCAGGGTACCTGCATCTGTTTCATTCTCACAGCTCTGCCCTAACCCCAGGAGGCTGTGGACCTGATTACAGAGGTCCATTAGAGATCCTGGTGTTAGGATACGTGCATCAGTTGGGGTTTCACAGTTCTGCCCTAACTCCAGGAGTGCCTGGACCTCATTACAGAGGTCCATTAGAGATCCTGATGTCAAGGTACCTGCATCTGTTTCATTCTCACAGATCTGCCCTAACCCCAGGATACCCTGGACCTGATGATAGAGGTCTATTATAGATCCTGGTGTTAGGTTAAATGCATCAGTTTGGGTTTCACAGCTCTGCCCT
Source organism: Ichthyophis bannanicus (assembly GCA_033557465.1). Lineage (NCBI taxonomy): Eukaryota > Metazoa > Chordata > Amphibia > Gymnophiona > Ichthyophiidae > Ichthyophis > Ichthyophis bannanicus. The sequence continues at coordinate 1,251,873,423 of CM066031.1, read as the reverse complement.
AAATCCAGGAGTGCCTGTACCTGAATACAGAGGTCCATTAGAGATCCTGGTGTTAGGTTACCTGCATCAGTTGGGGTTTCACAGTTCTGCCCTAACTCCAGGAGTGCCTGGACCTCATTACAGAGGTCCATTAGAGATCCTGGTGTCAGGGTACCTGCATCTGTTTCATTCTCACAGATCTGCCCTAACCCCAGGAGGCCCTGGACTTGATTACAGAGGTCCATTAGAGATCCTGGTGTCAGGGTACCTGCATCTATTTCATTCTCACAGTTCTGCCCTAACTCCAGAAGTGCCTGGACCTGATTACAGAGGTCTATTATAGACCCTGGTGTCAGGGTACCTGCATCAGTTGTGATTTTACAGCTCTACCCTAACCCTAGGAGGCCCAGAACCTAATCACAATGGTCTATAGCCCAGCTAGGTGTGTTGGTGCATGCGCCTGTTGCATTCGGCCACAAATGCCCTATTCACAGGAGGCCCTAGTTGTGTCCACATAGGTAGAGTAGACATCCTGGTGTTCTGGTAATGGCTCCTGGTGATGTGTTCAGGGCCACCTAATCCCCGTGCGATGCAAGAACACATCACACATGTTCCAATACAGATATCATGGTGGCATGGCATGTGTGTCTGCGGATGTGTGTAGGTCAGGCAAACACACAGGTGTGTGCCGGACCACACAAGGGGTCAAGAAACACCTCCCCTGTAGACCAGCATACCTACCCCACACATGGCATGGTGCCGCCATGTAATGCAAGGAGAGCATAGGAACTGGGTAAGGGTGGTCCGGGGGGTTACCCAAAGGACACATAGGTGGCACCCCACACATGCCCAGACGCACAGCCACACATGCAGGCGGCGCTGGCAACAGGTAGTAGAGGACCCACTGGCATGAGCAGAAGCAGCACCCCGCTGCTCACAGTGATGTGTGATATGCGTTGTGCACCCAGCAGAGATATCTAGCCCTTAATGTTCCCACCCATTGCATTCCCCCCCAGGTGAAGGACCTAGGGAAAAAGGGATGGGAGTTGCAGCTGCACTGCCCGGATGTCCTCGACCGGCTACAAAGGAGGGCGCTGCAGCAACGTGGCGGTGAGTGTTGCGGCCCCTGCAGCGTACTGCAGCATGTCCGAGTGGCCCAACGGCCTATGGGAGGCCACACTATGTTTATGTGGTGTTGTAATTGCATGATTTATTTATTTATTTTATTTATTGAACGGTTTTATAAACCGCCTTTCAGAAAAATCAAAGCGGTTTACATAGAACAAAACTTGAACATTACATTGAAACTTATTCAAACAATTGAAATTACAGTGAACATTAAATTGTATATAATAAAAAAAATGGTAATTTGAGGGTTACAATGCTGAGTAAATGCTGATTAGGTATATAGATAGTTTAAACATATATACAGATTTAAATATTTACAAATTTCAAAAATCTTATCATCTTATCTGAGCAAGGAAAAATGTATTGTAGTTCATTAGAATTATTAGTGTAAAGAATAAATATGATAATGTGTAGAATTGGGTATTGTAAGACAGAGTAAGAAAAAGGAAAAAGTAAGTTGTGAATTAATGAATATGAGTATACATGAGTTTAAGTGGGAAATATTTCATCTATTGGGAATGAGTCTCCAAAGTACTCTATAAATAAGTGAGTTTTAAGATCTTTTCGAAATGCTGAAAGATCTGTGATATCTCTGAGTTTATCCGGCAGAGCGTTCCATATTAAAGGAGCATTGAAGCTGACTGCCCTATTTGTAATTTTATTATGATGGTGTGCTAATGACTGTCTTCCCCCACAGAGGATGCTGCTGCTGCTGGTGAGGGGACATCAACCTCAGAGCACTCCACAACACACCCCACAGCTGCAGTCCAGCCGGTGGAGGAGGCGACGGAGGAGGAGGAGGCGGCAGAGGCGGCAGAGGCAGAAGAGGATGACGGGGAAATGGAGGGGGTGGAGGGTGGGATGGGGCGGGAAGGAGGGGAGGGTGAGGGTGCGTTTGACATTTGGGGGGTGAGGAGGAGGAGGAGAGTGGGGAGTGGGGTGAGGGTGGGTGGGAGGTGCCAGGAGAGAAGGAGGGGGGAGGGTGGGAGGGAACACAGGACAGCAGAGTGCACTGTGGGTTCCTGCCAGCTGCCGCATGTGTGTGGCGATGGTGCCCGTCTGGGTGTAGCTACGCCACCCATTGCCACAGACAGGACCCACGCACATGCCACCACACAGACACCGGGCACCTTGTGTTTATGTGGTGGCAGGTGCGTCCAGGACCTGTATGTGGCAATGGATGTGGTGCTGCAACGCCAGAGGGCCCAGGACCGCACCATCCGGTGGATGGCTGGTGCCATTCAGTGGATGGTTGCCGAGATGCACATGCAGCGTGCGGCTGGTATGGGCGGTGCATCTCAGCAGCCATCCCTGATGTGCGTCCCAGGAGCATGTGATGGTCCCTGTGGCGCCCACAAACATGCCCTGTGTTGTCCTGTCTCCCAGGACCCAACATGTGGGTTGCAGGTGACATGTTAGTGTCGTTTTAGTGCCAGTAAGTCAGTGTTGACTCATAGCGACCCAGCTACCTCTGGGTGTTCTGGGCAATGGGGTACCAGAAATAGAACATAAGAACATAAGATATGCCATACTGGGTCAGACCAAGGTCCATCAAGCCCAGCATCCTGTTTCCAACAGTGGCCAATCTAGGTCATACGTACCTAGCAGTTTCCCCAAAAGACACAGGTTCCGCAATGCTTGTACTGGGTCATTGATATCCTGGGTCCCTTCTTAATAATGGTTTATGGACCTTTCCTCCAGGAACTTGTCCAAACCTTTTTTTAAACCCAACTACACTAACAGCCTTTACTACATCCTCCAGTAACAAATTCCAGAGTTTGATTACACGTTGAGTGAAAAAATATTTTCTTTTATTAGTCTTAAATAGTTTACCCTGTAGCTTCATTGCATGTCCCCTAGTCTTTCTATATTCTGATAACGTAAAAAATCGATCTATGTTTATCCGTTCCACTCCGTTCATTAATTTATAGACTTCTATCATACCTCCCCTCAGCCGTCTCTTTTCCAGGTTAAAGAGCCCTAACCTTTTTAGCCTTTCTTCATAGGAGTATCCTTCCATCCCCTTTACCATTTTGGTGGCTCTTCTCTGAACTTTTTCTAATAATGCTATATCCTTTTTAAGATACGGCGACCAGAATTGCACACAATATTCAAGGTGTGGTCTCACCATGGAACGATATAGGGGCATTATAATATCTTTTGTTTTATTTTCCATTCCTTTCCTTATGATACCTAGCATTCTATTTGCTCTCTTGGCCACCGCTGCACACTGGGCCGAGGGTTTTAACATGTTATGCACAATGACGCCCAAATCTTTTTCCTGGGTGGTGGTTCCTAATGTGGAACCTTGCATCGTGTAACCATAGTTTGGGTTGTTCTTCCCTAGGTGCATAACTTTGCACTTGTCCACATTAAATTTCATCTGCCATTTTGATGCCTCTTGTAATTTTCCACAATCCTCTTGGGTTTTAACAACTTTAAATAGTTTTGTGTCATCTGCAAATTTGATAAACTCACTCGTTATTCTACTTTCCAGGTCATTTATGAATATGTCAAAAAGCAGCGGACCCAGCACAGATCCCTGGGGTACATCACTATTCACCTTTCTCCATTGGGAAAATTGGCCATTTAGCCCAACCCTCTGCTTTCTATCTTTTAACCAGTTCCTGATCCACAGTAGTACACTGCCTCCTATCCCATGACTCTTTAGTTTTGCCAAACTTCTCTGATGAGGGACCATGTCAAAGGCTTTCTGAAAGTCCAGATACACTATATCAACCGACTCACCTTTGTCCACCTGTTTATTCACACTTTCAAAAAAACATAACAGATTAGTAAGACAAGATCTTCCTTGTCTAAAGCCATGTTGGCTGTCTCCCATTAGGCCATGACTATCTACATGCTGAGTAATTTTATTCTTTATGATGGCTTCCAACATTTTTCCCTGTACTGACGTGAGGCTCACTGGTCTGTAGTTTCCCGGATCACCCCTGGAACCCTTTTTAAAAATTGGTGTTACATTGGCGATCCTCCAATCTTCAGGTATTAGAGATGATTTTAATGATAGTTCACAGATTACTAATAGCAGGTCTGCAATCTCATATTTCAGTTCTTTCAACACCCTTGGATGTATACCACCCGCCCAGGTGATTTGCTACTCTTCAGTTTATCTAATAGTTGTAATAAATCTTCCCGATGTATCGATATTTCCTTCAGTTCTTCTGCACCTTTAAATACCACTTCAGTCATGGGTGACATCCCTACATCTTCCTCAGTAAAGACCGAAGCAAAGAATTCATTCAGTCTTTCCGCTATTGCCTTGTCGCCTCTTAGTGCCCCTTTTATTCCTCTATCATCTAATGGACCAACTGACTCTCTCACAGGTTTTTTGCTACAAATGTACTTGAAAAAATCTTTATTTCGAGTTTTTGCCTCCGCAGCAAGCTTCTTCTCAAATTCTCCCTTTGCTTGCTTTATCAATGCCTTGCATTTGACTTGCCAGTGCTTGTGCTGTTTCCAGGCTTCGTCGTTTGGCTCTTTTTTCCATTTCCTGAAAGATGCTTTTTTGGCAACAACAGCCTGTCTGACCTCACCTTTAAACCATGCTGGTAGTTTTTGGGACTTCCTTCCACTTTTCTTAAAGCATGGAATACAGCTGGTCTGGGCTTCCAAGACAGTATTTTTCAACAACACCCAAGCTTGATGTAAGTCTTTAACCTTTGCAACTGCTCCTTTTAGTTTTTTCTTAACTATTTTCCTCATTTTATCATAGTCTACCTTTCAAAAGTTAAAATGTAGTACTGTGGATTTCCTTACTATCCCTCCTCCACTAATTAAATCAAAGGCGATCATGCTATGATCACTATTGCCAAGTGGCCCCAACACCCTTATCTCTTGCACTAGATCTGGTGTTCCACTAAGGACTAGATCTAATATGGCTTCCCTTCTGGTCGGTTCATGAACCAGCTGCTCCAAGAAGCAGTCATTTATGTGATCTAGGAACTTTATCTCCCTAGCATGTCCTGCCGTGACACTGACCCAGTCAATACCGGGGTAATTGAAATCACCCATTATTATTATTGCGCTGTAACTTTTGTTAGCTTCCTTGATTTCTTTGAGCATTTCATCATCCATTTGTTCATTCTGGCCAGGCGATCGACAGTACACCCCCACTGCCATTGCCTTCCCCTTTTTACATGGAATTTCAATCCATAGAGATTCTACAGCAAATTTTGTTTCCTGCAAAACTTTAATCCTTTCTGACTCAATTCCCTCTCTAACATAGACCGCAACCTCTCCACCAATTTGATCTGCTCTGTCATTACGATATAGTTTGTCCCCAGGTATCACAGTGTCCCACTGGTTGTCCTCCTTCCACCATGTCTCTGATATTCCAATCATATCTAACCTCTCATTTAGTGCTATATATTCTGACTCTCCCATCTTATTTTTTAGACTTCTAGCATTTGCATACAGCATTTTAGAGACTGTATTTTATTCGTATTAATTTGGCTATTGGTAGACATAGGTAATTTGGGATCTTTAAGCTCTTTCTGCTCCATACTCGAGGGCATTTGGGCTACTTTACTCTTTTTTGGAACCTCTGCTTTTGGTAGTATCTTTCAAGGATACATTCTTCCGAACCATCCGCTCTTGGGCGACTGTCGGCTTTCCCCTATTATCTAGTTTAAAAGCTGCTCTATCTCCTTTTTAAAGGTTAATGCCAGCAGCCTGGTTCCATCCTGGTTAAGGTGAAGCCCATCCCTTCGGAAGAGCCCCTCCTTTCCCCAGAATGTTCCCCAGTTCCTAACAAATCCAAACCCCTCATCTCTGCACCATTGTCTCATCCACGCATTGAGACTCCAGAGCTCTGCCTGCCTATTGGGTCCTGCACGTGGAACGGGAAGCATTTTGGAGAAGGCTACCCTGGAAGTTCTGGATTTCAACTTTCTACCTAAAAGCCTAAATTTAGCCTCCAGAACCTCCCTACCACATTTTCCTATGTCATTGGTACCGACATGTACCAAGACAGCAGACTCCTCCCCAGCACTTTCTAAGACCTTATCTAGGTGGCGCGTGAGGTCCACTACCTTCGCACCAGAAGGCGATCCTCACATCCCCCCACCAGCCACCCAGCTATCTACATGCCTAATAATCGAATCACCAACTATAATGGCTGTCCTAACCCTTCCCTCATGGGCACATGGCCCTGGAGAAACTTCCTCGGTGTGAGAGGGTTTTACATCACCTGGAGTACAGGTCCTAGTTACAGGCTCACTTTCTGCCACACCAGGGTGATGCTGTCCTGTCACGTGACCTCTCTCCTCCATGGCAACAGGGATGCTGCCAGACTAGAGGTGGGACTTCAGGATTATATCCCTCTAGGTCTCGTCTATGTACCTCTCTGTCTTTCTTATGTTTTCCAAGTCTGCTGCTCTAGCCTCTAGAGAATGGACTTTTTCCCTGAGAGCAAAGAGATCCTTGCACCTAGTGCACACGTAAGGCCTCTCACCAACTGGGAGAAAATCATACATGTGACACTCAATGCAAAAGACTGGAAAGCCCCCATCTCGCTGCTGGACTGCTGTCTGCATCTTGGTTTTAAGGTTGTGTTTAGATCTTTAAGATCTTTACTTACTAAGGGTTGCTATGGATATTTATACCAATAAAACTATACCTAATATGTTTAATATACCTTGTTCACCTGAAGCTTAATTAATCTCAGGTCCTTAGTATATGACTGATTTGGGTAACGAGCTTCACCTGAGAGCACCTCCTGTCTTTGAGATGTGTAAGTACCTATAAAGCTACGATTATCCCAGGGGTGGGTGGCTGTGTGGAGGGAGGGAGGGAGGGATATAACACTTATTAAAAGAGGGCTGCTACACAGTTCCCTGTCCTGTGCTGCTGAGGTAAGCTATATTCTTATTTGATTTAAATTATAGCTCTTTGCTGCTGCTGCTAGGCTCTAACGTATTATGAAATTTAAACTACAAGCTCTCTGCTGGGTTCCATATTTAACCAGAAAGCTCTCTTCTGTGTTTTAAATTTAAACTAATAGTACTTTGCTGATACTAGGCCCTGAGTGACTATTAAATTAAAACTACAAGCTCTCTGCTGGGTATGAAATGTAACCAAAAAGTTCTCTTCTGTGTTTTAAATTTAAACTTAAACAGCTGCTACTAGGCCCTGACTGATTTAACAAAAAATAGGGGGTTCACAGATTAATTAGCTTTAATAGAAAGAATTCCTTTTAGAAAATTCCCAGAAGTATATACTCACAATTGCAGATCTCTCTCAAGAAGTAACAGTCCCCTTTTCTAGTCCTTCAAGACTGAGGATCACAGAGCTCTGGTTGAGCTATTTATGCCTGTGCTGCTGAGGTAAGGTGTGACCAACTTCCTGGATGATTAACAGTCCTTGCTTGGATAGAAGGAGTCTTTCAAAATGGCCTTTTGACCTGCCACCTGGTGTTAACACCTATTGAAAACGTTTCACAGGTCTCTTGCCCCCTAGGTAGAAGGCCTCTTTGTAAAGGTCTCTAGAAGACTTTATTTGCTGCTCAAAGAGTACTGACCCTGTTTTGCCTTTTGTGCTAATCTATATTCTTATTTGATTTAAATTATAGCTCTTTGCTGCTGCTAGGCTCTAACTTATTAGAATGCCAGTCTTTTCTTCCAGGACAGTGGAGGGTAAAGTTACCTGCCAAAAGCCACAAGGAGTGCCAGTGGGAATCTAACCCTTGATCATCTGGGTACTAGGCAGTTGCTCTAAACACTAGGCTACTCCTCCAACAGATGACTGTATCTTATCCAATGTTGTTTTTAAATACAGTTTGGTTAATACATCCCAATGGTCATGTGTCTCCCTTACAGACAGACTTGTGAAGTGAGCATGGGACATGTGTGTAGATCCCTATGTGTATGTGTGGTAGACCTAGGTAACATACATGGACCGTCTCCACACTCAGGTGTGGGGGCTGGCCATGTGCATAGGCATCTGTGTCCCCTGGTGCCCCTGTGATGTACCGCTGTGCTGTGTGTTCCAGTAGCTATGGTCACATGCATGCTGCCTGTGATGGGTAGGCTGCTTATCTGATGCATCATTCTCGTAGGAGGATTAAGGGAAAGGCTAGCAATAGGCATGTGGCAGGAAGGATAAGATGGACTGCTGTACCCATGAGCTGCCCAGGGGGATAGCTTGGACCTTGGAAGGCCAAGACAGGTGGATGTTGGTCTGGAGGGGGAGCAGCGGCTCACTACAGGTGCAGGGGGAGAGAGAACAACTGACTGTAGCCAGTTACCTTTGTCTGCCTGTGTCTTCCTCAAGCATCTGTGGCTCAACAGCCATGTAGGCCCTGGTGTGTGTCAGAGGGAATGGTCACACATGTGGGTAGGCCAATGGAGAGCATATGGGGTGTGAGAGAGTGACAGATCTGTGAAACATACATGTACCACCATAAACATATGCCTACTTAACGGGAGAGGTAGTGTATACCCCCACGCATAGGTAGAAGGGTGCACACAGGGCATGGTGCATGGCACACAGGGCATGGTATAACGTATGTGCATTGATTGGTGGTAGTGCAGACACACCACCCCTAAGGGAAATGGGGAGGCACAGGGTGACCAGGGTGACCAGGGTGACAAGATGGGGGACAGGGTACCTAGGGGAGCATAGTGGCAAACACCGGAGATGTGCACATAGGTATAATCAGGTTTAGTCATCTTTATTGACACACAGTGACCTGTTTCCCACAATCAAGACCTGCATGGCCACCCACATCCACGGCGACCACAGCCCAAGCCATGCCGTTGTTCTGGTTCCGCTGGTGCTGCCTCTGGGGCTGGTGCTGGTTGCTGGGGACGCCCAGCCATGGCCTCCTGGGCATCCGCAATCCGAAGTAGCGCTGTTGCCACCACCTTAGCTGTGGCACACAGCTGGCTCAGCTCCTCCTGAATGGCCATCAGAGTCTGATGAGTGCCTGTGGGTGAGACACAAAGTGATTTGTGAGACAATTGTTGCACCTCCCACCATGGCTCCTGCACATGTCTGGCATATCACAACAGACCAGTCCTCAGACCAATCATGCATGTGACAACTAGCGACACAGTACCATGTTGACATCTGTGTGTCCCATGATGCATCTGCAGACCAGGAAATGATAATGATGGAGGGTCGTGGGAATCCCAGATAGAACACATTGTCCTATGCTGCAGGTCAGTGGGTCAATGATTGAGCTGCGTACTGGTCATATGAGATAGGCCGGGGACCGTGGGGTTCATGGCACACAGATATATATCTGGGGTGCGCTGCTTGCTCTGAGCCTGACGCACAGTACTGAGTACTACGACTATATCTACGCTAGGTACTATCACCCAGAAAGAGGGGTCCGCCACGTAAGCTGTCCAAGTGATCTGGGATAGGTGTTGACTGCCGTACGCCTCCTTGGGGTATATGAAGGTGAATAGTGAGCGGATGTATGAGCTCATTAAAAGGATATCAAAGATGACCCATTCTACCAGAGGGGGGATCGCACATGGCACAGACCTCCACATAACCGACGAAAACACGTGCTGTGGTGTCATTATATTGGGGAGCACATGGAATGTCATCGTGACTGTTACACCACATCTCAAGGGGAATGCTGTTTATTCTGTTGCTTACCTTCAACATCTTGCCTTAGTGAGGCTGTATGAGCCCAAGCTCTGCCAGGATCACATCCATGCTGGTGGGTGGGGTGCCTGATGTCCCTGGTGCTTGCAGTGTGTGATGACTCCCCTCCATCTCCATGCATTCTACAGCCATTGTGCTGCTGCTGGAGGACCCAAGTGGTGTGTGGACATCCTCTGCCCCGTTCTCTGCCTCGGCCACCTCATTGGTCCCTGGGGTCCCAACACCAGAGCTGGCCATGACCTCAGACTCGTCGACCCCTGGCCCCTCAGCATCCTCTGTCTCTGGCACATACACCTCCTCATACACCTCCATGGCCTGGATGTCACCTGGGGAGTGTAACAGGGTAACATCAAAGATGGCCTTGCGCAGTGCACATATGTAGACCTGTGTAGTACATCCCCACCAGCAGCAATGTGTTGTCCACCTGTAACTGCTGTCTCTGTGCCTAACCTGGGGAGGACACATGTGCGTACAGTGTGTTGCACCTGGCTGTGTGTGGGGGAGGGGCATCCTCTTGCATCGTTGGAGCTGTGCCACATTCAATGTTGTGTTTGGGGGGGATGGGGTGGCAGGTGCCGTGCCCACTGTGTGCAGCACTAGGTATGCACTGTGTGGGTCACCTGTGATGTGGGTACAGTGCAACATGTGGCAGGGGTACGTGTGTGAGCCCTGACTGTGAGTGTGGACTGTCATGGTGTGTGTGAGCAACATCTATGCATTGGTCTGTGTGGTATGCACGGCACGTGATGCAGCATGTGTCTGGGTCAGGCAGATGTGTGTGGGGACGGCTGCTCTGGTAGCCACTGTGCAGTGTGGGTGGACAGCTATCCAGTACTCTGTGGGGGTGTTGATTGTTTCAGGGGATGGGTGGAGCGCTGCTGTGCATGGGGTTGCACTGTGGGTGGGGGCCATGGGAATATGTCTGTGGCACTATGTTACCTGTATAGGAGCTGGCTCCAGGTGGTGTGGGGGTTGGGATAGGTGCAGTTGTGGAAGGTTTGGGGAGGTGCACCCCAATGTCTTGGGATGGTGGATGGGGGATCTCTACTGATGTTGGCCACTGACAGGGTAGCATGTGTATATTTGTGTGATGTGGTGGTTGGTGTTGGTTTGCATCCACCTCATATTCTCAGTGTAGGCGGCCATTCTCTGTCACTGTTCTGGGATATGTTTATGGACAAGTAATGTCAGACACACATCATAGCTGCTATAGGTGGAGGGTGCGGGGCCCCGCCAGGCCAATGTGTGTTGGGCGAGATGTATGTCCATCCTGTATGCTCCCCCCTGTCATATTGTACTGCATGACTGGCTGCAGATGTATGATGTTTCTGTGTGACCTATATGCCAGGTACAATCAGCTGCTGCTGGGGTAATAAGGGGGAGGGTGTTGGGCCCCCCCGTTTGTACGGTGATCCCTTCCTCTCTTACACGGTGGAGGGGGGAGCTATCCACCTGGGTGATGGACTGCCCCTGCCCCCCAACGGTGCTGCTCACCTGTTCAGTACGCTACCATGTTCAGGACTGTGACTGTCGTGGACACAGCCACAGATACCTGTCACAACCACCCTGTAGAGACCTTGCCAGGTTTTTCTGGTGGTGGGGCCCCCATTTGCCTGTGTTGGGGCACATGTGTTCACGGGACATAGGCCCCCCCACCATCCTGTCCATGGCCAGCATGTGCTGGGCTGTGAGCTGTACGTGTGCTGCCTATCTCAGACCCAGCTGCCTGTGGATGGGCAGTGTCCAGCATTTCAGGAAGTCCATGCAGGTAGATGGGACCAAGCCAGTCTGCCAGCTGCTGCTCCAGGGGTGACAGGGTTAGGACAAAGGGGGCACCCCCACCGGTGCCCATGGCATGTCGCCTCTCCGCCACCATGTGCGCACGGACACCACGCTTGATGGCATTGAATATTTTTCTGAGGCTGTCCAGGTCCCTGGGTGGGCCCCCAGCCTGTACTATGGCTTCCTGTACCTCCTCCCACACATGTATGCATGTCCCCTCCATGGTGCTTGAGCTCAGCCGCCCATAGAGCACCTCATAGTGCTCCAGAACACTGGCCAGCAGGATGTGACTCTCCTGCTGGCTGAATCTAACTGCTCTCCTCTGTTCCTCCACTGGCACTGGGACACGCCTCTCTTTGGCACTGGCTGGTCTCTCAGGCTGCCCCTGTGTGGGCTGTGACACACCCATAAGAACATAAGAACATAAGATATGCCATACTGGGTCAGACCAAGGTCCATCAAGCCCAGTATTCTGTTTCCAACAGTGGCCAATCTAGGTCATATGTACCTAGCAGTTTCCCCAAGAGACACAAGTTCCACAATGCTTGTACTGCATCAAGCATTGATATCTTCGGTCACTTCTTAATAATGGTTTATGGACCTTTCCTCCAGGAACTTGTCCAAACCTTTTTTAAACCCAGCTACACTAACAGCCTTTACTACATCCTCCGGTAACAAATTCCAGAGTTTGGATTATACCAAAGGTGTCTTGCAGATCATTAAAAGAGACAGAGGTTGCAGAATGCCTTTCCGATTGGGGGGGGGGGGGGGGAGCAAGCTCCGCCCCAAGCACTATCCCTAGTCCTCTGTGGTCTTTTTCTCCTGTTCTGCCCACAGGAATTCCATCTCCCAGGGGCAGAAGAGAAGGGAATGACTGTGATCATGGTGGACTCCTGTCTGCCTGCGGGAGATCGAATCCCTGAGAGCAGGAGGGGAAGGCTGCCATAATCTCAACAAAGACTCCTGTCTGCCCACAGGGATCTGCAACAGGCAGACAGGAGTCTTTGCCATGATCATGGTGGCCTTCCACCCTGCCCACAGGGATCTGATCTCCCATGGGCAGACAGCAGTCTGCCGCGATCATGGATGGCAAGCATGCAGCCCACCCCATTCCAACTCCTATGAAAAGAGAAACCTATCCCTTCTTCCCTAATGACATCCTCCACCCTTCTAATCCCTTTTCAAAACCAGTTATCATAAGCTGTTGTCATTACAGGGGGAAAGGCTTGATTACCTTCAGGGACTAAAAGAGGGTCACACTAAATCTACACCCCAACTTTTAACAAAATGCTTGCCAAGTGAGCATCAATGTAAGAACTAATACTAATTCTGCATGGAATCCAACTCACTAAGCCATGTTCGGGCCTCCTCTAGCAAAGCAAACTTAAACTGCCTACTCACCAAAACTGTACACACAGCAGAGTAGTCCTTTCTTTGGGCCACTACCTGGGTGGAAGAGTCTTAAACTAATAAAACTCGCTGCTTCAGATAGTACAGTTCCTTCAACCTTCTATACTCCTGCAGCACCATTTCTTTATGGGCAAAGTTGAGGAATTTTGCTATCACCATTCTGAGTCACAATACTGCTTCCTGGTGCGGACCCAACCGATTAGCTCTCTGCACCCGGAGCTTACTATGGTAGTGGCAGTGGCATTCCCAACCCCTACAGCCCCCAGGGTGGGTGCATCCCTCTGCGGCACAATGCAACCCCCACCAGGCCCACACCTCCAAAGCAGTGTGGCATGCTTACCTTAAAGCCGAGTGGCTTGCAATGCTGCCTCCAATCCAGGCCCCTTTAGCTCTTCTCCAGGCCGAAGTCTCATGATTCACTGCAAGGCACCTGGCTTTAAGGTAAGTTTGCCGCACTGCCTTGGAAGTGTTGGCCTGGCGGGACTGCATCCCCTCCCGGCCAGCACCCAGGGCGGGCCACACCCACTGCCCCACCCTTGGTACTCCACTGGGTGGTGGCCTAATTCCAAGGCCTCAGGCAACCATTGCTCCAGAAAGCCCAACAGTTCTCCATCCTTGAGTGATTCTGAAAGGCCAACAATCCTCAGATTACTTTGCCGAGCAATTTTCCAAGTCATCCACTTTTTTAGTAATTAACTCCAAGGATTTTTTCACTTGCAGCAACTGCCCCTCCAGGCCTCCTACATGTCCTCTACATCAGAAACTCATTGTTCTATGGGATGACCCTTGCCATGTGCTCTGTCAAAGTCTGCCAAACCACAACCACTAGCCCTGACAACTTCTCAAATTTGTCATCCAATAATCTGAGATTATCGTCTCTGTAGCAAAAGGGTTGGGCCCTGGCATATACGCCATTTTCTCTCCAGGTTTAATATGCTTCTTCTCTTTTTTGACAGCTCTGCTGACATATCTCAGGGTGGGTTCTCCAAATAATTGTCCATATGCTTCCCTAATCTAGTATCCTGTATGATGCAGTTTAATTGTGTTTACAAAGAGCCGTTTTTTAGCCAGAATAGATCAGAGCTAGGCAGAGTACATCCTTCCCTCTCAGCAGATCACGTGATCTCTCCTCACATATTCTTTTCAATAAAATATTCTATAATGTATTCTTAGAACATTTTAGAATACTCATATTGACTTTATATGCATTAATTAATAGTGTGGTAGGCTATGGCCTGTAAACTAGGCCTAGACCCCAACCCCCACCTGAGACTAGTGCTGAAAAGAACCAGAGTTTGAGAAACTGTTTTAAACTGCTTTTGACTGCTTTTGTAAAGTCTGTATAATTTCTCTATGCTGATGATAGACATGTTCCTGCATTCTCTGAGCTAGAGATGACCTTTAAGTAGAAATGTATCTATGTCTAAGACTGTGCCTTTGTTAGAATAACCTGAGAAGGGGGAACAGGGAGCTAGGCCCAGAGAGGGTCCCCGATTGGACAGGTGCAAGGGGCGTTGGGACCAATAGAAAGTTTGCCTGTATCAAACTGTAAAAATTGTATATAAGGAATTTGCTCCTGTACTCCATTGCTCAGTCACTTTTGGACACTCTCCTGTCTGAGCCTGTGCACAATAAATTGGCTTGGAACCTGCAATTGACTCCTGGTTTTATTCATTGCGTGCACTTCGCTGCTACATATTCCTGGTGCGTTGGCCGGGAATGTATGAGTAGTGGATGGTATTCAAGTGAATATACCACGTATTACTGCCTCAAGGTTTGGCCCGGTTGGGACCGTGTCTGTCGACCGCAGGGGAAACCTCAGGCGCCACCGGTCCTCTTGTATCGGAGAGGGTTCCACCTTGCCTCGGCGGATTACTGGGTCCGGCCGGCCAACACCTCCGAACCGGAGGGGAGTCCAGGATTCAACCCAAGAATTGGTTTTGTATCGGGTACCGGATCCGGTGAGTAGAAATTTCTTTGCTCTTCAGTTAGTTAGTTCTGGGTACGTCTTGCATGGGTATGCGTGAGACTGAATTGGAATGGGAATAAGGTACCGAGAGCCTGATCACCTCTCAGGGCACGTCCGAGTAAGCCTTGCATGAGTATGGTGAGGCCCAAACTACTGCCCTTGGTTAATCAGCAGTCCTAGTACGTCTTGCATGAGTATGCGTGAGACCGGCTGCTGTTGGTTAGTAAGATAGGCCTGGGAATTTGGGAAAACGTTGCTAGCATGTTTGGTTGTGTGTGTAAATGAGAGGTCTTGAAACACAGACCAAGTGAGTGCGGACTCCTGAGTAGCACAGTTCCTGCCCGGGCGACCACGCCAAGGTCGTGAAAAGGAGGAAGCGTTCGGTGTTTGTTTACCTATTTGTTCCTAGGGCTGTACGGACCCCTTACCTGCAGCCCGACCACCTGCCCCTACTGTCTGTTGTTGTGTACGTCATTATGGGAGGGTCGGAGTTCACACAAACTCCGTTAAAGTGTATGAACAAGAATTTCAAGAAGGGTTTTGATGGTGACTATGGAGTAAAAATGTCTCCGTCCCGATTAGGAATACTTTGTAGCAGGGAATGACCGGTGCTGGTCACCGCGTGGCCCCCTGCTGGTACCTTTGATGTTAGGATTATATCCCGAGTACATCAGATTGTATGAAGAGAACACCATGACCAGTTCCCCTATATAGATTCCTGGTTAAATATTTGTGAAAAAGAGCCCTCCTGGATGAAGCGTTGCCATGAGGAACAGTGTAGGATAATGGTAGCGACCACAAGGGGGGCCCGGAAGTCTGGAGAAGAGAAGCTTCCCATATATCATGCCCCGGAATCTCAAGATGTTCTGACCCATTCGCTCCAGTTCCTCTATAGGCCAGTCCCCTCAACTCCGTTACCACCCCGGGCAGAGCCTGGCACAGGAGGACCCCCTCCCGCCGATTTACCCCTAATCCACCAACCACCTCCGCAACAGGAGGAGGCATACCCCCTCCTGCCCGCGAGCCCCAGCTCTGCTCGGAGTCCCCTGGAAGGGCCACAGTCCACCGATGACACTACAAGCAGGGATTCATTTGCTAGTTCGGGGTCACTTACTGCCAAAGACCAAAGCAGGGGAGCTGAATTCCAACAAGCCAGACTACATTATGCCCTCAGAAGTACAACTACTATATTTGGTCAATTAACTGAGCAATCACTGCTGATATAGTATAGGCTTGTTATCTGCTCATAGATTCACCACTTTGAAACTAAAGAAAATTTTTTATTTTTTTTTTTGTAATTCCACAAAGCTAACCAACACTAGGTACAAAGGTCTCAGTAAAAAACACGCAGCTATTCGTAAGGTCTTAGAATCATCACCATTACTCTTGCTGCTGTTCACATCAACGACCCTTTTTTTGTACCATTGTAGCTGTTATTTACTTTTTTTGCTTTTCTTTCATTATGTCTATGTTCGTTTATGTTTATAAAACAATTTTTTAGTCCATTTTTCTTGTTTTCTTAAAACTATCCGAAGCACCTCCTCAAAAATATTGATATTATAAACTCTGATTTTACGTATGAGAATAGCTGTACTATTAACACTTAGGGGCATGTTTACTAAAATCCGCAAAATAGCGCGCCGCAAAATAGCGCACGGCAACGCGGCACTGAAACGCGCAGAAACGCGTTTAAACGCCCCGCACACGTGCGTGTCACCCCCGCACAGGTACGCGACTCACTAACGGGCCCCGTACAAGTGCGGGCCCGCAAATGTCCGATAGAGGCGTGGAACGGCGAAAGGAGGGCGGAGGAAGGCTCCGGAGGGGCGGAGGGACGGGGTCAATGGGTGGAGAGTGGGAGGGGAGAGGCTCCCCGCACAGTATCGGGCCCGAATTTGCATGTAAAAACTACCGCGAGTGGGGCATGTTTACTAAAATCCGCAAAATAGCGCGCCGCAAAATAGCGCACGGCAACGCGGCACTGAAACGCGCAGAAACGCGTTTAAACGCCCCGCACACGTGCGTGTCACCCCCGCACAGGTACGCGGCTCACTAACGGGCCCCGTACAAGTGCGGGCCCGCAAATGTCCGATAGAGGCGTGGAACGGCGAAAGGAGGGCGGAGGAAGGCTCCGGAGGGGCGGAGGGACGGGGTCAATGGGTGGAGAGTGGGAGGGGAGAGGCTCCCCGCACAGTATCGGGCCCGAATTTGCATTTAAAGGGAAGAGAAACCATTTCCGTCAGCAATGTACAGGAAAACCGGGGAAACCAGCAAAACGTGAGCAGTGTGATATATGTGCACAGCACAAAAGTGAAAATAAAAATAGAAAATGTCCACAACAGAACTATTAAAAATAGTAATTCAGCTGGGGAACAGTTATAGTGATGGGCAAATACAGAAATCACACCCAGCAAAGCTCCAGAAAAAAGAAATGAATTTTGGAAGGGTCTACTGAGAGGAGACTCTTCCAAAAAACATTTCCACGTTTTGGAGCTTTCCTGGGAGTGTTTGCTATGGTTGCCCATTAATATCACTGTTGCCCAGCGTGGTGATATTTTGTCCCACATTTCCCGTGGTCATTTCCGGGGTTTATGTGCACGTTTGTCACCAGACAGGGTGCATATGCCCACAGTAGAATTGCGTAGAGCAGGGTTTGTGACTCCATCCTGCCAGGCTTACTGCCTCCAGGGGCTGCACTGTCTCTGTGGCCAAAGTGTGGCACAGCAGACAGAGTCATTACCTCTAGGACCAGAGGGCAGAGGTTCAAAACCCAGCTGGGGCTACTGCCAATCCTGTCCACATATTTTTCCCACAACTAAACAGTGATAGTAAGGACACACCTTTCATGGCGGGGACATATGCAATGGTAAGACATCTATCTTTTACCCCACTGAGCACAGACAGCATGAACAGGGGCAGTACCTAGAGCAGATTCACCCAAATGCAGTCCTGGTGGGCCACACACCAGTCAGGTTCCATGCTGACACTCATACAAATGCCTGTGCTGTATATCTATGCACCACCCCCATGGCATGTAGATGTAGCCCATGCATATTCATGAGGGATAGCAGGAAAACCCGAACAGTGTGATGCAAACCTGGACTGGAGTTGGGAATCTGTGCCGTAAAGCAGCAGCCATCAAGGGCAGACACACCCACACCCACAGGCCCCATTGGCCAATGTCTCCTGGAAAGGCAGAACATTGGACCGTGCATGCAGCACCCAAAACGAGCACTTGCATAACTTACCAATGTCACCCTACACCTGAGGTATACGGTACACAGCTCGGAGACGTTTGCTAGGAGCACAGGCAGGCAGTTATCCATACGTTACGTACATACTGCTAGTTGACCCCATCCAAACAATCTGTTAGGTGTTTGCGGGGCATGCTCCAGGCCTGGCCTCTGACGGTGCTTACCACCCTGGGGAGTGACCACCAGCTGTAATGCGTACCATATCCATGCCTTGCCGTGCTCAGGACCGGTTTGGTGGGCAAGGCTACTTACCCCCTCAATCGTAGCACCATGATGGCAGAGGTGTGGAAGTGTGTGTCTGTCTATACAGTGGGTGTTGGCTGCAAGCCCCTTCAACAGCCCGCACTGCCAGCACTGTTGCCAGTATTGGCCAGTCAATGTGCATAATGAGGTGCAAGGTACCATGGGTATAGCCAGGGCAGGGTGGCGTGGCCAGGATGCATCTGCACTGGGCATAGGGCCCTGGCAGGGACATTGGCTGGGATATTGTAGTGTCCGGCCACCACCTACACAGACAGGGTGGCCAAAGCATGTCCTTCTGGGGGATCACGCTCACCCTGACTGTGCAGTGACCACAGCATGGCTAGGCCCCCCCATAGTGCTGTATAGTACTTCTCTCATGTGATAGATATGGGTTTCTCTTTGGGGCCCAGTCACTGATCTATCTGCTTGCTGTGTATGCAGACAGCCCAGTTCTGGGTGCATGCATCTCCATTGGGAATATGCACTATGGACTAACCAGCAGACTGTTTGTAGCTGGTAAATGTCTTGCTATAATGGCTTGCAGGGTGCAGTGGCTGTTGGCTTGCTGCAGGGGAATATCTGGTGGTGGAGTGCAGCTTACCATACCCTGGGCTTATGTCTGTCTGCTATTGTGTTATGGCTGTGTATGGAGCTGCCTGCCTGGGGGGGGGGGGTGGTGGTGTTCCTCAGCAGGACTGGGGTTGATGTTGCCCTCTACTGCCACCTTTGCAGGGAGGTAGAGTGTGGATCCCTTGATGGGGACCATGTTTGCCACGGGGGGGGGGGGGGGGGTGCCTGATGGCGGCAGACAGGGATATCCATGGTGTTTGTGCAGAAACTAGCTATCTTACACATTAACACTGCTTTGGAACGCCCGCTTGGCCTCCATCAGCCATGGCAGGTGTTGTTGACCTGGTCCTGGCCACCTCATTGCACACTCAGGGTGAGCACAGTACCCGCACGATGTAACGGTGTGTGGCTACTCTGTGCCAGTAAAACACCCGGTCAGTGCCCCCTACTAGGCCAAGGTGCTGTGTGGGTGCACCCGGTCACTTCCCCCAACAGGGCCGAGGTGCTGTGGGGGTGCATTCCCCATCTTGTGTCCATCTGCGGACAGCTAATTTGCATGTGCAGTGCATCATGGGTACGGGTGGCCTAACCCTATCCTGTTGACACCAGCAGACTGTCTGTGAGGTGACGTGTAGGCTATCTGCAGCCAGCCAGGGGCCTGCTTACAGCTATGGAGCTGTAGCGCAATGGTTACATCACTGCCTGTGTAACCAGAGGTCATGGGTTCAAACCCACAGTGGGGCCCTTTGGTAGGGCTGTCCACAGCTTTATTTTTATTTACTGTACATATGTCTATGCCGGCAAGACCACCCTCAGCTTACTATACCCATTAGGTGCCTCTGAGGGTGCTTCATAGGGCGCCCTGTAGGCCACCTTATGGTTGCCATCCCTATAGGGTGCACTATACATTATCCTGTGTCGCAACATACATGCTGCCCTATAGGGGTCATTCAAGGGTGCCTTGGCGAACAGTGCACTGTAACATGTGCCTTATGGGCCGCCGTATGTTAACATGCTGGGAGAGTGCGTTTGCTAGTAGTGATAACAAAATAAAATTATACAGCCTCCTACAGCACTCCACAACATAATACATACTGCCTCAGCAGGGATTTTTCACTGGGCATTGTGAGGAGTTGAACCCCTGATCCCTGCACCATTGGTCAGTGTTTTAACCATTGTGCTGTGGCTCTGTTCCTGTGCTTGTGCATCAGCGCGCCGCCTTGTGCCTATCAGCGCGCCGCCTTCTGCCGCCCAAGGGGACCAGTGCGCCGCCTTCTGCTGCCCAAAAATAACTGTGCGCCGCCTTATGCCGCCCAGAAAGCACTGTGCGCCGCCTTCTGCCGCCCAAACATAACTGTGCGCCGCCTTATGCCGCCCAAAAAGCACTGTGCGCCGCCTTATGCCGTTCCAAATTATTTTGCCTCTTAAAACAATGTTAATCATTACAGTTACTGCCTCAGCTGACCTTTGTCGTTGCGCACACTGGGGGATTGAACCCATGGCCCCCGCACCATTGGTCAGTGTCTTCACCGTTGTACCACGGCTCTGTTGTTTTGTATACTCAGCAGCGCGCCACTTTGCCTTTCCACGCGCTAATGTCGACCCCTGCACATTAGCGCGACCCACACACGTCCGGTTGCTTACTACCGTTTTTTTTCTATTTTCTGCCTGAACCGCCCACTCCTTATATGGCACAGGCACACTAGCGCGGCCCCGCACGTTAGGAATGTTTAGTAAACATGCCCCTTAGCTTCTTGTTCATACGCAATATTCATCATTTCTCTGAGGTGATGTCCAGCACTTATGCTAGTGGCTGCAATTGAAATCCCAACGCCGTTCTTCTAAGGCGCCCAAGCGTTTCACAGTGTGTGTTTCTTCAGGGGAGTGCTCACAGTCATTATAAACCGATCTAAAAAAATACAGCCACAGAATATTATTTCTTTGTTTCATTAAAAACTGCTATTCACTATGTTGCGTATAAAAATAATCTTAAAGATACCTCCATTATTGTCTCCATTATCTCACTAACAACAAGAGGAAAACTGTAGCTATTTTCGCCGCTCTCCTCTCCAGCAATCAAAAAAACGCCGCGCATGCGGTTGAAGCTCAGTATGAACATTTTATAGACTTCCAACTTAGCTCCTCCTTCCCACAATGTGATCCCTTTAGATCTCTTCAGACACATGCTGACCAGTCTATCGAAGCATTCAGGCCCTGTGGTTTAACAGTATTTAATTTAAAAATCCACCTCTGTTCCTCTCTGAGCAAAGTTTGCTCCTTAGTTTTATCCCCCGAGGAGCAATGACCTGATCTATAGCGAAGCACCTTAGCTGATCAAAACTATGATTTGCACTGAGACAGTGCTGCACTAACGGTGCCTCCAATACTTTATTGTTCACTCGACTACGATGCTCAGCCATCTGTAATTTCAAAGGTCTGATGGTCTTTCCTATATACAATAAAGTACAAGGGCAATGAACCCCATAGACTACAAAAGTAGATTGGCACGTCGTGGCTTTCCGTAGCTTGTATATAACATTTTGGTGCTCAAACTCCATTATCTCCAAGGTTATGGCACAAATGCTACAACTGCCACATTTTTTGTGTCCCAAATCAGTGTTCTGTTCATTCACGGAACCCAGTGGACGGATGCGGGAGGGACTTAACCGCTCCTTCAAATTAGGGCTCCTACTCTATACACAGCGTATAGTTTTATCACGCAGTCCCGGAATCATCCCCAAGATTTTACTGTGGTTCTTAATGATCTTCTGGATACTCTTGCTTAGGGGAGAAAAACGAGTGATCAGATTTACTTTGTCAGTGACAGTTTCCAGACCACGGTGCCCGGCTTGTCCATGGGATGTTAACAAAAGCCAACGATCATTATATAAGGCTCTAGTATATGCCCGTTGTACTACCGGCATAGGATACCCTCTCAATAGGAAATTATTTTTCAACTGTTTTGATTTTTTGCGATAGTCCAAAGTATCTGAACAATTTCTCCTATACCTTAAAAACTGGGAGAATGGTAACCCTTCTTTAAGTTGTCTCGGGTGGGCACTACTAAAGTGCAGAAAAGTATTCCGGTCTGTGGGCTTGCAAAAAATTGAAGTATTCCAGGCTGCATGACCCCTCATAATTTGTAAATCCAAAAACGTGATAGTTTCTCGATTATGTGTTTTGGTAAATTTTATATGTGGGTCACACAGATTCAGCCAATTGAAGAAGGAAAATAGGTCATCCTCACTGCCCCTCCAAATCAAAAAAACATCATCAATAAACCGCCGCCAAACTATTATGTTACTATCATATAAAGAATTCACCAGCCAACGTTTTTCAAATAGTGCCATATAAAGGTTTGCAATGGACGGGGCGCAAGTTGCACCCATCGCTACTCCGGCAATTTGTTGCTATAAAACATCCTGAAATTGAAAAAAACTTTTAAAAATCACTAATCATGCTAATTGTAACAACAGCGTAATGGTGTCTATATTCAGATCTCCCCGCTGACGTAAAAACTGTTCAACTGTACTATATGCCGCATCTTGGGGGATATTGGTATATAGTGAGACCACATCAAGGGTCACCAGAATTGTATCACCACTATCTGCCCAGGCAGAAAAATCTGCCAGAATATTCAAAAAATGTGTGGTATCTTTTAGAAATGAAGGAATAGTGGGCAAAAGCGGGCGCAAAAAAGAATCTAAATATGTTGATACCGGTTCCAAGGGAGTCCCCTTCATTGACACAATTGGCCGCCCTGGAGGGGCTGCTAGATTTTTGTGAATTTTTGGTACCGTGTAAAACTGTGCTATTGTACATGAATTGCTGTTCAAATAGCGGTATTCTTTTCGCTCCAATAGATGACCTTGTAAAGCCTCCAACGTGATAGTTTTAATCTCTGATCATAACTCTGGCGTGGGATCTATCTTGAGAACTTTATACATACTCAGGTCTTGAAGCTGACTCAATGCTTCAGAGATATAATACTGTCTATCAAGCACCACAATTGCTCCCCCTTTGTCAGTCCGTCTAATGACGATATCTGTGCGCTCCTGTAGCTGACGAAGAACTGTTTGTTCGAAACGGGACAATGTTGTTAATTGTCCCTTATGTGTTCTTTCCAACATTTGTACATCTGCCAGGACCAATTCCTGAAAAACCAACAAAGCTGACAGAAGGGGATCGGGTGGTGACCATGTGGACTTGAGTGGTAGAGGAACCCGTAAATTTTTTTGATTATCACAAATAAACTCCATGTTATGAAGGGAATGCTCCGTTTTGGCAAAAAAATATTTTAAATTAAGCTTTCTAATCAAATTTGCAAAATCAGCTCTAAACTGGAATGGGTCATGAACAATTTTAGGTACAAAAGATAAACCTTTTTCCAATAACTGTACTGAATCCTGTGAAAGAGGCTTCCCGGAAATATTAATCACTAAGTCCGCTACCGGGGACCCAACTGGAGGATATTTTACTTCAGAAGTACAACGGCAAGTCAGAGGGATGGTCACGTCATGCCATTACGCCAGGTCCTGGGGCTGCCTATCCTTAATGAACAGGACCAGGTTGTGGTGGGGCCAACCAGTCTCATTAATGTGCCCTTTTCCACCACTGATTTATTAAACTGGAAGACGCATTATGCATCCTACACTGAAAAGCCCCAAGAATTGACAGAATTAATGTCCAGTATTATGCAAACCCATCAGCCTACCTGGTCTGATTGCCGCCAGCTCCTGTCTACCCTCTTCACTACTGAAGAACGAGCACGGATCATGCAAGCATCCACCCGATGGTTAGAAGAAAATCCCGTGGGAGAGACAGGCCTAGATCCCCGGCAAGCGGCCGCCGCAGATTTTCCAAATGATGATCCCAAGTGGGATCCAAACAGTGCCACCGGGGTGACGGCCCTCACTCGGTTCCACCAGGCTCTACTACAATGCCTGAAGAGAGGAGGCCAAAGGGCCATGACTATCGGAAAGGTAGTGGAAGTCATCCAGCATCCAGATGAGAGCCCAGCAGCCTTTTATGAATGCTTATCTGAAGCTTACAGACTCTATACCCCATATGATCCAGCGGCCCAGGAAAATTTGCGCATGGTGAATGCAGCCTTTGTGAGTCGGTCCCAGGGAGACATAAAATGGAAACTGCAGAAGTTGGAAGGATTTGCGGGCATGAATGCAGCCCAGCTAATGGAAGTTGCTCAGAAGGTGTTTGTGAATCGTGATCAAGAACATCAGAAGGAAAGTGAACGTAAAATGAAGAATAAAACTGATTTTCTTGCTGCAGCTTTAGTTGAATGACGCGGAGGAAGTTTCTCTAACCAAAGGACTCTAGGACGTGGAAGGGGCCGAGGAGATGGTCGGTCCCCATTGGGCGCAAATCAGTGCGCCCACTGTAGAGAAGAAGGACATTGGAGGAATGAATGCCTGAACTTTGGCTCCGCCTCCTGGAGGGGAGGAGGGAGCATGCGGAGAGCAGGGGGAAGATTCCAGCATCGGGGAGGAATGAATCGCACCCAGTTACAACAGGGAGAAGCAGCTGTAGAGGGAGTGGCAGCCGAAGAGGGCTACAGCATGGATGAAGACTAGGCCAGATCGATCTCCAAGTTTCCTCTGGGTCCCCAGGAGTCTATGGTCAGTTTGAAGATTGGGGACAAATATATGGACTTTATGGTGGATACGGGGGCTGAACATTCAGTAGTAGCAAAACCAGTGGCCCTTCTGTCTTCTCGATCCATCACCATTGTCAGAGCTACTGGAGCTAGGGCCACAAAGCCTTTCTTGCAGAACTGCATTTGTGAACTAGGGGGACGGAAGATAACGCACCAGTTCCTGTACATGCCCGAATGCCCAATTCCCCTTTTGGGCCGAGATATACTTGCTAAGCTCCAGGCGCAGATATCCTTTGTTGAAGGAGGAAAAATGGAAATGACTGTGAACTTGAAATCTGCTGGCCTGATGGTGCTGACTGTCCCTCGGGAAGAAGAATGGCGGTTCTATAGTGCATCTCCGACCAAGGCAGCCAGTCCCCGTATGCCCATGAGAATCTCAGCTCCGCCAGAGGTATGGGCAGAGGATAATCCTCCAGGCCTAGCAAAGAATATAGCCCCTGTGCTTGTCACCCTCAAACCAGGAGTAGAACCAGTGCATGTGAGACAATATCCTCTCCCGCAACCGGCGATTGAAGGAATTCACTGCCATTTGATGAAACTACTGAAGTACGGACTTCTCAGAGAGTGCTAATCGCCCTGGAATACCCCCCTCCTCTCAGTCAAGAAGCCTGAGACAGGTGACTACCGCCCAGTGCAGGACCTGAGACGAGTAAATAATGCAGTTGAAACCATACATCCAGTAGTACCGAACCCTTATACTCTCCTGGGACTGATCCCCGCTGAGGCTACTCACTTCACTGTCTTGGATTTGAAGGATGACTTTTTCTGCATACGTTTAGCACCAACCAGTCAACTCTTGTTTGCGTTTTAATGGGAAGACCCTACCACAGGAAGGCAAGGCCAACTCACCTGGACTCGATTACCCCAAGGATTCAAGAACTCGCCTACTCTCTTCAGTGCTGCCCTCAATCAGGATCTTTCAAGTTATCCTGTGACTCCAGGGAAGAGAGTTCTTCTTCAGTATGTGGATGACCTACTAGTAGCCACCAACTCCAAAATCGAATGCGTGCATGCCACCAGTGATCTCTTGCACCTCCTGAATGAAGCCGGATACAAGGTCTCAAGAGACAAGGCGCAGTTGTGCCAAACTGAGGTAAAATATCTGGGATTCCATCTGTCCAAAGGGATTGGGACCAGAGCGAAAGGAAGCAGTGTGCCACATCCCTATCCCCACCACCAGAAAGCAGGTGAGGGCCTTCCTGGGAGCTGAAGGCTATTGTCGGATATGGATACCCAATTTTGCGCTGTTGGCAAAGCCATTGTATCAGGCCACCAAAGGAATGGAGCGATCTCCCCTGGAATGGGGCCCAGAACAGGATATGGCATTCCAATCGTTGAAAGCAGCCTTGATGTCATCACCAGCCTTGGGCCTGCCAGATGTACAGAAACCATTTCGCCACTATGTCCATGAGTCAAGTGGAAATGCTTTGGGAGTACTGACTCAATCCCTCAGATCCTGGCAGCAACCTGTGGCTTACCTATCAAAACAACTGGATACCTTCGCAAAAGGATGGCCACCCTGCCTGAGAGCTGTTGCAGCTACAGCTCTCTTGGCGGGTGAGGCCAACAAGCTCACTCTGGGTCAGAATCTCCAAGTTACAGTACCACACTCTGTCCTAACCCTCATGTAGCACAAAGGAAATTACTGGTTCACAAATTCACGGATGCTGAAATACCAGAGTATGTTATGTGAGAACCCCCGATTGCAATTGATCGTCAGTCAAGCCTTGAACCCTGCTACGCTGTTACCAACTGGTCCAGGTCCACCCGATCATGATTGCCTGGAAGTTATGGACACTGTATTCTCAAGTCACCCTGATCTAACTGATGTCCCATTAGACGATCCTGAACGAACTTTCTTCATGGATGGAAGTAGCCTTGTCATCAACGGATGACGATGTGCTGGTTATGCAGTGTTGACCCTGGACATGGTGATAGAATCCTCAGCTTTGGCCCTGGGGACTTCAGCACAGAAAGCTGAACTGATAGCCCTCACCAGGGCACTGATAATAGGGACAGGGCTCCGTTTAATGTGTACACAGATTCTAAGTATGCCTTCACAACGTTGCACGCTCATGGAGCCCTGTACAAAGAACGAGGGTTAATAACCTCAGGAGGCAAGTCCATCAAGTACGGCCCTGAGATATTGACATTGCTAGATGCTGTATGGGCTCCCAAACAAGTCGCAGTAATGCACTGCCGAGGTCATCAGGTAAGGGAAGGAGAGGTTTCACGAGGAAATAGATTTGCTGATACTGTGACTCGAGAAGCAGCCACCACAGGGCAAATTCCTGCCTTTAGCACTACAGTCCAGGCAGCCATATTTCCAGTACCCCTCAGTGCATGGACTTCCCGATACACTTCCAAAGAGTTAGACTATTATTGCCAAAAAGAAGGGGGAGTGTTATCAGAGACTGGATGGATAGTGCTACCACCGCCAGCAGATGGTCCTCCTCCTGGCCCAACTGTGATACCTGAAACATTGGGTCCTGTCTTTGTCCAAGCTTTCCTCCAAGCCACACATTATGGGAAGACTGCGATGGAGAAAGCTCTCAAACCTCACTTTTGCATCTCGTTATTGGGACCCCTGACAGCCTCAGTAGCCCGTAGATGTTTAATTTGTGCAAAGAACAATGCCCGGCAGGGTCCCAACCTACCCCCAAGAGTTCAGTCAGTAGGAGTCACCCCCATGGGAAATATCCAGGTGGACTTTGCAGAAATGCAACGAGCGAATGGATACCATTACCTGTTAGTCCTGGTTTGTACATTCTCTGGGTGGGTGGAGGCTTTCCTCACCAGAACTGAGAAAGCCAGGGAAGTTACCAAAATTCTGCTCCATGAGATCATTCCCCGGTTTGGAATACCATTAGTTAAAGGGGCAGATAATAGGCCCTCATTTGTATCTCAAGTAACTCAGCAGTTGGCCCAGGCCCTACAGGTGCAGTGGAAGTTACACACAGCTTACAGACCCCAAAGTTCAGGAAAAGTAGAGCGAATGAATCGGACCCTAAAGTCCTAGCTGTCCAAACTCTGTCAGGAGGCTCACCTGAAGTGGCCCCAGGCTCTCCCTATAGCCCTCCTCAGGATACACTCAGCCCCCACCAAGTCATTAGGAGTTTCCCCTTTTGAGGTCTTATATGGGCGACCTCCGCCCATTGTCCAAGGGATAAAAGGGGATATGAGTCAAATTGGGTCTGAAATTACCAGACAAGAACTAGTGGCTCTAGGTTCTGTTTTGCAGAGTCTCCATACATGGGTACAAGATCAGCTGCCCATCAACCTGACTGAACCACTACATCCCTATAAGCCTGGAGCTTTGGTGTGGATCAAGGAGTGGAGAAAGACACCGCTAGCACCTCACTGGAAAGGACCCTATGTCTTCATATTGTCGACCCCTACAGCAGTCAAAGTTGCGGAGTTAGAACCTTGGATCCATCACAGTCGAGTAAAGCCGGCGGCGACTACCGACCTTTGTCCCTGGACTTCAACCACCAATCCAGCGTCACCATTGCAGCTCACGCTGCAACGACAACCGCTGCTGTGAGAATCTACAGCCTTACTCCCGCCACCATCCGGAAGCTGGCAGGTCTACATACGGCAGAAGCTTGAGGAATCTGCAACCCTACTCCTGTCACCAACCGGAAGCTGACAGGTCTACGTACGGTGGAAGCTGTGGAACAGAGAACTTCAGTAAAGACTTTGCAATTTCTAGACAAAGTCATTGAGACATTGCAATCATGTTGCCTCTATATGTTTATATTGTACTTGCGGTAGCCCTGGGGCCCCTTGAAATGACTTTTGCCTTACCTCCCTGTGTGGCCTGTATAACTACCACCCGAATCGGGACAAAGATTACCCAAACTTTACTCTATCACTCCTACTACACCTGCACTGGTGTAACTAGCCGATGTGTATATAATGGTATGGAATTAAGTATCTGTACTAAAGGGAAGGTGAGAACTTGTTTTAACCCCTGACAAAACCCCTCATATCATGTTCTAGAGTTGAGATGGAACAACAAGGATGGGGCCCTCCTAAATGCTACACGACAGCTCGCAGATCCCACCAGACCTCTTTACTTTGATGCTTGTGAAGCCATCAACAAAAATGGCTACTATAGCTGTGAATCTGTTGACCAAGAGCACAGTTATTACTATGATGATAAATACATGTGCCCTGAAGGAGCATACAAATTTATTTATTTACATTCTCTTATATACTGTGCTATTCTGCATCAGTGCAGTTTACACTGAACAAACTGAAATTACATTGAACAGGGCATTATAACTTGGAGATAACTATTTTACAGGGAACATGGGCTATGGAGGGTTAAATGGCTTGCCCAAGACCACAAGGAGCACCTGTGGGACTAGAAACCCCAGTCCTCCCTGGAACCTATGTATACATACAGCTTAACACCAAGACCTGTATTTCCTCACCTTATCAAATACATCACACCTTCTATGAAGTCATGCAGACGGAGATAGAGCTTCCCCAGACTACGCAGAATTTATTCATTGAGCTAGCTGTAGCTGTAGCTTCTAGTCTCCACATTTCTAATTGTTACTTCTGTGGAGGAACTAAGATGGGAGACCAATGGCCCTGGGAAGCAAGAGAATTGAACTACTCCGTCCCATATAACCAGACTGCCCTGAACAAAACCGCTAGTGAATTGGTATTGGCCAACACCATTGTCGGCCATCTTTGTTTTGTCCGCACGGGACCACAGTTCACCATACAGGTGGGACAACTGGTCTGTCTGAGCCAGCAGATTTATAATGCCACCACAAAGAAGACATCCTGGTGGTCAGGTGTAAATGCTACTGAACCCTCCAACCCTTTAATCACTTTCCCTCATCTTGCTAAGATATGGACTGACCTCACCTCCTCCAATACTTGGGAAGCCCCTCCTGGGCTTTATTGGATTTGTGGTTCTCGAGCATATGCTCGACTCCCTACTAACTGTGGAGGGGCATGTGTCTTGGGAACAATACGACCTTCTTTCTTTCTTATTCCCATCTCTCAAGGGGAGCAGTTAGGCTTCCCCATCTACAATGGTCGACAGAAACGAAGCACTCTCAAGATAGGTCAATGGGATAAGTGGGATGGTGATGAGTGGCCCCCTGAGCGAATTATTTCATATTATGGCCCAGCTACTTGGACGCAAGATGGGACCTGGGGATACCGCACTCCTGTTTATATGCTGAATCGTATTATACGCTTACAAGCTGTTGTGGAAATTATAACTAATGAAACCAGTAAAGCACTAACTCTATTAGCCAAGCAAAGTACCCAAATGCGTACAGCTATTTACCAGAACCGCTTAGCGCTTGATTATTTATTAGCATCTGAGGGTGGTGTGTGTGTAAAGTTTAATCTAACTAACTGTTGTTTGCAAATTGATAATCAAGGTCAGGTTGTTGAAGAAATAGCTGACAATATGTGTAGGCAAGCATATGTACCAATTCAACTTGGAATGGACTAGACCTCAGTGGATGGTCTGGCACACTATTTTCAGGCCTAGGATTGAGGACTATTATGTTTGCAGTATTGGTCATGGTAGCTGTGTGTCTACTTCTTCCATGTTTTCTGCCTCTTTGCTTACATATGTTCACCTCAATCATTGACAGTACAGTTGAACGTAAGACAGCGGCTTGGGTACTAGCCATGTGGAAGTATCAAGCTATACCCCAAGAAGAAGCATCAGTTTGACAAAAGTTCGATATGTGATTATTTTCTCACCCTCTTTTAGTCGGGTTGAGAATAATCAAAGGGGGAATGTGGTAGGCTATGGCCTGTAAACTAGGCCTAGACCCCAACCCCCACCTGAGACTAGTGCTGAAAAGAACCAGAGTTTGAGAAACGGTTTTAAACTGCTTTTGACTGCTTTTGAAAAGTCTGTATAATTTCTCTATGCTGATGATAGACATGTTCCTGCATTCTCTGAGCTAGAGATGGCTTTGAAGTAGAAATGTATCTATGTCTAAGACTGTGCCTTTGTTAGAATAGCCTGAGAAGGGGGAACAGGGAGCTAGGCCCAGAGAGGGTCCCCGATTGGACAGGTGCAAGGGGCGTTGGGACCAATAGAAAGTTTGCCTGTATCATACTGTAAAAATTGTATATAAGGAATTTGCTCCTGTACTCCATTGCTCAGTCACTTTTGGACACTCTCCTGTCTGAGCCTGTGCACAATAAATTGGCTTGGAACCTGCAATTGACTCCTGGTTTTATTCATTGCGTGCACTTCGCTGCTACAATAGGATGAGTTAAAAACTTTAGTACTCACAAAATCAATTTAAGTACTCACAAAATCAATGTTAATGAACCAAAGGTGCCTTTATGAATGCACAACCTGTAAGCAACTGATATGATACACTATCATTTTTCTCAACAGTACTGTCACCAGTAGGGGGTGCTTTGAATGTAATGGATGGATGACACCACCATCTGATGCACCTCAGAAACAGGAACACTACAGAGCATACTCGACATTCAGCCTTCTTTTTTTTGGCCCCCTCCCTCTGGAACTCTCTCCCTCCACACTTCGCCAAGAGCACTGCTCTAGGTTCAAGTCGCTTCTGAAAACCACCCTCTTTAGTGCCGCTTATGACCTTTCCTTTCCTGGCTCCCCCTTGCCTTCTCTGGACTGAGACCTATTTTCCTCCTCTTCTTTCTCTTACTCTGGTATGAATGTGTGCTTTCCTGTCTAAAATTGTACTCCTCTTCTATTTCCCTGGCCTCCAGCCACTTTTTTTCGTTATTATTGTACACCGCCCTGATGGCTCCCAAAGGGCGGTATATTAAGTGTTCCAATAAAGATAAAGATAAAGACACAGGAGACTGAACCAAAAGGTTTTAAGTTCTTTATCACTAAAGAATTTTTATTACTCCAAACAATACCTTTAAGCCACCCAATTAGGCTCTTATGGGGAATATACAGGGTGGCCCAAAAAAAGTGAGAACATCTCGTAAATTAAAAGCTGAAATAGTTTACTTATTTACCTTTTTTAGCTATATAACATCTTTATTTCGACAAGTTTCTGGTCACCATCTTTTTTTTAAAATTTGTCAATCGTTTACATCTGTCTTTTTGAATTTTTAAATAAATTATATGCTACGAGATGTTCTCACTTTTTTGGGCCACCCTGTGTATATATATATATATATATATATATACATAAATGTGGAGAGAGAGAGAGACCAGACTGAGTCCCTTTTGGATGCATTCAGTAGCAGGCTCTTTCTTGTGGCAGAATGAAAAAATGTAAAGTTCCCCTTTTAAAAATGTTCAGTATTCTCAAAGTCCAAAGTCAGTCTCCAGGTGTTTCCTCTTTTCAGTGGGTCATTAAATTTCTCATTTAAATGACCATTCAGTTTTTAAAACTTTATACAGTCCGGTGGGTATCACTGTTCCAGGTTTTCCTCCCCTCTCACACAAACAACTGCAGCAAATGACTCTTAAACCCACTACCAGTCATTTTAAAAAAAGAAAGAAAAAAGAACAAAGCAGGTTGGCTCATTTAATTCCTGGATCCTCTCCCCTGCTTGACTGTGTTGCTGAGATTAAAGCAGTAGGCTAAAGGCAAATCCAGTACAGGTTTTGATTGCAGCCTCTGCATGCTTGTGACCTGGCTATACTGCTTCAAGCAGTTTTCTCCATAAAAGTGAGTCAAATCAGTCTCTATAGCAATTTAACAGTTCAAAATTAGTCTCTGTAACAGTTTAGCAATTCCAAATGCAGTCCCGTTAATAGTCTTTTTACTGCTCAGCCTCTTTGCTGTTTTAAACTCAGCAAAAGAGACAGCCGCCTTCCTCTTGCAAGCTAGCTTCTAGGGGATAGCTTAGCCTGCACCTCCCACAAGTGGGGTTGCCAACTGGCTCCAGTTGTTCCCGACAGGCTTAATCCAGTCCTGGGTTTACCCCATTGCATGCAGTGACTTGTAGTTTTCCTTTTCTTACGGCGTGAGTGGAGAAATCAGAACTATATATCCCTACATGCAATGAAGTAAACCCAGGACTGGATCAAACCTGTCGGGCGCATCTGGAGGCAGTTGGAAACTCTACCCACAAGCCATCTTATACAAAAGGTCTATTGCAAGTATTTTTGCTTTTTTTGTTCTCAAATGTTTGCATACCTTCTGCTTACAGAACAGTCCATAGTTTCTGCACTTTGTAGAAAGGATTCAACTGAAGCTTGCTCTTTTTCCATTGGTTCAGCTTCCAAAGATTCCTCTTCAGTCATAGTCTCTTCTGGCACATTTTCTGCTGAGGAAGTGATGCCGTCGGAAGCTCTCCTAGGGCAGTCTTCCCTCCCCGCACTCTCTCTCTCTCTCTTATTTCAAGGTCAAGGGGCTGTGCAGGGGAGTAGGCAGAGGTTGGAAGGCCTGAATCTTAAAGGGTCAGTGTCTTTTTTCCTGAGTTTCTCTCTAGCCCTCCCCTTTAATTCTGCAAGGGTTTTCCTTTAGGTTGGAACTGGAAATCACCCTGTGGTAGTACTTCCTCTGACCCTTGTGGGTCACATTACTTTCTGTATTATTCTGTTAATAGAACATGGCATATATTTATTGGGGAGCACATTCAAAACATTTTAGCTGCTTAGCAGACCTGCTAAGCGGCTGAAATGCAGCAATCCAGATATTCAATGGCACTATCCGGATAGTGTGGCTGAATTTTCTCACAGATCATGTAAAAAAATGCCCGGTTACAAGTGAAGTGGTCTATGTGTGGTACCAGCCACTATCTATTCAGCCATTAACCAGATAGTTAAACCAGTTAAAGTTAGCTCATCTCAATAGCTGTCCTAACTTTAATCACTTTTCACGATCTTGTTAGCTGCTGAATATCACCATTAACTGGATAGCGAGGCCACTGTCTGGCGAACGTGGATATTCAGTGCCAGATGCTGAATACGTTCTGGTGCTGAATATCTCGTCTTATTTAAAGCGACTAGGCACTTTAAAAGCACCTAACTGCCACTGCTAAATATCAGCCCTATTGTATTTTATCCACTGAGCTATTTTAACCCCATTCTAGTCCCTTCTTAACAGGGCTTCTATTTTTATTCATGTATAAATTGTAAATATAGGTGTTTATTTTCCAGCTAATTAATGGGGCTGATATTCAGTGGTGGTGGCCAGCCCGAATAGAGAAGCTGGCCTTCATCATTTAAAATTAGACCCTGAATGTACAATGGTGTGGTCATATCCAGCCACCGGCATTGAATATCCGGCATAATGTTTTAACTAACTGGGCAGCAGCGATATTGAGCTGCTGTCTAGATAGCTAAACTGGGTAAGGTTATCCCAAACCTTTCTGTGCTTAACCTCAGCCAGTTCATGTTAACTGGCCAGTGGCTGAATATCTCCGCTGACCAGTTAACCCAAGTGCCTCCCTGGAGAGCCCTGATGCTACGTGGTTAGCATCAGGGTATGCAGCAGTGTTAGGAGGAAATATTCAATGCCACAAAATGGATATGTGCTGCTGAATATCCTGCTTATTTGAATATTTTGGGTTTTATATTTTTTATTATTTTGTATTCTTGATATTTACTCAATATTAATATTTATCCTTTAATATGTATAAATGTTTGTATTGATTTTTTTTAGATTTCTGATGAAGGTTATTGTAGCCGAAACTTGGCCAAGTCAGACATTTTACCAATAAAGAAGCAACCCCACTCCATTGTCTCCCTTGGCCTTGATGCTCATTGGCATTTTTACAACACAGGTACTATTGCTTTTTACCTTTTCCAGTGGAATCAAATAAGTACATTTGTGTCATTCAGAAGTAGGGATATGCATTTACAAACGAATGACTTTTTGGTTACAAGGCAAGCATAGTGCCACTGAACCATCAAGTCTCCCTGGTGCTGATTCTTGCAAGCATTGCTTTATTCCTGGTGATTTTCTTTTCTGTTTCCTTATTGGCCCAGCATACAGCAATGCTTACGAGTGCCAATCCCCATGGAGTTGTGATGGCTAATCCAAAAAATTACTGCTTGGCCTTCTATCAGTTCAAGGCCAAACTGATCTGTAACAAACCAGGGGGAAAAAAACTTCATTTCAGATTAAAATTGATAATTCCCTTTTGGTATCAAATGAATGCACATCCCTAATAAAAGGAGGAGGACTTTTGGGGAGAAATAAGGCCAGAGTCAGCAATGACTTGATGGCACTCCCGCGCACGCACACAAGGCTTTATACTAGTAAAATTTCCATATCATTGAATTTGGTTGGGATGTAAATGGAAATTTTGATGAGATTATATCTTCCGCCTGAAAGGATATGCAAGTGGAATCCAGCAGCTTCTCCCCTTTGTTGGAAGGATTGTGGTTTATATGGAGATTTTGAGCATATGTGGTAGAGCTGTCCTCTTATAAAGCCTTATTGAATGGAGGTACAGCAGACAGTAAGGACAATACTGAATGTGGAACCACCACTGTCTTACAAAGGTTTTGTTTTAGGGTAGGAAGAAGGGTATGTATCCTCAGTATGATTTGCAGCTTATTCTTTGTCTATTCTTAGAAGCACATAAGGGCTTATTCTGTCTTGGATGTAGATCCCCTCTGTACACCCGTTTGGAGTTAGATGTGCAGAGGGGATTGCGATTCTGATCCTGTAGGGCACGTCTAGCCCCGCAGGGTCAGAATCATGATTCAGCCCGGCCTGCACATACAGGATCTTCCCAGCTAACTCTGTCAAGGCTCTTCAATGGAGCTGTGGCGCCATGGCATCATGTTGTCATGGCACCGTGGCTCCATTGAAGACCCGTAATGTCGGCCGCTGGATAAAAAAGCTTATTCCCCACAGCCTGATCTCTGATCTGGCCTCCTAAGGCCAGGATTGGACTGTGGGGAATGTCCTCTGCCCCCCCCCCCCCCCCGCCTCATCCACAAGAAAATATGTATCCAGGGAAGTTTATTTATTTAGCAATGCTTATATACTGCTTTTCACTGGGTCAAAGCAGTGTACATTCAGGTATGGTACATATTTCCCTTGTCCCTGAGGGGCTTGCAATCTACATTTTGTACCTGAGGCAATGGAGGGTTAAGTGGCTTGCCCAAGGGGCACCTGTGGGACTAGAAACCCCAGTCCCTCTGTCCTGAGGTTGTTGTTCTCCAGTGGGATTTAAACCTGCAGCCCTCTGGCCTGAGGCAACTTGCAACAACCACTAGGCCACTTCTCCTTTGGAGGTGGAGTAACTTCCCCACACAAGTCACCGGCCCTGGATGTACAGGGCTGACATTATAATTAGCCCTGTATGCTCAGAGCCAGTGACCGCCCACCGCCCGCACAGACACTGCCCCTTCCCCGCCCCCATATAACTTCCCCGTGCAACTGGCAGGGAGGTTAGACGTGATGGGGGAAGGCATGAATAGCGGGGAAGAACGTCCCACTGGGATGTCCATCCCCACTAATTGTGGCACAGAATAACCCCCATTGTGCATAAGCCAGGCATTGGGAAAACTCTGTACTGTCCACAAAGTGGGAATGTCTGCTCAAAGCAGCAGATACTTAAGTGAAGGAAAAGTTAACAGTCATTGTGAGAAATAAGGTGCTCAAATTTCACTGTATTTAGTCCCCTATATGGCTTTTAAAGGAGAATAATTTGGTTAAATTGTCATGTTTCCTTTTTCTTATTTCGTGGGTTTTCTTTTTGCTTGTTAAGTGGGCCTTATGGTATATGATGATTGAATAAAGATATTAAAAAAATATAGGGTGTTTACAAATCTACTCAGATTGTAAATACTGATGGTGACCCTTGGACTTTGCTAATATCATAGACAATATTGGCACCTGTAATTTCTGTTCAAAATGCCAATAAACTGGGGACATCCACTGCTTACCCCTGGGATAAGCAGCATGGAATCTGTCGACATTTTGGGAAACTGAAAGTTACTTGTGACCTTGATTTGCTACTGCTGAAAACAGAATAGTAGGCTTGATGAACCTTTGGTCTGACCCTGTATGGCAAATCTTATGTTCTTTTGAATTTGAGATCCATACCAATTCCCACAGACCTACTGTTGGACCCCTGGATCGGTGGGGGGGGGGGGGGGGATGTGGAACAGGATGGAGAGGCATGCACGGAAGCTGGTGTGGTGAATATTGAATGTGTGATACCTGTACATGGACCTACCCATCATCTGTGTGGATCCTAGAAGAAATTTACTATCAAATGTGCCTGGACCCCCATCTATGCTGGTTTCAATCTAGAGGACCCTGTAATTGTCCAATGATTGTCATAATGCTTTTGGATCTGTGGTCTGGAGGTGGGGCTGCTCTTACACTTCTTATTTTTTTAACCCAGTATCACAATGTTTTCGGAGGATGTATGGTTTAGAGTTTGTTCTATTTTAAATTTGGCTGTGCAACTAATTTATAGAATTGTTATATGAAGGTCTTTAGGTACTAGTACTCAATCACACTAAGTTGATGCTTATATCTTTCATTTTATGGTGGCAATTGCACTTTAATTTTATTTATTTATTTATTTTATTTATTTAACATCTCTTCTATACCGCGCTATTAAAATCAGCGCGGTGTACATTGAACAAAACATACTGCAATGCATACAGGCAACATTGAGTTTACAAAGAACAGGGAAAAATAACACATGGGATAACCGGGATAACTATGTACAGGTTAACTTTATACTATATATTTTAACTATATACAATATTCTAAACTCGTTTGTATATTGTAAGTGATTTTATGTGGATGGTGCAGGTAAATGGTTATCATGTGGGCTATCGTGTGGGCTAACCATTTTCTGGTTGTAATTGATTGTAAGTCACTAGAAAGATGTGATTCAGTTGGATTATGCACTATGGTGGATTACATTCTGTTTCTATTGGAAGTACAAGTGAAATAACAGCAGAGATAGAAGAAAGTGAAGGAGTTCTTAAAATGATGGGGTTGTTCTACGAGTGAATGGTTGATGTGCAGCTGCTATGTTGTTGTATTATTTTATGGTTTTATGAAATGTTAATAAAGATATTAGAAATTTAAAAAGCTCTTAGCGTAGCTGGTTTTAAAAGAAGTTTCAAAATGTTCTGTAGGAAACATTCATAAATCATTATTAAAGTGTACTTGGAATCTGTCTGTCTTTTTGGATCCTGCCAGGTACTTGTGAACTGGATTAACCACTGCTGGAAATAGCATAGTGGGTTCGATGGACTTTTGGTCTGACCAAGCATGGCAAATCTTATATTCCTATTTTCTCTTGGGAATTATTTGGATTAAAGCTGATAAATATGTGTATTTTAGAATTTAGTGTTTTTGTTAAGTCAGTGAGGGCTTAGTACTACCAGAGTGCTTTTCATTTAAATCAAATCAGAATATAGCTTAGCATAGAAGGTAGAATAGGATATTCTTTGAGTAGAAAGAAATACAATGTTTCTAGAGACCTTTACAAAGAGGCCTTCTGGTTAGGAGGCAATAGATGTGTGAAATTGTTTTAAATAGGTATTAAAGCCAAGGTGACATATCAAAGGGGAAATTTGAAAGCCTTCCTCTGTCAAACCAAGGGCTGTGTGAATCACCTAGGAAATTGTTAATAGATTCCTTAGAAGCATTGGTCGGGGCACCATGTAGCAAGCCAGCTTTTACTAAGTGTTTTTCCCTCCCATCCACCCCAAATCCCACCTACCCCAGGCTTAATCTTAGCTTTATAGGCTCTTAAACCTATGAATGGGAAAGAGGTGGTCAAATTCACTTTCAGGTTCAGATAGTTATCTTCATCAGGAATATATTAATTAGGGTCCTGAAATTAATTAATATTGAGGTGAACAAAGTATTAGTATATATTAGTATACATATTAGTATAGGTGTATTTGTACAAGTATCCCTAGCAAATTTAGGTAAGTAAACAACTTAACTAGCTAAACAGAACCTTAAAACTAAGTTGCACTAAGCAATCCAGCAGTGAGATGGAGGCTATCCAGTCTTTTGTATTGAGTGTCACATGTACGATTTTCTTCCAGTTGATGAGAGGTCTTACCTGTGCACTAGGTACAAGGAGCTCTTTGCTCGCAGAGAATGAATGTGATCTCTGGAGGCTAGAGTAGCAGACCTGGAGGATCTAAGGAAGGTAAAGAGGTATATTGGAAGAGATCTATAGGGACGCAGTACTAAAGTCCCACCTCCAGTCTGACAGCCTCTCAATTACCATGGATGAGAGAGGTCACATGAAAGGAGGGTATCACCTTGGCGTGATAGAAAGTGATCCTATAGCTAGGATCTGTCCTTCAGATGATGAAAAACCCTCTTGCAATGAGGAGGTTTCTCTAGGGACATGTGCCCATGAGGGAAGGGTTAGGACGTCCATTATAGTTGGCAATTCAGTCATTAGGCATGTAGATAGCTGGTGGCTGGTGGATCGCCTGGTAACATGCCTGCCTTCTGCGAAGGTAGTGGACCTCACGTACCACCTAGATAAGGTTTTAGATAATGCTTGGGAGGAGCCTGCTGTCTTGGTACATGTAGGTACCAATGACATAGGAAAGTGTGCGAGGGAGGTTCTGAAGGCCAAATTTAAGCTTTAGGAAGGAAGCTGAAATCCAGAAATTCCAGGGTAGCATTTTCAGAAATGCTTCCTGTTCCACGCGCAGGACCCAAAAAACTGGCAGAGCTCTAATGTCTCAATGCATGGATGAGACGATGGTGCAAGGAAGAGAGTATTGGATTTGTTAGGAACTGGGCAACATTCTAAGGAAGGGAGAGATTTTTCCAAAAGGATGGGTTCCACCATAACCAGAATGGTACCAAGCTGCTGGCATTAACCTTTAAAAAGGAGACAGAGCGGCTTTTAAACTAGATAATAGAGAAAAGCCAACATTCGCCCAAGAGTGCATGGTTCCGAAGGATACATCCTTGAAGGATATTAGTAAAAGAGGGAAGTTAGGGTATGCCAACAGAGAGGTTCCAGTAAAGATAAAAGTAACGCAGATGCCCGTAAGTACAGAGCAGATAGAGCTGAAAGAATTACCTCAGTCAACTGATAACCAGATTAATATGAAATACAACCTCTAAAATGCCTGTATGCAGATGTTTGAAGTCTTCAGACTATATAGCCCTAAAATAAAGATTTGATATAATTGGCATCTCAGAGACCTGGTGGAAGGAGAACAACCAATGGGACACTGTGATACCTTGGTACAAACTATATCGCAATGATAGGGTAGATAAAATTAGTAGAGGGGTTGTGCTCTATGTCAGAGGGGGCATTGAGTCACACAGGATTAAAGTTTTGCAGGAAACAAAATACACTGTAAAGTCTCTACGTATAGAAATCCCATGTAAAAAGGGGAAGGCGATGGCAGTGGGAGTGTATTACCAACTGCCTGGCCATTTTGGGAAAATAGATGATGAAATGCTAAACGAAATCATGGAAGCTAACAAAAAGTTACAACACCATAATAATGGGTGATTTCAATTACCCTGGTATCGATTGGGTCAGTATTACAGCAGGACATGCTAGTGAGATAAAGTTTCTAGATGAAATAAATGACTGCTTCTTGGAGCAGCTGGTTCATGAGCTGACAAGCTATTTTGGAACTAGTCCTTAATGGAACACAGGATCTGGTGCATGAGATAAGGGTGCCTGGTCCACTTGGCAATAGTGATCATAGCATGATGGCATTTGATTTAATAAATGGAGGAAGGACGGCAAGGAAATCCACAGTACTAACTTTTAACCTTCAAAAGGGAGACTATAATAAAATGAGGAAAATAGTTAAGAAAAAACTAAAAGCAGCAACTACAAAGGTTAAAGATTTTTATCAAACATGGGCGTTGTTTAAAAATACTATCTTGGAAGCCCAAACCAGATGTATTCCATGCTTTCAGAAAAGTGGAAGGAAGGCCAAAAAACTGTCAGCATGATTTAAAGGTGAGATCAGAGAGGCTGTCAGAGCCTAAAATCATCTTTCAGAAAATGGAAAAGGGAGTCAAATGATGAAAACAGGAAACAACCTAAGCACTGGCAAATTAGATACAAGGCTTTGATAAGGCAGGCAAAGGTATGAATAAACAGGTAGACAAAGGTGAGCTGGTCAATATAGTACATCTGGATTTTCAGAAAGCCTTTGAAGGATCCCTCATGAGGTAAGATACAGTGTACTATTATGGATTAGGAAATGGTTAAAAGATAGAAAGCAGAGAGTAGGGCTAAATTGCCAATTTTATCAATGGAGAAAAGTGAATAGTGCAGTATCTCAGGAATCTGTGCTGGGTCCACTGCTTTTTAACATATTCATAAATGACCTGGAAATGGAAATGAGTGAGGTGATCAAATTTGCAGATGACAAAAATTTATTCAAAGTTGTTAAAACACATAGGATTGTGAAAAATTGCAAAAGGACCTTGATAAATTGGAAGACTGGATACCCAAATGGCAGATGAAATTTAATGTAGACAAGTGCAAAGTTATGCACCTAGGAAAAACCAACTCAAACTATGGTTACATGATGTAAGGTTCCACATTAGGAATCACCACCCATGAAAATTATTTAGGCGTCATCATGGATAATATGTTGAAATCCTCTGTCCAGCGTGCAGTGGTGGCCAAGAAAGCAAATAGAATGCTAGGAATTATAAGGAAAGGAATGGAGAATAAAACCAAGGAGATTATAATGCCTCTGTATAGTTCCATGATTCGACCGCATCTTGAATATTGTGTACGATTCTGGTCGCCATATTTTAAAAAGGATATAGCAGAATTAGAAAAGGTACAGAGAAAAGCCACCAAACTGGTAAAGGGGATGGAAGGATATCTCTTTGAGGAAAGTCTTAAAAGGTTAGGGCTCTTCAACTTGGAAAAAAGACGGCTGAGGGGAGATATGATAGAGGTCTATAAAATAATGAATGGAGAAGAATGGGTTAAGCATAGATAGGTTGTTTACTTCATCAAAAAGTAGAAAGACTAGGGGAGAGTAGAAAGACAAGGGGACACTCAATGAAGCTACAATATAACCCAT
Organism: Ichthyophis bannanicus; assembly: GCA_033557465.1. Taxonomy (NCBI): domain Eukaryota; kingdom Metazoa; phylum Chordata; class Amphibia; order Gymnophiona; family Ichthyophiidae; genus Ichthyophis; species Ichthyophis bannanicus. Next base: position 1,251,831,799 of record CM066031.1, on the reverse strand, counting down.
TTAAGAGTAATAAGAAAAATATTTTTTTCACTCAATGCGTAATCAAACTCTGGAAGTCGTTACTGGAGGATGTAGTAAAAGCTGTTAGTGTAGCTGGGTTTAAAAAAGGTGTGGACAAGTTCCTGGAGGAAAGGTCCATAAACCATTATTAAAGAGGACCCGGGAAACCTACTGCTTACCCTGGACTGATGAGCGTGGAATCTCTTTGGGAACGTGCCAGGTACTTGTGACTTGGATTGGCCACTGTTGTAAACAGGATTCTGGATTTGATGGGCCTTGGTCTGACCCAGTATGGCATTTCTTGTGTTCTTATATAATGAAATAATGGTAGGAGGAAACCTTATTTGGCGGGAAACCTTACTGGTACAAAGGTCAAGCCTAAAGACAGTTTTCTAACTTTGGCTGGCCAAGCCATTGTACCTGGGGAGAACTGGGGAGAAGAGGCCAGCTCTTTTACTTTTTCCTCAGGTTCTCCCCCCCCCCCCCATGTTGAACCATATCACTGGCATGGCTAGTTGAGATTTCCAAGCCATTCCAGCTGTGGCAAATTTCCACTGCTGGCACACAAATATTTTAACATGTTTGGTACTTGCGGGAGCACTTCCTGGTGCCGGTCTTGTGAGATCAGCATCAGACAGTGCTAGCCCACCAATATTTAGCATGCTCACATTCCAGCGTTAAAGGCTCCAACTGCTTCCACAGCCTGCCACACATCTTCAGTGTCTACATGCCTCTGAATTTCTTCAGCTGGTAGAGCTTGGGGATACCTGTCAGCAAGGTAGAAATAGTTTTAATTATGATTGATAGAGAAGGGAATAGAGGAAAGTAGGTGACATACTCTGGGGGAAAGGGGGGTAGAGGAAGTGGGTGCTGGTAAAAGGGTAGACAGGCAAGAGGAAGGATGTTGCAGGTGGTAGAGAAAAAGCAGAGGAAATGGGTGATGGAAAAGAATGAGAAAGGTAAGAAGATGGATGCTGGGGGGGAGGGGGGGAGGCACAAGAAATGGGTAATTGGAAATGGAGAGGAAAACAGGAGGGAGGATGCCAGGGAGAAGAGAGAAAGAGAGAATGGGTGCCAGAAAAAGGAGAGAAAGACAGGAGGGTGGATGCTGGGGGATGGGGAAGTGGTAGGGGAGCAGAACTGGGGATGTAGAGTTGATGGTAGAGCAAGGACTCGGTAAGGTGGGGACTCTGGAGAGTTGTTAGAAATAAAAATAATAAAAGTCATATGTTTGCAAAGACCCCTCTCCCACTTCTGAAAAAGAATGTGATTGAGGGAAGCCCCTTCTTAAAATGAAAATACAGTTACAATGTATGAGTCTGGAAATTATTTGTGCCACTATCTGGACTTTTGGGAGTAACTGTGTTTAGAACAATGTTGTGTTACCTCGTAGATAATGAAAATTCATTATTTTATGTAGAGTATGTGACTTCATTTATGATATTGCAGACTAACTGGAATCAATTAGATGTAGTTAAGGGTTTTTTTCTTATTTTTAAGTTCATGGAAAAATGGTTACTATGTCTGACCAAATGTGAGGCAATCTGTGATTCCCTCACTTGCAGTGCTCTTTTGAGAGATACAAGAAATGTGTGGAGCTACTAGAAGAAAATTAAAAGATAAAGGACAAAAGAATAATTTCGATGTCATGCAAATAATTTTAGTTCCCAGTCATATGCACAAAAGGTTCAGGTTTCCCTTAAAGATGTTTCAATGTAGACCCAAGTCTTCTCTGTTGGATTCATTGCACTAAAACATAGGGTTATACATCCTTTTACAGTACATGAGAAAATACATTTTCAATGAAATGTTGCTGCCCCAGTATACTGAAAGCGTTAACATTCATCAGAAGCTCCTTGTTCCCCTTCCCTGCTGTGCTCTACTTTCCTACAAGGTCTGTCAAGGGAATACTGAATCTAGACTAAACTACAGGAATATGAGGCGCAGGATTCAACATACTGAACTTTTGGGCCAGCGGGATTGAAATATTGCTTGACTAGAAGTGAAAACAGACTCAGAAAGCAAGGAAAGGGCAAAAAAGGCAACAGCAACCAGATGACCAACTGATGAGTCCTGCTTTAGAACACATTCAGTATGTAAGTCGTGGAGTGAAAAGATGCTTTGTCCATTTATGGGGTAAAGTAAAACATTTTAATAGTGTGGTAATCAGAAAGCAGCTCTTTGGCTCCGTTGAAGAGTCACACAGTGTCTTAGTAACACAGGGTCCAAACAAATGCTTGGTTTCTTCTCTCTCTGCCCCCCACCCCCACCCTGCTTCTGTCTTTTTGCAAAATTAGTCAGACTTGCCAGGGGTGCTGAACAGGAGAGTTGTTTAGCAATCACACTGAAAACTCCACTGTTGTTTAGTCACACAGACATCTGTGCAGGTGCAGCTTCTGGTAGCAGGCCAGGGCTATTTTGCAATGCTGTTTGCTATAACCACTTTTAAATAGGAACATGATTGCTTTTTATTTAACTTTTTTTCCTTTTCTTTTCCCCTCTAAGTGAATGCTGTCACAGCAGCCCAGACTTTACCCTGGCCAAGGTCTGCGGTGATGGATTAATCCTATTGGATTTAGCCTACTGAGAACACTGTGTGCACAGGGTGCGTGTCCCCACACACACTGGAGCTCTATAACGCCACAGGGCTAGACGCAAGTTAGAACATATCACCGCACACACAGCGCCATGGTTTCTTTCACTGCATGTGATGTCGGATTATTGTATGCTACATATTTCTATTTATACCTACCAGATTTCTATTCTAAGAAAAACGAGCCAGTTCTATGGTCAGATAGAGAGAGATTTTAACAATGCTGACTTTATTTTACAAGGACAAGGTACAGTAAAGTGCAGAAAGACTGAGAAACAGAAGAAGTGGGCAAACAAGTGATAGAGAGAGAAGCTGGAGGTGCTACAGTCCATTTATTTAAGGAACAGACAATGCATGATAACAGACAAGAAGAAACAAATTAATTTGCACCATGAGCGGTCTATCTGCTTCCAGGCATTAAAATCCGAAGTTAATGCATGTTATCAGGCTGATTTTAATGCACATATTAACAGCTGTGTTAATGCACAATGCAATGAATAATGAGAAGCATTACATGGTGAGCTAGAAAACAACATTAGTAGCTTAAGGGTAGGTTGTTAAAAAATTTAGCCACCTCACTATGTAGATAAGCCTCAAGAGCCGAGTTTCTGCTGCATGGTTAAATACAATACAATCAGGAGTTAAAGTACTCAATAAGAAACAAGTTTGCACTCTGACATAAGTTTCATAAAGCTTTTTCCATGTTAAAATCCCTTTTTACACATAGAAAATAATTTTTATAAAATTGTGTGACTGTATACACATATAAAAATTATACATTTAGAAAGCATGCAAGCACCTACTTTTACTCAGTCTCCACAATCTGTTAGCATTCTTGGGGTATAGTAGCGGCAGACTTGTGATGTACACATGTATTTTATAAGAATATGAGTTAAAATACAGTATAGAGTACCTGCAAACATTTACAACTGCATCAGCATTTGCATGCTATTGTGGTTGGATATGAGATCCTAGTGTATAAAAGCACATATGTATTTAAGTTGCCTTTATAAAATACTGTAGGCTTAAAATAGTCACCCTTTTTTGACTTCTCACATAGGCAATCTGTTATAAAATCAGGTACAAAGGGATCTATACACTTTATCTTTGAAGGAAAACAGAAAGCAGAAGCATGTCACTGTGTTTGAGAGGAGTGATGCTATCAGCAGAAAAAAATATTGGGGTGTTGGTGTGCAGTGCCAGACAGAGTTGAGATGTACAGAGGGGTAGAGTGCCCGAATTCCATAGAGGAGAGCATGCAAGTGGTTGATAGACCCACTAATAACACTTGCTTAGTGAAAGGAAGTTGGTGAGCTCTAACAAATGCTGCGAGTTAAAAGATACAAATAAGTATGTGAGACAAGAGTACATTAGTTGGGGATTGCATTCTCTAAGACAGACCTGCAATGGATAAGAAGTCTGTCAAGAAAAAAAGAGTAAAACAGGCTCTGAAAAGGCTCAATAAAAATGAAATTATAAACCATGGGGAAATTGTATGAGATTTGTGCTTAGAGAGAGTTTGCTTTAGGCATGTCCACAGGGCTGTCCCAAACATTAGCCAAGAATAGGATACCTAGGGGTATGTTTACTAAACCGCGCACACATGCGCGGCGCACAAGAGCGGACGCTAATGATGTATTTAAGAGCTCTTAAGCGCCGCGCACGTGTGCACGTCACATTAACGGGCCGCCGCACGTGTGCGGGGTGCTCATGTGCGATAGAGGCGGGAAACGCTTACGGAGGGCGGAGGAAGGCTCCCGAGGGGCGGGGGATGGGGTCAATGGCTGGAGAGTGGGAGGGGAGAGGCTCCCCACACAGGAGCGGGGCTGAATTTCGGCATGAAAAACACCGCGAGTGAAACCCTTGCGTTAGAGCTGATTTAAAGGGAAGAGAAACCATTTACGTCAGCAATGTACAGCAAAACCGGGGAAACCTGAAATACGTGAGCAGTGTGAGACATGTGCACACAACAAAATAGCAAATATAAATTGAAAATGACCACAACAAATGTCAAATAAATTATAATCCAGCTTGGCAACAGTGATATTAATGGGCAACCATAAAAAAGACTCCCAGGAAAGCTCCAAAAAAAAAGAAATGATTTTTGGAAGGGTCTACGCTCCGTAGACCCTTTCAAAAATCACTGCATGTCAATGGAGCTTTCCTGGGAGTGTTTTTCATGTTGCCCATTGATATCACTGTTGCCCAGCTTGGCTTTGGTTTTTGTCCTCTTCTTTTGGAGGCCATTTATGAGGTTTAATTGCACCCCTGTCCCCATACAAGGTAAACGAGCCCACAGTAAAATTGTGCAGAGCAGGGTGTCTGACTCGTGCGGCCAAGTTTCCTATCTCCAGAGACTGCACTGTCTCTGTGTCCACAGTGTGGTGCAGCAGACACAGCCAGTGCCTGTAGGACCAGAGGGTCACAGGTTCCAACCCCAGCTGGGGCTCCTGCCAACCCAGTCCCCATAGTTTTACCCACCACTAAACAGTGATAGTACAGACACTCCTGTATGGCAGAGAACATAAGCATGGTTCCAACACCTATATTTTACTCTACACTGCACACAAACCATAACAATGGGCATTACCGACAGCCGAGTCCCCCAAATTCAGTCCTGGAGTGCCACAACTCAATCAGGTCATATGTTTTTTTCCAGATAGGGACATGTCTGCATGTTGGCGGAAGGGTACAGGTGGTGGAGGGGGCAGTGGCTGCAAACCACAGCAGACAGTGGCCTAGGCCTGTGCAGGCTGGCACCGTCCACCGTAACAGACAGGCTCTGTCGGATGTACAGTCATGGACTCCCCAGGGAACACAGCACATCTGTGGCATCATGGTGGTGCAGTGCACACAGACAGTGTGTGCAGGAACAGAAGGTCACAGGTTCAAAGCCCAGCTGGGGCTTCTGCCAATCCAGTCCACATATTTTTCCTACAACTAAACCATGATAGTAAGGAGAAACCTTTATTGCTGAAAACATACGCATGGTGCACACACCTATATTTTACCACACCAAACACAGACACCATAAACAGCCGCATTACCCAGAGCAGAGTCTCCCAAATGCAGTCCTAGAGGGCCCCACACCATTCAGGATCCATGCTGCCTCTACTAAAGATGCCTGTGCTGCATATCTATGCACACCCCCATGGTTTGCTGATGTAGTACATGCATATTTATGAGGGACAGCATGAAAACCCGAACAGTGGTTGGAACACCAGGACTGGAGTTGGGACACTCTGCCGTAAAGCAGCAGCCAACAGGGCCAGACACCCCCCCCCCCCCAGGCCCCATTGGCCAATGCCTCCTGGAGAGGCAGGACATTGGGCCCTGCCTGTATCCCCCAATACTAGCAGTTGCATACCTTAGCACTGCCACCCTACACCTGGGTATATGGTACACAGCTACCAAACGTTGCCCATGATAACTGGCAGATATCACTCCCTACGTTAAGCACATGTTGCTCATTGATCTCCACCATAACAATCATTGTGATGTCTGCGGTGTGCGCTGCAGGTCTGGTCTCTGACAGTGTTTACCACTCTGGGGAGTGACCCCCAACAGTAGTGCGTACCATATCCATGCCTGTACTGTGCCCAGGACTGGTGTGGTGGGTATGGCTGCTGGACTCCTCTATAGTAGCACAATGCTGGCATAGGTGTGGGGATGGCTGTCTGCCCATCCAGTGTGTGGTGACTGCAAACACCTTCCACAGCCCACACTGCCAGCAATGTTGCCAGTATTGGGCTGCCAATGTGCATAATGAGGAGCAAGGTACCATGGGTATAGGCCGGACAGGGTGGCCTGGCCAGGGTGCATCTGCACAGGGCATAGGGCACTGACTGGGACATATTAGTGCCCGGCCACCACCTACACAGACAGGGTGACCTCAGCAAGTCCTGCTGAGAGATCACTCTCACCCTGACTGTGCAGTGACCACAGCATGGCTAGGCACCCCCATAGTGCTTTATGGTATTTGTCTCATGTGATAGATATGGGTTTCCTTTTGGGGCCCAGTCACTGATTTAATTGCTTGCTGTGTATGCTGACATCCCAGTTCTGGGTGCATGTATCTCCACTGGGAACTAACTAACATACTGTTTGCAGCTGGTATGTGTCTTGATAGAGCAACTTGTGGGGTGCAGTGGCTGATGACTTGTTGCAGGAAAATATCAGATAGTGGTGGGGTGCAGCTTAGCATATCCAGGCCTAATGTCTGTCTGCTATTGTGTTATGGATGTGTACAGAGCTGCATTGACTGCCCTGTAGGGTGTCTGTTCCCCAGCAGGACTGGGGTTGATGGTCCCCTCTACTACCACCTTTGCAGGGAGGTGTAATGTGGATCTATTGATAGGAGACCCTGTTTGCCACCCTCAGCCCTGGAGGAGGAGGAGGAGGAGGTGGTGGTGGTGGTGCATAGCTCACCTAGGGGTTCATAGGAGCTACACCTGACTGAAACAGACAGAGATATCCAAGGTGTTTGTGCAGAAACTAACTATCTCACACATTAAAACTGCTCTGGACCTCCAGCATGGCCTCTTATCAGCCATGAAAGGTGTTGTGGACCTGGTCCTGGGCGCCTCATTGCACCCTCAGGGTGAGCACAGTACCCGCACAATGTGGCGGTGTGTAGCTACTTTGTGCCAGTAAAACACACGGTCAGTACCCCCTACCAGGCCGAGGTGGTGTGTGGGTGCACATGGTCACTTCCCTCTACCGGGCAGAGGTGCTGTGGGGGTGCATTGCCCATCTTGTGTTAATCTGTGGACAGCTGATTTGCATGTGCAGTGCATCATGGGTGTGGGTAAGCTAACCCTATCCTGGTGACCACAGCAGACTGTCTGTGTTGTGACATGCATGCTCTCTGCAGCCAGCCAGCCAGGGGCTTGCTAGCAGCTATAGAGCTGTAGCCCAATGGTTACTGCACTGCCTCTGAAACCAGAGGTCATGGGTTCAAACCCACTGTGGGGTTATTTGATAGGGTTGTCTAATGCATTATCTTTTTTTAATGTACATATTTTGATACCAGCAAAAACACCCTCAGCGTACTGTACCCATAAGGTGCCTCTGAGGGTGCTTTATAGGGCGCCCTATAGGGCACCTTATGGTTCCCGTCCATATAAGGTGCACTATACATTCTCCTGTGCAGCAACCTATAGGGTGCCCTATAGGGGACATTTTAGGGTGCTGTGGCGGACAGTGCAATTTCTAATGTGCCCTATGGAGTGCCTTATAGGGTGCCTTATAAGGCACCTTCAATTACGGTACGTGAGGGCGTGTTTGCTGGCAGCAATTAATAACATAAATATAAAGTGCTTCAGGACAAAATATGTACAATGCAAAGCTGATGCCACAGCCAGCCTTACGCATTAGGCACACTGGGGAGCAAACCCATGACCCCTGTATCAGCAGTCAGTGCCTTAACCATTGTGCTCCACTGCTGCTCCTCCTTGCCTGTGCACCTACGTATGCTTTTCATTCCTTAAACTGCACAGTGCTGCCATAAAAACCAGTACACTGACCTTGCGGTACCTCATACGGCACCCTCTAAAGCGCCCTATAAGCAACATTCTAGGGTGCCTTGGCTGACAGTGCACTTTAAAATGTGCCTTATAGGGCACCTGATGTTAACACGCTTTGGGAGTGCGTTTGCTAGTAGTGGCAATTAAAATATGACTAAAATGCCTCCTAAAGCAATCTGCCCCATAATATGTTATACCTCAGCCAGCCTTGTTCATTGGGCGCTTTGGGGGATTGAACCCCTGATCCCTGCACCATTGGTCAGTGTCTTAACCATTGTGCTGTGGTTCTGTTCCTGTGACTGCACATCAGCGTGCCGCCTTATGCCGCCCAATATTAACAAGCCTACTAAAACATCAGCGTGCCGCCTTATGCCGCCCATCATTTATATGCCTCATAAAATAATGCCTCAGCCAGTTGCTTCCATTGGGCACTGTGGGGGATTGAACCCCTAATCCCTGCACTGTTGGTTAGTGTCTTAACCATTGTGCTATGGCTCTGCTCTTCTTTCTACACATCAGCGCGCCACTTATACCGCCCGGTATTATACTGCCTCCATAGACATCAGCGCGCCGCCTTAGGCCGCCCAGTATTAATATGCCGCCAAAAACATCAGCGCGCTGCCTTAGGCCGCCCAGTATTAATATACCGCCAAAAATATCAGTGTGCTGCACAGTATTTCTGTGACTCATATATTACTGCCTCAGCCAGCTGTCTTTATTGGGCACTGTGGGGAATTGAACCCCTGATCCCTGCACTGTCGGTCAGTGTCTTAACCATTGTGCTGTGGTGCTGCTCTTCTGCTTGCCCATCAGCGTACCACATATGCCTCCCGCGCAGCCATCTGATGCGCTAAGGTGCGGGGTGTACAAGGGCGCCGCGCACCTTAGCGCATATTTAAATTCCGGCTTTTCTTTTACAGGACGGAACGCCCACTCCTTATATGGCACCCGCACACTACCGGGGCCCGCACCTTACCGGGGTTTTAGTAAACATACCCCCTAGTTAAAGTCAAAAATCCATCAGCACATTATTTTACCTGCAGGGGAGTGGGCACACACATGCATGCAAAGCAAAGTTTAATATTTAAAAGTCTGATGCCTAATTATATATTTTTACAGGTTTGTTGTGGGATGGGTGGTATTTCCATGATGATGATTGTTGAATTTAATTATTAAAATCTTGGTTGGGGGGATACAAGGCTGAAGGTTTATGTAGGGTAACAACACCCTTGCACTGGCCCCGCATGTCTACATATATGACACAAGTGAGGAATTTTATTAGACCTTAGTTTATGTGTAGGGATATTTAGCAATCTGACATCTGACTTATTGTATTTTCCCAGAAGGAGGTGTATAGGTATGGCAGACTTGTTATACAGGTTTGGAATGTATTCAAAATGCTTAGTAGAGGAGAGTTTGTAGGGTCATTTAGGGCACTTTTCGGGATAATGGTTACCACTATCCAAATAAGGGATTTTGGATACTGAGGCTTTTATTGTACACCGCCCTGACGCTCCGGCAAGGGCGGTCTATCAAATCTCACAAATAAAGATAAAAGTATAAGAGAGTAACATAACTAATGTTGTAACTGGTTTATGCTGTCACTGAGATAGAGTTTGAACCTGTAAGGGAAGAAATGTAGGACCTGATATTCAGTTGAGACAGCTGTGCACCACTATGACCCATAGCAGTCACCGCCGACCTTTAACCCCGGATAGTCAATGCTGGGGTCATATGCAGCCCCAGCATTGAAATCCGGGATCACTGCACAGCCTCCGACGCCACAGAAGCTAACCGGTTAGCAGTGATATTGCACTGCTACACAGTTATCTCCTGCGAGTAAAACTAAGCCAGCTTTTGCTTCACCTAATTTTACCCGCAGGCCGCTAAACAGGTAGTGGTGCTATATTGCCGCTACCTGGTTAGCAACGGACGCTGCCCACGACACACCCCAGATTGCCCATGACACGCCCTGATGCTAAGCAGTTAGTATCGGAGCATATAGAGGCATTAGTTGGGGAAAATCAGTGAATAGCCCCTTCAGTGGCATTTGCATAGTTTATAGCGCTGTAAACTGTGTAAATGCCTCGGAATATCGGGCCCATAATCCGCATAGAGCGGAAGAACAGTGTGTGGCAATGGCATCAACCTTTTTCTTTTATCACAGTTAGGTTCTCAGATGCATTTGGGTGATTATAGGGCAAACTGGACATAAATATAGTAACATAGTAAATGATGGCAGATAAAGACCAGTTTTTAATCTCACCAGAGGTGCCACACTCATAAAATTATACCATCTTCCCTATGTTTTAAGGCTAAGGTAGTAAGCAAAGACATATTCATGAAACAATGGAAGGGCCTTTGGCAATTGAGAGTGGTGCTCTTCATTGAGGGAACAGTTATAGTGACTCAACTGACAGGATATTAGCCTCACCTGAAATCCAAAACTTTGGGTTCAATAGTCCAAAAAAGCTGAACTGTTAAATTTAGGCTCCTAATTTAGTGCCCTATTTTCAGCCAAATTCAGGAGCCTAAGGATTTATGTTCCCAATTTTCAGGGTTACGCTCTTAAATTGCCTTTTTTGAAAGTTTACTAGCGCTGAGTGCCTAAATTTATATTCATAAGAACATAAGATATGCCATACTAGGTCAGACCAAGGTCCCTCAAACCCAGTATCCTTTTTCCAACAGTGGCCAATCTAGGTCACAAGTACCTAGCAGTTTTCCCAGAAGACACAGATTCCACAATGCTTGTACTGGGACAAGCAGTGGATTTCTCTGATCCCCTTTAATAATGGTATATGGATCTTTCCTCCAGGAACTAGTCCAAACCTTTTTTAGACCCAGCAACACTAACAGCTTTTACTACATTCTCTGGTAAGAAATTCCAGAGTTTGATTATGCATTGAGTGAAAAAATATTTTCTCTTATTATTCTAATATGGATGACACTGTAACTTCATTGCATGTCCTCTAGTCTTTCACATTTTGATGGCATAAACAAATGATCTACATTTACCCCTTCCACTCCATTCATTAATTTATAGACTTCTATCATATCTCCCCTCAGCTATCTCTTTTCAACTGTGTACAGACCTTTAATAAAGATGAAGCCCACATTGAGCACCTGTCACCTCCTCTCTCCTACATGTGTTTTTGTGCAGTGTCTGGTACATTGCAATGCCTCCAATCTGATGTGATGGTGTCTCCCTTTGCACATGTGGTGAGCACATAGGCTGCCCAATGTGGCTGCGTGAGCTGTGGCCCACTGCAGGGTGGATGGATGCATAGAGGCTTATTCTAAATTGGTCGTCCCAGCCTCTGTGCGTTCGAGCGGACCTGGACGCACAGAGGTAGATGGGATTCTGATCCGGTGGAGCACGTCTAGTCCTCGCAGGATCAGAATCCCATCTAGGCCTATATATGTAGGCTGAGACCTGATTCTGGTCGGCCTGCATGTACAGGCCTCTGCCCAGCTAACTCAGTCAAGGCTCCTGAATGGGAACTGCAGCACCATAGTGTCTGGTTGCCATGGTACCGTGGCTCCATTCAGGAGCCGCGATCCCCAGCCACCACTGACGTCTTTCATTCCCTGCAGCCCGACCCCCAATCTGGCCTCCCAAGAATAGGGTCAGACTGCGGAGAATCTCCTGCGCCCACTCCATCCTTTGATGCGCCCCAGGCATGTATCCCCTGCTATCTAGGGGAACTTATTCCACTCCAGGGGAACTTATTCCACCTCAGAGATGGGATAAATCTACTCTGCCAGCCCCGGACATATAGGGCCTACATCAGAACTGGCCCTGTACATCCAGGGCCGCAGACCACCCACTGCCTGCTCCATCTCTGCCTCTGTGCCACCCCTTTCCTGCCCCATCTAGCTTCCCTGTACAAACTCCCTGTTTGTACAGGAAGCTTAGTCAGGGACAAGAAAGGGGGACAAATAGCAGGGATTAATGTCCCGTTGGGACATCCATTCCCGCTATTCGTGCCTCAGAATAGACTCCATAGCCATAGATGTGGTGAAGCCTGTGTAATTGTTGGAGCCCCTGACTCAAGCTACTGAAAGCCATGGTTAAGCATGGGCAACCCCTGTCACAGGAGCCCTGTCCTGGCATATACTGTGGGCAGGTGCAGGAGACAGGTGTGGATGCTCGGTGTGCATCTCCAGATATTGTACGCATACTGGCATGGCTGTAGATCGACCCCCACTGAAGATATGACTGCATACCTATGCAATATCCCTCTGGCTACCTCTCTCCCTGTTCCATCCTATGGATGGTAGCTGTGACCATGTGCAATATGGAGGGGTGCCTTCAAAAAGGGGTGGGATACACATGGACTATGCTTCCTGAGGCATTTTGGGGATACATGAGGGTATGCTGCTAAGGATAGGGTCCAAGACTCTAGAATTGGTCATGTGCCAGTCCAAGTGTCTCCAGGGTGCCATGGAATGGCTCTTGATAATGTTTTAGGCTGAGTCTCATGCCAGCCATACTGGTGGCTATGTGCTCCTGTGTGGTCCAATCAGGCACATGCAGTGGTTATGAGATGGTGGTGAGCAGCAGTGGTGGTTAGGTGTTCTGAAAACACAACTCAGGATACACCTTGCCAAGAAAAAGTTTTATTTTTGAGACGAACATAGACTCTTAGGGCCCGATATTGAGTTGTGATGGTTATGTGCCTCTAAGGCACATAGCCGTTGCCGCTGAACTTTAACCCCAGATATTCAAATAACCGGGTAGTGGTTCAATATCACTGCTGCCGGGTTAGCAAAGAGTGGATAGCATCAGGGCGTATAGTGTCAGAACCAGTGGATATTTATTGGCACTAAGGAATATTTATTTTTTAAATTTATTTTCTCTTATATACCGCGCTATTCTGCATCAGTGTGGTTTACATTGAACAAACTGAAATTACATTGAACAGGGCATTATAACTTGGAGATAACTATTTTACAGGGAACATGGGCTATGGAGGGTTAAGTGGCTTGCCTCTCTAGTGGCATTTACATGTTTTATAGGTTTTTAAACCATGTAATTGCCTTTGAATATTATATATTGCACATATATAAGGCATATAACACCACCCTGCTCTCCACCCTCCTGCCTTCTTCTTGGAATGGAGATAGATTCCGTGAGCTAGTGTATAGCCATTATTATGGAATGTGCCTCCACTCTCAGGCCGTCGAAGGTGCACAATCATGACGTCCTGTGACCTGGTGAGCATTGTGAAACCCTGCTGTACTTTCTGTTGCAGGGATGTGAGGTACTGCAGGACCTTTGGCACCAAGGCCTGAGAGACCCCATGGTGGTGCACCTGATCTAGCATGCAAAGTTGAATCAGCTGGCTGACTACTATTGTTTCTGTAGTGGTTCTGCAACCTGTCCACCTGCCTCATTCTGCTCCCCCTCCCATACCTCTACCCCTCCAACTCCTTTCCTTCCACCCATACCTCTCTATCCTAAATCTCCATCCTCCTTCCCATCCTCAAGATCCATCTCCACAACAGTTGGGGCTCTTTTGCTACTGTCCATCCTGAGGTTCCCAATGCCTCAGGGATATGCATCCATCCCTTTTGTCCCTGATTCACAACAAGGATGATGATAGCATCATCACCTTGTTCCTCCCCTCCTTGTTCCTCCCCTTGTTCCTCCCCTCCTCCAGTGGTGCAGCTGCCAGGGAGTTGCTGCTGCTGATGTTTCTGCTGCCCTCTCCCTTGGTGGTAATTGTGGTGGTGTCCCACTCTGCCCTTGCTTCAGCTGTGGCAATGGTGGTGGTGTTTGTGACAGGAACCTTGGCATCAATTGTTGTAGTGGTGTTGCTGGTGTCAGGGGTCCTAGTGACTGTGGTAGCATCAGCTGTTGTAGTGATGGCGGAAGTGGTAGAGGTGGTGGTGCTGGCAGTAGGGGCTCCTGGCAGATCTGGTGGCAACAGCTGTCATGGCACTGCATTCCTGGCTGCTACTGTGGCTTTGAAATAGATAGATCATGCTTAGTGCACTGCTGCATTCAGATGTGTCACAGGCATTGACATATCATAGCTCAGCTCATGGCTAGACCCTTGAACTAACTGATACATGTCCTTCTCAGCCAGACCTGTCCAGGTGTTGACCATGGCAGATGTGGTATGCTGCAGGGGTGCCATTCCTCTGCTACTCAACATAAAGGGGAAGGAGGGGAGATGCTAGAGGCACTGCACTGTCGATCACTGTAGGATCCACATGTTGGTCTTCTGTCCCTCTGTATGTACCATTTTGATCTGTTGTTATTGTTTAAGACACAAATAACAGAAACTGCTTAATCCTCCTTTTGTGCTCTAAAATCTATTAGAGCAATACATCCTTTCTTGGAGAAGATTGCACTAATCACTCCAATGATTACCTTGGTCATCAGTCGTTTGGATTACGGTAACTCTCTCTACAATGGATTTCCACTTAATTCTATCAAATGTTTGCAGCTAGTTAAAAATTCAGCAGTTAATAATCCATTCTAGATGATTTGATCATGTTATACCTCTTTTAAAAACACAGCATTGGTTGTCTATTCCATACAGTATTAAATTTAAAATCCTCATTCTGTCTCATAAAGCTTTGTATTCTGATTGGCCAAGCAGATTCTCTTAAGAACAGACGAATATAAGATATGCCATACTGGGTCAGACCAAGGTCCATCAAGCCCAGTATCCTGTTTCCAACAGTAGCCAATCTAGGTCACAAGCACCTAGCAGTTTCCCCAAAAGGCACAGGTTCCACAATGCTTGTATTGGGGCAAGCAGTGGATATTCTGGGTCCACTTTAATAATGGTTTATGGACCTTTCCTCCAGGAACATGTACAAACCTTTTTTAAACCCAGCCACACTAACAGCTTTTACTACATCCTCCAGTAGCAAATTCCAGATTTTGTTAAATGTTGAGTGAAAAAAATATTTTCTCTTATTAGTCTTAAATAGGTTACCCTGTAGCTTCATTGCATGCCCCTTAGTCTTTCTATATAATGATGGCATAAACAATCAATCTAAGTTTACTCTTTCCATTCCATCCCATTCATTAATTTATAGACCTCTATCATATCTCCCCTCAGCCGTCTCTTTTCCAGGTTAAAGAGCCCTAACCTTTTTAGCCTCTCCTCATAGGAGTATCCTTCCATCCCCTTTACCATTTTGGTGGCTTTTCTCTGTACCTTTTCTAATAACGCTATATCCTTTTTAAGATAAGGTGACCAGAATTGCACAGAATATTCAAGGTGCGGTTGCACCATGGAACGATACAGAGGCATTATAATATCCTTTGTTTTATTTTCCATTCCTTTCCTTATGATACCTGGCATTTTATTTGCTCTCTTGGCCGCTGCTGCACACTGGTTGGAGGGTTTTAGCATGTTATCCACAATGACGCCTAAATCTTTTTCCTGGGTGGTGGTTCCTAATGTGGAACTTTGCATCTTGAAACCATAGTTTGGGTTGTTCTTTCCTAGGTGCATAACTTTGTATTTGTCCACATTAAATTTCATCTGCCATTTGGATGACTAGACTTCCAATTTATCAAGATCCTCCAATTTTCCACAATCCTCATGGGTTTAAACAACTTTGAATAGTTTTGTGTCATCTGCAAATTTGATAACCTCACTCATTATTCCCATTTCCAGGTCATTTATGAATATGTTAAAAAGCAGCGGACTCAGCACAGATCCCTGGGGTACTCCACTATTCACCTTTCTCCATTGGGAAAATTGGCCATTTAGCCCTACCCTCTGCTTTCTGTCTTTTAACCAGTTCCTGATCCACAATAGTACACTGCCTTCTGTCCCATGATTTTTTAATTTTGCTGAAAGTCTCTCATGGGGGACCTTGTCAAAGCTTTCGGAAAGTCCCGATATAACCGACTCACCTTTGTCTACCTGTTTATTCACACCTTCAAAAAAACATAACAGATTAGTAAGACAAGACCTTCCTTTAAGCCATGACTATCTTCATGTTCAGTAATTTTGTTCTTTATGATGGTTTCCACTATTTTTCCCGGTACTGACGTCAGGCTCACCGGTCTGTAGTTTCCCGGATCACCCCTGGAACCCTGTTTAAAAATTGGCGTTACATTAGCCATCTTCCAATCTTTAGATATTACAGATGATTTTAATGATAGTTCACAGATTACTAATTGTAGGTCTGCAATCTCATATTTCAGTTCTTTCAACACCCTCGGATGTATACCATCCAGTCCAGATGATTTGTTACTCTTCAGTTTATCAAATAGTTGTAATATATCTTCCCGGTGTATCAATATTTCATTCAGTTCTTCCACAGCATCTCCTTTAAATACCATTTCAGTCATGGGTAACATTCCTACTCTTCCTCAGTAAAGACCAAGCAAAGAATTAATTCAATCTCTCCACTATGGCCTTGTCCCCTCTTAGTGCCCCTTTTACCCCTTTATCATCTAATGGTCAAATTGACTCTCTCACAGGTTTTTTTGCTAAGAATGTACTTGAAAAAGTCTTTATTATGTGTTTTTGCTTCCACAGCAAGCTTCTTCTCAAATTCTCTCTTTGCCTGCATTATCAATGCTTTGCATCTAACTTGCCAGTGCTTGTGTTGTTTCCAGTTTTCGTCATTTGGCTCTTTTTTCCATTTCCGTTTCCTTCTCTATGTTCCTTCAAGATCGTTATGCTCACAAGCTCATAACAAACTCTCATCTTTGCTAACAATATTGTCTGTCATGAATACACCAGAAAATCAGCTTTCTTTTTTTCTGGCACTTTTGAACTCAGGAATTCTATTTCCCATTATAGCAGACTAGAATTCTCTTCAAAATCTTTTAAGCAGCTGGCATTCAATAGCAACTAGTCAGGGGCTGAGGGGCCACAGGTGACACCTTTCAATGATATTTTAATATTTTTGTCTTTCTCTTTCCTTTTTTAATGGCTTTTCTCTTTTCTTTCTTAGCAATAGTTTTTAATTTAATTATGTTGAAAACCATACTGACTCCACGGCTAAAATAGTATATAAAGTCATAAATAAACCATAAACTTCACTACCCAGTTGTTGCTTTCCTTTCCTACCATGTCAGATTCATACATATCCTGGCAACATGCATCTCACTGATGAGCCCGTGATCCTTTATTGGGTGTTGTACACCTCTTGACTCACGTGACTGCATGTCTGGGTAGGGGCAGTACACCTACAGCCTTCACAACATCTGTTACCTTTGTGTCAGGGGAGCCATTACTTACCATGCCCATTGGTGCACTTTACTGATTGCCATCCCTATCCCTCTACACATGTTCCTGGGTCTTGACAGTGCAATCTGAACACTGCTCTTGTGTACCACCTTATCATGCCCTCACCATCTGGCACTTATAGGTATCCTGATCTGACTCAGTCCCCTGAACTGCCTCTCTGTCCATTTGGTCCATCCTGTGGGTTGCAGGTCCTTGCTTCGGTCCCCCTCCTGCTGCCCTCCATATGTTTGCAGATAATATGTCCTGCTGTACACACCTTGGACTCTTTGTATAACAAGTAGCAGCAGCTTTGCAGGGATCTCTGCTGCATGCCCTGACTGCTGAGGCAGTGTTGCTGGTACTCCAGAGAGGCAATCCATGTTGTGGATGCATAGTGTTGGCATGCATGCTTTGCTCTTGTGCGTTGCAGATGGTGATTTGAGGTTCCATCCCTACATGTCACATCTATGCCACATTTCATTTTTCATATCATTTATTTAAGATTTGATATACCACTTAATGTGAGTGCAGCAAAGCGGTTTACAATAGAATACAATAAAAACTGAAGCAGAAAATAAAAAGAATGCTAGTATGTATAGGACAGATGGGAAAACGAGACATGACAAGGCAGGGCTGGAGGAGGGTAGTGAGAGAGGAGGAGGGAGGCAGGTAGGAAACAAGGAAGTCAACTGACGGAGTCTAGTGGGAGGTCAAAAACTGTGCAGAAAAGGTGGTAGAACTTAATTTGTTGCTGATGTAGCTGCTGTTAGAAGCACTGCAGCAATCAGGGCTGTATCCTCTGCATGGCCCTGAACCTGACCTTTGGTGGCTCTAGGTCCTTAGGATGTGGAAGCAGCTGTTGCAGATAAGTAGCATTATCATATTTAGCCATACAATCCTTTCAGCAGTTTTTCCCCTGTCATTCATCTATCTCTCTCTTACTGTTGTCTTTGAGTCAGGGGTTGGCCCTATCCAGTTACAGAAGCTATACGAGTATCATGTGGTCATTTGGTGTGTTCTTGTCCCTGGTGCTAGTCACATCTTCCACCCCTCCCTTTAGACATCCTGATTCCCAGTGCAATGCATGGACATTGCTGAAAATGCATATCACAAATGACAGCTATCTGGCCACAGGATGGCTGCTTTCTTTTGGTCCTGCCTCTGTGTGCCAGCACTGCTTGCATCCATGTGAAAATTGTGCACTGCATGTGCCCTGACGTGGAGGTTGGGTCCTTGTAGGGCCTCATACATGCCCATGTTCCCTCACCCACACATCCCAGTGCTCTGCTGCTTTTTTATTTTCTCCTCTAACCTTCAGGTTCAAAGAGGAAGGCAAGCTTTTTGAAGTCACTGCACTCCTGAAGAATTAGATCTCTTGCATCCCACCCCAGTTCCCACCCACCTCATGTGAGTAGTCTTGCTATATACGGCAACTCACGAATGAGCTTGTTGACAAAGATAACAGATTTTGTTATTGGTTAGAAGGAAAAATCAAAGAAGTAAATAGTTACAGATTTGGAAATCTGCTAAAAGTAAACAATTTGATATATTTGAAGGAGCTTTGATTAGCTAATTTTACAAAAGGAACACATTACACTATACACCTCAAAGACATTTATCAGAGTTTGGTAGCGTAAAGTGATAAGAAACTGCTCCATACCCAAATAACTGTTTAGCAAAGAAGCAGGATTACACAAAGAGACATAGAAAATAGCTATTAGATCTCACATAAAAGAGACAAGGTGCTTTTTGACTTAAAGGACAGCTAAGGAAAGTTAAGGAATTTGATGGGTCTTTCTCAATTCCTTTAACAGGTACCAAAGCTACAACAACTGAGCTATGGATGTGAAAAATCATGTTGCCAAAGCTGTTGCACCTGTTATAGCTTCCTTCTTTATCCAGATGGATAGTTTGATCCCAGTCAAGGGACTGCTTCCATGTGCAAGATGCCTGCAAGTTGAATCTCTCATTAAACAAGTGGAGGAAATGAGAGAAGAGGTGGTGAGGATGAGATGCATCAATAACAGCGAGAAGCACATTCATGAGATACTTCTTGAGGCATTCAAGCTTTCCACAGAGGTGAAGTTGGTATATTACAGAGAGATGAGAACCAGATACGGGTCACCAGAACCAGCAGAATTGGCATTCCATCTCCAACTCCACCATTCCTCAAACTGAAGAACCATTATGCAGCCCTAGAATTTCAGGAGGTGAAATCATCCCAGGAACAGGAAGACCCAAAGCTCAAACATCCTGAAGTTACAGAATCAGTGACCACAAGGAAGCGAAGGGTAATTGTAGTTGGTGACTCTCTTCTGAGGGGTACTGAGGCATTCATCTGCTGATCAGACTTGATGTCCTGGGAGGTGTCTGCCAGCTGCCAAAACCCAAAATGTTACAGAGAGTTGGCTGAGGCTCATAAAGCTTGCTGACTGCTCATCCATGTGGGCACAAATGATACTCAATAAAACCACTTGTGTGAAGATTTATCTGGTATGGCTGTGGTTTTGTTCCTCTGCTCTATGTTTGTTTGTTATCCTTTTGAGTGCATCAAGAGTGACTTCATGGCTCTGGGAAAGATAGGTATGCAGGTGTTGTTCTCCTTAATTCTCCCTGTTGAGGATTAAGAGAAACTCGCATCCTAGAGATGAACACATGATTGTATGGATGGTGTGATCAAGAACGTTTTGGTTTCCTGGACCATGGAACAATTTTCCAAGGGCTGTTGAGAAGAGATGGTATCCACCTATCCAAAAAGGATCGAAGTATATTCTGCAGCAGACTTGCTAAGCTACTAAAAAGAAATTTAAACTAGATTTGTTGGGTACCAGTGAAGAAAGCCCCCAGGTAAGTGAAAGACTTCAGGTAAGTAAAACATTAAATCTTGGTGATTGGTGGCAATATTTCTGGCCTCATTGATAGTCATTCTCTGGTTGCATAGGTCTTCCTCGATGTGTTTGAGCCATATTTTCTTCGGTGCTGCTCGTTGAACCCTCCAGTGGACAGGTTGATCTTGTCAAAGGAGTTTGTTTGGCAGCCAACTGGTGTTCATTCTGCAAATATGGCCAAACCATCACAGTCTGCATTTTCGGATTTGTTCTTCGACTGAAGGTTAATGGTTGCACCTTGTCCAAATTGTCTCATTTCAGTGGCGATGAGAGACACCCAAAATCTGTCTCAGGCATCACATTCTAAAGACTTCGAGCTTGTTCATGCCAGGTTGAGCAGAGTCCATGTTTCCCGATCCCTGCTGTGGTGTTATCTAGAAGTAAGGCGATCCTGGATTCTTTACAGAGAGAACTATTCCATCAACTGGTAACAGAACCCAGATATGAGGGGCCATACTAGAGCTGGTGCTTACAGATGGCGCAATTGTTTCTGATGTTATAGTGGATGATCATCTCACATCCAGTGATCATTGGATGATGTGGTTCAGTATTAGGGCTGATGCAGTCCATTTAACAGTGAGGGTCCTAGACTTTAGGAAAGCTTACTTTGCCAAGATGGGACAATACCCCAAGGAGTTATTAGTGGGATGGGAACAGCTGGGGGATATAAAAAAGCAGTGGGCAAAACTGAAAGGGAATATTTTAAGGGCAACAAATCTTTTTATTAGGAAAATAAATGAATATAAAAGGAAAAGGAGGTCACTATTTTTTTCGAAAGAAGTACTGTATATGAAAAGATGAAGAAAGAGAAGGTGACCTTCATAAAATACAAGAAATCACAGAAAGAGGAAGACAAGCATCAATATTTGGAAAAGCTAAGAGAAGCTAGGAAATTAGTCAAGATACAAATGGAAGAAAACTAAACAATGCAGTAAAATGAGGGTGCAAAACATTTTTCAGATATGTTAGTGAGAGGAGGAGGTGCAAAAGTGGCATTGTCAGGACGGAATATGTAGAAGCTGATGAGGATAAAGTGAAATTGTTTAACAACTTTTTCTGTTGAGTATTCACAGATGAGAGGCTAGGAGAAGGATCTTAGAAAACCACCAACAAATAGGAACAGAAGTGAGATACATCTTGATCAATTTTCAGAAGACAGTGTTCGCAACAAGCTATAGTAGCTCAACTGAAAGTAGACAAAGTGATGGGGACAGATGGGATTCATCTGCTCTCTGTGGTGATTCCACACATGTGCTGAGCTTTATTTTCTGTCTCGCGCTCATACAGATCTCATGGCCTGAAACATGTGTACATTTGGAGATGGGGAAGTGCAAATTTTATAAGATCCAAGCATGTTCACATTGTCTTTTTTGGAATCACCATTGCTTCCTTATCGTCACTCCAGTCCAGTCCCTTTACTTCTGGGTTGCGCAACCCTTCCAGCAGCTTGGAGGCTGAGCCCAACCTTTTTGGGGATGGAGCGGTATAAATACCACTGGGACCACCCCCCATCTCCAGTATTCTCAGCCTCCAAGCAGCTGGAGGGTTCCGTAAGCCTAGGGCTTACTGGAGTCCTGCCTTCTCCTATTTTAGCATTTATTTAATTTATTTAATTTTTCTAGTTATTTGCCCTCTTTATTTTAGTTAAGGAAGTTAGTTACCTTGTGTTTTCTTTATTTCTTGCCTGCTCCTTTAAATTTCCTGCAATCGCTCTCCTCTCCTCCCTTCCCCCCCCCTTCTGGCCGGGCCGGGCCGGAGACCGGATCGGATGCCTGAGCTGCCGACTGCAGGGGGTTAGAAGCTCTCCTTACCTGCCGGAGTTCACTGCACCATCTCAACAGGAGCTGCCCTGCCTCGCGCCGAAGCCCCTAGGGCGGCTGAGCGCTGGAGGCAGCGACGCCAGTGGGACCGATACGCCCCCCCCCTCCCGGAGCAGCGGGGTGCGGTGGCGATTCCCGAAGCCGCGAAATCAAGCTGGTAGGCTTCCAGAGGACTGCGGGGCATTCCTAGCTGAGGGCGGCGCGGAGCACATCCCTCGCGTCGCGGCGGTAGCGGCTTAAGCTCAGGGTAGCGAGCCGAAGCGCGATCCTCCGTTCCGGGCTCCACGTGGTCGCGGCCTACCACGTGTAGAGCCAACGGAGAGGAATCGCTGAGCTGGGCTTCATTTCAGAGCATATTCAGCGCTTCAAACAGCAAGTATTAGCCTTGGCGGCCAGTTTATTTTGGTTATTCCCATCTAATGTCATTTCATTGCAATTAATTTAAGGTAATTTGTTGTGAGTTTATTTCAACGGCAAGGGCATCTTGTTTCCCGGTGCTGCTGTCCTTAGTTTGAGAAGGGACAGCTCTGGTTTAACTGTCTGTGTAGCCCTAAGCAAATTTACACAGTTAATCGGGGTCTTTGTTTTGCCTTTTGTTTGTTTTTGTTTGCTTTGGGTTGGGGCTTTAGGTAATCTTTGCTTAGGCACTTATCCACCTTCCTTTGAGCCCCTTGAAGAGCATGGCTACCAAGGCAAAGTGCCCCTCCTGTGGCACACGGAGAGGGACCTCCTCGGAGACAGGAATCTGCAGGGCTTGTGCTGCAGTTTCTACCTCTGTGGAACAAGAAATCAACTTGTCCTTGACCCAAGTTCCTCAGGGTCCGGGGGATGCCCTGGAGGATGAGGTTGGGTCTCAGTTACCTCCGGCTACTAGCTCAGAGGCTCTCGCACCCCCTCTGCTTCGTTCCACGGCGGATGGGGGGGCCAGAGACCTCTTCTCCCCTGATTTCATTCTCCTGCTCCACCAAGCCTACTGCATGCGCAAGCAGGGGCTTGGGCCAGGAGATACAGGTCCACCAGCAGAAGCCAGGTTAACCAGACCTATGAGAGCAAGCAGTCAGGTTTCAGGGATCCCCGCCAAGAGCACCAGGCTAATGAGTGAAGAGATCCCTCCACCCCTCTCCCAGGGCACTCCAGAGGAGGAAGGCTCTGAAAGGGACTTAGAGGAGGAAGAGGAGGAGCTGGAAGAAGGGGAGATCCCGGAGGAGGATCATGCTCGCATTGTCAGAGTTTTTCGCCGGGAAGAGCTCCCTTCTCTAATCAATGAGTCCCTGAAAGCCCTCAATGTAGCCTCAGACTCCCCAGCAGAGGACGAGGTATTAGAGGACCCCTTAATTCAGGCCATCAGAAAGCCCCAGAAAGTTTTCCCTGTCCACAGGGTAGTACGTCAGATGATACAGGAGGAGTGGGATCAACCAGAATCAGGGTTGAGAGGGGTACGAACCATGTCTCGACTCTACCCTCTCCCAGAGACAGACAAAGAACTGCTGAAGTCCCCCAGGGTGGATGCAGCGGTCTCAGCGGTCACCAAGAAGACTACTATCCCAGTTGAGGGCGCCACGGCCTTGAGAGATGCTCAAGATAGGAAGTTGGACACACTCCTGAAACAAGCCTTTGACATAAGCGCTCTCGCCTTGCAGGCCTCCGTCTCAGGGGCTTGGGTGGCTCGGGCCTGTTTAAGGTGGGCGCAAAAGATCCAGACAACCGAAGCATCAGCGGCCGAAACACAGTCCAACTCGGCTAGGCTGGAATCCGGAGCAGCCTATTTGGCGGATAGTCAGTATGACCTCATCAGAAGCCTAGCCAAGAACATGGCCTCAGTGGTGGCGGCTAGGCGGTATCTGTGGCTGCGGAATTGGGCGGCGGATGCCTCCTCTAAGGCGCGCCTGAGTCGACTTCCCTTTAAGGGGAAACTTATTTGGCGAGGATTTGGAGAAATTAGTAAAGGACCTGGGGGAGTCAAAGGGAGGCAGGCTTCCGGAAGACAGGCAAAAACAGGGGCATTCTCTGCCCCCATTGCGTACCCAGACTAGGGACCTCCGGAGGTTTCGTTCAGCCAGGTCAACCCCCTTTCCCAAGGGCCGTTTTTCCCCAAAGGGACAAGGTTTCAGAGGGTTCCGGGGAGCTGGCCGAGGTTTTGGATCCTCCTCCTCCTCCTTCTCGGGTCCCAGAAAACAACAATGAGATGACGGGGGTCCAGGAGGGAAGGCACCTGATAGGCGGTCGCTTGAGGCTCTTTCTTCCCGCCTGGTCCCGAGTCACGTCCGATCAATGGGTTCTAGAGGTGATCAGAGAAGGCTATGCCCTCGAATTTGCAGAACAAATACCTCCGGCCTTTGTCCGATCTCCCTGCGGCTCCTCCTCAAAGAGGGCGGCGGTAGAGGCAACTCTCGCGTGCCTACTAGCGCTCGGGGCCGTGATCCCGGTCCCACCAAACCAGCGCGACTCGGGTCGGTACTCGATTTACTTCGTGGTACCAAAGAAAGAAGACTCCTTTCGACTGATCCTGGACCTAAAACAGGTCAATCGCTGCCTCAGGGTGCCACACTTCCGGATGGAGACTCTACGTTCTGTCATAGCAGCCGTGAGGGGAGGGGAGTTCCTAACATCCCTCGATTTGACAGAAGCCTACCTGCACATCCCGGTCAGGAAGACCCACCAACAGTTCCTGAGATTCGCGGTACCAGAAGGCCACTTTCAATTCCAGGCTCTGCCCTTCGGCCTAGCTACGGCCCCCAGGACATTCACCAAGATAATGGTGGTAGTGGCGGCCTTCCTTCGAAAGGAGGCAATATTAGTTCACCCTTACTTAGACGATTGGCTGATCCGAGCAAAGTCCGAAGAGGAAAGTCGCTCGACAACGGCCAGAGTGATCCAGGTTTTAGAGGACTTTGGGTGGGTCATCAATCGAGCAAAGAGCAGGCTGATTCCCTCCCAGGAACTCGAGTATCTCGGGGCAAGATTCGACACCAACAGCGGCAGGGTGTTCTTGTCACGAACAAGATCGAGGGAGCTAAGACTTCTAGTCTCACAGTTTCTAGCCAGACGAAGCCCCTCGGCGTGGCATTATTTCCAGCTCCTGGGAACCATGGCGGCGGCAATAGAGGTAGTACCATGGGCCAGGGCCCACATGCGGCCATTGCAGCGTTCACTGTTACGTCGATGGTCTCCCCAACATCATCCTCTCTCTCTGCAGTTACCTTGCGCTCCGCGGACCAAACAGGCACTCCATTGGTGGAGGTGCCCGAGGAACCTAGACCGCGGGATGCCTCTCGAACCCCCACAGTGGTTACTATTGACGACGGATGCCAGCCTGTCAGGCTGGGGAGCACACTGCGGGGACCAGTACGTCCAGGGTCGCTGGACACCGTTGGAAGCGCAATGGCCCATCAACAGACTGGAATTGCGGGCCGTCACCCTAGCGCTCAAAGCTATCGAGACCTTAGTACAGGGAAGGGCAATTCGAGTGCTCTCAGACAATGTCACCACGGTGGCCTACATCAATCACCAGGGGGGCACCAGCAGCCCCGCCCTCGAGAAGGAGGCGGCCGCCCTCTTCCAGTGGGCGGAAGTCCATCTGCAGGCGCTATCTGCTCAGCACGTGGCGGGCACGGACAATGTCACAGCCGATTTCCTCAGCAGGTGCAGAATAGACCACGGGGAGTGGGAACTGGATCAGGAAACCTTCAATCAAATAGTAGCTCGATGGGGACTACCAGTCATGGACCTCATAGCATGGTTCTCATCAGCCAAGGTGGACAGATTCTACAGTCGACGGAGGGAAAGAATGTCCGAGGGCCTAGACGCCCTATCTCAAAAGTGGCTTTCGGAGGGTCTTCTCTATGTATTCCCTCCTTGGGCTCTGATCGGAAAGGTCCTCCAGTGGGTGGAGTCCCACCGAGGCTGGGTAATCCTCATAGCCCCGGACTGGCCTCGCCGACCCTGGTATGAGGATCTGGTGAGGATGATCGCCGACCATCCTTGGCGGCTCCCTTGCAAAAGGGATCTGCTAAGACAAGGTCCGGTACGGATGCCTCACGTGGATCGGTTCTCGCTTACGGCTTGGCTGTTGAAAGGGCACGGCTCCTGAAACGGGGTTACTCAGGAGCAGTAGTCTCGACGCTGTTACAGTCCAAGAAGCGCTCGACCTGCCTATCTTACGTAAGAGTTTGGCGCATCTTCGAGGCATGGTGTGCAGAGCGCCAAAAGAGACCACTTTCGGCCTCAGTCCCGGAGGTCCTGGAATTCCTGCAGGCAGGGTTTGACAAGGGGCTGGCTCACAGCTCCTTAAGGGTTCAGCTCGCTGCCATCGCTTGCTACAGAGGCAAGGTCCGTGGGAAGACCCTAGGGGCCCACGTGGACGTCTCGAGGTTCTTAAGGGCAGTCAGACGGCTACGCCC
Source organism: Ichthyophis bannanicus (assembly GCA_033557465.1). Lineage (NCBI taxonomy): Eukaryota > Metazoa > Chordata > Amphibia > Gymnophiona > Ichthyophiidae > Ichthyophis > Ichthyophis bannanicus. The sequence continues at coordinate 1,251,805,358 of CM066031.1, read as the reverse complement.
TCAGCGGAGGCCGATCATCCCCCCTTGGGATCTTAACCTAGTACTAAATGCCTTGGTCGGGAATCCCTTTGAGCCATTGAAGGAGGCCTCCTTAAAGGATTTGACCCTAAAGACGGTTTTCCTGATCGCCATCTGTTCAGCCAGGAGGATCTCGGAACTACAGGCGCTGTCCTCCCAGCCCCCCTTTCTGTCCTTCCTCAAGGACAAAGTTGTTCTGCGCACGGTTCCCTCCTTCTTGCCCAAAGTTATCTCTCCCTTTCATGTGAACCAGACAGTTACCCTCCCGGTCTTCGCAGCGGAGGGCCTGGGAGTCGGGGATAGCAAACTTCGACTCCTAGACATCAGGAGGGTCCTGAAGCAATATCTCTCTCGCACAGCGCCCTTCCGAAAGTCCGAATGACTATTCATTCAGTTTGGGGGTCCACACAAAGGGGAGGCGGCGGCCAAGGCCTCCATCTCGAGGTGGATCAGGGAGACAATTGCTTCTGCCTATATTCTGAAAGGGAAGCAGGTTCCCGTGGGCCTGCGGGCGCATTCCACTAGGGCTCAGGCTACCTCTTGGGCGGAGTTCAGCCTAGTTCTGCCAATGGATATATGTAGGGCAGCGACTTGGTCCTCGCTCCATACCTTCACCAAGCACTATAGGTTGGACGTTCAGAGTGTTGCAGACGCTCGTTTTGGCCTAGCGGTTCTTCGTTCCGGTATGCCGGATCCCACCCAGGGTTGAACTGCTCTGGTACATCCCAGAAGTAAAGGGACTGGACTGGAGTGACGATAAGGAAATAGTAATTAGATCTTACCTGCTAATTAGTGTTCCTGAAGGAACGACAGTCCAGTCCCTGATCCCTCCCGGTTCCGGCTAAAGTTAAGATTTATGGTTTATAGAGAAACATCGGAACGAACGCAGGCCAGCTTCGGTAAGCTCGGGCAGCCCTCTCTCCGCCCGTGGCCATTCCTCATATCCCTTCCTATACCATTCAAAAAAAAAAAAAAATGATACATATAATAATTTTGCCATAGGTTGGTGGTTAATTTTACTTGAGATGTGTTATTATGTAAGGTGTTCACGAAAGTTGTGTTATATCTGCTTTTTCATTCGAATACTGGAGATGGGGGGTGGTCCCAGTGGTATTTATACCGCTCCATCCCCAAAAAGGTTGGGCTCAGCCTCCAAGCTGCTGGAAGGGTTGCGCAACCCAGAAGTAAAGGGACTGGACTGTCGTTCCTTCAGGAACACTAATTAGCAGGTAAGATCTAATTACTATTTTCCACATTATCTGACTTGTACATCCCTGCTGCTGCCTTGATAATCTTTCTAAAATTTATCTTCACACACACACACACGTATTTTATGATGTATTTTGCCCATGCTCTGTCAAAACTCCACTCCCAAACATACCTACACTAGAGTCACATTCAACTATACATGTCTTGTCATCGTGCACACTTGTATATATGGGACCATTTTTTAAGAGGCATTTTATGCTCCTAGGCTGGCATATACACATGAACAACCTTTATAAAATTACCCCCCACCCTCCCATATGGCCAAAATTATGCATTTTCCATTGGGGAAAGGGTTGAAAGTTATACAGAGAGACAAAATTCAGTGACTATGCATTCAAGTCTGAGTGCAGAAATATTAGGAATAGTTTTGAACAGTTAAGTTGTTCATTTAAAGTTATGCTGGCATTTTAAGTGTTCAGGCTTAAACAGGTAGCCTAGTTGAAAATCTAAATAAAGTTATGAAGATAAAATATCCACGTAACTTGATGTGTGGTCCAACCTGCTGAATGCTGATCTTTGAATATTAAGAGAAGGCCTGATATTTAGTGCCGGCAGCTAGTGCTGCTAATGCAGTCAGCCACCAGTGCTGAATATTAAACTCGTATATTCAATCTGGGGTCATATCCGAACATGGTATTGAATATCTAGTGTAGTCCCATAGGTTGATATAACTGGGCGCTATTGAACCGCTGCCTGGTTAGTGCTATCCAGAAAATGTTAGGCCAGGGTTACCTGTGCCTGACTTTCGCCACATATCACTAAATGGGCAGCAGCTCAATATCACCGCTGCCTGGTTACCAATTGACGCCAACTCCGCTCCACCCAGGAATGCCCTCAACATGCCCCAATGCTAAGCGGTTAGCATCGGGGCATATAGGGCTGGCAGTCGCAAATATTCAGCAGCAGTAAACGTGTTAGTGCCACTGAATATCTCGTTCACCACGATCAATGCAGTTAGCAGCTCTACTAACTGCATTAATCACTTGGAATATTGGGTCCAGAGCTTTTAAAAAATAAGTGGTCATTTTTTGTATAGTGGTGAAAGAAGCAAAATAAAAATTTTTCACCTGCATTATTGATCAGATCCAGAAGAGGTCAAAAGAGTTATTCTCCCCAGCAGGCCTGGTCCAACCACTAGGCTAACTAGGCGGTTGCCTAGGGCAGCAACCTCTGGAGTTCAGCAAAAATAGACCATTCAAAGCTAAATAATAGATTTTCACAGCCAGAGGTAAAGCTTGAGATTCGCCTACGGCTCCAACACTTTGGACTAACTCTAGGGCCGGCCCTGCTCCCCAGACATAGTTCAATGTGCTAGAAAGCTCAGTAGCACAATGTAATGGCTTTGTGAAGTATTTCCAAGAAAAGGTCACCTTACTTTGTAAGGATTTCAACTTAGGCTGCAAGATGCAGTGCTAATAAGGTCAACACGTAATCAAACTCTGGAATTCGTTACCAGAGGATGTAGTAAAAGCTGTTAGTATAACTGGGATTAAAGAAGGTTTGGACAAGTTCCTGGAGGAAAAGTCAATAAACCACTATTAAAGAGGACCCAAGAAATCCAGTGCTTACCCCGGGATGAGCATTGTGGAACCTGTGTGTCCTTTTGGGAACCTGCCAGGTACTTGTGACTTGGATTGGCAAATGTTGGAAAGAGAATACGGGCTTAATGGAGCTTGGTCTGACTCAGTATGACATTTCTTATGTTTTTATGTTCTTATGTAAGTAAATGTAGGGTTGGATACAATGGAACCTTAGACAGATGAGTACATGTATAGGTGGGAATGCTTCACATGAGTAACTGAGTAAATACTCAGCAAAGTAATTTTGCAGCTTAATCACACATGTTGTGAGGCAGACCCTTGCTCCTTGTTCCTAGAAAAAGGGGCAAAAATGGTAGGAGATAGGCAGGAAACAGATAAATAAGATGAATAAATGAAATTATTTGGTTGAATCCAAAGTATAGTGAATGTTTTACTAGGAGAGAGGCAGGGCCGGGCCATCCACTAGATGAACTAGGCAGTCACCTAGGGCAGCAGACCCTGGTGGGCAGCATGTCCATCCTTCCTTTGAAGTGGTGGCAGTTCAACCATCACTTCAGCACCGTAGCAGGCATTAAAACATGTGCACACGTGTGTGCAGTCATGGCCTCCTACTTCTGTCCCCTCCAATAGAAAGTTATGTCAGAAGGGGTAGGAATGGCTGGCTGTGAGCCCGCGTGGGTGCTTTAAAGCCCGCTGCGGTGCTTAAACAGCAGCTGAACTGGCGCCACTTCAGAGAAAGGATTGGCATGCCTTCCCCTCCCCTCTGGTAGATAGATGGATTTTGGGGGGTGTAGGCAGAAGCATGGTGGTGTCTCAGGCTGAGGGGGAGCTGCATGGAGGACAAGTTTGAGACCCTTTTTGAAGAAATTGAACTTAGATCCATACAATATAGATAATTATCAAATAAAAAGTTTCCGTGACCATCTTTGATACCCTTCACGGCCTCTCAGCAAACATTCTTCAGCACCTCACTCTCGAACTGCCCAATAACAGATCCAGGAGAAAGGTCATTCACAACCTAGATAAGATTCTCAAGAGCAGAGATGTCTCTCTCCATACAAAGATTTGACTTGTTCAAGCCATGGTATTTTCAATTCTTAATAAAAAATAGAGAAATGTATGACCTAAGTCAAAAACTGACGTATATGGATCTATGAATGTCGGAAAAATAGCCTTGAGACAGTAATACTATCTCTTGAAGCTAATGTTCCATTTTACTCAAATTGTTGAGCCCATATGAGAGCTTACGATAAATAAGGTTTAACACCACTTGAAAGTGTCACCAATAAACAATATAATGTCATAAAACCACTTTAAAGTTTTGAGACTGAGGGTCAATGCAATCCACTGTTAACAGGGTACTTATCTGAAGTCTCTCCGCCATATAGCCATAGTCCCGTTTCATCAAGGTATGCAGGTATGACAAGACTTTGACTTTCATACTTTGGACACATCATGCGAAGAGAGAGATCATTAGAGAAAGACATCATGCTTGGCAAGATAGAAGGTCAACGCAAAAGAGGAAGGCCAGCAATGAGATGGATCGCTACAATAACAGCAGCTACGGGTACCAGTCTGTCAACAATGAGCTGCCTGACTGAAGACCGAACACAATTTAGGATAGCTATCCAGAGGGTCGCCATGAGTCGACTCCGACTCGACGGCACTTAACAACAACCAGCAGTCTCAACTGCATTGTCTTGATCCAAACTAACTACCTCCAGCACAGCCTTCACATTCTATGCACCCACTATCTGGAATTCCCTCATACCAGAAATACGCTCTTGAACTGATGTTGGAGAATTTTGCCATAAACTAAAGACTCACCTCTCTCTGGAACATTTTTTTTTTTATAATATTTTATTTTACATTTTCTTGAATAACAATACATGTGATTAAGGAAACATTATCACAATAAACATATCCAATAATATCCAAGGAAAAAATAGCACGTCAAAACCCACATCAAGAGAAAGCAATTCCAAAATTAAACTCATTACAATAAAGCAGGAAAACAGGAGCGAAAGCTCCATAATGGGGAGCACATTATCATACCACCTAACCCTCAGCAACTTCCTTTTCAGTCAAAAATGACTGCAATTGAGTAACTTCAGTATAGACAAAGGTTTGCCCCTGAAAAATAAGTATATATCGACAAGGAAATTTTAGGAAAAATGAAGCCCCCAATGCCACAACTCGATCTTTCAATGCCAGAAAATGCTTATGCCTAATCTGGGTAACCCTGCCTACATCCGGAAAAACTTGAATTTTTTGGCCACAAAATAAGATTTCCCGGTGCTTAAAATAAGCCCGCAAAACAGTTGACTTAGTGGACTCAGAACCAAAGTCACCACAAGGGTACTACATTTGGAAATGACATCCGCAGAGTTTTCAAGAAAAGCAGTAAGATCCTGTCCAACCGTGAAATCAGATATAGCAGCCAAATCCTCATCCTTTTCAGGAGAGGAAAATCTAGGAGAAAGGTAATACATATGGATAGTCTCTATATTCCCATCTAATTTTAACACTTCAGTAAAATACTTCTTTAGCAGTATATCAGAAGATAACAAGTATGTAACAGGAAAATTCAAAAAACGTAAGTTCTTTGCCCGAGACTGGTTCTCAAGTAACTCCAGCCGATAGTAAAAAGCTAAGGAATCACGCATTAAAGCTATATCATTATCAGAACATGACTGGAGCTGAGAAACAGTATGGGCCAGAACCTTAGAAAAGGAGCTTATTTCTTTATCCATAAATTGCATTTTACCTACAACATCGTGAGTAAACTGACACAGGGAAGATGCAGTAGAGGATAATCGCATATCATTATTATGAATAGCAGACCAAATATCCATAAGAGTTACTTCCCCAACTGGAGGATTAGAGGCCAAGACATCGGGTATACCCGGAGAGACAGGTTTAGGGATTGGAGGGCAAACCTCAGGAGACAACTCCAACAGGGTCGAAGAAAAAGGAGGCTGAGGAAACAATGGTGGTGACCGAGAATGATGGGGCCCACCACCTTACCTCCTTGCTCCTTGGCTCCAGATTTCATAGTCAACTTTGCTGTCCGCTTACTCATGAAAACAAACACAGACCTCTCAGCTCCTCAGTTGCGTCGAAGGGGCGTGATCTGCCCCTTGTGACATGCCCCTTAGGACACACCACGCAGGCCGCGACACGCAGCCGCATATGGGAGCTGCCGTGTTATGTAGAGGCAGAGGGAGGGGTCCTCCACACCGGAGCCGTCCTCCGTGTGCCTGCCCAATCTCAGCAGGACCTCCGGACACCAGATTGCACTGCTCCCACAGCTTCCAAGAACAGCCACGTCTGCTCCCCTGATCAAAATGCTCTCCCTCCCTGGAACATTTTGAACCTGTCACCTAGTCTCATACGCTAGCTCCACTATGTTTTTCTCACTCCATGTATAATAATCTCCCCCACTCCCTGTGCAATGCAATGTTACGTTTCATGAGTTTTTCTCTTGTTAACATAGTTTAATCTGTTATCAAATATGTTCTATGTAAAGTTTAACCTGTTATCAACTACGATCCATGTAAAGTTCTTCATGTTCTTGTTCCCCGTATACTGCTGTGACTGGCAGATACAGTGGTATTGAAATGTTGCTAAATAAACAAATAAATAAATACATAAATAAATATTAATTATTATTATTAAGCATTTATAAAGTGCTACCAAGCGTACGCCATGCTGTACAGACACAAAAGAAGGCAGTCCCTGCTCAAAGAGCTTACAATCTAGAAGACACACATACAGGACAAAATAATACAATAGGAATATGGACAATAAGGGCAATGAGAGTTGAAACACAAGGGAGGGGATTAAGAATCAAAGGCGGTCTCAAAGAGGTGAGTCTTGAGCTTAGACTTGAAGAGGGCAAAGAAAGAGATTTGACGCAGGGACAGTGGCAGGTTGTTCCAGGGAAATGGAGCAGCAAGGTTCAAAGAATGAAGCCTGGAGTTAGCGGAAGAAGAGAACGGCACAGAGAGAAGGAAGGTAGAAGAGGAATAGAGATCACGGGGAAGGGTATAGCGAGGAGTAGCAGAGTGAATGCATTTAGGTGTCAAGATAAGTAGTTTGTACTGAATGTGGTAACAAATGGGGAGCTAGTGAAGGGACTTTAGAAGAGGAGTAATATGACAGTAATGTGGCTGGCAAAGAATTAAATGCACAGTGGAGTTTTGAATGGATTGTAGAGAGAAAAGATGAGATTGAGGGAGATCAGCAAGGAAGAGGTTACAATAGTCAAGCCGGGAGATAATAATGAAGTGAATAAGAGTCTTAGAAGTTCTCAATTTTCTCTATTTAGGAATGTTGGTAGAGAAGGGTTTTGCTGCTTAATTGATTAATTATATGGAAAATGAGAATTTATTTGATGTTTCAATTAGGATTTAGAAATTTTATGGAATAGAGGCAATAATGTCGGCTTTAATAGATGGTAACAAGGTATTGATTCTGCTGAGTCTCTTGCTGCCTTCAATATAGTTAACCATGAGACACTGGTGGCTCTTATAAAGACAGTTGTGGTTGGAGGGATGGTGCTATACTAGTTCAGTTCCATTTCTAAGCTCTAGATTGATACTTGGGCTTTATAATACTAGTTCTTGGGAACTCAGTTGTGGAGTTTCCCAGGGTTATATATTGTTTCCCGACCTATTTAATATTTATATTCAGCCACTATGCAGGATCTTCCAAAAGGCAGGCTTGAAATATCTCAGGTACTCTGCCCAATGAAAATGGTAAGTTCATGTCAGTCAGTGGAAAAGATTATGGATTGAATTTATAGCCACAAGTTGAAACTCAGTGCATTAAAGACTAATCCACTTGTGAATTTTCAAATGATAATAACTGGAGTTGTGCTTTCCCTAAACCAGTAAGTTCTGAGTAAACTCTTAACAATAAGGTCTTGCTAGACTCTGGATTATAGTGGTGGCATAAATCCCAGTACTATCACAGGCAACCTTCCTTCAGGTTAGGATTTTATGACAATTGTGACCATTTCCTCAAGAAAAAGATTTAGGGCCCCCTTTACTAAAGTCCTGCAATTAACACACCAGACAAATGTACGTTAGTTGCAAAGCCTCCATGTTAGCTGTCAGGGACACGACAAGTATGTTCCTGGCAGGTAACGTGATGAGAGAATGCATTATTTGCTTTGGGCTTTACTGAGGAAGATGTAGGGATGTTACCCATGACTGAAATGGTATTTAAAGGTGATGTCACAGAAGAATTGAAAGAAATATCAATACACCAGGAAGATGTATTACAACTATTTCCTAAACTGAAGAGCAGCAAATCACCTGGACTGGATGGTATACATCCAAGGGCATTGAAAGAACTGAAATATGAGATTGCAGATCTACTATTAGTAATCTGAGAGCTATCATTAAAATCATCTGTAATACCTGAAGATTGGAGGATGGTCAATGTAACGCCAATTTTTAAAAAGTGTTCCAGGGGTGATCTGGGACACTACAGACTGGTGGGCCTGATGTCAGTACTCATAACAATGGTAGAAACCATTATAAAGAACAAAATTACTGAACATGTAGATGGTCATAGCTTAATGGGAGACAGCCAACATGGCTTTAGCCAAGGAAGGTCTTGTCTTACTAATCTGTTATGTTTTTTTGAAGGTGTGAATAAACAGGTAGACAAAAGTGAGTCAGTTGATATAGTGCATCTGGATTTTCAGAAAGATTTTGACAAGGTCCTCATGAGAGACTCTTGGAGAAATTAAAAAGTCATGGGATAGGAGGCAGTATACTATTGTGGATCAGGAACTGGTTAAAAGATAGAAAGCAGAGGGTAGGACTAAATGCCCAATTTTCCCAATGGAGAAAGGTGAATAGTGGAGTACCCCAGGGATCATTGCTGGATCCACTGTTTTTTTTAACATATTCATAAATGACCTGGAAATGGGAATAATGAGTGAGGTAATCAAATGTGGAGATGACACAAAATTATTCAAAGCTGTTAAAACCCAAGAGGAGTGTGAAAAATTGCAAGAAGACCTTGATAAATTCAAAGACTGGGCGTTCAAATGGCAGATGAAATTTAATGTGGAAAACTGCAAAGTTATGCACCTAGGAAAGAACAACCCAAACTATAGTTACACAATGCATGGTTCCACAACCCAGGAAAAAGATTTAGGCATCATCATGGATTGCACGTTGAAACCCTCCACTTAGTGTGCAGTGGCGGCCAAGAAAGCAAATAGAATGCTAGGAATCATAAGGAAAGGAATGGAGAATAAAACAAAGGATATTATAATGCCTCTGTATCGTTCCATGGTGTGGCTGCACCTTGCATATTGTGTGTAATTCTGGTCACCGTATCTTAAAAAACAATATAGCATTATTAGAAAAGATACAGAGAAGAGTAACCAAAATGGTAAAGGGGATGGAAGGATACCCCTAGAGGAGAGGCTAAAAAGATTAGGGCTCTTCAACATTCTTTGTATTAAAGCTAATTAATCTGTGGAACCCACTATTTTTTGTTAAATCAGTCAGGGCCTAGTAGCAGCAGTTTAAGTTTAAAACACAGAGGAGACCTTTCTGGTTACATTTGGAACCCAGCAGAGAGCTTGTAGTTTACATTTAATAGTCACTCAGGGCCTAGCATCAGCAAAGTACTTTTAGCTTAAATTTGAACACAGAAGAGAGCTTTCTGGTTAAATTTAGAACCCAGCAGAGAGCTTGTAGTTTAAATTTCATAAGAAGTTAGAGCCTAGCAGCAGCTAAGAGCTATAATTTAAATCAAATCAGAATATAGCTTACCTCAGCAGCACAAGACAGGGTACTGTGTAGCAGCCCTCTTTTAATAAGTGTTATTTCCCTCCCTCCCTCCCCACACCCACCCACCCTGGGATAATCGTAGCTTTCTAGGTACTTACACATCTTAAAAGGCAGGAGGTGCTCTCAGGTGAAGCTCATTACCCAAATCAGTCATACACTAAGGACCTGAGATTAGATAAGCTTCAGGTGAACAAGGTATATTACACGTATTAGGTACAGTGTTATTAGTATAAATATCCATAGCAACCCTTAGTAAGTAAAGAACTTAGATCTAAACACAAACTTAAAACTAAGATGAAGACAGCAGTCCAGCAGCGGGATGGGGGCTTTCTAGTCTTTTGCATTGAGTGTCACATGTATGATTTTCTCCCAGTTGGTGAAAGGTCTTACGTGTGCACTAGGTGCAAGGAGCTCTTTGCTCTCAGGGAACGAGTCCGTTCTCTAGAGGCTAAAGTAGCAGACTTGGAAAGCATAAGACAGACAGAGAGGTACATAGACGAGACCTACAGGGATATAGTCCTGAAGTCCCACCTCCAGTCTGGCAGCATCCCTGTTGCCATGGAGGAGAGAGGTCACGTGACAGGAGAGCATCACCCTGGTGTGGCAGGAAGAGATCCTGTAACTAGGACCTGTCGTCCAGGTGATGTAAAACCCTCTCGCACCGAGGAAGTTTCTCCAGGGCCATGTGCCCATGAGGGAAGGGTTAGGACAGCCGTTATAGTTGGTGATTCGATCATTAGGCATGTAGATAGCTGGGTGGCTGGTGGACGTGAGGATCGCCTGGTAACATGCCTGCCTGGTGCGAAGGTAGCGGACCTCACGTGACACCTAGATAAGGTCTTAGATAGTGCTGGGGAGGAGTCTGCTGTCTTGGTACATGTCGGTACCAATGACATAAGAAAATGTGGTAGGGAGGTTCTGGAGGCTAAATTTAGGCTTTTAGGTAGGAAGTTGAAATCCAGAACTTCCAGGGTAGCATTCTCCGAAATGCTTCCTGTTCCACGCGCAGGAACCAAAAGGCAGGCAGAGCTCCGGAGTCTCAATGTGTGGATGAGACAATGGTGCAGAGATGAGGGTTGTGGATTTGTTAGGAACTGGGGAACATTCTGGGGAAAGGAGGGGCTCTTCCGAAGGGATGGGCTTCACCTTAACCGGGATGGAACCAGGCTGCTGGCATTAACCTTTAAAAAGGGGATAGAGCAGCTTTTAAACTAGATATTAGGGGAAAGCCGACAGTCGCCCAAGAGCGGATGGTTCGGAAGAATGTACCTTTGAAGGATACTACCAAAAGCAGAGAGGTTCCACAAAATAGTAAAGTAGCCCAGATGCCCTCAAGTATGGAGCAGACAGAGCTTAAAGATCCCAAATTACCCATGTCTAACAATAGCCAAATTAATACGAATAAAATACATTCTCTAAAATGCTCGTATGCAAATGCTAGAAGTCTAAAAAATAAGATGGGAAAGTTAGAATATATAGCACTAAATGAAAGGTTAGATATGATTGGAATATCAGAGACATGGTGGAAGGAGGACAACCAGTGGGACACTGTGATACCTGGGTACAAACTATATTGTAATGATAGAGCTGATCAAATTGGTGGAGGGGTTGCTCTCTATGTTAGAGAGGGCATTGAGTCAGAAAGGATTAAAGTTTTGCAGGAAACAAAATCTGCTGTAGAACTATATGGATTGAAATTCCATGTAAAAGGGGGAAGACAATGGCAGTGGGGGTGTACTATCGAGCGCCTGGCCAGAATGACCAAATGGAAGATGAAATGCTCAAAGAAATCAAGGAAGCTAACAAAAGTTACAGCGCAGTAATAATAATGAGTGAGTTCAACTACCCCGGTATCGACTGGGTCAGTGTCACGTCAGGACATGCTAGGGAGATAAAGTTCCTAGATGAAATAAATGACTGCTTCTTGGAGCAGCTTGTTCATGAATCGACCAGAGGGGAAGCCATATTAGACCTAGTCCTTAGTGGAACACCAGATCTAGTGCAAGAGATAAGGGTGTTGGGGCCACTTGGCAATAGTGATCATAGCATGATCACCTTTGATTTAATTAGTGGAGGAGGGATAGTAAGGAAATCCACAGTACTACCTTTTAACTTTTGAAAGGGAGACTATGATAAAATGAGGAAAACAGTTAAGAAAAAACTAAAAGGAGCAATTGCAAAGGTTAAAGACGTACATCAGGCTTGGCTGTTGTTGAAAAATACTATCTTGGAAGCCCAGACCAGCTGTATTCCACGCTTTAAGAAAAGTGGAAGGAAGTCCAAAAAACTGCCAGCATGGTTTAAAGGTGAGGTCAGAGAGGCTGTTGTTGCCAAAAAAGCATCTTTCAAGAAATGGAAAAAAGAGCCAAACGACAAAACCTGGAAACAGCACCAGCACTGGCAAGTCAAATGCAAGGCATTAATAAGGCAGGCAAAGGGAGAATTTGAGAAGAAGCTTGCTGCGGAAGCAAAAACGCGAAGTAAAGACCTTTTCAAGTACATTCGTAGCAAAAAACTTGTGAGAGAGTCAGTTGGTCCATTAGATGATAAAGAGGTTAAAGGAGCACTAAGAGGTGACAAGGCGATAGCGGAGAGATTGAATGAATTCTTTGCTTCAGTCTTTACTGAGGAAGATGTAGGGATGTTACCCTTGACTGAAGTGGTATTTAAAGGTGTGGAAGAATTGAAGGAAATATCGATACATCGAGAAGATGTATTACAACTATTAGATAAACTGAAGAGTAGCAAATCACCTGGGTCGGATGAAATACATCCAAGGGTGTTGAAAGAACTGAAATATGAGATAGCAGACCTGCTATTAGTAATTTGTGAACTATCATTAAAATCATCTCTAATACCTGAAGATTGGAGGATCGCCAATGTAACACCAATTTTTAAAAAGGGTTCCAGGGGTGATCCGGGAAACTACAGACCGGTGAGCCTGACATCAGTACCGGGAAAAATGGTAGAAACCATCATAAAGAATAAAATTACTCAGCATGTATATAGTCATGACCTAATGGGAGACAGCCAACATGGCTTTAGACAAGGAAGATCTTGTCTTACTAATCTGTTATGTTTTTTTGAAGGAGTGAATAAACAGGTGGACAAAGGTGAGTCGGTTGATATTGTGTATCTGGACTTTCAGAAAGCATTTGACAAGGTCCCTCATCAGAGACTTTTGGCAAAAAAGAGTCATGGGATAGGAGGCAGTGTACTATTGTGGATCAGGAACTGGTTAAAAGATAGAAAACAGAGGGTAGTGCTAAATGGTCAATTTTCCCAATGGAGAAAGGTGAATAGTGGTGTACCCCAGGGATCTGTGCTGGGTTCGCTGCTTTTTGACATATTCATAAATGACCTGGAAAGTGGAATAACAAGTGAGGTTATCAAATTTGCAGATGACACAAAACTATTTAAAGTTGTTAAAACCCAAGAGGATTGTGGAAAATTGCAAGAGGATCTTGATAAATTGGAAGACTGGGCATCAAAATGGCAGATGAAATTTAATGTGGACAAGTGCAAGGTTATGCACCTAGGGAAGAACAACCCAAACTATGGTTACACGATGCAAGGTTCCACATTAGGAACCACCACCCAGGAAAAAGATTTAGGCGTCATTGTGGATACCATGTTAAAACCCTCGGCCCAGTGTGCAGCGGCGGCCAAGAGATCAAATAGAATGCTAGGTATGACAAGGAAAGGAATGGAAAATAAAACAAAAGATATTATAATGCCTCTATATCGTTCCATGGTGAGACCGCACATTGAATATTGTGTGCAATTCTGGTCGCCGTATCTTAAAAAGGATATAGCGATTTTAGAAAAGGTTCAGAGAAGAGCCACCAAAATGGTAAAGGGGATGGAAGGATACTCCTATGAAGAAAGGCTATAAAGGTTAGGGCTCTTTAACCTGGAAAAGAGACGGCTGAGGGGAGATATGATAGAAGTCTATAAATTAATGAACGGAGTGGAACGGGTAAGCGTAGATCGATTGTTTACCTTATCAGAATATAGAAAGACTAGGGGACATGCAATGAAGCTACAGGGTAAACTATTTAAGACTAATAAAAGAAAATATTTTTTCACTCAACGTGTAATCAAACTCTGGAATTTGTTACCGGAGGATGTAGTGAAGGCTGTTAGTGTAGTTGGGTTTAAAAAAGGTTTGGACAAGTTCCTGGAGGAAAGGTTCATAAACCATTATTAAGAAGGGATCCAGGATATCAATGCTTGAACCAATACAAGCATTGTGGAACCTGTGTCCCTTGGGGAAACTGCTAGGTACATGTGACCTAGATTGGCCACTGTTGGAAACAGAATACTGGGTTTGATGGACCTTGGTCTGACCCAGTATGGCATATCTTATGTTCTTATGTTCTTATGAAAAGAGACTGCTGAAGGGAGATATGATAGAGGTCTATAAATTAATGAATGGAATGGAACGGGTAAACGTAGATCGATTGTTTACGCCAACAAAATAAAGAAAGACTAGGGGACATGCAATGAAGCTACATGGTAACCTATTTAAGTCTAATAAGAGAAAATATTTTTTCACTCAACAAGTAATTAAACTGTGGAATTTGTTACTGGAGGATTTTGTAAAAGCTGTTAGTGTAGATGGGTTTAAAAATGGTTTGGACAAGCTCCTGGAGGAAAGGTCCATAAACAATTATAATTATTAATGGGGACCTGGGAAATCCACTGCTTGCCACAGTACAAGCATTGTGGAACCTGTGTTTTCTAGGGAAACTGCTAGATACTTGTGACCTAGATTGGCCACTGTTGGAAACAGGATACTGGTCTTGATGGACCTTGGTCTGACCCAGTATGGCATATTTTATGTTCTTATGTTCTTATGACTTTAACGTGTACTCCTGTAAGGCAAATTCACTTAGCGATTCCCATAGAGGAGTAATTAGGTGGACTTGTGTTAAGAGCCATATTGCCACTGAGCACCCAGCAATTGACTTGGCACTAGCAGTAATGTGCTCCCCACGTCCACACTGTACCCATTCCTCACCCCAGCTCGTGATGTCTGGTTAGCATCCATTTTAGCATGCAGTGACTGGCACGCTCACGCATTAGCATTGCCAGCTGCCAGTGGTCTTGCCTTAAAATCCACATTAACTTGCTAATAGGCTTTAGTAAAAGGGGCCTTTAGTAACAGTAACCCTCGCGCTGGTCATGTCTAGGCTAGACTTCTATAACGTTAAGTGTATAGGAGCTCTTCAGGGTCTCTATTGACTCCCCATAGAAACAAGGGTTAAATTTAAGCTTTAACACCACAATTTTAGTGTAGTAACTTTCTGCATACCATTAGCTCTGTACATTAAGTAATACCTTAATTTTTGATTTGATATATGCAGTAAAATTAGTGGATTATTCTTAATATACTGTAGCTGCTGGGATAGGCTCTTGCTTCCCTGGAAGAAAAAGTCTTCAGTCATTGTTTTATGGCGATACTCAGCCGCCCGACTTAGGGGCCACATTTGTCAGATTCCAGAGGGAGCAACAGTGTGCAAGTCCTAGACTCCTGAAATAGAGGGGCAAAACCCTATATAGTTGCAATTGAAGGTTCATGGCACCATAGCCCAGCAGAGATTAGCTTCAAATGAGCTGAAGGCTGAGAGGAACAGAAAAATCTACCAGGCCAAACGAAAAAAAAAAAAAAGAAGTTACAATGAAGGGTATTAAAAATAATTTCTCAAGAAAAAAATCTGATGGGCTTGAATTTGGGCTTCCAAGAAGATGGTCTCCTTAACAATTACTGCAAATCTGAGTTTAATCTATTTCTAACTAAAAATGCTATTAGCTGTTTGGGGTTTGATAATATTAAAAGAATATGCTTTAAGTAAGAATGATGAATATTAATTAACATGAATGTATAGCTAAGATCAGTAACATTTTTTATTGGTTTCAAACACCAAACTGCCAGTTGCCAGAATTTCTGCTCTGTAATTTAGAGTCTAAAGAACTAGATCGATATCAATATTTCTTGTGTTAATTTTGAGCTAAAAAATGTAATTGAAACCATTAAGAATAAATGCAATGCAAAGTGCCCTGTAGTCAGTAGGTTGTCAGCAAGATACCTTGCATTCACAATCACATTCCTACTATCCTTTAGCAGTGCAACTAATGCTTTGCATTGTGAGGCTGCTTTCTGGACGGATTTCTCTACGGAGATCACAGTACCTCCCGCATCTACCTTGATTTCTACAATTAGATGGAATATTAGGTGAAATAATGAATTGAAAACCCAGTCCTTTTGTTTTTGTCTTGAAAGTGGTAATACCTCTACTGTTTTGCTTCCATTTTCTATATAAACATTTTTTTGTTGCATCGCTTTGTGTACAGATTTGATGCACTTTGACCTTGTTCTCATTCTTCATGCCCAAACCATCCCTCTCGATTCAGGTTACCTTACCTATACCAAATGAACCCTGCACTTTGGTTCTGAACATTGTTGATATACTTTTTCATATTTCATGGCTAGGTTTCAGTTTCTGACCATAAACTCCATCCTGGGAAGTGGTTTCTTACTTTTTCATTTGTATGGGCTATCTTGTCTTACTGCCTATGCAATGTAAGGTCGACCGTCTCAGCTGAAGCCAGTCTAGTGGAGTGTGCATTAAGCTGAATGGTCACTACTTCCTGTAGCTGGTGTGATGGATAATATCATAAAGTAGATGTGATGTGGTTATTAGCTTTCAGTTTGGTCCTTATTGGGTCCTATTACTGGAGCAGTATTGATCAGTGTTGGTTTATTGCTTGCTACACACTTTATCAATTGGCCTTTCAGTCTGCATTCCAGCTATAACTTCTCTTTTTAACTTTAATTCTCCTGCATCTCCACTTTAGTGTCACTTAATTTTCTTCCAGGCTGATTGCACTAGGTTTTTTTGCTTTGGTTTTGCTGTTATAGTGAGATCTTTCTTAATGGAATCATGTTTTCTGCCAGACATTAGCCCCCTTAGCAATAGAAACACATAACCTACTTTAACCAAAATGTATGATTTTTTTTTCTATTTGCTAAAAGAACATAAGAGCTGAGGTTTTCAGTGCCAGCCTAACCTGAACCTTAATGTAATGTGTAAAATGAAAAAAAATCCAGTCTTCGAATCTTCAGCAATCCAAAGAGCAAACCTACACAAATACTAGAACTAAAGTAGCAACACCTTATTTCAAAATTGAAGACATGCATGGGGCCTGATATCTTAAAGAGTTATTTCTAATTTTGTCTGTATGGGGAAAGTGTTCACAGCATAGTCCTCATAGACCTGACAGCTGCCAGGAAAGAATGTAACTCCATCCTTCTAATCCCAAATAGCTGCTTTTTTTTTTCTTTTGTTTACCCTGGTGCTGACTGCAATGACCATGTATGTCTTAAAAATTTGGACTTACATATTATTGTTTTTATTTCTGGTGCTACTGTGGGCTTGCTTTTCAAGTTGACAGTGGCTTACTCAATGAGCTGTTCATCTAATCCTATAGCCATGGCTCCTAGATGTGGGGTAGTTGAAGCTGCAGTCTTGAACATTTTAGAAAATCTGGAAATGTGTGTAAACTTATTTCCTGTAGCAATCGGAGGAAGAAAAAGACCCTCATGAGTTTGGAGAATGTGTCGTCGTCTTCCATCCACCACTTTACAAATTGTTCAAGTTGTACAAAAGTTACACAATATGAGAATGATAGAAATGGTCAGGAACTGCTACTGAGTCTTCCCTTATACAAACTGCAGCATTTTCATAGCAAATAAGTACACCCATGATAATTGTGCAAGCCACTATGGCGTGTTAGGCTACCATTCAGTCTGTTAATTTTTGGGAACATGCTGGAAACCCCTCAGTATTTAGCACTAAGCAGCTGCAGCTACTGTGCATTGGTATTTTGTGCTAAATGCACGTTTGCTGCAAAACCTCAGCAAACTTTAGTAAAAGGGCCTCTAAGACTTACAGGGATCCTTTTACAAAGGTGTGATAAGCTTTTGCCTTTACCTTGTGTTTTGAGTAAAAATTAACACATGGTAAATGCAAACATTGTGTGCTAACTGTTGAGTGTATAGCCAGCATGACCCGGCAGTTATTGCACTGAAAAGTACCCTAGCACGCAGTAACGTCCATCAAAATTAACATAGGTGACATTAAGTACACTCATGCTAATTGCAACATTGACAATTAGCATGTGGCATGTAACTCAATGCTAATGGCAATGTGGCAGTCTATGCTCACTCTCTACCCCTAGCCTGTTCAGTCACCTGCCCGTGGTACAATGCGATAGATTGATACAATTACAGCAGCTATGGAGGCTACACTATCAACAATTAGCCGCCTGACTGAAAATCGAACACGGTTTAGGACAACTATCCACAGAGTCACCATGAGACCACAACAACTCAGTGGCACTTAACAACAGCAACTGTTATGCTGTTACCACATGCTAATTCCCACATTAGCTGCTTAGCACACTTTACTAAAAGGGCCCCGTATTTTTTGTCATGCATTTTGTATCATTTCAAACCAGGTTTGGAATACATTTAAAAAGTCATATCAAATCAACCTGTAATTTCAGCAAATAAACATCAAGGTTTGAGCAAGCAAAATGTATTTCCTTTATCAGATTGCTTTTTAGATCTAGCTTGTCTTGGTTGACCTTTGTTGTATTGTTATATCCCTCAAGTTACTTGCCCCATGTATTGAAAGGACCTGAATTACTTTCTTTCACTTTCTGTACATTTTTCTACATAAAACCCATTTGGGTACCTGCATATCTGTCTTTCAGAAAAAGGCAATTCAAACGCCAATTTGATAAGTAAATAAAAGTATAAGTGGGGAATAAATCTATTTATTTTTCATATGCACAATATAGCACTGTAATACAAATATGTTACATTCCCTTTTTTCTGGTTGGTCTTTGAATTTTAATCTTGCTTGCATAGCTTATACGACATCTTTTGCAGGAGATGTGCAGTTCTGATGTTACGTGAACATGGAATTTGAAATAGACTAGGGTAACGCACATTTTCAGGTCCTCTCTGGGAAAAGGATTGCTAGATCAATTTATACAGTCATGAATATCAGTTTTATGGGCACTCTTTCTAAAGCACCTTACCCAGGTCACGTAGGGGTAGCATGCATTTTTGGCACTGTGATAAAAAGTGGCACGGGGCCCTGCACTAAAAAACATGCGCTACTCAGGCAGCATGCATCTGGGTGACACATGCGTGGGGTGTGGATGTTCCCATCATAGAGTCAATAGCACAGGCCTTGAAAATCCATGCTGATAGTACTTGCTGGGGGTGGTGGTAGTTGCTCCCCGTGGCAATATTACCATAGTGACCTGTGCTAAATTCAGCAGAATGCTGTCTCCGCCCCCCTGCATCTAGTGTCATGCCCCGCACTAATAATGCAGCCCAAACCTGTGTTACTAGCATGGGGCTTAGTAAACATGCCCCTTAGTTCTTTCTAATTGGATAGAGCAGCAGATCTGAGTGGGGAAACCTGAACACCCTCTGCCCAGCATGCAGCGATGGCCAAGAAAACGAATAGAATGCTAGGAATCATAAGGAAAGGAATTGAGAATAAAACAAAGGATATTATAATTCCTCTGTATCACTCCATAGTGTGACCGCACCTTGAATACTGTGTGCTGTTCTGGTTGCCTTATCATAAAAAGGATATAGCAGAATTAGAAAAGGTAAAGAGAAGAGTCATCAAAATGATAAAGGGGATGGAAGGATACCCCTATGAGGAGAGGTTTAAAAGATTAGGGTTCTTTAACGTGGAAAAAAGACAGCTAAGGGGAGATATGATAGAGGTATGATAGAGATCTATAAAATAATGGAGTGGAACTGGTAAATGTAGATCAGTTGTTTACTCCATCAAAAAGTAGAAAGATTAGGGGTCAAGCAATGAAGTTACAATATAGCACATTTAAGACTAATCGGAGAAAATATTTTTCACTCAATGCGTAATCAAACTCTGGAATTCATTGCCAGAGGATGTAGTAAACGTTGTCAGTGTAATTGGGTTTAAAAGAGGTTTGCACAAGTTCCTGGAGGAAAGGTCCTTAAACCATTATTAAAGTGGATTGATCACTGTTCGAAACAGGTTACGGGACTTGATGGACCTTTTGTCTGATCCAGTATAACATTTCTTATGTTCTTATGGAAATAACTGTTCATACTTAAATCCAAAGTTACCGCAAGGCATTCCTTTATGCATCAATGCATCAAACTAACATTTCTTCCTGATGATAAGGATTCTGGGGATAAAAAGTGTTCTCACAAGCTCCAAAGTGACTAGGGTGAAAGGCATCGGTTTCAAACCTGCAAAATTCCTGAACCATGAAAATGGTGTGAATGTTTAGCAGGGCTGGCACAAGGAGATGAGGCACCCAAGACTCTCTCCAGGATGTGCAGTAGAGGTATTGAGTGCAAACAACCTCATGGTGCCAAAGTTTAAAGGTAAGTGCTGCGGGGCTGTTCACGGCCATTGCTGCTGCTGCCTGTCCCAAGAGGGGTGACAGTGGCAGCAATGAGTGCTCCCAGAGGTCTAGTGCTCTAGGCGACTGCCAGCTTCATCTACTGATAGCACTGGTCCTGATGTCTAGAGATGTTCACCCTACAATATTTTTTCCCATGCTGGGAAACAGATATTCAGGTGGGTTGGGAGATATTTGGTTCTCTCAGTGGAAATTTACTCCTGTGCATGATTTTTGTGCAACTTTGAATGTAACTATCATGAACGTGATGCAGGGGCAGTCTTATACTAAAGGGGTATGTAAACTTTGTAAAAGGTACATTTTAGATAGGACATCTTACTGTGAGTTCTAGCTGTTTATTTAATTATTTACTGTTTGTCTGTTTGTTTAATTATTTATTGTTTGTCTTAGTGGTGTGCTAGTTCAGCCTTCTCAGCTGTACTTACCTTGCCTCTCTCAACTAACTGGGCTTTGTGTGGTACCCCCATCCCCCTGCTGAGGGTTCAGGACAGGGTACCTTGTAACTGCCCTCTTTAATAGGACTTATCTCCCTCCCTCCCTCCCCAGCACCCACCCACCCCTGGGGTAATTGTAGTTTTATAGGTACTTGCACATCTTAGAGGAAAGGGGCTGCTCTCAGGTGCAGCTCTTAATCCAAATCAGTCATACACAGAGGACCTGAGATTAATTAAGCTTCAGGTACACAGGGTGTATTAGGGGTATTAGATACACTTTTATTAGTATAAGCATCTACACCAATCCTTATTATATACCGAATTTAAAAGACCTAAACACAAGTTTAAACTAAGATGCAGACAGAGGTCCAGCAACGAGATGGGGGTTCTCCGGTCTTTTGCATTGAGTGTCACATGTATGATTTTCTCCCAGTTGGTGAGAGGTCCTACATATGCACTAAGTGCAGGGAGCTCTTTGCTCTCAGGGAACGAGTCCGTTCTCTAGAGGCTAGAGTAGCAGACCTGGAAGACATAAGAAAGACAGAGAAGTACATGGACGAGACCTACAGGGATATAGTCCTGAAGTCCCACCTCCAGTCTGGCAGCATCCCTGTTGCCATGGAGGAGAGAGGTCACGTGACAGGAGAGCATCACCCTGGTGTGGCAGGAAGTGATCCTGTAACTAGGACCTGTCCTCCAGGTGATGTAAAACCCTCTCGCACCGAGGACGTTTCTCCAGGGCCATGTCCCCATGAGGGGAGGGTCAGGACAGCTGTTATAGTTGGTGATTCAATCATTAGGAATGTAGATAGTTGGGTGGCTGGTGGACGTGAGGATCGCCTGGTAACATGCCTGCCTGGTGCGAAGGTAGCAGATCTCACGCACCGCCTAGATAGGATCATAGATAGTGCTGGGGGGGAGTCTGCTGTCTTGGTACATGTTGGTACCAATGACATAGGAAAATGTGGTAGGGAAGTTCTGGAGGCTAAATTTAAGCTTTTAGGTAGGAAGTTGAAATCCAGAACTTCCAGGATAGCGTTCTCCGAAATGCTTCCTGTTCCATGTGCAGGACCCAAAAGACAGGCAGAGCTCCGGAGTCTCAATGCGTGGATGAGACAATGGTGCAAGGATGAGGGTTTTGGATTTGTTAGGAACTGGGGAACATTCTGGGGAAAGGGGGGGCTCTTCTGAAGGGATGGGCTTCACCTTAATCAGGATGGGACCAGACTGCTGGCATTAACCTTTAAAAAAGAGATAGAGAAGCTTTTAAACTAGAAAATAGGGGAAAGCCGACAGTCACCCAAGAGCGCATGGTTCGGACAAAGGTATTCTTGAAGGATACTACCAAAAGCAGTGAGGTTCCAAAAGGGAGTATAGTAGCCCAAATGCCCTTGAGTAAGGAGCAGACAGAGCATAAAGATTCCCAATTACCCATGCCTACCAATAGCCAGATTAATATTAATAAAATACAGTCTCTAAAATGCTTGTATGCCAATGCTAGAAGTCTAAACAATAAGATGGGAGAATTATAATATATAGCACTAAATGAGAGGTTAGATATGATTGTACTCTCAGAGACATGGTGGAAGGAGGATAACCAGTGGGACACTGTGATACCTGGATACAAACTATATCGTAATGATAGAGCTGAACAAATTGGTGGAGGGGTTGCGCTCTATGTTAGAGAGGGCATTGAGTCAGAAAGGATTAAAGTTTTGCAGGGAACAAAATTTGCTGTAGAATCTCTATGGATTGAAATTCCATTTATGAAGGGGAAGGTGATGGCAGTGGGAGTATACTATCGACCGCCTGGCCAGAATGAACAAATGGATGATGAAATGCTCAAAGAAATCAAGGAAGCTAACAAAAGCCACAACAGAGTAGTAATAATGGGTGATTTCAATTACCCCAGTATCGACTGGGACAGTGTCACAGCAGGACAAGCTAAAGAGATAAAGTTTCTAGATGAAATAAATGACTGCTTCTTGGAGCAGCTGATTCATGAACCGACCAGAGGGGAAGCCATACTGGACCTAGTCCTTAGTGGAACGCCAGATCTGGTGCAAGAAATAAGGGTGTTGGGACCACTTGGCAATAGTGATCATAGTATGATCATGTTTGATTTAATCAGTGGAGGACAGATAGTAAAGGAATCCACAGTACTACCTTTTAACTTTCAAAAGGGAGACTATGATAGAATGAGGAATATAGTTCGGAAAAAAACTAAAAGGAGCGGTTCCAAAGGTTAAAGACTTACAGCAAGCTTGGGTGTTATTTAAAAATACTATCCTCGAAGCCCAGACCAGCTGTATTCCACGCATTAAGAAAAGTGGAAGAAAGCCCAAAAAACTGCCAGCATGGTTTAAAGGTGAGGTCAGAGAGGCTGTTGCTGCCAAAAGAGCAACCTTCAGGAAATGGAAAAAAGAGCCAAATGATGAAAACTGGAAACAGCACAAGCACTGGCAAGTTAAATGCAAAGCATTGATAAGGCAGGCAAAGCGGGAATTTGAGAAGAAACTTGCTACGGAAGCAAAAACACGAAATAAAGACTTTTTCAAGTACATTCGTAGCAAAAGGCCTGTGAGAGAGTCAATTGGACCATTAGATGATAGAGGGGTAAAAGGGGCAGTAAGAGGAGACAAGGCTATAGCGGAGAGACTGAATGAATTCTTTGCTTCGGTCTTTACTGAGGAAGATGTAGGGATGTTACCCAAGACTGAAGTGGTATTTAAAGGTGATACTGCAGAGGAATTGAGAGAAATATCGCTACACCGGGAAGATATATTACAACTATTTGATAAACTGAATAGTAGCAAATCACCTGGACCGGATGGTATACATCCCAGAGTGTTGAAAGAACTGAAATATGAGATTGCAGACCTGCTATTGGTAATCTGTGAACTTTCATTAAAATCATCTGTAATACCTGAAGATTGGAGGGTCGCCACGTAACACCAATTTTTAAAAAGGGTTCCAGGGGTGACCCGGGAAATTACAGACCGGTGAGCCTGACGTCAGTACCAGGGAAAATGGTAGAAACCATCATAAAGAACAATATTACACAGCATGTAGATAGTCATGGCCTAATGGGAGACAGCCAACATGGCTTTAGACAAGGAAGATCTTGTCTTACTAATCTGATCTGTTTTTTTGAAGGTGTGCATAAACAGGTAGACAAAGGTGAGTCAGTTGATATAGTGTATCTGGACTTTCAGAAAGCTTTTGGCAAGGTCCCCCATCAGAGACTTTTGGCAAAGCTAAAAAGTCATGGGATAGGAGGCAGTGTACTATTGTGGATCAGGAACTGGTTAAAAGATAGAAAGCAGAGGGTAGGGCTAAATGGCCAATATTCCCAATGGAAAAAGGTGAATAGTGGAGTACCCCAGGGATCTGTACTGGGTCCGCTACTTTTTGACATATTCATAAATGACCTGGAAAAGGGAATAACTAGTGAGGTTATCAAATTTGCAGATGACACAAAACTGTTTAAAGTTGTTAAAACCCAAGAGGATTGTGGAAAACTGCAGGAGGATCTGGATAATTTGGAAGACTGGGCATCCAAATGGCAGATGAAATTTAATGTGGACAAGTGCAAAGTTATGCACCTAGGAAAGAACAACCCACACTATAGTTACACGATGCAAGGCTCCACATTAGAAACCACCACCCAGGAAAAAGATTTAGGAGTCATCGTGGATAACATGTTAAAACCCTCCACCCAGTGTGCAGCGGCGGCCAAGAAAGCAAATAGAATGCTAGGTATCATAAGGAAAGGGATGGAGAATAAAACAAAGGATATTATAATGCCTCTGTATCGCTCCATGGTACGACCGCACCTTGAATATTGTGTGCAATTCTGGTCACCGTATCTTAAAAAGGACATAGAGTTATTAGAAAAAGTACAGAGAAGAGCCACCAAATTGGTGAAGGGGATGGAAGGCTACTCCTATGAAGAGAGGCTAAAAAGGTTAGGGCTCTTTAACCTGGAAAAGAGACGGCTGAGGGGAGATATGATAGAGGTCTATAAATTAATGAATGGAGTGGAACGGATAAACGTGGATCAATTGTTTACGCTATCAGAATAGAGAAGGACTAGGGGACATGTAATGAAGCTACGGGGTAAACTATTTAAGACAAATAAGAGAAAATATTTCTTCACTCAACGTGTAATCAAACTCTGGAATCTGTTACCGGAGGATGTAGTAAGGGCTGTTAGTATAGCTGGGTTTAAAAAAGGTTTGGACAAGTTCCTGGAGGAAAGGTCCATAAACCACTATTAAAAAGGGACCCAGGATATCAATGCTTGACCTAGTACAAGCACTGCAGAACCTGTGTCTTTTGGGGAAACTGCTAGGTACGTATGACCTAGATTGACCACTGTTGGAAACAGGATACTGGGCTTGATGGACCTCGGTCTGACCCAGTATGGCATTTCTTATGTTCTTATGTTCTTATGATGTGGATATCAGAACTGAGATACTGAAGTCGGGTTGCTCTTTGTTTTGATGGTATTTTTGTAATAACTTGCTAAATGCACATCCGGTGCAGTGGGAAGAGCCATTTAAGAAATACATACATAGGACAATTTGACTGGGGAAACCTGGTGAATTATACATGTAAATGCTTGAATTCAATAATGAACATGCATAGATGTCAGCACTTACATGTGTATCTGGGCCATTTTGCAAATACAGACGTACCAATATACTCAATTTCAATTCATAGGGGAAATAAAGATGAGGAGATTAAAGAGGATAGCTCCCATAATCCCTCCTCTAAAGGAATGGCCAAAAGATGCACTTTTTAAGTCTGTCTTTGTGGTATTGAGCAGATGTACACATTAGGCTTATATGTATATAGCCTATGCAATGCAAAGTGTGTCGTCCCATCAATGCTGACTGCTGGGTTTTTTTATTTTTCAGTATGACCAGAAGTAGAATGCTAGGCCTTGGGTTAAATGACTTGCCCAAGGCCAAAATCAGTACTAGTGGCAACAAAGCCCTAATTTCATGGCTGCTAAGCCAGTGCTCTAACCATTAGGCTACTCCTCCATCTTGCATGTTCTAAATGGGAAATGCATGTGACGTCTTGTCTTGCCCAGGGCACCGCCTCCACACTCTCCATCTATTTTCGATATGGTGCAGTCAGCCACATGTATATTTCACCATTTTTAAAGCGGTAATTTGCATATAGACATGATTTAAATGTGTTTATCGTTGCTTACACATGAACGAATCACAGAGGACTTCTAAAATAACCCTGAAATGAATGAATTTTGAATGGATTTATTTCGGGGGTTATATGGACAATATATATGATCCATTCTTAAATACCTAAATACGCTCGTATCTTAAAGCGGAACCATTCTTAAATACATGGACTGTTTTCCATGAGCTGTCATTATTAATTTGCGTTTCTTATTAAGATAAAAGAAACTCTTTTGGGCCTCTTGTTTGACATTAACAGTTTCACTACAATAGCTGGTACAGTTGTTTTTACTTCAAAATAACAAATATGTCTAGGTTGGTTTTAAATGACTGTCTTCTGCAATTAAAATGTATAAATGGATGTTTCAAGAAATATTTTATAAACTATGCTATGCTAGTTACAGCCATGATCTTATTTAATTCCAATAAACTATTTTATCCAACATAAAGGAACAACTGATATCTTAGGACCTGAATATGTATATAACTTTTATGGCAAATGCTAAATATTTACAGCATGTTTTTGAAACCCCACAAGGTGGCATTGTGGATTTGCAGTGTATAAAAGCATGGGGATGTGTATGTTGCCGTACTGAAGATTACAAAATGCAGAGGAGTCAATTGAACTGTTCTTAAACTCACCTCGGTCTCATGAGAGATTTATGCCCAATATGGATGTGGGTTTGGTTTGTGGTTAGTTCAGTGATCCATTCCATTCATTTTTGGATTTTGGATTATTTGGATGATTCAGATCATTTGATTTTATTAAAGTCAATGAGGCAAACAATTTTGTGCTTTACGAAGGTAATTTCATAACAGTGTACCAAGGGTAGGTGCTTACCTAGGTCCCAGTACAGGGCGCAGTAGGCACCTACTTGTCATTATCGAGTGCTGGCATATATGACAGAGAAAGCACCTTGAATGTAGGCACGATCACTTCCACCTGCTCAAGAGCAGCGGTCTCCCTGTCCTGCTGCTCTAGACGTGCGGGGAGAGCTGGAGGGAGAATAGGGGCAGGACCTATCTCAGTATCACGCCCTTAGTCTTCAGGAACTGAAACATTGATGTATTTCTCCCATTTGTCCCCATTAAAATCTATAGGGGAAATTATTTTGCAATAAAACAGTCAGGCTTGCCATCTAGCTTTAATCTAAACTGCTTGAAACTTGATGTCAAGCATCTGTAACTGTTACAAGCCATAAGAGTGTCACAACCCCCCCCCCCCCCCCAGGACACCAGAATAGGCACAAATAGTTTGCAGGATGAGTACAAGAAACCACCATCAGAAGGGAAAAGTAGTACAAGCAGTGCAGTAAACACTTCAAGCACACTAAGGGGCATGTTTACTAAACTGCGTTAACGTAGCAGCGGCTATATTAAGGCGCCTTAACGGGACATTCTGTACTGTTAAGGCACCTTAACATTCCCGGCCGCGTTAAGTGCAAAAAAGGGTGGAGAGAGGGCGGGGAGAAGTGGTCAATGGGCAGGGAGTGGGCGGGGAGAGGCCCCTTTCACACTAACGCGGAGGAATTAAGGGCTGAATCCTAACTCAACTGAAAACCAGGCGTTAGCACACAATTGCAGGAGAGAGAAACCATTTCAGTCAGTATGTACAGCAAAGCCAGGGAAACCTAAAAAAAGTGATAAATGTGATTCATGTGCACAGAACAAAAGGGCAAATAAACACTGAAAATGACCTGAAGAAAATGTAAAACAAACATAACCAAGCTGGCCAATAGTGATATGAATGGGAAACATCAAAAACCACTACCGAGAAAGCTCCAAAAAAAGGATATTAATTCTGGAAGGGTCTATGCGCTGTCCCCATACAAGGTGAATGATCCCACAGTGAAATAGCACTGATTATTTATTTATTTATTTATTTATTTATTTATTTAAAGTCTCTTATATACCGCACTATTCGGCATCAGCGCGGTTTACATGGAACAGAAATGCTCAGTACAGTTAACACGTATGAGTTTACAGATAACAGGGCAAATAACTTGGATAACAGGGGTAACTATTTACAAACTTACTACATAAACTTGGATAACAGTGGTAAACTTTTTACAAATATTGCTACATCGAGTCGTATAATCATGAATTCCATTGAAACAACTGCACCACTAAGGTTAGTGCAGTTGTTACTGGACAGGTTGTCTATGGCATGCACATGTTCCGCAACAGCAGGTTGGGCATGTCGGAACGGGCAATTGGACAGATGCTGGAAAAGGGGATACAAAGGGCTGCAGGCGGCACATGCTGTGGTGCAGCTGGCCCATAGTGTGGCCCAGGGTGATGCCTAGGTGGCCCTAGGAATGCTGAAACAGTAGAGCAGCCACACAGCAACTGACGAGGGCCCAACATGGGCACGAGTGTGTTTCCCACAGTGTCACAGGGGATAGTACCCAGGGCACATAACATTGGCAGGCGGTGCTGGGGGGAAGCGTGGACATCTATGCGGGCACCCCTACCCCAGAACCCGCACCATAGGCAGCCACCTACTGGCACACTGGATGGCCTGCAACTGCGCACCACCAGCACCACCAGCACCACCAGCAGAAGGGCATGTCAGCATGGTGGCAGAGGAGTACTGGTGGTGGAGGGGGCAGTGGCAGCTGCCCACAGCAGACCATGGCCTAGCCCTGTGTAGGTGGGTGCCATGCATTGCAACAGACAAGCCCTGTCTGACGAACAGTCATGGTATCCCCAGGGAGTGCACTATCTCTGTGCCAGCACAGTTTGGTGCAGTACACCCAGCCAGTGTGTTCAGGAGCAAAAGATCACAGGTTCAAGTCCCAGCTGTGGCTCCTGCAGACCATGTCCTTATATTTTACCCAGTACTAAACCATGGTACTAAATTGCAGATAAAATAAACACGCCATGAATGCCTATATTTTACCCTACAGAGCACAGACACCATAAACATGCGCAATACCTAGAGCAGAGTTTCACAACTGCAGTCCTGGAGGGCCAAACACCATTCAGGTTTCATGCTGTCTCTAATACAGATGTCTGTGCTGCATTTCTATGTGCCGCCCCCATGGTATGCAGATGTATCTCATGCATATTCATTAGGGACAGCATGAAAACCCGAACAGTGTTTGGCCCACCAGGAATGGAGTTGTGAACCTCTGCCCTAGAGCAGCGGCCAACAGGGGCAGACACGTCTGCACCAACAGGCTCCAGTATCCAAAGCCTCCTGGAGAGGCAGGATGTTGGGCCCTGCATGCATCTCCCAATACTAGCACTTACATACCCTAGCAATGCCACCCTAAACCTGGGAATACGGTACACATATATCAAGAGGTTGCTATGATTACTGGCAGATAGCAATTCCTAAGTTAAGCACAATCTGCTCATGAGTTGTATCATACCAACCTCTCTGATGTCTGTGGAGTGTGTTTCAGGTCTGGTGTCTGATGGTGTTCACCACCCTGGGGATTGACCCCAACAGTATTGCATACCATAGCCATGCCTGCACTGTGCCCAGGACTGGTGCGGTGGCCAGGGCTGCCAAGAGCCTCTGTAGTTGCACAATGCTGGCATAGGTGTGGGAGTGTGTGTCTGTCTATCCAGTGTGTGGTGTCTGCCAACACCTTCCTCAGCCCACACTGCTTGCACTGTTGCCAGTGTAAGCCTGCCAATGTGCATAATGAGGAGCAAGGTACTGTGGGTATAGCCTGGACAGGGTGGCCTGGCCTGGATGCATCTGCACAGGGCATAGGGCAATGGCTCGGACATTGTAGTGCCCGGCCACCACCTGCACGGACAGGGTGGCCACAGCATGTCCTGCTGGGGGGTCACTCTCACCCTGACTGAGCAGTGACCACGGCATGGCCAGGTTCCATAGTGCTGTATAGTATTTCTCTCAAGTGATATTTATGGGTTCTTTTTTTGGGGGGGGCCCAATCACTGACTTAGCTGTTTGGTGTGTGTGCTCACATCTCCTCCAGGAACATGCAATATGGACTAGCTAGCAGACTGTCTGTAGTTGGTATGTGTATGGCTGGAACACCTTGTAGGGTGCAGTGGCTGGAGAATGTCAGATAGTGGTGGGGGCAGCTGAGCATCTCCAGGCCTACTGTCTGTCTGCCAATGCCTTATGGATGTGTACATATCTGCATTGCCTGCCCTTTAGGGTATCTGTTCCCCAGCAATACTGGGGTTGATGGTCCCCTCTACTGCCACCATTGCAGGGATGTAGACTGTGGATCTGTTGGTGGGGGATCCTGTTCCCCACCCTCACCCACAGGGGCAGGTTGGGTGGTGTTCATATAATCTGCTTTAGGGTCTGCATACCACCCTTCACATATTCTGTGACCATGACACCCACACAGGATATGCACTATTCTGGGTGCATCATAGTCCACAAGGGCTAGAAATGACTGGGGGAATATGGATGGACACAGGTGTAGCCTAGATGCGTCTGCAAGGACTACCTATCACACACTGACACTGATGAGGACCTGTAGCACAGCCTATTTCAGCCATGCCATGTACTGCGAACCTGGTGCTGGGCCTCTCACTTCACCCTTAGGGTGAGCACAGGAACCACATGCTGTCACGGTCTGTAGCTACTCTGTGCCAGTAACACACACGGTCAGCTCCCCCTACCAGGCCGGGGTGCTATAGTGGCGCATACCCCATCTTGTGATCAGACATAGGCTGCTGATCTGCATGTGCAGTGCATCATGGGTATGGGTGGGTCTACTCTATCCTGATAACCACAGCAGACAGCTTGTGTGGTCACCTACAGTCTTTCTGTAGCCAGCCAGTGGTGTGTTAGACACTATAGAGCTGTAGCCCACTGGTTACCTTGATGACTGTGGAAGCAATTCCTTGTTGTTCCCTCTTGTCCAGGGCAGATATTTTGCTTGCCTGTGACAGTCATATTTTTGCAAAGCTGTGCTGCCAGCCACACAGTACCCTCTCCACAGCTATCAAAACTCCTTAAAATACGTTACAAGGCTCCTAATTAGGCACAGCTGGCTTTAAAAAAGGTTTGGACACGTTCCTGGCAGAAAGGTCCATAAACCATTATTAAGAAGGGACCCAGGATATCAATGCTTGACCCAGTACAAGCATTGTGGAACCTGTGTCTTTTGAGGATTCTGCTAGGTACATATGACCTAGATTGGCCACTGTTGGAAACAGGATACTGGGCTTGATGGACCTTGGTCTGACCCAGTATGGCTTATCTGAAGTTCTTTTGTTCACAGTACAAGGCGCCTTATAATGCACCTTATACGGCGTGCTACAAGGCGCTTTATAAGGCACGTGCCTTCTACGGTGCCATATAACGCGCCTTCTAACGTGCCTTATCTGACACACAGCTTCACTGCTGCCCCGCCCACTCCTTTATATGGGCATCTCTACTTTTACCGCGGAATGACATTACCGCAGTTTAGTAAACATGCCCCTAAGATACTTTGAAAGGAGAAAAATGGTAGGGAGACCAGCACTGCAATCAGATCTGTTGCAATGCCCTAAATTATGTCAGGAGGACAAGCATAGCACCCAGATTAGTTAGAATTAACCAGCACCAATCACTCCCAAGCAAGGATCTTAAAGGTGAGCCCATTGAGCCAACATCCAGAAGCAGCCCTGATCCCAGCATCAAGCAGTGCGATCCCTTAGAGACCCTCACTTACTTATATTGGGATCTTCTAGGCGGCCATTCGAGGGAGTCTACACGTGTGTGATGAGCTCCATCAGTAATAACCAGCATCACTCAGTGACACACTCCTTTAAAAATTCACTGAGCTGCAGGCAAGCATTCCAACATTGAGCCCACTGAACTGGCTGCCAGATGCAGTCCCGATCCCGGCATCAAGCAGTGCGATCCCTCAGAGGCCTCTTTTTAGTGACATCAGGTCCTCCCAAGCAAGGATCTTAAAGGTGAGTCCATCAAGCTGACACCCAGATGCGTTCCCAATCCTGGCATCAAGCAGCAGAATCCCTCAGAGGTCCTCACTCATCAACATCAGGAACTTATAGGCGACCATTCTAGAGGGTCTACAAAAGTGCAGTGAGCTCTGCCCATAGTAACCACAGTAACAATTGAACTCATACCCTGCACAGTATGGAATCATCCCAATAATCCACAAAACCAGATACACCAAACCATAGAACTACACACACTGCCCGCTCAGCAGAGACCCATGTAGACTCATAAACATCAACATCACCAACTCAGAAACACATTACCCATGAGAATCACCTGGGCTTCCAACACTCTTCATGCAGCAAGATGCAAACACTCATTGACTACATTGCAGACAATGAAATAGATATTAATGTTCATGACAAAACATGGTTCATGGAAACAGATAATGTACTACTAAACCAACTAACACCTCTGACTCACATCCTTTTTAACTGCCCCAGACTATCAGGAAGTGATGGTTGAGTACTTATCCTGGCAAAAGAAGAATTACATTTTAGTATTATCACATCTACCTCCACAGACAACCTAGACAAGCTCACTATTGCAAATAAACATCTAACTCTACCTCGCATATACTGTAGATCACCAACTGCAAACACAGATGAACTCTCAACCTTTCTTGAAGAAACATGCACCCACTCAGACTAAAGAAAACCATTTTTACTATTAGTTGATCTAAACCTCTTATCTACATCTGCCAAAAAAGCACATGCCTTTCTTGAAGCAATGGATGCATTACAATTCAAACAAACCATAACCAACCCAACTCCTGAAAAAGGAGGAAAACTCAACCTCCTCTTTGCCCCCTCAAATTCTTACACAATTACTCTTATCATGTTCCAAATACTATCCCAGTTCCCTGATAAAACCATTATATAATAACCTTCACACTTCCACAAAGTATTCCAAAGACCACAGAGGAACATGCCCACAACAACAATTGCAGAGTTAAGCAATTCAACAAACAATCCTTTCTTAATAAAGTCACACAGCTCACAGCTGGATCCAAATGCCTCTGGCATTGAACAACTAATCAACAACTGGATCATCACAATTATGGCAGTGGCAACTTCCACTTCAAGAACAAGCAAAAGAAACAGAAGCATAAAGCTCGTAACAGTATGGTACTCCGAGGAAATAATGTAACTAAATAATGTAACTAAAGATCACCCCAAGACAAATTGAACGTAAATGGTGACGTTCAAGAGAAAACACCTCCAAAAATGCTTACGAGGAAAAGCTAAAAGAATACATGATTTTAATAAATAAATGCAAAACAGATTATCACAAAACATAATAAAGAGATCTCTAAATCGACACAGAGAACTGTTCACCATCACATACTCACTCATAAAAGAGCCTGCCCAACATGATGATAACAGTCAAAAACTAAGCCACTAGACAATGGCACATTTCTTAAATAAAAATTCAACTCCAAACTCAACAGCTTGAACATAGATCCAAGAGTACCCATACATACATATTAAGTCAAACATCGGACACCTTTGAAAACATAACCACCATATCCAACTTCAACACCACAACCTCCCCACTAGACCCATGCCCAGTCTCATGGATAAAGATTGCCTGAGCCAAACTGTCCCCTATAATCCAGAGGGTCATCCAACTATCCCTTAATCAAGGCTACATGTCTCCCAGTCCCAAGTGTACCTCCATCAGGCTTATATTAAAGAGCCCTTCACTGGACTCTAAGGGGTATGTTTACTAAATGGCGCTAACGTTGCAGCTGCGATGTTATCGCGTGATATGTGACGTTATCGCGCGATAATGTAACATTATCACGCGATAACGTCACTTATCGTGTGATAATGCAGCGGCGGCGTTAAGGCACACTAACGCTGTGAAATCCAGGTCTGAAGGGTGGAGTAAGGCTTCCCAGAGGGCGGAGAGAAGGGGTCAATGGGCAGAGAGTGGGAGGGGAGAGGCTCCAGGCACACTAACGCTGTGGAATCAGGGTCTGAACACTAATGCCAGTGAAACCCTCGCGTTAAGGCACATTTGCAGGAAAGAGAAACCATTTCAGTCAACAATGTGCAGCAAAGGCAGGGAAACCCAGAAAATAACATAAACATGCCTGAAACGCCTATATTTTACCCTACAGAGCACAGGCACCATAAACATGTGCAATACCTAGAGCAGAGTTTCCCAACTGCAGTCCTGGAGGGCCAAACACCATTCAGGTTTCATGCTGTCTCTAATAAATATGCCTGTGCTGCATTTGTATGCACCGCCCCCATGATATGCAAATGTATCTCATGCATATTCATTAGGAACAGCATGAAAACCCGAACAGTGTTTGACCCAACAGGACCGGAGTTGGGAACCTCTGCCTAGAGCAGCAGCCAACAGGGGCATAAACACCCACGCCCACAGACTCCACTATCCAAAGCCTCATGGAGAGCAAGGCTGTTGGGCACTGCATGCAGCAACATCTCCCAATACCAGCACTTACATACCTTAGCAATGCCGCCCTAAACTTGGGAATACGTTACACATATATCAAAAGGTTGCTATGATTAATAGCAGATAGCAATTCCTAAGTTAAGCACAATTTGCTGATAGAGCTACATCATAGCAACCTTTCTGATATCTGTGGAGTGTGTTTCAGTTTTGGTTTCTGACAGTGTTTACCATCCTGGGGAGTGAGCCCAACAGAATTGCATACAATAGCCATGCCTGCACTGTGCCCAGGACTGGTGTGGTGGCCAGGGCTGCCAAAAGCCTCTATATTTGCACAATGCTGGCATAGGTGTTGGAGTGTGTGTCTGTCTATCCAGTGTGTTGTGGCTGCCTACACCTTACTCAGCCCACACTGCTTGCACTGTTTCCAGTGTTAGCCTGCCAAGGTGCATAATGAGGAGCAAGGTACTGTGGGTATAGCCCGGACAGGGTGGCCTGGGCAGGATGCATCTGCACAGGGCATAGGGCAATGGCTGGGACATTGTAGTGCCCGGCCACCACCTGCACGGACAGGGTGGCCACAGCATGTCCTGCTGGGAGGTCACTGTCACCCTAACTGTGCAGTGACCACGGCATGGCTAGGTTCCCCCATAGTGCTATATAGCATTTTTCTTAAGTGATATTTATGGGTTTTGTTTTCTGGGTTCCAATCACTGATTTATCTGCTTGGTGTGTGTGCTCACATCCCAGTTTTGGGTGCATGCATCTCCTCCAGGAACATGCACTATGGACTAGCTAGCAGACTGTCTGCAGTTTGTATGTGTATGGCTGGACCACCAGATCTGCATTGACTGCCCTGTAGGGTGCCTGTTCCCCAGCAGGACTGGGGTTGATGGGCCCCTCTACTGCCACCTTGAGCCCCAGAGGGAGGGTGGGTTGGAGGTGCTGTATAATTTGCCTATGGGTCCAAACACCCCCCTTCACTTAAATCATGTGACCATGGCACCCACACAGGATATGCACTATTCTGGCTGCATAATATTCCACAAGGGCTAGACGTGACTGGGAAATACGGATGGACACAGGTGTATCCTAGGTGTGTCTGCAAGGACTACCTATCACACACTGGCACTGATGGCGACCTGCAGCATAGCCTATCTCAGCTAAGCCAGGTGCTGCGGACCTGAGCACAGTACCCCCACAATGTGATGGTCTGTAGCTACTCTGTGCCAGTAACACACACAGTCAGTTCCCCCTACCAGGCCGAGGTGCTGTGGGGGTGCATACACCATCTTGTGATCACCTGTAGACTGCTGATCTTCATGTGCAGTGCATCATGGGTACGGGTGGGTTAACCCTATCCTAGTAACCACAGCAGACAGTTTGTGTGGTGACCTGAAGTCCTTCTGTAGCCAGCCAGGGGTTTGTTAGTAGCTATAGAAATGTAGCCCACTGGTTACTTCACTGACTATAGAGGCAGAAGTCATGGGGTTGATCCCACAGTGGTGTCATTTGATAGGGCTGTCTGAGGCATTTTCTTTTTTAATTTAAATTAGTGCTGCCAGCAAAAGCACCCTCACAGTGCTGTAACCTTAAGGTGCCTCATAAGGCGCCTTATAAGGCGCCCTATAGGGAACATTATAAGGTGCCTTGGTGGACAGTGCAGTTTATAATGTGCCCTCTGGAGTGCCTTATAGGGCGCCTTATGCGGCACCTTAGGTTACGGCACTGTGAGGGTGTGTTTGCTGGCAGCACTAATTTAAATTTAAAAAGAAAATGCCTCAGACAGCACTGATTTAAAGTAAGAGGTAATGCCTCAGATAACCTTAATCATTAAGCCCACTGGGGAAACAAACTCATGACCCCTGTTTCATCAGTCAATGTATTAACCATTGTGCTACACCTCTGTTGCTGTGCTTCTAGGTCAGCGCGCCTAATTAAGGCTAACGCACGTTATCGTGCCACTGCTTCCTCTATCGCGCGATAACGGACTTCATCGCGCGATAACCTGAAATGCTACCTTAAGACCGGAATGCCCACTACCTTATATGGCATTCCGCACAGTAAGACTGCAACTAACGCCAGTAACATTAAGATGGTTTAGTAAACAAACCACTAAAGGGTATGTTTACTAAACAGCGCTAACGTCGCAGTGGCGACGTTATCGTGAAATAATGTAACATTATCGCGTGATAACGTAACATTATTGCGCGATAACGTCACTTATCGCAAGATAATGTCTCCAGCTGCATTAAAGCATACAGAGGGTAGAGTAAGGCTCCTCAGAGGGCGGAGATAAAGGGTCAATGGGCAGAGAGTGGGCGGGGAGAGGCTCTAGGCACACTAACGCTGTGAAATCAGGGTCTGAAAATTAACGCCAGTAAAAACCTCGCGTTAGAGGCACATTTGCAGGAGAGAGAAACCATTTCAGTCAGCAATGTACAGCAAAGGCAGGGAGACCAAGTAAAGTAATAGTAGTGATACATGTGCAGAAACAGCATAGGGCCCAAGTATGAAAGGGCACTTTGGTGAGGCTGCAAATGGGGTACAGGGGGCTGCAGCCCGGACATGCAGTGGGGCAGCTGGGGCACAGAGTGGACTTGGCAGATGCCTAGGTGACACATAGGCATGTAGAAACGGAAAACCAGCAAGACAGCAAATGACCAAGGGCAAACATGTCCACGAGTGTGTGTCCACAGTGCCACAATGGACTTTACCCAGCAAGTACCCTAAAGGGCACATAACATTTGCAGGCGGTGCCGAGGGGAAGCGTGGATGTCTATGCAGGCACCCCTACCCCATATCACGCACCATAGGCAGCTGCCTACCGGCACACTGGATGGCCTGGGACTGCACACCACCAGCACCACCGGCATAGGGGCATGTCAGCATGGTGGCGGAGGGGCGATGGTGGTGGAGGGGGCCGTGGCATCTGCCCACAGCAGACCAAGGCCAAGCCCTGTTTAGGTAGGTGCCATGCACTGCAAAAGACAAGGTCTGTCTGACAAACAGTAATGGTATCCCCAGGGAATGACCTGCATCTGTGACAACAGTTTGGTGCAGTACACCCAGCCAGTGTGTTCAGGAGCAAAAGATCACAGGTTCAAGTCCCAGCTGTGGCTCCTGCAGACCATGTCCCTATATTTTACCCAATACTAAACCATGGTAATAAAGATGGAACCTTTATTGCAGATAAAATAAACACGCCATGAATGCCTATATTTTACCCTACAGAGCACAGACACCATAAACATGCGCAATACCTAGAGCAGAGTTTCACAACTGCAGTCCTGGAGGGCCAAACACCATTCAGGTTTCATGCTGTCTCTAATACAGATGTCTGTGCTGCATTTCTATGTGCCGCCCCCATGGTATGCAGATGTATCTCATGCATATTCATTAGGGACAGCATGAAAACCCGAACAGTGTTTGGCCCACCAGGAATGGAGTTGTGAACCTCTGCCCTAGAGCAGCGCCCAACAGGGGCAGACACGTCTGCACCAACAGGCTCCAGTATCCAAAGCCTCCTGGAGAGGCAGGATGTTGGGCCCTGCATGCATCTCCCAATACTAGCACTTACATACCCTAGCAATGCCACCCTAAACCTGGGAATACGGTACACATATATCAAGAGGTTGCTATGATTACTGGCAGATAGCAATTCCTAAGTTAAGCACAATCTGCTCATGAGTTGTATCATACCAACCTCTCTGATGTCTGTGGAGTGTGTTTCAGGTCTGGTGTCTGATGGTGTTCACCACCCTGGGGATTGACCCCAACAGTATTGCATACCATAGCCATGCCTGCACTGTGCCCAGGACTGGTGCGGTGGCCAGGGCTGCCAAGAGCCTCTGTAGTTGCACAATGCTGGCATAGGTGTGGGAGTGTGTGTCTGTCTATCCAGTGTGTGGTGTCTGCCAACACCTTCCTCAGCCCACACTGCTTGCACTGTTGCCAGTGTAAGCCTGCCAATGTGCATAATGAGGAGCAAGGTACTGTGGGTATAGCCTGGACAGGGTGGCCTGGCCTGGATGCATCTGCACAGGGCATAGGGCAATGGCTCGGACATTGTAGTGCCCGGCCACCACCTGCACGGACAGGGTGGCCACAGCATGTCCTGCTGGGGGGTCACTCTCACCCTGACTGAGCAGTGACCACGGCATGGCCAGGTTCCATAGTGCTGTATAGTATTTCTCTCAAGTGATATTTATGGGTTCTTTTTTTGGGGGGGGCCCAATCACTGACTTAGCTGTTTGGTGTGTGTGCTCACATCTCCTCCAGGAACATGCAATATGGACTAGCTAGCAGACTGTCTGTAGTTGGTATGTGTATGGCTGGAACACCTTGTAGGGTGCAGTGGCTGGAGAATGTCAGATAGTGGTGGGGGCAGCTGAGCATCTCCAGGCCTACTGTCTGTCTGCCAATGCCTTATGGATGTGTACATATCTGCATTGCCTGCCCTTTAGGGTATCTGTTCCCCAGCAATACTGGGGTTGATGGTCCCCTCTACTGCCACCATTGCAGGGATGTAGACTGTGGATCTGTTGGTGGGGGATCCTGTTCCCCACCCTCACCCACAGGGGCAGGTTGGGTGGTGTTCATATAATCTGCTTTAGGGTCTGCATACCACCCTTCACATATTCTGTGACCATGACACCCACACAGGATATGCACTATTCTGGGTGCATCATAGTCCACAAGGGCTAGAAATGACTGGGGGAATATGGATGGACACAGGTGTAGCCTAGATGCGTCTGCAAGGACTACCTATCACACACTGACACTGATGAGGACCTGTAGCACAGCCTATTTCAGCCATGCCATGTACTGCGAACCTGGTGCTGGGCCTCTCACTTCACCCTTAGGGTGAGCACAGGAACCACATGCTGTCACGGTCTGTAGCTACTCTGTGCCAGTAACACACACGGTCGGCTCCTGCAGACCATGTCCCTATATTTTACCCAATACTAAACCATGGTAATAAAGATGGAACCTTTATTGCAGATAAAATAAACACACCATGAATGCCTATATTTTACCCTACAGAGCACATACACCATAAACATGTGCAATCCCTAGAGCAGAGTTTCCCAACTGCAGTCCTGGAGGGCCAAACACCATTCAGGTTTCATGCTGTCCCTAATAAATATGCCTGTGATGCATTTGTATGCACCACCCCCATTGTATGCAAATGTATCCATGCATAATCATTAGGGACAGCATGAAAACCTGAACCGTGTTTGGCCCACCAGGACCGGAGTTGGGAACCTCTGCCCTAGAGCAGCGGCCAACAGGGGCACAAACGCCCACACCCACAGGCTTCACTATCCAACGGCGCATGGAGAGTCAGGCTGTTGGGCCCTGCGCGGAGCAGCATCTACCAATACTAGCACCTGCATACCTTAGCAATGCCATCTTAAACTTGGAAACACGTTCCACATATATCAAAAGCTGCTATGATTAATGTCCGATAACAAATCCTAAGTTAAACACAATTTGTTGACAGAGATTCATCACAACAACCTTTCTGATAACTGTGGAGTGTGTTTCAGTTTTTGTTTCTGACAGTGTTTACCACCCTGGGGAGTGACCCTAACAGTATTGAGTACCACAGCAATGCCTGCACTGTGCCCAGGACTGGTGTGGCAGACAGGGATGCCAACCACCTTTATATTTGCACAATGCTGAAATAGGCATGGGAGTGTGTGTATGTCTATCCAGTGTTTTGTGGCTGCCTACACCTTACTGGGAGTGGAGGAGTAGCCTAGTGGTTAGAGCACTGGCTTGGTAACCAAGCAACCAGGATTCCATTCCCACTAGCACTCCTTGTGGCCTTGGGCAAGTCACTTAACCCTCCATTGCCTCAGAAGAAAGGCCTGGCAATCTACTTCCAGTGACACTGCCAAGAAAACCCAGGAGCTTCTGGGTTGCCAGGAGGTGGGACTGACTCAAAGCCACACATTGCAATTTTACACCTTACTGAGCCCACAATGCTTGCACTGTTTCTCGTGTTAGCCTGCTAATGTGCATGATGAGGAGCAAGGTACTGTGGGTAAGGCCCAGACAGGGTGGCCTGGACAGGATGCATCTGCACAGGGCATAGGGCAATGGCTGGGACATTGTAGTGCCTGACCACCACCTGCACGGACAGGGTGGCCACATCATGTCATTCTGGGAGGTCACTATCACCCTGATTGAGCAGTGACCATGGCATGGCTAGGTTCCCCCATAGTGCTGTACAGTATTTTTCTCAAGTGATATCTATGAGTTTCCTTTTCTGGGTCCCAGTCACTGACATACCTGCTTGGTGTGTGTGCTCACATCCCATTTTTAGGTGCACACAGTTCCTCCAGAAACATGCACTATGTACTACCTAGCAGACTGGCTGCAGTTAGCATGTGTATGGCTGGAACACCATGCAGGGTGCAGTGGGTGGAGCCTGACTGTGCCCTCTACTGGTGAATGTTAGATAGTGGAGGGGGGGGGGGCAGCTGAGCTTTTCCAGGCCTACTGCCTGTTTGCCAGTGCCCTATGTGATGCATACATATCTACATTGACTGCCCTGTAGGGTGCCTATTCCCC
The DNA here is from genome assembly GCA_033557465.1 of Ichthyophis bannanicus. Taxonomy (NCBI): domain Eukaryota; kingdom Metazoa; phylum Chordata; class Amphibia; order Gymnophiona; family Ichthyophiidae; genus Ichthyophis; species Ichthyophis bannanicus. The sequence goes on along the minus strand of CM066031.1, from coordinate 1,251,764,615 downwards.
AGCAGGACTGGGGTTGATGGTCCCCTCTATTGCCACCATTGAAGAGATGTAGAATGTGGATCTGTTGATGGGAGATCCTGTCCCCAAACCCCTGACCCACAGAGTGCAGGTTGGGTGGTGCTACATAATCTGATTCTTGGTTTTAACACCACCCTTCTCTTATAACATGTGGCCATGGCAACCACAAAGGATATGCACTATTCAGGGTGCATCATAGTCCACAAGGGCTAGACGTGACTTGGAAATACAGATGGACACAGGTGTATCCTAGGTGTGTCTGCAAGGACTACCTATCACACACTGGAATTAACAGGGATTTACAACACAGCCTATCGCAGGCATGCCATGTGCTGCAGACCTGGAGCTGGGCCCCCCACTTCACCCTCAGGGTGAGCACAGGAACCGCACAATGTCACAGTCTGTAGCTACTCTGTGCCAGTAACACACACGGTCAGTTCCCCCTACCAGGCCGGGGTGCTATAGAGGCACATACCCCATCTTGTGAGCAGATGTAGGCTGCTGATCTGCATGTGCAGTGCATCATGGTTACGGGTGGGTTTACCCTATCCTGGTAACCACTGTAGACAGTTTGTGTGGTGTTTATGTTTATGTTTATTAAAACTTTATATACCGCCCAATACAAATAGCATCTGGGCGGTTCACAATACATAAAAACAATTAAAAAGAGAGAAGGCTGCGGAAAAAGAAACAGAAAAAGGAACGCCATAAAATCATAAGAACAGGGATAGAAACAGATAGCAGTCAGGGGATACAGAAAGCAGACATGAGGGGAGAGAAGGGAACACATCGACAAAACAGAAAGGCCTGCTGTCTTTCTGTAGCCAGCCAGTGGTGTGTTAGATGCTATAGAGATGTAGCCCACTGGTTACTTCAATTACTGCAAAGGCAGAAGTCATGGGTTTGATCCCACAGTGGTGTTATTTAATAAGGCTGTCTGAGGCTTTTCCATTTAATTTAAATCAGTGCTGTCAGCAGAAACACCCTCACAGTGCCGTAGCCAAAGGCGCCCTATAGGGTGCCCTCCAATTCGACAAGCAAAGAGAACTGGCTTGCCAAACTCAGAAGCAGGCAGTACTGGCCATGCATGAGCAGCAGAAGCCCATCTTATAGATGATGGAGACATGGATAATCCATCAGCAGAAGTCACAGGAAACAGCCGCAAGTCATCAAGGACAGAATCCTGGACTGGGTAGCTGTCCAGGTGGACAATGGTCTGTTGACGCTTTAACTGTAGGGAAGTTAAGTGCTACAGATGATATTGATGACTTCCTTGATTCTTTTGATAGGATTGCACATTCGGCGGCTTGGCTGAAGGAACAATGGGCAATTTGCCTGGCAGCTTCTCTTACAGGGGAGGCACTGGCAGCTTACAGGGCGATGCCTCCTACTTTAGTAAAGGATTACCATGAGGTAACCAAGGCCATCAGGGATCGCCTGGGCCTCACACCACTTGTGTATAATTGTATGCTACGAGCCGCTCACCTTAAGATAGGTGAGACACCTAAGGCTCTAGGCCATAGGCTAAGGAGCTTAGCAGCGAAATGATTAAAACCGGAGGAAAAAACTGTAGACACTTTAATGGATATGATAGTGTTAGAACAATATATGTCTGCAGTACCTAAAAGCGTGTATAGCTTCCTCATTTTTCAGAACTGTCATACCACTGCAGAAGCCATTACGCTAACCGAGCGTTATTTGGAGGCGGAATTGGCCACCCAGCAAAGTGGGGAAAGTCCAAAGATGGCAGCTGGTGCGATAAAGCAAACATCAGAAAGTCTCTCACGCTATAAAACTCAAGGAAAGACAAATGTTAGTCCTGTGTTGAGGGACCGCTCTAAAAGATGTTTTTCATGTGGGAAAACGGGCCACATAAAGAGCGAATGTCAGACCCGTACTGCTCTCATTGGTGAGAACATGAAAGCATTACAGGAGGGATTTGTATTGGATGTAACGGTACAAGGCATTGATGCTGAGGCTCTCCTGGACTCTGGCACGGATCAAACCATGATCTCCCAAAAACTATGGTCTTTGATCAAGGAGCAAGGTGAATTCGCACCAGATCGGCCAGAAGGGAGGGTAAAGATAAAGTGTATTCATGGGGCTGCAACATATTATCCAGTGTTTAAACTGATTGTGAAAGGCTTTGGTATTGAAAGAGAAATGTTGATTGCAGTTGTACCCAAACTACCCCAAGAGCTAGTGCTAGGCGCAGACTGGCCTCAATTTAGAAAAGGGTTGAGGAAGGGCCTATCTCCTAGGGAAGTTCTTGTCTCTACTCGTACACAGACCAAAGCCTTAGAAAAATCCTCTTGTTCCAGAGAAGCAACTTTAGATGACCTCCCTTCTCATGATGGCTTAATAAATGTCCCCACTGAGAGGGAAAGAAAGTCGAAAGCTGAAAAGCGAAAAGAGAGAAGGGGTCGCTCGCAGGGCCGAGCCGAGTTGGAAGCGGAGAAAGGAATGCCCTGGGTTCCTTCGGAATTAGTGGAGAAGTTCCCCTCCTTTAAAAAGGAATAAAGAGGCGATCCTGCGCTGGCCCGCGCTTTTGAGCACGCACAAGGGGAGAAAGATACCTTTCCCAGGTTTATTATAGAGGAAGAGGTACTTTACAGGGAAAGTATAGACCCCCGGTCTGGAGATATTCGGAAGCAGCTGGTAGTGCCGAATACCTTCAAGTCTTTGGTTCTACGATTAGCCCATGATCACCCCATAGAAGGCCACAAGGGAGCCCAAGGGACACTAGATCAAATACTGGCTCGATTTTATTGGCCAGGAGTCTTTAGGGAAACCACCCGTTTTTGTGAGTCTTGTGCCTCCTGCCAACGCGTAACCCCTATATGACCACCCGAGGTACCCTTACTCCCGATGCCTGTAATTTTGGAGCCTATTAGAAGGCTGGCCATGGATATAGTGGGGTCTCTCATAAAAACGCCAAGGGGATTTCAGTACATTCTGGTTATTATTGACCAAGTCACACGGTTTCTGTGGGCTGTCCCCCTAAGAAACGTTTCAGCAAAATCCATTGCTACTGAACTAATAAAACTGTTTTGTGAGGTGGGGTTTCCTCAAGAGGTACTAAAGGACAGAGGAAGTAATTTTATGTCCAAATACTTGGCCCAGGTGTGGGATGCCTTTGGCAACCACCATCTCAAGACAGCTGCCTATCACCCCCAATGCAATGGTTTGGTGGAAAGAATGAACCAAAGCATAAAGCAGATGGTCCGACATGCTTTGGACTGGGAAATGACAGAATGGGATAACATGCTACCCTTCATATTATATGCTTGTAGGGAGCGAACACAAGTTTCCCTAGGCATCTCGCCATACGAACTGATGTATGGATGATCACCTAGGGGAGTGTTAGATATCCTGCGTGAACAATGGATTGAACCAGTAGAAACTGAAGTGTGAGTACCCCAATTTTTGAAAAACTTGAGGAGTCGTCTAAAGCGGACTTCTCGTCTCGCAGAAGAGAAGCTGAAAGATAGCCAACAACAGCAAAAGCGATATTATGACAGAGATACAAAGCCTAGGCAACTAAGTGTAGGCAAGAAAGTGGTAGTCTTAGTGTCCGGACCTACCCCAAAATTCGAAGCCCAGTGGAGGGGACCGTATACAGTGGTCAAACCACTTGGTCCAGCCTCGTATCTGATACAGGACAAAAAGGGACACAACCAAGTCTATCACATAAATGTCCTCTGACATTGGCATGAAAGATTGGCTCTCATGGCGTCATCAGAAAAAGGGTCTAACTATATGGCGTTGCAACCATATGACTATAAGGTAGAGCACAGAACAGGGAAGCTGCATTATAATGCTGATGCTATGTCGCGAATTATGTGCTGTAGGGAAAATGATAACTCAGCCCATAATATTTTAAGAAGGGGATATATCATAGAGCAGGAGCTAATAAAAGTGAGGATATAGGAAAAGAAGCTGTCTGTCCCAAAACAAATGAGGTGCAGAGAATGCAATTGTCTAGCAAAACAGCTAGAGGGAGCAGGCGTGCACTTACAGAGGCTGAGTGGACACACCTAGCTAATCAGCAGCACCTGAGAACTAGCCCGGGAAGCTCAAAGGCAGAAGACCTTTATAAGCAAGAGGCTGGAGACAGAAAGCAGAGCAGCACCGGAAGGCAGAGCAGCACCGGAGAGCAGAGCACTGCTGAGAAAAGGAGCAGTGGAACCAGGACTAGTGGCACGGCTGCAGGAACTGGAAGAGAACCAAAGTTCCCAGAGAAAGACAGACGGAGGAGAGTCAGTCCTGTGGAAGTCGTGGTAGCCAGAAACTCCAGAGGTAAAGAGCTAAGATGCAGGAAGCCAGGCTTTATCTTTATATCTTTATCTTTATTTGCAATATTTGATATACCGCCTGTTACTGAGGTGTTAAGGTGGTGTACAATAAAAATAAGGCTGCAAAAGAAAAATAGAAAGAAAAGAACGCCAAAAATCGACAGGACAGTGGATAGAAAGAAAAAGAGAGAAAACAGTAAAGAACAGAAACAGCAAAGCTGGAAACACTAGGGACAACACAGTGAGGAAATAGGCACAACTGGGGAGGAGGGAGGGATTAGGGTAGGTGAACAGGATACCTGGGCTGAAAAGCGGGTGTTAATGTATGTAACTAGTTGGGAGTAGGTTGGGAGTAGGTAGGCTTGGAGAGAGGTCTACGCTTGCCAGAAAGCCCAGAGACCAGATTGAAAGGTACCAGAAGCTTTCAAGAGAAAGATTGCCAGAGAGACTGGGTCCTAAGGGAAGTACCTGAGGAGGACACGTCCAGCTATGCCTATTACAGGAAACCAAGGGACTGGCCACTGATAACAGCTAGAGAAAGCCCCAGCTCAGAAGAAGATAATAGTGATTTAGAACCGATGCAAGTGGAGCTTATAGACCCTATTTCCTCATCTCAGGAGGAATTGATGGACTGTTCCATGTGTATTATGGGTGATTTGGAATCACTGCCGGAACTGTGAGCCATACAAATATTACCTTAAAAAGTTTTCATATTTTTGCTGAATGAAAGAAGAATGTTCAGACAAGTAATTTACTCCAATGTTGAAAGAATCCTTGGTTAATTTTCTTTCTACAACTGTGAAGATTATAACAGTTTACTTTGTACCTTGAGTTTGGTTTATGCCTGAAAAGAAGGACTTTCTTTAATTTTTGTAGCCCAATGAATATTTTTGTGAAAAGGGAAATAAAAGCCTTATCCTCCCTCCATTTGGCTTACATGACTTATTTGCACCAGGAGCAGGACTACATAGACCAGGCTGCACCTGGCCATAAAAACCCCTCCTCTCCTAAAATTAACTATATGCCCAACCTCCCTGTTCAGCCACCGGCCACCAGGGGGAGGTTGGCGACAATACTCATATGTTTCCTAGAAAGTAAGCTGTTTTGATTAGTCCAGACACTTAGGGGTATGTTTACTAAACTGCGTTAGTGCGATTCGCATTAGGAGCCGTGGTAGAGACAGAAACCCCAAATAAGGACATGGGTGGTACATCGTTGCCGAGAACGCGCCGAGAACGCGTGCTACAAGGCGCCATAAATGAACGAGCGCTACAGGGCACATTACCGTGCGTTAATCTTATGAAGGCGCGCAGGCATACAATCACAGCAACAGAGCTGTAGCACAATGGTTACAACACTGACTGATGGTACAGGGGTCATCGGTTCGATTACCCAGTGGGCCTAATGTATAAGGCTGGCTGAGGCAGCACCCTTTACATTTAAGTAGTGATTGTTGAGGCATTTGACATGTATTTTAATTTGTGCTGCCAGCAAACAGACCCTCACAGTGGCATAACCTAAGGTGCTGCATAAGGCACCCCATAAGGCACTCCATAGGGCACATTATAAAGTGTACTGTCCGCCAAGGCACCCTATAATGTCCCCTATAGGACACCTTATAAGGCTGTGAACAAAGTCCTGGCTGGCTGCAGGACTGCACGTCACCACACAAACTGTCTGCTGTGGTTACCAGGATAGGGTTAACCCACCCGTACCCATGATGCACTGCACATGCAAATCAGCAGTCGAGAGATGGGCACAAGATTGGGTATGCATCCCCACAGCACCTCGGCCAGGTAGGGGGAACTGTAGGGATTATAAGGTTTAGGGATATGTTCCTGGTTCATAATCACTCAATGGCCTTTATTCTGCTCTAATAAAATATGTCAACCAAACTACTATATTGTGGACAAAGAAAAAACCCCAGGCCAGCATAAGGATATCATAAGCCTTAGCAGAGTGTATGCATGGACTAAAGAGTCCATGCAGAGGCTTTGTGCAGAGGGCACGTACACAGGAAACCATGCAAAAAGTATAAGCTGAGCCGTTAGTCCTGAAGACAGTAGATGGTTTTGACAGTTGGTGAGTATAAGCAAGACAGAGAGGCCTGGGGAATGTTGAAACAGGAACATAGAGGGGACAGAAAGGTCAATGACAGGAAACAGAAGGAGGGAGGAGGGGAGAGGACCCAAAGAGGAATAGATTTGGAAACTGTATGCATACACGGAAGCAAAAAATGTATATATGTAACATGATTATTGTACTCGGGGGAGGAGGAATTCTGGAGGTGTCTGGTGTCTGATGACTGACAGAAGCTCTCCTCTCCTGCCTGTATTGTCCATCAGTTATCTAATAAACAGAGATTCTGATTGCACCTGTACTGACTTTTGGATCTGGACTATACAGGAAATTAGTTATAATTAGTAATCGGTCTCTTGTGAGTAACAGGGCCTCACAGAACAGACCGTATGTGGTACTGCCACAGACAGTCACATTGTGCGGGTACTGTGCCCACCCTGAGGTTGAGGTGGGGCACCCAGCACCAGGTCCACAGCACCTTTCATGGCTGAAATACGCCAAGCTGCAGGTCCCCATCAGTGTGTGATAGGTAGTTCCGTTAGACACACCTAAGATACATCTGTGCCCTGCTGTATGTCTCGGTCATGTCTAGTCCTTATGCTCCCAGAATAGTGCATATCCTGTGTTGGTGCTATGGTTACCTGCTGTAGGTGAAGGGGGGGTGTATGGACCCATGGGCAGATCATGTACCACCACAACAAACCACCCTCTGGAGCTCAGCATGGGAAACAGGATCACCCACCAATAGATCCACAGTCTACCTCCCTGCAATGGTAGCAGTAGAGGGGACCATCAACCCCAGTCCTGCTGGGGAACAGACAGACAGAGCGGTACACATCCGTAACGCAATAGCAGACAGATGGCAGGCCTGGAAATGCTAAGCTGCCCCTATCATTATCTGACATTCTCCAGCAGCAAGCCTCCAGCCGCTGCACCTTGCAAGGTGTTCCAGCAAGACACATACTAGCTGCAGACAGTCCGCCAGCTAGTCCATAGTGCATGGTCCTGGAGAAGATGCATGTACCCAGAACAGGGATGTCAGCATACACACCAAGCAGATAAGTCAGTGATTGGGCCCCAAAAGAAAACCCATATATATCACATGAAAGAAATGCTATATAGCACTATGGGGGAACCTAGCCATGCCATGGTCACTGCTCAGTCAGGGTGAGAGCGACCGCCCAGCAGGCCACCCTGTCCGTGCAGGTGATACCGGGCACTACAATGTCCGAGCCATTGCCCTATGCCCTGTGCAGATGCGGCCAGGCCAGGCCACCATATCCAGGCTTTTCCCACGGTACCTTGCTCCTCATTATGCACATTGGCAGGCCAATACTGGCAACAGAGCTAGCAGTGTGGGCTGTGGAGGGTGTTGGCAGCCACCACACACTGGATAGATAGACACACACTCCCCACACCTATGCCAGTATTGTACAACTATAGAGGTGTTGGGCAGCCCAGGCCACCACATCAGTCCTGGGCACAGGGCAGGCATGGCTATGGTACGCAATACTGTAGGAGTCACTCCCCAGGTTGGTAAACACTGTCAGACAGAAGACCTGTAGCACACTCCACAGACATCAGAAAGGTTGCTATGACGCAGCTCAATCAGAATATTGTACTTAACCTAGGAATTGCTATCTGCCAGTAATCATAACAACCTCTTTAAGGATGTGCACCATATTCCCAGGTTTAGGGTGGGATTACTAAGGTATGCAAGTGCTAGTATTGGGAGATGCATGCAGAGCCCAAAGTCCTGCCTCTCCAGGAGACTTTGGATAATGGGGTCTGTGGGTGCGGGTGTGTCTGCCCCTGTTGGCTGCTACTTTATGGCAGAGGTTCCCAACTCCAGTCCTGCGGTGCCAAACACTGTTCGGGTTTTCATGCTGTCCCTCATGAATATGCATGAGATACATCTGCATACCATGGGGGTGGCGCATAGAAATGCAGCACAGGCATCTTTATCAGAGGCAGCATGTAACCGGAATGGTGTTTGGCCCTCCAGGACTACATTTGGGAGACTCTGCTCTAGGTAATGTGCATGTATATGGTGTCCGTGCTCTGTAAGGTAAAATGTGGGTGTCTTGGGCATGTTAGGTCATCTGCAATAAAGGTGCTGTCTGTATTAGCACGTTGTAGTAGTGGATAAAATATGGTGACTGGGTTGGCAGGAACCATAGCTGGCACTTGAACCTGTGACCCTCTGCTTCTGAATACACTGGTTTTGTGCACTGCACCACCTTGTTGCCACAGAGTCAGTACATTCCTTGGTGATACCATGACTGTTCATCAGACAGGGCACATATGTTGCAGTACACGGCACCCACCTACACAGGGCTAGGCCACGGTCTGCTCTGGGCAGCTGCCACTGCCCCCTCCACCACCAGTATCCCTCAGCCACCATGCTGACATGCCCTTCTGCTGGTGGAGCTGGTGGTGCGCAGTCTCAGGCCATCCAGTGTGCAGGTAGGCGGCTGCCTATGGTGAGGGTTCTGGGGTAGGGGTGCCTGCATAGATGTCCACGTTCCCCCCCAGACCCGCCTGCCAATGTTCCGTGCCCTTGGGGGTAGCTGTTGGGTACTATCCCCTGTGACACTTTGGGAAACACACTCGTGCCCATGTTGGGCCTTCAGCAGTTGCTGTCTGGCTGCTCTGCTGTTTCAGCATTCGTATGGGCCACCTAGGCATCACCCTAGTCCGCACTGTGGCCCAGCTGCACCACAGCATGTGCCGCCTGCGGCCCTCTGTATCCCCTTCTCCGGCATCTGTCCAGTTGCCGTTCCAACATGCCCGCCCTGATGTTGTGGGACATGTGCACGCCATAGGAACCCTGTCCGATGGTGGGGAAAACCCTGAGCAGCGCTATTTCACTGTGGCTCATTCACCTTGTATGGGGACGGAGTATAGACCCTTCCATGATTTATATCTGTTCCATGGAGCTTACTCGGAGGGGGGGGGGGGGGTTGATGTTTCTCATTGATACCACTATTGGCCAGCTTGGTTATCGTTTTTTTCCAGTTTGTTGGGGTCATTTTCAGTGTTTATGTGCCCTTTTGTTCTGTGCACATGTATCACACTTATCACTTTTTTTAGGTTTCCCTGCCTGGGATGTACATTGCTGACACTGACATGGTTTCTCTCCCCTGTAATGTGCATTTAACGGCAGGTTTTCATTCGCGTTGGAATTGAGCTCTTCAGATCAGCGCGTTAGTGTGAAGGGAGCCTCTCCCCGCCCACTATTCGCCCATTGACCCCTTCTCTCCGCCCTCTCTCCACCTTCTGCGGTGTTTTACCGTGCCACAGGAGTTTACGATCGTTAGCGCATCATAACGCGCGTTATGTAACGTTAACAATCGAAAGCACATCATAACGTGCGTTATGCTGCGCTTACGGTCGTTAACGTTACATAACGCGCGTTATGTACGATTACCGCAGTTTAGTAAACATACCCCTTAGTGCAGGCTCCATACAATGGAAATGCTATTACTCAGGAATATGTGGACATGCTTAGTCAGGACGGATGCAGGCAATACAGGCTATAAAAGCAATTTTCATACACAGGTTTTAATGCATGACATTGATATCAGTTTGTCTACTTAACAATAGCATATACATGTAAGCTTCTTGTCAAAACAATGATTCGTAAAAGCAGAAATGTCTCATCAATTTTGCAACAGCCACGATATATTCTGTTACATTTGTGGTGAGTATACACTTAAGCCTCAAAGACGTAGCATGACTGCACTTATTAAGAAAGCATGTGCTGTCCATTTCAGAGCTTGACTTCGAGGTACTCAGAAGCAGGGCCGGCCCGTCCATTGAGCAAGAATGTTTTTTGCACAGGGCCCCGCGTTTCAGGGGGCCCCGCGCAAAGAACATTCTGCTTTTTTAAAAATTAAATTAAAAAAAAAAAAAGATGACTGCTGCAGCTGCCGCCACAGCAGCGGCAGAATGGAGTGTCCCGTGGGGCCCCCTCTGCCCGGCTGAGCTCTCCCTACCCGGCTGAGCCCCTCTGCGCCGGCTTTCAGATACGCGAAGGAAGAGTGTCTCCCTCACTTCTCTGTTAAGCCCGCAGGGGCTGATGGGAAGCAAGGGCTGATGGGAAATTTCCCATCTGCCCCTGCGGGCTTAACAGAGATGCGAGGGAGACACTCTCCCTTCGCGTATCTGAAAGCCGGCGCAGAGGGGCTCAGCCGGGCCGGGAGAGCTCAGCCAGGCAGAGGGGGCCCCGCGGGACACTCCATTCTGCCGCTGCTGCAGTGGCAGTGGCAGCAGCCAGCTTTTTTTTTTTTAAATTTTCCATGAGCCGATGGGCGGGGGGGGGGGGGTGGGGTTAGGTCGGGTAATGGGGTATGGGGGGGGCTAGGACTTGACTTGAGGGGGGCTGTGGGCTGTTGGAGGGGTTAGGACTGGTAATGGGCTATGGGGGGTTAAGACTGGTAATGGGCTGTGGGCAGATGGGGGCTTTCTGGAAATGGGGTGATGGGGGGTTAGGACTGGTAATGGGCTATGGTGGGGTTAGGACTGATAATGGGCTATGGGGGGGCTAGGACAGGAAATGGGCTGATGGGGAGGTGTTAGGACTTGAGGTGGGCTGATGGGGTTAGAACTGGTAGTGGGCTGTTGGGGGGTGGTTAGGACTGGTAATGGGCTATGGGGGGGGGTTAGGACTGATAATGGGCTATGGGGGGCTAGAACAGGAAATGGGCTGATGGGGAGGGGTTAGGACTTGAGGTGGGCTGATGTGGTTAGGACTGGTAATGGGCTGTGGGCTAATGGGGGGGGGGTTAGGACTGGTAGTGGGCTATGGGGGGCTGACTGGAAATGGGCTGATGGGGTTAGGACTGGAAGTGGGCTGATGGGGGGTTAGGACTGGTAATTGGTTATAGGGGGGGGCTTAAACTGAAAATGGGGTGATGGGGGTTAGGACTGGAAGTGGGTTGATGGGGGCTATGACTGGTAATGGGTTGGGGGTTGCTAGGACTGGAAATTGGCTGAGTGGAAGTGGAGGCTTGAACTGCAAATAGCTGATGGGGAGGGGGCTTGGAATGGAAATGGGCTGTGAGGGAAGGGAGCTAGGACTGAAAATGGGCTGATGGAGCAGCTAGGATAGGACTGGAAATGGGCTGTTGGGGGGAGCTAACATTGGAAATGGGCTGTGGTGGGGGCTTGAATTGAAATGGACTCATGGAGGGGCTAGAACTGGAAGTAGGCTCATGGGGGGGCTTGGATGAATTGGGCTGAGTGGAGGGGAGCTAGGATTTGACATGGGCTGATGGTGGGGCTAGGAAATGACTAGAAATGGGCTGATAGGGGGCTAGGATTGGAAATGAGCTGATGAAGGGATGGACTGGAAATGGATGGGGGAGCTAGGACTGGAAATGGGCTGATGGGGGGCTAGGACTGGAAATGGGCTGATGCAGGGACTAGAAGGGAATGGATGCTGGGTGAGACTGGAACTAGAAGGGAGCTGATGTTGGGGGAGGATTAGAATGGGATGGGCCTGGGAGACTAAAATAGAGAGGGGAAAAATATTTTGTGTGGGAGGGATGAAAAATCTACAATTGGCCGGGTATTGGGAGAGTAAGTGGGGATTGAGGATGGAGGGGTAAAATTTGTGTGGATGAAATAGGAATGAGGAAAGAGCAAAAGGAGAAAGATTAGTATGTTAAAGCAGATGTAGAGAGAGAGAATGGAAAAAAAAACTAGAAGAGAGAAGAAAGGACAAATGGACAGCAGACGATGGAGAGTTAGCAGAAAACATGAAGAAACCAGAAGAAAGTGGCTGGAGCAATTGCAACTGAAAAAAAATGCACAAAAGGTAGAAAGATATCTCTTTATTTTGAATTTATTAACTGGAATATGAAAGCTCTGGGAAATGTGCATCATTAACGTCTGCGCTTTGTTTGGTACAAGAGGAAATTAATTTATAGTTTTATTTCTACAGTGTTGTTGTACATTCCAAGTTTGGCTTTTGGGGTTCCCAGTTTAATTATTGCCTTCCTTTTTCTAAATTGTGATTCCTTGTTTGGTGATGGTCTATGTTCTGCATGTGTAACTGAGCTGAGGTATTCTGTTTATGTAATTCCTATTTGACATTGCCACTTGTTCTCTTTCCCCAGTATTCTCTGAAATGTATTGGTTTAATATTTGCAGTGTTGCCTTTTGATAGGTAGGGTATGGTGCTTTGTGAGTCCTGGTAATGCTGTCAGGATACGGCGGGTTTGCTATGGGTTCTAAATGGGCAGCGTTTGTAGTAGTTCCTAATGTGCCTGGCGGTTGGCACTGGATTATAGTAATGTAGAAATCTTTTAGTCTTTCTTTATCCATACACTCATTAAGAGGCATGTTTACTAAAAGTTAGTGTATGGTAACATTATGCAAATATGTATGCAAATAAGGCCACTTATGCAAATGAGGCCCCGCACCAAGTCTCCGCACATGGCCCCGCACCCCCCTTGGGCCGCCCCTGCTCAGAAGTCAATGTTGTTTGTAGTCCTGATGATATGGTGAGAACAGAAGGATCATGTGACAGTTTATTACTTCTGTCTGATGAGTGTATCTGGCTTCTCTGCTAAAAATAAGAAATCTATTGAATATTCCAGTCTGCCTTCAGCACATGAGACCAGTGCCATATGACGACAGTATGCCAGTACTGAAGCCACCAGAGACATGGAGCTTAGATGAGGTAGATGAAGATACCACAATACATGGGCCAGACGTGGAAAATGATATGGATCCAGATTTTGAGCCGTTTATGTCTAGTGTGCCTCATCTGATAACATAGTCAGAATTGAATGACTTGGTGAGGGACTTAAGTTTGTCAAAAACAAAAGCTGATTTACTTGGTTCAAGATTGCAAGGATGGGGTTTGCTGTCGCCAGGTATGAAAATTTCTGTCTTTCGGACCTGCTAAGAAGATATAAAAAATGTCTTTACGCAGGTTGACAACCTCTGTTTCTGCACTGACATTGATGGGTTGTTCGCGGCTTTGGATTTTGGGTTGTGAGCAAGACCCACAACAATGGTGCCTTTCTATCGATTCATCACTGTTAAGCCTGAAAGCTGTCTTGTTACACAATGGCAATGTCCACCCTTCAATACCTATTGTCTATGCTGTGCACATGAAAGAAACCAAGAAAACATGGAACTCTTGTTGAAACACATATAGTACTGCAATCGGAACATCAATGGTGATCTAAAAATATTGCTGTTTCATTTACGAATGGGACTCCCATGCTAGAGAGTCTCATTATATTAAAAAGAACTGGCCACTCCATAAGCAGTTGGCTCCAGGACAGAAAAATGTGGCACATGGGCAACTTGTTGAAACAAATAAGATGTTTTTGCCTCGTCTTGATATAAAACTTGGACTGATGAAAAACTTTGTAAAAGCGATAAAGAAGGTGAAGGATTTGAGACAGATGTTTCCAAGAATAACTTATGCCAAGATTAAGGAAAGCATTTTTGTGGGTCCGCAATTCAGACAAGCAGTTCGAAGATCTGCTAGTGGGGCCTGAGAAAATTGCATGGAAGGTATTCAGGGATGTTGTTGAGAATTTTCTTGGCAATTACAGGGCACCAAATTATGTCCAGCTGGTTGACAACATGTTTCAAGCATACAAAACCATGAAACACAACATGTCGCTGAAGATTCATTTTTTTGCATTCACACTTGGACTTCTTCCCTGCTAATCTTGGTGCAGTTGGCAACAAACGTAGTGAAAGGTTTCACCAGAACATTGCAACGATGGAAAAGTGGAACCCATCAATGCTGGCTGACTATTGTTGGATACTGAGACGAGAAGCATTAAATGCCGAGTACAAATGAAAATCAGGAACAAAACCTTTTTAGCTCAGGTGACCTAGTGCAATATGTCAGCATCACTGTGTGATTAAACATGCTAAATTCAGTCAAAATTTAATTTCATGTTTCTCCAAACTCCTACATGATACAGTCCAATTGAAATTATATTTATGTTCAGCTTGAAGCTGTCTATCGTAGTCACAAAAACGTTTCAGGATGCAAAACTTTTGAACAAATTTGTTGTCCAGTGTTATACAATAACATAATTCAAGTCAAATGCAATCTCCAACAAGTCTGTTACCTTTGAACTTGATTCTAGTTAAATGTTTCTAGTTAAGTGTAATCTCCGATAATGTTACATGTAAACCGCTTTGATCAAGTGAAAATTGGTATAGAAAAACAACAAATAAATAAATGTTTGAAGTGCAGTCACACCATGGCGTGAAACAGAGGTATTATAATATCCTTGGTTTTATTTTCCATTCTTTTCCTTATGATTCCTAGCATTATGTTTGCTTTCTTGGCCACCACTACACACTGGGCAGAGATTTTTAAGGTATTATGCACAATGATGCCTAGATCCTTTTCCTGGGTAGTGATTCCTAATGTGGAATCTTGCCTCATGTAACCGTAGTTTGGGTTGTTCTTCCCTAAGTGCATAACTTCACACTCATTCACGTTAGATTTCATCTGCCATCTGCACGCCCAGTCTTCCAATTTCTCAGTCATCTTGAATTTTTTCTCAATCCTGTTGTGATTTAACAACTTTGAATAATTTTATGTCATCTACAAATTTGATCAACTGACTCGTTCAAGAACAGGACTGGCAGCAAAAGGAAAAGATATGACAGAAATGGCAGGGCAGTGAGACAGGCACCAGAATCACAAGGAGACTCTTTCACTTCTTTTTGTTTTATTTCTATTTCATTTTATGTGGTTTTTGTTTCATTTATTTTATTTCTTGCCCTTCCCCCTCCCCTCTTGCCTGCAGAGCTGTGTTGTAGGTTGATGGTGGTCAAGCTTTTTTGGCCTTTCCTGGAGGGTCTTCAGGCCATTCTTAGAGGGTCTCCATTGCATTCATGGTAATTTTGTGACTCTTAAATACAAACTCTCTGCCTGAGAGTTCTGAAAGGGGGCTTTTTTTCACTTTTAATAGCTAACTTTTTCTGATGCATTGCCTATAGATTTGTAGCTGCATTGCAAAAAGGGAATTTTTGTGTTCTTAGGCAAAGTGTTTTTCTTCTCCTCTAAGCTTCAGGTTCAAAGAGGAAAGCAAGCTATTTAAAGTCACTGCACTCCTCAGCTCCCACCTACCCCATGTAAGAATTTGTGTTATGTAGGGCAACTCATCAATCAGCTTGTTGACAAAGAAAACATTTTTTTGTATTGGTTGGTAGGGAAAATCTAGGAAGTATATAGCTTTACATTTAGATATCTGCTAAAAGTAAACAAGTTGTTATTTTTGAAGGAGCTTTGATTAGGTAATTTTACAAAGGGATCACATTAAACTATCTACTGAAGACATGTAGAGGCCGATTCTGATCTCTGAGGGCCGTCTGGACATGTAGAAACTGTACAGCCCCCAGATATACCTGATTCTGCAACCATCGGAGCTATATGTTCCCATGGTTGCAGAATTAAGGAGTTGGATGGGCTGGCATGAACAACATTATGTGCTGGCTAATGTCTAAGTGCCTGCCCGTCCTCCCCGTACAGGACTCCTGATTGTGTGCCGATGCCATGGCATCCTGTTGCCATGGCACTGGGTCACACAGCAGGAGCTCACAAGGTTCGTCAGCAATCACACTCACCGTTCCCCACTGCCTGACCCTTGGCGAGGTCTGCCAGGACTGGGATCGGGCGGCAGGGACCTTCCTGCAGCTGATCCTCCTTTTTGATGGGGCTACACAGGCCAATTCCCTCCGTCAATGGGACTTATTCCACCTCCAAGGAGGAATAAGTCCCATGTCTAACCTGCCACCATTGGGCGTACCTCGGCCCTGTACATCTGGATTATGCAGCCCGCCCCCACTCCACCCACTCTCCACCCAGTCACCACCCCCTCCCTTCCCCAACCGGAGCTCCCCGCACAGAGGCCCTGTGCGTGCTGGGAGCTATTGTTGCAGAATATGCTCCCAGCAAATAGCAGGTGGTTGTATGTTCAAACTGGACGTACATCCGTGCTATTTGCTATTCAGAATGACTCCCATAATATCAGAATTTAGTAGCTTAAAGTAACAACTGTTCAGCAAGCAAGCAAGACTACACGGAGATACAGAGAACAGAGCTGGTAGAGCATACATAAAAGAGGCTAGCTGCTTTTTCTTTTAAAGGACAGCTGAGGAAAAGTTAGAGACTTTGAGACGTCTTTCTTATTTTCTTAAACAATTATCAAAGCTCCAACAACTGAACTCTGGCTGGAAAAAATTGTGTTGGCAAAACTGTTGACCCTGTTAAGTTTCTGCTTCTGTCCAGATAGACAGCCCGGGCTGGACAGTTCAATTTCCAAGGCACAAAAATAGATTTTAAAAAATCCCTAGATACAAAACTTTAAAAATTAACATTATCACTCTAAAATGAATCCTGAACTCTAAAGGTAAGAAATGCAAATTCTGCAAATAAGGTGTAATACGATCATGGAACTATACTCCCACTATTAACTAAACAGCCGCATTCAGCACAATTTGAAGTGACTTCAAATGAGATGATAGCACTCTAAACAAAACTATATTACGGTAGTCTAAGGAATGTTAGAACCTAAAATTTGAACATCAATGGAGACTTGGCTATTTACATCCCACCAAATAACTAAAATCTCATTTTTTGTCGAATTTCAAATGCATCCTCTGAGACAATAACCATTCTGACAACTTACCAACAAGCTCTTTCAAATACGAATGATGCACCCTCTGCCAATGGACAATAAAATGTAATGTTGCCCACATAGGGGTCTATTCGTGCCTTTCCTGCCAGTTGTATGGGGAGGTTAGACGGGGGTGGGGAAGGGGTGGATCGGGGACGGAGGCAGGGCGGGTGGTGGGCAGCCATCGGCCCTGGACATACAGAGCCAATTCCAGTGTCAGCCCTGTAATTCCAGGAACGACATCTTTGGTGGAGAACTTATTCCATCTTTGAGGTGGAATAAATTCCCCAATCTTGAGGGAACGGCGGCCCGGGGCTCAAAAGAGGCGGCAGGGGATGGAGGCAATTCCCTGCAGCCCGACCCTGGCCTTGGAAGGCTGGATCGGGGGTTGGGATGTGGGGAAAGCATTTTTCTGTGCTGGTGTCGGGGATCGCGGCTTTACAATGGAGCTGTGGTGCCATGGCAACCAGACGCCATGGCACTGTGGCTCCATTGTAGAGCCCTGACTGAGTTAGCCAGGTACAGGCCTGAATTGCAGCCCCAGACTGCACATACTGGCCTGTTCGCGATTCTGATCTTGTGGGGCTAGACATGCCCCGCGGGATCAGAATCGCGAACCCCTCTATACATCCTGCTCAGATTGGACATACAGAGGATTATACGTCTCCGATGGAATGAGCCCCATAAAGTGCATATTGGAAATGCATTGAGCAAAATAAATCACACAGCAACAGACAACCTTTCTGTTCGTCTCCACTTCTGCTGGCCCTAGGTCTCTCAGGAACATTAACTAACTGCCATCCTCTGCTTCTACCACTATTTCTATGCCTATCTTTGCAAAGCATTGTAATTCAATCAGACTAAATGTAAGCTCTATGGCTCAGGGGTTGTTTCTCTCATATGTGTCTGTACAGCTCTGCATGCTGTTGGTAGCACTTTAGAAATGATAAGTTCTAATAGTACTAGTAGTAGTAGCAGTAATAGTAGCCTGCCTGCTCCTGTCTATCTGCCCTGCCTGTGCTCTCTTTGGGTTCCCTTTCTGCTCTTAATTCTATCCCGTAGTTCTGACTCTAGAGCCAGAGAGATTTTTCAATTAGCTGTTCTAACTATGCAATCACTCTCTCTGGCTATAGAATCACAAAACCTAAGAAAATGTTAAATCTCACTTTTCTATGCCACTGAGACAGAAACAGTGCTGTTTCCATCTCTTAGAGCTCTATTCTGATCCATGGATGATCTTCTTTAGACCTTTTGGACTTTAGGAAAACAACTTTCTTTGTGTCCCAACCTTTTTATTGCAAAATTTGAATAAAGGCAAAGCAAACATAAACAACAATCATAACAAACAAGTGGCAATTATCATAGCAGGTACAGTCTTTGACTACAACAATGTACATATCAAGTCCTTCCCACAGTGCTGTGCATCAACCGAGCTGAAGCTTCTTCTCTGCATTTATCATCTTGTAGTTGTGAAATAAACATACCATATTTCATCAGTGGTTGTGATCAAACAAAGCATTGTATTATCTTGTTCATGTAAATAAACATATTTTTCGAAAAAAAGAAAAAAGATCCTAAGGGCCACAGACAAAAGTCAAGTAAGAAGTCCTTATTTTTAGTTAAGTTCGTAGTAAATGCCAGGGACTTCCAAAATACAATCTGGTAAAAGAAAATGTTTTGTAGTTTGCGTAGACACTCCCTTCTCCCAATACCCCTTTAAATTCATAAGACATGGGAAAGGGTAGCACGTCCACTCTCATAAGACTAATATACATTGTGAGATTCTTCTGCTCACTTAGCAACTATCAATGGTGTCAAGAATTTCGTATGAGCAAGAAACAACAAGGATTGCATCAGGAAGGTAGACATTGATAACTGAATACTTGAATGCCAAAACTCTCCCACTGAGGCAAAGACAACGTCCTTTGCAAGTCCGTTTCCCACACCCATTCCACACGAGCACCTCTTGTGTTTACACTTGTGAGAATTTAAGTAAAATTGGCTGGCCACATTGGATGATATGGCATAATTTCTACACAAGTATTAGTAGTAAGGACCCAGTCATCTGACATGTTATCTAGAAAAAGATGGGATTTCTTAATGTAATAACTCAATTGGATCCACTGAAAGTCTTGGGGGTATGTTTACTAAACCATCTTAATGTGCGCTCTGTGACGTTATCGCGTGATAAGGTACCTTATCGCGCAATAATGGCACTTTACAAGGTGCACAGGTACCTTATCGCGCGATAATGCGTGCTGCGGTGCAAACGAGCGCTGAAGACGTGGAAAGGCTCCCGGAGGTCGGAGGAAGGCTCCCCAGGGGCGGAGAGAAGGGGTCAATGGGTGGAGAGTGGGAGGGGAGAGGCTCCCCGCACACTAACGCTGTGAAATCCGAGGCTCAAAACTAACGCCAGTGAAACCCTGGCGTTAGAGCTGATTTAAAGGGAAAAGAAACCATTTTCGTCCGCAATGTACAGCAAAACCAGAGTAACCTACAAAAAAGTGATAAGTGTGATACATGTGCACGGAACAAAAGGGCAAATAAACCTTGAAAATGTATAGAAGAAAATGTAAAAATAAAACAACCAAGCTGGCCAATAGTGATATCAATGGGAAACATCAAAAAACACTCCCAAGAAAGCTCCAAAAAAAGATATGAATTTTGGAATGGTCTATGCTCCGTCCCCATACAAGGTGAATGAGCCCACAGTGTAATTGCGCTGAGCAGGGTTTCCGACTCCATCGGCCAGGTTTCCTATGGCATGCACATGTTCCACAACAGCAGGGCGGGCATGTCGGAATGGGCAACTGGACATATGCTAGACAAGGGGACACAGAGGGCTGCAGGCGGCACATGCTGCGGTGCAGCTGGCCCACAGTGCGGACTAGGGTGATGCCTAGCTTACCCATAAGAATGCTGAAACAGTAGAGCAGCCAGACAGCAACTGCTGAGGGCCCAACATGGGCACAAGTGTGCTTCCCACAGTGTCACAGTACCCAGCAGGTACCCCGAAGGGCACGGAACATTGGCATGCGGTGCTGGGGGGAAACGTGGACAGCTATGCAGGCACGCCTACCCCAGAACACGTACCATAGGCAGCCGACTACCCGCACACTGGATGGCCTGAGACTGTGCTCCACCAGCACCACCAGCAGAAGGGCATGTCAGCATGGTGGCAGAGGGATACTGGTGGTGGAGGGGGCAGTGGCAGCTACCCAGAGCAGACCGTGGCCTAGCCCTGTGTAGGTGGGTGCCATGCACTGCAACAGATAGGCCCTGTCTGACGAACAGTCATGGCATCACCAGGGAATGCACTGTCTTTGTGGCAACACAGAGGTGCAGTGCACACAGCCGGTGTGTTCAGAAGCAGAAAGTCACAGGTTCAAGTCACAGCTGTGGTTCCTGCCAGCCCAGTCCCCATATTTTACCCACTGCTAATACAGACAGAACCTTTATTGCAGATGACGTAAACATGCCCAAAACACCCACATTTTACCCTACAGAGCACAGACACCATAAACATGCGCATTACCTAGAGCAGAGTCTCCCAAATGCAGTCCTGGAGGGCCAAACACCATTCAGGTTCCATGCTGTCTCTAATAAAGATGCCTGTGCTGCATTTCTATGCGCCGCCCCCATGGTATGCAGATGTATCTCATGCATATGCATGAGGTACAGCATGAAAACCCAAACAGTGTCTGGCCCACCAGGACTGGAGTCGGGAACCTCTGCCCTAAAGCAGCGGCCAACAGGGGCAGACACACCCGCACCCACAGGCTCCATTATCCAGTGCCTCCTGGAGAGGCAGGATGTTGGGCCCTGCGTGCATCTCCCAATACTAGCACTTGCATACCTTAGCAATGCCACCCTAAACCTGGGAATATGGTACACAGCTATCAAAAGGTTGCTATGATTACTGGCAGATAGCAATTCCGAGGTTAAGTACAATTTTCTGAGTGAGCTGCATCACAGCAACCTTTCTGATGTCTGTGGAGTGTGCTACAGGTCTTGTGTCTGACAGTGTTTACCACCCTGGGGGGTGACCCCAACAGTATTGCGTACCATAGCCATGCCTGCACTGTGCCCAGGACGGGTGTGGTGGCCAGGGCTGCCAAACACCTCTATAGTTGCACAATTCTGGCATAGGTGTGGGGAGTGTGTGTCTGTCTATCCATTGTGTGGTGGCTGCTAACACCTTCCTCAGCCCACACTGCTAGCACTGTTGCCAGTATTGGCCTGCCAATGTGCATAATGAGGAGCAAGGTACCGTGGGAATAGCCTGGATAGGGTGACCTGGCCTGGATTCATCTGTACAGAGCATAGGGCAATGGCTCGGACATTATAGTGCCCGGCCACAGCATGTCCTTCTGGGAGGTCACTCTCACCCTGACTGAGCAGTGACCACGGCATGGCTAGGTTTCCCCATAGTGCTGCACAGAGTTTTTCTCATGTGATATTTATGGGTTCTGTTTTGGGGCCCAATCACTGACTTATCTTCTTGGTGTGTATGTTGACATCCCAGTTCTGGGTACATGCATCTCCTCCAGGAACATGCACTGCCGACTAGCTAGCAGACTGTCTGCAGCTAGTATGTGTCTTGCTGGAATACCTTGCAGAGTGCAGTGGCTGGAGGCTTGCTGCTGGAGAATGTCAGATAGTGGTGGGGGGCAGCTGAGCATTTCCAGGCCTACTGTCTGTCTGCTATTGCTTTATGGATGTGTACAGCTCTGCATTGCCTGCCCTGTAGGGTGTCTGTTCCCCAGCAGGACTGGGGTTGATGGTCCCCTCTACTGCCACCATTGCAGAGAGGTAGAATGTGGATCTTTTGGTGGGTGATCCTGTTTCCCACCCTGAGCCCCAGAGGATGGGTTGTGTGGTGGTACATAACCTGCCTATGGGTTCAAACACCCCCCCTTCACCTACATCATGTAACCATGGCACCAACACAGGATATGCACTATTCTGGGTGCATCATAGCCCATAAGGCAGTGGTTCTTAACCAGTCCTCCTTGAACCCCTAGGCCAGTCGGGTGTTCAGGATAGCCCTAATGAATATGCATGATATATATATGCATTAGAGATATCCTGCCAACCTGACTGGTTTGTCGCCCTCTAGGGCTGGATTCGGAGACCCCTGCTTTACATCTCGGTCATTTAAGAATGTGAATGGGCAAGGTGCAGATCTCCAAGACATCAAAAAGGTTAGAAAGAATTTGTCACATGCCTCTTTGCTTCTCACCACCACCAAAATATTGCCTATTAGACAACTTTTTGGTGGTGGTGAGAACTGAGGAGGCATGTGACACATTCTATCTGCCCTTTTGATGTCTAGGACATCTGCACCTTGCTCACTCACAATCTTAAATGACAGAGGTGTAAGGCAGGGGTCTGCAAATCCAGCCCTAGAGGGCCACAAACCAGTCAGGTTGGCAGGATATCTCTAATGCATATATATCTCATGCATATTCATTAGGGCTATCCTAAACACCAGACTGGCCTAGGGGTTCAAGGAGGACTGGTTAAGAACCACTGCCATAAGGGCTAGACATGACTATGAAATATAGAAGGACACAGATATAACCTAGGTGTGTCTGCAGGAACTATCTATCACACACAGTAACACTGATTGGGACCTGCAGCATGGCATATTTCAGTTATGAAAGGTGCTGTGGACATGGTGCTGGGCGCCCCACCTCACCCTCAGGGTGAGCACAGTACCCGCACAATGTGACGGTCTGTGGCTACTCTGTGCCAGTACCATACACGGTCAGTTCCCCCTACCAGGCCGAGGTGCTGTGGGGGTGCATGCCCCATCTTGTGCCCATCTGTCGACTGCTGATTTGCATGTGCAGTCCATCATGGGTATGGGTGGGTTAACCCTATCCTGGTAACCACAGCAGACAGTTTGTGTAGTGACATGCAGTCCTTCTGCAGCCAGACAGGGGTTTGTTGGCAGCTGTAGCCCACTGGTTACTTCAATGCCTATGAAGCCAGAAGTCATGGGTTCAAACCCATGGTGGGGTTATTTGATAGGGATGTCTGAGGCATTGTCTATTTTTAATGTATATTAGGGCTGCCAGCAAAAACACCCTCAGAGTACTGTAACCTTAAGGTGCCCCATAAGGCACCTTATAGGGCGCCCTATAAGGTGCCCTATCAAGCGCCTTATAAGGTGCCTTATAAGGTGTCCTATAGGGGACATTATAGGGTGCCTTGGCGGACAGTGCACTTTATAATGTGCCCTATGGAGCGTGTTATGGGGTGCCTTATGCGGCACCTTAGGTTATGCCACCGTGAGGGTGTGTTTGCTGGCAGCACTAATTAAAATAAAAGTAAAATGCCTCAAAAAGCAAGCACTGTTGTTGTTAAGTGCCGTCGAGTTGGAGTCGACTCATGGCGACCCTCTGGATAACTATCCTAAATTGTGTTCGGTCTTCAGTCAGGCGACTCATTGTTGACAGACTGGTACCCGTAGCTGCTGTTATTGTATCGATCCATCTCATTGCTGGCCTTCCTCTTTTGCGTTGACCTTCTATCTTGCCAAGCATGATGTCTTTCTCTAATGATCTCTCTCTCCGCATGATGTGTCCAAAGTATGAAAGTCGAAGTCTTGTCATCTGAGCTTCTAAAGAAAGCTTAGGTTTGATCTCCTCTAGTACAGACTGGTTTGTTCTTCGGGCAGTCCATGGTATACACAGTATTCGCCGCCAGCACCATAATTCAAAGGCATCAATTTTCTTCCTGTCTATCTTTTTCACTGTCCAGCTTTCACATCCATATGATGTTACTGAAAATACCATGGTTTGAACAAGTCGAATCTTTGTATGGAGAGAGACATCTCTGCTCTTGAGAATCTTATCTAGGTCCTTCATAGCCATTCTGCCAAGAGCAATGCATCAGGGTGATGCCTCAGCTAGTCTTATGCATTAGGCACACTGGGGGATCAAACTCATGACCCCTGTACTATCAGTCAGTGTATTAACCATTGTGCTACACCTCTGCTTCTATGTTCGTATCTCTGCGCGCCTACTTAAGATTATCATGCGTTAACGCGCTTAGCGGTGTTTTGCCTGATATTGTGCGCAGTGAGCGTTATCGCGTGATAATCCTGTTTTGCTATGTTAAGACCGAAACGCCCACTCCTTTTATGGCATCCTGCACACTATCGCCGGGCGGACGTTAAGACGGTTTAGTAGAAGGAGGAAGTGACGTCACCCGGGAAGCTGGCAGCATAATCTTTGTGCTCCCATCGAGACGCTGCTTTGCGAGGTGGAAAGTGCTTGATTTACCCCATCCCTCCACGTAGAACTAGTGCGGGAGGAGACAGTATTTGGGAGTGATGTCGGTGAGGAAGAAATTGGCGAAATTCAAATCTTCCTATGTGGAGGGAGCGGAGAAAAAGGCCCGCGAGCCCCCAGACCTCGTGGCATCAGGTGAGGATTCAGACGAGGAGCCGGACAGGGCTGAGGAGAGTTGCACTCACGGAGATATGTGGGGATGGATGAGATCCTTGCGAAAAGAAATCATTGTTACCCGGGGAGAGCTCAAGGAATCCCTGTCTGGCATTAAGGCCGATATTCGGGATCTGGGCCACAGACTTGAGGTGCTCGAAGAGCAGGCTGATCAATGAGCTGAGCGGGACACGGAGGTAGAGGCGTCTATGAAGGGTTTGCAGGAAGAACAGCTCAGCCTAAAAGATAAGCTAGACGACCTCGAGAATCGTTCTAGGCGAAATAATGTGCGCCTGAGAGGAGTCCCGGAGACGGAGGCCTATGCGGATGCGGTGGCGGTGACTCAAACAGTTTGTCAACATCTATTGCAGGGCGATGATGGAGAGGCGGCCGCACCTGAGATTTCGGTGGAGAGTGCGCATAGGGCGCTGGGCCCGGCGCGCAACGGAAAGCCGCGTGACATTGTGGCTTGCTTGACATCGTTCGCTGTGAAGGAAAAGATTATGCGGATGGCTGCGGCCCGCCGGAGCTTCATGTGGGAAGGCCAGTCTGTGGAACTGTACCATGACTTATCAGCGGGCACCTTACAACGTCGCCGGGACATGCGACCGGTAGCCCAATATCTCCGAACTGAGAATATGAAATACAGATGGCTCTTCCCCTTTGCGATGTTGTTTGACATCAATGGTAGGAGTTTTCGGGTTCGCGGGGAGGAGGAAGCCTGGAAAGTGTTGCGGCAGGAGGGGGCTCCGCGCCTGCCGGACCAGGCCAAGAAATCAACGCTGGAAAGTCATAAAGGAGGGTCTTCCAGATGGGAGCGAATGCCCTCGAAGGGACAGCGTCTGCAGAGGAAGAGGGGAGAGACAGGCCAGGGAGATGAAGCGAGAGCCTCGCCTGCCCGAGTTACCTGAATGCTCCAAAGACTATGTGGGGGGACTTTGTTAGATTTGGCAGCAGGCCCGTTGCCTGCTAATGGTAACTGTTGTTTACACTTCCGAATTGGAAGAATTTGGGGGGGAGTATGCATGGCTGGATTAGGTCCTCTGGAGTCAAGGCAAGACGGGGGGGGGGGGGATTTGTAAATTTGTAAATTTGTAATTGTGCTTGTTATTGGGGGGGGTGTTGAGGGATATTGTTATGGGACAAACACGAGTGATGTATTTTGTGTGCACTATGGAGAGTTGGGGGAGGGGGGATTTGCCTATTGAGACCTAATGAAGTTGCCAGAATATTGGAGGGAGGGGGGTAGGGTCATGGTGTAAGAGGCGGATGCCAGAAGGGGTGGGGAATGGCGTCCACGGGTGGGTTTCTTCCTCGAAGATAGGCAGAGTGGAGCTCTGCGTGAGGGATGGGGGGAGGGGGAGAGGGAGGGGATGGGGGAGGGGGTGGGGGGGAGGGGAGGAGGCTTTGCAGCAACATGTAAGGGGTAGCCTAGTGGTCTGGTTGTGGTTATGACTGGTGTTCGAGTAGGGAGTCTGAATGCTAGGGGATTGAACTCCCCTCAGAAACGGAAGCTGCTTTGGAAAGAGGCCCGTGCGTGTCAGTGGCAGATAGTGTTCGTGCAGGAGACTCATTTGCGTGTGTGTGATGAGCGATTGATGGGGGGAGGTCCCTTTCAGGGGTTTTTTGCAGCGGAGGAGGGAGGACGGAGGAGAGCTGGAGTTGGTGTCCTGATTAGGAATGATGTGCCTTTCACTGTTGGGAGGGTGTTTCGAAAAGAGGATGGGAGAGCAGTAGGGGTAGCGGGGGAGTTGGGGGGAGAAGTGGTGACTTTTCTTTCAGTGTATGGGCCCAATGTGGCGCAGGGCTTATTCTGGGAAGAATTGGGGGTGTGGATGGCGGGGAAAGTTCAGGGTCAGCTGTTGGTGGGGGGGGGGGGGGACTGTAATATTGCCCTTGATGGAAGAAAGGGGAAGGGAGATGGTGGGAACCTAGGTTTGAGGCGGTTTCAGGAGTGGATGCAGGCCCACGGGGTGGAGGATTTATGGTGGCTCGCCCACCCTTCCGCCAAGGATTTTACCTATTTCTCGGCGGTACATGCGTCGTATAGCAGAATTGATTACCTCCTGGGGAATGATTACTGGAAGGAAGCCTTAGCCGAGATCTCCATTGGGGTGGCAACCTGGTCGGACCATGCTCCAGTACGGGCCGTGTTTGGTCCTCCCGGGGAGCCTGAGCGCAGACGATTTTGGAGGTTAAATGATTACCTTATACAAGGGGAGGCGGTGAAGCTACGACTTTGGGAGGTCATTAAGGATTACATGGCAAATAACGACAAGGGAGAAGTGTCCACTGGGACACCTTGGGACGGGCTAAAGGCGGTAGTAAGGGGTCACTTGATCCAGTTGGGTGCGCAGCGGAAGAAAACTCGGGCAGCTGAGGAGTGCTGCCTTAGGGAGCGGCTGGAAAGTTTGGAGAGGGTTCACAAGCAGAGAGGGGGTGTGAGACTATGGGGACAGATCGAGGAGCTCCGCAGGCAATTAACTAGCCTTCAGGTGGAGCAGATCTCACGCCAACTTGACTGGGCCAGGCAGCGCTACTACGAGTTTGACAACAAAGCGGGATGTCTCTTAGCAGCTAGGCTCGCTTCTCAGCGGCAGCGGAGAGCTATTATAAAAATTAAAGGGCCGCACGATAGATTGCGGTTTAAA
The DNA here is from genome assembly GCA_033557465.1 of Ichthyophis bannanicus. NCBI lineage: Eukaryota > Metazoa > Chordata > Amphibia > Gymnophiona > Ichthyophiidae > Ichthyophis > Ichthyophis bannanicus. The sequence continues at coordinate 1,251,737,448 of CM066031.1, read as the reverse complement.
AATAGCGCAATAAGGGAGAGGTTTCGGTCCTACTACGAGGCATTGTACACCGCGGACTCCCCAGGGGATGGGGAGGCGATCAGGCAATATCTGTGGAATGAGGGGAAGGGCAGTGTGCAATTGGAGAATTCTCTGGGGGAAGGGTTGGAGGGGGAAGTTACTCTTGAGGAAGTGAAGGGGGCTATCAAGGCCTTGGTAGCGGGTAAAGCCCCGGGTGTTGATGGATTCTCGGGGCTCTTTTATAAAACATTTGGGGAGGAGTTGGTAAGAGTGTTTAATGCAGTTTTGAGGGGGGAAGATCTCCCGACATCAATGCGTCAGGCGGCTATAGTGGTTATTCCTAAGCCCGGGAAGGACCCGGCTGTTTGCGGGTCGTACTGCCCAATTTCACTCTTGAATATCGATGTAAAGATTTTGGCCAAAGTGTTGGCATTGAGACTGGGGACGTGCATGCCAGGGCTTATCCATCCGGACCAGTCGGGGTTTATTTCGGGACGGCAACCGGCGGATGGGGTGCGGCGCGTTCTCCAATTGGGCTGGTTGGCCAGGCAGGAACATCAGAAAGCCATGTTTCTTTCCATTGATGCCGAAAAGGCTTTTGATAGAGTGAATATTGATTTTCTCATGTCAGTATTGGAGTATATTGGATTGGGTTCTAATTTTCGGGCATGGATTAGGGCGTTGTATAAGGCTCCCGAGGCGACCATTTGTCTCAATGGGGGCTACTATGACTTTTTTCGTTTGGGTCGGGGGACCCGGCAGGGCTGCCCCTTGTCCCCGCTCCTTTTTGCATTGGTCATGGAGCCTCTGGCGGCACGGATCCATTCGGTGGAGGATATCCACGGGATAGTGGTGGGAGATTCGCAGCATAAGATGGCCCTGTTTGCTGATGATCTGATGTTTTCGTTGACTCAGCCGATGGTCTCTTTACCGCGTCTTATGCGGGAGCTAGGGACCTACGGGACACTCTCGGGTTTTAAGGTCAACTGGGACAAGACTGAGGCTTTGTCTTTGACGCTCCCCTCTCAAGTGGTGGCGAGTTTGAGGGCCTCGTTCCCGTTCCGTTGGGCGAGCACTTCACTTAGATATCTAGGGGTGCAGATCACGGCGCACCCGCTTCGGTTATACGGTGCAAACTATCCGCCCTTGTTTGGGCAGTTGCGAAAAGATATGGGCCGTTGGAAAGCGTTGGAATTATCCTGGTTGGGCAGGATTACGGTGTTGAAAATGAACTTGCTGCCTCGCCTCTTATATGCTTTCCAGACGCTCCCAGTAGGGGTGGGAAGTAGGGATCTTTGGATGCTGCAAAGTCAGATCTTTGCTTTTGTATGGGGAAATAGTCAGCCGCGGGTGAGTCGGCGGGTGTTATTTGCGACTCGCGAGGGGGGGGGCTGGGTGTACCTGATGTGGGTAGATACTACGCGGCAGCCCAGTTGCGGCAGGTTTTCGAATGGCGGGACACGGGAGCGCCCTATAAGCGATTCCGGGAAGTAGAGCAATATTGGGCAGGGACGATCCCTTTACGATATTTGCCATGGATTTGGGATAAGTTGCCTGAGGGGAGTTGCCTGGGGCTAATTTTTCGTTGATGGGGCCGCTGAGGGGGACGGAGGGATTTCTCCCGGGTAGGGAGGGGTTTTTTCAAAGGTGGGAGAGGTTGGGGTTAGACACCTTTGATAAGTTTATTGACAGGGGAGAACTTATCCCCTTCCCAGATCTTCGAGTGAAGTATCAGTTGAAGGGGGGTGATTTCTATGCCCATATGCAGGTCACACACGTTTTAGCTACTAAGTTAACGCCGGAACTCCGAGAGGGGGTACAAGATGTTCGGGAAGGGCTGTGGCATTGTTGGGAAAGTTCAAGAGGTTTAATAACCCAATTGTACAGGGGTTTAGGGGGGGGGGGAATTGGGTGAAGTTTAAGCACCATCTTGATTGGGAACGGGACCTGGGCCGGGTCTTGGATGAGCAGGATTGGCAACGTGTGCATTTGAATATTGGCCGGCAGGCATTGTCGGTGGCGGTCCGGGAGACATCCTATAAATTGCTTTATAGATGGTATTATACACCGTCGAGGCTGCATAGGATGTTTCCGGGAGTGACTGACAGGTGCTGGAGGGGATGCGGTGAGGAGGGGACCTTCATTCATGTGTGGTGGGAGTGTCCTAGGGTTAGAGTGTATTGGGCGACAGTGCAGGACAGTCTTCAGAGTATATTTGGGAGGCGGGTGGAGGTAGACATGGGCCTTGGGTTACTTGGGTTATGGCCTGCACAGCATGAGCGAGCAGCAGAACGTCCTATATGGGCATGTATCCAGGCAGTACGGAGTGAGATCGCTCGAGCCTGGAAGCAGGCAGACCTCCCGAGTCTGGCCCTATGGCGGACCCGACTGAGGAGGATAGTTTTGATGGAGCAACTCACAGCGCTTCGACGCCAGCAATATGGGAAATTTACAGGACTTTGGTTACCCTTATTAAACTTTTTTGAAGCTGGCTAGGCCACCGGGTGGGGGGGGGGGGGGAAGGTGCCACACTGCTGGTTACACTTGATGGTTTCGGGGGCTATATGGTTTTGTGGCTTATCCCTTGTATACTGTATACTTTTGTGGGTAGATGTGGGAGTGGGGGGGGGGGAAATAACAAAAATGGGTGTTTTTTGAAGGCATGATGTCTTATACAGCGAATAGACGTTTGTCTTGTACACTGCTTAATGTTTTACTGTTTTGGATGTTGTGATATGTCGTTGGATGTGTGCCAATAAAAACTTAAATATGGAAAAAAAGACGGTTTAGTAAACATACCTCTAGATTTCTGGGACGATTAATTTCCAGCTGTAAAGCATTATTTTTTTTTTTGTTCTGCACTATTTGACCAAGAGATGAGATGTTTCCAGATTGCCAGACTTTCATTTAATCACATTGTCATGTATCTTGAATCATCATGTGAAGAATTTCAAACAGTATCATCAGATATTGAAAGTTTCATAGCCAACTAGATTCTTGAGCACCTAATTATTAGTGCGCCAGCTGGTGAGGACAGAGGAACTGACATTTGGTATGTACTCTTATAAACTGGTCGCTGACCATGTTTTCACGCACATACTTTACTCCTATTTTATAAAGTCAAGTAAGTCCATACTTGACTTTGTAAAATAGAATATAAGTGCAAAAGTATGTTTATAAGTTAAGAAACATAGAAACACGACAACAGAAAAAGACAATATGACCTATCCAGTCTGCCTTTCCATACCAACTACAATAGGCCCTTTTTTCCATTAGAGATCTTCGGTGTTTATCCCATGCTTTCTTGAATTCAAATACTGTCCTCGTCTCTACTACATCTACTAGGAGACTATTCCATTGTATCTACCACTCTTTTTGTAAAGAAATATTTCCGCATATTACTCCTGAGACTAGTCCTCTTTGCCTTCATCCTATGCACCCTCTTTGCACAGCTTTCTTTCAATTGAAAGAGGTTCTCCTGTGCATTTATGCTACAGAAATTTTTAAATGTCTCTATCACATCAGCTCTCTCTCACCTTTCCTTCAAAGTATGCATACTAAGATCTTTAAGTCTGTCCCCATATGCCTTATGACAAAGCCCACTAATTATTCTGGTAGCCATCCTCTGCATCGACTCCATCCTGTTTATATCCTTTTGAAGGGTGATCTCCAGAACTGCACACAATACTCCAAATGAGGTCTCAGCAAAGACTTATACAAAGGCATTATCATCTCCTTCTTCCTGCTGGTCATTTCCTTCCCTATGCACTCAAGCATCCTTCTGTTTTTTTGCCATCATCTTTTCTATCTGTTTAGCCACCTTAAGATCATCAGAAACAATCACACCCGGGTCCCACTCATCTTTCATAGGCAGAAGTACTTCGCCCCTTATACTGTATCACTCCCTTGGATTTTTACAGCCCAGGTGCAAGATCCTGCATTTTGTTATCTCTTTAACCATATTCATAAAGCACTAGTCAAATCCAAACCACTCTAGTGACCCAAAAAGAAATTGCCACTCAACACAATCGAATGCCTTTTTTGGCATTGAGGGATAAAGCTACCAGATGGCTTGGAGTTGTTGCAAAAAAGCCTAGCATGGCCAGAAATGGACCTGCCAGCCATAAACTTAGTTTGATCTCTATGAATAAGGCCATATAACAGAAACTTTAATCTCATACCCAGGACTTTAGCATAGATTTTATAGTCCACATGAATTAATGAGATTAGCTATGCCGAGAGAATTAACAAGATGCACCTCGACAACTGCAAACAGGGCCTTCAGACTCTGCACCCCAAGATCCTGGAACTCATTACCAACAAACATCAGGGCAATCACTAACCTAACCCAGTTTAGGAAGGCCTTTAAACACTTCCTTTTCCTCAAATAGTTCCAGAGAACAATGAATCACATCCCTATTCAAATACTTACAACTGTTCCACCACATCCTGTCAGCCAGGCCACCACACCATGCAAGGAGTCCTTGACCATTAAATCTCTCTCTTGCTATGTCTTTATATGACACCGTTGTGTAAATAGTTACTTTTTGTTATCCAAGTTGGTTCTCCTGTTAATTGTAAACTCAGACTTATGTACCCTGTCTGATTATGTTCCATGTAAACCGCGCTGATGCTGAATAGTGCGGTATAGAAGAAATTGTAATAAATAATAAATAAAATAAATAAATTAGCCTGAAGTTTGCAGCCAACTAGGTATGATGCCCAGGTTTCTCAAGAATACTACTTCTTCCAGGTTTATCGAGATTTGTTTCAATTCCTCTAATATATCACCTTTAAATACTATTCAGGCATGGGTAACTTCTCTATGTCTTCTTCAGTAAAGACTGAAGCAAAGAATACATTCAGTCTCTCCACTATGACCTTATTCCCCCTTAGTGCCCCTTTTATCCTTCTATCATCTGATGGTTCAACTGACTCTCTCACATGTTTTGCTTCAAACGTATTTGAAAAGTTTATATCATGAGTTTTTGTTTTCATGGCAAGCTTCTTTTTAAATTCTCTCTTTGCCTTAGCAGTGCCTTACATCTAACTTTCCAATACTTATGTTTTCATCATTTGACTCCTTTTTTCACATTCTGAAAGATGATATATTGTCTAACAGCCTCTCTGACCTCACCTTTAAACTATGCTGGCAGTCATTTGGCCTTCCTTCCACCTTTCTTAAAGTATGCAATATGTCTAGTCTGGGCTTCCAAAATAGTATTTTTAAGCCACACCCAGGCCTGATGTAAACCTTTAACCTTTGCAACTGCTCCTTTTAGGTTTTTTTTAGCCATTTTCCTCATTTTGTCATAGTATCCCTTTTGAAAGTTAAATGCTAGCACCATGGATTTCCTTGCTGTCCTCCCTCCATGTATTAAATCAAATGTGATCATGTATGATCACTGTTGCTAAGTGGCCCCAACAGCATTATCTCCTGCATCAGATCCTATGTTCACTATGGACTACGTTTTGTGCCGATTCCTGAAACAACTGCTCCAAAAAGCAGTCATTTATTTCATCTAGAAACTTTATCTCCCTGTGTGACATTGACCCAGTCAATATGGGGGTAATTGAAATCACTCACATTATTGTGTAATAATTTTGTTAGCTTCTCTTATTTGTTTTAGCATTTTATCATCCACCTGTTCATTCTGGTTAGATAGACAGTAGTACACCTGCACTGCCACTACCTTACCCTTTTTACATGGAATTTCTATACATAGGAATTCTAGTATATCTTGTTTCCTGTAAAATGTTTATCCTATATGACTCAATGCCCTCCTTAACACATAGTGCCACACCTCCACTATTGATCTACCCTATCATTGCAATCTAATTTGTACCCAGGTATCACAGTGTCCCATTGATTGTTTTCCTTCCACCAGGTCACTGAGATGTTAATTATATCTAAGATTTCATTCAGTGATATACAGTATATACTAATTCTCCCATCTTATTTTTTTAGACTTCTAGCATTTGCATACTTGCATTTCAAAGTCTGTTTTTTCATATTAGCAATCAGTTGATGGGGTAATTTGTAAGCTTTCAAATTTGCTCTTTATTTCAAGGCAAATAGGTTACTTTTACCTATATTGGAATCTCTCTATTGGGATACCCTAACTTTCCTGTTTTGCTAGTATCCTTTGAAAATGCATCATTCCGAACCTTATATTACTACTACCACTAATCATTTATATAGCGCTGTACAGAGATATCTAAAAGACGGTCCCAGATCTTAGGCAACTGTCGGCTTTTTTCTTTATCTAGTTTAGACACTGTTCTATTTCCTTTTTAAAGGCTAACGACAGCAGCCTGGTCCCATCCTGGTTAAGTTGGAGCCCATACTTTTGGAAAAGCCCCCAATCCCCTTCCCCAGAATATCACTCAGTTCCTAACAAATCTAAAACACTCTTCCCTGCTCCATCATTTCGTCCATACATTGAGACTCTGGAGATCTGCCTGCCTTTTGGGTCCTGCACATAAAATGGGAAGCATTCCTGAGAACACTACCCTGGAAGTTCCGGATTTCAGTATTCTACCCAAAAAACTAAATTTAGCTCTTAGAACTTCCCTCTCATACTTTCCTATGCTGTTGGTACCAACATGTACCAAGAGGTTGGCTCCTCCCCCACACAGCTCGGCAGAATCAGCATACCAAACTAAGGATGGTCATTCCAAAGCAGAACATTCTAGCTCACCAATGTATTCGTGAATTGTGTGTGGTCATTGAAGATGTGAATTTGATTGTGGATTGTCACTTGCATTAATGCAGGGAATATCAGGTTGTAGCTGACTTGCCTAATTATTATCTTCTAAGACCTCTTTGGAAGTCATGCATACATTTTATTTCACAGAAACACATATCAACTAGATTTCATGGCAGTTACAAACAGTTAAAAGTTAGTAAGGTTTGCCAACTCTGGAACAGGGTTGCAGGTGGGCAATTTAGCTTCATTTAACAACTCTTATGTTACTTGAAAAGTGCTTTGTAGAGAAAGCCAAGTTACACTGGATCATAATTACCATGAATCTTCACTGCACCCTAGGGTATTGTCAATAGTCTTTATGTGCCGTGAAGATTTATGGTGATTATGATCTATTGCACCTTGGCCTGCTACACAATGTACTTTTTCAGTTACGATAAAAGTAAGATTTGTTTAGTGGAACTGAGCTGCTGTTTTATGGTTGCTGTTTGAACAGCTTCATTTAGGATTTATTTCCATTGTTTAGCAAATGTATTACAAAATTAATCTATCATCTACTATAAATGTTGTGATACATACATTTTTCTTATGTTTTGTTTCCATTCACAATTTAATTTGAACCATGATGTATCATATATGTTAATAAGTTTGTTTATACTTACTGTAATTGGATGACTACTAGAAAAAAAAGTCCCAATAGATTCACCTTGAAACACAATTATATATACTCTGAATCACACTAAGATGAACTGCTATGAAAATTAAAATATATGTCATATGGAGACTAAGAGGTATGTTTACTAAACCGTCTTAATGTTCCCGGCGCTAGTTGCAGCGATAATGTGAAGGATGCCATATAAGGAGTGGGCGTTCCTGTCTTAAGGTAGCAATCGTGGGTTATTGCGTGATAAAGTGCGCCGTGTCCGTTATTGCACGATAGTGGGAGCCGTGCATGTTACTGTGCGTTAACCTTAACTTCGCATGCTGACCTGCAATCACAGCAACAGAGTTGTAGCACACTGGTTAATACAATACCTTCTAGGACAGGGGTCATAAGTTCAATCCCCCAGTGGGCCTAATGAATAAGGGTGACCAAGGCCATTCCTTTTCCTGCTTGTAACAGTCCAACAATCTGTGCTGCTAGCTAAAAATACCCGCACCCCAGTGCCATAACCTAATGCACCTTTTAGGGCGCACCAGAAGGCACATCCTAAACCACCATGTCAGCCAACGCGGGTTATAATGTGTCCCAGAGGGCATGTTGAAAGTTTGTCAATCCCCAAGGCACCATATTAGGTGCCCCACAAGCTGGCTGAATCTAAGGTGTGGCTAAAGATGCCCCAAGGATGTATAGATGACTCAAGAAATGTTGGCCAAGGGCACTTAGGTCACCCAAGTTGAAAAGAAAGAAAGGCATGGGCCAAACACAGATATAACCCTAACACTGCACAGAGCACCAAGGAAAGACAATGCACAAGTGATGGAAAGAAATAGATCTGAGCTGACTGGCCAGACAAATCTGCGTCCAGCCCATGTGGCAGCTGGAAAAATGGACACACATATTGGGGGCAGCTGTAGCGATGCTTAGGGTGATGGTAATGTACCGTGCAACAATGACAGTGTGTGGCAGAGGATGGGAAGACGTGTCCAGCAGAGGAGGTAGAGGTGTCAGGATAGGTGCAATGACAGGAGGACAGAGGAGTAGCAGTGCCATGCAGGGCACACAGAAGAGAGGCAACCAGGAAGAACTGCAATGCAGAAACGTGTACCAGTGCAGGACATGGGGTAGCAGCATGCACATCAGGGTAGGACAGCACAGCACACAGCTGGCAGACACACATAGACATACAGAAGGGTGGTTAGCAACTGTGATAAGGGTGCAATGTGCTAACAGCACAGATCTGCACAGATATGACTATTACAGGAATGAAAAGTAGCTGTGCAGGACAGGCATACAAATGAAAGATAACAGAGAGGATCAAACCTATGATCATTAGCACAAATGTCAATGCACAAACCACTAGGCTACACCACCAATGTGAGGTCATTAGCAAAGTATGCATACAAGAATATTGCAGGGCATCACACCAGAAGCCTGCTGTCTGCCAGGATAGGCAAACCTCCAACAGAAACCATGATGGAATGCACATGCAGATCTGGTGTGTACAGCTCAGATCACAGTCTGTAATTGGGACCAGAACCACATATAACTACATGCACACATACAATGAAATGTTATGTAGTGGATACAGCAAGCAAAAGAGGAAAGAACCTAAACCCAAAGGGCGGCAGGGGATGCTCTGTAGAGCAGGGCAAAATATGGAACAGAACAGGAGCATGTGAGAATTGAATCTGCAAACAAGTGTGACACAGACCAGCTGAACCACAGCCATGCCAATCCCTCAAGCAGAATACCTATGTGAGCACTACAAAGAAAGAGACATATGTAACAGCTAATATGTGATGGATAGGCAGCACAGAAGGCACACGTTGGTGTACAGTGAAGACATGGAAGGGTGTGTGGATAGGTGATGAAGCTGCAGGTAGCTCATGGTCAGGTTAGCACAACACAAAAAAATAAGAAAACCCCATGTGGGAATCAAACTTGCAACCTATGGTGTTACAACACATGTCCCGAAGCACTACCCCCAACAACCACAGCAAGCACCATACAAAGATATTACCTCAAAGGGAACCCGTAACACCCATTGATGTGGCAGATGGCTGGCAGATAGACAGCTGGCACCGTACAAGGATGTGAGCACAGGTGGGCCATGTACATGACCATGAAATCACTAAATACGTGTGTCAGTGTGGTCAAGCAGCAGCACAGACAAATGTATGTCCAACACATATATTTATTTTGGTTAATCATCAGAGATAGTGTAGATACCGCCTATCATAATATCAAGGTGATTGGATAACAGGGCAAAAATCAAAAACACATTTTGCAGGGCAGCAACCCACATGTTACAGAAAAGTCACTGGCCCGTCTACAGATGATGGGCAGGAGAGATAATGTGCATTAGGTGTATGGTGTGCAGTATGTATTAGCCCCCCACCCCCACATGCTGCTGCACACCCCAAATGCGTCAGTTACATATGTGTGCATGTAGACAGTAGGCGGTGCATGATGAGGGCCCAACATGCACCGCCAATCAGTCATGATCTGTTCATAAGAATATATCTGTCTGCCAACACAGGAGGCACAAAAATGAAACAGCATATGTTGTTAAGAGTAAGAAAGTATAAACACAGATATCGAAATATATGTTACAACTATCATATAATGCCTGATATAGGAATCAAAGCAGCAACAATTTAACCCAAAACAATGGTCAAATACAAAATGAGGATATGCTTACAGGTAGCAGAGGCACATGAACACAGAGAGTTCAAATGAAACAAACCGCAGAAACATGCAGAGATAACACTATGCAGAAGGTCCCCTGCACTTGTTGGTATGGATACAGTGTCTGTACACATATATCACGGTACATGGAATGCACAAATGAAGGAAGAAAATGGAAAGCCACACTGCCACACACCAAATATAACGGGGCAATGTGAGTGCCGGAACCTCAGAGGATAAATAGGACTGTGCAAAACATGCAATGCTAGGTTTGTAAATCAATGTAGAGTGTCACGTCTGTACAGTAAACAAACACAATAACCTGTATATAGAGATGGAAAGAAAGGTCAAACATGTTACAGTAACCCACACAGAAGCCATATTGACACATGCTGTGTGGTACCAACATAGTCACATGCACATGCACTGGGTACATTGAAACATCATACAGTGATGCCACATATGCACTGTGACACCCTTGGTGAGTGCAAACATCAATCCAAGATGTTGGTGTGCAGTAAAGTGGTGTGGTGGCAAATACTGTGTCATGTCCAAATGGAGGGTAGGCGGACATGAACAAGAGGACCTCTCCATTATTCCCCCGTACCACACGCATGGCTGTATGCTCGTGTTGAACCAAACAGATGTGCGTATCCTGTGTTCCATGTCACACACATGGGCAAAACACAACAACACAATGTCAAAAGGATGTACAACATACAGTGACAATGTCAGTCCCTGCTGCACATGTGGGGACCAGTACACAGTGTCCACAGTGCAAAGGGTGTCTGCAACCCAAAAAGTCCCGTTAAGACTGTCCTTGAAACCCTGGGCATGCATAGTCAAGTGTGACATCCCAATATGCCACAGTACTGGAAAGGTTATGTGTGTCTGCTGTGATGAACATGACACCCAGCCAGAACACGGCAGCAACGGTGTGTTGGACAGGCCTGTCATGTCCAAAGTAGCAGTCCAACAATAATACTGTCCATCCTAGGCATGTGTCCCACTCGCAGAGGTCAAACATCCTATGGCACCATTTCCCATGGATAGTTCCATGGTGTTGTTGTGTCCTCCAACAGGTGGGTGATGGTGACGCCAGTTGCACTGTAGTAGATGTGCTTTGTGTGTCCTCTGCCCTGTGTCAGAAGAGGATAAACAATGTATTGGTATGCTGCTTGCAACATCAGCCCAAATTGCAGAGAGTCAAACATCAATATGTATGTAATGAAACGTCACACAGGCAAACATAACATGATCACAACACAGAACACAGTGCATGTTGTGGACATTTGGAATTGGAACTGCAGACAAGGGTGTCACATGGATATGGTCATGTCCATGCCCATGTTACACAGGCATTTCACAGTTCCACCCTATGTGCCTCAGCGTTCGTGTACAGAAACCCAACATGAAATGTCCATGAAACAAACGGTAAATCATTAAAAGGCTAATGTCATTTCCAAAAGACCAAAGGTGCAACCTACCGTGTGTTTGCATCAAGTGTCTGTTTGGGATCCCCTGAGGCTCTCAAAGGCCACAACACATCACATCACAGTGAAGGGAGAAGATGTCATCAAAATGTGTAGAATCACCATGTCCCCATGTCCAGCCACTGTTGATGCACGTCCACATTATGGTGATATCTGTGATACAAAAATGCTGTCGCACAGTGGTCTGTCAGCACACAAGAGATAGGTCAGCTCATAACACACAACACATGTCCAGAATATTCACAACCCAAAAACACCCACCCACGCAGTATGCTAAGGTGAGCGGGCCAGCAGTAGCATATGGCCTCTATGTTCACAATTGGAGATTAGTGGAGATAAAGGATTGTCAAATGCAATGATACACTGGGGGGGGGGGGAGGTCCTTTCCCAAGATGGCTGCCGAACCTTTTCTTTGATCAGATGCCTAAACGCAAAGGGAAGCTGAGGGCCGTTCCCTCTGAGTCTTCGCTCCCTTCTGGTGGTCCTATGGATCGTTTTGTATCACTTACCCTGGACCAGAGATGGGAGGTTAGAGCCGGCTTGGTAGAATTGGGAGAGAAGCCCTCGATGCCGCCGTCAGATGTAGAGACATCTCTCTCTCCTGCGCAGATGATGCCGCCTGAATGTCCCACTGCTCCAAGTCCAGCCTCAGCTGCTTCAACGCCGTTGCCTCCTGAGGAGGGGGCTTACGACGTTGTGCGAGGGAAGGCAGCTTGCGGCTCAATCTTGTTGACCCCTGTTGGTCCCAGGGAGGTTGTAGGTGTACCTTCAAAGGCACAAGTTCTGGATCCATTGCTGCTGGAAGGAAGGTTTCCTCCTCTGTTTGCTTCTACTCCTTCATCATCTGCTTCTTTCTCTTTGATTAGACCAAAGACCTTCACGCTGGAGTCCATTTGGGAAGCCATAGCAAGTCTCTCCGAGGTCATTCAGTCCCAGTCTTCTGCTTTATCACTGCGTATCCAAGAAAATGCAGTGCAGATTCGGGAGAATGCCGCTAAGATCGAGACTGTTGTTTCTGTTTCTGAACAGATGAAAGTGTCTGTAAATGATCATGGAACCAAATTAGATGCTTTGTCTGTAACATCTTCTGCTTTGATAATGGACAATGGGACTCTTCGATTTAAACTGGAGGTGTTAGAAAATGCCTCCAGGGCTACTAATCTTCGGGTATTAAACTTTCCACAAATTCAAGGTACAACTGCGCTGGATATGTTCAAGAGATACCTTTTGGAAATTTTGAAGGTCCCTGAGGATTTGATTCTGCCTTTGACTAAAGTATACTATCTCCCATCTGGAAAGAAAGATTCTGAGGTTCCAAGTGAAGTGTCCAATGTTAATTTTGAGATCCTGAATGTCTCTGCTTTACTTGAGGATGTGGGCAGTGAAACTTGTGTACCTTCAACTCTCCTTGTCCAATGTGCTTTAGTCTCGGACAAAGAATGGCTTCTGAAGTTGTTTTTCAAGAAACGTTTGGAGACCTTTCACGGTCTAACTATTTCGATATTTCCCGATCTCACTAGGGAAACCCAGAAGAGACGGAAACAGTTTCTTCTGCAGAAACTGGGAGTATTGCAAAGTGGGGGATCCTTCTTTTTACGTTTCCCGTGTAGATGTTTAGTTATATATAGATCAATCACATATTTCTTTTCAAATCCTGTTGACCTCGCTACTTTTATTAGTGCCAGGTTATCGTTAAAGGATGTTCCAGAATAAAGTATAGTCTCTGTGTATTTGGTGTAGTCTGCGGTTCCTCGCGGCCACTGGGGTTATTCTCTATATGATTCAATGTCTTAAACGTATGGGCTAGGGTGTTGGGCCCCTGGCTTCCCCCCCCCTCCTTTCTTTCATGTGGACTACTTGAGAGTGTACTTTTTTGTATCCAATATTTTTCTTTCTCTTTTTTCCATTTTTTTATTACTCTCATTTACTTGCAAGATTGTAAGATTTTCTTTTCATGCTGTATTGTTAAAAATATCATAAAAAAAATGCAATGATACACTGTCAGTTTCAGCTTGTAACCATCATAAAAGGAGCAGTTGCAAAGGTTAAAGACTTACATCAAGCTTGGGTGTTGTTGAAAAATACTATCGTGGAAGCCCAGACCAGCTGTATTCCATGCTTTAAGAAAAGTGGAAGGAAGTCCAATAAACTGCCAGCATGGTTTAAAGGTGAGGTCAGAGAGGCTGTTGTTGCCAAAAAAGCATCTTTCAGGAAATGGAAAAAAGAGCCAAACGATGAAACCTGGAAACAGCACAAGCACTGGCAAGTTAAATGCAAGGCATTGATAAGGCAGGCAAAGGGAGAATTTGAGAAGAAGCTTTCTGCGGAAGCAAAAACACGTAATAAAGACTTTTTCAAGTAAATTCATAGCAAAAAACCTGTGAGAGAGTCAGTTGGTCCATTAGATGACAGAGGTGTTAAAGGGCACTAAGAGGCAACAAGGCGATAGTGAAGAGACTGAATGAATTCTTTGCTTCAGTTTTTACTGAGGAAGATGTAGGGATGTTATCCATGACTGAAGTGGTATTTAAAGGTGCGGAAGAATTGAAAGGAAATATCGATACATCGGGAAGATGTATTACAACATTTGATAAACTGAAGAGTTTCAAATCACCTGGACCGGATGATATATATCCAAGGGTATTGAAAGAACTGAAATATGAGATTGCAGACCTGCTATTAGTAATCTATGAACTATTATTAAAATCATCTGTAATACCTGAAGATTGGAGAATGGTGAACGTAACACCAATTTTTAAAAAGGGTTCCAGGGGTGATCCAGGAAACTACAGACAGCTGAGCCTGACATCAGTACTGGGAAAAATGGTAGAAACCATCATAAAGAACAAAATTGCTCAACATGTAGATAGTCACAACTTAATGGGAGACAGCCAACATGGCTTTAGACAAGAAAGATCTTGTCTTACTAATCTGTTATGTTTTTTTGAAGGTGTGAATAAACAGGTAGACAAAGGTGAGTTGACTGATATAGTGTATTTGTACTTTCAGAAAGCCTTTGACAAGGTCCCTCATCAGAGACTTTTGGAAAAACTTGGATAGGAAGCAGTGTACTATTGTGGATCAGGAACTGGTTAAAATATAGAAAGCAGAAGGTAGGGCTAAATGGCCAATTTTCCCAATGGAGAAAGGTGAATAGTGGTGTACCCCAAGGATCTGTGCTGGGTCCGCTGCTTTTTGACATATTCATAAATGACCTGGAAAAGGGAATAACGAGTGAGGTTATCAAATTTGCAGATGACACAAAACTATTTAAAGTTGTTAAAACCCAAGAGGATTGTAGAAAATTGCAAGAGGATCTTGATAAATTGGAACACTGGGCATCAAAATGGCAGATGAAATTTAATGTGGACAAGTGCAAAATTATGCACCTAGGGAAGAACAAGCCAAACTATGATTAAGCGATGCAAGGTTCCACATTAGGAACCACCACCCAGGAAAAAGATTTAGGCGTCATTGTGGATAACATGTTAAAACCCTTGGCCCATTGTGCAACAGCAGTCAAGGGAGCAAATAGAATGTTGGGTATCATAAGGAAAGGAATGGAAAATAAAACAAAAGATATTATAATGCCTCTATATCGTTCCATGGTGAGACCGCACCTTGAATATTGTGTACAATTCTGTTCGCCGTATCTTAAAAAGGATATAGCATTATTAGAAAAGGTTCCGAGAAGGTCCACCAAAATGGTAAAGGGGATGGAAGGATACCACTATGAAGAAAGGCTAAAAAGGTTAGGGCTCTTTAACCTGGAAAAGAGACGGCTGAGGGGAGATATGATAGAAGTCTATAAATTAATGAACGGAGTGGAACGGGTAAACGTAGATCGATTGTTTACGTTATCAGAATATAGAAAGACTAGGGGACATGTAATGAAGCTACAGGGTACATAAGAACATAAGAACATAAGATATGCCATACTGGGTCAGATCAAGGTCCATCAAGCCCAGTATTCTGTTTCCAACTGTGGCCAATCTAGGTCATATGTACCTAGCAGTTTCCCCAAGAGACACAAGTTCCACAATGCTTGTACTGGGTCAAGCATTGATATCTTCAGTCACTTCTTAATAATGGTTTATGGACCTTTCCTCCAGCTACACTAACAGCCTTTACTACATCCTCCGGTAACAAATTCCAGTGAAAAAGTATTTTCTTTTATTAGTCTTAAATAGTTTACCCTGTAGCTTCATTGCATGTCCCCTAGTCCTTCTATATTCTGATAACGTAAACAATTGATCTACGTTTACCCGTTCCACTCCGCTCATTAATTTATAGACTTCTATCATATCTCCCCTCAGCCGTCTCTTTTCCAGGTTAAAGAGCCCTAACCTTTTTAGCCTTTCTTCATAGGAGTATCCTTCCATCCCCTTTACCATTTTGGTGGCTCTTCTCTGAACCTTTTCTAAAATCGCTATATCCTTTTTAAGACACAGCGACCAGAATTGCACACAATATTCAAGGTGCGGTCTCACCATGGAACGATACAGAGGCATTATAATATCTTTTGTTTTATTTTCCATTCCTTTCCTTATCATACCTAGCATTCTATTTGCTCTCTTGGCCGCCGCTGCACACTGGGCCAAGGGTTTTAACATGGTATCCACAATGACGCCTAAATCTTTTTCCTGGGTGGTGGTTCCTAATGTGGAACCTTGCATCATGTAACCATAGTTTGGGTTGTTCTTCCCTAGGTGCATAACCTTGCACTTGTCCACATTAAATTTCATCTGCCATTCTGATGCCCAGTCTTCCAATTTATCAAGATCCTCTTGCAATTTTTCACAATCCTCTTGGGATTTAACAACTTTAAAAAGTTTTGTGTCATCTGCAAATTTGATAACCTCACTCGTTATTCCACTTTCCAGGTCATTTATGAATATGTCAAAAAGCAGCGGACCCAGCACAGATCCCTGGGGTACACCACTATTCACCTTTCTCCATTGGGAAAATTGGCCATTTAGCCCTACCCTCTGATTTCTATCTTTTAACCAGTTCCTGATCCACAATAGTACACTGCCTCCTATCCCATGACTCTTTAGTTTTGCCAAAAGTCTCTGATGAGGGACCTTGTCAAAGGCTTTCTGAAAGTCCAGATACACAATATCAACCGACTCACCTTTGTCCACCTGTTTATTCACTCCTTCAAAAAAACATAACAGATTAGTAAGACAAGATCTTCCTTGTCTAAAGCCATGTTGGCTGTCTCCCATTAGGTCATGACTATCTACATGCTGAGTAATTTTATTCTTTATGATGGTTTCTACCATTTTTCCCGGTACTGACGTCAGGCTCACCGGTCTGTAGTTTCCCGGATCACCCCTGGAACCCTTTTTAAAAATTGGTGTTACATTGGAGATCCTCCAATCTTCAGGTATTAGAGATGATTTTAATGATAGTTCACAGATTACTGATAGCAGGTCTGCAATCTCATATTTCAGTTCTTTCAACACCCTTGGATGTATGCCATCTGGCCCAGGTGATTTGCTACTCTTCAGTTTATCTAATAGTTGTAAGACATCTTCCCGAATTATCGATATTTCCTTCAATTCTTCTGCATCTTTAAATACCACTTCAGTCATGGGTAACATCCCTACATCTTCCTCAGTAAAGACCGAAGCAAAGAATTCATTCAGTCTCTCCGTTATCGCCTTGTCGCCTCTTAGTGCTCCTTTAACCCCTTTATCATCTAATGGACCAACTGACTCTCTCACAGGTTTTTTGCTACGAATGTACTTGAAAAGGTCTTTATTTCGTGTTTTTGCTTCCACAGGAAGCTTCTTCTCAAATTCTCTCTTTGCCTGCCTTATCAATGCCTTGCATTTGACTTGCCAGTGCTTGTGCTGTTTCCAGGTTTCGTCGTTTGGCTCTTTTTTCCATTTCCTGAAAGATGCTTTTTTTGGCAACAACAGCCTCTCTGACCTCACCTTTAAACCATGCTGGCAGTTTTTTGGACTTCCTTCCACTTTTCTTAAAGCGTGGAATACAGCTGTTCTGGGCTTCCAAGATAGTATTTTTCAACAACACCCAAGCTTGATGTACGTTTTTAACCTTTTCAACTGCTCCTTTTAGTTTTTTCTTAACTGTTTTCCTCATTTTATCATAGTCTCCCTTTCAAAAGTTAAAAGGTAGTACTGTGGATTTCCTTACTATCCCTCCTCCACTAATTAAATCAAAGGCGATCATGCTATGATCACTATTGCCAAGTGGCCCCAACACCCTTATCTCTTGCACTAGATCTGGTGTTCCACTAAGGACTAGGTCTAATATGGCTTCCCCTCTGGTCGGTTCATGAACCAGCTGCTCCAAGAAGCAGTCATTTATTTCATCTAGGAACTTTATCTCCCTAGCATGTCCTGACGTGACACTGACCCAGTCGATACCGGGGTAATTGAAATCACCCATTATTATTACTGTGCTGTAATTTTTGTTAGTTTCCTTGATTTCTTTGAGCATTTCATCATCCATTTGGTCATTCTGGCCAGGCGCTCGATAGTACACCCCCACTGCCATTGCCTTCCCCCTTTTATATGGAATTTCAATCCATATAGATTCTACAGCAGATTTTGTTTCCTGCAAAACTTTAATCCTTTCTGAGTCAATGCCCTCTCTAACATAGAGCGCAACCCCTCCACCAGTTTGATCAGCTCTATCATTACGATATAGTTTGTACCCAGGTATCACAGTGTCCCACTGGTTGTCCTCCTTCCACCATGTCTCTGATATTCCAATCATATCTAACCTTTCATTTAGTGCTGTATATTCTAACTCTCCCATCTTATTCTTTAGACTTCTAGCATTTGCATACAAGCATTTTAGAGAATGTATTTTATTCATGTTAATTTGGCTATTGTTAGACATGGGTAAATTGGGATCTTTAACTCTGTCTGCTCCATACTATTTAAACTATTTAAGACTAATAAAATAATTTTTTTTTCACTCAACGTGTAATCAAACTCTGGAATTTGTTACCGGAGGATGTTGTAAAGGCTGTTAGTGTAGCTGGGTTAAAAAAAGGTTTGGACAAGTTCCTGGAGGAAAGGTCCATAAACCATTATTAAAAAGGGACCCAGGATATCAATGCTTGACCCAGTACAAGCATTGTGGAACCAGTGTCTTTTGGGGAAACTGCTAGGTACTGTGATAAGGAGAGCTGTGTGGATCGAATGGAATGGGAGAAAAGTGAGGAATACACCTTTAAAAGCAGAGGTAAACAAGGTTCCCATAGAAACCACAAGCTACCGAAGCATGCAGTAGCTAGAGCTAAGCCCTGCCCTAGCAGTGACGTAAGAGCTAGTTTGAGCCCTAACAAATCTCACATGTGCAGCAAGGAGGGTGTGGCTGGAGAGAAGCACCATTTTTAAGCTGCTTCATAGTTTTGTAGAGAGGAGCCCGGCAGAGACACAGGTACAGTCTCTGAGCTTACCAGAGACATAGTGGAGAGAGAAGGAGAAGTGGAGACTGCTGATTCTTATTCTCAGAGAGCACTGGAACCAAAGCTGAAGCTTGTGCCAAAACACCCCAAAGAGGAGAAACTGGAAAGGTTTGACTCCAGGTGGGGAAACAGCTCTGATAGAAAGGGAAGCAATATACGTTGGGAAGGTACGTTTGCTTCAGTTCCTAGCAGGGGCTGTGCTGAGGACGTTATCAGGGAGCTGAGGTTAAGCGCTGAACAGAGTGCCAGCAGAAATGCAGTGAAAGCAGCTCCAAGCAGAAGTAGAAGGAGTTCAAGTAAGTCCAGTGAGACAGCACTAGAGGCTGTGGAAAAGCTGTTGCAAGAGAGAAAGGCTCATTCCCTAAGTAATGTGGGTGCTGACCAGAAAGAACAGTTTTTACGAAAACTTCAGAAGCTTCTGCACAATATTAAGTTTAAACCCTGTGATAAAGGCTCCCAGGAAGACAACCCAATTGCACCTTGTGAAGACATGCAAGTAGATGTTTATGAGACACCTCTTGATAATGACGTAATTGAAATGGATTGCTCGTTTTGTAAAACAAACAGCTTGAACATGTGCTAGGTCATGCTATGAGAAGAAGTTTGCATAGCCTGTGTGTTAAGTTGAAAGGGAAAGAACTGTTGCTGAAAACCTTAAGTTTACCTGATGTAATAACCAGCCGTAGCTGTGAAGGGCATTTATCTAGGAGGAGCCTGAGAACAGCTGCTGTGTAAAGAATACTTCTGAGTTTGATGTTTCAGCCTAATTTGTTCCTGATATCCTTTACTTTGGAGAAAGAATCCTTGTCTTGTGTTGCGCTATGAAGTTGATGCGAGGGGGAAACCCAGAATAAATATCTTTGTTTGCCTTTAACCCCCCCTTGTGGTCAAACTACTTTGTCTGAAGAGTGATAGAAACTACAAGTCCCAGCATCCATTGCTGGAAACCAAGTCTTGGGACATTACTTAAAGGCAAATAAGTCAGCCCTTTTGCCTACCGGCCTTTGGCATAGGCAGGGGGTCACGATAGTACGTATGACCTAGATTGGCCACTGTTGGAAACAGGATACTGGGCTTGATGGACCTTGGTCTGACCCAGTATGGCATATCTTATGTTCTTATGTTCTTATGCTGTTGGCTGATGCTACAATGTCAGGGAAGGGTGTACTTGCAGCCCACCACCCAAACACTTAGGACCTGCACACACTCGCAGCTCTGTTGGACGTGTCCCAGAGACGGTGCTGGAGAATATGAACTGGCCAGGAAAACATGTGGATAAGTGTGAGAAACAGCAACATATGGGGTATGGGGGTGCAGGGCAAAGGGGTGAACAACAACATATGTACAATATGACAGATCACTGCAGACATGTGCTCCCCCTGACTGTCGTCACAGACAAAGTAGCTGTAGGTTCACCTACCACAAACTACTGCATGTTGGATGATGTACAGTCACCTGCCAATGCACCACAGCACCAGGTGGGTCACCAAGTATGTCCTGTGGATTGAGGAACACAAGAGAAACATAGATATGTCATGTTGGAGCTGTGCAACACACACTGCACCTTCACGTCTTCAGCTCGCAGACCCCCCAAGATCCTTTACAGACTGACTGTTCCCCATCACACTGTACAGATTCGCTTCATGCTCAAGTTATCACTGATGTTTGTGTGGCAAACTACAAGGGCCCATACCCTGTCCGTCCCCTTCCTCACCTCTCTGCTGACGTAAAAACCATTGAACAGAACCGTCTCCTTGCTACCGTGTCCCTGCTCGGTTCTAAGGCCGCAGTACTATCCTGTGTCCCCCATATCGCCCCCACTGCCCCTTCAGTGTGTGTTCTGGTGTCTCAATGTCCTCTGCTACCCTGCTGTCAGTTCCTGTACCACAGGGAAATATCCAGGGGCCTCTTCCTTATCCTCTGTCGATATACATTTCCTTGGTGTGGCTATCTCATCCCTTGACCTACATTACCAGCTGTGTGCTGATGATTTGCAAATATATCTCTCCACGCCTGAGTTATGTCTGCCAAACCACACCCCGATGTCTTCCTGCCACCTGACATTGATGGCTGTATGTCATCCCACTGTGTGAAATTAATAATGGCAAAGCATGGATATCCTATATGTGCACCTAAACCCTCCCCTCCCATCAGAGCGTCTTTGTGTGTGTGGTCATACTTTCCTTTCTCCAGGGTCAGCAATGTAGGTGCTGTCTTGGACTGCACTCTCCACCTCTACACACATACCCAGCTTGTAGTTGAGGCTTGTGGTTTCTGTCTAGATGTCATCAGTTATATTTCCCCAGTCCTCCTTGAACACACAACTAAAACTCAAATCCACCCCCTTAATCAGCTCCCGGCTTGCCTACTGTAACCTACACCTTGCTGATCTGGTTTTGAATCATCTCTGTCTGCATGAAAATATGC
Source organism: Ichthyophis bannanicus (assembly GCA_033557465.1). Classification (NCBI taxonomy): domain Eukaryota; kingdom Metazoa; phylum Chordata; class Amphibia; order Gymnophiona; family Ichthyophiidae; genus Ichthyophis; species Ichthyophis bannanicus. The sequence goes on along the minus strand of CM066031.1, from coordinate 1,251,716,019 downwards.
AACACTGCACTGCATGGCCATTCTACAGCCACACACATAATGGCTATAATACCCCCACTATCAGGACACCTCACAGGTTCCCTGTCTGTCTCCACATCAATGTCAAGGCTCTCCTGCTGACCTATACATGCAGGCACACTGTGGTGTTCTAGTAACTTCCCTTACTGATCACAACTACCAGTAATCCAACTACAACTGAGCATGTATATAGTGCTATATGTCACATGTAGCGCTATACAGAAACAACTAACACACAGTCCCTGCCCATCAGAGTATACCAACCAATAAACAGCTCATATTACAAAATGTGAAACACACATGTCTAGGCAACTGGTCCCATCTATGGGCCGCCCTCCTACTGTTGACCACATACTACATGCCTTTCACCTTGCTGCACACAAAGCCCCAAACTAACTACCTGTGGCTGTACAGCAGCCCCTATCCCAATCAGCCACAAATCATGTGTGACAGCTTAACACCTCCCACAAGCCTACTACACCTGACACATAATCCACCACCACCCACTGTTGTGCCCTGCTCACATCATCTGCATTTCAGTAATCGCTAGATTGTAAGCTGGGATGGCCAGGCAGTGTTTTTTATATGTCAGTGCAGTGTTGCATCTTACTGCTATTGGGATACAAATGTTCACTAGTAGTAGTAGTACACACATATCTAAACAAATGTATGTGGCAACATATGCAGTACTTACATGAGAACACCTCCTCAATCACCTGCCACCTGACTGCTGTGCCCTCACGTGTGTCACGACGGCCACGTACAGGAGGGCACGTAGGATCGTCCTTCAGATCCTCATTAATTTGGACAGGGATATGGTACCTGAGAGCAATGTTGTGCAGGATGCAACAGGCTATAATGATCTCTGCCACAGTCTGTGGTTTGTATTGTAAGGCCCCGCCTGTCCTAACCAGACACCTGAAGCGACTCTTTAAAACGCCAAAGGTGCGCTCTATGACGGATGTGCTGGCGGCATGGGCCTCATTGTAACTCCTCTCTGCACGTGTCTGTGGTTGACGCACAGGGGTCAGCAACCAGGGGCGACACCCATATCCTGAATCACCTGCAGAAAGAAATGTGGAATGTTAAAGCAGGAGCTGATGTCCACCCAAATGGACACAAGTATGTACGTGCAAACCAAATGCACAAAACATCTGGACAGAAACATATGACATCACATGATGGGACACCACAACTATGCATCAGCGTGTGAAGTTATAACACACAAAACAAGGGGTAGGTGTAAGGATTGCAATCAACATAATCTGTAACCACGACACAAATGCTAGCATCCATTCTACCAGCAACACGCAGCACCGTAGCAAGGTAGAGCTGGAGGGCACTATCCACCCCCCAACATTAGATCACACACAGACAGATGAGACACACACACAACTAGGGTTACACCTCAAAGACAGACATGTGCACATACGGTTAGTCAGAGGATCACCATGTGCATGTCAGAGATGAGACATACACACCCAGCAGTATACAGTCCTCACACTGGCCTGCCTCAAATTGTCTGAATAGTGCCGAGTGATGCAGGATATAGGAGTCATGGGTGGACCCTGCAAACCTAGGGACCACATTCAGAATTTGCATATTTGCATCACATACAACCTGAACATTCAAGGAATGGTAGTGTTTGCGGTTGCGGAACACTACCTCCCTGTCTCTGGGCAGGACCAGGGCAACATGTGTGCAATCAATAGCTCCCATCATGTGTGGTATCCTGGCAAACGCCTCAAAGGCCTAGTTCAGAGTCCCCCACTTTTGCCTAGTGTTGGGAATGGCAATGTAATTCCCCACCCGGCTGATCATGGAACGCAGTACCTGGTGGAGACAGCGTGAGAAGGTGGGGCGGCTCATGACACGCACTTCGGCCACAGATGACTGGAAACAGTCAGAGGCAAAGAAATGTAGGGCACCAAGGAGCTTGACCAAACCTGGAATGGCATGTGACCGACCAGTGAGGGGCTCGAGGTCAGGTCTTAGATCCTCATAGAGCTCCCTAATAGCCCCCATGCTCAGGCGGTAGAGGGAGATGACCTGGTCCTCATGCATGCCCTGGAGCAGGGCCCTGGGCCTGTAGAGGTGAGGCTGGAGAGCCTGCAACTCCGCACGCCTCATGCGCCATGCTGCACAGCCTCTGCTTGGCCTGTCCCCAGAGCTGCAGGTCTGTGTTGCAGCAGGACTACACCCATGCCCTGTGCCTCAGCCCCATGGACACCATCTCCCCCGTCAGGCAACCGCAGCCCCTGATCACCTCCCACTGCACATGCAGCAACCACAAAGCCTGCCATAAACTCCACCCCCTCAACTCCTCTAACTCACTCAAACTCAGACACTCACCTCACCAACCTAGCCACACACCTCCCCAACACACAGCAACCCAGCCACACAACCCCACCACCAATGTTCCCTCTAATTTTCTGTAGGCTGTGTGCGCATAAAATATCAGCTGTGCGGCTTTTGAAGGAAGGTTAAATTTTTGTGCGCCACATAACGACACTCGGAGTTATATACTTTAAAATTTGACTACACGTCAGAATACAGTATGTACACCACATTGATTTTAATCAAATTAAATGAAAATGGACGATTACTAAATGAAGCGGAAAATTTCTAGTAATTACAATCACAACTTTTAAAATTTAAGATGTCTGTGTTGTTTTCTATCAGAATCAGAACCGTAATTTTTGTGCGCTCTCTTGTAACATATGTGCGCTCGCTCGGTGAGGTGTGTGCGCGCGCACACGTGCACAGCTTAGAGGGAACAGTGCCCACCACCACTCACTAACCCAGCCACTCCCCACGACACACCTGCCTCTGACACTCTCCTTGCTTCACCAACAACCAACAGCGCACGCCTTCTCTCCCTCGCCTACACAAAACCCTCAATGTGTACCAGGTGTGCATGTGTATTTATAGTTTTTTTGACATTGCGCATGCACAGTGCTGCGAGCGCATGGAGATGAGGAAGGTGCGTGCATGGGACACCATGTTACACATGCGCTGTGCATGAGCATGAGATGCGCTGAACATGAGTGTGAGATGCGCATGTGCTACGTGTGGTTACACGTATGCGCCAAGCCTCACGCTCATGCACAGTGCATGCGTATCATGATGTTCCATGCATGCACATTATGTGGTGCATGCGCAACACACGCAGCCAACGTACTCATGCCACTGCACATGCGCAATGAGCCCAACGTAAAAAAACCTATAAATACACATGCACACCTGGTACACGTTGAGGGGTTTGTGTAGGCGAGGGAGAGAAGACGCGCGGTGTTGGTTGTTGTCGGTGAAGAGTGTCAGAAGCAGGTGTGTCGTGGAGAGTGACTGGGTTGGTGAGTGGTGGTGGAGAGTGTCAGAGGCAGGTTTGTTGTGGAGAGGTGTGTGGCAAAGCAGGCGAGAGAGAGAGGAGGGGAGGCAAGGAACAGGCGACAGAGACAGGAGCTGAGTTGAGCAGCAGGCAGCAGGGAGAGGAGGTGGGGCGAGGAGCAGGTGTGAGGTGTAGCAGAGGAGCCAAGGAGCAGGGATTTGTGACAGGGAGGGAGAGGGCACAGAGGACAGAGAGATGGAGAGACAGGGCATGGCAGGAGGGGAGGAGGGGGTGGGGCACCTGTTCAGCAGGACCCAGAGCCAGCAGGGAGTGTTGGGCCTGTGGTGGTGGCTGCAGGCCCATTGGGTGTGTCGCAGCCCACACAGGGACCACCCAGTGCCAAATGAAGGTGTATACCAGTCCCAGCTGAGGAACGGAGGAGGGCTGTGAGATTCAGCCAGCAAGAAAACCACATCCTGCTGGCCAGTGTGTTGGAGCGGTATGAGGTGCTCTATGGCCGGCTCAGCAACAGCACCACTGTGGAAACACGTACACCTGTGTGGGAGGAGGTACAGGAGGCCGTAGCCCAGGCAGGGGGACCAACTAGGGACCTACACAGCCTGAGAAAGAGATTTAATGACATTAAGCGTGGTGTCCGTGCACACATGGTGGCGGAGAGGCAAAATGCCATTGGCACCGGTGGGGGTGCCCCCTTTGCTCCAACTCTCACACCCCTGGAGCAGGAGCTCGCAGACTGTCTTGGGCCCATCTACCTGCGTGGACTGCCAGAAGCGCTAGACACCGCCCTTCCACAGGCAGGTGGCTATGCACCTTACACCTTGCTGCTCCTTAGGCTTGGAATAAACGTCCTTTGTCTATGCGTCAGGCATCTTTTATGGCCCTCCTCCCACTTAGGTTCAAAGCTCATATGTTTGCCTCTGCCTTTGGCTCAAGAGTGTGCTGTTCTCCATTCCTCCCCTTTTTAATCTCACCTTTCTGTCTTCCTCTCACACTTGTTCCTACCTCCTTCCTTTGACTTGTCTCCCCTGCTCTTATCTCTTTGCTCCTGTTCCAAACCTCCTTCCACACCTGTTAGTGCATTGTCCTTTTAGATTATAGGCTCCGTTGAGCAGGGATTGTCTTTTTGTGTTTTCACTTTTACAGTGCTGTGTGCGCTTGGTTGCGCCCTATAAATGCTTAGTAGTAGGAGTAGGAGTAGTAGTAGTAGATATGCAGCACACGTACAGGGCACGCCCAAGCACATGTGGCACATGGAGGGGATTGGTGGGGGACCATGTCTTGAGAGCATGCATGCCTTAACACAGGCAACTGTGCGGTGATGACACAGCAGCACATGGCAGGGTAGGTACAGGGTGTGTGTGACAGGTACCTGGGCCTGTGTGCATGATAGACACAGTCCTGAACATAGTTGAGGACCACAAAGCAGTGGAGAGGCAGGGGGCGTGGTGAACAAGGCCCATATCTGATTGAACACTGCATGCATCAATGGTCCAGAAAACATACATGAAGAGCCCAGAGGGTTAAGCTGCATAGCAACAATTCACAGCACTACAGATCAGCAATATAACAGAGATGTAAAGGACATATCTGAGGAGTGGCTAATGATATCCCACTGTAGTCAAAGAGCATCACAGCATACCTGGGCAGCAATGTAACAGTAAAGAGCCACATTGGGATATCATTTGACAGTATTCAGATAACCTCCTTGTATCATTTCTACATTGTTACTCTCTACTGCTGTGAAGTTTGGCTGTTCCTCTAGACCCTCTGGGCTGTACATATAGGTGAGTTTTGCCACTGATGTATGGAGAGTTCATGCGAGTACAGGGCCTGTCTGTCCTTCAAAGTGCTCCTCCTCCTAAGGATATGTGGTTGGGAGGACTAACTGAGGTCAGATTCCTCTACTACTGGAGTTGTCATACCCAGATTGGCCTTGCGTTCCTTCATCACATATGGCTTATGAGGGCTTACATTGAGTTATTGTTTTGTGCCTACACCTTTTGGGGTGTGTTCAGCAGTACCAGCCTGCGTTCTCTGTCACCTTGAGGTTTACTTGTTAAAATAGTATCTGGCATATAGGTCACAGCCAGTCTTCATACCTCTGCAGCCAGTCACTGAGCACATTGTGACAGGGGGAGACATACAAGAGGGACATACAACTAGCCCATAAAACATTGGCCTGGGGGTACACACACACACCAACAAAACACATTTAACATCAGTATGCACCTACCTATCCAGGGACATATCACAGACCTCTGACAGGGAAAGGACTAACACACGGGGATGATGACGTAGACGCAAACAAATACCATCAAAAAAATCACACACATGTCACACACTTAACACTCTGTCGGGGCCCATATACAGTGGGGATACCGCACCCACCCTCACCAGACATTGGAAGGCATATTGCTACACCCATACCAAATGCACATAGCACAACCCCCACAACACCTGGGATCAGCCCTTATACATGTCCCACAGTGCTACACACACATTCCCATACCCCCACACACGGTGCAACCCCATACACAGCAGTGCTCCACCCATCCCCCCATACACCCCACCACACCCATGGAGTATGGGATAGCTGTCCAGCCACACCGCACAGTGTCTTGCAAAGAGGAGGGCCCACAGACACATCTGACTGATTTGGACACATCCTGCAACACCTAACGTGCATACCACTCAGAGCAATGCAAGCACATCGTTCACACACACAATGACGGCACAATCCCACTCAGGGCTCCCACATGCACCACGGCCACATGTATTGCAGAGGCCACATCCAAGGTCAGGCAGCCAGTCCATACCTGATACTGCAGATAGAGGGTGCAGCACACAAAACACCATCCCCCACACACTGCATCCCATGTGGTACAGCTACACCAGGGAATGAGGCTGCTACCCACCCACCCCCTGTCAGGCACAGCACACTGTAGGCACCTGTGCTGTCCCTATTGTAGGCGTACCAACAGCAGGCACACAACACATTGATTATGGCGGGGATGTACTACATAGGTGTACATAGGTGCACTGTGCAAACTCATCTGTGCTGTGTACCCTTTTACAACCCCCAGGTGACTACAGGATCATGGAGGCACATGAGGAGGAAGATGTGGCAGGGCCTCAGGATGGTGAGGAGCTAGAGCCCGCAATGTATGGGGACACCGCCAGCAATGACGAAGGCACAACAGGAAACAATGTGCTGGCCGAGGCAGAGGACACGCCACCGGATGTCAATGCTCCAGTGGGGGCCACTTGCAGCAGCTCACAGGCTCTAGAGGGTATAGAGATGGAGGGGAGGCACCACACCGTGCAGGCACCAGAGACATCAGCCACCCCTCCCACAAGCATGGCTACTATCTTGGCAGAGCTGCAGGCCCACAGTGCCTCAGCAAGACACGATGCTGAAGGTGGGTAACAGCATACACAACAATCCCCATGGGGGTAGACGTAACAACCACAATGAGATTGCATGTGCACCACAATATGTTGGCAACATAGCAGATTGTTTCTTATGTGTGTGGGGGGGTCTGTGCCATGTGCGTTCCCCCCCTCTTGTAGCATGGCTTGTCAGGTGTCAGCATGTGTGAGGAGCTCAGACACACACACACTGTTCCCAGGTCACCTAGACAGCTTATATGACTGATCCCTCCCCATGGGTATTGTTACCTAGTATAGTTTGTCAGCATAATCTGTACTGTGGGCCAGCGTTAGAGAAAATAGGGGCCCCCAGATATATGTATGTGTGTGCCATGACTCCTCACGTCATCTGGCTTATCTCATATGACCAGTGTACAGATCAAGCATTGACACATTGGACTGCGACACTGTACCATGTGTGAGATCTGTGATTCACACGATACCTCATCAGGACCCTTTCCTGGCAGGAGAATGGCTCATGGGACACACAGATATAAACATGGTCATGCGATGCTAGTTGTTGCATGCATGATTCTTCTGTAGACTGATCTGGTGGGATATGCCTGACATGTGCATGTGTCACAGTGGGGGTTGTAACAGGTATCTCAAACATCACCTTGTGTCCCACCCACAGGCACTCGTCAGGCTCTGTTGGCCATTCTCCAGGAGATCCACCAGCTGCATGCCACAGCAGACACAATGGCAGGGGAACTCCTCTGTATTGTGGATGCCCAGGAGACCAAAGCTGCTCATACCCAGAAGCCAGCACCGGCACCAGAGGCAGCACCAGCAGTCCCGAGAGAGAGGGGTGGGTTGGGCTGTGGTCGCCGTTGTCGGCCACAGAGGATGTGCACATTAAAAATAAAGATATCACAACCTATATGTTTGTTTCCAATGTGTGGCACTGTGATCCCCTACGTACCCTGCAACCCATGTTGTCGCCCTGCCCACATGTGCCTACCCATATCCCTCAGGGGTGGGGTGTCTGTACTGCCACCAATCATCGCACATAGGTTATACCATGCCCTGTGTGCCATGGACTGTGACAGGTGGTCACTCTCCTACCTATGCATGGGGATATACCCAACCTCACCCATTGTCCAGCAAGATGTTCACAGAGGTACATGTCTGTTGTAAGGATCTGTCACCCTCTCCCACCCCATATACTCTCCATCATTAGACACACATGTGTGACCATCCTCCCTGCCCACACCAGGGCCTACATGGCTGTCTACCTACATAGGTTTGCATGCAGCACAGGCAGACAAAGGTAGCTTGCTTCAGTCAGCTGATCACTGTTCACCAGCGCTTGTAGACCCCCATCGCTCATCCTCGGGACCAGCATCAACCTGCCTCGCCCTCACCAGCTATCCCCCTGCAAATCCCCTGGGTACAGCATCCCCTCTTACCCTTCCTGCCACATACCTGCTGCTAGAATTTTCCCCCTATTGCCCCACAGGCATGGTGCATCAGATAAGGTGCCCACACATCTCAGGCAGCATGCATGTGACCACAGCTGTTTGGACACACTGCACATTGGCACATCACAGGGGCACCATGGGACACAGATGCCTACACACATGGGCAGCCCCCACAACTGCATGTGGAGACAGTCCTTGTATGTCACCAATGTCTACCACGCATACACATAGGGATCTACACACATGTCCCATGCTCACGTCCACAGTCTGTCTGTAAGGGAGACACATGACCATTGTGATGTATTAAAACAACTGTATTTTAAAACATATGTACAACAGGTACTATATACCAAAGCCCACATGTTGGGTCCCAGGAGACAGGACAGCACAGGGCACATGTGTGGGCACCACAGGGACCATCACACACTCCTGGGATGCCCATCAGGGGATGGCTGTCGAGATGCGCCGCCCATACTAGCCACACGCTACAACTCGGCAGCCATCCACTGAATGGAGCCTGCCAGCCAGCGGATGGTGTGGTCATGGGCCTGCGGGTGTTGCAGCACGCCTTCCATTGCCACATACAGGTCCTGGATGCACCTGCCACCACATACACACAAGGTACCAGGTGTCTGTGTGGTGGCATGTGCATGTGCCGTGTCTGTGGCAATGGATGGTGTAGCTACACCCAGATGGGCACCATCGCCACACACATATGGCAGCTGGCAGGGACCCATAGTGCCCTGTGCTTTCCTGTGTACCCTCCCCCCCTCCACACTCCCTCCTCCCCCCTGGCACCTCCCACCCACCCTCGCCACCCTCCACACTCTCTTCCTCCTCCACACCCCCCAAAACATCACACACACTCTCACCCTCCCCTCCCTCCCGCACCACCCTACCCTCCACCCCCTTCATGTTTCCATCATCCTCTTCCGCCTCTGCCGCCTCCTCCTCCTCTTCTGCCACCTCTACCTCCTCCATGTCCTCCTACTCCTCCTCCTCTGCCTGCTCCTACTCCTCCTCCACCAGCTGGACTGCAGCTGTGAGGCGTGTTGTGGGTGGCCCTGAGGCTGATGTCCCCTCACCAGCAGCAGCAGCTTCTGTGGGGGAAGACAGTCATTAGCACACCATCATGCAATTACAACGCCATATAAACATAGTGTGGCCTCCCATAGGCCATTGGCCCACTGTGACATGCTGTACTGCGCTGCAGGGGCTGCAACACTCACCGCCACATTGCTGCAGTGCCCTCCTTTGTAGCCGCTCAAGGACATCCGGGCAGTGCAGCCGCAACTCATATCCCTTTTTCCATAGGTCTTCCACCTGGGTGGAAATGCAATGGGTGGAAACATTAAGGGCCAGATATCTCTGGTGGGTGCCCAATGCATATCACACATCACTGCGTACAGCAGGGTGCTGCTGCTGCTCATGCCAGTGGGTCCTATACTACCTGTTGCCAGCGCCGCCTGCATGTGTGGCTGTGGTTCCAGACATTTGTGGGGTGCCACCTACGTGTCGTTTGGCCAACCCCACAGACCAGCCATACCCAGATCCTACACTCTCCTTGCATTACATGGCAGCACCATGCCATGTGTGGGATAGGTATGCTGATCTACAGGGGAGGTGTTTCTTGACCCCTGTGGGGTCCGGCACCCACCTGTGTGTTTGCATCACCTACACACATCCGCAGACACACACGCCATGCCACCATGATATCTGTATTGGAACATGTGTGATCTGTTCTGGCGTCGCGCGGGGATTGGGTGGCACTGAACACATCACCAGGAACCACTACCAGAACACCAGGATGTGTACTCTACCTGTGTGGACACAACTAGGGCCTCCTGTGAATAGGGCATTTCTGGCCGACTGCAACAGGAGCATGCACCAACACACCTAGCTGGGTTATAGACCTCTGTAATGAGGTCCAGGGCCTCCTGGGTTTAGGGCAGAGCTGTGAAACCCCAACTGATGCAGTTACCCTGATACCAGGATCTCTAATAGACCTCTGTAATCAGGTTCAGTGCCTTCTGGAGTTAGGGCAGAGCTGTGAAACCCCAACTGATGCAGTTACCCTGACACCAGGATTTATAAAAGACCTCTGTAATTAGGTCCTGGGCCTCCTGGGTTTAGGGCAGAGCTGTGAAATCCCAACTGATGCAGTTACCCTGACACCAGGATTTATAATAGACCTCTGTAATCAGGTCCAGGGCCTCCTGGAGTTAGGGCAGAGCTGTGAAACCCCAACTGATGCAGTTACCCTGACACCAGGATTTGTAATAGACCTCTGAAATCAGGTCCAGGGCCACCTGGAGTTAGGGCAGAGCTGTGAAACCCCAACTGATGCAGTTACCCTGACACCGGGATCTCTAATGGACCACTGTAATGAGGACCAGGGCCTCCTGGAGTTAGGGCAGAGCTGAGAAACCCCAACTAATGCAGTTACGCTGACACCAGGATCTCTAATAGACCTCTGTAAGCAGGTCCAGGGACTCCTGGAGTTAGGGAAGAGCTGTGAGAATGAAACAGATGCAGATACCCTGACACCAGGATCTCTAATGGACCACTGTAATGAGGACCAGGGACTCCTGGGGTTAGGGCAGAGCTGTGAAACCCAAACTAATGCAGTTACCCTGACATCAAGATTTATAATAGACCTCTGTAATCAGGTCCAGGGCCTCCTGGAGTTTGGGCAGAACTGTGAAACCCCAACTGATGCAGCTACCCTGACACCAGGATTTATAATAGACCTGGAGACTCTCCCCGCCCACTCTCCGCCCATTAACCCCTATTTCTGCCCTCTAAGGAGCCTTACTCCACCCTTCAGACCCAGCTTTCACAGTGTTAGTGTGCCTTAACCATGCTGCCGAGGTTATCACGCGATACGTGACGTTATCACGCGATACGTGACGTTATCGCACGATATGTGACGTTATTGTGCGATATTAACGCGCGATAACATTACGTATCGTGCGATAACCTCGGCGCTGCTAAGTTAAGATGGTTTAGTAAACATACCCCTAGGACTTCCACAATACAGTACTAAAGTTAGAGAAAATGATTCAACTGTTAGTACAGCTACTATTTAATCGGAGCCACAGTTCTTTCTCCAGAGACTTCTAGGACAAAAATATATATATATATTTTTTTGCACCTAAAAATATTTATGTAAACAAGTCATATGATCCCAAAATAATCCAAAAGTGATGGAATGAGTGAGGCAGTGCAGAATGCTTATCTTTGAACACCATCAGTTGTAGAGGAATAATCTAAATAAAACTGTCAACTGTTGGCATATCTTCAAAACCATATGTTCTGCATCTCTTATTTTTCAATGCAATAGTAGTTATCAGATGTAGACCTACTTTGATACTCGGTGCTTTGAAAGCTATTTCATGATCATATACATAAGGGTTTCAAACAATAATCCATGCAGCAAAAATAAGTATCTATGACTCTGGACAAGTTCCTGGAGCAGAAGCCCTAAACCATTAGCCAGGTAGATTTTGGAAAGTCATTACCTACCCATAGCTGCAAGCAACAAGAACAATTTTCAACTCTTTGTAAAATGTGGCGTGTTTCTTAGTGACCCAGATTGGCCATCATAGGAGATATGACGCTAGGCTGAATGGACCCATGGTCTGACTCAGTATGGTATATCTTGGGCTATGTTTAGTATACCAGTTTGGAGAGGGGGATGGTGATAACTGCAAGGGGCATGTTCTTCTTTCCTCCCTGCAGTTTGCATGGGTCTAGCATGCCAGCGTTGCACAAGCTGACACACGGGCAAAACTAATGTCACACACTGAGGTGGTGTTAGTTGTACCAATGCAACTACAGTCAAGCATGTTAGTGTGGGCCACTAATGGCCATACTACCCATGATGTGTTGGGAATGTCCCTGTCTCATCCAGTCCCCAACTCGACACATGCTGCCTGGGTAGCATGGGGTTTTTAGCTCAGGGTCCCATGCTACTTTTAGTGTGGTGCAGAAGCTAACCATGTGCTTCCCTGCTAGTATGGTTTAATAAACATGCCCTTTATGCTAGGTTATTATGTGAAGACATTACTCTGTAAGCTTCATAAGTAAGTATCTGATGTATTCATCGCATGCCTTCTTGATTCTTTTATTGTCTCCATCATCTCCACTGGAAAGCCATTCCATAAATTTACCAAACTTTCTTGAAGAAATATATTCTAATGACACTTCTTTGGTCCTTATACTATGACGTCTAGTTCCAGAATTTCCTTTTTACTGAAAAAGATTTCCTTCTGGGGGTGCCCCTGAGCAACTATCCAAAATGGCTGCCTAAGTTCTAAGCTCATGGGCAATCTGCACAATTTATGCTATTTTGGGACCCAAAGTCGTGAAGTTTGTTAGCTGGAAAATCTCCAGGGTATATTAGAACAGGTAGCTACGAACAAGCCAGTGGAAGCAGACACATCTTTGCAGCTTGGATCTGGTGTAAAGCAATTGAAACCTGATCACTCAAACAAAAAATAGCATCAGGAAAAGGTGTGCAGGCCATGGATTCTGCATTGGTCGACTAGCAAAAAATTAATGACACTGTAGTGATTCACTGAGAAGTAACCCATGAAATAAAATGGGATGTGGAACATTATCTGAACAATTATTTGCAATACAAACATCCTTTGATGAAGCAAAGAGGTAGATTAGCATGCTGGAATTGTTAATATAAAAATACCACAGGTCACTAGACGACTAGATACTCTCAAAAAAACCACAAATGTCGTACTATGAACTTCCAATGATGGATCATTAGCTTTCACGAGGTCTCAGTAGAAAATAACACTGCTGGCATAAGGTTCTCACCGTATAGCCGCATATGTGTTGTAGTACATCAACGACCTCTCAAGCATCAAGGTAATTGAAGCACAGTCCTTCCAATATAATATCATAAACCACAAATAGTAAATACTCAGCTTCAGGAAGGACTGGTCCTACTCTTTGCCAGAATTAGATGATCCCGACGTACAGTCCCGGTACCAGCCAGACGTTTCAAATCTAGTTTCTTCAGGGGACCGATAAACTACACTACAAAAGAACAAACAAACACTAATAAGAACCATCACCTCCATTACTAAAAACGAACTGTTTTACTATTAAAATATTTGACCAACGGGCCTCCTACCTGAGATGCTGCCCACGTTTAGTTTACAATAGACTCCTCTGGACTCATGTCCGTAGCAAAAAACACCACGCATGCATTGAGCAGGCACTACCTCCATTTTTAAATCCCTCTAAGAGGGCGGGCCCTCAAAAAAATGCCTACCTAAATCTGCGCTCTACATAGAAAATGCTACCCAGTCTCAGTCTCAAAATCACATACAAGCGTGCCAGTCTATCTGCCCATTCAACCCCGTTGGGTATAAAGTGTTTAATCGAAAAATCAACCGTTGTTCCCGTTTAATAAGTGTCTGATCTAGAGTCTTACCCTGGCTACCACATGCCACCTGTTCTAAACATAGACAGCGCAACTGTTCAAAGACATGAGATTTCTCCAGGCAATGTTGAACCATCGGCGCTTCTACACATTTACGATTTATACGGCTGCGATGTTCACGCATTCGTACTCGAAACGGGCGGGTGGTCTTTCCAACATAACAGAGACCACAGGGACAGATAACTGCATACACAACTTGTCGCGACTCACAGGAGGTCGTGCTCCGAATACGTAAGGAAACACCCTGATGTACAAAAGTGTCTTGACTCATTGTTATATCACAAATATCACAGGACCCGCACGCGGAATGACCACCACTCGTTGTTCGCCTCCTCTCTCCCCCATCAGAGGAAATCACAGCCGGACTGAGAAGATCCTTTAGATTGTGATCTCTCTGCCACACACACTGAACTGTTTTCCAGTCCAAATCGGGCACCGTCGCCAAGATGTTACTATGTCTCCGAAAGACCTTCTGAAGTTCCCCACTAAGGGGAGAATACCGCGAGATAAAATTCACATATGTGTCATCGTATTCATTCTGAGTTTTCCTAGACTCTGTCTCCAGTAATAATGCTCGGTGATTATAAAGAGCTCTAGTATATGCCCGCTGTACTATCGGCTTAGGGTAACCGCGCTGGAGGAAAGCGTGCTGTAAACACTGAGCTTTCTGCTTAAAATCAGCCTTATCCGAACAATTTCGGCGGTACCGCAGGAATTGAGAAAACGGAAGACCCAATTTTAAACGCGGTGGGTGCATACTGGTGTATTGTAAAAAAGTCACCCGATCCGTCGGTTTTTTAAAAACCGTGGTTGTCCAGCCTTCCGCTGTTCGCGTTACACAAACGTCAAGATAATGTAATGTGGTAGAATGACACGTGAATGTAAATTTAATATTGACATCACAGCCATTAAGCCATAAAATGAATTCTTCCAATTTTTCTACTGTTCCTTGCCACACCAAAAAGACGTCATCTATAAACCTTTTCCACAACTTAATATAGACAGAATACTGAGACGAGGCCACCCACCGTTCCTCAAAAAGTTCCATATAAAGGTTTGCTATAGAAGGGGTGCATGTAGCGCCCATAGCAACCCCTGATATCTGTTGGTACAGTACCCCTTGAAACACGAAATAATTCCGAAAAATAGCTAATTTTGCTAGACTAAGCAAAAAAGTTTTCCTCTTCTCGGACATGTCCACGCATTGATCTAGCACCCGCTCAACTACTGATATTGCCGCTCCTTGCGGGATATTAGTGTAAAGAGACACTACATCTAGTGTCACTAACCATACATTTGGTTGAACTGCTAAAGAACTTTGAGTTTCAAGAATATTTAAAAAATGAGTGGTATCCCGCAAGAATGGGATAGTCGATAGGCG
Organism: Ichthyophis bannanicus; assembly: GCA_033557465.1. Lineage (NCBI taxonomy): Eukaryota > Metazoa > Chordata > Amphibia > Gymnophiona > Ichthyophiidae > Ichthyophis > Ichthyophis bannanicus. The sequence goes on along the minus strand of CM066031.1, from coordinate 1,251,700,957 downwards.
AGGTCGTAAATAAGAATCTACAAAAACCGACAATGGTTCTAAAATACTCCCTCGGGTCGATACAATGGGCCTACCCGGTGGTTTTTGTAGATTCTTATGGATTTTTGGGACCAAGTAAAATTTAGCTGTAGTGGGGGCTTTAGGATTCAGATAATGGTATTCTTGTTTCGTAATAAGATGTTGTTTTAATGCTTCTGAAGTGAGATCATTAATCATCCGCTGAAGTTCTATAAGCGGATCCTCCTGTAAACACACATATACTGATGTGTCTTGTAACTGAGATAAAGCTTCTGTAACATAATCATTAACTGCTATTACCACAATTGCACCCCCTTTATCAGCCCTTCTAATAACAATGCCAGTGCGGGCCCGTAGATCCTGCATGGCTTTTCGCTCATCTGTAGTGAGAGCTGTATGTTAATATGGCAGATTTCTGTTAGCAGATTTCTGTTAGCATCAAACACATTGATTTGTTGGGCAGAGGTGTTGAAGATCTTGCAAACAGGAATGAATGAAATGACATCATAATTGTCATAACACCACAATGTCACCACTTGGCCCTTGCCCCATCTCCTGGATAAAGATAACCAAAAACAAACTCCTACCATCCCTTCTCAAAATACTAAACCTCTCATTTTCCCATGGAATCATGCCAACAGTTGACCTACCCTGAAAAGTTGACCTACCCTGCTTTACACCAGGTTGGGGACTGAAAAGTTCTACTGTGGATATTAACCTGCCCACATCATATAGACCCATATCCAGCATCCCCTTCCTTGCAAAGATGATCAAAAAAGTGTTTAATTATAGCTAAAAGACTTTATAGACTCATCTGCTCCACTTTATAGACTCATCTGTTCCACTCACAACAGCATGGGTTTAGAACCAACCATAGGCAAGAAACATTACTCACATCATTAATCAACACACTGCTGCACAGGCTCGAACAGATCAAGCAAGGATTCATCTTAATATTTTTGGACATAGCTTCCACCTTCAACTCAATAAATCATGATAAATTATTACTAAGGTTGGAATCAATAGGTGTAAGTGGTACCCCTCTAGCGTGAGTCCAGTCCTATTGAACTGACCGCCACCAACAAGTAAAAATAGGAAACAAGGCATCCAAACCATTCAATCAGCATCAAGACATTCTGCAGGGCTCCACACTCTCATTCTTACTTGTCAATATATACATTCAACCAATCTGCCATGTCAAACAGACATATAAAATACACTAACACATTTATGCCGATGATTTCATGATATATGCTCCATTCGATACTACCAGCCCAGACTACACTGCATACAATCATGCTTTAGTGAAGTTGCCAAATGGATGGAAGACCAGCAACTCTCCATTAACTACAAGTCGGAAGTACTCTTCATATCCAGGCACCTCTCCTAAACCTCACTCAACCAAATAAAACTCAACGGCATCTTGCTTCCTGTAAGATCAGAGGTCAAATACCTAGGAATCACCCTAGGTCAGAAGCTGACCTTCCAGACCCATATAAAAAGAATAACAAATTCTATCTACCAGAAGATCAGGATCCTGCACAACCTAAGACCATTATTAGATACAGTACATTACCGTACAGCAGGGGTGGGCAATTCCGGTCCTGGAGGGCCGCAGACCAGTCAGGTTTTCATTATGTCCCTAATGAATATTCATGGACCTCTTTCCATACAATGGAAGGCAGTGGATTCAAATAGATCTCATGAATATTCATTAGTGACATCATGAAAACCTGACTGGTCTGTGGCCCTCCGGGACCGGAATTGCCCACCCCTGCCATACAGTATTCCAGGCTCTCATCAGACCACGCCTGGATTATTGTAATTCAGTCCTTCATGGACTACCAATCCTAGCCCTCTCCAGACAGCACAGAATACAGCAGCTCGCCTCATCAGCAAAACCCCCAAACATGACCACATCACACCAGTACTTAAAGATCTACACTGACTCCCAGTAGAAACAAGAATAAAATATAAGACAATAATGACCACCTTTAAAGCTATGCACAATCTCTCAGCACTCTGCCTGGTTCCACTCATCAAAAGGAACATGGACACAATATTATGTCGCCAACAGCACCAAAACCTCCTCTCCATCCCAGCTCTAACACCAAAAAGCACACAATTGCTCTGTAAAAGAGCTTTTTCTTTATATGGACATAGATATTGGAACTCACTACCACCCACACTAAGATCCATCCAGGATTTAAACAATGTCAGAAAAATCATCTCTTCAAAGAAGCCTTCGGAAATATCACCTAGTCTGTTCACAACAAGATGCTACTCACTTCAGATTTCCATACACTACATGTTCAAATCTCATTCCAGCCAATGCTAAGATGCTCAAATGAACTCTTCTTACATGCAATGTATATAAGGTGTGACAAAAAAGAAACGAGATTGTCCAATAAATGTTTTATTACAAAATCTACAGAGAAATTATGCATTGTCCCCTTCAAAATAATCACCCCCCCCCCCCGAGTTAATGAACTTCTGCATTTGCTTCTGCCACATACGGAAGTACTCGGTAAAGTCCTCCTCTTTGAGGTCCCTCAGCTCCCTCATCACAGTGGCCTTGATCTCTTCTACAGAGGCAAAATAAGTCCCTTTGATCAGTCTTCAGCCTGGGGAAGAGCCAGAAGTCATACGGTGCGAGATCTGGGGAATAAGGAGGGTGTTCGAGCGCTGTGATTTGTTTGTTGGCCAAGAACTGCCTCATACTGAACGTGGTGTGTGCGGGCGCATTGTCGTGGTGGAGTAGCCCCAACTTGTCTCTCAATAGAGCCCGCCTGCTGCGCCGAACCCGGTCATGGAGGCAATTGAGGACCTGCTGGTAGAAATGCTGGTTGACTGTCTTACCTTCAGGCACAAACTCATGATGGACCACTCCATTCTGGTTGAAGAATGCAATCAGCATGACCTTGATCCTTGATTTGGACATGCGCGCCTTCTTGGGTCTGGGTGACAGTCCAGTCTTCCACTGCAAGCTCTGTCTCTTACTTTCAGGGTCATACTGGAAAACCCAAGTCTTGTCTTCTGTGATGACTCGGCCAACAAACTCTGGATCTTCTCTGATCTTCTCTAGCAAGTCTCGAAAAACATTGACCCGGTACTCCTTCTGGTCATCCGATAAAAGCTTAGGCACCATCTTGGTGCACACCTTCCGTATCCCCAGCTCCTGCACCAAGATTGTCCACACTGACTCCCTGTTCAGGCTGAGCTCCTCAGCTATCATACGCACTGTCAATTTGCGATCACTCCGTGCCAGCTGGTTCACTCTGTCAATGTTCTCAGCCATCTTTGTTGTGGAAGGCCGTCCTGACTTGGGGTCTTCCTCCACCTCCTTGCGGCCAGTCTTGAAGCATATGTGCCACTCGAAGACTCATGGCCTTGACATTGCATCTTCTCCATAAGCCTTTTGGAGAAGTTGGAGACACTCAGTTGGGCCCTTCTCCAACTTAACCATAAATTTCAAGTTGATTCTTTGTTCCATATTCTGCCACCTCCAGTTACATAGAAACATAGAAAAATGACCACATGGCCTATCTAGTCTGTCCTTCCATATCAACAACTACAACAGTCCCCTTTTTTTCCTTTAGAGATCCTCTGTGTGTGTCCCATGCTTTTTTGAATTCAGATACTGTCCTCATCTTTACCACCTCCACTGGGAGACTATTCCATGGATCCACCACTCTTTCCGTAAAGAAATATTTCCGCAAATCACTCCTGAATCTATCCCTTTCACCCACATCCCATGTCCCCTCATAGCAGAACTTGCTTTCAGTCGAAAGAGGCTCTCCCCCTGTGCCTTTATGCCATGGAGGTATTTAAACATCTCTATCATATCACCTCTATCCCACCTTTCATCTAAGGTGTACGTATTAAGATCCTTAAGTCTGTCCTCATATGCTTTATAATGAAGACCACTAACCATTTTAGTAGCCACCCTCTCTACTGACTCCATCCAGTTTATATCCTTTTGAAGGTACGGTCTCCAGAATTGCACACAATACTCCAAATGAGGTCGCACCAAAGACTTATACAGAGGCACTATCACCTCCTTTTTTCTGCTAGCCATTCCTCTCTGTATGCACCCAAGCATCCTTCTAGCTTTTGCTGTCGCCTTTTCTACCTGTTTAGCTACTTTAAGATCATCAGACACAACCACGTCTAGGTCCCGCTCTTCTTTATTGGACAAAAGTACTTCATCCCCTATACTATATCATTCCCTTGGATTGCTTCAGCCCAAATGCATGACCTTACATTTTTTAACATTAAATCCTAGCTGCCAAATTCTAGACCATTCTTCAAGCTTAGCTAGATCCCTCCTCATGTTATATACACCTTCCTGGGTGCCTACTCTATTGCAGATTTTGGAATCATCCGCAAAGAGGCAAACCTTGCCCGACAGCCCTTCCGCTATATCTCTAACAAAGATGTTAAAAAGATCGGACCAAAACAGATCCCTGCGGCACACCACTGGTAACTTCCTTCTTCTCAGAGTGAGCTCCATTTACTTGTACCCTCTGTCACCTCCCACTCAACCAATTTCTAGCCCAAGCAGTAACTTTAGTGTCCATCCCTAGGGTGCTCAGTTTGTTTATAAGTCGCCTGTGAGGAACGGTGTCAAAGGCTTTACTGAAATCTAAATACACCACATCTAGTGCTCTCCCTCAGTCCAACTCCCTATTCACTCAGTCAAAGAAATTAATCAGATTTGTCTGACAAGACCTGCCTCTGGTGAATCCATGCTGCCTCGGATCCTGTAATCCGCTGGACTCCAGAAACCTCACTATTTTCTCTTTCAGCAGCGTTTCCAATAATTTACTCACCACCGAAGTTAAACTAACCAGCCTAGTTTTCAACCACATCCTTCCTTACGCTTTTGTGTAAAGGCACCACATGAGCCTCTCTCCAGTCCTTTGGCACCACTTCCGACTCCAACGAGGAATTTATAAAGCAATGGAGCAGTGTGCTACAAAAAAACCTGATAAAGAAAAACAGAGTGAGAGAGATGAAAAATATTATAGCAGAATAGTGGTGAGATGTTGCACAACACAGTGACATAAGCAATTAGCCAATTGGCATTGATTCATGGGCGTGGCTGCCACAGTCTCATTTCATTTTTGTCACACCTCGTATAGCTACAAATTGCAGATGCAATGATCTATGCACTACGCAGTTGAGCTCCACAAAAGCCATTCCTATGTAATGTGATGAGGAGAGTATGCCTGAGCCCATGGAATTGGGAGAAAATCAGACATTTACCTTTAAAAAAAGAGACAGGCAAGGAATCAGTAGCTCTCAAACTGCAGGCAGAGGAAAAAAAACATGCAGCCACTGAGGACAGGACACACCCAAGCTCTGCTAATCCAAGGGCAGGCTTGGAAACTAATGAGGGACACCTGGGTGAAGGGGAATGCACGGTAGTTCAGAGACACTCTTATAAACCCAGATAAATATTGGAGGAAGGGACGGACAGAGAGAACAGCCAGAGAGAAGGCAACAGGAACAGGAGTGCCAGGACGAGGCAGCATACGCAGCAGCACGTTGGAAAGAAAGATACAGGAAACCAGCACTCGAGAGAGCTGAGCAGGGAGAACACTAGAGAATTCAGTGGGGAGAAAAGCACCAGAGAAAGGCCAAGAGAGTTCACCGTGGAGGAGAATGGTGGAGACTTCCGAGGGAATCTCAGAGGTGAACGCCCTAGTCAGAAGGAAAGCCAAGATTGCAGGGAAACTGCAATTTTTTTTAAAACTAGGAGAGCTGTGCCAGAGAGAAGTGCTGATAAGGGTCAGGCTGCAGTGCCAACCGTTCCTGAACCAGCTAAAGAGCTGCAACTTCCAAAAAGGTGCGTGAATAAAAGGGTAGCCAAAAGTGCCGTAAGCCAGTTAGAGGCATTGTGTCATTTGATGCAAGAAAAGAATCTCCACGTTCCTGGTGGAAACCCTGTGCATAGGGAAAAGCCTCAGTGGAAAAAGGTTCTGGAACCTTTAGAGAATATTAAGCCTGAAGTTTTTCATGTTGGCTTAAAGCCAGATTTTCCGGACACAGTTACTGAGGAAATGCAGATAGACAATTATGAATCTGATGAGGGGTCTGAAGATTCAGTAATGGATTGTTCTCTGTGCCAGAAGGCAGAATAAAAAGTTCTTGGATAAAAGAAGGGAAAAGCCTATAACCTGAATGTCCTAGAAGGCAGTGTGAAAACAGGGAGGAACGTGTTTAGCTAGGAATGCTAAAGAACCCTGTTGCTGACGAAAGGATATTTCTTTTGGGTTTGACGAGAAGAGAAACCTTGCTTGATTGCTGAATGATTTAGAAAAACAGCGACACATGTTAAAAAGCTACATAAAGCAGTTTCATTGTTTGGTTTGGTATAAATGCCTATGGATTATTGTTTGGAGAAAGAATCCTGTTTGTTTTGCGTTGAGCCTTAATGCTCTTTAGAAAAAGAAATAAATTCCTGTGTTTTGCCTTCTAAACCCTTGGTCTCCACACTACTTGTTTTTTTTTTCTAAACAACACAACTACAAATCCCAGCAGCCCCGGCACTGGATGAGGAAGAAAACGCTTTAATTAAAGGACTAACAAGTGCAGCCCTAGACTTATAGGCTGTTGCCTGGGCCAGGGGCCTCCACAGGTGGCGTAGTTTTTCGGATCTTTTTCTACGCATGTGCCAGGATTTACAACCACTCAAGAATTCAACACAAGACAGTGCTAACTGCTGAAGCCCTTTTGAGGATTAAAAGGGGAAGTGCAGCTGAGGTCAAAAGCCGGAGTCAAGGAGAACAAGGCGGTGGCCTTCATTTCTGCTAAGCTGGAGTCTACACCTGTTGCAGGTAACCCGTAGATAAAAAGGGGTTTTAAAGGATACCTGTACAGGGGGGGGGGTGCAGCACTGTTGATATAAACCAGAAAAGGAGCAGATATATTTGTTTGTACCGCACTTGGTGGTGTTTTGTCTTTTCTTGTTGCAGCGCAGAAGTTAGCCATGGAATGTAAGGAGCTATTACAGTGGATGGCTGGACAATTCGAGAAACAGCGTGAAATGTCCATACAAGCTCAGGAGCAAACTGCTGCAGTGATGCAGGCACAGCAGAAACCTCTTCTGGACATGATGGGAGCGTGGCTGGGAGCTCAGGAGAAAGCAGCAGAACCAGCACGGACTACTCCAGGTTCCATAGGAGCTTTGCACACACATGGGCTAGGGTTACAGCCTAGCGAGACATTTTCTTTTGGTCAATTAACTCAGAATGATGATATAGATGACTTTTTAGAGGCGTTTGATAGGGTGGCACACATAACCGGATGGCCTAAGGAGCAATGGGCTGTGCGCCTAGCCACTTCGCTTACCGGAGAAGCACTGGCGGCATACAGGGCCATGCCTGCAGCCTTGGCCAACGATTATGAGGAGCTGAAAAAAGCTATAAGAGACCGCCTAGGCCTAACGCCCATGGTATATCATCGTCTCTTAAGAAATAGTAAATTGAAGCCTGGTGAAACACCGAAAGCTCTCAGCCAAAGAATTAAGAGCTTGGTATTAAAATGGTTAACACCAGATGCTAGATCCATAGAATCCATTATAGATAGCATTGTACTGGAACAATTTATGGCCGCAGTCCCGAAGGACATACAAACCTTCCTGATTTTACAAAACTGCCGGAACACCAATGAAGCAACCTTATTGGCCGAGCGCTTTATGGAAGCGGAATTGGCAGGCCAGGTAAAAGGGGATGCTTCTAAAAGGGCAGATTCCGTATCATCAGAAAGGAAGGTAAGGCCAAAGGGGGATGAGATGAGAATGTCTATGCCAATGTGTAAAAACTACTCTATACGAAAAAAATGTTTTTCATGTGGTAGTGAGGGACACCTGAAAAGGGATTGTAGACCGAGGACTGCACTGATAACTGCCCATACCAAAGAGGTGAGGGAAGGTTTCCTTTTGACTGTTGAAGTAGAAGGTGTTGTTACAGAAGCTTTGTTAGATTCAGGAGCAGATCAAAGCATGATCTCCAGAAAGCTCTGGCGGGAGATTGAATCTCGCTATAAGCAAGTCCTAAACCAACCTGAGGGAAGGTGAAAATCAGGTGTATCCATGGGGCATCATCATTTTATCCCATACACAGAGTGCTAATGAAGGGTTTAGGGATGAAGAAGAACATTCCCGTAGCTAGTTAGATATGGTTAGATATGATTGGAATATCAGAGACATGGTGGAAGGAGGACAACCAGTGGGACACTGTGATACCTGGGTACAAACTATATCGAAATGATAGAGCTGATCAAATTGGTGGAGGGGTTGCGCTCTATGTTAGAGAGGGCATTGAGTCAGAAAGGATTAAAGTTTTGCAAGAAACAAAATTTGCTGTAGAATCTCTATGGATTGAAATTCCATGTAAAAAGGGGAAGGCGATGGCAGTGGGGGTGTACTATCGTCCGCCTGGCCAGAATGAACAAATGGATGATGAAATGCTCAAAGAAATCAAGGAAGCTAGCAAAAGTTACAGTGCAGTAATAATAATGGGTGATTTCAATTACCCCGGCATCGACTGGGTCAGTGTCACAACAGGACATGCTAGGGAGATAAAGTTCCTAGATGAAATAAATGACTGCTTCTTGGAGCAGCTAGTTCATGAACCGACCAGAGGGGAAGCAATATTAGACCTAGTCCTTAGTGGAACACCAGAGGTAGTGCAAGAGATAAGGGTGTTGGGGCCACTTGGCAATAGTGATCATAGCATGATTGCCTTTGATTTAATTAGTGGAGGAGGGATAGTAAGGAAATCCACAGTACTACCCTTTAACTTTCGAAAGGGAGACTATGATAGAATGAGGAAAACAGTTAAGAAAAAACTAAAAGGAGCAGTTGCAAAGGTTAAAAGACGTACATCAAGCTTGGGTGTTGTTGAAAAATACTATCTTGGAAGCCCAGACCAGCTGTATTCCACGCTTTAAGAAAAGTGGAAGGAAGTCCAAAAAATTGCCAGCATGGTTTAAAGCTGAGGTCAGAGAGGCTGTTGTTGCCAAAAAAGCATCTTTCAAGAAATGGAAAAAAGAGCCAAATGATGAAACCTGGAAACAGCACAAGCACTGGCAAGTCAAATGCAAGGCATTGATAAGGCAGGCAAAGAGAAAATTTGAGAAGAAGCTTGCTGCGGAAGCAAAAACGCGAAATAAAGACCTTTTCAAGTACATTCGTAGCAAAAAACCCGTGAGAGAGTCAGTTGGTCCATTAGATGATAAAGGGGTTAAAGGAGCACTAAGAGGCGACAAGGCGATAGCGGAGAGACTGAATGAATTCTTTGCTTCGGTCTTTACTGAGGAAGATGTAGGGATGTTACCCACGACTGAAGTGGTATTTAAAGGTGTGGAAGAATTGAAGGAAATATCGATACATCGGGAAGATGTCCTACAACTATTAGATAAACTGAAGAGTAGCAAATCACCTGGGCTGGATGGTATACATCCAAGGGTGTTGAAAGAACTGAAATTTGAGATTGCAGACCTGCTATCAGTAATCTGTGAACTATCATTAAAATCATCTCTAATACCTGAGGATTGGAGGATCGCCAATGTAACACCAATTTTTAAAAAGGGTTCGAAGGGTGATCCGGGAAACTACAGACCGGTGAGCCTGACATCAGTACCGGGAAAAATGGTAGAAACCATCATAAAGAATAAAATTACTCAGCATATAGATAGTCATGACCTAATGGGAGACAGCCAACATGGCTTTAGACAAGGAAGATCTTGTCTTACTAATCTGTTATGTTTTTTTGAAGGAGTGAATAAACAGGTGGACAAAGGTGAGTCGGTTGATATTGTGTATCTGGACTTTCAGAAAGCCTTTGACAAGGTCCCTCATGAGAGACTTTTGGCAAAACTAAAGAGTCATGGGATAGGAGGCAGTGTACTACTGTGGATCAGGAACTGGTTAAAAGATAGAAAGCAGAGGGTAGGGCTAAATGGCCAATTTTCCCAATGGAGAAAGGTGAATAGTGGTGTACCCCAGGGATCTGTGCTGGGTCCGCTGCTTTTTGACATATTCATAAATGACCTGGAAAGTGGAATAACGAGTGAGGTTATCAAATTTGCTGATGACACAAAACTATTTAAAGTTGTTAAAACCCAGGAGGATTGTGGAAAATTGCAAGAGGATCTTGATAAATTGGAAGACTGGGCATCAAAATGGCAGATGAAATTTAATGTGGACAAGTGCAAGTTTATGCACCTAGGGAAGAACAACCCAAACTATGGTTACACGATGCAAGGTTCCACATTAGGAACCACCACCCAAGAAAAAGATTTAGGCGTCCTTGTGGATACCATGTTAAAACCCTCGGCCCAGTGTGCAGCGGCGGCCAAGAGAGCAAATAGAATGCTAGGTATGATAAGGAAAGGAATGGAAAATAAAACAAAAGATATTATAATGCCTCTATATCGTTCCATGGTGAGACCGCACCTTGAATATTGTGTGCAATTCTGGTCGCCATATCTTAAAAAGGATATAGCAATTTTAGAAAAGGTTCAGAGAAGAGCCACCAAAATGGTAAAGGGGATGGAAGGCTACTCCTATGAAGAAAGGCTAAAAAGGTTGGGGCTCTTTAACCTGGAAAAGAGACGGCTGAGGGGAGATATGATAGAAGTCTATAAATTAATGAACGGAGTGGAACGGGTAAACGTAGATCGATTGTTTACCTTATCAGAATATAGAAAGACTAGGGGACATGCAATGAAGCTACAGGGTAAACTATTTAAGACTAATAAAAGAAAATATTTTTTCACTCAACGTGTAATCAAACTCTGGAATTAGTTACCGGAGGATGTAGTAAAGGCTGTTAGTGTAGCTGGGTTTAAAAAAGGTTTGGACAAGTTCCTGGAGGAAAGGTCCATAAACCATTATTAAGAAGGGACCCAGGATATCAATGCTTGAACCAATACAAGCATTGTGGAACCTGTGTCCCTTGGGGAAACTGCTAGGTACGTATGACCTAGATTGGCCACTGTTGGAAACAGAATACTGGGCTTGATGGACCTTGGTCTGACCCAGTATGGCATATCTTATGTTCTTATGTTCTTATGTTCTTATATTGTGCTCAGGTTACCACACGCCCTGGTATTGGGGAGGGATTGGCCCCAATTCAGGGAGGGCCTGGAAGAGGGGCTACATCAAAAGGTAGGCATGGTATCTACCCGAGCACAGACCAAGATCCTAGAGGGGGAACATGGATCTCCTGGGGAGGCAGTAGGGGATCTACTCCTCCAGAAAGTCTTGGGGGTTTCCCCTATTGATAGAGCTAGGAAGGGACAGAGCACATTACAACGTAAAGCTGAGGCCAGCGTAAGCTCAGTTCCCGGTCCGTTGTTTGGGAAAAGGCAGAAGCAGGGACAGAGAAGATCACCCCAACAGAAAGAGTCTGAGAATAAGCCAAAGTTTGTCCTTAAGTATTGCAGAACAACTCCTAACACGCGGAGCCCTAGGCGCGCTTCCGAGCAAGCGGCCGGGTACGATTTATGTAGCACAGTAGACCTGGTTATCCCGGGGCAGGGGAAGGCCTTGGTCGATACGGGCCTCCAAAGGGAGATGCCACTGGGGTGTTATGGCCGCATTGCACCACGTTCAGGGCTAGCCCTGAAGTATTTTATAGATGTGGGCGCGGGTGTCATCGACCCAAACTACAGAGGGGTTGTTAAGGTATTACTTTTTAACTTTGGGAAGGAAGACTTCAAAGTAAACAAGGGGGATAGGATAGCCCAACTCATCTGCGAAAGGGTGGGTTTTCCGCCACTCGAAGAAGTTCCCATGATGACCACTACAATCCGAGGGACTGGAGGATTTGGGTCTACAGGGCAAGCGAAGAGAAAAGGATTGACCGCAACCTTTGAAGAGAAGGAAGAGGAGGATTTGGGTCCGCAGTTATCTGACTGCAAGACAGACCCAGAGCCACGAATGGGAGACGAACTGTCTTGGGTACAAAGGCAAGAGTTGACCAAACTGTTGAAGGGATTCCCTGACGTCCTAACACCAGTACCTGGGGAAACTATGTTAGTGGCCCATGAGATAGTGACCTCACCCGGTGAGGTGGTAAGGCAAAGACCCTACAGGCTACCGGAAGCCAAGCAACAGGAGGTGGTGAACCAGGTAAAAGAAATGTGTAAAATGGGGATCATTGAAGAATCAAAAAGCCCCTGGAACAGCCCCATCGTGCTCGTGCCAAAACCTGATGGGACGATGAGGTTTTGTATAGACTTTCGACGTGTCAATGACATCTCCAGGTTCGATGCCTATCCGATGCCACGGATAGAGGAGTTATTGGATCGTCTAGGCCAAGCAAAATTCCTTACTACCCTCGATATGACCAAAGGGTATTGGCAGATCCCCTTAACCCGAGAATCACGTCCTAAGACAGCGTTCTCTACTCCCATAGGTCTTTTCCAATTTCGGAGAATGCCTTTTGGCTTGCATGGCGCGGCCGCGCCCTGCCAGAGGTTGGTGGACCTCGTGTTACGCCCACACCAAAAATATGCCGTTGCCTACATGGATGACATAATAATATACAGCTCTATGTGGGATGAACATTTGCCTCACGTAGAAGCAGTCTTGTGAGCAATGAGGCACGCAGGCATAACGCTAAATCCTGCGAAGTGTATGTTTGCCGGGCAGGAGGTAAAATACCTGGGCCATGGTGGGGCGGGGTACAGTTAGGCCTATAGTAAATAAAATAGAAAGCATAAAAGCCTTTCCAAGGCCGCTGACAAAAAAACAGTTGCGCAGTTTTCTGGGCCTAATAGGCTACTATCGCCGCTTCACCCCCCATTTCGCAGAAAAGAGTGCGGTCCTAACGGATATGTTGAAAAAGAATGCTCCCAACCAATTGCAGTGGTCCGGGGCAGCAGATGAAGCTTTTATTTTACTAAAAGAAAAGCTCTGCTGTGCACCAGTGTTATGAGGGGTGGATTTTGAACAACCGTTCAACGTTCAGATGGACGCTTCAGAGACAGGTTTGGGGGCTGTACTATCACAGAAACATGAGGGCACAGAGCACCCCATTATGTTTCTGAGTCAGAAATTGTCACCACCGGAAAGAAAATACTCCACTATAGAAAGGGAGTGTTTGGCAATAAAATGGGCGGTCGAGGCTCTTAAATTTTATCTTACAGGCCGCAGATTCCTGTTAGTCACAGACCATGCACCACTGAAGAGTTTAAACCAAATGAAAAATCACAACACTCATTTAACCCGCTGGTACATGGCCTTACAGGCTTTTGATTTCCGGGTTGAACATAGAGGGGGAAAATTGCACATGAACGCAGATGCCCTGTCAAGAATGACGAGCTGTGCGGGTACTGCAACGCCAGCCCATAATATCTTAAGGGGGGAGGGGATGTGTGATGAGGAGTGTATGCCTGAGCCCATGGAATTGGGAGAAAATCAGACATTTACCTTTAAAGAAAGAGACAGGCAAGGAATCAGTAGCTCTCAAACTGAAGGCAGAGAAAAAAAAACAGGCAGCCACTGAGGACAGGACACACCCAAGCTCTGCTAATCCAAGGGCAGGCTTGGAAACTAATGAGGGACACCTGGGTGAAGGGGAGTGCACTCTTATAAACCCAGGGAAATATTGGAGGAAGGGACGGACAGAGAGAACAGCCAGAGAGAGGGCAACAGGAACAGGAGTGCCAGGACGAGGCAGCATACGCAGCAGCACGCTGAAAAGAAAGATACAGGAAACCAGCACTCGAGAGAGCTGACACTGGAGAATTCAGTGGGGAGAAAAGCACCAAAGAAAGGCCCAGAGAGTTCACCGTGAAGGAGAACGGTGGAGACTTCCGAGGGAATCTCAGAGGTGAAAGCCCTAGTCAGAAGGAAAGCCAGGATTGCAGGGAAACTGCAATTGGTTTTAAAACTAGGAGAGCTGTGCCAGAGAGAAGTGCTGATAAAGGTCAGGCTGCAGTGCCAACCGTTCCTGAACCAGCTAAAGAGCTGCAACTTCCAAAAAGGTGCGTGAATAAAAGGGTAGCCAAAAGTGCCGTAAGCCAGTTAGAGGCATTGTGTCATTTGATGCCAGAAAAGAATCTCCACGTTCCTGGTGGAAACCCTGTGCATAGGGAAAAGCCTCAGTGGAAAAAGGTTCTAGAACTTTTAGAGAATATTAAGCCTGAAGTTTTTCATGTTGGCTTAAAGCCAGATTTTCCGGACACAGGTCCTGAGGAAATGCAGATAGACTATTATGAATCTGATGAGGGGTCTGAAGATTCAGTAATGGATTGTTCTCTGTGCCAGAAGTCAGAATAAAAAGTTCTTGGATAAAAGAAGGGAAAAGCCTAAAACCAGAATGTCCTAGAAGGCAGTGTGAAATCAGGGAGGAACATGTTTAGCCAGGAATGCTAAAGAACCCTGAAGAACCCTGTTGCTGACGAAAGGATATTTCTTTTGGGTTTGAAGAGAAGAGAAACCTTGCTTGATTGCTGAATGATTTTGAAAAACAGCGACACATGTTAAAAAGCTACATAAAGCAGCTTCATTGTTTGGTTTGGTATAAATGCCTATGGATTATTGTTTGGAGAAAGAATCCTGTTTGTTTTGCGTTGAGCCTTAATGCTCTTTAGAAAAAGAAATAAATTCCTGTGTTTTGCCTTGTAAACCCTCAGTCTCCACACTACTTGTTTTTTTTTTTCTAAACAGCACAACTACAAATCCCAGCAGCCCCGGCACTGGATGAGGAAGAAAACGCTTTAATTAAAGGACTAACAAGTGCAGCCCTAGGCTTATAGGCTGTTGCCTGGGCCAGGGGCCTCCACAGTAAATAGTTATCTCTGTTAATACTGCTCAAAAAGCAATATATATACAATATATATAGTTACATGTTACAGACACAGTGTTCTATGTACTATGCAGTTGAGCTCCATGTAAACAGCAATGATACTGTGAATAGCGGTATAAAAGAAAAGTTAAATAAATAAAAGTAAATAAATAAATATTGGCAGGCTACAGGAGAGCTCCAAGGGAGCTAATATGGTGCTGTCTCAACATTACCTTTCAGAAATCTTTTGAAATTGGAGGGGCACACAACCCATCCTAAACAATAAATACTCAAATTGCTGACAGCACTGAAAGGGAGAAAGGTCTCAACTTTGCAAAGATGACAGCTGCAAAACATAAGACTTTTCTGTCTCTGCAGCCCC
Source organism: Ichthyophis bannanicus (assembly GCA_033557465.1). Lineage (NCBI taxonomy): Eukaryota > Metazoa > Chordata > Amphibia > Gymnophiona > Ichthyophiidae > Ichthyophis > Ichthyophis bannanicus. The sequence continues at coordinate 1,251,685,750 of CM066031.1, read as the reverse complement.
AGTTGAAGATGCTGAGTGCCAAGTATGGGGGTTTTTATCCCATGAGGATGAAGCTTACCTTGGACAACAAGGCTGCAAATTTCAACAATTCAGAGGAGCTTTGTGCCTTCTTCCCAGAAGAATTTGAGAAGTGACACATGTAGTGCACTTGATTGTTGCTGCTCCCAGTGGAGAGGCATGGTATAGTCTATGCACCTTGGAGGTAATTTTATAATGAGATATGGAGAGTTACATTGCCATCAAAGTGCATAAGTCACCTATTTTCAATGACTCATGAATGGGGATGGGCACGTCTGAGTATAGTTTAGGTAGGCACTATTACAGACATATTTACATCAGGGTGATGTTGCATGCATTGGGGGAGGGGGGGTGAGCATAGGGCAGAGCTTGGGCATAGCCTAAATTTACGGATGTAAGTTATAGAATACTAGAATTTATGCATAGATTTTACTAATCTAGGTGTGCACATTTTCTCCAAGTCTATGGCAGGCATAAATGCTTGTGGCTAGGTTTGCTGCATGTATCTTATGACTTACACCCCTGTTTGATAAAGAAAAGTAGATGCACAATTTTCTTCATAAGATAGGTGTGCTTTGCATGCAGTAACCTTGGATTCTTTTATAAAATTACCTTCCAAATGCCTAAAATGTAATATGCGGTAAAGGAAGTACAGAGCTCATTCATTTACTGTGTGCCTGCTTATATTTGGCACATGTTGTGTGACTGCTGGTCAAATTGTTTGACTTTTCTTTCATTTCTGTATCGTTTTTGGCTAAGATCTTTTTTTCTTTTTTTTCAAGTTGCCTTGGGATAGGTGCTGTAGACAGCATGTGAGATGCTTCTTTGCCCCTGTGCCTGTGTGTTGAGAAATGGCACGTCTGTTCTCCATAACACAGAGGATTAGGTATATGCCTCCTGCCATGTACCAAGATTTTAGATATCAATGGAATATTTGATGTACATCAGCTCTTGGCAGAGGAGAGTACTAAGGGATCTGTGCATAATTTTTTTGTAAACCTTGGAAGGTTGTATGGAACCATTAGTTATATAACAGACAGGGGTGCTGCGGCTGTCCACTGGGAGCTAGAAGACTTCAATGTCCAATCAAATAGGTGTGTTTACAACTATCACTCTTCCCCTTTTTCCATGTTATTTTTAGTTGCCCATGAACGTGTGTGTTTCTTGGAATTAATTGATTTATGGAATTTGTGCAATGTACCGGCATTACCATGGTGATGTTTGTCTTTTGCATGGCCTCTGATTGTTTTCTCATGGTTCTTAATTCTTTTCTTTGATTGGAATGCTGTTATATGAATATATACAATAGCAATATTGTTATTATATTATTAAAAGTTAATTATCTTTTCTTTACAGTATTCTTTTGGTTTTAAGCCATTACCCCAATAAGGATGGACTGTGAATATTTGCCTTGTATACAGATTATTCTGTATTCTTTAAACACAGTTTCGAAGACATGCAATGAGGCATGATTGCTTGGGTGGGTGTGCCTTCTAGATCCCATAATGCTTTTTTTTCCTCTTGAATAGGCACAACCTGTTTTTTTTTTTGGGGGGGAGGAGGGTATTCAGGCTTTAGTGTTTGTTTCTACAATAGCAGTTCAAGTTGATGTCACTAATTATTATTCTATGAAAGTATATATCGGTCATAGGGTCAGTCCACCTGAGTGCAACATTGCAAGGGAGAACTGAGTTATCTGTAAGAAGATTTCCCTCTGATTAATCTAATGTCTTTGAACATCAAGAGTTTCAACAACTTAATCAAGCAAAAAAAAAGATGCACATATACCTTAATAAAGAAAATCCAGATATCATGCATTTATAGGAAATGCACCTAGGGCCCGATATCCAGTGTTGGAGGCTAACCCTGATAAAGTGGTTTGCCATCAGCACTGACCTTAAAATCCGGATATTCTGTGCCGGGGTCATATCCGGGCTCCAGCATTGAATATCTGGGTTGCTTGGATTGCCACAAAGCTAACTTTGTTGATATTCACCGCTGCCTGGTTAGCTTCTGCAGCAAAGGTTAGACCAGGGTTACCTGTGCCTGACTTTTGCCACATATCGCTAACCGGGCAGTGGCTCAATCTAGCATTGGGGCGTGTTGCGGCTGCACTCATGGATATTCGGTGGCACTAACTGTTTTAGTGCTGTTGAATATCCTGCAGAGTGATATTTACACGGTTTGTAGGTCTGCAAACCGTGTAAATGCCTTTGAATATTGGGACCCAAAATTACAAAGAAACTGTTAGGCACACTTAAGTCATTGGGAATGCAGCTTTCTCTCTTAGACACTCATTGAAAAATGAGGTATCAATCTAAATTTAAAAAATCACAGCATATCTTGTTAGTGTCACTGACATCAGGCACTCAGAGCAGGTAGGTTCTAGGGAAGATAATGCAAGGGTGTATATACTAAACATCTAAGAGCCAAATGATGACTTGGCTGAGTTTTTTCAAGACACCTAAAGCATTGCAATGAGTTTTGGGGACACACTTGTCATAATAGTAGGGATTTCCATCAAGTACTTGATCGATAATAGATGGGAATGATCTAGCCCCCAAAAGGAAATCCAAAGCCTGGTCATTAAATCTATAGGGGCAATAGTCAAAGCGCTTTAGCTGGTGGGCAAATCTGCTAACGGGCTAAAATCTAACCAGCTAAATACGCTCATCCCGATATTCAGTAGGTTAGTGCCACTGAATATTCCTACAGACCGCAATAAAAAAAAATTGGTCAGTTAAAATTGTGGTGGTCTGTAGGTGGATAGGGGGCGGATGGTCGCTATTGGTCAGCAGCAATATTCAGCCACTAACCAGATAGCTACACTGGTTAGAGTTAGGTCACCTGAGTAACTGTCCTAACTGTAATCACTTTACGCTATTGCCAATATTCGATGAACCTGGATATTCAGTGTCAGATACAAAATAAGTTCTGGTGCTGAACATCCAGGATTAATTAAAGCAGCAGCAGCTAGGTGCTTTAAATACTGCTAAATATGCCCTCCTTAGTGACCAGTGATGGTTTGGTAGACCCCCTGGAGATTCATTTACCCCCACAAGAGTACTTATTCTTTTTTCTCATCGGTGCATTCAACTTTTTCACCAAAATATATATTTTTTAATCCAAATGCAGCTGAAAGAGACAAAAACATACTTTATAACATTGTCTATCATAAAACAACCTTACCCTGTAAATACATTGAACTGGTGCAAAGTAGAACAACTACAGTATCTGTGGAGGCTGAACAACAGATTTGTAGGGAATGAGGATTTTCATCTTTCTACCATAGAAGAGTAATGCTGATTTAACAAGCCCCTTGAGTTATCTTGGGCTGTCAACTGGGATGTATTTAAGGCAACCCTGAGGTACACATAATGCATTTCAGTATAAGGAAGGCTAGAGAAAGGAAGTCTAGATTGCAAGCTCTTGAAACAAAAATTAGAAGCCTATATGCCAAAGTTCAACTATTATTCAGGTACACGAGCCAACAAAAGATATAGAAGAGAACACAGTTGATCAGGTCTGTGAATGCGAGCAAGCTGAAATTGACAGAACATGCTGAAACAAGATATCCTGATAGAATGGAATGCAAAAGTTGGCAACAAAGAAGATAAAGTGGTTGGAAAATATGGACGGCAATATAAACAAAGCTGGAGAAAGAATCTATTCATCTCAATCACCTTCTTCTCGCAACACAAGGGGTGACTGTACAGATGGACTTCGCCCAATGGAGTATACAAAAATCAAGTTGACTCCATCTGTACTAGTCAACGATGGAAAAGCTCAATAACATCAACAAAGACAAAACTTGGAGCTGACTGTGATATAGATTAGCAGCTGCTAGTATGCAAACACTAACTAAAGCTAGAAAAAGAGCAAGCCACTCATGAATGTAGCAATATATGATCTTAAAAATATACCAGTGGAATTTAAAGACTGCCTGTGGCATCAATTGGCTGGGTTGGATACAAATGACTGAGCACCAGAAGAGCTATAAGATGACATCAAGAAAGTTGTGGGATCTGAACCTGGCTTCCCTGGTCCTCAGCCTGCTGCTCTAATCATTAGACAACTCCTCCTGATTTTCATAATGGAGCCAAGGACCTTCCTTCTTGTCCTTTCAAAGATTATGTAGGAATTTGCTGACCTCTAGGGGTACAGAATTAATAGGGGAAAATATAGCATGCTTCCATTAAATTTAGATTATATTAAGGATGACTTCTCTTTTTTCCCCACTCAGTGGAATCTAGATGGGATCAAGTACTTGGTGGTTCACTTCTGAAATAATTTAGACGAGACAATGAAAATGCCACCAAGCTTACTAACTGAGAATGTGACACGGAAATAGCCCCCCTTGGCAGAGTAGGTTATTTTCACCAAAGTCTTACATTGCTCTGACTATAACGTACATGGTAGACAGGTTACCAGACTTATTTCTATTACAGGTATATAGATCGATAAAATGTTCCCTAATTAAATTTTTGTGGAAAGAGGAAACAGCCAAGAATTACCTTTAAAAATTGAAGTTAGTGAAGGGAAAGAGAGCAGTAAATTTCTACATCTTTTATGAGTATCCCAAGGCCTTAATTTTGAGGGAATATGGGCAATGGCTGGCAGATAATCCTTCCAATAGTTCTCCTGGTTGGTAACTCCAAGAGATGGATTTGATCGATATTGTTGGTCTGAGTTATGTACCTGGTATAAAACTCCCCATGTGCAATGCTGACTCACCCTATAATAAAGTCATCATGTAAAGTATTGCAAGTAGTAGATACTGAACGTATGGGAAATAGGTGGAACAATTCATTAATGCCAGGGTCAGCCTTAACACTAGGCAGACTAGTAACCTGTCTAGGGTGGCACAATTCCAGGGAGGAAACCTCCCGTCAGGACCGCTGGAGTATATAATTCATATATTAGTTATCAATACTGCAGCCATGGCAGTCTAAAGCCCTGAGCACCAATTTTGGGACCACCAGACACCAGAGTACTGAAAGGACAGTCCCTCTTTCTGTGTTCCAGCCTTCAACAAGATAGCCCAGCTCAGAAGAAGCATGATATGGTCATCTCAGGCAGTGCTGTCTGAGTTCTAACTCCTCCCCTGCCAGGCCACCCTCCTCATTGCCCCTCTAGGAAAGAGGAACTAACATCACATGCAGTCTGTACACCATCTGAGGGAATATAGCTAGCCCGTAGTTGCATGTACTGTGAGGTCTTATTCTAGAAACACAGAAATATGATGACAGAAAAAGACCACATGGCCTATCTAGTCTGTCCTTCCATATCAAGAACTACAACAGTCCCCTTTTTACCTTTAGAGATCCTCTGCGTTTGTCCCATGCTTTTTTGAATTCAGTTACTGTCCTCATCTCTACCACCTCCATTGGGAGACTATTCCACGGATCCACTACTCTTTCCATAAAGAAATATTTCCGCATATCACTCCTGAATCTATCTCCCTTCACCCTCATCCCATGTCCCCTTGTAGCAGAACTTGCTTTCAATTGAAAGAGGCTCGGAGCTGCTTCACTTCTATTTCCTGATTGCTTACCCGAGGTTCCTGCCTGACTAGCTCCTCATTGGGCCGCTGGACTGGAGGAGGGCCATAAAAGACCGGCTCTAGTGTGGGACGGTGAGCTGCTTCACTTCTATTTCCTGATTGCTTACCAGAGGTTCCTGCCTGACTAGCTCCTCATTGAGCCGCTGGACTGGAGGAGGGCCATAAAAGACCGGCTCTAGTGTGGGACGATGAGCTGCTTCACTTCTATTTCCTGATTGCTTACCCGAGGTTCCTGCCTGACTGGCTCCTCATCGGGTCACTGGACTGGAGGAGGGCCATAAAAGACCGGCTCTAGTGTGGGACGGTGAGCTGCTTCACTTCTATTTCCTGATTGCTTACCCGAGGTTCCTGCCTGACTAGCTCCTCATTGGGCCGCTGGACTGGAGGATGGCCATTAAAGATCGGCCCTAACGCGGGACGCATATAGCGGGCACGTGCCCGCAGTCGCGTGACCGAAGGGGTGTGACCAAAGGGGCAGGTTCCGCCCCTTTGATGCCCCTTCGGTGCACAAGGTGCACTGGTGGTGCTTTGGTTATGGGGAAGCGGAGGAAACATCACCCACAAACAGTGCAATCAAAAGCGGTCAAAGTAACAGGGCCTATGGATGCCCACGTACGAGTGGAAAATCCTTCGGCCCTGCCGGGACCCTTACCATCTGATTCATTGGAACTATCAACTGTGAGTACTGCTTCCCCTACCACCTCTGCTGACGCTATGGGTTTAGCTCAGCCCAATCAAGAGTTAATAGATTCTTCTAGTTGTGGTGTTTCCCCCCTTGTGGAATTGAAGCCTGTGGACTGTTCGGGAGTGGTACTTCCGGTTTCATTTTTGAAAATAGACTCTCCTATTATGCCATTTTGTCATCTCCTTTACCTGCAGTGATTTCTTTTCCTGTGGTGGGTGAACGGCCTTCACCTCCTGAGAATGTTTCTTTAAGGGATGTTTGGCTTGTAGTTTCTCGGATGGAATCGGCTCTATCCGCTTCTTTGCAGAAGGTTTCGGCCTTCTCGAAAGAAACGGTTAGCAAATTATCTGACCATGAAGCCCGTCTGTCATCTGTTGAGAGGATTGTTATGTCTACTGAAAAGTTGGTTTCTTCTCAGCAGGTTGCTAGTATAAAGTACTCTCAGGACTTGCGTTTCTTGCAACGACAAGATGAGTTCAGGGAAAATGCTTTACGATCAAAAAACTTACGTTTTTTTAAATTTTCTTAGGACACACTATCTTTCTCCCTTATTGTTGTTACAGAAATACCTTAAAGAAGTATTATTATTTAAGGATGTGGCAGATATTTTAATTTCGAGATTATATTATTTGCCTAAAGGTAAGGTAATTAGAGATGAAAATGCTTCTGGTGGAGTTCAATATCATCAGTTGGTGTCTTCCACACTGGATATATCTGGTTTTCTTGAGTCTTCCTCTGAAGATATCCCCACTAGAGATACCTTGTTAGTCTCCTTTGCTCGGGAGATGGATAAAGATAGGATAAGAACATAAGAACATAAGATATGCCATACTGGGTCAGACCAAGGTCCATCAAGCCCAGTATCCTGTTTCCAACAGTGGCCAATCTAGGTCATACGTACCTAGCAGTTTCCACAAAAGACACAGGTTATACAATGCTTGTACTAGGTCAAGCATTGATATCCTGGGTCCCTTCTTAATAATGGTTTATGGACCTTTCCTCCAGGAACTTGTCCAAAATTTTTTTTAAACCCAGCTACACTAACAGCCTTTACTACATCCTCCGGTAACAAATTCAAGAGTTTGATTACACGTTGAGTGAAAAAATATTTTCTTTTATTAGTCTTAGTTTACCCTGTAGCTTCATTGCATGTCCCCTAGTCTTCCTATATTCTGATAACGTAAACAGTCAATCTACGTTTACCCGTTCCACTCCGTTCATTAATTTATAGACTTCTATCATATCTCCCCTCAGCCGTCTCTTTTCCAGGTTAAAGAGCCCTAACCTTTTTAGCCTTTTTTCATAGGAGTATCCTTCCATCCCCTTTACTATTTTGGTGGCTCTTCTCTGAACCTTTTCTAATAACGCTATATCCTTTTTAAGATACGGCGACCAGAATTGCACACAATATTCAAGGTGCGGTCTCACCATGGAATGGTATAGAGGCATTATAATATCTTTTGTTTTATTTTCCATTCCTTTCCTTATGATACCTAGCATTCTATTTGCTCTCTTGGCTGCCGCTGCACACTGGGCCGAGGGTTTTAACATGTTATCCACAATGACGCCTAAATCTTTTTCCTGGGTGGTGGTTCCTAATGTGGAACCTTGCATCGTGTAACCATAGTTTGGGTTGTTCTTCCCTAGGTGCATAACTTTGCACTTGTCCACATTAAATTTCATCTGCCATTTTAATGCCCAGTCTTCCAATTTATCAAGATCCTCTTGCAATTTTCCACAATCCTCTTGGGTTTTAACAACTTTAAATAGTTTTGTGTCATCTGCAAATTTGATAACCTCACTCGTTATTCCACTTTCCAGGTCATTTATGAATATGTCAAAAAACAGCAGACCCAGCACAGATACCTGGGGTACACCACTATTAACCTTTCTCCTTTAGGAAAATTGGCCATTTAGCCCAACCCTCTGCTTTCTATCTTTTAACCAGTTCCTGATCCACAGTAGTACACTGCCTCCTATCCCATGACTCTTTAGTTTTGCCAAAAGTCTCTGATGAGGGACCTTGTCAAAGGCTTTCTGAAAGTCCAGATACACAATATCAACCGACTCACCTTTGTCCACCTGTTTATTCACACTTTCAAAAAAACATAACAGATTAGTAAAACAAGATCTTCCTTCTCTAAAGCCATGTTGGCTGTCTCCCATTAGGCCATGACTATCTACATGCTGAGTAATTTTATTTATTTATTTATTTATTTATTTAGACAGTTTTGTATACCGCCTTATCCTTCAATCAAAGCGGTCACAACACAATTGGGGGATACTTTTAACACGCGGGGATATGAGACACATACACTAATACTTACAGGGAACATGGGCTATGGAGGGTTAAGTGGCTTGCCCAAGACCACAAGGAGCATCTGTGGGACTAGAAACCCCAGTCCTTCCGGCCCAAGGTTGCTGTCCTCTAGTGGGATTTGAACCCCCGACCTTCTGGCCTGAAGTACATTGCCCCAACCACTAGGCTACTCTTTATGTTGGTTTCTACCATTTTTCCCGCTACTGACGTAATGCTCACCTTTTTAAAAATTGGTGTTACATTGGCGATCCGCCAATCTTCAGGTATTAGAGATGATTTTAATGATAGTTCATGGATTACTAATAGCAGGTCTGCAATCTCATATTTCAGTTCTTTCAACACCCTTGGATGTATACCATCCGGCCCAGGTGATTTGCTACTCTTCAGTTTGTCTAATAGTTGTAATACATCTTTCCTATCTATCAATATTTCCTTCAATTCTTCCGCACCTTTAAATACCACTTCAGTCATGGTTAACATCCCTACATCTTCCTCAGTAAAGACCGAAGCAAAGAATTCATTCAGTCTCTCCGCTATCGCCTTGTCGCCTCTTAGTGCCTCTTTAACTCCTCTATCATCTAATGATCCAACTGACTCTCTCACAGGTTTTTTTACTATGAATGTACTTGAAAAAATCTTTATTTTGCGTTTTTGCTTCCGCAGCAAGCTTCTTCTCAAATTCTCTCTTTGCCTTCTTTATCAATGCCTTGCATTTGACCTGCCAGTGCTTGTGCTGTTTCCAGGTTTCATCGTTTGGCTCTTTTTTCCATTTCCTGAAAGATGCTTTCTTGGCAACAACAGCCTCTCTGACCTCACCTTGAGGCTCTATTTTCAGAGGAAGACTGACAAATTTTGTGGTCAAAGTATCCATATATTTCCAGATGTGGCTAAAACTACACAGGAACGTCAAAAGGCTTTTCTAGATATTCGTCTGCGCTTTCTTGCCATTGGCGCATTATTTCATCTTATATTTCCCTGCAAGTGTCAGGTTTCTTTTCAAGGTAAACGTTATCTGTTTTTTAAATAGATCAGTTGGTAAATTTTTTGAGTGAGAGGGAACATACACAACTTCTTAATGCTTGTAGCTCTTACTGTGCTGGCCTCTTGATTTTGTATAAATGAGCTTAATTTGCTTACGGGTTTTGCTTTTACAATTATTGTATGGTATGAAGCTGCTCCTTGATGTGGACTTGTAATTACTATTGTGTAATGTTTCTTTTGTGTTATGTTTCATTAATTTGGAATAAAATCCTACAAAAAAAAAAAAGAAAGAGGCTCTCTCTCTCTGAATATTTATGCCACGGAGGTATTTAAACATCTCAATCATATCACCTCTATCCTGCCTTTCCTCTAAGGTGTACATATTAAGATCCTTAAGTCTGTCCTCATATGCTTTATAATGAAGACCACTAATCATTTTAGTAGCCACCCTCTGCACTGACTCCATCCTGTTCACATCCTTTTGAAGGTGCGGTCTCCAAAACTGCACACTATACTCCAAATGAGGTTGCACCAAAGACTTATACAGAGGCATTATCACCTCCTTTTTTCTGCTAGCCATTCCTCTCCGTATGCACCCAAGCATCCTTCTAGCTTTTGACGTTGCCTTTTCTACCTGTTTAGCTACTTTAAGATCATCAGACACAACCACGCCTAGGTCCCGCTCTTCTTTAGTGGACAAAAGTATTTCACCCCTATACTATATTGCTCCCTTGGATTGCTGCAGCCCAAATGCATGACCTTACATTTTTTAACATTAAATCCCAGCTGCCAAATTCTAGACCATTCTTCAAGCTTAGCTAGATCCCTCCTCATGTTATCTACACCTTCCTGGGTGTCTACTCTATTACAGATATTGGCATCATCCGCAAAGAGGCAAACCTTACCCGACAGCCCTTCTGCTATATCACTAACAAAGATGTTAAAAAGAATCGGACCAAGGACAGATCCCTGGGGCACACCACTGGTAACCTGCTTCTCCTCAGAGTGAGCTCCATTTACCTGTACTCTTTGTTGCCGCCCACCCAACCAATTTCTAACCCAAGCAGTAACTTTAGGGTCCATCCCTAGGGTGCTCAGTTTGTTTATAAGTCGCCTGTGAGGAACAGTGTCAAAGGCTTTACTGAAATCTAAATACACCACATCTAGGGCTCTCCCTCGGTCCAATGTCCTGGTCACCCAGTCAAAGAAATCAATCAGATTTGTCTGACAAGACCTGCCTCTGGTGAATCCATGCTGCCTCGGATCCTGTAATCCTCTGGACTCCAGAAACCTGACTATTTTCTCTTTCAGCAGCACTTCCAATAATTTACTCACCTCCGAAGTTAAACTAACCGGCCTGTAGTTTTCAAAAACATCCTCACTTCCGCTTTTGTGTAAAGGCACCACATGAGCCTCTCTCCAGTCCTTTGGCACCACTCCCGACTCTCGTCTAATGTCAAGGTGCTTGTGTTCAGAATCATGGGAAGAGTTGTCTTGACTCTGAGGCATTTGCAGGACAGCAAAGCAGCAAAACAGTGAGATCCAGATTCTTAAGGACTGGAATGATTAGGCAGGCTGTGGCAGTGTGCACAGAAGGAAGGAAGGTATATATGAGGTAAGGCAACTGCTGAGATAGAGTGGAGCACAGCCTTTGATGACCCTGTAGGCCAAGACCAAGATTTTAAACTTGCCACAATAGCATATAGAAATTGCAAAATCCTTGTGATCCTTTTGAATTTGTTTGCATTGAGTCCTAGCTGTGTCACAAGATTCTGCAGGAATTTCCCTCCGAAGGTACACATTTTCATTTTATCCTCCTGCAATAACAAAGAAGGAAATCCTTATCCACCATTTGCCGTCCTCTCTTCTTATATTTAGCCTTATTAAAATTGTCAGCAGTCTTCTTCATAAAGCATATGAAGACATACTTAAGATTTAAATATATATACTCTGCTGATAATGCTTTACCTCCCTTTGCCAAAGTATATTATTTACCAGTAAGAAATGAAGGTGAAGGAAGGGGCTGCTGCGACTCAAGCTGTGGATACTGTAGACCTCTCTGAATTTCTGGAGAACTCGAAACTTGAGGGACTCTGGCAAGTAATATTCTTGGTGACTTTTGTTTTTCCGCAGGACTGAGAACATATTTTAAAAATTTATTTATTTACCATCTTTTTTATACTGTCTTTCTACAAGTCATATACTTTGTCTGTTCTTTAAGAATAGCAATGAGTTATTTATGAGAGTGACTATAAGGATATATCTGGAATTTAGCAGATCTACTCAAGTCCGAAGGAGGAAGTTTCTTTCTATGCATTCAGAGGCTTTGACATTGGCTGCCTCTGTAGTAATACGTTCCCCTTGTACAGTAAATGTTCTTTCAGGTTAAATAATGTGAAGTGCATTATATTTCATACTCTCTAGGCTTCATTTTTTTCTGGATTCGAAGACTTCAGACTCCTACTCCTTTAACATATGATCTTTTATATTTGTATTAGTACCTATTCACTCTTTGTTATAATTCTTGCTACCTTTACTTTGGTCTCTTCCTGGATCTAAATCTTCTACCTCTCTCTTATTATTGTAGTCAGGCAGAGTGCATTGTTTTTGTTTCTATTTATTTTTTACTTAAGCTTTTGCTTTGGGGGCAAAGGACATGTTGGGTGGAGGTAAACGCACAACATGGCACGTCCCCAACAAAGATGGTATTCCATGTCCGGCCGCAATGACATGCTGTTGCACACAGAATATGGTACCAGATGTCTACACCATTACATACGTAGTGTGCATTCAACGGGACCCGTCCTACCTGTGCAACTCGCACGTGCAGGTCCAGAACTATGATGTGGACTTCTAAGTCTGAAAACGTACCCTCCTGCACTATCTCCCACGTGCGACAGGAAATAGGATGGAGTGATTACCCCCTCCCCCATCCATAGCATACAACACTTCAGAAAAGGGCAACTCACCAAGTCAACTTTTCAGAGGCAGAGACCCACCTGCTCTGCAGGCTGGTGATAGAAAATGAGCATGCCCTGCTCCCCATGGCACACAGACGGCCAGCCCTAGCTGCAGCACACAGGGACTGGAAGCATATCAGGACCACCCTAGCGCAATCAGTAGATCAAAGCAGAAAAGGGGTGAGGCAGGAGAAATACATGTGGTGGGACAACAACATTGCAAAGAGCCAGGAAATAGCTGCAAAGTAAAAGGGCAAAAAAAGCATGGATTAGCTGGACCCACCACACAACCAAATGTCTGTAAACACACAAAACAGGGCCCCCACAGGAAACAAGCAAACACAATGGCAATGAGAAAAGCATGGTGGTAATGCAGGCAGAAACGACAAAAGAGAAAGTGCATACAAAAAGGAAACATGAACACAGTGAAACACACCTACAGTGCAATAACACGGCCTGATAATGTCAGCCAAAACACAGCATAGTAGAAACATAGGAACATGATGGCAGAAAAAGACCACATGGCTTAACTAGTCTGCCCTCCCATAACAACCACTACAACAATCCCTATGTCTCCTGAGAGATCTCTGTGTCTGTCCATGCCCTATGAAGTCAGATACTGTCCACAACACCACCACCTCCAATGGGATATTATCCCATGTAGCCACTACTGTGTCTGCAAAGAAACATCCCTTCATACTACATCTGAGTCTATCCCCTACCACCCCCATCCAATGTCATCTTGTAGCAGAGCATGCTGACAATCGAAGGAGACTCCCAACCTGTGCATACATGCCATGGAGGTATACAAATGTTGCAATCATATCACTGCCATCCTGCTGTCCCACCAATGTATACCTAAAAGATCCATAGACCTATTTTCAGATGGCCAAAATGTAGATCACCAACCATATTAGTAGCTACCCTCTGTATCGACCCCAACCTGTGAACATCCATTTGACGGGACGGGCACCAGAATTGCTTACAAAACCACAAATGTGGATGCACCGGAGACCCACAGTGGCCTGCGAAAGTATTCATCCCCTTGGTGTTAGTTCTGTTTTGTCACATGATGTACATCTGGAATGAAGATGGAGGGTCATTTGGATGTTAGGTAAGGGATCTAACAGTATAGCTCAAATTTGTGAACTGAAATGACAATAAAATACCTTGTATACATAAAAAACAAGTAAAATCTGAAAAGGTGTGAGTGCATGTGTTTTCAACCCTCTGTCTATGAAACCCCTAAATAAGTTCAGGTCCAACCAATTAACCACAGATGCCACATAATTAGGGCAGCAGAGTCCACCTGCATGCAAGCAGTGTCACATGATCTTGTCATGTAATGCCTGTACAAATATACCTGTTCCAAAAGGCCCGTACTCTGTTACCTGTAATGCCTGTACAAATATACCTGTTCCAAAACGCCACTAAGCAAGCAACATGAAGACCAAGGAGCACTCCAAACAGGTCAGAGACAAAGCTGTGGAGATGTAGAGATCAGGGTTGTGGCATAAAACAATATCCAAAATTCTGAATATGCCATGGAGCACCATGAACTCCATTAAAACAAAAGATAAAGAATATGGCACCCCGACAAACTTGACAAGAGAAGGCTGCCCACCAAATTTAACAGACTAGGCAAGGAGGGCAGAAAGCAGAGATGCCACAAAGACATCAAGGAGAACACTGAAGAAGCTATAAAGATCCACACTGGAGATGGGAGTATCTGACTACAGGTTGTAATGTGACAAAACAGGACAAACACAGAGAGGGTGAATACCTTTGCAATGCTCCGTATACAGAGGCACTATCACCACCTGTCCTCTGTTGTCCATACCATACCCAATGCACGCAGGCATCCCACTAGCATCTGCTGTTGTCTGGCCCACCTGACCAGCCCTGGAAAATTCATCAGACACAATTATGGCCAGACCCCACCCATAGACACAAGGAGGAGCAACCTCCTGCAGGAAGTCCAAGCAGACACAAAGAGCAGGAGATGTTGGAAGAACAGAGGGTCTTTATTGTGCAAAGGGAACCCCAACGCGTTTCGGCAACGCCTTCCTCAGGGGGAGTAACACTGATAAATATAAAAAGTTGTATAAACATTAATAAATAGAAACAATTAGAAAAACAATTAAAAATAAGGTTAAAAATAAGGTTAAAAACAGTTAAAATGTGAAAGCACCGGCATGACATGCAACATAAAATAGTCTGATAATGACAATGTAAACAAAACACAAGGCAGGGCTGAGGGAACAAAAAACATACCAACCTATATACAACAACAAAAAGAAAGACTTATTAATATTGAATCATAAAAATGGTGTGAAAGAGTACTATGTCTACACTATAACAGCCCATGATTGCATATTATGCATCAACAGAATAAATGATAAACTATAGAAATAAATATGCAAACAGAGCTAAAATAGTAATCTCTTGTAAAATGGTAGAACCGGGAATAACATGTATAATTAATGTGTCACCAGCAGTGGCTGAACTAGTAGTGGATAGCTAGGCACACTGCTGGGCCTGACCCTTCTATGAAAGAAAGTGTAGTTGAGACGGAGTGGTCAGGTTTAAATAAGGATTTATTCCCCTCCCGGGGTTTGCTGGATTTTCAAAACAGTACAAAAATACCAAACTTAAGAGGCAGCCATGCTTCTGGCAAAAACAAAAGGTGAAAGGAAAAGACAGCTTCTTGCTTGAACAGAACCAATAATTATAACAAACAGAAATTTTTTTTATTTTATACATACATTTATATACCGCATCTTCCAAGGTTCAGTTGCGGTTTACAGTTGAACAACACTTAACAAAACAAGTTTGTTTTACAGGGAACGTCATATTATAACAGAACATATCTACAGGTAACAACGTTGGCAGTTCCCTCTGTGCACGTTTATCTTTCTCTCAGGCACACTTATCTTTTACTAGCATAGAGAAGTTTCATCAGTTTTTAATAAAGAACAGTCCATGTCCTCAACATAGGGAAAGCATTCACTTTGCTCCGTGCACATCGGTTCATCAACTATCTTATCTTCTTTAGGGCAGAGAGTCTGGAACCTTCTCCAATCAGTCCCTGGCTTCCCTTCACCACTCTCTCCACAGTATGGCAAAAAATTATCAGATAGTTTGTAAAACTGCCTTGTTCTGTTTCTAATAGGTCTCTCTCTTGGCAGTTTTCTGCCAGGCTTTAAATACATGCAATCATCTTCTTCACTCATACATATGTCCTCAATCACTTTACTTTCCTTTTCCCAAGGTTGTAAATATCTTAGGTCATTCTGCCTTTCAGTAATACAGAGTTCCTTACCAGCTGCTCTCCGTTCTCCCCACTGACCTCCGTGTTTGGGAAATTCTTCCTGCGTCACAGGTGAGGGTTTCCTGCAGTTAATCCCTCTGCTGGTAAATGGCTTTCTGTCTCTTTTCAAAGCCCTGCTTGGCTTTCTATTCCAAGACTCAAATGAAACAGCATTAGGCTGAGAGTATTCTGACCTTCTGTTAGAGAGCTGCAAGTCTTCCCTTACTTGCCAAGTTTCCAAATCACTCTCAACTTCTGAGTCTCCAAAACCACCGTCAGAATCAGCACATGAATCCAACTCAGCCTCTCTCACTGCAACTCCTGCTGGATCTCCTACCAGCTTTCTTCCTCGATCTAACTCTGTTTGCCTACCACGTTTCTTATACATGGTTAGGGGCGTTTTCCTGCACATGTGCAAACTGTTCTCTTCATTACCTGGGGAGTGTTTGTTGGCTAGGCATGCCCTCAGACCTCGTGTCTCAGCCTGCTTTGGTTGCCTATGGTAACTGTGAAGCTTTTGATCTGGGTCCTGTCAGAATCTGTGCCAAACTCAGCAGCTTTCTGTGTTTTAAAGGTATAGGGCAGAACTTCGGTGTCACAAATGTAACAATAAATATAAATGTAAAACACTGGCTGAACCAATAAAACTACAATAAATATGACCAACATGCATTACTAATAAAAAATTAAAAAAATAAGTTAACAACACGGAGATAAAACACATTAAAAATTATAATAGCTAGAAAATTAATGTGTGATAGTGAACTGAGACCAGCATATGCAAATAAATACATTATTGAGGAAAATATAATAATAATAAAACACACTCAATAAAAACTATAAAAATTAATATAAAAATACAATAAAAAAACTGAAACATGTATATATTCTAAAATTAAGACCGGCATATGCAAATAAATAAGACAATGAACATAAATAACTTAACCAATAAAAATTGCAATATAAATATATCAGTAATTATGATAATACCAAACATGCATAAATAGAGGGAAAAATAAGGGTAAAGAAGGGAGACAAAACCATGTTGATAACATCATATAAAAAATAATAGATAACAGGCAAATAGCAGCTAACTACTATTGACAAAGAACAATAGTAAAACTAAATGTAAGATTGATAAGCCAAGCAGAACAATGGTGTACCAAGGCGACCAGGTGTAAAAAATATGAAATTGGTAAAAACGTGGAAAAGAAACTATGTATTAAAAACAGGAATAAAAATAAAAGTAAAACTGAAGGAGGGGGACTGAGTAATGCGTTAAATAAAACTAGTTACTGATCCCAATGTAAAAAACATATTGTGATCCCATCACAGACCATGAGAGTTTAAAGCACTGAGTGAAAGCACTATAATAGTTGGCAATGTACCAAATGTCGCATTTTTATGATTCAATATTAATAAGTCTTTCTTTTTGTTGTTGTATATAGGTTGGTATGTTTTTTGTTCCCTCAGCCCTGCCTTGTGTTTTGTTTACATTGCCATTATCAGACTATTTTATGTTGCATGTCATGCCGGTGCTTTCACATTTTAACTGTTTTTAACCTTATTTTTAACCTTATTTTTAATTGTTTTTCTAATTGTTTTTATTTATTAATGTTTATACAACTTTTTATATTTATCAGTGTTACTCCCCCTGAGGAAGGCGTTGCCGAAACGCGTTGGGGTTCCCTTTGCACAATAAAGACCCTCTGTTCTTCCAACATCTCCAGACCCCACCCATGAAATGTGTACAGAGGTACCACATCACATGCACAATGGTGCATCCCAGGATTGCTGCAGCCCAAATGCATGATCTGCAATCATATAACATGACATGTCAGCTGCCAGGTCTGAAACCAGCATGCAAGGCCCACGATGTGCACCACAGGGCAGGCAGTAAATGCAGCAGGATCCCAGAGGAATGCTGCAGGCAGCACTGTCCCTGTGGCCCCCTCAGCCCATGGCCAGCTTCCAGGCCATATGCCGCATGTGCCCATGGATGCTGGCAAGACTCCGGCAGCAGCTGCAGTGGGAGCAAGGTGAGTGTGGAGGTATGGCACAGGAATGGAGCCATGACATGCGACATGGCACAGGGCCAGTGTGGCTGGACACCACAGAAGCGACAGCAGACAGAGCATGGAGAGGTGTTTGACAATGGAGACATGGCAGCTGGACACCCCCACCCATTGTAACTAACAGCCACCTTGCTGCATCCCTTACACAGCTATCCCAGTCAAGGGCTCCCCCCCTCCCCCCCCCCCCCCGTGGCAGAAGAGGAGGAAGATGAGTAAGACAATGAGGGGGATGAGGTGGAGGAGGAGGCAAAGGAAGAGGAGGTGGAGGAGGGGGATGAGTAGCAGCCACAGCAGAGGCTATATGTCTCTGTGCTAGCCCCAGCAACAGCCAGCCTCCTCAGCCTGGCCACCGCAGAAACTGACACCATGCAATAGTCAGCCCTATAGTGCTATCCAGCACCTTCCCATCAGGGGACAGTGGGGATGAGGTCTACACCCTCACCCTCATGAAGGTTTCCTTCTCCCCTGAGGGGGAGAGACAGGATGGTACCATGGGGGCTGGTCAGGACACTCCACAGTGTGAGGCCCTGGGCACATAAGGGGGCACAGTAGGGGCTGAGGGTGCAGAGGCAGGGTACACCTGAGGGAGTGACCCTGAGGAGCAGGGGGATGAGGAAGAGGAGTCCCTGGAGGAGGGTGAAATCAGGGACATGCCACCCAGGGACACCCAGTGGGTGGAGGAGGGGAAAACACAGAAGGGGGATGGGAGGGGGTGGCAGAGTCAGAAGCAGGCAGGGAGTGGAGGGAGTGGAGGGAGGGGATGGGAATGAGCAGGGACAGAGGGAGAGGATGGGAGCAGGCAGGAGGTGGACAGAGGGGATGGGGGAATATGAGCTGGGGGTTGGGGACCTGTGTGGCCACAGTGAGCTGACTCTGACATGCCACTGTGCAATGTGGCAGTAGCAGAGGAGGCACAGGCTGGCACCCCACAGTATGGCATGGGCACCATGGGTGCTGTGGGGCAGGCCCCCATCAGCAGCGGAGCCCCTGGAATGCATAGCAGAGCACTTGCAGGGCATCAGTGGTGACCTTCAGGCCCTCACACAGTGCAGTGGTTCACAGAGGTGCTCCTGTCCCCACCTGGGCCAATGCAATGAGGTGCTGGAATCAGGTAGCCAACATTGGGGTGTTACAGGTGCAGCACATGCCTGTTTGCATATTAGTATGCTGCTGTGTCAATAATAAAACCCAGTAACCTTGGACACTGTATCTGCATGTATATCCACATAGGGGGGTCAATCTGAGCCATAAATTGTGGGGATGTCCCTTTGGGATATCCATCCCCGCTATTCATCCCCCTCTGCCGATCCTGACTAACCTCCCTGTATATACATGGTGTTTGTACAGGAAAGCTAGCCAGGGGTGGGAAAGGGGTGGGGCGGAGGCGGAGTTAGAGCGGGAAGGGGGCAGTCCACGGCCCCAGACGTAGAGGGCTGATACGGATGTCGGGCCTGTATGTCCAGGAGCGCCAGGCTATACAGGCAACCTATTCCACCTCTGAGGTGAAAGACATCCCCCATGACAGCAGGGGACAGCAGGCAGCCAAAAAGGTAGGAGGGGTGCAGGTTCTTTCCTGCAGCCCAACTCTGCCTTGTGAGGCCTGACTGGGGGGTCAGGTTGTAGGGAAGCTAGGAACAGGCTGGCAGTCATGGATTGTGGCCCATGAGTGCTGTGGAGCAGGTCCCATCAGCAGCGAGGCCCCTGGAATGCATAGCAGAGCACCTGCAGGAACAGGTTGGCAGCCGGGGAACACAGCCCCTGAATGGAGGTGTGGTGCCATGGCAACCGGATGCAATGGTGCCATGGCCCCATTCAGGAGCCTTGACTGGGTTAGCCGGGTAGAGGTCTATATGTGCAGGTTGGCCAGAATCAGGTCCTGGTCTGCATGTACAGACCTAGTTGTGATTCTAAACTGCGAGGCTAGATGTACCCCATGGAATCAGAATTACATCTGCCCTTGTGCATCCCATTCTGATCGGGCACACAGGGGCATGGACATCCTGAATGGAATGGTTCCCATAGGGACCACAGGAGGCATGGAAGCACACAGGGCCCAAATGTGTGGCTGGGAAGGGCATGCACAGTAACATGACCCCCCCCCCCCATGCAGGTACTGGGCATGTGGAGTACCATCAGGTGCTAGATGGCTGAATCAGGGTGGATTCCATCTCTGCACACACTAGGCCTGTCTGTCCACCAATGGCTGCAGTGGTGGGGTGGATGTCCCTGGTCACCCAGACAGCTGGGGAAGGGGTGCAGAGGATGAGTTGGCGGTGCAATGGATGTACCCATGAACTGGATGAGCTGGGGCCATAGCTTGGTGTGGCCACAGATGTCCAGGACTGCACAGGGTGTGTAGACTGGGGGTGTGCAGGGGCAGGGTGAGACATACCACTGATGGTGGAACATATGCCTGGCTTGTCGGGCTGCCTGCATGGGGGGTAACGGTGTGCCCTGCATGGGGGCACATGGGTGGCTGGGTGCAGTTGTGGGGCTGTACATCCAGGACCGGAAAGCACACATTGGCAGATGTAGGGGGGTGGTGACCGCCTTTGAGGGCCAGAATGGCTCACAGGACAGTGGACCTAGGTGTGTCTGCATGGGGCCTGCCTGCTGATGCCCAGCCCTGTCACCCACCCCCCAGTTCTACCAGCATGGGCAGCCTACCTCAAACATCTACCACACTCTCGGGCTCGCTGACTGCTGCATCAGACATGGGCTGCCTCCGGCGCAGGGTGTAGTTGCGCAGCATGCAGCATGCCAGGAATATCTTGAACACTTTGGCTAGGGCATACATCAGCTATCACCAGACCAGTCAAGGCAATGGAAGCTGCTCTCCAGCAGGTCAAATGTCCGCTCAATGATGGAGCATGTCAGCTAGTATGACTAGCTGTATCTCAGCTCCTCAGGTGTGGAAGGGGTTGATGATGGGGGTTATGAGCCAGTCCCTTAGTGGGCATCTCCGGTCACCTGTGGAGAATGACAGTGGCAGGAATGTCAACATGTTTCACCATGGCCAGCTATGCGGATGTCAGCACCAGGTCCAACATGATTGTGCGCTGCAACTGTGTCATGTGGCACCCCTCCATGCCTGGGGCCAGCGAGCCATGACTCCTGTGCATCCCCAGTTGTGGTGATGCCCCAGGCCCCAAAACATCCATGTGGTGAATGTGGCGAGCCCCCCATGACCAAGCAATGGCAGGGGTGCCAGTGGCCTCCCCTGCCATATATGGCCAACCCATAGCCATGGTGTGGCCCCCCTGTGGGTGCAGCCTGCCTGCATGCACATGGTGACCATGCCCCTGTGCCTCTGGGGATATGCATGCATGTGCATGGGATGCCATCCTGTGTCCACCCACCAAGCAGCCAGCCACCAGTGATGGTACCATCCTCAAAGCAGGCATGTATCCCTGACTGGGCCAGTATGAAGGCATTGTGGCACGAGCCAGGAAAGTGTGCCATGAAATCCAGGATCTCCATCCAGGCATTGCAGATGACCTGCATGTTCAGTGAGTGGTAGGCCTTACGGTTCCTGTACACTTCCTTGTGCAGGAGCGGTGGGTGGTGGGCCGCATGTGTACAGTCAATGTCCTCCGCACGAACAGGAACCCTGCAATCTCACTGAACACCAGCATGGTCTGCTGCTACTGCTTTCGGGTGTGTGGGAAGGTTATTTACCTGTGTAGCATGTCATAAGAACATAAGAACATAAGATATGCCATACTGGGTCAGACCAAGGTCCATCAAGCCCAGTATCCTGTTTCCAACAGTGGCTAATCTAGGTCATACGTACCTAGCAGTTTCCCCAAAAGACGCAGGTTCTGCAATGCTTGCACTGGGTCAAGCATTGATATCCTGGGTCCCTTCTTAATAATGGTTTATGGACCTTTCCTCCAGGAACTTGTCCAAAACTTTTTTAAACCCAGCTACACTAACAGCCTTTACTACATCCTCCGGTAACAAATTCCAGAATTTGATTACACGTTGAGTGAAAAAATATTTTCTTTTATTAGTCTTAAATAGTTTACCCTGTAGCTTCATTGCATGTCCCCTAGTCTTTCTATATTCTGATAACATAAACAATCGAACTACATTTACCCATTCCACTCTGTTCATTAATTTATAGACTTCTATCATATCTCCCCTCAGCCGTCTCTTTTCCAGGTTAAAGAGCCCTAACCTTTTTAGCCTTTCTTCATAGGAGTATCCTTCCATCCCCTTTACCATTTTGGTGGCTCTTCTCTGAACCTTTTCTAATAACTCTATATCCTTTTTAAGATACGGCAACCAGAATTGCACACAATATTCAAGGTGCGGTCTCACCATGGAACGATATAGAGGCATTATAATATCTTTTGTTTTATTTTCCATTCCTTTCATTATGATACCAAGCATTCTATTTGCTCTCTTGGCTGCCGCTGCACACTGGGCCGAGGGTTTTAACATGTTATCCACAATGACGCCTAAATCTTTTTCCTGGGTGGTGGTTCCTAATGTGGAACCTTGCATTGTGTAACCATAGTTTAGGTTGTTCTTCCCTAGGTGCATAACTTTGCACTTGTCCACATTAAATTTCATCTGCCATTTTGATGCCCAGTCTTCTAATTTATCAAGATCCTCTTACAATTTTCCACAATCCTCTTGAGTTTCAACAGTTTTCAATAGTTTTGTGTCATCTGCAAATTTGATAACCTCACTCGTTATTCCACTTTCCAGGTCATTTATGAATATGTCAAAAAGCAGCGGACCCAGCACAGATCCCTGGGGTACACCACTATTCACCTTTCTCCATTGGGAAAATTGGCCATTTAGCCCAACCCTCTCCTTTCTATCTTTTAACCAGTTCTTGATCCACAGTAGTACACTGCCTCCTATCCCATGACTCTTTAGTTTTGCCAAAAGTCTCTGATGAGGGACCTTGTCAAAGGCTTTCTGAAAGTCCAGATACACAATATCAACCGACTCACCTTTGTCCACCTGTTTATTCACACTTTCAAAAAATGCAACAGATTAGTAAGACAAGATCTTCCTTGTCTAAAGCCATATTGGCTGTCTCCCATTAGGCCATGACTATCTACATGCTGAGTAATTGTATTCTTTATGATGGTTTCTACCATTTTTCCCGGTACTGACATGAGGCTCACTGGTCTGTAGTTTCCTGGATCACCCCTGAAACCCTTTTTAAAAATTGGTGTTACATTGGCGATACTCCAATCTTCAGGTATTAGAGATGATTTTAATGATAGTTCACAGATTACTAATAGCAGGTCTGCAATCTCATATTTCAGTTCTTTCAACACCCTTGGATGTATACCATCCGGCCCAGGTGATTTGCTACTCTTCAGTTTATCTAATAGTTGTAATACATCTTCTCGATGTATCGATATTTCCTTCAATTCTTCCGCACCTTTAAATACCACTTCAGTCATGGGTAACATCCCTACATCTTCCTCAGTAAAGACCAAAGCAAAGAATTCATTCAGTCTCTCTGCTATCGCCTTGTCGCCTCTTAGTGCCCTTTTAACTCCTCTATCATCTAATGGACCAACTGACTCTCTCACAGGTTTTTTGCTACGAATGTACTTGAAAAAATCTTTATTTTGCGTTTTTGCTTCCACAGCAAGCTTGTTCTCAAATTCTCCCTTTGCCTGCTTTATCAATGCCTTGCATTTGACTTGCCAGTGCTTGTGCTGTTTCCAGGTTTCATCGTTTGGCTCTTTTTTCCACTTCCTGAAAGTTGCTTTTTTGGCAACAACAGCCTCTTTGACCTCACCTTTAAACCATGCTGGCAGTTTTTTGGACTTCCTTCCACTTTTCTTAAAGCGTGGAATACAGCTGGTCTGGGCTGCCAAGATAGTATTTTTCAACAACACCCAAGCTTGATGTAAGTCTTTAACCTTTGCAACTGCTCCTTTTAGTTTTTTCTTAAATAGTTTCCTCATTTTATCATAGTCTCCCTTTCAAAAGTTAAAAGGTAGTACTGTGGATTTCCGTACTATCCCTCCTCCACTGATTAAATCAAAGGTGATCATGCTATGATCACTATTGCCAAGTGGCCCCAACACCCTTATCTCTTGCACTAGATCTGGTGTTCCACTAAGGACTAGGTCTAATATGGCTTCCCCTCTGGTCGGTTCATGAACCAACTGCTCCAAGAAGCATTCATTTATGTCATCTAGGAACTTTATCTCCCTAGCATGTCCTGCCGTGACACTGACCCAGTCGATACTGGGGTAATCGAAATCACCCATTATTATTGCTGCGCTGTAACTTTTGTTAGCTTCCTTGATTTCTTTGAGCATTTCATCATCCATTTGTTCATTTTGGCCCGGTGGTTGATAGTACACCCCCATTGCCATTGCCTTCCCCTTTTGCACATGGAATTTTTATCCATAGAGATTCTACAGCAAATTTTGTTTCCTGCATTTTTTTAATCCTTTCTGACTCAATGCCCTCTCTAACATAGAGCGCAACCCCTCCACCAATTTGATCAGCTCTATCATTACGATATAGTTTGTACCCAGGTATCACAGTGTTCCACTGGTTGTCCTCCTTCCACCATGTCTCTGATATTCCAATCATATCTTACCTCTCATTTAGTGCTATATATTCTAACTCTCCCATCTTATTTTTTAGACTTCTAGCATTTGCATACAAGCATTTTAGAGACTGTATTTTATTCATATTAATTTGGCTATTGGTAGACATGGGTAATTTGGGATCTTTAAGCTCTGTCTGCTCCATACTCGAGGGCATTTGGGCTACTTTACTCTTTTTTTGGAACCTCTCTGCTTTTGGTAGTATCCTTCAAGGATACATTCTTCCGAACCATCCGCTCTTGGGCGACTGTCGGCTTTTCCCTATTATCTAGTTTAAAAGCTGCTCTATCTCCTTTTTAAAGGTTAATGGCAGCAGCCTGGTTCCATCCTGGTTAAGGTGAAGCCCATCCCTTCAGAAGAGCCCCTCCTTTCCCCAGAATGTTCCCCAGTTCCTAACAAATCCAAAACCCTCATCTCTGCACCATTGTCTCATCCACGCATTGAGACTCCTCCCCAGCACTATCTAAGACCTTATCTAGGTGGTGCGTGAGGTACGCTACCTTTGCACCAGGCAGGCATGTTACCAGGCAATCCTCACGTCCACCAGCCACTCAGCTATCTACATGACTAATGATCGAATCACCAACTATAACGGCTGTCCTAACCCTTCCCTCATGGGCACATGGCCCTGGAGAAACTTCCTCGGTGCGAGAGGGTTTTACATCACCTGGAGGACAGGTCCTAGTTACAGGATCACTTCCTGCCACACCAGGGTGATGCTCTCCTGTCACGTGACCTCTCTCCTCCATGGCAACAGGGATGCTGCCAGACTGGAGGTGGGACTTTAGGACTATATCCCTGTAGCTCTCGTCTATGTACCACTCTGTCTGTCTTATGTTTTCCAAGTCTGCTACTCTAGCCTCTAGAGAACGGACTCGTTCCCTGAGAGCAAAGAGCTCCTTGCACCAAGTGCACACGTAAGACCTCTCACCAACTGGGAGAAAATCATGCATGTGACACTCAATGCAAAAGACTGGAAAGCCCCCATCTTGCTGGACTGCTGTCTGCATCTTAGTTTTAAGTTTTTGTTTAGATCTTTAAGTCCCACAAAGGCATCTAGTAACTGGCTGATGCTGCATGACATCACTGCCTGGCTCAGCCCAGTTGATGTTACCACAACAGACTGGAACATGCCTGTCCCCAGGATGCTTAGAACTCTGAGCACCTTCACATTGACAGGCACTGTGTCCTGTCTGTGTGCCTGCATAGCGAGGTGTGGTCCCAGCTCCTGACAAAGGTCATGGATTGCGGCGTGGTCAAATCTGTATCGGGTTTGGCACAGCTCATTGCTGGTGCCCAGGTACTGGGCATGGAGCTTGGGGATCCAGGCAAATGGGTGCTGGTGCGTAGCATGCCAGCACTCACGGTCAGTGATCACCAGAAGGACAGTGACAAACATGGTACTGTTGCTATGATGTGCCATCTTCAGACACCTGGAGCTGTCCCTAGAACCTGTGGGAGGATGGGACATGTCGTTGGTGAGTCCAAGCTCCAGGGGTATACCACCAAATGTCCCCCCTGATGCCCCCTGTGGGTCGCAGGGAGGCAGGTACTGTACTAAACCACTGGCCCCATACCCTTCCCCCTTGTACATGCTACCAAGGCACCCAGTGGGTGGATTGTCCACCAGGCACTTCTGCATGGTCACATATGTGCCTGTGCCCATTAGGATCTGGTACACCCCCATCTGTGCACTGCTAGGGTGTCTTTCGCTATACACACTCCATTGCATTTAGGTGTTCAGGTGCTGGTGACATCACACCTACAGGCATATGCCTGTGGGGTCCGATCATGTGACCCCCTGAACAGAGCTCACAGTGCAGTTACATGGGCATGGGACCACAGATGTGGGGATAGTATAGTGCATAGGGTTGAAATGTAGTCAGGCACTGCATGTCTCACTGCAAGCCAGTCGCTCCATGCCCCAGACAGCCCCATGCCCACATAAGCCTACCCTGTGGTATGTGCCTGCGCAGGGCACCTGGCCTCTGCGCTCAGGTCCTTGCATGCCACTGTCTCCCACAGGGCCACCGGCACTGAAATTATGCATCAGGGACACAGGCTCCAGCACACATACCATCCCAGTCACATAATTCCCCCTTTGAACCTACCGTGTCAGGGCAGTGTGGTTGTAGACGCCGGTATGTTGAATCAAGTCAGCTCTCATGACATCATAGACATGTTGCTCATGGGAAAAGAAAGACATGCTGAGTCACATGCATTTTTATGCGCTGGATGGGAAACATGAATGTATGCGTTTGTCTACATGCATAGATATGTTCCGTATTCTACACGCCTGGGCGTATATGGCGTTGGACATCCATCTGCTATAAAACATGTAACACCGGCATAGCCACGCCTCTGCAAAATGCCATTATTCCTATGTTGCTTTCCTTGAAGGTACTACTGTTCCAGAGCTGTTGTGTCATCTGCCATGGCTCCCAAGGTAACTGCAGGAAGCATCATTTTAGTGACAGGGAGCAGACGCTCCTCATTGAAGAGCTACTGGCCAATGTCAGGGTCCTCATGGGTACTGACAAGGCCCATGCAGGTGCATATGGGAGGTAGCACAGATGACTTGACACATGCTGTAAGTTGAACGCCATACAACAATAACGGGACATTGAAAACATGAAACACAAATTGTGGCAAGTATGACACAACACATGCAGGAAGGCACGTGCTATGGGCCCAGTCAGGGGGTGTGCCTCTCTGAACTTGAACAGTGGGTCCTGGCCATGTTGACACCATCACATTGGCGGGAATCGGGGACGTGGACACCTCATGGCACCCACTGGTCCAAGGTACATGTCTATGCTGACATTCACCTGCTGCATGTCCCCTGCCCCTGGGCCTGCACCCATGGTGTGGGGACCCATTGAACCACCCACTGCATCTTATTTTATTTATTTATTTATTTAACAGTTCTTCTATACCGCGCTTTTCAGATCAGTGCGGTTTACATTCAACGTCAACTATACAACACAGGCATTCTGAGTTGTAAACTTTACAATAAACAGGGAAATCAACATGGAAACAACTGGGGAAACTATCTACATTGTATTTACACTATTACCTTTTTCAAGCAGGGTCTATCTACATCTTATTACTTTTGAAGGATCGGTGGGTTAGCCTTTTTCATACTGAGTCTGATTGTTTAGGTGTGGTGCGTGATTGTCTGAGGGGCAACATGTATGAATACTGAGGCTGGATTCAGGGTAGTATGTGGTGAACAGGTGGTGCTTTAATGCTTTCCTGAATTGGGTTAGGTGGGTGATGTTTCGTATATAGGTGGGGAGGGCATTCCATGCTCTAGGTGCATAAATTGTAAAGGCTCTGTTTGTTGTTATTTTTGTGCATTTCGTTGTTGCCTTTGGGACCTCGAGGGTGTTTTGCGTCGTAGGTCTTCTGTTTCTGTTATGTGGTACTTTGTGTATCATCTCGCTGATAGCTGTGGGAGTCAAAGTGTTTAACGCTTTGAAGGTCAAGGTTAGGACTTTGTGTAGGATTCTTGCTTGAACAGGTAACCAATGGAGGTTCATCAGTACTGGCGTTATGTGCTCTCTCCGTGAGGCCCCTGTTAGTACTCTCGCAGCAGTGTTCATTGCGAGCTGGAGTGGTGCTAGTGTTGATTGGGGGAGACCGTGTAGGATTACGTTGGCGTAATCAAAATGTGGTAATATTAATGCTTGATAGATTGATCGATAGTCGCTGAAATCTAGTAGTGGTCGGAGATGCTTTAAAGTCCTTATTTTCATGTATACTGTTTTTACTGTGTTTTTTATGTGGGTTTTCAGATCCAGGTGTTGGTCCAGAGTAATGCCAAGGTAGCGGATTGTTGATTTGGTTTTCAGTTCTGTGTCGCCGATTTTTAAGGAGGGTGGAGGGGTGAAGTCCTGGTTCCTTGAGATGAAAAGGACATCTGTTTTGCTGTAGTTGATTCTTAAATTTTGTGTGTTGAGCCATTCTGCTACTGCCTCAAAACAGCTTGTTAGAGGGAAGAGGTCTGGTTGGTTGGTCCTGGTATCTTTCACATATGTCCCCTCTGGTTTGGGGTGGGGCTCATATGGGCATGTTGCACTGTCACATTTACCTCTGCTGCTCACTGGGTGGCTCTGTGGTGACGGCACTGCTCTGGTCTGTATTGCACTCTCCCAGCTGCCCCTCCACCTCTGTGGTGTGGTGTCCATGGGGTCTTTGTGGAACACTGCAGTCCATGTATGTACAGCTGGTGCACTGCGCCGAGCACCTGCTCACCCAGCAGGAGGGGAAAGAGGCACATGCTCATGAGAAACTACAACTCCTCAGGCACACTGTGACATTGCAGGAACAGCAGCTGGCCCTCCAAGGTGGCAGCAACTAAATTCCTTAATGTCTCCATGTGCCACCTTGGAGCACGCATTGACCTGCTGGTTGCCCAGTTGGGCAGGCCACAGGGTGCACCTGTCCCCATTGATGCACCTGTGCTGCCATATGTGGCTGCCCAGACTGTGTCCATGCCTTCAACACCAGCTGCTGCTACTGTGCCTCCTGCCACTGCTGGTGTGCCTCTACCATCTGCCCTGCCTTCCATCAGCAGGATGTCCACAAGTGCATAGAAGGGAAATCTAAAATGATGGGTCATAAGATGAAGGTGAAATGGGATAGATTCAGAAGTAATCTAAAATATATGTCTTTTTAATAAAGGGTGACGGATGCGTGGATCAGCCTCCCAGCAGAGGTGGTGGAAGATGCGGACTATACAGTATTTGAATTCAAGCAAGCGGCACCAGTACAGAGGATCTTTGAGGGGATAAATAAGGATTGCAGAGCTGGGTAGTTGGCAAGGATGAGCAAACAGGATAGGCCATCATTTTCTATGTTTCTATGTTTCTTGTGATGTAAATTCTTTATAATAAAAATTACTTTCCTTATTATTATGCTGTCCACTTGCAACTACAGGGGCGTTTATTTAGCAACAGCACAACTGAATGTGGGCTCATTCTGAAGCTAATTAGAGTTTGATTTTTCAGTGCAGGACTGCAGAATAGCAGTGAATAAACTGGTGTGGGGAAAGGAAGAGAGAGAGAGGGAAGAAATGCAGAATGAATATTATTATGCAGTAACATAAAGAAAAGTGACAAGCAAGCAACTCCTGAGAAATGATGTTCTTTGGCAGCAAACAGAATACTGCTCTTAATTAAAGATACTTTTAGCTTACTGGCTAAAGTACAAGTCACAGGTGTAACCTAACCTTATAAAACATAACATAACCCCCTCCTTTGCATTTCTTAGGAAAAAAAAACCACATCTAAATAGGTCCGGTGGACTTGATTCCCTGAAGACTGTCACATAAATCTACTTGATAGAAAAGAAAATGTACAGGTCATGAAGGGTAGTCACACATTTTAATAGAGAGTACAAGTGTGGGCTCAGTTTAATTTTCACTTTGGCCAGTCAGCATTGAAGGAGTTGCAATATCTGGGCCTTTTTTCCCCCAGTGGGGGTGTCCAATGTTGTTGCAGTTTTCACATATCCAATACATTTATTTTAGGTAATTTTTCAACTGCTGTGAGTTTTCTCTCTCTGAAATCTCCCCTCCCCTCTCAAGAAAAGCACAAGTTATTGTGTCTCACAGCTGTAGTAGCGTGCACTGCACAGACGTAATTATTCCTAACCTTATTGGTGTAGCTAGATGCCTTTTTGTCAAATTTCTCTTAAACAATAGTTTAAAAACCTCAGCAAAATAAAAAACAGCTTTTAAAGTTTTAAAGTACAAAAATGACCCCATATTTATTCCAGTAGGATAAGGAAAGAAAGTAAATCAAGCAGTGGCCATTGTACAGTCATCTACAGGAGTAATGCCATAAAGATCAAGTATTGACCTTCTCCAGGCTGTTCAATTATAACTACAGGGCCCAATTTTCAGCTGGGCAGTGTTATGCATCCCGTCAGCACACAGTCCACCCCCCTTCTGCCTAACCCGGATTTTCAGTGCCGGGGTCACATGCAGCCCTGGCATTGAAAATCCAGGTCTCGCCGCACATCCCGGAAAGCTGCAGGAGCTAGCCGGGTAGCGCCGATTTTCGATGTTACTCGCTTAGCCCCTGCGCCTGAAAGATAGGCAAGGAAAAACCTATTTAGCACGCATCAAAAATTGGTGCGACCTAGTTAGCCCTTTCCTGCGTCCCTGCTCTGCCCTGGAACATCCTAACACGCCCGGATGCTAACCGCATAGCATCTGGATACATTAAGGACATATCCGGGATTTTCGAAGGGCACTACCCAAGGGCATTTACATGGGTAACTCTTACAGAAAGAGTGGTGGATCCATGGAATAGTCTCCCAGTGGAGGTGGTAGAGATGAGGACAGTATCTGAATTCAAAAAAGCATGGGACAAACACAGAGGATCTCTAAAGGAAAAAAGGGGACTGTCGTAGTTGTTGATATGGAAGGACAGACTAGATAGGCCATGTGGTCTTTTTCTGTTGTCATTTTTCTATGTTTTTCTAAATGCCTTCGAAAATTGGGCCCAAAGTTTATTGACAGGAGTTGTTACTATTGAATTAGGTGAAACTGGATTTAATATTTGCTCTTAAAGAATTTTCTTTTCAGAAAGTGAAAGACAGACAGAAAAAGAGAGTTAACCTTAATGAGGCACTTATCAGGTAGCAAATGATTCCTCCTACGTACTTGTGCCTGCTTAGATATGGTAAGTGGCATTACTGCACTGTATAAAGCTTGGTTGTTTACCTAAGCTTTTCTGAATACATATGTAGGCATTGAGAGAGCTTAGACTTATGAAAATAGTAGTTGTATTATTCTATTTACTTTTTGTTTCTAATAGTTATTTTCATGTAGTTAATTTAGTTATTTTATAATGCAAAATGATATTTTGCTTTATATTTTACTATATGCTCTTTTTTTGATGTTTGCTTATAAAAGGCAGAGCATTAAATGATCAGGAAAGAAAGCAGGAGGCTAAAAACCCTCCCGCTCTCCATCTCAAGGCCAATCAGGGCCAATCACAGCAACATTTAAAAAAGAAGTGCCAGCAGGCACGCCCGCACCTTGCAGGCCTCGCCAAAGGGCCCTCTGGTGAGGCCCTTAGGCACAGAGGGCCCTTAGGCGAAGACCGTGGGAGAGCACAAAAGAACCCAAACAAGATGCAGCTATAACAGTATTTAAACAACTATCATTGCTAAAAAGGAAAAAATGGAGTAGCAACTGAGAAGGGGAACCACCCGAAAAGGCAGGATCAAGCCAACCAAAACAACAATCAAGCTCAGGTATAGCAAGCCACATGCCTCCTTTCCTAGCACCAGTATGTTTACTAACAACAATATCATCCCCACATTATTTTGTCAACAACCATGCAAATGCAATATTCAGTCCAAATACTCTCCCACCTGATAGTTCTTGGGGATTTCAACCTCTCGTCCATGCAAGAGAAATACACAACTGCCTTCGTGGAAGCAATGGAAGCCATGGAATTGACTCAAATCATCCACGCACCAACACATGAGAAGGGTAATACCCTGGATCTCATATTCCTCAACTCCCACACTGCCATTACTGACAAGACTCCTCAGATCACTCCCGTGCCTTGGTCTGACCACTGCTTAATTACCTTCAACACAGCTAACCAATCAAATACCATAACTAAAGATGTACACCCAGTAAGGTGATTCAGACCATTTAATAAGGATGACTTCCTCAAACAAGTTCTACTGAACATACAATCAGGACAGCCTGATCCAGACACACTAAGCAATCACTGAAACAATGTAATAACTATGGCAGCGCGACCAACGACACCCCCTGAAGAAAAAAAAAAGAAGCCGCAAGAGCACATTAGTTCATACCCGCATTACGAAAGCTAAAAACACACTTAGAAAAATCGAGAGAAGATGAAGGAAAACCAGACATGTAATGGACAGAGCAAGATATATGGATGCACTAACAAACTACCTCATGGAAGCAGACAACTCACGAAGAGTCTATCACACTAAGCTTCTAAACACTTCTCTTAACTGCCCACGTGAACTCTTTGATATTGTCAAACAGCTGACCAAAAACCCTAACCAATCTAACCAATTCCCAAATATTCCACCTCAGAAATTCGCAGCTCAATATAAACAACTCCAGCCAAAGCCCAACATCCCTCCGGCACCAACTGGAATCTGTCACAATATCGCCCCCAATTCCACATGGGGCATGTTTGAAAAAGTCAGCAAAGAGAGAGTCGAAACCATTATAACATCACTCAACACCAGCACCTCTCCACTCGATCCCTGCCCAATCATTTGGATCAGGATGACAAAACAGGAGTTAAGCCCTGAACTTGCCACTATTGCACATGAATCCCTCAAGCAAGGCCTGATGCCTAGCAGCCTTAAAATGTCCATCATCCACCCAACCCTCAAGAAACTGGAACTTGACCCACTGGATCCTACCTCTTTCAGACCAGTAGCGAGCCTCCCATTCACCGCAAAGGTCATCAAGAAGGCAGTGCAACAACAATTACAAGATCACATGGATAGAAACAAACTACTCGACCTGCAACAACATGGATTCTGGCCATTACACAGAGTTGAGACACTCATGGTCTCATTAGTAAATACACTAATTAAGAGAATTCAAGCCAAACAAACCAGATGCACTCTCATATTTCTAGATATATCAGCAGCATTCAATACAGTATCACACAGCATCCTTCTCCACAGACTTCAAAATACTGGCATACAGGACAAAGTTCTTCAATGGTTTCAATCCTACCTAACAGATAGATATCAGCTAATTCGAACAAGCACCGGCACCTCCACCCCATACCACCAGACTCAAGGAATATCTCAAGGGTCCGCACTATTGGCACTGCTCTTTAATATCTATCTACAACCACTCTGTTCCATAATATGGTCACACAATATCAACTTTCACATATACGCAGCCAACATTATGTTATATGGCCTAATAACCATTGAAAATCCAACTAACCCACAGTTACTTCAATGCTTTAATGACGTCTACAGGTGGCTCCAAGAAAATAATCCCACAATTAATCTCAAGAAGACAGAAGTATTATTTGTTACAAGGGACCAAACCTCCATCCTCCCAACACACCTCAACCTGGGAACAACCAAGATAACAGTTCAACCACAAGTGAAATACCTGTGCGTCATTCTTGATCAAACACTACCATTCAAGCAAAGGATAGCAGAAACTGCAAGAACAATATTCTTCAAAACTAAAATGATACAGCACCTCAGACCACTCCTAGAGTCTCAGGATTTCAGATCGGTTCTACAAGCAATGACACTTCCCCATCTGGATTACTGCAATGCAATATATCAAGGACTCCCACTCTCCACTCTCAATCCATTATGGATAGCCCTTAATACAACAGCCAGGATCATTCAAAGAACAAAGAAATATGACCACATCACCCCAGTGCTGAAGCATCTCCATATCCTCCCATTAGAAGCTAGGATCAAGTACAAATCACTACTACTACTTCACAAAGCACTACACCAGCAGCAAACATCAAATATTCACATCCTATTACCCCAACCAAGTTCTGGAAGACCAACAAGGCAGACAACTGACAATGTACTGAATATGCCATATGTAAGGACAAAGTATAATCTCCAAACATGTAACCGTGCATTTGACCTCTACGCCCCATCCCTATGGAACTCTCTACCAACCAATATCAGAAACAACAGGGACCTCTCCTCATTTCTAAAACAATTAAAGACCCATCAATTCAGGGTAAGCTTTGGCATAGAAACATAGAAACATGAAGACAGAAAAAGAACACATGGCCTATCTAGTCTGTCCTTCCATATCAACCACTCCAACATTCCCCTTTTTCCCTTTAGAGATCCTCTGTGTTTGTCCCATGCTTCTT
The DNA here is from genome assembly GCA_033557465.1 of Ichthyophis bannanicus. NCBI lineage: Eukaryota > Metazoa > Chordata > Amphibia > Gymnophiona > Ichthyophiidae > Ichthyophis > Ichthyophis bannanicus. Next base: position 1,251,651,349 of record CM066031.1, on the reverse strand, counting down.
AGAATTCAGATACTGTCCTTATCTCTACCACCTTCACTGGAAGACTATTCCATGGATCCACCACTCTTTCTGTGAAGAAATATTTCCACATATCACTCCTGAATCTATCCTGTTTCACCCCCATCCCATGTCCCCTCGTAGCAGAGCTTGCTTTCAATCGAAAGAGGCTCTCCTCCTGTGCATTTATGCCACGGAGGTATTTAAACGTCTCAATCATATCACCTCTATCTCTCCTTTCCTATAAGATGTACATATTAAGATCCTTAAGTCTGTCCTCATATGCTTTATACTAAAGACCACTAACCATTTTAGTAGCCACCCTCTGTACGGACTCCAGCCTGTTTATATCCTTTTGAAGGTGCAGTCTCCAGAATTGCAAACAATACTCCAAATGAGGTTGCACCAAAGACTTATACAGAGGCACTATCACCTCCTTTCTTCTGCTGGCCATTCCTCTCCCTATGCACCCAAGCATCCTTTAGCTTTTGCCATCACATTTTCTACCTGTTTAGCTACTTTAAGATCATCAGACACAATCATGCCTAGGTCCCACTCTTCTTTAGTGGACAAAAGTACATCACCCCTTATACTATATTGCTCCCTTGGATTGCTGCAGCCCAAATGCATGACCTTGCATTTTTAACATTAAATTTCAGCTGCCAAATTCTAGACCGTTCTTCAAGCTTAGCTAGATCCCTCCTCATGTTATCTATACTTTCCTGGGTGTCTACTCTATTACAGATTTTGGTATCATCCACAAAGTGGCAAATCTTACCCTACAGCCCTTCTGCTATATCACTAACAAAGATGTTCAAAAGAATCGGACTGACAGATCCCTGGGGCACACCACTGGTAACCTCCTTTTCCTCAGAGTGAGCTCCATTTACCTGTACCCTTTGTCGCCTCCCACTCAAACAATTTCTAACCCAAGCAGTAACTTTAGGGTTCATCCCTAGGGTGTTCAGTTTGTTTATAAGTTGCCTGTGAGGAATGGTGTCAAAGGTTTTACTGAAATCTAAAGGCACCACATCTAGGGCTCTCCCTCAGTCCAACTCCCTGGTCACCCAGTCAAAGAAAGCAATCAGATTTGTCTGAAAAGACCTGCTTCTGGTGAATCCATGCTCCCTCTGATCCTGTAATCCGATGGACTCCAGAAACCTCACTATTTTCTCCGGTTCCAATAGTTTACTCACCACCGAAGTTAAACTAACCGTCTGTAGTTTTCAACCACATCCTTACTTCCACTTTTGTGTAAAGGGACCACATATGTCTCTCTCCAGTCCTTTGGCACCACTCCCAACTCCAACGAGGCATTGAAAAGGTCAGTCAGTGGAGCTGCTAGAACATCTCCAAGTTCCTTCAGTATTCTAGGGTGTATTCCATCTGGTCCCATCACTTTATCTACTTTAAGTTTAGCTAGTTTCTTACGAACACAGTCTTCTGAAAATTGTTCAAGATGCCCCTCGCTTCTGTTCCTGTTTGTGAGTGTTTTCTGAGGTCCTGCTCCTGGTTCTTCATCTGTGAACACAGAACAAAAATATTTCTTAAGCAATTCCGCTTTAGCCTCATCAGCTTCTACATATTACTCCTCTTCACCCTTGAGTCTGACAATACCACTTTTGCCCTTCCTCTTCTCACCAACATATCTGAAAAATGTCTTATCCCCCCATTTAACTGCATTGGCTATTTCCTCCTCTTTTTGAATCTTTGATTTCCTGACTACTTTGCTAGCTTCTCTAAGTTTTTCCAAATATAGATACCTATCTTCCTCTCTCCGTGATCTCTGGTATTTTATGAAGGCCTCCCTCTTTTTCTTCTCTTTTTCAGCTACTTCTTTTGAGAACCATAGCGGTCTCCTTCTCCTTTTACCTTTATTTACCATTTTAACAAAAACTTTGGTTGCTCTTATAATATCCTTTTTCAGTTTTGCCCACTGTTTTTCTACATCCCCCAGCTGTTTCCATCCCGCTAATGACTCCCTGAGGTATTGGCCCATCTTGGCAAAGTTAGTTTTCCTAAAGTCTAAGACCCTTGCTTTTGAATAGATTTTAACAACCCTAGTCCTAATACTGAACCACACCATCTGGTGATCACTGGATGCAAAATGATCTCCCACTATAATATCAGAAACACTTTCACCATTGCTAAGCACCAAGTCTAGTATGGCCCCTTCATGTGTGGGTTCTGTTACCAGTTGCCTGACTAGTTCTCCCTGTAGAGAGCCCAGGATCTCCTTACTTTTGGATGGTACTGCAGCAGGAATATGCCAATCAACATCTGGCATATTGAAATCCCCTATCAGTAACACTTCCCCTTTCCTGGCAATGCTGTGTATGTCTTCAAATGACTCTTCATCCACCTCTTTCTCCTGTGAGGGAGGTCTGTATATCACACCAATGCAAATAGATTTCTCTTTCCCTCTTTCTAGTTTGACCCACAGTGCCTCCTCTCTCCCTTTTAAGCTCTGTAGTTCCAAAGCTTTAATATTATTTTTTACATATAGTGCCACTTCTCTTCCCCTTCTTCCTACCCTGTCCTTTATGAATAAGTATAGCCTGGTATAGTTAAAACCCAGTCATGGTTTTCTGTGAACCATGCTTCTGTAACTGCAGTGGAAAGCTTTGTGGGCCAGAAAGGGAATCTCGATATTACAGCACAGGCCAGACAATTCAGATTTATTAGGACTTGGACCACTGTACTATGCCTTCTTTGACCCATTCAGCTACCAAAGAATCTTTTCAACCTTTCTTTAATGGCACAGATCTGAATCAACTATGTTCTTCGTCTTCTGATCTTGGCAGGATGAACAAGTATTTTAGATATTGTTGGCTGGGATGGTCATTTGCCGTCCCTGTATCTCTTCTTGCAGTGTCCTGTGGTATGTCAGCATCCCTTAACAGTTGACACCTGTGGCTGTCTCCTTCTACAACTTGTCATTTGTTGGTATGGAACCTTTGCAGCACTCTTCCCTGTGAACCTGGTTGAGAAAAAGACAATTCTTGGTTTTGAAAAGAAAGCTGCAAATCCATGGTTTAGATAGTAATATTCCTATGTTGCTATTGGCTATACTGTATCTATAGAGTCACCTCTCAACCACACAGTTCAGATGGGGTGGTTTTCTTTCTTTCTAGCTCCTGTCTTTCCCTTCCTCATATTTCTTCCTCCCTTTCTTCTACCTCCTCTTCTATCTTTTCCAGCTTCTTTTCTTCCTCCTTCATATATTCTATCTCCCTGTCCATCTTCTCTTGCTTCTGGTATTCTCTATAATCTTCTAGGAGCACTGCCTGCAAGTAGCTCTGATGTTTTAAGTTTTTATTCTTGTTCTGAGAGGTATATCATTGGTTAGATTGCTGCTATCACTTGGCCAGTTATCCCAAGTTTTGTTTTAGGGCAATAGAAATTTTTCATTTGGTAAGTTGGATACCACGTTAATATGATAAAAAGACCATGCTTTATATATGGTGTGATATAAGACATTTTTTGTGTAATAATTGTGGTAAGTCACCTGTGGTAACCTACCATAATTATCACATCTTAGTACATCAGTCTCTTAAAATTTTACATTAGAGGGGAAAACAGCCGCAGTACTATGAGATTACTTGCAGGAGTCATTGGCACTATTTTGGAAATGCTGCGTAATAAGCAGGAGCAAATGGGCTTTGCTTCTGCTCTCACTAATCACCAGGGTAAGGCCAGAGAGTTGGATTGGAATTGGGAGTGGGAGGTCTGATGGGGGACACTAGGGGGATCAGTGTTGCTGAGGGATTTGGGAGAGGTTTGTTCTGGTGAGAGGTTTCATTAGAGGAGGAACAGATGTTTTGTGGAGGGGGATCAGATGCTTAAGAAGGAGGGAGATCAGATGTGGTACGAGGGAGGTAGGGGAAGTGTTGGCATATGGTGCAGGAACAGGGGTATATCAAGATCTTGGGGCAGCATGGGGCAGTTGAGGTGGGGGGTCATGAATTGGATACATATGCACAGGTTGCAGTTCTCTCTTGGCTGGTGTTCTCCTCTACAGTCTATGGGGGTCATTCCAGACCATGAATAAAGGGTTTGTACATGCAGTGGGAATGTGTAGGTGCCGAAAATGTCCCAGACCATATTATGAAACACTGCTGATATGCACATCCACAGTGCTAGCATGGGGATCTCAGAACGTGGGCGAGAGAGGGTGGAATGGGGGCATGGTCAGCCGTGGATACGTAGAAAGTGTATTCAGAAAAGGCCCATGTAAGTATTGTTTCTCAGAAACGTCCATGATATTCCTGCAGGCTAGGACTTAGAAAATATTCTGTTGTGTTCTGCAATTCATCCCATATAGAAGAATGGTTGTGACAAGTATGATTTATTTGACAAGATCTGCCTCTAGTAAACCCATGCTGCCTCAGATCCTGCAATTCACTGGACTTCAGAAACCTCACTAGCTTCTGTTTTAGCAGCGTATCCATTAATTTACTTACCACAGAGGTCAGACTAACCGGCCTATAGTTCTCAACTTCATCCTTACTTCTGCTTTGTGTAAAGGGACCATATGTGCCTTTCTCCAATCCTCCGGTACTACTCCTGATTCTAAAGAAGCATGAAAAGGTCAGACAGTGGAGCCACTAGAACTTCCCCAAATTCCTTCAATACTCTTAGCTATATCCCAGCCAGCCCCATTGCTTTGTCTACCTTTAGTTTAGCTAGTTCCTCACGAACACAGTCTTCTGAAAATCATTCAAAATTCCCTTCACTTCTGTTCCAATTTGTGGGTGTTTTCTGAGGTTCTGCTCCTGTCCCTTCATCTGTGAACACAGAACAAAAATACAATATTTCTTAAGCAATTCCACTTTATCCTGAACAGCTTCTACATAGTCCTTTCCTTCACCCTAGAGTCTGACAATACCGCTTTTGTATTTCCTCCTCTCACTAACATATATGAAAAATGTCTTGTCTCCCCATTTAATTGCATTGGCTATTTCTCCTTCTTTTTGTATCTTTGTTTTCCTGACTACTTTTCTAGCTTCTCTTAGTTTTTCTGAATATTGATGCATGTCTATCATCAAAACTCCTGCTATAAATCCTTGTTACTGCAAAAACTGAGTAACTTTGCCTGTAAAATATTCACTAACGGGATGGGAAAGTTCAAGATAGCTCTTGTGAAACTCAGTTCCTCCATGGCATCCTTAAAGGGCTTTAGGATTAAAACTTCTATCATATGCATGATATTTGTCCAATTATGACAACTCATGGAGCTTTCCATGCCGATTTCGATCTTGAATGACATTTGATGCAGAGCCGTCTGTTGTTACATTAACCTCTCCAGCATTTCACAAGTGGAATTACACCTTGTATCAGCATCCTGTTTGAGATGGTGTGCAGATGCCATGGTTGCTTCCTGCTTCTTAGGCAGCTGATACCCACCTTCAGACTGAAGTGAAAATGTGCTATTTTTCAGCATTTCTCAATTAGTTCCCTCAGAACAGGGCTGCCACTTCCCTTGCTCCCCAAGCCTAGGGAGACTCTGACAACCAGATGCAGCAAGTGTGCAAAGCATCTGATCTCACAAAGGACCCCCTCCTTTACTATCTTGTCCATTTTTGTCCAATCATATGTTACAAAGGAATGTGGATACACGATGATCTGTTTGAGCCCTATGTGCCAGCCATGCAGCATTGCTCTTATTTCTCTTAAGATATGAATCCACATATGGCTATCATCCATTACCTATTATCCATATAATGCAGCTTAATAGTACCCTCCAGATGTTGCTACCCCATTATACCTACAGTCTGTTTTTGCTTCTGCCAGCTACCACCAGTGTGCTATCAGAGAGAGGTAGGCATGTGCAGCCTTCTGATTAGTCCAGACATCAATGATAAAATGCATGCTACTACCAGTCTCAACCTTTGCCAGCTCTGCCTGCAGCTGACAACACAACTGATTATACAGGCTAGGGATTACCTACCTATTTAAAGTTGTATTACAGGGCACTTCATAAATGGAAACTAAGAGATGCAGCAACCTATTAAACTCTGCCTTTTTAACCATTATTGAGAGGATGGCCTTCTAGGACTAGCATTTCCCTGAAGCACGGTGTTACCACCCTTGATGCTGCCTGCAGCCTGCCCCATGATAGTACTGCTGAATACTACCCCATACCTTCTATGATAGCTTGCTTTATGCATCAGGCCTGCTGCCATGCCATTCAATTGGCAGAAGAGATTGGAGGCCCTGTTTGGGACCCTTGACCCACCACTGCAATTTCTCCTCCTGGATGGAATCCCTGGCCTAAGATCAACACCCTACTCAGTACTGAGGTGGAATAGGTGCTGTTTTAGCAACTGATATTGCTACTATTTGTGAGATGGCCCATTAGCTTCCCTCTACTAATGTGTTTCCTACAATAATTGCATTCTGCATACTGCAGGTCGTCAAGCACTTGAAAATGCCTCCACACCTGTGAGGTTTTATGAGACTTCCCCTCTGATTTCTTTGGGGGATGGGAGTTTACTGCTCTAGGTGCTGCTGTTGAACCAGTGGCTGGGGGAAAAGGAGAGGAAGAAAGGTCAACAGCATCTTTCCCAATCTTTATTGTCCCCTCTACTTGTGTGGTATTCTTTTCCTTGGCACTGCCAGTATCACTTTCTTCTACCTCCTCACCATTGGCTCACTAACAAAACCTTTTCAACATCCTCTTCTTCCAGTAAACTTTCAATATTTGATGATTCAGATGCAAATCTCGCCCATGTGGACTCCTCAGATTCTGAATCTTTTCAGCAGGGATATGATGCACTTGCTGCTAGGCTCAGTTGCTTTTACCTGCTGATTCTCTCATGTTCCCTCACCCTGTACCATGTAAACCTATCTTTGTGCTTCTGTAGAGATTACACCAGACACCTGTTCTTTCAATGTTGAACTGGAAGCTGCAGTTCTTTCCTTGTAAAGATATCTCTCTTTAGCTTCATCGCTGGACCAGAGGAGCAGATAAGTATACTTCCTTCCCATATTTACTTCACCAACCATATATTTTCCAGACGTGCCTCTCCCAGGCATTGTCATATGCTCAGACTGGATTCCCAGATCTCACAGGCAGGGATTGTCTGTCTTTAATTTCTTTGTGCCACCCACCAAACCTGTGCAGCCCTGGAGTACCATCACTCCAATATACTGCCTCAGATACAGGCCTGGGTCCACCTGGCCCTGGCATAGACCCTGCAGGTCCCAGTTACCCTTCCTGCCTGCCTGCTTACACTCTTCATCAGACTGGGGAGAGAGAGAATATGTTTGCTCAGTTAATGCTCCTTTTGGCCTAGATTTCTGGTTCTTTGGAGTGGAAATTGCCTATCTTCTAGTGCCCTGCTCCATCCACTCAGCCTGTGTGGCCCTGGAGTACTGTCACTCCAACTGTGCTGTCTCAGACACTGGCTCTGGGTTCATCACCTTGCTTGTCCTAGGCCTTGCAGTGCCCAGTTACCCTGTCTGCATGTTCATATTCTTCAAAAGGCTGGGGGAGGGATATTTGCTTGGCTAATGCTCCTATCAGACTGGAATCCCAGCTCTTTGGGGAAGGGACCACCTCTCTTTTAGAGCCCTGTGCCACCCGCCTGCTTATGCTGCCTCAGAATCATATTTAGTTGCTATGTGGAATGGAATAGATTGAATAAATATATTGCTTGAGCACACCCCCAACTCTCCTCAAATAAATCTCTCTTTTCAGTATCTTCTCTTTTCTTCTTTATTAACCACCTGCTCTATTACTGGTGTAGCATTTTTCTTATTACTTTTTAGACTTATATTATCACCTTATGTGAAAGTATTAAATGTCTCTGCTTTCAAATATGTCCACTACAAATGCATTCTTCTCATAATGGCATGGAGTAGAGGAATAGCCTAGTGCTTAGAACACTGGCTTGCTAACCAAACAACCAGTGTTCAATTCCCACTGATATTCCTTGTGGCCTTGGGCAAATCACTTCAGTCTCCATTATGTCAGAAGAAAAGCCTGGCAATCTACTTTTGGTCATACTGTCAAGAAAGCCCAAGAGCTGTTGGGTCACCAGGAGTCAGCATTGACTTGAAGGCACACATTGCATTACTCATAATATACCCATGGGTGATCTCTATAACTCAACCACTAGTTGCTACTGGAGCAGCTAGCAATTGAGTTATATGGATCACACAGAGCAACTGAGTTATACAGATCACACAAGGACTCGAAGTGCTAGGAGACCTGGTGTACTTGCAAAAATAAGTAGATATTGATGAACAGAATGGAGTAGATTGATGCAGTAAGGTACCTTTCCTTTTCACTCCTACAGCTGCTGTTACAGACAATAGGTGAACATGATTGTTACTGTATCTTCTGCTTGTTCAATGGAATAGATAGACTAAATCCAGCAATTGTTCCTTTCCTATAGAGGATAGCACATCTTCCACCAATGCTTAGGACAGTAAACTATTGCCAAATGATAAAGGCAGAATTTTCCCGGGACCCCTCTCACTTTTCTCCTCTCCCTCAGAGAGATTCATCCTGCAGGAACAGCTATGAGGAGGAAGCTCACCAAAGCTTTCAAGCTACTAGTTGTAAAAGCTGACAAAAAAGACAGCAGCACTAAGGGAAGCAAGAGAACACTCTGCTTCCTTCAAGCTGAGGTTTTTTTTTTCAATTTTCTTTTGCGCTTTGAAGTAGCAAGCCCCACCACACATTTTTCGCTGGCTCAAAGTCAGCCTTCAATCTGCTTTTTCTACTTTAAGGTTCTAAGCCCCAAGAAGTCCTTCCTCACTTCCTCCAAGACAGACTGGAAGCTGAGGCTTTTTTCAATTTTTTTTCTTCTTCGCAATGCAAAGCCCCTGCACCTCTTCTTCACCTCTTCTGAAATTCTGGCACAAACTGGTTCTCTGAGGCTTGGGCTGGACTGTGTTTTGAAGTCCTTCTGTGACCTCATAACCCATAGGATTTGCAGAACTCAAGCAAGGATACATTTTTCTGGCTCCGCTAGTGGAATATTGTCTCTAATATGTACACACCTTTGATCAACTACGCTGGCGTATATTAGATCATGTACCATTGGATCCTAGAGGTGGCAATCGGGTCTTCAAGTTACAAAAGTTGGAACAACGTTGGATTTACAAACTGAATACGGTTTTTCTGGTGGGTCTTAATACTATGCTAGAACGGCATAGCATTCTTTGATTGCAATGTCCTATTGCATTCGTTTTGACTTGATTGATAGCATCTTGTTCCAATCAGAAATGGGGATTCCCTTTTCAGTAGGGTTTTCCCCAATTGGATTGGTTGATGAGTGACTGTGAGGATTTGATTGGGTAATTGTGTTGGTCCTTCGTCAGTACTGAAGTCAGACACTGATTTCAAGAAATACTGAATGGTTTCTTTTGCTTTACTGAAGCTTTTGGTGATTATTGGAATTCTTTAACCTGAGGCAGGGTCGTCATTTTGGAGACCTGAAATGTGACACTTTGTTATTGTGGATTCCTTTTGCTTCACAAGCTCGGACAAAGAAGAGCTAGGTGTTAAGGTTTTTGTTCACTCTATAAAAAATTTGGATTAAAAGGAGCAACCGCAGTGAGAGGACGGTTTTTCTTCTGTCTGTTTGACACGGTAGCTCCGACAAAAAAGAAACTTCTTTCATTCTGTTTGGTCAGGTTTTTGGCATTTGGTTGTTTAGTTTATTCCTGATGGGGAATTATTTGATCTGGTTTTGTCAAAGATTTGCAGCATGATTGGCTGAAGTGTCTCATGCTGGCTCCTGGTCACTTCTCTTTGACCTTCTCTCCCTCCCAGTGAGTCTGGCAGCAGCTATGACATTAGGAAAATGAAGTTCATGAATGAAGTTTCATGAAAATTTGCTGAACATGCTCAGTTGGTTAGTTGGACCCTGAGCTAACCAGAAATTGCGATTGTCATCAATTTTTTCATTCATACAAAAACTAATGCACATAACAACTATGCAGCTTCTATGCATACAAATATATTACCTTTTTCTCCTTATCTGTGAAGAACAACTGATCCTACAGAATATTTTTAAATGTCACCTTTGGCTTTGTAAAGTTGTGACCAACATGAGAGCTGTATTATGCTGTAATAAAGTCCCTTGCCTCCCAACAGCACTTCTACATTATCAAAATCTATTGTTAGAATAATCAGCCTTTCTTTTAATTTATGATGTGAAAGGCAAGAAAAGCTTTCCTTGAATTTCTTGAAGATGGCAGTAATAAAGCTCTGAAGAAATAGTCAAGGGACTGAGGCTAATTAAAATGCAGCAGAGTGTAGAAAGAAAGGTAACAACGGCTTGCTAGGCTGTGTCTCTGGTAATCAGTAGTCCCCAGTTTACCCACACTAATTGACAAGAGATGCAGTGCTACTGAGTGCGCACACAACTAATGTTAATGGCATCGGCACACAATGCTCTTCCTGCCTGACTTGTCTCATTATCGACCTTGAACTGGCAAAGGTCAGAGTATGGCACTGCTTTCATTAAGATGACAGGTGTCTCAGGCTCTTTCTTTTGTACTATAATAATTTGGCAGTTGTCTTATCCAGTACATGAATTAGTGAACTGATGCTTAAGATACAAAGGATAAAGAGGATGTGCCTGCCATTGGTAAAGCAGGGGCCTCTCTAGGGTTCACAACATCAGGTACAGAGGGCAGTCTATCATGGAGAAAAATGAAGGCACGATTGGTAATTTCCCTGGAGTGAAAAAAGTAGCAAATGGGCAAAAATTACAAGTACAAAACAAATCATCCACGGCATTATTAAAATTCAGCAGTCTGTTCCTACCAGGGATTTTTTTTGTTCTCTCTCAAGAAGTCAAGGGCATTTTTTGTTTGAGAATGGCAAGAATTTGAGGAAACTTCTCTAACATTTTGATGGTTCAGTTGCCCATGCAAAATGCTAAAGCTGAGTTTAGACCGCAGCTTATCCCTATTTATGCTCATGTTTATGTTGATTGAATTGCTTGATACTCACTTTTCACAGGGAACTTCAGAGTGGTTTACAAACAATAACAAAAATTACAGAGATGGAGAAAAATATGACTAAAAGTAAGGAAAGGAAGGAAAGCAGAGAAAAAAAGATGATAGAAATGAAATGAAGAGAGCTCACTGCAGACCCAGACCCCCGAACGCTATCTTCAGAGGGCCTAATTTTGCAAAGGAGTTGAGCATGTTTCTTCTGTGTATACGTAATGTGAGAAAAGTGAAACTGAAGTATAAGCTTTACTGTTATAGCAAACGCTGTGAAAAGCTCTTATTCAATCACTCACCCACAGAAGGAAAACTCACAGACAGGCTGGAATGCAAACAGGATCTTTAATGTGCACACAGGATCAGACAGAGAGCCGGTACCCTCCAACAAAAAGTCTGAGCCCTGAGGGACGTCCTACAATGCCTTATATACAGTACAGTTTTAAACTCATTCTACAATCCCATTTGCCACAGGTATTTCCTGCCCACCAATCAGCAGCCCCTGGGGAAGGTACCTGGGTGACCTGTCCAAACCGGTATGCTCAGGTCTGCTGATTTCTGGGCAAGGGGACATTGTGCTCAGACCTGGAGTGGGGGAAGGGTGTCTACTGAAATCTCAAAGCCTTCTCTTAGCAGGCTGATTACCTCATGGCTTGCGGGGGAAGGGTCAGGTTGATCACTTGTGTAAGAGCCTCATGGCTTGCGGGGGAAGGGTCAGGCTGATAAGAGCCTCATGGCTGCCTCACTCCCCCCTTTTTAAGTGAGACCTCAACCGCTAGAGGCGGTTGAGGGCTGTATTACTGGAGGCAAGCCGCAGAGGGGTACAGTGGGTCAGGGCCATGACAGTGGTAACCGCCTTGCGCTCTACCAGAGTATCAAGGGTGCTGGTAATGAAGCGGTAAAGAATGGGGATACAACATGGCAGAATGGCACATAGCAGTAAAATAAAAGAACCCCTACCACTGGGATTTTAGTCCCCCTGGTCAACTGAACCACTTCATAAACCACCCAGGACCCATGGACGGGTCAGCAATATGATTAACTAGATCACCCAGGTCTTGGATAGAGTGTTCAATGGAAACACCTGTGTCAGTGAGTTTAAAACACCACATACCCTATACCCTCTGTAGCAACTCCTGCACAAAAGTTTTTGTTCCGTGTGCAAAAGTTGCTGTTCTGACTGTAAAAGGTTGCAGGGCCTGCAGAGGCCTCTTTCCTTTGGGACAAAGGAGGGCCGTGTGCAAAAAAGTCTGCAGAGGCTTCTTTCCTTTGGGGCAAAGGCTCTTTCCCTGGGATCCACCCTTATCAGCATATTAATGGCTTTTATTCTTGCTAGTGTTGAGTCATTCTGGCTGCACCCTGCCATTCCCTTTGCTTCATTAAACACTGGCACTGTAGTCTTCAGGGCATATGAGTACTTTGCATCACCAGCTTTGTTTGGCCTGTTTAACTTGTCCAGGCTTGCCCAGCTTGCTCAGGCCTGTTTAACCTGTTCAGGCCTGGCATGTCTTTTCTTGTGCTGGGCCCATTTTCTGTGCACTTTCAGGCCTGACCTGTTTCTTAGCTAGGTCCATTCTCTGTGCACTTCTGTTCAGAGTATGGTTCCCCCTGGCTTTACTCTTGTTGTGCTGGGCTCTGGGTACTCATTTTCTTAGCCCACATGCTTTTTCTGTGCCATCATAATGTATTACAGCCTCAGGCAAGGATGCAGCCATACTAGACATACCTATCAGCCAATTTCCCTTCATTCCCAATTTTTCTTTTTCTTTTCTTGTTTATGGGGCAAAGGTAATCCCACTAAGGGCAATGGACAAGCAACCATTTGAGACAGATATTGAGACAGATAGGGGTCATCAGAAAAGCAGCTTCTGGTACTGTTCCCTAGAGACAACATACATTGTAACATCATTTTCTTGCAGCTGGTCAATAATATTGAAAACACATAACATGAAAGTATGTCAAAAGCAGCAGTGTTTAATAATGTGATAAAGAAAGTTCTGAGAATAGTACAGCAAAAACTTGAGCTGGTGTGGGTATTGCAGTTGCTGAAGCCGAAATGGCTTGCAGACTTCAGTTACTTTCTAAGAAAACAATATTAAAAGGATAACAATACAATCATTCACAGAAGCCCCCAAAACCCCCCCAGTCAGTCCAACAGTTCTTTTTCCTGCCTCTCAGCAGTTCCCCAGGACCTCGCAGTGTGCTTCACCTTTCTCTGAAGTTCAAGTTCTGTCTCTCTCAAAATTTGAACCTCTCATTCTCATAGGCAGACACCCTGGCCCGCCTTCAATGTGACACACTGATCCAGATAGGGACTCCTTCACACATCTCAATGGTGGGCAGCTCTGAGTTCTCGGGATGGTCTGCTCCATCTGGACCTCGGCCACTTTTCTCTGCTGGACTCTCTGGATTGCAATTGGTGACATGGCTCCAGGCCTTATTCAGAAAAGCAGCACCAATATTGAATGAAAAAAAAAAAACTAAATATGCTGGATTAGATTTCACAATGAAATAAACTTAACTTCCTCCACATTTACCAAGATCACAGCCTACAAATATTGCTGTTTAAGCTTTCAATGGTCTATCAGTAACTATCTCGTATGGTGTCAATTTTTATCTGGCAGTTTGATTAACTTCTTGTCTCTCTGTCACTGGAGATTCACTTGCTGGTAGTGAACATTCCATTATGCCCTTGACTGACCTTTACATGCTCCCCCTTTGCCCATGCATGCCTGGCCAGGACATGCAGAGGCAAAAAGGAGGCAAAAAAGCATCTGGAAGTACCACATGGCCAGTGTAGGTCCTCCAAAACCCATCAGGGTGCACCGAGCCTGTCTCCAGGTGTCCATTTCCAATTATTGAGTATGTGTTGGGGCCTAGATGAATTCCTAAATTGAATATTCTGGAGATGGCATAGTTGAATAAAGTGCTCATCATTTTTTTTTCTTTTACATATTCATTAGCCAGATACATCACTTCACATCATTGAATTACCTTCATCAGTTTACTGTCTATCAGAGTCCTTCCTCTTAATATCCCACTTCATCCCTCAGAACACTCCCCCATCACCTGCATCATTCCACCAACCACATACTCCCCCATTACATGCATCATTCCACCAACCACATACATAGGTCCCTTTCATGTTTTTATACCATACTAATGTATCCTTATTTGGCAAGGCTGCTAAGGAACATTAAACAATTGTTTAAAAACTTAGTATTGTTTCTTTTCTCTCATTCTTTTTTAAACCTCTCCTGGATCATTGCTGACAAGCCAGATTTGGTTTTGTCCAATCAACTCATGTTAATGTTATTGTTATATTTGTAAATAACTTTACAAATATTTCCATATTTTTCTGGGATCTCAGTTCCATCTTCCCAATAAATTAAATGTACTTTTCACATTTAATTTAAAACCTAATAATACCTGAGACTGGCATCAAACTGATCTGAAAACCCTCTATGAGGTGCTTGCCACAGGATATAAAATCCCTTTTAATTTTTAATTTTGTATATGCAGTCAAAACCAAATATATGTACCAGAGATAAAATTCAGGCTTTAAAAAGACAAGTAAAAAAAATCTTCATTTCTTCATAATCTTATAAGGATTTTCTCTCCCCTATTAAGTTCTAACAAATGTGTTGCAGCTAATTTTCACACATCAGCTTTGCCCTACAGATATTTTTAACAGTAATTTGACAGTCCTTCTTCAGCCTTACACAGTCAAGATGCCGCTCAGACATTTTGAGGATGCTCAAAGGAGGCACCCCCCATGGTTCCAGAAGTTTAAACTCTACAATCTAAATTGATGACCAGAGGATTGTTTGGAGACTAGGTGTGGCGTTTGCTAGGAGAAAGACTCCTAGGTGATTTTTTTTGTTTGTCCTCTCTAATGTGCCTCCATTTATCTGCTAGAAGAAGGAACTCCTCCCAGTATCTTTCTATAGCTATGCAAACTATCTCAGCAGTTTCAATCACCCCCCACTCACTGCTGAGAGGTGTGACCAAAACACCTGGTTCCCTGACCACTGATCATGCATGAAACATAGCAATGAAACTGGATATGCATCAAACAAAGCAATTGTCTTCCTTCACTGCTATACCAGTACTACAGTCCACACACAGCAAACCCCACCCCCCTTTCCAAACTGTCACCTTCCCTGCAATCAGTAGACCTGGTATTTTTCACTGTTTGGGGACACAGGGGCGACTCGTCAATAACTTCACCTTTTACTGATAGAGTATCAAAATCAATCCTGAAATATAAAGACCTAATGTCTGGACAAAAACTTTCTTTCCCTAATGTCACAACTAAACACAGAGACACTAAAGGTTTTTACATAACAGCACATTTACCACATGGGCCAGCCATGAATCTATACAGGGAAGCTGGTCCGGATACTCCCCCACCACAATTCAGCCTCCGGACCCCATGCTCTAATCACAATTTGCAAAATCACAATTTACAGTGCAAATCTTGTAATCCCAATTCTAGGAATGCAATGTTCAGTGAAAATTTTCCAATCCCACTTCTGGGAATACAATATACAATATAATCCAGGCAACAGGCAGAGTTTGGTTGCACAAAACACACAGGACCACAAAGGGAAAAAGAAAAAGGGAAAACAGAAAACAGAAAACAGAGACGTCTCAGCAGCGAATACGTTACAAATACACATTACACATTACACACACTAGCATAGGATTTAACTTTTTCCATGAGGATAATAGTAGCTAGCTATTTTTCTAATGTCCACTAGATGGAGCTCCAGGATCACTAGCACAAAAAAGCCCCCAACACGAGAAGCACATGGCAATACAAAAGAAGCCCCCAGCACTAGAAGCACATGGCAACACAAAAGAAGCCCCCAGCACTAAAAGCACATGGCAACACAAAGGAAGCCCCCAGCACTAAAAGCACATGGCAACACAAAAGAAGCCCCCAGCACTAAAAGCACATGGCAACACAAAAAAGCCCCCATTATAGGAGCACATGGGGCAAAGGCTCTAAATAAATCACCCCGATCATCGGAGAATTGCGATCAGCGCAATTATTCTTGAAAGGCACACTTAAGGGGGTTAAGTACTAATATTTTAGGCAATTTTTTAAAATAGCTTTGGCAGCGCTGCACTTTAAATACCTTTAAGGGGCCCGAGGTGGCAAAGTTAAATTTATACTGCAGTCATTTACTGGCGCTCGCAAGCAAGCGCTCACCCCCCTTTTTTTTTTCTTATTCAGATTCAGATACAGATACAGACAGGACGAGCAATGATTTCAGGGCCACTAAGGCCCCTATTAGGACTGCTCGTTGCGGTTGATCGGGCTGCTACAGGTTCCCAGAAATTACCAGGACTCACAGATAGAGTACAGAAAGTAGCAGTACTCACCAGAACTCTGATCAGACAGGTAGTTTGGATGCCAGTCTATCCAGCCGGTTTTCAATCGGGGATTCAGCCGCAGGGACCGACTGACCACACAAGTCAAAGAGTCCTTCGGAGCACAAAGGGGCCCCGTGGCGCCAAGGATCATTAATCACCTGGAGGGGTCGGTCCCTGACCGGTGGAGGCCCCGATCCTGCAAAAAGCAGTAGTCTTCCCACTGTGGGTGCGATGAGAGAGAGGCTTTTCTTTTAAATTTTCCCGGCCAATGCACCAGAAATGTTATAGCAAACGCTGTGAAAAGCTCTTATTCAATCACTCACCCACAGAAGGAAAACTCACAGACAGGCTGGAATGCAAACAGGATCTTTAATGTGCACACAGGATCAGACAGAGAGCCGGTACCCTCCAACAAAAGGTCTGAGCCCTGAGGGACGTCCTACAATGCCTTATATACAGTACAGTTTTAAACTCATTCTACAATCCCATTTGCCACAGGTATTTCCTGCCCACCAATCAGCAGCCCCTGGGGAAGGTACCTGGGTGACCTGTCCAAACCGGTATGCTCAGGTCTGCTGATTTCTGGGCAAGGGGACATTGTGCTCAGACCTGGAGTGGGGGAAGGGTGTCTACTGAAATCTCAAAGCCTTCTCTTAGCAGGCTGATTACCTCATGGCTTGCGGGGGAAGGGTCAGGCTGATCACTTGTGTAAGAGCCTCATGGCTTGCGGGGGAAGGGTCAGGCTGATAAGAGCCTCATGGCTGCCTCACTACCTTTGCTAATGGTTTCTGACTAACATTCCTTGCCTTTTTATCATTCTATTTTGGGCCATGTTGAGGAGGGATGGGAGGGAGAAACTAGATTTAGAGCCCCTTTTACTAAAGCTCGGTGACCAGTTCATGTGCGTTTTAATGTGCAGCAACTGGTAGCTGGGAAAATTAAAGTGTGGGCATGCCAGCACGTTAAAACCGAACGTGAACTGCACGTTAAAACGTATGATAATCAGCCATCATGGAATGGGCAGAGCATGGGTGTGCAGAGCACATTACCACTAGTGCCAGGGCAATTGCCACATGAATCGTCAAAGATTCACTCCAACAAGGATACATGCCACAATCCCTGAAGCACGCCATGATACGACCGATACTTAAAAGCAACACCCCAAACCCCTTTGAACCAAAATCATACCGTCCCATCTCCAGCCTACCATTCCTTGCGAAAATCGTTGAAAAAACAGTGCAAAGACAACTTCAAGACCATATTGACATGAATGCCCCACTGGACATCCATCAGCATGGCTTTAAACCCCAGTACAGTGTGGAAACACTACTCACTTCCCTCTTTGACAATCGCCTAAAAGGCATGGATGACATAAAGAACAGATTCCTGCTAGTGTTCATGGATATCTCGGCAGCCTTTGACACTGTGTCCCACGCCAGGTTACTGCAATGCCTGCAGCAGATAGTAGTATGCAAGAATATGCTGAAGTGGTTTACTTCCTAATTGGAAGATCGAACGCAACAAGTCAAATGTGCTCAAAAGAAATCACTGCAGTTCCCCGTCATGCAGGGAATACCACAAGGTTCAGCCCTGTCATCAATGCTCTTTAATATTTACATCCAACCCATATGCAACATCATCAAACAACACAAACTGCACTATCACCTCTATGCTGATGACATCATGGTGTATGCTCCAATCAACCTACTAGCACTTAACACCACAACAATAACCAGATGCCTTGAAGACATGAATGCCTGGCTCAAAGCCAATAACCTGATGGTCAACTACGATAAAACTGAGGCAATGTTTGTCACCAGGAACCCCACCTTCATTCCACCACAAACTATCAGCATTCTAGACAAACTCATAATAGTCAAAGATGAAGTTAAGTACCTGGGCATCACAATGGACAGAGCTCTGAACCTGAAATTCCACATCACCAAAACCGCAAACAAGGCCTATCAATGTTTGAAGACCATCAGAAAGATCAAGCCAATACTCCGCCAGGATCACTTCCACACAGTGTGCCAAGCACTCATCACACCTCTGCTTGATTACGGAAACTCGTTACATCAAGGCCTCCCTCAGCAGACCTTACACCCACTCCAAATGGTGCAAAACACTGCAGCATTCATCATTACAGAAACTCCAAGAACTGAGCACATCACCCCCGTCTTACAGCAACTGCACTGGCTCCCAATGATGGCCAGAGCAAAATTTAAAACAGTCCTGATCATCTTTAAAATCATTCATCATCTCTTGGCAGATGCACTCCAAGAAATCATAACAAGGGATATCAACAATAGACCAAGAAGGACCAATAATGACAACATAATTGGCACACCTGCAGGATATCACAAGACTTGATTGAAGGATAAGGTGGGATAGAAATACCCTTTAAATAAAATAAATAAATAAATAAGACTAAACAAACAACGTCAAGAAGAGCTCCTTCACTATTGGCGTCCACACTTTGGAACTCCCTCCCAATGAGCCTGAGGGCATTAAATGACATCATAGACTTCTGCAAGGTCCTTTAAACCCTGCTCTTTACAGAAGCCTATGAGCAGACAGACAACAGTCTCCACCTGAACGGTAATGCAACTACCTCTGCCAACTCGATACCCACTCATCCCAACTAGACAGACGAGTTCATTGTATAATGCTGTGAAGTACCCTCATGTTAAATGTAACCCTCCAATTGTGAAGTGACCACTTTGTAGGATAAGGTGGTATACAAATCTGCCTGAAATAAATAAATAAAATAAAACAAATGCTCAGTAGCAGTATAGCTCTTAAAGTGAGTTCATCTAACAATATCTCTATGGAAACCGTTAGGTGAAGCTGCCTTATGGAGCACTCGTGTCTGAGTGTGAACTGCCAGGGACATGCTGTTCATGCCCCCGACAGCTAAGGCAGAGGCTTAACACTTGGTATATTTACTTAACCGGGCTAATGGTTAACCCGGGCTATCTGCAACTAGGTACCATGTTATTCAATGGGACCTAGCCCAGGTTAACCGTTAACCCAGTTTAGTAAACATACTCCTTAATGTGTGTTTGTTTTGCATGTTATCTACTAAATCCTAGGAGCCCTTAATTCACACCTGCCTCAGAAATTCAAGATGAGGCACATTGAAATACATTGAAATTTGAACACAGGCTTCCCTAGTTCTTAGCCTGCTCCTCTAAGCATTAGGCTACTTCTCCACTTATTTGTTAGCATGCATTTGGTTTGCAAGTATTTATTTAATATTTATTTATTTATTTAATACAGTATTTATATTCTGCAATAAAACCAATAAGCTCAAAGCAGATTCCAAAAGATCTAAGAAACAAAATAATTGAATCAGATAAATAAATCAAAGAAATACAATGAATACACATACAACATAGAAATAAATATTTATTTAAATCTTTTCCTTTATTCCCCCGTAAAACTACAATAGCTGGTCTGAACTCTTAATTTCTTACCCACCCAACAACTAAAAATATTTAGAAAATAACCAAGTTTATCAATTGCTCCCAAAACCACAAAAAGATCCTCCTGTTCTAGGATATACAGTTCAAGTGTCCCAGTATACTGGGACACTGCTGCAAATAGCTTGTTCGGAAGAGCTAGGCAATCTGTAGCTGGAAGCTGATGGAAGAGCTAACATCACAGAGCCAGCACTATGTCAGGCTCTACTGGATGAGCTAACCACTTTCTGAGAAGTTAAAAAACTCTGGTCCTAAACCATAAATACATTTCAAAACAATCTCCCTCACTGTAACAAGTAGCCAGTGAAACGTAAACAAAAAGGGATAGCTGTCTCTGTAGCCTTTCCATGTAAATTTATTTTAACAGCAGTGTTTTGAAGAATCTGTAAGCGAGATGTAAATTTCTTAGGCAGTCCCAAATAAACAATTTTACTAACATTACAGGGAGCTAAAAATCACTGCTTGAACCAAATTGGCATAGTTGATCTAATGATAGCAAATCTCGTATCTGTTGCATCCATCTTAACATTGCATACATAGTATAAACAGCTTTACTTACTTGAAGTTTCATATAAATGGGCATCTAAAATAATCCCAAGGCTCTGAATTGAAGAATCACTCTATCTTTACCCTTGATCCATATAATCTAAGTTTAGTTTCAATTAGTGAGAACATACTTTATGGAAACAATAATCGACTCTACCATATGTGACATCCAAGGTCTCAGCAAATTTATTTATTTAGACAGATTTGTATACCACCTTATCCTACAATCAAAGTGGTTACATGACATCACAATTTGGCTTACATTTAACATGTGGTTGCTTCACAACATTTAACATGAGGGTATTTAACAACATTTAGACAGCACAATTGGAGGATTACATTTAGCATGAGGGTATCTTCATAGGATCAAAATCTGAATAACATCTGCATAAATGTAATAATTTACATATATCTCCCTAAGAAGACCCTTCCCCTCCCCCCCAGGAACAAAAGACGATATTGAAAAAAAAAGATGAAAGGGAAGCCCTGAGGAGTACCACAAATGGCCTGCCGGGAGTTGGAAAATTGATCATTCCATCTGACCCTGTAGAATCTATTCCTCAGAAATATAGAAAATCACTTATACACTTGGACCCATGATACCCGATGCACCCAACAACTGAGAGGTGTAATTATAAAAGCAGTCCTTTCTTATCTCTATCCAGCATCTTTCTCCTCAAATCAGTTAGCATAGAGGATGGCATCTGTTCCACTCTATAATACTATCTAAACCCAGATTGTTTAAGGTTGAAAATATTGAACAGGGCTATGTATTCTTGTAATTGTGTAGCTCAAGAGCTTCTAACAACCTAGCCAGTAGTAGTGTACTCATTCCTGTCTTTTTGTTGTAAAACAGTTTGCTGTTAGTTTATTAAGTCCTTCATGATTATTTTAAACTGCTTTTCTGCTAACCCGATATATGGCATATAAAGAAACCTAATAAAGGGGCATGTTTAGTAAGTCCCACGCTAGTAATGTGGTTTTAGGCTGCATTACTATTAAACACAGCTTGCTGCATTACTACTACTGCAGGGAACAATTACTGCCACGCATGGTAGTTTCCCCCCCACCCAGCGCTGGCAGCATGGGCTTTCAAGGCCTGCAGTAGTAGTGCCATGACAGGAACAACCACATCCCACTCAGGTGCCTTCCAGATGTGCACAGTCTGGGTAGTATGTTTTTTTTAGCACAGGCCCCATGCTACTTTGTAGCATGGTGCCAAAAATGCACGCTCACGCTACGCTACCCAGATAGCGCTTTAGTAAACATGCCCCAAAATAAAGTGAAAAAACAAACCCAAACTAGAATCCTCAATTATTTTTTGTCAGACCTTATTTTAATTATATTAGTCCAAACACAGCTAGATATTTTTAATGGTTCATTTTACTTTTATAAATGATAGATAAATGAGCACTCTTCATCTAACCATTTATCAATTAGCATTATTGGCTTCCTCAAGCATTATTGGCTTCCTCAAGCAGCACCTTTTACCGACACAACGTTGTGTTTCAAATCAATATAATTCAATAGGTTCTGCTTATTTATTTATTACAATTTTTTATATACCGCATTATTCGGCATCAGCGCGGTTTACATTATAACACAACGACCATAACAACAAGCTGTTAGGTTTTACATCGAACAGGGGTACAAACATGGATAACAGGGGTCAACTATATACATACATGAAATAATTATATGGCAATAAGTAACGATATCATAATAGGAGTAAGGGTTATTTCCTAAGTGGGGCAATTCTTCAGAGGGGATGTCTAGGTGGCATTGGTGGTTGGGTAGCATTGGAGGAAAAGATGGAATTTGAGTGCCTTCCTGAACTGCGCTAGGTCGGTAATAGCCCTAATGTCAGGGGGTAGGGCATTCCAGCATTTAGGTACATAGAAACTGAACGCCCTGTTTGTGGTTGATATGTTGCACTTCGACGATGCCTTTGGTGTTACTAGTAGGTTTATGGCTATTGCTCTTCTGGCTCTGTTGGGGGGCACTATGTGAACAAGGTCTGTGAGTGAGGCGGAGGAAATACCCTTGATCGCCTTGAATGCAAGGAGTAGGGTTTTAAAGATGATCCTCCCATGGATAGGTAACCAGTGAAGTTGTTTGAGAATGGGAGTCACGTGGTCACTTCTGGCGGCTCCGTGTAGGACCCTTGCTGCAGCATTCATGGCCAGCTGTAATGGGGCCAATGTGGATTGAGGGAGCCCTTGAAAGATGGCGTTTGCAAAGTCGAAGTGAGGCAGAATTAGCGCTTGGTATATGGTCCGGAAGTCATCTGGGTCCAGCAGGGAGCGCAGATGTCTGAGTGTGCGGATTTTAAAATATACAGCTTTGACAATGTTGCTTATGTGGTGTTTCATATCTAGACGTTGGTCCAACGTAACTCCAAGGTACCTTATTGTTTCTTTGGTTAGTAGGTCAGCTTCCTTGACACTGACATGGGATGGAGGAGTAAAGTTGGGGTCTCTGGAGATGAAAAGAACCTCCGTCTTTTTATGTTGAATGCGTAGATTCTGTGATTGAAGCCACACTGAGACAGCATTGAAACAGTCTATTAGTGGTGCTAGGTCCATTTGGGTTGTGGAGAATGGCATGTATAAAAGAATGTCATCTGCATATATCAAACAGCTCACGTTAAATGATCTTATGATGTTGCAGATGGGCTGCATGTAAATATTGAATAGAAGGGAGGACAACGAGGAGCCTTGAGGTACACCTTGTTTTTGATGGAAGTGTTTTGATTCCTCTGATCCAGACTTCACGTATTGCCATCTTTCTTCCAGGTAGGATTCACACCATCCTAGCGCGGTGTTGCAGATGCCCTTCTCTTTCAGCCTTCCAAGGAGAATTTCGTGACTCACCGAGTCAAACGCAGCGGCGATGTCTAAGAAGATGAGCACAAAACCTTGGTGGATGTTGTCTATGCCTGTGATAATAGCGTTGAATAGGCTAGTAAGAAGGGTCTCGACTCCATGATATTCTCTAAAACCATGTTGGCAGTGATCTAGGGGAGCCGCGGAGTCTATGTGATTTTGAATTTGCCGTTGTACTTCCTTCTCGGTTATCTTGGCTAGGAGGGGAATGCTGGCTATTGGCCTATAAGAATCGACCTTTTGCGGGTCGAGCTTGGGGTTTTTCAATAGTGGCCTAATGGATGTTTGCTTGAGTGTTGTGGGGAAGTATCCTGTTGTGAAGGAGAGGTTCATTAGGTTTGCGATGAAAGGGCTAAACACATCACGTAATTCCTTGATCCAGAAGGCTGGACATGGATCAGTCTGTGCAGTGGAGGTGTTGAGGGATGCTATGGTATCTTCAATGCATTTATTGGAAGGTGTAGAAAACTTGTCAAGTGGGGTTAGGCCCATTGGTTCCTGAAACTGTACTGTTGACTCCTTTTCGGTTTGAATGATCTTGGATTGCAGTTAGTCAGCATATTCTTGTGGGTGGATCACACTGTGAGGATCGGGAGATGGTTCCTTCGAGAGGGATTTGACCAAGTTGAAGAGGTCACGTGGTTTATTCAATGATCTCTTTAGGGTGTCGGTGTGATATTGTTTCATTTTGGATGTGATTGCTTCACGATGAATTGAGAGGTGAGATTGGTAGGCGGTCTGATCATCGATAGAGAGCGATCGGCGCCATCGGCGCTCAAGTTTACGTAGTTGAGTAAGAGAGGATCGTAGCTCAGGAGAGAACCACGGGGCAGAGCTTCTCTTCATCCTTGCTGTGGTGTTGGAGTCTGGGCGTTGTGCGATGGCATTTAAGTTGGAGTTCCATGATGAGATCAGTTCTTCAAGGTCAGGCGTGGTTTTGTTGAGGAGGGATTGTGTCTCCGATAGAATGTGTTCCCTGTTAAAAGGGCGAAAGCTTCTTGTAAATGCTCGTGATGTGCTGTTCTGGTTTTTGCTTCTGTGCAGCTGCTCATTGTTGGTGGGTATCTGGATAATAATCAATTTGTGGTCTGACCACGGTACGTCAGTTACTGATGTTTGTAGATTATGGTTTTGCTCGATGATTGGCTGAGGAGCAAATACCATGTCAAGAACATTCCCCTTTATATGTGTGGGTTCATTGATGATTTGCTTGAGTGCTAGTTCTTCCATGGCACCAAGGAAGGCATTTGCGTGGTTTTGGGGTAATGAAGGGAGATTGAAATCACCCATTATCCAATTAGGTTTATTGGGACTGAGGGTATTGGCTGCAAGGTCAAGAATGGTTGGGAGGTCATCTGGACAAGCCGAGGGTGTTCTGTATAACAGGTTGAGGGAGCAATACTGGTTTGCAATAGAGAGGATGTCTAGACTGGTTGTGCTGGAGGAGTCTAATATATGGAAGTCAAGGTCTGTTTTGGTGATTATTAGCACCCCACCTCCTTTTTTGTTTTTGCTTCAGGGTAAAGCCGTAAAAAACTAGAACACGTAGCTTATGAAGTTTTCATTTCTTCTGATATCAGTTAATCCAACTAGATTCATTAGGGATGTGTCAAAACTATATTGGTTGGAGATGGGTGAAGAAAGCCCCCAGGTAACTGAAACATTAAATATCTCTATAGCAATGGGTAAAAGGGCCTACATCTGGAAAGCGGTGTGTATAAATACCCGTAGCATGGAAAATAAGATCCCAGATGTTGAGGCTTTAATGGAACAGACTGACTTGGATTTAGTGGTGGTTACAGAGACATGGTCAACAAACAACCATGACTAGGATGTAATAATATCAGACTATACCTTTTCAGGAAGGATAGTGTAGGAGGAAGGGGAGGAGGAGTGGCATTATATGTAAAAAATAACATTAAAGTTATAGAATTATAGGGCTTAAAAGGGAGAGAGGAGGCACTGTGGGTTAAACTAAAAAACAGGAAAGAGAAATCAATTTGCATTGGTATGATATACAGACTCCCCTTACAGGGAGAAGAAGTAGATGGAGATTTAATTGAAGACATACGCAGCATTGCTAGGAAAGGGGAAGTGCTATTGATAGGTGATTTTAATATGCTGGATGTGGATTGGCACATCCCTGCTGTGGTGTCATCTAGAAGTAAGGAAATCCTGGATTCTCTACAGGGAGAACTATTCAGGCAACTGGTAACAGAACCCACTTGTGAAGGGGCTATACTGGACTTGCTGCTTACCAATGGTGAAAGTGTTTCTGATGTTATAGTGGGAGATCATCTCACATCAAGATGGTGTGGTTCAGTATTAGTACTAGGGCTGATAAAATCCATTCAAAAGTGAGGGTCTTAGATTTTTAGGAAAACTAACTTTGCCAAGATGGGCCAATACCTCAAGGAGTCATTAGTAGGATGGGAACAGATGGGGGATGTAGAAAAACAGTGGGCAAAACTGAAAGGGGATATTTTAAGGGCAACTAACCTTTTTCTTAGAATGGAAAATAAAGGTAAAAGGCAAAGGAGGCTGCTATGGTTTATTTGTATTTATTTATTTATTTGGTTTTATACTGCACTAGTTATGATCAGCACGGTTTAAAAAATAACAACATATTACATGGAAAAGTTAACATTGGACATATTACATTGAACAGATTCATTGAACATGGTTCTCAAAAGAAGTAGCTGAAAAGCTGAAGAAGAAGAGGGAGACCTTCATGAAATACAAGAGATCACAGAGGGAGGAAGACAAGCATCTATATTTGGAAAAACTTAGAGAAACTAGCAAAATAGTGAGGAAAGCAAAGATACTAAAAGAAGAAGAAATAGGCAGTGCAATAAAAGGGTGGGATAAAATACTTTTCAGATATGTTAGTGAGAAGAGGAAGGGCAAAAGTGGTATTGTCAGATGCAAGGGTGCAGGGGAGGAATATGTAGAAGCTGATGAGGATAAAGCGGAATTGCTTAACAAATATTTCTGTTCTGTGTTCACATATGAAGGGCCAGGAGCAGGACCTCAGAAAACACCTACAAATAGGAACAGAAGCGTAGGGAACTCAAATGATTTTCAGAAGACTGTGTTCGTGAGGAACTAGGTAAACTAAAAGTAGACAAAGTGATGAGACTGGGTGGTATACATCCGAGAATATTGAAGGAACTTAGGGATGTTCTAGTGGCTCCACTGACTGACCTCTTCAATGCCTCTTTGGAGTCGAGAGTGGTGCCAGAGGACTGGAGAGAGGTACATGTGGTCTCTTTACACAAAATCAGAAGTAAGGAAGTGGTTGAAAACTACAGGCCGGTTAGTCTAAACTCTGCGGTGAGTAAATTATTGGAAACGCAGTTGAAGGAGGAAACAGTAAGGTTTCTGGAGTCCAATGGATTACAGGATCGGAGCATGGATTCACCAGAGGCAGGTCTCGTCAGACAAATCTGATTGATTTCTTTGACTGGGTGACCAAGGAGTTGGACCGAGGGAGAGCCCTTGAAGTGGTATACTTGGATTTCAGTAAAGCCTTTTGTTAGAAATGTTTTAAAGGTTTTCAAATGTGTTGTTTTTACAAAATAAATGGAGAACATAGAATAGAATTAGAAATCTATAAGATGTTGTTTGCTTGCACTAACACATTGGTTCACATATTCCATTTTCTTATGCTGTACAAAATAAAGATGTTTTTCTTGGCCTTGCAAAACTTAGGTTTCCCCCATACACCCCTCCCTTAACTTCCAGGCTATTGCACATAAAACTTAGAAACTCAAGGACAAGAGCACTGAAACATGCTAATAGAAAAAATGCTAGATACAGAGAAAGAATGGAACTCTGAAAAAAAAAAACAGGAAAAAACAGGCCATGGGCATAAGGGAAGGGGGGGGGGGGGATCTCTGAGAAACGATAAGACCGGTAACATAACCATAAAAGGAATAAGGTAAAAAAGAGGGAGAGGGGTAAAAGGGGCAGGGATTAAGAGAAGTAAATGGAGGTGGAGATTCACAGGACCCAAATAACAATCACCAATAGGTAGGAAATTAGAAATTCTTACACCAATAGAATAATAGTGGAGGAATTTGTAGAAGAAATGAATGTAATAAATATGGAACTGTTCATATGACAAAGTGTGGTCACGGATAAAAAATTGTGGCCACCCATCTTGCAAGATTGAATAATAAATAAATAAATAAAATAAACGTTGGTTTCACTGAAGTGTCTGTTATTGTTCTAAAATTATTATTGTTTATTACAGATTGGGCGCTCGTCCCAGGATTGTGTCATCACTGGAGGGGGCCGCCACCGCTGAGGACGGGGAGACGCGTCCCGTTGAGTTCAACGGCCTCGTGTTGGTGATGGCGGACTCCACCACTGTACTGACAACAGAATCCGGAGACTGGTGAAAGCAATACAGACTCAGTGAACCAGACCAGCTAGAGTGAGCACATGCGTACCAACCAAGCAATTCCATGCACGGACCAAGGTAAGAAATAAGACTGTGAAGTATTACCTTGGTGGTTGGGGATCGAGACAGAGTGGTGTGTGTGTGAGACGTGTCCTGGACATGAAGTGAATGTAGAGTCTTAATCCGCGGTTCCGACACATCTGCGAGGAATGCGGCCGGAGAGAGACAAAGTGACAGACATACTGGTGACAGAAAGTCTCGATGGGAAATAAAGGCTCTAAGGGAAACTCGAGTAAGGATGGGGCTGGTAATACAGGCCCCAGGAACATCCCTCCAGGCAGTCTATTATGGAGGATGTTGAAGTACATCAGGAAAAGGAAGAAACGCCTTCCATTTTCCTGAAGAGATTAAAAGATCAGATGAAAATTCTCAGGAATAAGTGCAGACAATGAGGTAGCCAAAGGACTACTAAAGGTGTATTTTGTGACCAAGTCCTGGCCAGACATAAGGAAAAACTAGAAAAGATAGAGGTTTGGAATGATAAACCACTAGAAGATTTGCTGAGAGAAGCACAGAAAGTGTATGTGAAAAGAGAGGATGGGTTAACAGGAGTACAGGGCAAGAGTGGCTGGAATACTGGACTGGTAATTCTCGGTCGAAGCCCCAAGTACAGGCAGGATGTTATCACTGTGGGAAAATAGGTCACTTCAAGAGAGAGTGTCCTGAATTAAAGCGAGAAGAAGAAATATTACCACAGATGAATTTTGATGAAGATTAGGGGTGTCAGGGGTTTCTTAATCTAAGGTCCCACCAAGAACCCTTGATAAATGTGAAGGTGGGGCCAAAGGAAGAAGTACTATTTTTAGTAGACACAGGGGCTGCCCGAAGTTCTTTAAATTATGTACCAAAAGGAATGAAGTTATCAAATAAAAAACTTAGTTTCGGGAGTGAAGGGAGAGGGATTTCCAGTTTCAATATTTGAACCGACACTGCTAAAAGTAGACAAAGAAGAGATAGAGGGACATTTGCTGTACATTCCAGAGGCAGGGAGTAATCTTTTAGGAAGGGATTTGAGTGTGATTACACAGTTAAACTTAGAAATGAAGGTAAAAGATGACCAAATCGTTGTAGGAATGGCTCTCCTCACTGAGGAGGAAGAAAGCCAGATAGACCCTGTAGTATGGGCAAGGGAAGGAAACAGGGTAGGACTGGATATTCCACCCCTAAAGATAGAATTAAGAAAGAAGGGCGAGACAGTGCGCCAAAAACAATATCCCATTTCCTTGGAAGGCCGCAAGGGCCTCCAACCTGTTATAAAAAGCTTACTCCAGGACGCACTATTAGAACCATGTATGTCCCCATTTAACACTCCCATCTTGCCAGTAAGAAAACCAGATGGATCATACAGGTTAGTACAGGACTTAAGGAAGCTGAACCAGTGGTGCTGAACCCCTACACAATACTGAGTAAAATACCCCAAGAGCATAAGTGGTTTAGTGTTATAGATTTGAAGGATGCATTTTGGACCTGTCTGGAGAAGTACTGGAACAAGTATTAGAAATGTTCTCTACACCATCCGGTGTGACTCTTTTGCAATATGTAGATGATCTTTTAATATCAGGAGAAAAGAAAACTCAAGTCAGTGAAGCTATCAGAGTCCTCTTGGAGTTTCTGGGAAGTCAGGGGTTTTGAGTTTCCAAAACCAAATTACAATTTGTAGAGAAAGAAGTAAAATACCTTGGACATCTGATTAGTGAAGGAAAAAGGCGAATCAGTCCAGAGCGAATAAAAGGAATTGCAGATTTACCACTTCCAAAGACAAAAAAAGAACTAAGGAAGTTCCTGGGATTAGCTGGATACTGTAGGTTATGGATAGACTCATATGCCCAAAAGACTAAAGGATTATACTTGAAGCTGTTAGAAAAAGAACCTAACAACTTAATCTGGAAAGAAGAGGAGCAGGAGTTAGTAAGAGAGCTAAAACAAAGCTTGGTAGAAGCCCCAGTCCTGGCTTTACTCTCGCTGCACAAACCCTTCCACCTTTTTGTCACTGTTGACAAAGGGACTGCGTTGGGGGTCCTTACTCAAAAATGGGCAGGGAAGAAACAGCCAGTTGCATATTTATCTAAAATTCTAGATTCAGTGTCTAGAGGATGGCCGGAGTGTGTCCAAGCAGTGGCGGCAACAGCCCTACTGGTGGATGAGAGCAGGAAATTGACGTTTGGAGGGGCCCTAGTAGTAAGTACCCCAAATCAGGTGAGAACCATCCTAACCCAGAGGGCTGGGAGGTGGCTCACTGATTCACGAATCCTGAAATATGAGGCAATGCTAATGGAAAAAGATGATTTAGTGTTAACCACAGAGCAATGTTTAAACTCAGCCACTTTCTTATGGAAAGGTGAGGGGGAAAGTGAGGAACCAGAACATGATTGCTTGGACATCATAGAATACCAGACCAGGGTAAGACCAGACTTAGGGGATACCCCCTTGCATGCAGGGAAGCATTTGTTTGTAGACGGATCCTCTAGGCTAGGGTGATAGAAGGGAAAAGACAAAATGGGTATGCAGTAATAGAAAGAGAAAGTCACTGCTCCCTTGAAGCAGGAAGGCTACCCAATAATTGGTCAGCACAAACATGTGAACTATATGCCCTGAATCAGGCTTTGAAGCTATTAGGGAGTGGAGATGGGACCATCTTCATGGACTCAAAATACGCCTTTGGAGTGGTACACACCTTTGGGAAGATTTAGGAAAGAATGAGGTTTGATAAACAGCAAGGGAAAGGAGTTAGTGCATGAGGAATTAAGCAAACAAGTGTTGAAAAACCTGCTGCTACCACAAGCGATAGCAGTAGTGCATGTGAAGGGACATCAAGCTGGGAATTCATTTGAGGTGAGAGGGAATAGAATAGCCAATGAGGCTGCTAAGGAAGCTGCCTTAGAGGAAACATATCACCTATATTCTACTTAACCCCAGAAGTAGTGAATCACACAGTAAATCCCACATTTGCTGCAAGGGAAAAACAACAGCTTGAGGAAATAGGGGCAACAGAAACAGAAGGGGGAAAGTGGGTTTTACCTGATGGAAGGCAGATGGTGAACAAACAAATCATGAGAGAAATTATGGCCATTCTACACCAAGGGAGTCATTGGAGTGTACAAGCAATGTGTGATCTGATTCTAAGGTACTATGCATGTATGGGGATATACACAGTAGCCAAGCAGGTGTGCGAGGGGTGTATAACCTGTAAGAGAATAAACAAAAAGGTCTTTAGGAAACAACCGCAGGGAGGGAAAGATCCTGATCTCCATCCTTTTCCAAACATACAGACTGATTTCACTGAATTTCCCCTGGTTGGATGGGTAAAATACCTCAGTAATAGTGGATCACCTGACGGGATGAGTAGAAGCATATTCCACGGCCACTGCCACGGCAACAGGGGTAGCAAAGATAGTTTTGGAGCAAATCATTCCAAGATATGGAAGGATAGGGCACATTGACTCTGACCAGGGAAGTCATTTCACAGCTAAGGTATTGCAGAAAATAATAAAAGCTCTTGGAATAGTTTGGGATTTTCACACTACCTGGCATCCACCCTCCTCAGGGAGAGTGGAGCGCATGAATCAAACTATAAAAAAACAGCCAAACGGATGTTAGAAACAAAACTGCCCTGCACCAAATGTTTACCCTTAGCATTGTTGAGAATCCAAATAGCCCCTCTGAAAGACCTGGGGCTGTCTCCCTATGAAATGCTATTTGGGTTACCCTACCTGGGGCAATTAAAAGAAACTCCTCAGTTTGAAACTAAGGACAAGTTTCTAAAAGAATATATACTTGTGCTGTCTTCCTCTTTACCTTTCCTCAGAAATAAAGGGCTCCTGACACAGACGCCTCCTCTGGACTTTGCAGTCCACAGCTTTAAACCTGGACAGTGGGTTCTGATGAAATCCTGGAAGGAGTCTAAGCTGCAGCTGGATTGGAAGGGGCCATTCCAGATACTCCTGAGCACAGAAACAGCTGTGAGAACGGCAGAAAGAGGCTGGACACACTACACCCAAATCAAGGGACCAGTAGAAGCACCTTCTCTTTCCCAGGACCTTGGAGTTTGGGAGATGCAGCCAACTGAAGACCCCATGGTTGTGAGACTGAAAAGAAAACTCAAAATATCCGAATAAGGATTATCCCGTTACAGACTGCTTGAGAATCCTGCTCAAGATAATGCAAAGACAGGCTTGTCTATCTGTACTTTTTTATATACTGTACACAGTATATATAGTGTTAAAACTGTATTATCTTATGCTACTAAGTGAGGAGTACATTATAGCTGAGCTAGTGCTTTTAATTGTGATAGGTGTGATAATAATTTGCTGTTGGAAGAAATCCTGGTTCTGGGGAAAGAATAAATTACAACATGGGGAAGACCCTATTTTGGTTGTATGGGGTGGGACTCCTAATGGCAATACTGAAAGTAAGTGAAGCTGGATTTGCAGTAGTAGGATCTATAAAGTTTGTGATTAAGGTAAAAGAAAGCTACACACCCCAGACTTTTTAGTTTGATGCATGTAAATTCATGGATTGTGGACGTTTGGAGAACCAGAGGAAAAATAGCTAATGCTGAGAAGTATGTGTGTAAAAATTCCTTTTGTGGTACCTGGAATCAGGTACAGTGGACCACCATCCCTGGGGGATGGGACAGCAAAGGAATTAGGAAAATGGCATAATTAAATTTATTTATTTAACTAGTTTTATATCCCGCCTTTTCCTTCAATCAAAGCGGTTACAATACATTACGAGGTTACAAAGGCAAGGAAAACATACACTACTTTATCATTACATGAAAGCAGTGACAAATGAGAAAACAAACACAGGGAAATACGGTACATACAATACATTACATTACATTTAATAGGCATACCGGCAAACAAAACACATCCATGGAGCAGCCGCCTCCTTAGTCCCGCACGGTAACCCTGTAATTATAATTTTAAAACAGACATTTAACATGAATATGAATGGTACAGCATATGGTATGGAAATAGATGTACTAGGAATAGATCCAAAGGATTGTTGTTTTCAAATTTGAATAGAAAAGAAGGAGAAGACTAGCATTGGTAGCACAGTGAGGCCAACAGTTAATTTCCAACCCCCTAACGATAGCACAGTAGTGAAAGTAGTGGAAGTTGAGGATCTTAGACAGACCTTTGAAACTGAAACAGGGTATGGAGAAACAAATGCCTGGATTGAATGGGTAAAATATACTGCTAAAAGTTTAAATAAAAGCAATTGCTATGCATGTGCCTCAGGAAGACCCACATCACCTTTCCCTGTGAACTGGAAGACGGATCCGGATGGAATGAAGTGCATGATCTCTCAAGAAGCAACTGCCTGGGGAAAGGAGAACTGTAAGTCCCTTGCTCTTCTATTTCCACCTCTGAAGGTGACGGACATGAAAGTGCTACCGGTGTTCTCTGCAGTATATGGGAATCACTCTGCCTGCCTCACCAGGCAGGGTGAGGACTATACCAAGACTGTAGGGGAACTAACCTTGTGCACTGAAGTCCTTAACCTCACCGTAACCAGCGACATACAAGGAAACTACTCTAAGCTGAAAGTACCCAGGGCAGATCTGTGGTGGTACTGCGGAGGGAAGATCTTGAGGCAGACACTACCAGAGCTATGGTCAGGAATATGTGTAATTGTTCAACTGGGTATTCCATTCATCCTGGCATTTGAAAAAGAAAGAATAACTTATAAGAGTAGAAGCAAAAGAAATGTGTTAGGAACATCATTCGATGATAGAATTTACATTGATGCTATAGGGGTACCCCGGGGAGTCCCAGATGAGTTCAAAGCTAGAAATCAGATAGCAGCAGGGTTTGAATCAGCCTTATTTTGGTGGTCCACCATTAATAAAAATGTAGATTGGATAAATTACATATATTATAATCAGCAAAGATTTATAAACTACACAAGGGAGGCAGTAAAAGGAATCGCAGAATAGTTGGATGCCACAAGCAGGATGACTTGGGAAAATCGTATGATTTTAGACATGATGTTGGCTGAAAAAGGTGGGGCCTGCATAATGTTGGGAGGGAGTAGATGTTGCATGTTTATCCCAAATCACACTGCTCCTGATGGTAACCAGGGCATTACAAGGTCTTAACACTTTAGCAGAAGAATAAGCTGAAAATTCAGGAATAGATAGTTCTTTGACAGGATGGCTAGATTCCTGGTTTGGAAAGTGGAAAGGAGTGATGGCATCTATCCTTACAGCTGTGACAATAGTGGCAGGTATGCTAACAGCAGTAGGATGTTGTATAATACCATGTATTAGGGGATTAGCACAAAGACTAATCAAGACAGCAGTCACCAAACAAATAACAATGAGACCTCCAACATATGAAGAAACCCTGCTACTTATGGATGAAGATAACCAAGGAGAAAATGAGAGAGAGTCAGAAATAATGTTGTCTAGGTTAGAAGCTTCATATGAAATTGCTTAACAAATGTAAAAACACCAACTGGTATTAAAAAGAAAGGGAGGAATTGTTAGAAATGTTTTAAAGGTTTTCAAATGTTCTGTTTTTACAAAATATATGCAGAACATAGAACAGAATTAGAAATCTATAAGATGTTGTTTGCTTGCACTTACACATTGGTTCACATATTCCATTTTCTTATGCTGTACAAAATAAAGAAATTTTTCTAAGCCTTGCAAAACTTAGGTTTCCCCCATACACCCCTCCCTTAGCTTCCAGGATATTGCACATAAAGCTTAGAAACTCAAGGACAAGAACACTGAAACATGCTGATACAAAAAATGCTAGATACAGAGAAAGAAAGGAACTCTGAAAAAAAAACAGGAAAAAACAGGCCATGGACATAAGGGAATGGGGGGGGGGGGGATCTCTGAGAAACCACAAGACCGGTAACATAACCATAAAAACCAATTATGTCTTAAATTGTAAATAGTTACCCTGTTATCCAAGTTGCATTACCTGTTCAACTGTAAACACAAAGTACCATCGGAAATGTGTATTTTATTGTTCATTGTAAACCGCACTGATGCTGAATAGCGCGGTATAAAAGAGACTCTAAAAATAATAATAATAATAATAATAAAAGGAATAAGGTAAAAAAAGGGAGGGGGTAAAAGGGGCAGGGATTAAGAGAAGTAAATGGAGGTGGAGATTCATAGGACCCAAATAACAATCACTAATAGGTAGGAAATTAGAAATACTTACACCAATATAATAATAGTGGAGGAATTTGTAGAAGAAATGAATGTAATAAATATGGAACTGTTCATATGACAAAGTGTGGTCACGGATAAAAAATTGTGGCCAACCATCTTGCAAGATTGAATAATAAATAAATAAATAAATAAAAGAAACTTTGGTTTCACTGAAGTGTCTGTTATTGTGATAAAATTATTATTGTTTATTACACTTTGACACCGTTCCTTACTGGCAACTTATCAACAAACTGAGCACTGTACGAATGGACCCTAAAGTTACTGACTGCGTTATAAATTGGC
Organism: Ichthyophis bannanicus; assembly: GCA_033557465.1. Classification (NCBI taxonomy): domain Eukaryota; kingdom Metazoa; phylum Chordata; class Amphibia; order Gymnophiona; family Ichthyophiidae; genus Ichthyophis; species Ichthyophis bannanicus. Next base: position 1,251,616,144 of record CM066031.1, on the reverse strand, counting down.
TGTGGGGGGGGGGGGGGGTGACAAAGGGTACAGGTAAATAGAGCTCATTCTGAGAAGGTTATCAGTGGTGTGCTGCAGGGATCTGTCCTTGGTCCAATTCTGTTTAAAATCTTTGTTAGTGATATAGCAAAAGAGCTGTCAGGTAAGGTTTGCCTCTTTGTGGATGATACCAAAATCTGTAATAGAGTAGGCACTCAGAAAGGAGTAGATAACTTGAGCAGGGATCTTGCTAAGCTTGAAGAATGGTTTAGAATTTGGCAGCTGAGATTTAATGCTAAAAAATGCAGGGTCATGCATTTGTGCTGCAAAAATCCAAAGGAGCAGTACAGTGTAGGGGGTAAAGTACTTCTGTTCACAAAAGAAGAGCGGGACCTGGGTGTGATTGTGTCTGGTGATCTCAAAGTAGCTAAACAGAAAAGGTGACGGTGACAGCTAGAAGGATGCTTGGGTGCATAGGGAGAGGAATGGCCAGCAGAAAAAATGAGGTGATAGTGCCTCTGTATAAGTCTTTGGTGCGGCCTCATTTGGAGTATAGTGTGCAATTCTGGAGACCACACCTTGAAAAGGATACAAACAGGTTGGAGTCGGTGCAGAGGGTGGCTACTAAAATGGTTAGTGGTCTTCATTATAAAGCATATGAGTACAGACTTAAGGATCTTAATACATGAGAGGAAAGGAAGGATAGAGGAGATATGATAGAGATGTTTAAATACCTCCCTGGCATAAATGTACAGGAGGAGAACCTCTTTCGACTGAAAGCAAGCTCTGCTATGAGAGGACATAGGATGAGGGTGAAAGGGGATAGACTCACAAGTAATATGCAGAAATACTTCTTTACGGATAGAGTGGTAAATGCACAGAATAGTCTTCCATTAGAGATGGTAGAGATGAGTATCTGAATTCAAAATAGCATGGGACAAACACAGGATATCTAAGAGAAAAGAAGGGACTATTATTATTATTATTAGAGTCTCTTTTATACCGCGCTATTCAGCATCAGTGCAGTTTACAATGAACAATAAAATACACATTTCCGATGGTACTTTGTGTTTACAGTTGAACAGGTAATGCAACTTGGATAACAGGGTAACTATTTACAATTTAAGACATAATTGGGAAATTTTTTGACTTCAGTCAAGGGGGTTCTGAGAGGCTTGTGAGGATGGTGCAGCGTCCACATTGGCTTCTGGGTAAAACTGGAGGAAGAGGTGAGGTTTTAAGGCCTTTCTGAACTGAAATAAGTCCTGGATTGATCAGATGCCGTGAGGGAGGCTGTTCCAGTACCTTGGTGCGCAGAAATTGTAGGCCCTGCCTACTGTTGCCTTGGTGCATTGTGTTATTAATTTTGGGACTACCAGGGTGTTAAGTGTTACTGACCTTCTGTCCCTATTGAGAGGAGTTGTCTGGATTAGTTCAATCAATGATGCCGACGAAAGCCCTTTAATAACCTTGAAGGTAAGTAGTAAGGTCTTGTAAGTGATTCTACCTTGTATCGGGAGCCAGTGGAGATGTTTTAGAATGGGTGTGACATGGTCTTTCCTAGAAGCACCTTGTAGAACTCTTGCTGCGGCATTCATTGCAAGTTTAAGGTGGCTTGAGGGAGACCTTGCAGGATTGAATTTGCATAATCAAAATGCGGTATGATTAGTGCCTGATAGATGGTTCTGAAATAGTCAGGTGCAAGCAGGGATCTTAGATGTCTAAGGGATCGGATTTTATGGTATACCGCTCTTACAATGATTCCTATGTGCGCCTTCATATCCAAGTGCTGGTCTAAGGTCACGCCAAGGTATCTGATAGTGGGCTTGGTCTGGAGATCTGCATCCTTCACTTTTATGAAAGACGGAGCAGTGAAGTTTCGATTCCTTGTAATAAATAAAACCTCCGTTTTCTTGTGTTGGATCCTAAGGTTTTGGGATTGCAGCCAGTTAGAAACTTCATTTATGCAGTTTGTTATAGGTGTGAGGTTGGGTTTCTCTGTTGCAAAAGGCATGTATAACAGCACATCATCAGCGTAAATAAGGCAGTTAACACTGAAGGACCGGATCAGGTTGCAGATAGGCTGCATGTATATATTGAACATCAGGGCGGAGAGGGAGGACCCTTGTGGAACACCTTGCTTTTGGTGGAACGGTTCAGATGATGTATCGCTGGATCATACCTGCTGCCATCTATCAGAAAGGTAGGACATACACCACTCAAGTGCTATTGTAGTAGTTGATATGGAAGAGCAGACTAGATAGGCCATGTGGTCTTTTTCTGCCGGCATGTTTCTATGTTTCTATGTTTCTAATTTTGCTGGAGTAAAAGCTTCAAACTCCACTTAGGACTCCATCACTTAACAGCAAAAATGGCCGTGATGTCTTTTAAAGATAGTGATTGACAGCTTGCTGATGTCCATATGCCAAATTTCTTAAAGGGACCATACAGCAAAATCAATAAAACTTTATTTAATGGGTCTTTTATACTGCTTTATCATTTAGTCAAAGTGGTTTACATTGTAACTTAAACATGGCAATGCATATTAAACAGGGACATTAATAACTTGGATTCTTTGGAGGCAATGGAGGGTTAAGTAACTTGTCCAAGGCCACAAGGAATGCTAGTGGGAACTGAAGCCTGGTCTCTTGGTTCCTAAGCCTGTGTTCTAACCATTAGGCTACTCCTCCATTCCCGCATTTATGTCCATATTAAATCCATAGGGAGATAAGAATTCAACAAGAAAATCCATTGTTCTTTGAAATTTAAAACAGCTTGCTGATCTCCCCTCCTCCAAAACTGGGGGACATGATCAATCACTCTCCATTGCGATTGATGAAAAGAATGGGGAAATTCCAAGCAATGCGCCACTATAGGCGCTGACTGAGTTCTAATACTGAGTCTAGATCGGTGCTCTTGTGAGAGAGTCTGCCTTGTATGTGCCACATAGATCTTGTTACACAGGCATTTAACATAAACCACATATGTGGACACACAAGAGGTACAAAATTTACTATGTACAGTCTTATGTCCATCAGGACAGTGACACCTTGTATCCTCAATTACAGAGGCACAAAAATCACAATGTCCACAAGCAAAATGCCCAAGAGTCCAAATCATGGGCCATTTCTGCCTCCCAAGTTGCTGATTTACAAAGCACGTCCCCCAGGTTGTGCCCTCTTTTATAGGTGACAATGGGGTGTTCGACAAAGCATTCATGTGATTCCAAAATTTGCCAGTGGCGATGTACAATACTAGCCACAGCTGTAGCTCTAGTAGAAAACAGCAGAACACATACCACTCTGTCCAATTCCTGACAGGAGCGATATGTTTATTTATTTATTTATTTTATTTAACAATTCTTATATACCGCGCTATTTGTCATCAGTGCAGTTTACATTCAACAACAAGAGCTCAGTGCAGTCAAGACTGTTTGAGTTTACATTATAACAGGGTTAGAACTTGGACAATACAGGGTAACTATTTACATGTTGCGATATCTTTAAACAATATAAATACAGATTAACTATTGTAACACCTATAGTCCCAGCAGGGCTGTGGTATAGGCAGTTAGCCAAGCTATTAAGTCACCTGACCTTGTATTGGAAAGGAGTGTAGTCGTGGATCCAAGTGGTCAAGGTTCAAAAGGATTTTATTTCCCCTCCCGGGGTTTATGGATTTTCAAAAACATCAACAACAGAAGTAAAACTTAGGATACAAAACTGGATGAACTTAAAGGTAGCAAACTTGCTTTCAAATGTAACAGAAACTGAATAATTATAGCAGGCAGCTGATAATCTCTTCTTAACCTTTTGTACTAGTTTACAACAAAGAAGGATTCTCATCAGCTATCATTAGAGAGCATTCCATTTCTTCCAAGCCTGGATTCAAACAGCTATCTTCTGTGATCATTGGCTCAATATCACTGTCCTGTGAACAATCAGCCTGCGTATATCTTTGCTCTATATCTTCTCCTGGGTTTCTCAAATAGTCATAGTCAGTACAAGGCAAGTAATTACCATTTACTTTATAATGGCAAGGCAGAGAAACACACTTCCTGGAATAACGTTTCCCTCTGTTAGCTGCTGGCTCTCGGCTACTCCCATTTACTGGTAGCTCACAGCACTGCTCTTTATAATGAACAGGTTTCTCTCTTATCACTCTGTGCCTTGGTTTATCTGGTATATAATTGTCTGTCTCATCCATACAAACATTTTCAATAGCCCAGTTTCCCTCAACGTTCTGAGACCGCTTCTTACAAGCCTGCTTCTCAAACACACATGGCTTTTTCACTGTCTCACGTCTCTCCCATTCAAGTAGGTGTTGAGGAATTCCTCTCTGTATCTGAGGTGGATATTTCTTTTGACTAACCTGCCAAGTGGAACCTTTTCTAGTTCCTGGTGTAGAACTCTTTTGTAGCTTTCTGACTGGAACTGCACGGGGTTCAAACTCCGTCTCTGAGAAGTCTGAGCTTGTTTCAGAATCACTCAGCACTTCTCCCTCATGGCAGCTTCTGACGTTACAACACCCTCTGTAACTTCCTCTGAAGTCTCCCGTGTAACTTCCTTTGGAGTTTCCTGTTCCACTGGTCCTATCAGGTCTCTGAGTTCTCTGGGTCCTCCCTGAACTTCTTGTCCTCTCTGAACTCCGGGTCCTTCCTGAACTCCTGGTCCTCTCTTCTCTCCCGGTTCTCTCTGCTCTCCCGGTTCTCTCTGAGCCCTCAGCTGTTTTCTCTACACATTTTTTATAATGCCTTAGGGGCGTGTCTTCCCTCACGTGGAAGTTGTTCTCTCCCTCTAATGAGAGGTGTTTCCTAACTAGGCACGGCTGCAGATCCTGTGCCTGCCTGGGTTGCTTATGGCAACAGAAATGCTTTTGATCTGCCTGCCTGTCAGAACCTAGCCTGTTTGCATCAGGTTTTTGTCTATTTAAAGCAAGGGACAGATCTGCTGTGTTACATATCCCCCTCCTTAAGTTATTACACGCTGCTGACGTCCTCGTCGGACAGCGTGTAATTCTACTGAGGGCATCGGCGTTGCCATGCAACTTCCCGGCTCGGTGTTGCACTTCGAAATGAAAGGCCTGCAAGGCCAAGTGCCACCTTGTAAGGCGGGCGGGCGTTATTATTGCGCATCTGGCTGAGCCATTTTAAGGGTGCGTGGTCAGTTACCAACGTAAATTTTCGGCCGGTTAAGTAGAACCTCAAAGTCTCTATTGCCCACTTAATGGCCAAGCATTCCCGCTCCACCGTTGAATATTTATGTTCTGCACTGGATAGCTTTCTACTTAAATACGTAACCGGGTGTTCCACCCCTCCGAATCTCTGAGACATGACCGCCCCTAGTCCTGTCTCAGAGGCATCTGTTTGGACAATAAAAGGTAATTTAAAATCGACTCCTCTCAATACAGGGGCCTGACATAACTTCTCCTTTAAGGAGACAAATGCTTCTTCCGCCTCCGGAGTCCACCGTATCTTATTAGGGGCATTCTTTTTTATCATCCCTGTAAAAATGCAACTTTCCTCTGCAAATCTAGGGATAAATCGCCGATAGTATCCTATCAGCCCCAGGAAGCTACGAACCTGCTTCTTATCCACCGGTTGTGGGAAATTCCGCACACTTTCTAGCTTGTCAGCTAGTGGCTTTACTATACCATTCCCCACTACGTGCCCTAAATACTTGGCCTCCCTAGCTCCGAAAAGGCATTTTTTTGGGTTTAGGGTGAGGCCTGCCTTTCGCATGGCTCGTAATACTCCCTCAATTCGGGCCAAATGTTCCTGCCATGTGCTACTATGGATAATTACGTCGTCCATGTAGGCCAGAGCGTATTCTTGGTGCGGCCTCAGAACTTGGTCAATTAAACGCTGACAGGTGGCTGCCGCACCATGTAGCCCAAAGGGCATACGTCGGAACTGGTATAGGCCTATTGGTGTGGAAAAAGCTGTTTTGGGCTTAGAATCCCTTGTCAACGGGATTTGCCAGTATCCTTTCGTTATATCGAGGGTCGTAAGGAATTTAGCCTGCCCTAGACGATCTAATAAATCATCTATCCTTGGCATGGGGTACGCGTCAAATTGGGAAATTGCATTAATTTGTCTAAAATCAATACAAAAACGAAGTGTACCGTCGGGTTTGGGAACTAGGACTATGGGGCTGGACCACGGGCTATGGGATTCTTCTATGATACCCATTTCTACCATCTCTTTTACTTGTGTGATAACCTCGTTTTTCTTAGCCTCGGGCAGGCGATATGGGCGCTGCCGGATTATTTTCCCCGGGGTAGTGATGACCTCGTGCGTTACCAAACGTGTTTTGCCGGGCACGGCGGTGAGGACGTCAGAATACTTTCTTAGTACCCGGGTTAATTCCCCCTGTTGGTGCTCGGACAGGTCCGACCCTGTTCGCAGCTCCGGTCGTTCCCTCCAATCTGAGGGTTGTGGCCCTAAGTCCTCCTCCCTCCTTTCTTCTGCTATAGCTGCTAAGCTTTTTACATCTTTTAGCCCAGTGGAGCCAAATCCACCTGTTCCTCGAGTGGTGGGAGCTAGGGAAGGTACCTCTTCCACTAAAGGGAACCCCACACGCTCACATATGAGTTGGGCGATCCTTTCGCCCCTTTTAACTACAAAATCTTCTTTTCCAAAATTAAAAAGAAGAACCTTAACCTCACCCCGGTAATCGGGGTCTATCACCCCTGCCCCCACGTCAATAAAATGTTGAGTCGCCAGACCCGACCGGGGCGCTATACGACCATAGCATCCTTCGGGGGTTTGAATTTTTATGCCAGTGCACACTAGGGTCTTTCCTCCCTTGGGAATCATAATATCCTCACTGCTATACAGGTCATACCCAGCTGAGGCTTCAGTGGCTCTTTGAGGGCTTTTTGCGTGCAAGGATATTTTTGCAAATTTTAAGACAAATTTCTTTTTAGCTGGGGCTACCATCTCCGTTCGGTGTTTTCCAAATAATGGCTTTGGGATCTTTTGGGCAAGGGCTTCTATTTTGGGGGTCTTAGGCAGTACCCTACCTTCACCCAGAGGCTCTTCCTGGCTCAGGCCTATCTTCCTTTCCAGACCCTTTCCCATTTCCTCTTTAAATGGGGGCCAGTCCCGCCCTAAAACCACCCCATAGGGAAGTTGGGGGACAACAGCCATTAGCACCATCCCTACTGTATCTAACCCAGTCACACACATCTCGTACATCGGATAATAGGAGGAAGCTCCGTGAACACACCTTACTTTCACACTTCCATTTAAATTATTCCCTACGGAAGGATTATGTGTCTGAATGGCTTCCCACATTTTGCGGGAGACCATGCTCTGGTCTGCTCCTGTGTCTAGAAGTGCGGTAGCTTTTACCCCTTCTACCAGAACATCCACCAGAAACTCTCCATCAGTGTGTTTCTCCCCCAGATATCAGGACCACATTTTCTTTACAATCTCTTTGCAGGTGCCCTTTTTCTCCACATTGAAAACATTTTAACATTTCATACTTCATCACATTTCTCCTAGGTACATCCTGGTTATAAACTCTTCCTGTCCCTGACATTCGTTCTCTACCTGTGACCTTCAACAGGTGACCTTGAGAAGCTCCAGCTATTTCTGCTTCAAAATAGCAGTCTGTTAGCTCCACTGCTTCTCCAGTAGATTTGCACCTTTGCAATAATAGGAAGGCTTTTACATCTGGTGGCACAGCCTCAAAATATTGCTCCAAAATTACAGCGTCTACCAGAGACTCTATCGTGGCTGTTTGAGGAGCAAGCCATTTTGATGCTAGGCCTGTTAATCTCTGCATCAGGGCCTTTGGTGTCTCTTTAGGTAGGATTTTAGCCTCCCTAAAAAGACGGCGGTAATGGGTATGGGTTAACCCAAGCCTATCCCTAACTGCTAATTTTAGTTCATGATACTGGGACGCGAGATCAGCGGGCATCGCCTTATATGCTGCTAAAGCCTCTCCCCTTAGAGACATGGCGAATCTTACCGCCCACTGGTCTGGCGGCCATTTCGCTGCTACAGCTATCCTTTCGAAAGCCTCTGCATAATCATCAAAGTTATCAGAGTGTTCTAAAGGTCCTAATGTCAATGCATTGCAGTTCTGTACTCCTACCACAGGGGTTATTGAAACATTGTCCTCCTCTGGGGAGCGCATCTTCTTCACCAGAGTGGCAATCAGGTCCAGCAGGGGTTGCTGCTGTGCCGCTACTGCAGTCATAGTCCTCACTTGTGCTTGCCGCGTCAGCTCGGCTTGGGCCTGCCATTGGGCCTCCATCCAACTGCGTATCTCTTCAGGATCCATTGCAGCGTCTGTGTACCTGCAAGAAAAGAAAAACAAGGCCCACCAAGTGCGGAACAATTTTTCTGTCCCCTCTCTACTACTTGGCTAGGTTTTATCTTTCCCTCTTTTTTTTTTTTCCTCCCCTTTTCTCACCAATCCTCGCCACCCGTGCCCAGTCACTTATACCTGAACACGGTGCAGGATCTCACTTTGAGAAAAGGTCTTTGGCTCCCTCTGGTCAGCTCAGGATGTAGAAATCCACTCCGTGCCACTTCAGTACAGATTTTCCTTTTTTTTTTTTTTTCAAAAATCCAAGAACGACGCCATTTTCTTGTAACACCTATAGTCCCAGCAGGGCTGTGGTATAGGCAGTTAGCCAAGCTATTAAGTCACCTGACCTTGTATTGGAAAGGAGTGTAGTCGTGGATCCAAGTGGTCAAGGTTCAAAAGGATTTTATTTCCCCTCCCGGGGTTTATGGATTTTCAAAAACATCAACAACAGAAGTAAAACTTAGGATACAAAACTGGATGAACTTAAAGGTAGCAAACTTGCTTTCAAATGTAACAGAAACTGAATAATTATAGCAGGCAGCTGATAATCTCTTCTTAACCTTTTGTACTAGTTTACAACAAAGAAGGATTCTCATCAGCTATCATTAGAGAGCATTCCATTTCTTCCAAGCCTGGATTCAAACAGCTATCTTCTGTGATCATTGGCTCAATATCACTGTCCTGTGAACAATCAGCCTGCGTATATCTTTGCTCTATATCTTCTCCTGGGTTTCTCAAATAGTCATAGTCAGTACAAGGCAAGTAATTACCATTTACTTTATAATGGCAAGGCAGAGAAACACACTTCCTGGAATAACGTTTCCCTCTGTTAGCTGCTGGCTCTCGGCTACTCCCATTTACTGGTAGCTCACAGCACTGCTCTTTATAATGAACAGGTTTCTCTCTTATCACTCTGTGCCTTGGTTTATCTGGTATATAATTGTCTGTCTCATCCATACAAACATTTTCAATAGCCCAGTTTCTTACAAGCCTGCTTCTCAAACACACATGGCTTTTTCACTGTCTCACGTCTCTCCCATTCAAGTAGGTGTTGAGGAATTCCTCTCTGTATCAGAGGTGGATATTTCTTTTGACTAACCTGCCAAGTGGAACCTTTTCTAGTTCCTGGTGTAGAACTCTTTTGTAGCTTTCTGACTGGAACTGCAGGGGGTTCAAACTCCGTCTCTGAGAAGTCTGAGCTTGTTTCAGAATCACTCAGCACTTTTCCCTCATGGCAGCTTCTGACGTTACAACACCCTCTGTAACTTCCTCTGAAGTCTCCCGTGTAACTTCCTTTGGAGTTTCCTGTTCCACTGGTCCTATCAGGTCTCTGAGTTCTCTGGGTCCTCCCTGAACTTCTTGTCCTCTCTGAACTCCGGGTCCTTCCTGAACTCCTGGTCCTCTCTTCTCTCCCGGTTCTCTCTGCTCTCCCGGTTCTCTCTGAGCCCTCAGCTGTTTTCTCTACACATTTTTTATAATGCCTTAGGGGCGTGTCTTCCCTCACGTGGAAGTTGTTCTCTCCCTCTATTGAGAGGTGTTTCCTAACTAGGCACGGCTGCAGATCCTGTGCCTGCCTGGGTTGCTTATGGCAACAGAAATGCTTTTGATCTGCCTGCCTGTCAGAACCTAGCCTGTTTGCATCAGGTTTTTGTCTATTTAAAGCAAGGGACAGATCTGCTGTGTTACACTATATACATGCTGAGATTGGTCAGAATAGATGGAGAGTACATAGTAAGTATATACAGGTTGACATGGAGTACTAGAATTACATGGTGTGAATAGATGTTAACAAAAGATCCCTATGGGCATAAGATGCCCTTAAATAAGCCTTCTTAACAACCACATATGGATACCTCCTTACTATATATCTCTGGAACATGTATCTTATATTGATCCATGGTAGTGCAAATATGATGTAAATGTTAAAATTAGCTAACAGGTAGTTCAGTTTTCAAATGACGAGGATGGTGGCTCGTGAAGCAAAATAAATTATTTGGGGCATGTTTCCACAGCTTTATTAATAAAACAGCCATTGCAGAATGAAAAGGATACATCCAAAAATGCTATGGAATGTGAATCATAATTGTGCTGAAATTTGAAGTTTGGTTTGCAGGTATTGATCCACTTAAAGGAAGCTTTTAATTGAACCTCAGTGTCAATCCAAAGGCAGAAAATCTCATCTAAGAACCTCCGCCACAACTTGATATGTAGCATCCATGGTGAACTATAAATAAATAATTTATTTATTGAACATAGCGCAGCCAGAGGATTACATTTAGATTAGCTGATAAGAGAAGAAATGAAAACTTCATAATCTAAGTATTCAGGGGTTTTTTTTGCGGCTTTACCCTGAAGCAGAACCCACTGAATTGTATTGGTTTGAAACACGACATTGTCTCAGTGAAAGGTGCCACTTGTGGAAGAAAAGCAAGTAGTGCTAATCGATAAATGGTTGGCTAAAACGTGCTCATTTATCTATTATTTATAAAAGTAAAATGGGCCATTAGAAATATCTAGCTGTGTTTGGGCTAGTATATAATGAAAATAAGGTCTGACAAAAAATAATTGAGGACTCAAGTTTGGGCTTCTTTTTTTGACTTTTCAGTATATTGGTTAAACCCAAAACATGATCCCTTTTGTGTGTGCCAAAGTAAAGTAAAGTAAATATTTACCACAGGTAAATAATTAGAACATACAGCCGCATCTGCTCCTGAAGTTTTTAAAATAGGGTATAAAATGCTATGTCCCAGTGAAATAGGAAAAATCCCTCAGAGACACAGTCTGATTAACAAAAGAGGTCAACCAGCAAAGAACCTTGGAAGATGCCTCTTTAAAGGATGAAGTAGGACAAGGATCAACATCACTATTACCTCTGGGGAATTTACTTTAAATCTGAAATACATCTGTCAAATCTATCTTATTAAATCTGTCACAAAACCTATCAGCAGGTATCTCCTGATAGCTTCCCTCTTATAGCTGATGTTTCTATATGAATGATACAAATCTATCTCTGAACTCATTAACTCTGCTCGAATATTGGCTAGTTTTGAAGTAAAAAATTATGCAACAAAAGGTCAATGGAGTTTCCTGAATATCCTCAGTCCACAAATCTTTTTCTCTATATAGATTGTTTACAATTCTAACTAATGTCCAGGACTCTCGAAGCAAAGTAAATTATTCCTTTCCACAGGTTTATTATATAATGATGTAATAAAAGAGCCATTGCAGAATGAAATAGATACATCCAGAAATGATATAGAATATGAATACCACTCTTCACGATCTCTTGGACATAATAGACCTCCTTTGTCTTCTTAATTTTTCCTTTTATAAATACGTATCAGTTTCCTCCAGTTAATCCTATCATACACCTTTGTTGGTACATATTCTTTCTAATTTCCAATTTTTCTTTACAATTTCCTAAGCTCTACAGAGAACTATCTATATAATTTTCTTTTTTCTTTTAACCATTTCAGAGGTGATAACTCATTCAAGAGGCCACCAGTTCATTTATTTCAATCCAAACTATTTGATCTCAATCCCTAATCCTTAATGCAAATTTAATCAAAATGTGATCTGACCAAATAAGGAACTGGACATTCCAACCTACAATCAAAATTTGTCCATCTTCACTTAAAGAGGAAAGCAATGCATCCAACAAATGTCCTATGTAATGAATTGGACCAGTATTTAGTAAACATAGGCCCATTAACAATATAAAACTATGAAATGAAGCCACTCTAGGATTCTGAATATCTTCAACATGTAAGTTAAGATCCCTCAACACCAGAATATTAAATGAAAACTAAATGCCATTGGGAGATTAGCTCACATACACATTTTCTCTCCCCCTCCTCCTCCCCAGTACGTGATACAAAGCCACAATCCCAATCTCTTGCTTACTTGAGAGATTCCCTAGATGCTTTTTTCACTACTCTAACCTGTATCCATCTCATATAGAAAATTAAGACTCCTCCCACTTTTCCTCATATATGGACAATGCAATCTCGAGTATCCTCTGGGCATAAACTTTCTAAACATGGTCTTTCTGATTCGGACAACCATGCCTCAATTATGCAAGCAATTCTCACTTGTGAGTCTCCCAACAAGTCCCTAATAGCATTTCATTTACTACAGACTGAGCCAGTCCAAGTCTTACCACCCCATATCCAGCCTACCCTTCATACCAAAGGTCATTGAAAAGGTAGCACAGAGGCAACTTCAGGACTACATTGATCTCCAAGCCCTGTTGGCCCGCAGCAGCATGGCTTCAAACCACAGCACAATGTGGAAACACTACTCACATCCCTTTTTGACAACCTGCTAAAAGGAATAGACAATATAAAAAATGGATTTATACTAGTATTCATAGATATTTCAGCGGCATCTGACACAGTCTCCCATACAATAATGTTAAACCGACTATGGGAAATCAGGCTATCCAACAATACAATGAAATGGTTCACATCATATCTAAGCAACAGAACACAGCAGGTTAAGTGTACCCAAGGAAAATCATCACAGTTCCCTATCAACCAAGGAATACCACAAGGATCAGCACTCTCATCCATCTTATTCAATATCTACATCCAACCGATCTGCAACATTATCAAACGCCACATGCTACATTATCACATCTATGATGACGACATCATGATGTATGCCCCAATAGACACACTAAACCCGGAAATGGTCCCTATGACGCACTGCCTCGAAGACATGAACAACTGGCTCACTGAAAACAACCTGAGAGTCAACTTAGACAAAACGGAAGCAATGATCATAACCAGAAATCCCAACTTTGATCTACCTACATCCATAAGCATTCTCAAGCGATCAATACCAATAAAGGACGAGGTGAAATACTTAGGTGTCACCCTGAATAGTAACCTAAATCTACAAACGCATATAAGCAAAACTGCAGCAAAGGCATACCAGCGATTAAAGCTCATACGGAGACTCAAACCAATCCTCAGTCAGGACCAATGTTCCCTCTAATTTTCTGTAGGCTGTGTGCGCATAAAATATCAGCTGTGTGCAGCTTTTGAAGGAAGGTTAAATTTTTGTGCGCCACATAACTACACTCGGAGTTATATACTTTAAAATTTGACTACACATCAGAATACAGTATGTACACCACATTGATTTTAATCAAATTAAATGAAAATAGACAATTACTAAATGAAGCGGGAAATTTCTAGTAATTACAATCATAACTTTTAAATTTTAAGATGTCTGTGTTGTTTTCTATCAGAATTAGAGCCATAATTTTTGTGCGCTCTGTTGTAAAGTATGTGCGCTCTCTCAGCGAGGTGTGTGCGTGCGCACAAGCGCACAGCTTAGAGGGAACAGTGGTCAGGACCATTTCTGCACTGTCTGTCAAGCAATCATCACCTCAGTACTGGACTATGGAAACTCCTTATTCCAAGGACTTCCTAAGCAGACCACCCATCCACTCCAGCTAGTACAGAATACTACTGTCAGAATCATAACCGGCACAGCCAAACATGAACACATTACACCTGTACTTCAGCATCTGCAGTTGCTACCAATACCTGCACGGGCAAAATACAAAACAATAGTGAACATATTCAAGATCATATGCCTATGCACAGCAGACATACTTCACACTTTAATAACCAAGGACACAAGCAACAGACCTAGGAATACCAACAGCAACAATAAACTCCACGTACCTGCTGGATATCACAAATCAAGGCAAATGACCTCCAACAGAGCCATATCACTCTCAGCACCAGCACTCTGGAACTCCCTCCCAGACGGACTGTAATCGATAAAGGACCTCAAGGACTTCAGCAAATCACTGAAAACCTACCTATTTACGGAATGCTATGACCACACTTCCTGCAGACCCCTCCACTAACCTGATGATACAATCACACCAACAAAAAGCTACGATAACAACAACCACTACCCACAATAACACAACCAAAATCCACGATACTCTGCCACTAAACTATATGTATGTCCTGTCACCCCTGTTAATGTTATCCCATCCTGTGTAAAACACCACTTTGATTAAAGGAGAAATGGTATACAAATCTGGACAAATAAATAAATAAATTGCTACAGATTCATTAAAATGACAAACTGAAGTTTTAGATGGGGGTGCAATATTAAGTTTGATCTATTTACAAATATTGTCTGTGGCCAAATTCTACCTCCCGAGGTTCCTCATGCAGCATACAAGTTATCAAATTTATCAAATATCTACTGCTCTATATAAAAGACTCTCCCCTTCTTCCCTCCCCATAGCATCAAATTGTGATTAGACATCCTCAATCCCCTCGCCTCCCCTCACTAGGGCTATGTTCACCATCCCCCATCCCCTGAGGGTTACGTAAACTATTAAAATGGAAATAAAAATAAGCAACCTAAAATTAATCCTTCTATTTCCTAAATCTATAAAATACACTTCAAAAAAAGAAGTTTAAGATCTTAGACAACAATATCACAAACATACTCACATTAAACGATTATGTTAGCCTATGACTCATTGAAGGTTATTTTAGAAGCCTTATTCTCGATTTGCACATGCAAAATCAGGTATTTACATGGGAAATGGCATCCACACATAAATGGTGGTTTTAGAAAGGTCTGAATTAAACACATGGATGTCCTTACCGTATAAAAGTTGCATGGGAGCGTTTTGGGGGATGTGGTTAGGAAATGGCCTGGGTTGGTCAAAAATGCACACATGCATTCCCCATTTCATGTAGGAAATAAATGCGTATGACCAAAATTGTCCACATCGGGATTTACACCTGCTGCCTGGCACGTTTAGGTTTTTGTAAGTGCTTGTTTCAGCCATCACTTTACAGAATGGATTAAGGAGTTTATCATCCTTAGTCCTCCATTGTTTATTTTCCCTCCAAAATTCTAATTAAATAAAGATAGTTAATTGGTGGCATTTTCACATATAGGTTTGCAAAATAGCCCACACACACATGCAAATGCTGACTCTTAACACATGGAAATTGTCTTGTTTCCTCTGCTGATTTTTTCCATATGTAGATTTGCAAAATGGCTCCTTCAGCTCCACATACAGTGCACTCCTGCACCTTGTTATGTGTATTTTAGAAGAGTCTCCACATTTGGCAAAGCCTTTTTAAAAATACCACTGGAATTGTAATATCTCAATTCCAGTCTCCACAAACTATCTAAAATGTGCCTTACTATAAGAAAATGTCAGAAAATGTGCATGTGGATGTCCAAATCATGGAGATGTCTCCGGAGTGGGTTTTTAGACATCTCCGCTGCAGGGATATCTACACAGGCAGGGAGTGTGACAGAAGTGTATTTGGGGTGGAGCTAGAAACATAGACATTTCCAATCGATTCTAGAACCCTGGGGGATGTCTGCACCTCTGTCCAAACTTAGACCTGCTCCAGGCACAAACAGGCATTGGAAAAGTGCTTGTTTCAGCACTAAAACCTCTGGAGTGTGTCGAGAAGTTGGCACTACACTATCTTCAGTGCTCTTCAAAATGACAATGCTATGTTGTGTATGCCTGTGAAATTTGCTTTGGGTTTGTACTATCGCTGCATGTCTTGTAGACGTCCCCAGTATTAAATATTATACCTGGGATGTCTATGTAGACATCCTTGTAGACGTCCATACTGGGCATGTCCACATTTGTGAAATCATGCCTGAACTTGGATGTGCTTGCTGGTTTTAGGGACGTTCAAGCTTTGGATGTCCTTTGCTAAATGTGCCTTCCCATGGCGAAACCAAATAACAACTTTTACAAGCACATTTGAAGATAGAAGACTATGAATGAGTCAATTGGATTACTAAATGACTAGGTGGCACTTAGAGAGGACACAGTGATAGCAGAAAACTAAATGAATTCTTTGTTTCTGGTATGGCTCTCTCCTTGACATTCTCCTCAGTCAAGACAGACGCAATCTTTGATGGAAGCAAATCACTGTGAAACTGGACTTTGTAGTATAGCAAGCTGAAAACATAAAGAGAAACAAATTATCAGAGCCAAATGGTATTCCACCCAGAATTCTAAAAGAAGTCAAATATTAATTTGCAGACATATTTCTATGAATCTGCACTTCACCATCCCCTGTAATCAGCACAATGTCAGCAACAGCAGAATGTGCTGCCCTGTTCCTAGCCCACTACACTAACCATTAGTCTATTCCTAAATATCAAAATTCTGCAATATGTTTTCTGAGGATGTCTACGTAGATGGCCCTGCAGACATCCATGTTTGTGAAATTGTGTCTGCACCTGGACGTGCCTGAATTTTTTTCAGACGTTCTGGCTTAGATGTCTCAGATTGCACTTGGACGTCCCTTCTAAAATACTGCTCCACACAAAAAGTAGATATTTATGAAAATTTATTGGTATGTTGGGGACAAGATAGATAAATAGTGAGTAACATAGAAACATAGAACCATGATGACAGAAAAAGACCACATGGCCTATATAGTCTGTCCTTCCATATCAACAACTACAACAGTCCACTTTTTACCTTTAGAGATCCTCTGTGTTGGTCCCATGCTTTTTTGAATTCAGTTACTGTCCTCATCTCTACCACCTCCACTGGGAGACTATTCCATGGATCCACTACTCTTTCCATAAAGAAATATTTCCGCATATCACTCCTGAATCTATCTCCCTTCACCCTCATGACATGTCCCCTCGTAGCAGAACTTGCTTTCAATTGAAAGAGGCTCTCTCCCTGAACATTTATGCCACGGAGGTATTTAAACATCTCAATCATATCACCTCTATCCTGCCTTTCCTCTAAGGTGTACATATTAAGATCCTTAAGTCTGTCCTCATATGCTTTATAATGAAGCCCACTAATCATTTAAGTAGCCACCCTTTGCACCGACTCCATCCTGTTCACATCCTTTTGAAGGTGCGGTCTCCAGAATTGCACACTATACTCCAAATGAGGTCGCACCAAAGACTTATACAGAGGCATTATCACCTCCTTTTTTCCGCTAGCCATTCCTCTCCGTATGCACCCAAGCATCCTTCTAGCTTTTGCCGTCGCTTTTTCTACCTGTTTAGCTACTTTAAGATCATCAGACACAACCACGCCTAGGTCCCGCTCTTCTTTAGTGGACAAAAGTACTTCACCTCCTATACTTTATTGCTCCCTTGGATTGCTGAAGCCCAAATGCATGACCTAACATTTTTTAACATTAAATCCCAGTTGCCAAATTCTAGACCATTCTTCAAGCTTAGCTAGATCCCTCCTCATGTTATCTACACCTTCCTGGGTGTCTACTCTATTGCAGATTTTGGTATCATCTGCAAAGAGGCAAACCTTACCCGACAGCCCTTCCGCTATATCACTAACAAAGATGTTAAAAAGAATCGGACCAAGGACAGATCCCTGGGGCACACCACTGGTAACATCCTTCTCCTCAGAGTGAGCTCCATTTACTTGTACTCTTTGTTACCTCCCACCCAACCAATTTCTAACCCAAGCAGTAACTTTAGGGTCCATCCCTAGAGTGCTCAGTTTGTTTATAAGTCGCCTGTGAGGAACAGTGTCGAAGGCTTTACTGAAATCTAAATACACCACATCTAGAGCTCTCCCTCGGTCCAACTCCCTGGTCACCCAGTCAAAGAAATCAATCAGATTTGTCAGACAAGACCCGCCTCTGGTGAATCCATACTGCCTCGGATCCTGTAATCCGCTGGACTCTAGAAACCTCACTATTTTCTCTTTCAGCAGCGTTTCCAATAATTTACTCACCACCGAAGTTAAACTAACCGGCCTGTAGTTTTCAACCACATCCTTACTTCCGCTTTTGTGTAAAGGCACCACATGAGCCTCTCTCCAGTCCTTTGGCACCACTGCCAACTCCAATGAGGCATTGAAAAGGTCAGTCAGTGGAGTTGCTAGAACGTCCCCAAGTTCCCTCAGTATTCTAGGGTGTTTCCCATCCGGTCCCATCTCTTTGTCTACTTTAAGTTGAGCTAGTTTCTCATGAACACAGTCTTCTGAAAATTGTTCAAGATGTCCCTCGCTTCTGTTCCTATTTGTGGGTGTTTTCTGAGGTCCTGCTCCTGGTTCTTCATCTGTGAACACAGAACAAAAATATTTGTTAAGCAATTCCGCTTTATCCTTATCAGCTTCTACATATTCCCCCCCTGCACCCTTGAGTCTGACAATACCACTTTTGCCCTTCCTCTTCTCACTAATATATCTGAAAAATGTCTTATCCCCCCATTTTATTGCATTGGCTATTTCCTCTTCCTTTTGAATCTTTGCCTTCTTGACTACTTTGCTAGCTTCTCTAAGTTTTTCCAAATACAGATGCCTGTCTTCCTCTCTCTGTGATCTCTTGTATTTCATGAAGGCCTCCCTCTTTTTCTTCACTTTTTCAGCTACTTCCTTCGAAAACCATAGCGGTCTCCTTTTCCTTTTGCCTTTATTTACCATTTTAACAAAAAGTTTGGTTGCCCTTAAAATACCCCCTTTCAGTTTTGCCCACTGTTTTTCTACGTCCCCCAGCTGTTCCCATCCCACTAACGACTCCCTGAGGTATTGGCCCATCTTCGCAAAGTTAGTCTTCCTAAAGTCTAAGATCCTCACCTTGGAATGGATTCTAACAGCCCTAGTCCTAATACTGAACCACACCATCTGGTGATCACTGGATGCAAAATGATCTCCCACTACAACATCAGAAACACGTTCACCATTGGTAAGCACCAAGTCCAGTATGGCCCCTTCACGTGTGGGGTCTGTTACCAATTGCCTGAATAGTTCTCCCTGTAGAGAATCCAGGATCTCCTTACTTCTAGATAATACTGCAGCAGGAATGTGCCAATCAACATCTGGCATATTGAAATCTCCTATCAGTAGCACTTCCCCTTTCCTGGCAATGCTGCGTATGTCTTCAATTTACTCTCTGTCCACCTCTTCCTCTTGTGAGGGAGGTCTGTATATCACACCAATGCAAATAGATTTCTCTTTCCCTCTTTCTAGTTTAACCCACAATGCCTCCTCTCTCCCTTTTAAGCTCTGTAATTCCAAAGCTTTAATAGTAGTTTTTACATATAGTGCCACTCCTCCTCCCTTTCTTCCTACCCTGTCCTTTCTGAATAAAGTATAGCAGGTATAGTTACATCCCAGTCATGGTTTTCTGTGAACCATGTTTCTGTAACTGCCACTAAATCCAAGTCAGCCACTCCCACCAAAGCTTCAACATCAGGGATCTTATTTCCCATGCTACAGGCATTTATACACACTGCTTTCCATATGTTACCCCTGTTACCCATTTCCATAAAGGTATTTAATGTATCACCTACCTGGGGGCTTTCACTTACCTGGGGGCTTTCTTCACCTATCCCCAACGAATCTAGTTTAAAGCCCTCTTCAGTAGATTAGCCAGTCTACTACCGAAGATTCGTTGACCTTTCTTGGACAGATGGATGCCATCTCTGCTCTGCAACCCTTGGAACAGCATCCCATGGTCTAGGAAACCAAAACGCTCTTGATGACACCATCCACGCAGCCATGCATTCATCTCCAGGATGCGAGCCTCTCTGCCTTGGCCTTTACCCTCAACAGGGAGGATTGAAGAGAACACCACCTGTGCACCTAACTGCTTCACCCTCTGTCCCAGAGCCATGAAGTCACTTTTGATACGTTCCGAGGTATACCTGTCAGTATCATTTGTTCCAACATGGATTAGCAACATTGGGTAATAGTCAGTGGGCTTGATGAGTCTCGGCAAACTCTCCGTAACATCTTGGATTTTGGCAGCAGGCAGACAGCATACCTCTCTGGCCATCAAGTCTGGTCGGCAGATGGATGCCTCAGTACCCCTCAGAAGAGAGTCTCCAACCACCACTACCCTTCGTTTCCTTCTGGTCACTGATTCTGCAACTTTGGGGTACTTGAACTCTGGTTCTTCCCTTTCCAGGGATGCTTTCACCTCCTCCACTTCCAGGGCTGCATAATGGTTCTTCAATTCAAGGGCTGGAGAAGTTGGATTGGTGATTTTGCAGGCCCTGGTGACTTGTGTCCAACCATCGACATTCTGTTGGCACCCATCTTCTCCTGTGCTGGAGAGCTTGGTTGCTGCAAGAAGCATCTCATCAATGTACTTCTCACTGTCTTGAATGCTCCTCAGCCTCGCCACCTCCTCTCTGAGTTCCTCCACTTGTTTCCTCAGAGCTTCAGCATGCAGGACCAATTTGGTTAAAAGTATGAGGAGAAAACTTTAGTACATGCAAAATAATACATTTAACCAGTTTTAAACAATAATAATACCGCCAGTGTGCAATTACTTTTTATAACTGGTCATACAAGAAAAATAAACCCACACCAACAATCCCTTTTTCGTTTTATAGTGTTCCTTAGCCTGCCACTCCCAGGGCCCATGGCGTAAACAGGCGCATGAAAATACTTCAACTGTCCCACCACAGTGAGTGTCCATGTCTTTGAGGATCAACCACCCCATTCTCATAGTGTTAAATGAACTCAATTAAGCTACTGTTCTGGACAGAGGTGTAGTGGGGCAAGTTTGGATCTCACTGCTGGGTGCCTTTCTCTTTGTTCTCACTGCTTGTCGAGTATCTCAGTCTGTTGTATAGTTCCATGTCCAAGGAAGGTCTGCAAAATGCCCACAAGGCGGCAGTCATGCCGTAAGGTCCCATGGTGCATCTGTCTAGTTACTAAAATTAACAAAACATCTCCCTAGGACCTGACTAAAGAGTAGGCCTAACTTTGGGCTAGGTACCGACATTCACTAGGTTAGAAATAAAACAGAACTAGAGTGCTCTAACTGGAGGCTACAACACTTCATGTCCCTAATAGGCAGGAGGCCTGCGGTACCAGTTCTCCTGGGTTTTATGCAGCTTACCACTGCTTCAGTGACACTCACGCAGCTGATACCACCCTCCCTCCCCCCTTTTTTTTTTTTTTACTACCTTTGACTTTTTCTGGCACTGCTTGCTTTTAAGCTTAGGAAGCAGATTGTCTTTCAGCATAGCTCAGGTTTAAGGAAAGGAATGTATTGTTCCATGGTGCGACTGCACTTTGAATATTGTGTGCAATTCTGGTTGCCATATCTTAAAAAGGATATAGCGGAATTAGAAAAGGTACAGAGAAGAGCCACCAAAATGGTAAAGGGGATGGAAGGATTCCCCTATGAGGAAAGACTTAAAAGGGGGCAGGGGAAGGGCAGACTGGGGGTGGGCCAGCCTGGCAGGATATACAGGGCTGATTCAGGTCACAGCCCTGTACTTCCTGCGGGGTCAGAGGAGACATGCTGATTATTCCAGCTCAAAGGTAGAAAAAGCAGTACTGACCTGGCAATTGAGGCTGGGTGCAGGGTAATCCCCGCCGCCCTATCCAGACCCTGGTTGGCCAGGCGTGTGTCAAGAGGCGGGGAAAAAGGGGGCCTTAGCCACGTGAGCCAGGGCTGCCTGCAGGGAAGACGTCCCCGCAGGCAGGCAGGGGCACGCCGGGCCATCTTCCGGCACAATTCTGTGTACAGAGGGAACATTTTGTTCGCATGGTACAGAATCAGGTCCTAATGGGTCCGTCTTGCTTGGGGACGTCCGGACAGCCTGGGCGTACCCCTCTTGAAATCGGGTTCCATGGCTACATCATCCTGAGTGAGCCCAATCTCATCTGATATTGGAAGATAAGTAGGATTGGGTTTGGTTAGTACATGGATGGGAGATCATCTTGGAATATCAAGTGCTGTAGGCTTACTGGGTGGAAGAAAAGCCAGGAAACCTATTTTCAGTCACACCTTGCCAAGAAAATGTAAGAGAAATTGCAACATGGACATCTATCCACAATGTCGCCAGGAGTCCACATCAGCTTGATGGCGAACACTCTTGGCATGTTTGTTGTTTCACTGATTTTTGTCCATTTAATGACTTTGGTCAACTTGTCTTGATTCTGAACAACCTCTAGAATGGAATGTAATTTTTCAAAGTGCTGCTGACCTTGAAGTGCCCTGGGTCTTCCCAGAGAGACATCAGTGCTCATGAGGATCCATAGACCAGGGTCTATGCTGTGATTCAGAAAATTGCATTTTTTAAAAATGAAATCATTCTAATGTTTTTATGAGGGAAATCCTGATACTTTTTTTATTAAATGTTTGCTTGCAAATGTAAAGGAGAGTACGGTAGCGTGGCATGCAGTAGAAAGGGGTTTTCGTGTAAAAGACAGAACAAGCAGCAGTCCGGAAAACTATGACAGCGATATTCTATCCCAGCTGTTAAATCTTCCCAGCCTGATTCTTCCAGCCCCAGTTAATGCTCCTACCTTCACACGGCTTACCTGGAAAGGACTTCCTTCCTGCACCCTGCTGGGATTTTAACCTCTCCCTGGGAGCCACACCCTACTAGCCCTGAACTCTGGGCTGTAGGCTATTTTAAAGGGGCCTGTTGATAATCCCTCTGGTGAGAACATAAGAACATAAGATATGCCATACTGGGGGGGGGGGCGGAGCCCGATGTCCAGCGGGATGGTCGCATAACGCTGAGGCTCCCGAGAGGCCTACTCAGAATCCTGAATTAACACCGGACATACTTGATTTTCTGCTCTGATCTTGCCGGGGCACATTGGTGAGATGGCGGGGACCAAACCTACGCGCCTGGAATTTGGATCTCCAGCGGCTTCTCACGGCAAACGCTCCAAAACTGAACCCCCGTCCCCGCAGAAGGGGCTGGCTTTGCGCGAGGGCCCCGAAATGCAGCAGGAAATCCTCGCAGAGATTAGAGGGGTTAAGGACCTCGTGCAGTCAAACGGTGAAGCACTCCGAGCGCTGCGGGAAGATCTTGGTGTACTGCAAGGCAGGCTAGAGGGGCTCTCTTCGCGTCAGGACAAAATGGAGAGCATATTAGACTCCCATGCGGTCCGGCTGTCCAAACTCGACAAAGTTGAACGTCAGGTGCGGGCCTTGCAGAAAGAAGTGGAAGATGGCAATAATAGAGCGCGCCGCAACAACCTACGACTCGTAGGCATACCGGAGGGAGCGGAATCGGGATACATGAAGGAGTTTTTATATAAAATCCTCCCTTCCCTGCTCCAAATCACCTTTACCAAAGAATTGGAGATTGATCGCGCTCATCGTATACCCACAAACATAACGCTCAACAGGAAGACCCCGCGGCCTATCATCTTCCGACTTTTGAGATATCAACATGTGGAGCAAATTCTCAGCGCCTCTCGGGCAAAGGGCCATATGGAGTTTGAGAGCCACAAGATCTCCTTCTATCCTGACTTGGCTAAACCCACGGTCGACCGCCGAAAGCGCTTTCTGGAATTCCGGCCGAGGCTTCAACAACTACAAGCACGCTATGGCCTGATGTACCCGGCCAAGCTCCGAGTCACGCTTCACAATCAGACAAGAACATTTGAGGACCCGGATCTACTAGCGGAGTTTTTGGATGCTAAAGAAGCCGACTTGATGCGCTGACTTCCAGAGTATTCCTGCCAGTGTTCTCATATCCGCTGTACCTGCCATATTGGATTTGCCGCGGCTCAGCAAAGAGTCTGTCGAGGGCGGTTTGTTGCCTTATTTTGATGATATCTGTGACCCGACTCCATCTACCCATAGTAGCCTCGATGAGTATCAGAGACAGTGTTAATTATGGACTCTGGTGTTTCTTTTCTTTTTTTATGTCTCTATCTTCCTCTCTAGGGCCTCCTCCCGCAGACATATGGTCGCCATATTTATTGGGGGTTTTGCTTCTTCTCTAAGTTACTTTGGTACATACTTTTCAATATGGGGTGTATTAGCCAGCATACTTGGTGATTATGTCATTGTTGTACAGATTCTGATTATGTTGTATGTGTTCAAGCGTCCTTACCTAAAATGTCTATTACCGATTGATGGCACCATGTAAGATTTTATCATTGAACGTAAAAGGAATCAATAATCCGATAAAACGGAAGAAAATCCTAAGCTATCTAAGTCATGAAGCTGTGGACCTGATTTTCCTCCAAGAAACGCATTTAAATTCGAAGGAAACTCTTAAACTCAATATTAAACCTTACATGGTGGCCGCCTATTCCCCAGCCGTTTCTAAGAAATGTGGGGTTGCCATACTGGTTAGGAAATCTCTGCATGCTACTATTATTGCGACTAGCTCAGATACAGCAGGTAGATGGTCCAGAGTTCACCTCAAGATAGGTAACCTTGAAGTTACATGTATATGCCTTTATGCTCCTAATGTGGATGACCCTGCCTTTTTTGCTACCATTGCTCAGGTTGCGCAGGCCTCTGCTAATACTTCACTGATAATAGGGGGGGATTTCAATTTAGTTCTTGATCCCCTGATTGACAAACAGCTGCCTAGGACAAGTGGTCCCCCCAAGAGTCACACCACGCTTACCTCTGTGATCAAAGATCTTGCTTTAGTCGATCTATGGAGGTTACTACACCCCAATGAGCTTGACTTTACCTTCTTCTCTTCCCCTCACAAATCCCAGTCTCGCATAGATTTCTTTCTAATATCAAAACTGTTAGTTACTCAGGTGGACACTGCAAAGATTCACTCCCAACATATTTCAGATCATGCTGCTATTTCTTTTCAATTACATACTACTGCACCCCAAGGGAATTCGGGGGCCTGGTTCTTTGATAGAGCCCTATTAACTCAGCCAGAGTTCCAGTTAGAAATTCGAGCAGCCATACAGGATTACTTCCATTTTAATTTACCCCAGGATACTGCAAATTGGGCTTGGTGGGAGGGTTTCAAAGCGGCCATTCGTGCAACGATCACTAGTTATCAAATTCGCCTGCGGAAACAACGCAAACAGCAGCTACTTATACTAGACCAACAAATTAAAGCAGGCGAACGAGTTCTAACTTCACGTACTGATCCATGCGTCTTAGTTCGCTTACAGCGTCTCCGTTTTCAATATAATGCAATCCTCTCAACTGCAGCTTCTAAGAGTATTGAGCTTCAACGAGGGACATACTACCGTGAAAGCAACCGAGCCGGTCGACTTTTGGCCAACGCCTTGAAAGGTCAAAAAGAAGCCAAACGCGTAGCGGCCCTTCGAGCCCCACAGGGAGGGGGCATACTGACCACAGACTCCGATATCGTAGAACTCTTTCGGGATTTCTATACCCGTCTATATCAATCTGAATGTGAGTTCTCATCAGAGACCTTCGAGCGATTGTTTTCTGGTATTCCGCGGCCGCCGACCCTTTCTGAAGCTGATAGGGATGCGCTGGATGAACCCTTCTCTACTTCAGAGATCCAATCTGCCCTAAAACGAACAGCCTCGGGTCGAGCCGCCGGGCCTGATGGTCTCCCGACCGAATTCTACAGAACGTTCAGTGCAGATTTAGTTCCCTACTTAAAACTCTATTTTACTGCCCTTGCGGTAGATACATCCTCTTTGGGATCCTTTTCTGCAGCTAATGTGGTAGTATTTGAGAAAGAAGGCAGAGACCCGCTGCTAACCGCCAACTACCGTCCAATCTCCCTACTTAATGCCGATTATAAGATCTTTGCAACGATCTTGGCCACCCGGCTATCTGACAGGATGGCCACCTTAATCCATCCCGACCAATGCGGTTTTATACCCGGCCGATCCACCGCTGACAATGCTCGGACCTTGTGCCATGTGCTATCCAGTGCTGCCAATTTAGACCACCCAAGGGTGGGTCTTTCCCTAGATGCTGAAAAAGCCTTTGATCGCCTAGAATGGCCCTTCTTATTTGCAGTTCTCCGATGGTATGGCTTTGGGGAGGGCTTCCTCCGATACCTCCAAGTCATGTATACTCAACCTGTTGCCAGTATTTGTGTAAATGCCATTAAGTCTCAGCCTTTTAATCTCCAAAGAGGCACGCGTCAAGGTTGCCCCCTATCACCAATGCTCTTTGATCTAGCTCTTGAACCCCTCGCCCTCCTTATTAGACAGTCCGCACGTATTCGAGGTGTCCCCTTCAGTCACAGAGAGATTAAACTCTCTGCATATGCAGATGACCTCATGCTCTTCGTATCCCTTGATTCGGTTCCAGCTGTCTTGGATCTGATTGATGGATACTCGCAATTATCGGGCTATAAAATAAACTGGACCAAATCTGTAGCATTCCCACTGAACCGCTGGGTACATGAGGCTGACATGCAGGCCTTTCCTTTCCTTTGGCAATCCCGCATGGTGAAATATCTTGGGGTCCATTACTGTTCTCCTTTAGAAGACACTATTAGTTTTAATGCCAAAGAGGTAGTCTCCAAAGTCCGTGAGCTCACAAATCGTTGGTCTCCCTTATCCCTTACCTGGTGGGGCCGCCTAGAAACTGTGAAAATGATGATAGTCCCCAAAGTGAACTATATTTTAGAAATGCTGCCATGCTTACTCCCGCTACACACCTACAAGGATATTGAGGGCCTTCTCGTCCGCTATCTCTGGCAGGGCAAACCACCAAGGATAGCTAAACAAAAACTACAGTCTGCGAAGGAACTAGGGGGTACCCGCTTTCCTGATTTTCTCAGATATCATCAAGCCTTCCTACTTAAACAAGGTGCCCGATGGCTAGATGCCTCAACAGACAGCAGACCAGTTTGGCTTGACATAGAAGAGGAGCTTAGTAGCCCAATTCCGTTGATCCATCTCCCCGGTATGTCCCATCAAGTAGACACCCGCCATCCCCCAATGATTGTCGATACTCTTGCGGCCTTTAACACTCTCATTCTATCACTGGGCCCAAACGTATGTCCTCAGGACGGACTCCCGCTGTGGAATAACCCCAGAATTCAAGTCCTAAATAGAACGATAGCATGGAAACCCTGGTACTCTAGGGGGATCTGGACACCCCAACAGCTCTTTTCTGCAGCTCGTTGGAAAACCTTTTCTGATTTACAAAAGGAATTTGCGTTACCAGCGAAACATTACTTTCAATTGATGCAGCTTCAACACTGCCTCAAAAGTGCTCAAATCCTGCCGCCCTCTGTCCCTACTGAGGACGGGCTATTAGAACTAATTCACTCTATTAGTAGTACACATGGGGTAGCCTCTAACTTTTATAAACTATTATGTCAGGGTTCAGATACTGCTACTTGTAGAGCCCAACAAGCCTGGGAGCGCGAACTGCAAACCACTTTAACCCCTGTGCAATGGAGCGTTTTCTGGAGCAAAGTAGTGCGGGTTTCCCGATCTGCCTCAGTTACCCAAACTCTCTTCTTTTTTGCACATAGATGCTTTTATACTCCAGAAAAAATAGCCAAATGGAACACAACTGCTAGGGACCAGTGTTGGTCTTGCCATACTGCTGTGGGAACCCTCGCTCATGTTATTTATGAATGTCCTCAACTACAGGATTACTGGGGGCGGGTCTGGGGTCGTATTCAATTTATCTTACACCTCCACGAGCCTCTTTCTTGGAAGATTGTGGGACTCCGCTCAGTGGCGGAGGTCCCCTCTCTTCCTAAGAAGGGTCGCTTTCTCCTTGATTTCATGCTGGGTATAGCCATATGTTTAATCACGAGGAATTGGAAGGATAGCTCTCGACTTACTGTCAATGAATGGTGGAACCTCGTCTGCTTATATAGTAAATATGAGCAGATATCTCGGAGAGCTATTCCCCATACCCAAACTCACTCTCGCTTGTCTAAATGGCAGATGCTCAATGATTATGTACAATCTGCTCATTGCTCCGACATGTCTGTTTAATGTACCCTCATCATGTTTCAGATCACCGTTAGGTTTTGTACCACAATAATGTCAGTACACGCCCGTTTCGGGAATGATTAGTTTTCTAGAGAAGAAGCAGGGGGGAGGGGGGTGGCAGGGGTTTACTTTGGTGTATGTATCACATTCTATGTATGTATCTGTCTTTTAGCTGTATGTCTTCCTTTCCTTTGTTGTTATAAAACGAAAATAAAGCATTAAAAAAAAAAAAAGATATGCCATACTGGGTCAGATCAAGGTCCATCAAGCCCAGTATCCTGTTTCCAACAGTGGCCAATCTAGGTCATACGTACCTAGCAGTTTTCACAAAAGACACAGGTTCCACAATGCTTGTACTGGCTCAAGCATTGATATCCTGGGTCCCTTCTTAATAATGGTTTATGGACCTTTCCTCCAGGAACTTGTCCAAACCTTTTTTAAACCCAGCTAAAACTAACAGTCTTTACTACATCCTCCAGTAACAAATTCCAGAGTTTGATTACACGTTGAGTGAAAAAATATTTTCTTTTATTAGTCTTAAATAGTTTACCCAGTAACTTCATTGCATGTCCCCTAGTCTTTCTATATTCTGATAACATAAACAATCGATCTACGTTTACCCGTTCCACTCCGTTCATTAATTTACAGACTTCTATCATATCGCCCCTCAGCCGTCTCTTTTCCAGGTTAAAGAGCCCTAACCTTTTTAGTCTTTCTTCATAGGAGTATTCTTCCATCCCCTTTACCATATTGGTGGCTCTTCTCTGAACCTTTTCTAATAACGCTATATCTTTTTAAAGATACGGCGACCAGAATTGCACACAATATTCAAGGTGCGGTCTCACCATGGAACGATATAGAGGCATTATAATATTTTTTGTTTTATTTTCCATTCCTTTCCTTATGATACCTAGCATTCTATTTGCTCTCTTGGCCGCCGCTGCACACGGGGCCGAGGGTTTTAGCATGGTATCCACAATGACGCCTAAATCTTTTTTCCTGGGTGGTGATTCCTAATGTGGAACCTTGCATCGTGTAACTATAATTTGGGTTGTTCTTCCCTAGGTGCATAACTTTGCACTTGTACACATTAAATTTCATCTGCCATTTTGATGCCCAAACTTCCAATTTATCAAGATCCTCTTGCAATTTTCCATAATCCTCTTGGGTTTTAACAACTTTAAATAGTGTTGTGTCATCTGCAAATTTGATAACCTCACTTGTTATTCCACTTTCCAGGTCATTTATGAATATGTCAAAAAGCAGCGGACCCAGCACAGATCCCTGGGGTACACCAGTATTCACCTATCTCCATTGGGAAAATTGGCCATTTAGCCCTACCATCTGCTTTCTATCTTCTAACCAGTTCCTGATCCACAGTAGTACACTGCCTCCTGTCCCATGACTTTTTAGTTTTGCCAAAAGTCTCTGATGAGGGACCTTGTCAAAGGCTTGTCAAAGGCTTTCTGAAAAACCAGATACACTATATCAACTGACTCACCTTTGTCCACCTGTTTATTTACACCTTCAAAAAAACATAACAGATTAGTAAGACAAGATCTTCCTTGTCTAAAGTCATGTTGGCTGTCTCCCATTAGGCCATGACTATCTACATGTTGAGTAATTTTATTCTTTATGATGGTTTCTACCATTTTTCCCGGTACTGACATCAGGCTCACCGGTCTGTAGTTTCCTGGATCACCCCTGGAACCCTTTTTAAAAATTGGTTACATTGGCGATCCTCCAATCTTCAGGTATTAGAGATGATTTTAATGATAGTTCACAGATTACTAATAGCAGGTCTGCAATCTCATATTTCAGTTCTTTCAACACCCTTGGATGTATACCATCCAGCCCAGGTGATTTGCTACTCTTCAGTTTATCTAATAGTTGTAATACATCTTCCAGATGTATCGATATTTCCTTCAATTCTTCCGCACCTTTAAATACCACTTCAGTCATGGGTAACATCCCCACATCTTCCTCAGTAAAGATCGAAACAAAGAATTCATTCAGTCTCTACGCTATCACCTTGTTGCCTCTTAGTGCCCCTTTAACCCCTCTATCATCTAATGGACCAACTGACTCTCTCACAGGTTTTTTGCTATGAATGTACTTGAAAAAGTCTTTTATTTTGCATTTTTGCTTCCGCAGCAAGCTTCTCCCTTTGCCTGCCTTATCAATGCCTTGCATTTGACTTGCCAATGCTTGGCTGTTTCCAGGTTTCATCGTTTGGCTCTTTTTTTCCATTTCCTGAAAGATGCTTTTTTGGCAACAACAGCCTCTCTGACCTCACCTTTAAACCATGCTGGCAGTTTTTTGGACTTCCTTCCACTTTTCTTAAAGTGTGGAATACAGCTGGTCTGGGCTACCAAGATAGTAGTTTTCAACAACACCCAAGCTTGATGTAAGTCTTTAACCTTTGCAACTGCTCCTTTTAGTTTTTTCTTAACTATTTTCCTCATTTTATCATAGTCTCCCTTTCGAAAGTTAAAAGGTAGTACTGTGGATTTCCTTACTATCCCTCCTCCACTAATTAAATCAAATGCGATCATGCTATGATCACTATTGCCAAGTGGCTCCAATACCCTTATCTCTTGCACTAGATCTGGTGTTCCACTAAGGACTAGGTCCAATATGGCTTTCCCTCTGGCCGGTTCATGAACCAGCTGCTCCACAAAGCAGTCATTTATTTCATCTAGGAACTTTATCTCCCTAGCATGTCCTGCCATGACACTGACCCAGTCGATACCGGGGTAATTGAAATCACCCATTATTATTACTGTGCTGTAACTTTTGTTAGCTTCCTTGATTTCTTTGAGCATTTCATCATCCATTTGTTCATTCTGGCCAGGCGGTCGATAGTACACACCCACTGCCATCGCCTTCCCCTTTTTACATGGAATTTCAATCCATAGAGATTCTACAGCAAATTTTGTTTCCTGCAAAACTTTAATCCTTTCTGACTCAATGCCCTCTCTAACATAGAGCGCAACCCCTCCACCAATTTGATCAGCTCTATCATTACGATATAGTTTGTACCCAGGTATCAGCATCCCACTGGTTGTCCTCCTTCCATCATGTCTCTGATATTCCAATCATATCTAACCTCTCATTTAGTGGTATATATTCTAATTCTGCCATCTTATTTTTTAGACTTCTAGCATTTGAATACAAGCATTTTAGAGACTGTATTTTATTCATATTAATCTGGCTATTGGTAGACATGGGTAATTTAGGATCTTTAAGCTCTGTCTGCTCCATACTCGAGGGCATTTGGGCTACTTTACTCTTTTTTGGAACCTCTCTGCTTTTGGTAGTATCCTTCAAGGATACATACTTCTAAACCATCCTGTCTTGGGCGATTGCCGGCGTTCCTCTATTATCTAGTTTAAAAACTGCTCTATCTGCTTTTTAAAGGTTAATGCCAGCAGCCTGGTTCCATCCCGGTTAAGGTGAAGCCTATCCCTTCGGAAGAGCCCCTCATTTCCCCAGAATGTTCCCCAATTCCTAATAAATCCAAAACCCTCATCTCTGCACCATTATCTCATCCACGCATTGAGACTCCGGAGCTCTGCCTCACTTTTGGGTCCTGCGCGTGGAACGGGAAGCATTTCGGAGAATGCTACCCTGGAAGTTCTGGATTTCAACTTCCTACCTAAAAGCCTAAATTTAGCCTCCAGAACCTCCCTACCACATTTTCCTATGTCATTGGTACCGACATGTACCAAGACAGCAGACTCCTCCCCAGCAGTATCTAAGACCTTATCTGGGTGGCGCGTGAGGTCCGCTATCTTCTCACCAGGCAGGCATGTTACCAGGCGATCCTCACATCCACCAGCCACCCATCTATCTATATGCCTAATGATTGAATCACCAACTATAACGGCTGTCCTAACCCTTCCCTCATGGGCACATGGCCCTGGAGAAACTTCCTCGGTGCGAGAGGGTTTTACATCACCTGGAGGACAGGTCCTAGTTACAGGATCACTTCCTGCCACACCAGGGTGATGCTATCCTGTCACATGACCTCTCTCCTCCATGGCAACAGGGATTCTGCCAGACTGGAGGTGGGACTTCAGGACTATATCCCTGTAGGTCTCGTCTATGTACCTCTCTGTCTTCCTTATGTTTTCCAAGTCTGCTACTCTAGCCTCTAGAGAACGGACTTGTTCCCTGAGAGCAAAGAGCTCCTTGCACCTAGTGCACACATAAGACCTCTCACCAACTGGGAGAAAATCATACATGTGACACTCAATGCAAAAGACTGGAAAGCCCCCATCTCGTTGCTGGACTGCTGTCTGCATCTTAGTTTTAAGCTTGTGTTTAGATCTTTAAGTTCTTTACTTACTGAGGGTTGCTATAGATATTTATACTAATAAAACTGTACCTAATACGTTTAATATACCTTGTTCATCTGAAGCTTAATTAATCCCAGGTCCTTAGTGTATGATTGATTTGGGTAACGAGCTTCACCTGAGAGCACCTCCTGTCCTTTAAGATGTGTAAGTAGCAATAAAGCTACGATTATCTCAGGTGGGTGGGTGTTGGGGAAGGAGGGAGGGAGGGAAATAACACTTATTAAAAGACGTGGGGGATGGGCAGTACTCTGTAGAATCCATCACAATGGGTAAAAGAGGAACACTTCCTACATTTGGTGATTGTACCCAGGACTGTACAAAGCTAGAAATGCATCCTGAGCAAGTAATGAATCTGGTGCTCCCCTCCGATCGGCCACATTCATTAACTCACTCTTTTTGAACTTCCTTGAAGCCCAGTGATAATAACAGTGCCACCTTCTGTGCTGCCCTGTACGGCTACACTGCTCGCACAGTTCTTGGTATGGCCCTGATTGTATCCAAACAGAAGAATAGCCAGGGTTCCAGCTTGCTACCACCATTGCTTCATCTTTAGTAATCAAAGAGCACCAGAGTTATATGATCCTTGGCATCAGTCTGTCAGCAGAGGTAGGCTGTGAAGAGGCCACCAAAAATTGTGGCAACTCTGTTAGAAATGTTTGGTGAGACCAGAGGTATTGCAGGGCTATGGCTTCATAAATCGAATCGTGTGTCCTCAATAGGGATGAAGTTTCAAGTATCTTTTGTAGGTGACAGTAGCTCATACGCAACCAGCACGGTAGCTGTAAGTCAGATCTGGGACACTACAGACACTGGAAACAGAATCTGAACAGAATTCAGTAAAAGCAGAGAATAATCCATTTCCAGATGGAGACACGTCTCAATTTAGATGAAGAAAAAAAGGAGGCTTGTGCATATATGTAATTATATATTATCTTAAAATATTCTGAAATGAAGAAGTCAGTTATAGATTATTTAGTATACATTTGTATACCGCTACTTCCAGCGATCAGCAGTTGTTTTTGATTAGCATAATTTAGCAAACTGCGCAGAACACAAATGCTAATCCAGAAACAATTACCAGCTCATACGCACAGCATTTATCAAAGGGGCTACTCACTGTACAACAATTCATACTACATACTATCTTGCAGACTATCCATATTACTGATCAGCTCTCACTGCATAAATTCAGCTGTAATGGCTGAAATGATATAGTGGAAGTCATGGGGATATGGTATGCCGACGGGGGCATAGTTATACCAGGCTATAATCTATTCAGGAAAACAGGGTAGGAAGGAAGGGAGGAGGAGTGGCACAATATGTAAAAAATAGTATTAAAACCACAGAACTGCAGGGCCTATGAGGAAAGGAGGAGAAATAGTGCGTTAGTTTGGAAAGGGGGCATGAAAAATCTATTTATATTGGTGTGATATGCAGACCTTCCTTGTAGGCTGAAGTAGACAGAGATTTAATTCTCTGTCTACTTCAGCCTACATCCACAATATTACTATGAAAGGGAACGTGCTATTGCTAGGAGATTTCAGTTTGTCAGATGTTGATGGGGATATCTTTTATTTATTTATTTTATTTACTTATTTATTTAACCAATTTCTATACCGCATTGCTCCCAAACAATTCGGGTCAGTGCGGTTTACAGTATTTCAAATGAAAACAAAGAATAAAAAAACAAACAAAAAAATCATTGTTAAGAAGAAAATAACCAAGTTTTCAATCTTCTTCTAAATAAAACAATTGATGATGCAGATTTCAAAGACAAAGGCAATTTAGACCAAAACTCCACAGTTTTATATGGCAATGTGCGTATAAAACATTTCTTACTAAGTACTTCATGGAAACAACAAAGTCTGTGCCTCCTGGAGACGTTCAGACCGAACTCCCATCAAAGGTACAAATAAATCTGCAAAACAAACTGGGACATAATCGTTAAAGAACCTATACAGTAACACATAAAACTTAAATTGTACCCTCTCAGAAATCCTAAGCCAATGAAGCGTCCAAAATAATGGAGAAACAGAAGCAAACTTAGAGACCCCAAAAATCAGCCTAGCGGCCGTATTTTGACATACACGCAGCCTCCTAAGTTGTTGATTTGTGCAATATCCCTGCTGTAGAGTCATACAGACGTAGAGTGATCCCAGAATCTCTATAGGGAGAATTGTTTCAGCAGCTGGTGTTGGAAACCACACAGGAAGGGGTGATATTAGACTTGGTGCTTTCAAATGAGGAGAGTGTTTTAGTTATTTAGAGTACCAGGTGGAAGTGTGTTGTCTTTTTAAGGGGCTTGTAGTCAGGCCTGGCATGATCCACTATGCAAACCATGCACTCATACAGGGTGGCAGCCTCGGGAAGACGGCACAGTTGGCGCAGTGAGCCGAAAAAGCCCAGCTATAGGCAAGCAGCAGGTGGCACAACGGCGAGTGGCAGACAGCTACGGACAAGCAATGAAAATTAGCAAGATGCTTTCAAGCCCACGCAAAGAGTATCTAGCCCCTCTTCTAACTTTTCACACCCCTCCTCGATCCTTAGTCTCTACATGATAATAGACTTTACATCCCCCCCCTCCATCACATGCAAGACTGGTGTCTACCAGACATTCAGCCTTTTTCATCTATGTCCCTTTCCTCTGGAATTCACTGCCATGAGCTGTCTGGTTGTAGCAGTGAAGTGCACGCAATGAATAAAACCAGGAGTCAGCTGCAGGATCCAAGCCAATTTATTGTGCACAGGCTCAGACAGGAGAGTATCCAAAAAGGACTGAGCAATGGAGTACAGGAGAAAATTCCTTATATACAATTTTTACAGTTTGATACAGGCAAACTTTCTATTGGTCCCAACGCCCCCTGCACCTGTCCAATTGGGGAACCTTTCTGGGCCTAGCTCCCTGTTCCCCCCTTTTCAGGCTATTCTAACAAAGGCATAGTCTTAGGCATAGATACATTTCTACTTCAAGGCCATTTCTAGCTCAGAGAATGCAAGAACATTTCTATCATCAGCATACAGGAATTATACAAACTTTTCAAAAGCAGTTTAAAGCAGTTTCTCAAACTCTGGTTCTTCTCAGCACTACTCTCAGGTGGGGGTTAGGATCTAGGCCTAGTTTACAGGCCATAGCCTACCACATTCCCCCCTTTGATTATTCTCAGCCCGAATAAAAGAGGGTGAGAATATAATCACATATCGAACGTTTTTCAAACGAGGCTTCTTCTCGGGGTATAGCCTGATACTTCCACATGGCTAGTACCCGGGTTGCTGTTTTACGTTCAACTGTACTATCAATAATTGAGGTTAACATACATAAGAAAAGAGGCAGAAAACATGGAAGGAGTAAACACATAGCTGCCATTAGTAAAACTGCAAACACAATAGTCTTCAATCCTAAACAGGAGTGCGGTATCCCCAGGACCCATTATTCGCCCATGTGACTGGTCCATAACATGTGATACTGAAGCAGCGAAGTGCAGACAATGAATAAATCCAGGAGTCAATATACAGGGTCCAAGCCAATTTATTGTGCACAAGGTCCAGTTAGTCAAAGCTTCAAAAAGGACTGAGCAAAGTTCTTACAGAGACATATTCATTGATACATTTCTTTGATACATGCAAACTTTCTATTGGTCCCAACGCCCTCTGCACCTGTCCAATCAGAGATCCCTCCTGGGCCTAGCACCCAGCTCCCTCCTCTAGGACTGTTCTAACAATGGTGCAGTTTCTAGGTTTGGATACTTCTCTACTGCAAGGTCGTTTCTGGCTCTAGGAATGCAAGTATTGAAACATTTCTTATTTTCACAGCACAAGAGAATAATAAAAGATTTATGCATTCATGAAAACTTCTTATTAAGCAGTTTAAAACAGTTTCTCTCAAACTTTTACAAACTTTGGTTCTTTACTGAGATGGGGGTTGAAATCAGGGCCTAACGTACAGGCCTTTCACATTTGCAGACTATTATAGGCCATAGCCTGCCACATTCCCCCCTTTGATTATTCTCACCCGCTAGTGAGAAAGGGTGAGAATTAAATCACTTATTAAACTTGCGTAACAGCATCATCTTGGGATATTGGGGAATATTGCCACATAGCCAATATTTTCGTAGCTGCCTTCCGTTCTACAGTGTTATCAATAACTGAGGTTATCATGCGTAAGCAAAGGGGTAGGAGACATGGGAGAAAGAAGCATACAGCCAATATGAGTAATACAATAAACACAAGGGTCTTCATACCCCCTAACCATGAAAATGCTGAACCAAACCACCCATCAATCTTCAGGCCATGCCAGGTCTGAACAGGCACATAAGCTTGTGTGCGCATTTGAGTAGCTATGTCTTCAACAACATGTCCATTATTATCAATCTGCAAACAACAGTTGGTTAAATTCAATTTTCCACACACTCCACCCTCAGCTGCTAACAAATAATCTAGAGCTAAACGATTCTGATAAATAGCTGTACGCATTTGTGTACTCTGCTTAGCTAAAAGAATTAGTGCTTTACTGGTTTCATTGGTTATGATTTCAACAAAAGCTTGTAAGCGTATAATACGATTTATCATATACACAGGAGTATAATATCCCCATGTACCATCTTGCTCCCAAGTAGCAGGTCCATAGTATGAAATGATTCTCTCAGGTGGTCACTCCTCTTCCTTCCATTTGTCCCATTGGCCTATTTTCAAGACTTCTCGTTTCTGTCGATTCCTGTACACGGGAAAACCCAGTTGTTCTCCATGGGATGTAGGCAACAGGAAGAAGGAAGGTCGTATGGGTCCCAATGCACATGCTCCTCCCCAATGGTGAGGAAGCCTAGCATATGCTCGAGTTCCACAAATCCAGTACAGTCCAGGTGGTGCTTGCCAGGCATTATAAGCTGCTAGATTAGTCCAGATGCTGGCAAGATTAGGGAAACGAACTAAAGGGTTGGAGGGCTCTGAAGCGTTGATTCCTGACCACCAGGACGTCTTCTTAGTGGTACTGTTGTAGAATTTCTGATTGAGACAGACCAGCTGTCCAACTTCCATAGCAAACTGTGGTCCAAAGCGAGCAAAACACAAATTACCAACAATGGGGTGGGCCAATACCCACTCACTAGTAGTCTGATGTAAATCAGTCTGATTATAAGGCATAGAATAGTTCACTTATTGTGCCTCCCAGGGCCATTGGTCTCCCATCTTAGTCCCTCCACAGAAGAGGCAGTCCGAAATGTGGAGACTAGATGCTACTGCCCCGGCGAGCTCAATGAACAAGTTTTGGGAGGCATGAGGAATCTCAAACTCCGCTTTCATGGCTTCATAGAAAGAGTGATGTATTCGATAAGGTGCAGATGCATGAGTCTTAGTATTCAGCTGTATATGTATAAAAGTTCCAGGATCTACGCCTCCTCCTGCTATCCGTAACCCAAATCTGTACCGCTGCTTCCACTGGCTAGGGTTAAGTATGATGAGTCGCACTGGATTACAGGCACCTTTCTTACATTTCTTAGGTTCTGGTAATGACATTTTTTCCAAGATGGCCACTCGATTATCTCCATCTCGTCCCATAGGCGCACCAGTCCAAGTAGCATAATACACACATTCCCACTTGGGACAGTAGTAAGCATCTTTGGATGATGTACTGTAGACGGTTGGGGAAGATTTCCCAGCGCACTTTCCCCATACGTATGCTCCTTCAGGACACATGTATTTATCATCATAGTAGTAGGCATGCTCCCAATATCCACACTTGTGATAGACATTTCTGTTGATCACCTCACAAGCATCAAAACTCAGGGTAACATGCTTCGTGGGATCAGGAAGCTGTCGTGTGGCATTTATGAGGGCTCCATCCTCATCATTCCATCGTATTTCAAGTACATAATAAGGGGGGTTCTGCCGGGGTTGTAACAAGTTTTACTCTTCCCCTTCGTACAGATATTTAACTCTGTGCCATTATAGATACACCAGCTGACTATACCAGTGCAAGTATAGTAGGAATGATAAAGTAAAGTCAGAGTGACCTTTTGTCCAGTTTGGGTGGTAGTTATGCAAGCTGCACAAGGGGGTAAGGCAAAAGTCTTTTCCAGGAATCCCAGGACCACCACTCCCACAAGACAATAGTGGAAGAACATTGTGATTACAGTCTTTGGTGGTCAACCGGAATATTGGGTACGATGAACTTGTAGAGTTTCTTCTTCTTCTCTGCTTCGACTGCCACTCTTGCGTGACAGGGGTGGGATTGTAGATTCGGAAGATTCTTATATTGCTGGTTGTCTCCGCAATGTGAGTTGCAATGGAGTCTCAGGATCATTCACTGAAGTCCATTGACCAGGTTCAGGAGCAGCTGCCGGCTTCACTCGACTGTGATGGATCCAGGGTTCGAATTCTGCGACCTTTACTGCAGTTGGGGTTGACAAGATGACAACATAAGGTCCCTTCCAATGCGGCGCCAGCGGGGTCTTTCTCCATTCTTTTATTCACACTGACACTCCTGGCTTGAAGGGATGCAGATGTTCCGTCAGATTGATGGGCAATCGATCTTGTACCCAGGCATGAAGACTCTGCAAAACAGAACCTAAAGCCAACAGTTCTTGTCTGGTTATTTCAGATCCTATTTGTTTCATATCTCCTTTAATTCCCTGTACAATGGGCGGAGGTCACCCATACAAAATCTCAAAAGGGGAAACTCCCAAAGACTTGGTTGGAGCAGAACGTATCCTAAGAAGGGCTATAGGGAGAACCTGGAGCCACTTCAGGTGTGTTTCTTGGCAAAGCTTGGTCAACTGAGATTTCAGGGTTCTATTCATGCATTCTACCTTCCCTGAACTCTGGGGTCTATAGGCAGTGTGCAGCTTCCATTGAATCTGTAGAGCTCGAGCTAACTGTTGAGTCACTTGGGACACAAATGAGGGTCCATTGTCTGACCCTATAGTCAATGGTATTCCAAATCGAGGAATAATCTCATGGAGCAGTATTTTAGTGACTTCTCAAGCTTTCTCAGTTCGGGTGGGATGGGCTTCTACCCACCCAGAAAATGTGCAAACTAGAACTAACAGGTAGTGATATCCGTTTGCTCGTGGCATTTCAGTAAAATCTACTTGAATATCACTCATAGGGGTCACCCCTACTGACTGAACTCTTGGGGATGGAACGGGACCTTGCCTAGCATTGTTCTTGGCACATGTCACACACTGCTGTGCCACTGAAGTAGACAGGGGTCCTAGTAGTGAGATGCAAAAATGGGGTCTTAGGGCTCTTTCCATGGCCGTTTTCCCATAATGTGTGGCCTGATGAAAAGCCTGAACAAAAGCTGGTCCTAATGCTTCAGGAATGACTGTAGGACCTGGAGGTGAGCTCCCCTCTGGAGGTGGCAGCACTATCCAACCTTTTTCTGTTAGGACCCCTCCCTCATTTTCACAGAAATAATCCAACTCTTTTGTAGTGTATTGGGGAGCCCATGAGCTAAGGGGCACAGGGAATAAAGCTGCCTGCATTGAAGTGTCTTGGGTCACCACTCGCCCAGTTGTGGCTGCTTTTCGGGCAGTGGCATCAGCAAACCTATTCCCTCGGGTAACTTCTCCTGCTCCTGTCTGATGACCTCGACAATGCATGACTGCAACTTGCTTAGGGGCCCATACAGCATCTAATAATATCAATATCTCGGGCCCATACCTAATGGACTTGCCTCCCGAGGTGATCAACCCTCGCTCTTTATACAAGGCTCCATGTGCGTGTAAAGTGGTAAAGGCATACTTGGAATCTGTGTACACATTTAAACGGAGTCCTTCTCCTAATGTCAGTGCTCTAGTGAGAGTTATCAGTTCAGCCTTCTGCGCTGAAGTTCCTGGGGCCAAAGCTGAGGACTCAACTACCAGATCAAGGGTCACCACTGCATATCCAGCACAACGATGTCCATTGATGACAAGACTGCTTCCATCTACAAAGAAAGTCTGTTCAGGATCCTCCAGAGGAACGTCAGTTAAATCTGGGCGACTTGAAAATACAGTGTCCATAGTTTCTAAACAGTCACGATCAGGGGGCCCAGGACCAATCGGGAACAATGTAGCAGGATTCAGAACTTGACTAACTTTTAACTGTATTTGTGGGTTTTCGTACAGCATGCTCTGATATTTTAACATTCGTGAATTCGTTAGCCAGAATCTTCCTTTGTGTTCCATGAGGGTGAGGACAGAATGGGGCACAGTCACTTGAAGATTCTGTCCCAGAGTGAGCTTATCCGCTTCACTCACCAAAAGGGCTGTTGCTGCAACAGCTCTCAAACAAGGGGGCCAACCTCTTGCTACCACATCCAGCTGTTTTGACAGGTAGGCTA
The DNA here is from genome assembly GCA_033557465.1 of Ichthyophis bannanicus. Classification (NCBI taxonomy): domain Eukaryota; kingdom Metazoa; phylum Chordata; class Amphibia; order Gymnophiona; family Ichthyophiidae; genus Ichthyophis; species Ichthyophis bannanicus. The sequence continues at coordinate 1,251,575,518 of CM066031.1, read as the reverse complement.
CTGGCCGTTGCCAAGATCCAAGAGATTGGGTCAGCACCCTTAGAGCATTTCCTTGTGACTCATGGACGTAGAGATGGAAAGGCTTCTGGACATCTGGGAGACCCAGAGCTGGTGATGACATCAGAGCACTTTTCAGAGATCGGAATGCTGCATCCTGTTCAGGTCCCCACTCCAGTGGAGACTTTTCCATTCCTTTGGTAACTTGATACAATGGCTTTGCTAGCAGCGCAAAATTGGGGATCCATATGCGACAGTATCCTGCGGCCCCCAGGAAGGCTCTCACTTGCCTCCTGGTGGTTGGAGTGGGAATACTGCATACAGCTTCTTTGCGTTCAGGTCCCAAATGTCGAATTCCACTGGACAACTGGAACCCTAGATATTTAACTTCAGTTTGACATAGTTGCGCCTTAGCTCGTGAGACTTTGTATCCAGCCTCGTTCAAAAGGTACAGAAGTTCACTGGTGGCTTGTAGACATTCACTTTCTGAGTTGGTGGCTATGAGCAGGTCATCCACATACTGAAGGAGAACCCTTTGTCCTGGGTTCACTGAGTAAGTTGAAAGATCTTGATTCAGGGCAGCACTGAAGAGAGTGGGTGAATTCTTGAATCCTTGAGGTAATCGGGTCCAGGTGAGTTGGCCCCTCCTCCCTGTTGTGGGGTCTTGCCATTCAAAAGTGAACAAAAGTTGACTGGTGGGGGCTAGGCATACACAGAAAAAGGCATCTTTCAGGTCCAGGACGGTGAAATGAGTAGCCTCAGCGGGGATCAGTCCCAAGAGAGTATAAGGATTTGGTACTACTGGGTGTATAGTTTCAACTGCATCATTTACCCGCCTCAGATCTTGTACTGGGCGGTAATCCCCTGTCCCAGGTTTCTTAACTGGGAGAAGAGGGGTGTTCCAAGGTGACTGGCACTCCTTGAGAAGTCCATACTTTAACTTTGGTCGGGGAAGAGGATACTGCTTCACATGCACTGGTTCTGCTCCTGGCTTGAGGGTGACAATGACAGGGGCTATGTTCTTTGCTAGGCCAGGTGGATTATCTTCTGCCCATACTTCAGGCGGGGCTATAAGGTTGGTGGGTATACAGGAACTGGTTGACTTAATTGGAGGTGTACTATAGAACCGCCACTCTTCTTCTCGGGGAACAGTTAGCACCATCAATCCAGCAGGCTTTGGGTTCACAGTCATTTTCATTTCTCCCCCTTCAGCAAAGGATATTTGTGCCTGAAGCTTTGCAAGCATATCTCGGCCCAGAAGTGGAATAGGGCACTCAGGCATATACAAGAACTGGTGCGTTATCTTCTGTCCCCCTAGTTCACACATACGGTTCTGCAGGAATGGCTTGGTGGCCCTGTTCCCAGTGGCCCCAACAATGGTGACAGATCGAGAGAAAAGAGGAGCCACTGGCTTTGCCACCACCGAATGTTCTGCTCCTGTATCTACCATAAAGTCCATATATTGGTCCCCTACTTTCAAACTTACCATAGGCTCCTGGGGACACAGGGTGAACTTGGAGCCCGGTCTGGCCTAGTCCTCATCCACTTCATCCAGGTCATAGCCCGTTGCTACTGCCACTCCCTCAATGGCTTCTTCTCTCTCTCGCTGGAACTGTGCTCGGTTCATTCCTCCACGATTTTGAAATCGGCCTCCTGTTCTCCAGGGACTCCCTCCTCCCCTCCTGGGGGTGGAGTCAAGATGCGGGCATTCATTCCTCCAATGTCCTTCTTCTCTGCAATGGGTGCACTGATTCGCACCAAATGGAGGCCTGCTATTACCGCGGCCTCTTCCACGTTCTCTGGTCCTTTGGTTAGGAAAACCTCCTCCACGTCGTTCAACTAAAGCGGCAGCAAGAAGATCTGCTTTCTTCTTCATCTTTCGCTCACTTTCTCTGTCACGTTCATTTTCACGATTCACAAATACTTTCTGAGCGACTTCCATTAACTGTGCTGTATTCATACAGGCAAATCCATCCAGTTTCTGCAATTTTCGTTTTATGTCTCTCTGGGACTGACTGACAAAGGCTGCATTTACCATGCGCAAATTCTCCTGAGCGGCGGGATCGTATGGGGTATATAGTCTATAGGCTTCAGACAACCGCTCATAAAAGGCCGCTGGGCTCTCATCTGGACCCTGGATAACTTCAGATACCTTCCCGATATTCATGGCCCTCTGGCCTCCCTTCTTCAGGCCCTGCAGCAAGGGCTGGCGAAATCGCGTTAGGGCCGCTGCCCCCCTGTCATTATTCGGGTCCCATCTAGGATCTTCATTCGGGAAAGCTGCGGCGGCTGCTTGTGGGAGATTCAGATCCCCCCCCCCCTCTACGGGATTTTCTTCTAACCAGCGGATGGCGGCTTGCACAATCCGCGCTCGCTCCTCAGTAGTAAAGAGAGTGGACAGGAGCTGGCGACAATCGGCCCAGGTTGGCTGATGAGTTTGCATTATACTGGACATTAATTCTGTCAATTCCTGGGGTTTTGCTGTATAGGATGCATAATGCGTTTTCCAGTTTAATAAATCAGTAGTGGAGAAAGGTACGTAGACTAGACTGGTTGGTCCTGTTGCCATCTGGCCCTGTTCATTTAGGATAGGTACACCAGGCACTTGACGCAATGGCATTAGGCGCCCTGCTTTCTTCTTCTTCTTCGGGGTTATACTTCTTAAATCATACGGCTCGCGGGTATAAGCTTCCTTGGTTGGTGACCCTGAACTGGCAGGAGATCCTCCGCTTTCTATCTCATCGGAGGACCCTGGTTCCCCCGACGTACTTGGGCCAGACTCGGGGCTATCACTCGGGGAAGTGGGCTTCTTTTGCTGCTGCAGCAGTAATTGCTGAGGTACCTCATCAGGTTCCGCTTCAGGTAGTGGAGCTGGGGGAACTAACCTATGTGGGTACTGGGGTAAACGGGCCGGGATTTCTTGGGACTGAGGCGGAATACACAGGCGGCTTCCTCTCCTCAACCTTCTGGGTCCCCCTAGTGGTTGCTACTAATATTCTACACTGGTCCTCATAGCAGCGCTTTATCCAAGAGGGCTACCTTTCGCAAACCCCCAACCAGGAATCTATGTAGGGGAACTGATCAGGGTGCGCTTTTTGTACAAGCTGATGAATATGAGAAACTATTTCTACATCAAAGGTGCCCCCACGGGGCCATGAAGTAGCAAACACAGGCCACTCCCTATCACACAACATTCTTAATCTAGACGGAGACATTTTTATGCCGTAGTCTCCTGAAAATCCTTTACGGAAATTCATGATCATACATTCCAGCAGAGTTTGCGTGGACTCCGTCCCTCCCATAATCGTAATGGCGTACACGTAATGACGTACAAGACGACAGACAGTAAGGTTAGGTAGTATGGCTGTAGGTAAGGGGTCCGTACAGCCCACAAAACACTGAGGGGAACAAACACCACACACTTCCTCCTTTTCGCGACCTGGGCGTGGTCACCCGGCCAGGAACTGCGCTACTCAGGAGTCCGCTCTCGCTCGGTCTGTGTCTCAAGACCTCTCAATCACACAAACAATCATACCATCACAAGAAATCATTTTTCAAAATGCCCAAGGTTTTCTGACTAACTGACTATTCCCAACCAAAGGGTCGGTGGCTTCGGCTTCCGCTAATCCTTATGCGGAGCATACTAGGACCGCCCTTATGAGAGGTGATCAGACTCTCTTGTCTCACACACTCATGCGAGATTTTCCCAGTTAGTCTATACCAAATCAGTCACACGCACTCATGCAAGACTCTGTTCCCCAGGCTTCACTGACTTTTAAACAAGAAAATGTCTACTCACTGGATCCGGTTCCCGATACAAAACCAGTTCTTGGGTTGGATCCTGGACTCCCCTCGGGTTCGGAGGTGTTGGCTGGCCGGACCCAGTGGCCCGCCGAGGCAAGGCGGAACCCTCTCTGATACAAAGGGACCGGTGGCGCCTGAGGTTTCCCTTGCGGTCGGACAGACACGGTCCTGACCGGGCCAAACCTGGAGGCGAATTGCGTGGAATATTCGCTTGACTACCATTCACTATCCGCACATTCACGGCCAACGCACCAAGAATATGAAGCAGCGAAGTGCAGACAATGAATAAATCCAGGAGTCAATATACAGGGTCCAAGCCAATTTATTGTGCACAAGGCCCAGTTAGTCAAAGCTTCAAAAAGGACTGAGCAAAGTTCTTACAGAGACATATTCATTTATACATTTCTTTTCAGTTTGATACATGCAAACTTTCTATTGGTCCCAACGCCCCCTGCACCTGTCCAATCAGAGATCCCTCCTGGGCCTAGCACCAAGCTCCCTCCTCTAGGACTGTTCTAACAATGGTGCAGTTTCTAGGTTTGGATACTTCTCTACTGCAAGGTCGTTTCTGGCTCTAGGAATGCAAGTATTGAAACATTTCTTATTTTCACAGCACAAGAGAATAATGAAAGATTTATGCGCTTTGAGACAGAGCAATTCTGCTCGCCATATCTTAAAAAGGATATAGCGATTTTAGAAAAGGTTCAGAGAAGAGCCACCAAAATGGTAAAGAGGATGGAAGGATACTCCTATGAAGAAAGGCTAAAAAGGTTAGGGCTCTTTAACCTGGAAAAGAGACGGCTGAGGGGAGATATGATAGAAGTCTATAAATTAATGAACAGAGTGGAACGGGTAAATGTAGATCAACTGTTTACCTTATCAGAATATAGAAAGACTAGGGGACATGCAATAAAGCTACAGGGTAAACTATTTAAGACTAATAAAAGAAAATATTTTTTCACTCAACGTGTAATCAAACTCTGGAATTTGTTACCGGAGGATGTAGTAAAGGCTGTTAGTGTAGCTGGGTTTAAAAAAGGTTTGGACAAGTTCCTGGAGGAAAGGTCCATAAACCATTATTAAGAAGGGACCCAGGATATCAATGCTTGAAGCAATACAAGCATTGTGGAACCTGTGTCCCTTGGGGAAACTGCTAGGTACGTATGACCTAGATTGGTCAATGTTTTAAACAGAATATTGGGCTTGATGGACCTTGGTCTGACCCAGTATGGCATATCTTATGTTCTTATGTTCTTATGAAAACTTCTTATTAAACAGTTTAAAACAGTTTCTCTCAAACCTTTACAAACTTTGGTTCTTTACTGAGATGGGGGTTAAAATCAGGGCCTAACTTACAGGCCTTTCACATTTGCAGACTATTATAGGCCATAGCCTGCTACAATACAAGGAGGTATTTCAGTGGGCATTCTAAGGGGCCCCAGGGCTACCGTAAGTACAACATAAATACATAGATATATCATGATTACAATATCTAAATGAATTTGTCTAGAAATTTGCAAATTCTTTACTGAAGTTCTCTTTTTCCACAGCTTCCACCATGCGTAGACCTGTCAGCTTCCGGTTGGTGACAGGAGTAGGGTTGCAGATTCCTCAAGCTTCTGCCGTACGTAGACCTGCCAGCTCTGGGCGCACTGATTTGCGCCCAATGGGGGCCGACCATCTCCTCGGCCCCTTCCACATCCTCGAGTCCTTCGGTTAGAGAAACTTCCTCCCCGTCGTTCAACTAAAGCTGCAGCAAGGAAATCAGCTTTCTTCGTCATTTTACATTCACTTTTCTTCTGACGTTCTTGATCACGATTCACAAACACTTTCTGAGCAACTTCCATTAACTGGGCCGCATTCATGCCCGCAAATCCTTCCAACTTTTGCAGTTTCCGTTTTATGTTTCCCTGGGACTGACTCACAAAGGTCGCATATACCATTAGCAAATTTTCCTGGGCTGCCGGATCATATGGGGTATATAGACTGTAAGCTTCAGATAAGCGTTCATAAAAGACTGCTGGGCTCTCGTCTGGATGCTGGATGACTTCTGATACCTTTCTGATATTCATGGCCTTCTGGCTTCCTTTCTTCAGGCCTTGCAGTAGGGCCTGGCGGAACCGAGTGAGGGCCGCCGCCCCATCGGCACTGTTCGGATCCCATCTAGGATCGTCATTTGGAAAATCCACGGCGGCTGCTTGCCGGGGATCTAGGCCTGCTTCTCCTACCAGATTTTCTTCTAACCATTGGGTAGACACTTGCACAATCCATGCTCGTTCTTCAGTAGTGAAGAGAGTAGACAGGAGCTGGCGACAATCAGCACAGGTAGGCTGATGGGTTTGCATAATACTGGACATTAATTCAATCAAATCTTGGGGCTTCTCAGTATAGGATGCATAATGCATATTCCAGTTCAATAAATCAGTGGTGGAAAAGGGCACATAAACAAGACTAGTTGGTCCCACCACCACCTGGTCCTGGTCATTAAGAGTAGGTAGACCTGGGACCTGGCATAATGGCATAACGTGACCATCCCTCTGACTTGCTGTTGTACTTCTGAAAGTATAAGGTGATCTGGATTGTTGGAATTCTGCTCCCGGGCCTTGGCTGTCAGCAGTAAGTGACCCCGAACTGGCAAATGAATCCCTGCTGGCAGTGTCGTTGGTGGACGATGGTCCTCCCGAGGCACTCTGAACTGAGCCGGGGCTTCCGGACAAGAGGGGGTGCGCGTCCTCCTGCTGCGGAGGTGGCTGGTGGACTACTTGGGGTAAATCTGCAGGGAGGTGTCCCCCTGCGCCAGGCTCTGCCCGGGGTGGTGGCGGAGCTGAGGGACTGGCCTATAAAGGTACCGGGGTGGACGGGTTAAAATATCTGGAGATTCTGGGATAGAATATACAGGCAGTTTCTTTTCCCCAGCCTTCCGGACCCCTCTTGTGGTTGCTACAAGTATCCTGCCCCGTTCCTCATAACAACGCTTTATCCAGGAGGGCTCTCTTTCACAAACACTTAACCAGGAATCTATATAGGGGAACTGGTCAGGGTGTTCTTTTCGTACAATCTGGTGAACTAAAGATATGATACTAACATCAAAAGTACCCCCAGGGGGCCACGAAGTGACCAGTACAGGCCACTCCCTCTCACAAAGCATTTCTAATCGGGACAGAGACATTTTTGTTCCATAGTCTTCGGAAAATCCCTTGCTAAAATTCTTGATCATACATTTCAACGGAGTTTGCATGAACTCCGACCCTCCCATAATGACGTACACAACAACAGACAGTAGGGGTGAGTAGTCGGGCTGCAGGTAAGGGGTCCGTACAGCCCTAGGAACAAATAGGTAGACAAACACCAAACGCTTCCTCCTTTTTGCGACTTGGGCACGGTCGCCCGGCTAGGAACTGCGCTAATCAGGAGTCCGCACTCGCTTGGTCTGTGTTTCAAGACCTCTCCTTCACACACACACAAACAGACATGCCAGCAAAATCCAACATTTCCAGCGTGACAGAACTATATGGCAGTGTTCCTCTGGGTGCACTCTATAAAGATGGGGGGGGGGGGGGGCATTCCCGTTCACATAAAACTTCCCATCGACCTGGGGTCATTACAATTACATAATCACCAGAGAAACCCCTCTTAAAGTTCTTAAGGAAACACTGCAGAAGGCTCAGTATAGATACACCCCCTCCCATGCTGTTCAAAACCTTTGTCTCTCTCTCACTCATTCAGCAACTGTAAAATTAACAGTTTCCTCCTCCCTTGGTCCATACTCGGACCTCTAAGCCGTTCAGGTTTCCCCCATAAATCAGATAATAAACAAATAAATAAATAAAAATAATAATATAACAGGAACAGTTGACGTAGAAATACAGGCAGGGCTGAGATATAACCAGCAAACTAATATAACAAGTTCAGGTGAAGTAACCATACAGGCAGGGCAGAGATATAACTAAAACAGTTGAGGAGATGCGAAGGGGTTCATAGGAACTGAAACATTCCTTTCTGCAGGCTGTGTGAAAGACACACCCCTTCTCCCTCTGCTTGCTAGAGATACCGTGCTGAAAAAATAAAATCACAGAGATAGCTCGTCTTCGCTGTGCTCTGCTTAGACTAGATTCCTTAAAGTGACTCCTGAGGTTTTTTTCCCTTTTCTCAGTACTGTTCCTTAATTAATAACCTTACATTATACCAGAAGTGAAACCCGCGGTTGGACAACAGACAGAGGGTGCGGGTGATCAGACTGCCAGTAAGGGGTCCGGGCAGCCCTAGAAACAGAGGGAGACACAAACAGACATGCTAGGAACTTTTTCCCAAATTCCCAGGCCTACCTTACTAACCAACAGCAGCCGGCCTCGCGCACTCATGCAAGGCGTCTCGTGCACTCATACAAGACATACTTGGACTGCTGAACCAAGGGCAATATTTTCGGCCTCGCGCACTCATGCAAGGCATACTCGGACTTGCCCTGAGAGGTGATCAGGCTCTCTGTCTCGCGCACTCATTCAGACGTATCCCAAGCTAGCTGACTAGATAGCAACAAAAGTTCTACTCACCGGATCCGGTACCCGTTACAGAACCAGTTCTTGGGTTGAATCCTGGACTCCCCTCGGGTTCGGAGGTGTTGGCCGGCCGGATCCAGTAGCCCGCCGAGGCAAGGCGGAACCCTCTCTCCGATACAAGAGGACCGGTGGTGCCTGAGGCTTCCCCTGCGGTCGGCCAGACACGGTTTCAGCCGGATCAAACCTTGAGGCGGTAAAACGTGGTATATTCACTTGAATACCATCCATTACTCGCACATTCCCGGCCCAACGCACCAAGAATATGTAGCAGCAAAGTGCACGCAATGAATAAAACCAGGAGTCAGCTGCAGGATCCAAGCCAATTTATTGTGCACAGGCTCAGACAGGAGAGTATCCAAAAAGGACTGAGCAATGGCGTACAGGAGCAAATTCCTTATATACAATTTTTACAGTTTGATACAGGCAAACTTTCTATTGGTCCCAACGCCCCCTGCACCTGTCCAATCGGGGACCCTCTCTGGGCCTCGCTCCCTGTTCCCCCTTCTCAGGCTATTCTAACAAAGGCATAGTCTTAGACATAGATACATTTCTACTTCAAGGCCATTTCTAGCTCAGAGAATGCAAGAACATTTCTATCATCAGCATACAGGAATTATACAAACTTTTCAAAAGCAGTTTAAAGCAGTTTCTCAGACTCTGGTTCTTCTCAGCACTACTTTCAGGTGGGGGTTAGGATCTAGGCCTAGTTTACAGGCCATAGCCTACCACATGGTTAGAACCCTCTTTTTGTTCTTTTAAATCCCAGTTGAAAATCCACTTCTTCCAGAAGGCCTTTGGGACTTAGTGGATGCAGCATCACGAGCAATCTCCTTTCTGCCCAGTAGTTCTTTACTGCCTCTTATGAATCTTTCCTTTGATTATTTTATGGAACTCCTTTCTTGGCCTTTGACTAATTGTAAACTGCTTTGCCTTTGTAAAAGAAAGGCGATATATAAATTGAAATAATCATAAACATGGCTAGGGGGATAGAAGAGAGAGAAAGAGAGACATTGGGTGATAGCTGGTGGGGGCCATGAGAGAGAGAGAAACAGACTGGGGGAAGTCTGGATGGGATCATGAGAGAGAGGGAGAGAGAGGGAGATTAGATGAGGGCGGGAAAGGGGAGGAGCGGGGGCAGCATTAGGGCGGGCAGTGGGTGGTCAGTGGCCCCAGGCGCGCAGGGCCAATTCCAGTGTCAGCCATGTACGTTCAGGGCCGGCGGCCTAAACAGGGAACTTATTCCACCTCTGAGGTGGAATGTTTCCCCTAGTTAGGTGGATCTGGCCGGCCCAGGGCACAGCAAAGGCGGGAGGGGGCAGAGGAGATTCTCCGCAGCCCAACCCTGGCCTTGGGAGGCCAGATCAAGTGTCGGGCTGTGGGGAATGAAGATTTCTGTCCGGCAGCCAGGGATCGCGGCTCCTGAATGGAGCTGCGGTGCCATGGCAACCGGATGCCATGGCATAACGGCTCCATTCAGGAGCCCTGACTGAGTTAGCTGGGGAAGGCCTGTATGTGCAGGCCGACTGGAATCGGGGTCCTGGCTGCACGTACAGGCCTGGACATGATTCTGATCCTGTCGGGCTAGACGTGCCCCGTGGGATCAGAATCCTGGCTAACTCTGTGTGTCTGGTTCTGACCGGGTGCACAGAGAGCTGGGATGTCCAGAACAGAATTGGGCCCTTAGCGATTATCAACATCTGCTTGAACTGGCATTTCACACGGTTTAGAAAATCTCTTTTAGTGTTTATTTTTATTTTATTTATTTTATTTTATTTGATTACATTTTTATACCGCTCCTTCCAGTGATCAGCAGCGGTTTACATTTAACAATTAACTCTGCATGGATTAGCAGTTACATAAAACAGTAAGAAAATAACATTAGAACATTGAAAGGTGTCATTGTTTTAAGATAACTCAATAAATAATTCAAAACAGTTTACATGAGGGAAGAGAACATGTTAACATACATGCTATATAATTAACTATATACAATATTTGTGAACGAAAATATAAGTAGAATTACTATTTAATTCTTCGAGGATTTGAGGGTTCAAAATGGTAACAGTGGGAAGACCTCCGTCTAATTGTTTTCATCACAGAATTACTCTAAGTTATTTCTGTCTGATTGAAGTATTCTTGAAATAGATGTGTTTTAAGGTTTTTATGGAATGATATGAGATCTTTGTTAGCTCTTAAGGTATCAGGGAGTTTGTCTATCCTTTGGCTGAATTGAAGTCCCCAATAGACCAACTAATATTAAAACGATATAAAATGAAACAATATTTACTACCTTTCTCCTTCTCCAATCATACGACCTCTGGAGCAGTGACAGTACTAAAAAACAGTGACATTTGTGCTGTCTGTCTTACAGTATATTTGTGCCAAAACATCAGGCATTTAAAAAAAGGGGGCAAATGTCAAGGAACCTATCTCCATATTGCTATTAGTGTTCAAATGCTTTTGAAAAGAAAATTAAAATCGAAAAAGAGTCAGACTAAAACCATATATTTTGGAATGGTTAAATTATTTTAAATGATTTAAATAACTTTATATGTAAATATGGGTTGGAGAGTAAAACCACCTTCTCCATATTTTGAAAGCAGCAAATTGTCTATGAGGATCCTTTATTATTAATCTCGGCCATTGATTCATTATTGTATCATAAAAAAATAAAAAAGGAAAAGAGAAACTATTAATGAAAGCAGACAAAGGCTGAAAATGGCACCTGATAAACCAGCAACATAACAAAACGGTTTAATCCATCGAAAAACCGCATCGTGAATAATAGTGAGCCTGTTCCAAAAAGCTATGATGCCAAATAAACATTGATGAGAAGCTTACAGTTAAAAAAAACACTATGAAGATAGCATTAATATCTAAGCCTTTTTTAAATAAACCTTCTGTTCTTAGGTCTACAGTCAAACCTCGGTTTTCATGATTAATCCGTTCGAAAAAGTCTGACTAAAACCGAAACATATGAAAACTGAAGCAATATTTCCCATAAGAAATAATGTAAATCCAATTAATTCGTTCCAGACACCCAAAAATATTCACAAAAAATACATTTTATAGAGAATAACTATATTTTTACATACAGAAAACAATGAGAAATAAATATAAATGACTAATGAAATGGATAAATGAACATTTAACATCACTGAAAGCAAGCTAAGTACAGTACTATACAGTACAGTATGTTAACATCTGGCCTTAGCCACCCCTGACAAGCTGCTGTGCCCAGCTCTCTTCGGAATCACATTGGATTCAGCCCATTAAAATACCTTTACGTTATCTGCTCAATGCTTCAGAATGGCAGAAAATCTTAATGATATAGCTTCAGACGTACAGTACCCTGCAAGAGAAAGAACTGCCTCCCACATTCATGCAACATCTCCTGCTTACATTGACAGCTTTTCTTCCCTGCTACCTCCGAGCCTGAGGGGGCGCTCCAGAGAAGGGGCAGGCGGTGGACGAGATCGGGGCCTTCCTCTCTGCGCAATCCTTGCCTCTCTGACTCTGACCAGGCTCAAGGATGTGTTTCATTTACGTGCTCAGCTGGCTTTCGCTTCTCATCACACTGGCGATCGGTGAGTCCGGGGGGCAGTGCTGCCGGGACCGGGAGGGCATTCCGGCAGTGTATACAGACTGGTGTGCAGCGCGAGGGTGTATGTATTGCCTTCTATCCCATGACACTTCTTCAGGAGTTGTATATAGGTTTTCAGTCTCATTTTATGCACTGGCTCACCTAATTCCACATACTTTGCGAAAACCGAGGCGATGTACGAGAACCGGGACAAAATCTCAGTCAAAAAAGACGTCGAAAACCAAAGCATATGAAAACCGGGGCAAACGAAAACCGAGGTTTGACTGTATTTAAAAAACAGGCCTCAGGGGATGTATTACCCAGGGTACAGAAGACAGGATGCAGTCTTATAGTATAATAAACTACTTCTCAATAGGACGTGCAATCACCAGAGGGAACTAGAACAACACCAAAAGCCACAAAGGGTATAATCCACCGTTGGTAAATGAACTCTGTCATTTATAAAAAGGGAATTAAAAAGAAAAACATAAAAAAATGAATAAATGTACTTTTCAAAACAAATATGGGTGCATAAATAAATAGATGAACAAATAATTGTTTATTTAAATATAACAACTTAAAAACCATGGAAATAAGGAGAGAGGGGAGGGGGAAAGGGGAAGGGGTGGAAGGGGAAGGGGGAGGGAGAGAGGGGGAAGGGAAGGGGGAGGGCAGGGAGAGAGGGGGAAAGGGGAGAGGGGAGAGGGGGAGGGGGAGAGAGGAAAGAGTAAAAGGAGGGGGAGGGGAGGGGGAAAGAGAGAGGGGAAGAGAAGGGAGGAAGGGGAACAGAAAGGGTGAGGGAGGGAAGAAAGAAGAGGGGGAAGGGAAAGAGGAAGAGAGGGGAGGGGGAGGGGAGGAAGGGAAAGGGAGGGGAAGGGTGAAACAGGAGAGGAAAAGAAAAGGGAGGAAAGGAGGAGGGAAGGAAGGGGAGGGAAAGGAAGGGGGAGGGGGAAAGGGAGGAGGAGGAAAGGGGGAGGGGGAAGGAAAGGAGAGGGAAAAGGGAGGGATAAGGAGGATACCACCTGGATACACATAAATCTATTAAAAAACAGCCAAAATAAAATAAAAGACATTAAGACTAAATGGACTTCAGAAACACGAACAAAGGTGTAAAAATTATCTCAAAGGAAAACTGACAAGTCTGTTTCGAGATTGAGACCCTTAGGTGTCATGGTATGCAAAAGGAATATATAACCCTGCTCAAATTACTTTGTTAGGGTCTCCTCCTCTCCAAGTTATTTTAACCTTCTTTAATACAAAGAACAGTGGTCTGAGATCTTATGCTGTTGTTATTGCTAATGAAGAACCAGGTGTTTGTCTATCATGCAACTCCTGTGTTCTATGATCCGCGTCCTTATACTCCCTGTAGTTTTATCCACATACAATTTCTTGCATGGGCATTGGATTACATAAATGACATTAGAGGTCTCACAATTAGAAAAATCATCTAGATAAAACTTCTGGTGTGTTGTAGGAGGAGTGAAAATGTTCCTTACAGATATTGCATGTACACATATAGAGCATCTTCCACACTGGTAGAGTCCTTATATTTTGAAAGAAACCTTCTTTCTGTAAAAGCTGATGGGACCCGCATATTCCATAAATTCACATTTCTTTATGTGCTACCGTTATTCATAGATCCGCAAAACCAGGTAGCGTTAGGATCAGATGCCACTCCTCTGTCAAAATCCTTGTAATGCTACGTGAAAATTGTGAATATAATAACAGGTACACCATGCGTGTTTCAGAGTGCATAGTTTTCAGCAGCAAGAATAATTCACATGGGGTATATATAGAATGTTATATAGAGAGCGCCTATAGGAGAGCGCAGAATAGTTTCTTTGATTTTCTTGTGCTATTTTTGTTTTTCTTGTTTTTTCTTGTATTATTTTATTTTTATTTTGGGGACAGAGTGGGCACTTGTGGGAGAGATAGTTTTTTGGAGTGGGGATAGGCCGGGCAATCATGGGTGGGGTAGTTTTTTAGAATGGGACAATTTGCAGGGTGGTGGGGCAGTTGTGGGAGGGTGTAGTTTTTGAGGATGAAGCAGTTTTTGGATGGTAGGGCAGTTGCAGGGAATAGTTTTGGGTTGGAAGCAGTTTGTGGAGTGGTTTGGCAGAGGAATCCAGAAGAGACTGTGAGCGCCTACTTTTTCTAACAAAGGACCAGAAGACACAATAATAGGTCTGATACTTTTATAGGAAATTATTATAAGTAGGTGTGGCTTGAAGTGAAAGCTGAATTTGGTGAAATTTAACAGAAACACTGGGATTAAAGTACACTTTTGAAATCACAATAGGAGCTATTGAAGGTCACTCCCTAAAGCAGTGCACTGTGAAATACTGTTAGCACTGGAGTGATTGGGATGGCAGACAAGAAAAATTATAACTTTCTGAATAATGTGAATGCAACACGAACACACAACATTGGACATGAAAATAGCTATAAGTTTTAAGATGTTATGGTTTTTCATTAGTAAAATGATTTTAAAAGATTGCTTTCAATATTAAAAGAGAGGAAGGGAGGGGTCTTTTATAACCTTTGATGTAATATATTGAGCAGGCATACAGCAGGCATATAGAGAGCCAGCGATGGTAAGCTCATAAGCTTATTGAAGTCTTTTTCCTCCCTGTTATATATCTGTCTATATGATTAATTATGTCTTAAGAAATTATGACTCAAGTTTTTTTGGATGTGTAGGTCTGGGTTGTCATTCATTTAGAAGATTCTACCCCATCCCATCATTCTCCTTGCCCTTCTCTGCCTCCTCTTTGTCTTCCTCTTCCTTCCCCTCCCTCTCTCTCTTTCTCTCCTCTACCCCCTCCCCTCCTCACTCTCCATCTTCTCTCCCTCTCCTTCTCCTCTTCATCATCCTCCTTTCTCTTCCTTTCCCTCTTCTTCCCCTCCTCCTCTTCTTTCTCTTCCTTCCTCTCCATTGTTCCCCTTGCCATCCTCCTCCTCCATTTTTTTCTCCTCCTTTTCCTCCCACTCCTCATCCTTTTCTCCCTACTCCCCTTCCTTCCCATCCCACTCCTAATTGTTCTCATCTTTCCATTCCTTTCACCCCTTCTGATGCTCTTAGGCCATCCCTACTCCCCCTCCTTTCTCTTCTACCCCTAATTGCCCTTGTCTTACCACTCCTCTCACCCCTGACACTCTGAGTCTATCATGCAGGCGAAGCTTGGCGTCATGGGGTGCTCTCTCACTGTGGGCCAACATGCCCTTATGCCCTCACACATGTGACTATCAAAAACCAACACAAAAAAAATCTCTCTAGGCCCTAACAAAAAGAGTAGGCCTGAACTCTGTGCATGTGCACTGCTTCCGAATTGTATTCTAGCTAATTGAAAATAAAATAGAATTGGAGGTTTCTCTAGCTTTCTGTTACTTTTGTCCTCCTGGGGTACAGGGGCTCGGCAGCTCACCACATCTTCAGTGACTTCACACTGCTGCTTTTCATCCTTGCTCTCCAGGGGCTTCTCATCTGCAGGCAGGCTGTGCATGCAGACTGTCTGTCTTTATTACAGCACAGGCGGTAGCTTCTCTGCAGGGACGGGCTCTGGGTCCTGTTCCTTCTCAGCTCCCTTCTCTGCAAAGTTAAGCTTTGTAGGACAGTTGTTCACAGGAATATTGCACAGCTTGCTTTTCTCTTCACCAGCTGGACTTCCAGACTCTGCTGTCTCTTGGATACCTCTTTGGATCTCTGCTCTGTTCCTTTCCCTTCTATCTCACTTCTAGAGCTGGCTACTCCTGCTTCTGTTCTTCTCCCACTTTGATCACTGTCTCAACTAGGCAAGTGCCATCCAGGCCTAGGCCATGTTCCCTGCCATTTCCCCTTCCTCTACTGCCCCCACACCTTCTCCACCCTCCCTTTTGCCCTGCCCCATGTTCCTTTGCTTAAGTAGTCCCTCACCGCTGACAGAATGTGCAGATGACCAGTTTTGCCACAAAAATGTAGTTTATTGGATGTCGGCCACAGCATAACCTTAAACAAACATTTAACCAAAATTCATAGTGTTGTTGTTGTTGTTAAGTGCCGTCGAGTCGGAGTCGACTCATGGCGACCCTCTGGATAGCTATCCTAAATTGTGTTCGGTCTTCAGTCAGGCTTTGTTGACAGACTTGTACCTGTAGCTGCTGTTATTGTATCAATCCATCTCATTGCTGGCCTTCCTCTTTTGCGTTGACCTTCTATCTTGCCAAGCATGATGTCTTTCTCTAATGATCTCTCTCTTCGAATGATGTGTCCAAAGTATGAAAGTCAAAGTCTTGTCATCTGAGCTTCTAAAGAAAGCTTGGGTTTGATCTCCTCTAGTACCAACTGGTTTGTTCTTCGGGCAGTCCATGGTATACACAGTATTTGCCGCCAGCACCATAATTCAAAGGCATCAATTTTCTTCCTGTCTGTCTTTTTCACTGTCCAGCTTTCACATCCATATGATGTTATTGAAAATACCATGGCTTGAACAAGTCAAATCTTTGTATGGAGAGAGACATCTCTGCTCTTGAGAATCTTATCTAGGTCTTTCATAGCCATTCTGCCAAGAACAATGCGTCGTTTGATTTCTTGACTGCTTGTTGCTTCTTTATTGATAGTTGATCCAAGTAGGTTAAAGTTGTTCACAATTTCAATTTCTTCTCCTTCAACAATGAACCTGTTGATTATGACAGTTGTCATGATCTTTGTCTTCTTTACATTAACGTGCAGGCCCATTTTAAGACTATGTTATTTGATTGTGAGAAGCAAATGTTTCAGATCATCTTCACTTTCAGCCAGTAATGTAGTATCATCAGCATAGCGAAGCTTGTTGATGAGTCTTCCACCAATCTTCACACCTCTGTTGTCTTCATACAATCCTGCTTCTCTGATGATTTGTTCTGCATATAAATTAAACAGGTAGGGGGAAAGTATGCAGCCTTGTCTTACACCTTTGCTTATTTTAAACCATTCTGTTTCTCCTTGTTCCGTTCAAACTTTTGCTTCTTCATCAATGTACAGATTGCGCAAGAGAACGATCAGGTGTTCTGGTATACCCATGCTTCTTAATGTGGCCCAGAGTTTCTCATGGTTTACACAGTCAAAAGCCTTGCTATAGTCGATAGCCTTTTGGTATTCTTTAGTCTTTTCAAGGATCCATCTCACATCCGCAATGATGTCTCTCGTTCCTCGCCCTTTCCTGAACCCTGCTTGCACTTCAGGTAGTTCTTGTTCCAGGTATGGTTGTAGTCTCTTTTGAATAATCTTCAGTAGAATCTTGCTGGCATGTGGGATCAGAGCGATTGTTCGATAGTTTGCACAGTCAGTTGGATCACCTTTCTTTAGTATTGGTATAAACACAGATCTTTTCCAATCAGTTGGGCATGATGTTGTCTTCCATATTTCTTGGCAGAGCCTTGTAAGTACGGTATCAGCTGCATCAGATTGCTGCAATACTTCTATAGGAATGCTATCAATGCCTGGTGCTTTGTTCTTTGATAAGGCTTTCAGTGCTGCTTCAACTTCTTCTTTCATCACCAATGGTTCCCAATCATAAGGTACAAGTTGAAACGGCTGTTGGTCCACTTGATCTTTATCATATAAAACTCTGTATATTCCTTCCACCTTTTCTTGATCTTCTCAGCATCATTCAACATAGAACCTTGAGCATCTTGCAACATTCCAATTCGAGGCTGGAACTTTTTCTTTAACTCTCGTAGCTTTAGGAAAGCCGATCTTGTTCTTCCTCTAATAGTTTCTGCTTCTATTTCCTTGCAACTGTCATTGTAGTACTTTTCCTTGTCCTGTCTTGCTGCACGTTGGAAATCTCTGTTGAGTTCTGCGACTGTCTTTCTTTCTCCTCTGGCTTTAGCTTTTCTGCGTTTCTGGGCAATTTTCAGAGTTTCTTCCGTCATCCATTTTGGCTGCTTTTGCTTTTTCACCTTTTGTAGAGACTTCTCGCTTTCTTCCAACACAACCTTCTTGATGTCATTCCATAACTCTTCCGGAGCTCTGTCATTTGTATCTAAAACAGCAAATCGATTTTGCAGGCAGTCTTTAAATTCCAGTGGTATATTCTCAAGGTCATATTTTGCTGCATTCATGAGTGGTTTGCTCTTTTTCAACTTTAGCTTGAGTTTGCATACTAGTAGTTGATGATCTGTACCACAGTCAGCTCCAGGTTTTGTCTTTGTTGATGTTATAGAACTTTTCCATCGTTGACTTCCACAGATGTAGTCAGTTTGATTTTTATACAATCCATTGGGTGAAGTACATGTGTACAGTTGCCGCTTGTGTTGCTGGAGGAAGGTGTTTGAGATGAATAGATCATTGGTCTTGCAGAATTCTATCAGTCTTTCTCCAGCTTCATTTCTGTTGCCAAGTCCATATTTTCCAACTACTTTGCCTTCTTCTTTGTTGCCAACTTTTGCGTTCCAGTCACCCATGACTATCAGGATATCCTGTTAGCATGTTCTGTCAATTTCAGCTTGTACTTGTTCATAGAACTCTTCAATTTCATTCTCTTTTGCAGCTGTTGTTGGGGCATATACTTGAATTATAGTTGTGTTGATAGGCATTCCTCGTAGACGAATAGAGATTAAGCGTTCGCTGACTGCATTGTATTTCATTACAGTTCTTGCAAGTTTCTTCTTTATTATAAATGCAACACCATTTCTTCTTTGTCTTTCATTTCCAGCATAGTAGACCATGTGATCATCTGATGCAAAATGCCTGATGCCAGTCCATTTCAGTTCGCTGACACCCAACAGATCAAGTTGTACACGTTCCATTTCATTCTTGACCACCTCCAACTTCCCTTGGTTCATGCTTCGTACGTTCCATGTTCCAATGCATAAGACATCTTTACAGCTTCTGACTCTCATTTCATGCGCAGCTACATCAGCAGTCAGACTTCCCGAGGGCTTTGATCCAACCACATCATAAGCAAACATATAACCAAAATTCATAGTGTTCAATTCTTAAATATATATACAACATTAAATTGCCCTAAATCTCTCTGACACTTACACTCGAGATGCACAGTCCGTACTCGCCAAAGAGAGGTGCTATCAAAGCCGGCACCCTTGAACTGTAAACACTTTTAACCATTACTGTCATAACTGATACACATTATCCATAATATGCTGTGTGGGGCATGTCCTTAAAGCATGCACTATACCCCTGGTCGCAGCAGCGTCCTCCTTCTCTGTTTCTGACCTGGCCCGTCAAAGGTTGGGCTTGCTGCATACTTAATATATGGCAATGAGGTGTATCCCTCCCTCCCCCCACTGTCAAAGCATGGGGAGGCACATTACCTGCTGATCCTGCTGCGAATCCATCGACCCTGTCAGGGGAGGACAATTTCCTTGTGGATACTCACTCTATATTCAACACTATGACGGTGCGCTCGGCCTTATGGCCCTTAACCTCTGACCACACCCCACCGACAGCGACTCCTCGCTTGTCAGGGGGGCCCTACCCAGTACTCAGCTGCGGACAACAGCATTTCTACCGTGTCCTGGACCACGCACAGGAAAATGTCCATGCTGATATCCAACAGGTGTATACCGGCTGCGCGACACAGGCCATGGCAACTTACATCGATGAAGTCATGCCCAATGCAACTCCCCCCCCCCACTTGATTGCCTCCATGAAGCGAGCCAACCATCCATTCATTCACCTTTTGTCTAGTTTTCTCCACTGTCCAGTGTGACCTTTTGCCTTTTCAGACCCTCTGAAATACAATATGGGACCACACCACCAGAGTCCCAGAGAAAATGTTGGCCAGTTGCATCTTCTGGTTAATTCGACACTGCAAGTATTGACCAATTGTTCCTCCTCCAGATGCACCACTAAGACCCAAGGACTCCTAGCTGCCCTCCAGCTGCGCATAATTGATGGAAGGGATGGGACCTGCAGGTCCCATATCATTCCCCACATCCTCATCCTGACGATCGACACCTCTGCATGATTCAGGCCCAAATTAAAGCCCTGTGTTCTGCTCTGGGTTCTCCTTTGCACCCAGTGGACGTATGGATGGCCTCATAGTCACATTTCCCGGGGAGTTGCACTAGGGCAAACCATTGAAAGAAGAACACAAGAAAGGTCAGGTTAGTCATAGCAACATTCGTCAATCCCTAGCTTCCGGGCAAATGTACAGGTTATAAAGGTCAGAACGCCACCTGCCCACGGACAAGATTTGCTCCCTTGTTATGTCAAGTCCAGCTGCCATGTGTAACCACCCCAATGTGGAAGGAATGAATGCCATAATAGGCAACCTCAAGGTCTGCCTCTGCGATGACCATCAACTGTACCCTGGTGAACCAGAAGTGAGACAGGGGTGCTCCGCCCACATCGACCAACACTGCTCACCTCCCATCGGACATAATCATCTGCAATCCTCAAAATACCACAGCGGACATGTGCGATCTCCTGGCAGGGGTGACCATGACAATTTGGCCCTCCCTTTCATGGGGTCCTTCTTAGAGCTACAAGTCTGTGGTCAGGTGTGCGGTGACGCTCGGCTGACTATCCCTTCTTTATCCTTGCAATGATGAAATCCGCTGAAGGTCTCCGTTCTACCATTGCTTTGTCAAAAGGGGTGATTGCCGTTAAGCAAGTCCTTACCATGGATTTACTCCTGCCCCTATCCCTGCAGCAGAATATCCAGCAAAGAATGGTGCTGGCCTTAAAGCAGTCACCCTCCCTGATGCCGTCCTGCACACAAACATCCCGGAAGTGATCCCAGGCCTTCAAGTATGTCAGCCTGGTACGCTCTGCCAGAAAATCCATCAAGAGGCCCTAAACTTCGGCGGGCACAACACCCAGACTGCCTCTGGAATGGATGTCTTGACTGCATCTGCCCCAGGAGCATTGGCCCGGAATGCTGCCATCTTAAAATGAGAAAGGGCATCGGCAATCGTGTTATGGAACCAGGAACATGAGGACGAAAGAAGCTCTCCTACCCTGAATGCTCTGGAGAAAGTTAAGGAGAAAGTGCATCTGAAAAGACGGGTCTCAAAGGTGTCCTAGCAGATCTCCATCCATGATAGCGAACAGCTTCCTTAACACCTTGTGGGTGATCAGGTACCTGTGGTCCATAGTGCAGCAACAGTCAACCACCCTGCCCATCATCCTTTAGCAATGGCAAAATCGGCCAAAGGACTCTTTTTCCCCATTGCCCAGGCAAAGAAAGTGACCGACACCAGGTGCATCAGTACCGCAGATTTCATCATGTTGCTGCCCTTGCATGATAGAATCCACTGGGAAGTGGAGCCTGTCATGCATCGGTCATTGTCCCTGATCCCATTAAGGCTACAGAACTCACAGAAATGCTCCCGGGATTCTAAAATGTTTCTGGCTGGTACATTCAGCCAAGGAAACCCATCGATAGCTCCCACAATTTGGCGGGTCAAACGCCCAGACTGCTCCTGGAATGGACATTCTGGTGGCATGGAACAATGAGAAAGGGCATCAGCAATGTTATTGTAGAATCCTGTAATTTGCTCTGCCTTAAAGGTGATATTATGTAGGTCTTCAGGAAATATTCCCCAGGCTCGTAGGTCTTTGTATATGATCTTATCAACCCTGAGGTGGTGGTGCCTCTGCTTTCTGTCTGCCACAAGAACCAGTTGGCAACAGAAAAACTGCCCCATCGAGATAACCTTGCAGGTGAAACATAATAAACAAAGCAGAGATTGAAACTGCTTTAATTTAGCTTTCTGCTCTAATCTAGCTTTTCACAAACCTCTCATTTGCCCAATGGTGGTTTTTAATTTCTCCAACTTATTCCTGGCAGTATAGACACTTGGGCTTGTATATCTAGCTCATTTCTGAAGAATGTGTCCTGCAGGTCCCACGGTCTTTTCTACCACCAGAGGTCCTCCAAACCGCTGTGCAATAGGCTTGCAGGAATCCAAGATCCTTTTGCCCTCCTGGAACCCGGCCCCCACAAACAGAAAATCATCTAGGTAATGAACAGTTGAGCCATGCCTGGCTATTTATTCTACTGGCCAAAGCAGGAATGAACTGAACTGCTCAAAATATGCACAGGAATTGAGCAGTCCATGGACATACATTTGTCATAGGAGTCTTCGCCCTCGAAAGTGAAAACCGAGTAGATGAAAAAGACTCTGGATGCACCAGGAGTGTTCGGAACACCGACTATCTCCGCCTTAGCCAGTTGTGCCTGTGGCCCAAATTCTGAATGATTGCTATGGCCTGGTTGATAGACACATATCTCACAGAACACAAAGAAGGATCGATATAGTCATCAAATGACTCACCCTTGGGACAGAACAGGTTGTGTATCAAACAGAATGTGCCTGGATCCTTCTTTGGCACTATTCCCAACAGAGACAACTCCAGACCAGGGACGGGTGGAGTCCAAGTAGGACCCGATATCATTCCCAAAACGTTTTCCTTGGCAATTATTTTTTTCTCCGCTCCATCTGAAGATGCTGAATGAAGGAAGGGGTATGGTGTGCAAGGAAGTGGGAGCTGAGAATATAACAAGGAAACCTTCTGCAAAGCCATCTGATAATGATGCTTGCCCAGTCCTGGTGAGGATAAGACCACAGCTTTGGATGCATGCTCTCAAGCCTGATGTGCAAGGGAGCCATGTCCTTTGCTGGGTCATTGGGGCAGCTGCTTAAAAGGCTTTCCCTTACTGGTGGATCTACACGTGGAAGCTGAGTGGCTAGTTCCACACACCGAACAGGCATGCCGGGACTTACATGAGTTCCATGTGCAGCTGCTGGTAGTTCCATGTGCAGCTGCTGGTAATATACTAGGAAATTTCATGGCGGACTCTTTTTCAGGTAATATACTAGGAGCAGTATCGCTGCCCTAGTGCCAGTCCTGAATTTTGCCCCTCTGGTTGCTGGATCTTAGAAAGGATATAGCAGAATTAGAAAAGTTATGGAGAAGAGCCACCAAAATGGTAAAAGGGATGGAAGGATACCCAGATGGGGAAAGGCTTAAATGGTTAGGGCTCTTCAACTTGGGAAAAGAGAAGGCTAAGGAGAGATAAGATAGAGGTCTGTAAATTAACGAATGGAGTGGAACAAGACACCACAGATTGGATGTTTTTACGGCATGCAAAAGTCGAAAGACTAGAGGACATGCAATGAAGCTAAAATGTAACCCATTTAAGACTAATAAGAGAATCATTTTATCTGCAACACATAACCAAACACTGAATGTAGTAAAAGCTGTTAGTGTATCTGGGTTTTAAAAAAAGGTTTTGGAAGGTCTATAAACCATTATTAAAGAGGACCCGAAAAAATCCATTGCTTATTCCCGGATGAGCATATTGGAACCTGTGGCCTTCTGGAACCGGCCAGGTACTTGTGACCTGGATTGGACACTGTTGAAAACAGGATTCTGGACTTGATGGACCCTGGTCTGACCCAGTATGGCATTTCTTAAGTTCTTAAGTCAATTTATAACCTCTAAAGCAAACAGAACTGTTCTGCTTTTTTTTTTTTAAATCAACAATTAAACCCAAGATTTCGCCTCTTTCCAAAATTTAAGTCATCAGATGATCACCGTCTGCCAACAGCTTTCCCTTTAAAACAGTTAACAAAATCCAAATCCCTCATCTGGTCCCAACTGGGTTACCTATTCTCCATTTGGCATAGGAGTCCTACCATTAATCTGTTGCCTACCAGCACCATACGTATATACCCCCAGCAGGCCCACTCAATGAGTGTGAGAGTGCGAGAGCCTTCAAATGAGTGTGACACCCTCCTAATGAGTAAGACTTGGCATCTCTGAGGTAGGATCCAGTCAATGGGAAGGCAGAGGGGGTGGAGCAGTGGAAGGAGGAGATGAGTCAGGGGGAAAGTCCTATAATGTACAAGTGAAGCTTCTTCATGAGGTGGAGGGGGGAGGGTTGAGCTCTGCAAGAGAAACTTGGTTGACCTTGGAGAGAGCCAGTGAATGTCCTAGAAGGTGCTGAGGAGGGTAAAAAAGAGAAAGGGATGAGGGAAAGGGCAGACTACTGAGGGCTGAGGAAAAGAACTATCATCATCTGCAAGAAGTTTACATCATGATGGATAGAACTGATCAGCAGGCAGTAGCACAATACCGGAAGTGTGTATGTGTCTCAAGAGTAAAACAGTCTGTTTCTTTCTCTAACGGGACCACTGTCACATTAAAGAGTTTCCTTTTGAAAAGCTGGACTGGAGAGTGAAGAAATCCACAGTTACAAATGTAGCCATGTGCATACTAAGTGGAAGGAATTTTTCATTCTGGTTGAATTCCTTTGAAACTGTCCTAATACTGCCACCACTTGTCTATGTCCTTTCAGAGGCACCGAAGAAAGTTAAATATCATTTTCTGGTTTTTTTTCCATTTTTGAATCTAGATTTATACCTCTGACACATCATCTATAAATCTCATTCTTTGGCCTTTTATCTCACTCTTTGGGTGCTCCACCCTTGGCATCTCTTTTTTTTTTACCAGAGGCAGTGGAGGGTGATAATAACTTGCCCAGTTTCTCTGGTTCTCAACCCACTGCTTTAACCACTGCGCTACTCAACTCAGAGCATATGCTTGCACGGTCCCCAAGCTCACTCACAACCTGCTGCATCCAGAACTAGGCCCTCCAGTTTTTCTTATTCTATTTCTGAAAAGGTGAAATGTGGGGGGAAGCTATTACTAAAGATCCTGGCGAGAGGCAGGAGAGCTATGAAGAATAAATGAGATGGTATGGGCACTCCAGCTCAGAATATCCCTTATTTGACAGACTGACCCCTACTGCTATATTCCAATACACCACTAGGGGTCATCGGCTTCCATTTTTCAAGATGGCAGCTGGACCAAAACGAAGCATCTGGATGCTTCCCTGGGACTAGGTAGGTAACGTTGGTCCAAAGGGGACGGGGTGCCACAGCACTTGAGACTCTCTAGTTAAAGGCCTTCCTGTGTCAGATGCCAGAGGTATCCTAACCTGGAGTACGCATAGAGGGATCTTTGTTAATGGCTCCAAGACTTCTCCATTAATGGCTCTGATATTTGGCAGACTGACCCCTTGCATCCTGACACATCACTAGGGGCCAGTTGATGCTGATATGTAAATGAAGAAAAGGCCACTACTGGATGTCTACCTGGGACCAGGTAATTATTAATTGTCAAAGGGGGCACCACAGCATCGTAGGTTCTCTGGTCAAGAGCCTCCCTCTGTTAGGGTGCCAAGACCAGTTGTGCCCTGACTCAGGGTTCCCCAGCTAATGGTGCCCAAGCCAGAGGTGACCTGGACCAGATAGCCTTAAAGGAAGGAATGTTTTTTTCTTTTTCAGGCTGTTTGTGGTGAGCCAAACCCTGTATACTGAATGTGGATTGGCTCACACACTGACAGGAAAGGAGAAAGAAGAATACATTTCCAATTGAATGTGGTAAATGGTGGGATGTTACCATGGCAGGATGCACTGACATTTCTATCAGGGCACAGTTTTTAATGCAGCTGGAATTTGAATGCCATTCATTTCCTGCATCAAGAGTAAAACATTTTCTCAATGCCTGCATTGGAAAGCTGTGTGTTGAAGCTCAGAACACTGTTATACACAGCTTATACTGGCCCCACACGAAGTGGAAAATTTTCAGCCCCTAATTTAATCTTTATAACTGCTTTTGAAAAATTACCTCCCTGTGTTTTTAGTGCTGACAACTTTCCACATTTACAAAGATTTTTATCTAGCAGTATTATAAACACTGGTAGGATAAATTAATGTCATCATTTCAGAAGTATGCTATAGAAACAGCTCAGCAAACCAGGCTAGCTATGGCATCGTTCACAGACAGACAGTTCATGCCATCCTTTCACTGTTATAAAAATGCAGAAATGTAAAGCAGGCACTGACCGACCTGGCAACGTGCGGGCACAAAATGAAGAAATCCCCTTCTGTACTGCTTTATGATGCTAAAGAAAGTGATGGAGCAAAAGGGTAGACCATTCATCATTTCCTTGACACCTGGGTTAATGAAAGCAAAACAGAAGCATATGTGCAACTCAGTAGCGGATATGCTAACATTAGCAAATCCTGCCAGAGAAATTATTGTTTGATCAATATTTATCCTTTTAAAAAGCACAACACATAGCAGGAAGCAAAGAATAAAACAGTTCAGAGACAGATGCTTCAGTTTGTTTTGAGTGAGGAGTGGGAATCACCTTCTGCTTATTTACTCACCCAAGATAACTCTTAGTCTCAGATAGAAAATTCTTCGCATTTGTTATTATCTTTAAACAGTGTATTGACTTATTTTAACATCTGCATGATTCTTCTGTGACACTTTATATATTTTCGGCAATATTGCTAGAATATTGATGTTTTTCTCTCCATTAAAAATGATTGTGCTATGGGCTCTACATCACTCACTCACAACAGGAGTAGGGAAATTGGACCAGGAAACATCAAATGGCAGCATAAAAGACACTTTCTCAGCTCTAGGGAAAGTAGGCTGAATTGCTTGTTAAATAAAATAGTTTAAAAAGAAAAAGAGCGTCCAGTTATGGAAAAGGGAGAGGCAGAGTTGTACAGGGTCAGCAAGTTGAGAGAACTTAGGGACATTAAACGTGTCTAGCAAGGTCAAACCAATGGTCCATCAAGCCCAGCATTATGTCTTCAACAGTGACAAGTCCAATTTAATTGAAAGTCATCCATCAAGTCAAACCAGAAGCGGACCACCAAGGACCAGGCCTACACGCAGGTGTGGTAATATGCAAACACAATTTATTAGAAGACCCAACTAAAATGTTTCGGCCTGAGGCCTTCTTCAGGGGTCTAAAACAAAATAAAACATACATATTAAAATATACATTCATAAAAAGTATGTCATATACAAAACATAAAAACTTTTTAATAGTCAAAATAGATATATACATACATAGGATTAAAACAAAACCAAAACAAGAAAATTTACATTTAAAATTACCAACTGTGCATGAAAGTACAGAGCAAAAATAAAAATGATTGTGAAAGGACACACATAATGAAGGAGAATACATTACCGCAAAGAGAAGCAACAACATGTAAAGAGGCAGAAAGCTCTCCTCAATCTGTATGAATTGGAAAAAAGCACAGGAGTGTCAGCAATAAAAGATATAATCCCTATTGAATTAACAACAAAACAATGGAATGGGTTTTCTTTTTTCCTCTTTTTTCTTCTTGTTATGCTGCTCGCGCTTTTTAGATGCTGATTGTCCCAACAATCATTTCTAATTTTTTATATTTTTAAGCTCTCTTATTTGTGTATGGTTTTCTTTTTATTTCCTATTTCTTTTGTTATGCCGTTTGCGTGTGTGTGTCTTTGAGATGCCGACTGATTCTTCAGTCATTTTCATTTTCATTCATACTCATTTTTATCAGTTTTTAAGCCCTTTCAATTGTGTACATATATTTAATTTAATGGAATGGTTTGTTCTTTCACAGCTTGTCATACAGCAATTTTAGGTGCAGTCAGGTTGTCCCTTATCAATGTTATTTTATTGTTTTTTATTTATGTTTTGGGCCAAAAAATTTCCTGTTTGTCAAATGTGACCAGCTATTTTTACTCCCTTATGGTTTTAATGTGCAATCTGTTTAGTTTCATTTATTTATTATTTTATTTATTCTAATTAATGTATTCCAATATGGCTACATTAAGCTAACTTACAGCTTTTGGATGTCTTGTCATGAATGAGCCATTGTTATCCTTTCTAGTCCCTTAGTTTGCATACTTTTATTCCCCTAATTTATAATATGTTTTGTTGTTAATTCAATAGGGATTATATCTTTTATTGTTAACACTCCTGTGCTTTTTTCCAATTCATACAGATTGAGGAGAGCTTTCTGCCTCTTTACATGTTGCTTCTCTTTGCGGTAATGTATTCTCCTTCATTATGTGTGTCCTTTCACAATCATTTTTATTTTTGCTCTGTACTTTCATGCACAGTTGGTAATTTTAAATGTAAATTTTCTTGTTTCGGTTTTGTTTTAATCCCATGTATGTATATATCTATTTTGACTATTAAAAGTTTTTATGTTTTGTATATGACATACTTTTTATGAATGTATATTTTAATATGTATGTTTTATTTTGTTTTAGACCCCTGAAGAAGGCCTCAGGCCGAAACATTTTAGTTAGGTCTTCTAATAAATTGTGTTTGCATATTACCACACCTGCGTGTAGGCCTGGTCCTTGGTGGTCCGCTTCTGGTTTGGCTTGCCTTTGCAGATACCTTCTTCTCCTGTGGTTTCCGAGTCATCCATCAAGTCCCAAATATGAAAGTCCATTCCAAGTTGCTCATTCTCAGAAGCAGAAGGAGGAGACACCTAAGGTTATCTGGCTAAATGATGGTTAATGGCCCTGCCATCTAGAAACTAATCCAAACCATTTTTAAACTCAGTGAAACTACTAGCCTCATCCACTTTCTCTGGCTAAAATTCCATAATTTAATTATGTGCTGATTGAAAAATACAAATTTCTTTTAAATTTGTTATTAGTTAGCTTTATGGAATGTCTTAGTTCCAGTTGACCGGAAAGAGTGAATAACTGTTCCCAATCAACTTATGCTACATCACTCCTAATTTTATAATCCACTACCATGTCTGCTTTCATTAATCTCTTCTCCAAGTTAAAGACCTCTAACCTGTCTAGCCCCTCTTCATATAGGAGCAGATGTGGCTTTAGGGGAGAGAAAGCTTTGGTAATGAAGACATTTACTGTAAACTACAGAGACTGTGATAGGACTACAGGTGATCTTTCAGGACCTACCCTATCTCTAAGAGAATGTTCAGGAAAATCCAGTGCAAGGGGCTTGTGCTGCAGCATACATGGAAAGAACTTTCAAGTTACCCAGATGTCAAGCCAGGCTTTAGTTACTGTTAAGTGCTGTCGAATTGAAGTTGACTCATGACACTCTTGTAGATCGATGTTCTAAACTATGTTCACTCTTCAGTCAGGTAGCTAATTGTTGACATGCACAGCTGCTGTTATTGTATCAATCCATTGCATTGCTGGTCTACAAAGAAGAGTGACCAAAATGATGAAGGGAATGGAAGGATACCCTTGCAAGGAGAGGCTTAAAAGGCTAGGGCTCTTCATTTTGGAAAAGAGATGGCTGAGGGAAGATATGATAGAGGGTCTGTAAAATAATGAGTGGGGTAGATCACTTGTTTAATCCTTCAAAAATTAGAAAGCACATTTGAGACTAAATCGGAGAAAATATTTTTTCATTCATTGTGAAATCAAACTCTTGAGTTTGTGGCCGGAGGATGCAATAAAAGCTGTTAGTGTAGCTGGCTTTAAAAGAGGTTTGGAGAAGTTCCTGGAGAAAAAATCCATAAACCATTGTTAAAGTGAACTGGGGACATCTACTGCCTACCCCTGGGATAAGCAACATGGAATCTGTATACCTCTTGGGAACCTGACAGGTACTTGAGGCCTGGATTGGTCACTGTTGGGAACAGGATACTGGACTTGATGGATCTTTGGTCTGACCCAGTATAGCATATCTTACTGTATGTCTTCCTCTGCATTAAGCTTCAGCCTTGTCAAATATAATATCTCCCGCTAATGATTTTTCTCTTCACATGATATGTCAAAAGTATGAAAGTCGTAGTCTTGTCATTTGAGTTACTAAGGAAACCTTAGGTTTGATCTCCTCTAATCCCAATTGATTTGTTCTTTGGGCAATCCATGGTACACACATAATTACCAGCACCATAATTCAAAGGAATCAATTTTCTTGCTGTCTTTCTTATTCACTGTCTAACTTTTGCATCCATATGATGTTACTGAAAATACCATGGCTTGGAGAAGTCAAATCTTTGTACGAAGAGATACATCTCATAACTTGAAAATCTTGTGTAGGTCCTTCATAGCCCTTCTGCCAAGACGAATGCATCATAGGATTTGATGACAGCTTGCCATTTCATAATTTTTTTAGTTCAAACTTTTTATTGATTAAAACAGTACAAAACAATATTATAAAACACAAGAACAATATCAAAGTTCTAGAAAAGATATATCCAGGTTCAGACCTGGCCCGCACATGGCTCCATGCTGAAACAGGCCCCATACTAGCCACTCCACACCTGGACACCTAGTCATAGGTTTGTCAACTGGCCGGTTTTCAGCTGGCCCTGCCAGTGTTGGTTGCGGCAGGCCTCCAAGGAAAGTGAACTTAAAAAAAATAAACGTGTCAACAGAATAGTTAACTAAGATAAATCTCCATTGGTTTTGTAAGTCTCACTAATGCTGACTTAAAGAACTTCTCTGCAACAGTGTCCCAATTTTGTAAAACAGCAAAAACTGAGTTCCACCGAAAATGAACACTGAGAAACTTAACAACCTTCCAGTTTCTCAAAACTGTTTGTGGAGCTGTGGCACACAAACATGACACAACCATGACACATCTCTAGAGAGACTAAGGGGTATGTTTACTAAACCGCGTTAGTGCGATTCACGTTAGGAGCTGCGGTAGAGACAGAAACCCCAAATAAGGACATGGGCGGTACATCGTTTCCGAGAACGTGCCGAGAACGCGTGTTACAAGGTGCCATAAATGAATGAGTGCTACAGGGCACGTTACCGCGCGTTAATCTTAAGAAGGTGCGCAGGCATACAAGCATAGTAACAGAGCTGTAGCACAATGGTTACAACACTGACTGATGGTACAGGGGTCATGGCTTCAATTCCCCAGTGGGCCTAATGTATAAGGCTGGCTGAGACAGCACCCTTTACATTTAAGTAGCGATTGTTGAGGCATGTGACGTGTATTTTAATTAGTGCTGCCAGCAAACACACCCTCACGGTGGCATAACCTAAGGTGCCGCGTAAGGCACCCCATAACGCACTCCATAGGGCACATTATAAAGTGTACTGTCCGCCAAGGCACCCTATAATGTCCCATATAGGACACCTTATAAAGCTGTGAACAAAGCCCTGGCTGGCTGCAGAAGAACTGCACATCACCACACAAACTGTCTGCTGTGGTTACCAGGATAGGGGTAACCCACCCGTACCATTGATGCACTGCACATGAAAATCAGCAGACGAGAGATGGGCACAAGATTGGGTATGCACCCCCACAGCACCTCGGCCTTGTAGGGGGAACAGACCGTGTGTGGCACTGCCACAGAGTAGCCACAGACAGTCACATTGTGCGGGTACTGTGCCCACCCTGAGGTTGAGGTGGGGCGCCCAGCACCAGGTCCACAGCACCTTTCATGGCTGAAATACGCCATGCTGCAGGTCCCCATCAGCATGTGATAGGTAGTTCAGTTAGACACACCAAGGATACTTCTGTGTCCTGCTGTATGTCTCAGTCATGTCTATTCCCTATGGGTGATGCTGCACCCAGAATAGTGCATATCCTGTGTTGGTGCCATCATTACCTGCTGTAGGTGAAGGGGGGGGGGTGTATGGACCCATAAGCAGATTATGCACCACCGCACAACCCACCCTCTGGGGCTCAGGGTGGGAAACAGGATCACCCACCAATAGATGCACAGTCTACCTCCCTGCAATGGTAGCAGTAGAGGGGACCAGCAACCCCAGTCCTGCTGGGGAACAGACAGAACGGTACACATCCATAACGCAATAGCAGACAGACGGCAGGCCTGGGAATGCGCAGCTGCCCCCCACCATTATCTGACATTCTCCAGCAGCAAGCCTCCAGCCGCTGCACCCTGCAAGGTGTTCCAGCAAGACACATACTAGCTGCAGACAGTCGGCCAGCTAGTCCATAGTGCATGGTCCTGGAGAAGATGCATGTACCCAGAACAGGGATGTCAGCATACACACCAAGCAGATAAGTCAGTGATTGGGCCGCAAAAGGAAACCCATAAATATCACATGAGAAAAATGCTATATAGCACTATGGGGGAACCTAGCCATGCCATGGTCACTGCTCAGTCAGGGTGAGAGTGACCTCCCAGCAGGACATGCTATGGCCACCCTGTCCGTGCAGGTGGTGGCCAGGCACTACAATGTCTGAGCCATTGCCCTATGCCGTGTGCAGATGCATCCAGGCCAGGCCACCCTATCCAGGCTATTCCCATGGTACCTTGCTCCTCATTATGCACATTGGCAGGCCAATACTGGCAACAGTGCTAGCAGTGTGGGCTGTGGAGGGTGTTGGCAGCCACCACACACTGGATAAACAGACACACACTCCCCACACCTATGCCAGCATTGTGCAACTATAGAGGTGTTGGGCAGCCCAGGCCACCACACCAGTCCTGGGCACAGTGCAGGCATGGCTATGGTACGCAATACTGTAGGAGTCACTCCCCAGGTTTGTAAACACTGTCAGACACAAGACCTGTAGCACACTCCACAGACATCAGAAAGGTTGCTATGATGCAGCTCACTCAGAAAAGTGTACTTAACCTAGGAATTGCTATCTGCCAGTACTCATAGCAACCTCTTTAAAGATGTGTACCATATTCCCAGGTTTAGGGTGGCATTACTAAGGTATGCAAGTGCTAGTATTGGGAGATGCACGCAGAGCCCAAAGTCCTGCCTCTCCAGGAGGATTTGGCTAATGGGGCCTGTGGGTGTGGGTGTGTCTGCCCCTGTTGGCTGCTGCTTTACGGCAGAAGTTCCCAACTCCAGTCCTGGTGTGCCAAACACTGTTCGGGTTTTCATGCTGTCCCTCATGAATATGCATGAAATACATCTGCATACCATGGGGGTGGCGCATAGAAATGCAGCACAGGCATCTTTATCAGAGGCAGCATGCAACCGGAATGGTGTTTGGCCCTCCAGGACTGCATTTGGGAGGCTCTGCTCTAGGTAATGTGCATGTTTATGGTGTCTGTGCTCTGTAGGGTAAAATGTAGGTGTCTTGGGCATGTTTACGTCATCTGCAATAAAGGTGCTGTCTGTATTAGCATGTTGTAGTAGTGGGTAAAATATGGGGACTGGGTTGGCGGGAACCACAGCTGGGACTTAAACCTGTGACCCTCTGCTTTTGAACACACTGGTTTTGTGCACTGCACCACCTTGTTGTCACAGAGTCAGTACATTCCTTGGTAATACCATGACTGTTCATCAGACAGGGCCCATCTGTTGCAGTACATGGCACCCACCTACACAGGGCTAGGCCATGGTCTGCTCTGGGCAGCTGCCATTGCCCCCTCCACCACCAGTATCCCTCAGCCACCATGCTGACATGCCCTTCTGCTGGTGGTGCTGGTGGTGCGCAGTCTCCGGCCATCCAGTGTGCAGGTTTCGGCTGCCTATGGTGCGGGTTCTGGGGTAGGGGTGCCTGCATAGGTGTCCACCCTTCCCCCCAGCACCGCCTGCCAATGTTCTGTGCCCTTGGGGGTAGCTGCTGGGTACTATCCCCTGTGACACTGTGGGAAACACAGTCGTGCCCATGTTGGGCCTTCAGCAGTTGCTGTCTGGCTGCTCTGCTGCTTCAGCATTCGTATGGGCCACCTAGGCATCGCCCTAGTCCGCACTGTGGCCCAGCTGCACCACAGCATGTGCCGCCTGCGGCCCTCTGTATCCCCTTCTCTGGCATCTGTCCAGTTGCCATTCTGACATGCCCGCCCTGATGTTGCGGGACATGTGCTTGCCATAGGAACCCTGTCCGATGGTGGGGAAAACCCTGAGCAGCGCTATTTCACTGTGGGGTATGGGGACGGATTATAGACCCTTCCACGATTTATATTTGTTCTATGGAGCTTACTTGGGGGGAAGGGTTGATGTTTCTCATTGATACCACTATTGGCCAGCTTGGTTATGGTTGTTTTCCAGTTTGTTGGGGTCATTTTCAGTGTTTATGTGCCCTTTTTTTCTGTGCACATGTATCACACTTATCACTTTTTTTTTGGTTTCCCTGCCTGGGCTGTACATTGCTGACACTTAAATGGTTTCTCTCCCCTGTAATGTGCATTTAACGGCAGGTTTTCATTCGCGTTGGAATTGAGCTCTTCAGATCAGCGCATTAGTGTGAAGGGAGCCTCTCCCCACCCACTCTCCGCCCATTGACCCCTTCTCTCCGCTCTCTCTCCACCTTCTGCGGTGTTTTACCACGCCGCGGGGCATTACGATCGTTAGCGCATCATAACGCGCATTATGTAACGTTAACGATCATAAGCGCATCATAACGCGCATTATGCTGCGCTTACGATCGTTAACGTTACATAATGCGCGTTATTGATGATTACCGCAGTTTAGTAAACATACCCCTAAATGTGTTCACTGCAGCACTCAATGTCACATCCTGATAGGATAAATCAATCTTATGAATAAGAGCTTGAACAGTGTAAAGAACATCTCCACATGGCAAACACTCATAAATCAAATGTGCAAAGGTTCCTAGTTAACTTTGATAATGCCAACATAAATTAACAATCCAGCTCTGTGCATTTAACTGGCTTCCTTGGACGCAGTGTGCAAAGAAATAGGGTGATTGATGAGACTCACCACATTCAGAGGATCTATTAAGGCACATTTGAGAAAGGAAATACAAGTGCAATCTTGGATGTCAAAGCCAGAACATCTGGAAAAAAAAGCTGGCATGTGCAAGTTCAAGAAAAAATTTTACAAACGTAGACATGTCCGATATGGATGTCTTTGGAGACATCTACATAGACATCCCCAGAAAAGCATTTTTTAACAGGGACATCTAATAGCAAAGGGGTTAGAGTAGTGGATTAGAAGCAGGGTAGCAAGGATTCAAATCCCATTTTGGGCCTTGGTGATCTTGGGCTAGTCAATTAACTCTTCATCTTCTCTACACTCTCTGGATGTTTCAAAGCCAAAACAAACACTTTCCTGATGCCTATTTGTGCGTGGAATGGCATGCCTGCAGACATTCCTGAAATCGAACAGGGATATGTAAGTCCATTGCACCCTCCCAGACTGCTTCCACCATGCCCTCTGCCCTACTTGGACATCTCTGCACTGGAGACGTCTATAAATGTTATTTCTGAAATGGCATCAAAGCAATCTCTGTGATGTAGATGTCCAAATCACGACTAAGACCTTCTTTATCTGCCATCAGTGTAATGGCCAATCTATTTCTTTGACCTGATTCAAGCCCATTTCTTGTTTCCAGATGGATTGCAAACATTTTGCTCTTGATTAGACTGGTTTCTAAAAATAACTTATAACACTGCAACCTAACATGACTAGTTCCCCAAAATTGATCTGCATAGTGCACTATATCAGATTTCATATTCCTGTAATAAATATCAGTACCTTTCATTTCCAGACGGTGCTTGAGCTGAAGCCATTTAAATCAGCCACTAGAGATCAGATTAAAGCTCAAAACCATCTGCTCCCAAGTAAACACTGTTCCTATTCGTTAATACCAGTGTCTAGATGCCTTTTATTCCATCAAGTGGGCCATAAAATCAGCTTTGAACCTATTTTGAAAAAAAATGTATTGGCCGAAAGCCGGATAAAAGACCTCCATAGCCAAGAATTCAGCAGCAAGTTATATAGGAATAGGAGGGCATATTTAGTGCAAGATATTGTGGAAATATAAAACAAACTTTGGGATGATGAGAGGCCCATGACAAGAGATAGAGAAAAAGAGGAGGCAAGATCTTTCTTAAGTGAGAGCCAACTTGGGCAGTCTGCACCATCCAAGCCAGTGGCAATCCAACACTGGCCATACTTCAATAAAAAGGCCCACTAATAGAGGGCAAAATTTGGTAACCCCACCCTGCCTCTATCATTTGGTGCCCTTAGTTTTTAAGAGAAATTTTTTGAGACTTCCCATTCCATAAATATTTTCTTAATATTTAATCTATTGTTTTGAAAAACCCAGCTGGGAAAAAGTGTAGAAAAGAGAAAGAATATAATTATAGTAAATTTAAAAGATTCCATTCTACCCCACAATGAGAGGCCAAGTGGAGTCCATTTAGTGGTGTTCGTTTTAACCAGTCCCAAAACATTCTCCATATTAAAATCTATCACAATCTCCAAACCTCTATGGATGTGAACACCCAAATATTTAAATTCATTAGGGACTCAACAAAGCAATGACTACCCACGAGTTGACCAGTGCAATGCAAGATTAATGGCATAAGAACATCAGATATCCCATACTGGGTCAGACCAAGGTCCATCAAGCCCAGTATCCTGTTTCTAACAGTGGCCAATCTAGGTCATAAGTACTGTGGTGATGAGAGTGACCAAGAAAGAATGGAAATAGAAGAAAATGGTACTTGTGCCTTTAAAACTATTGACAGCCAAGCTTTGCACAGAGGTAGAAAAACTACTTTGAAAAAAAGTCAAGCCAAGCCACGCCCTAGCTCTGACGAGGAGGCAGTCTTGCTTACTGATTACGAGCACACGTGCAAAGAGGAAGGTGTGGCAGGAAAGAAACAGGTTTTTAAACCCGGCTCCAAACAGAGCAGAGGGGAGAAGAAGAGAGAGAGCACACAAAGCTTACAGAGTTCACAGAGGAGTTCTCAGCGTGCCTGGAGGAGTTCCCAGGAGGAAGAGAGTTCCCAGGGGGAAGAAAGTTCCCAGGAGGAAAGAGCTCAGAGAGTTAGGAGAGCTGAGAGCCACGAGGAGGCTGACTTCCAGTTGCTGAAGGCTGAAAGCAGAGAAGGAAGCACTCCATATCTGAGAAAAACTCCCAGACCTAAAGCCAGCAGACGGTTAGTTGGAAAGGCTACAAACCAGCTGGAACAGGTACCTCTGTCCAATATTCAAGACCCTATGCTGAAAGGTCCAACTGCTAGAAGGTGGGTGGAAACGTTTCTTTGGGGAAAGAACCGTAACCCAGCCACAAACAGGGCAGTAAATGTGGACACAGTAGAGACTGTAAAGCAAGCATTAGAGGGAGGGAAAGCTCACTCCTCGAATGTAAATGTTCATGACCAGAAATAGAAGTTATGGAATGAGTTTTATGAATTCCTACAAGCCAGAAAGTTTGAAGAAGCTGTTGAGTCCAGAGATAAGCCAGCCGTAGTACCAGAATCCATGCAGATTGATTGCTGTGAGTCACAATCCATTCCAGAGGACTCTCTAATGGATTGCTCTCTTTGCTTTAAAGAAGCTTGAAAAACCTGTAAGCAGGGTTAAAAGAAGGTTTTGAAAAGAAGAAGATTACCTTTGCAGAAAGTGCTTATAAGGCTGTGCTGTCTTTTGCTTTATTGAAGATAACAGTTTTTGTTAAAGAGACTTGTGCTCAGTTTACCTTCAGTTCCAGTTTCCTTACTTTACTCTTGTGTTATTGGAGAAGTATCCATTGTGTTTGCGTGCCTGAGCTTTAATGCGTTTGGAAATCCGCAAAATAAATATTCTTGTTTGCCTTAACCAACGGTTGCACAACTACAGTTTGTCTTTGAGTGTGAATTATCTACTTCAAGTCCCAGGGTGCTTTGCTGGCGACAAAGAATAAAGTTGCATTTAAGGACAGACGAAAGGCAGCCCATAGCTGTAAGCCTTAGGCCCAGGCTAGGGTCCCACAGTACCTAGCAGTTTCCCCAAAAGACACAGACTCCACAATGCTTGTATTGGGTCAAGTAGTGATATCCTGGGTCCCTTTTAATATTGGTTTATGGATCTTTCCTCCAGGAATTTGTCCAAACCTTTTTAAAATCCAGCTACACTAACAACTTTTAGTACATCTTCCAGGAACAAATTCCAGAGTTTGATTACACGTTGAGTGAACAAATATTTTCTCTTATTAGTCTTAGATAGGTTACCCTGTAGCTTCATTGCATGTCCCCTAGTCTTTCTATATTCTGATTACATAAACAATCAATCTATGTTTACCCATTCCATTCATTAATATCATATCTCCCCTCAGCTGTCTCTTTTCCAGGTTGAAGAGCCCTAACCTTTTTAGCCTCTCTTCATAGGGGTATACTTCCATCCCCTTTACCATTTTGGTAACTCTTCTCTATACCTTTTCAAGATATGGTGACCAGAATTGTGCACAGTATTCAAAGAGTGGTGGCACCATGGAATGATACAGAGGTATTATAATATCCTTTGTTTTATTTTCTATTCCTTTCTGTATGATACCTAGCATTCTATTTGCTCTCTTGGCTGCTGCTGCACACTGGGCAGAGGGTTTTATTTATTTATATTTATTTAACAGGTTTTATAGACCACTTTATCATTTCAATCAAAGTGGTTTATATTGAAACTTAGTAACATACATTAAACAGGGACATTCATAACTTGGATTTTTCTGAGGCAATGGAGAGTTAAGTGGCTTTCTCAAGGCCACAAGGAGTGCTAGTGGCACTTGAGCTCTGGTACTCTGGGTTCCCAGGCCAATGTTCTTAACCATTAGACTACTCCATGTTGTCCACAATGATGCCTGAATCTTTTTCCTGAGTGGTGGTTCCTAATGTGGAAACTTGCATCATGTAACCATAGTTTGGGTTGTTCTTTCCTAGGTGCATAACTTTGCACTTGTCCACATTAAATTTAATCTGCCATTTGGATGCCCAGTCTTCCAATTTATCAATTTTCCACAATCCTCATGGGTTTTAACAACTTTAAATAGTTTTGTGTTATCTGCAAATTTGATAACCTCACTCGTTATTCCCTTTTCGAGGTCATTTATGAATATATCAAACAACAGCGGACTCAGCAAAGATCCCTGGGGTACTCCACTATTGGCCTTTCTCCATTGGGAAAATTGGCCATTTAGTACTACCCTCTGCTTTCTATCTTTTAACCAATTCCTGATCCACAATAGTACACTCCCTCCTATCCCATGACATTTTAGTTTTGCCAAAAGTCTCTGATGAGGGACCTTGTCAAAGGCTTTCTGAAAGTCCAGATACACTATATCAACCGACTCACCTTTGTCTACCTGTTTATTCGCACTTTCCAAAAAATATAACAGATTAGTAAGACAAAATCTTCCTTGTCTAAAGCCATGTTGGCTGTCTGCCATTAAACCATGACTAACTACATGTTCAGTAATTTTGTTCTTTAAAATGTTTTCTATCATTTTTCCTGGTACTGATGTCAGGCTCACCAGTATGTGGCTTCCAGGGTTTCACCCCCGGATCCCTTTTTAAAAACTGACGCTACATTGGCCGTCCTCCAATCTTCAGGTATTACAGATGATTTTAATGATAGATCACAGATTACTAATAGTAAGTCTGCAATCTCATCTTTCAGTTCATTCAACACCCTTGAATGTATACCATCCAGTCCAGATGATTTGCTACTCTTCAGTTTATCAAATAGTTGTAATACATCTTCCCAGTGTATCGATATTTCTTTCAATTCTTCTGCGGCATGACCTTTAAATACCATTTCAGTCATGGGTAACATCCCTACATCTTCCTCCATAAAGACCGAAGCAAAGAATTCATTCAGTCTCTCCGCTATGGCCTTGTCCCCTCTTAGTGCTCCATTTACTCTTCTATCATCTAATGGTCCAACTGACTCTCTCACAGGTTTTTTGCTATGAATGTACTTGAAAATGTCTTTATTATGCATTTTTGCTTCCACAGCAAGCTTCTTCTCAAATTCTTTCTTTGCCTGCCTTATCAATGCCTTTCATTTAACTTGCCAGTGCTTGTGCTGTTTCCAGTTTTTGTCATTCGACTCTTTCTTCCATTTCCTGAAAGATGCTTTTTTGGCAACAGCAGCCTTTCTGATCTCACCTTTAAACCATGCTGGCATTTTTTTGGACTTCCTTCTACTTTTATTTGTGTGGAATACAGCTGGTCTGGGCTTCCAAGATAGTATTTTTAAACAACACCCAAGCTTGATGTACATCTTTAACATTTGCAACTGCTCCTTTTGTTTTTTTCTTAACTATTTTCCTCATTTTATCATAGTCTCCCTTTTGAAAGTTAAGAGGTAGTACTGTGGATTTCCTTACCATCCCTCCTCCATTAATTAAATCAAACGCGATCATGCAATGATCACTATTGTGAAGTGGCCCCAATACCCTTATTTCTTGCATCAGATCTGGTGTTCCAGTAAGGACTAGGTCCAAAATGGCTTCCCCTCTGGTCAGTTCATGAAACAGCTGCTCCAAGAAGCAGTTGTTTATTTCAACTAGAAACTTTATCTCCCTAG
Source organism: Ichthyophis bannanicus (assembly GCA_033557465.1). Taxonomy (NCBI): domain Eukaryota; kingdom Metazoa; phylum Chordata; class Amphibia; order Gymnophiona; family Ichthyophiidae; genus Ichthyophis; species Ichthyophis bannanicus. The sequence continues at coordinate 1,251,535,584 of CM066031.1, read as the reverse complement.
CAAATCCTGCTGTGACACTGACCCAGTCAATACCGGGGCAATTGAAATCACCCATTATTATTACTGTGCTTTAACGTTTGTTTGCTTCCCTGATTTCTTTGAGCATTTCATCATCCATTTGTTCATTCTGGCCAGACGGTCAATAGTACACTCCCACTGCCATCGCCTTCCCCTTCTTACATTGAATGTCAGTCCACAGAGATTCTATAGCAAATTTTGTTTCCTGCAAAACTTTAATCCTTTGTGACTCAATGCCCTCCACCAATGCCCACAACCCCTCCACCAATTTGATCAGCTCTATCATTATGATATAGTTTGTACCCAGGTATCACAGTGACCCACTTGTTGTCCTCCTTCCACCATGTCTCTGAGATACCAATCATATCTAACCTCTCATTTAGTTCTATATATTCTAACTCTCCCATCTTATTTTTTAGACTTCTAGCATTTGCATACAAGCATTTTAGAGACTGCATTTTGTTCATATTAATCTGGCTATCGGTAGGCAGGGGTAATTTGGAATCTTTAAGCCAGGGGTCTCAAACACGCGGCCCGCGGGCCGCATGCGGCCCGCGAGACAACTTTGTGCGGCCCGCGACGGCGGAAAACCAAAAATCCCCCAAAACCCTGGCTTCTGCTGCTGCCGTTGCCGCCATGGCAGCAGCAGAATCAATTGTCAAATTAAAAAAAAAACTGACTTCTGCTGCTCAAGCAGCTGTCCTGCGGCCCCTTTCCCTCTGCCCGGAGATCCGACTCTGCTCTCAGCGGCGTGCTTTTCAAGCCGCGAAGAGAGTATTCCCCTCTCGCGCGGCTTGAAAAACCGCGCGAGAGGGGAATACTCTCGTCGCGGCTTGAAAAGCACGCCGCTGATAGAGCAGAGTCGGATCTCCGGGCAGAGGGAAAGGGGCCGCAGGACAGCTGCTTGAGCAGCAGAAGTCAGTTTTTTTTTTAAATTTGACAATTGATTCTGCTGCTGCCACGGCGGCAACGGCAGCAGCAGAAGCCAGGGTTTTGGGGTTTTTTTTGTTGGCCGGTAATGAGCTATGGAGGGGCTGACTGAACTGGAAGTGGGCTATTGGCAGAGGGGGGAGGGGGGGGGTTATGACTGGTAATGGGCTGGGGGGGGGTTATAACTGGTAATGGGCTATGGTGGGGGCTAGGACTGGAAATGGGCAGATGGGGGTTAGGACTGGAAGTGGGCTATTGGCAGGGGGGGGTTATGACTGGTAATGGGCTATGGTGGGGGCTAGGACTGGAAATGGGCAGATGGTGGTTAGGACTGGAAGTGGGCTATCGGCAGGGGGGGGGGGTTATGACTGGTAATGGGCTATGGTGGGGGCTAGGACTGGAAATGGGCAGATGGTGGTTAGGACTGGAAGTGGGCTATCGGCAGGGGGGGGTTATGAATGGTAATTGTCTATGGTGGGGGCTAGGACTGGAAATGGGCAGATGGGGGTTAGGACTGGAAGTGGGCTATTGGCAGGGGGGGGTTATGACTGGTAATGGGCTATGGTGGGGGTTAGGACTGGAGGTGGGCTGATTGGGGGGTTAGGACTGGTAATGGCCTATGAGGGGAGGTAAGACTGAAAATGGGGTGATGGGGGATACGACTGCAAGTGGGCTATGGGGGGGACTAGGACTGGTAATGGGCTATGGGGGGGGGGGGTAAGACTGAAAATGGGGTGATGGGGGGGTAAGACTGGAAGTGCGCTATGGGGAGGTTAGGACTGGTTATGGGCTATGGGGGGTCTAGGACTGGTAATGGGCTGGGGGGGTTGCTAGGACTGGAAATGGGCTGAGTGGAAGGGGGGCTTGAACTGCAAATGGCTGATGGGGAGGGGGGCTTGGAATGGAAATGGGCTGTGAGGGGAGGGAGCTAGGATTGGAAATGGGCTGATGGGGGGCTAGGATTGGAAATGGGCTGATGGTGAGGCTAGGATAGGACTGGAAATGGACTGATGCAGGGACTAGAAAGGAGCAGATGCTGGGTGGGGCTGGAACTAGAAGGGAGCTGATGTTGGGGGAGGATTAGAATGGGATGGAGCTGGGAAAGTGAAATGGAGAGGGGAAAAATATTTTGTCTGGAAGAGAAGACAAATCTACAATTGGCCAGGTATTGGGAGAGTAAGTGGGGATTGAGGATGGAGGGGTAAAATTTGAGTGGATGAAATAGGAATGAGGAAAGAGCAAAAGGAGAAAGATTAGTATGTTAAAGCAGATGTAGAGAGAGAGAATGGAAAAAAACTAGAAGAGAGAAGAAAGGACAAATGGACAGCAGACGATGGAGATAGCAGAAGACACGAAGAAACCAGAAGTGGCTGGAGCAATTGCAACTGAAAAAAAATGCACAAAAGGTAGAAAAATATCTCTTTATTTTGAATTTATTAACTGGAATATGTCAGCTCTGGGAAATGTGCATCATTAATGTCTGTGCTTTGGTACAAGAAATTATTTATAGTTTTATTTCTACAGTGCTGAGGTATTCTGTGTAATTCCTATTTGACATTGCTACTTGTTCTCTTTTCCCAGTAGGTCATGTATTGTTCTCTGAAATGTATTGATTTAATATTTGCAGTGTTGCCTTTTGATAGGTAGGGTCTGGTGCTTTGTGAGTCCTGGTAGTGCTGTTATGATACGGGGGGTTTGCTATGGGTTCTAAATGGGCAGTGTTAGTAGTAGTTCCTAATGTGCCTGGCGGTTGGCACTGGATTATAGTAATATAGAAATTTTCTAGTCTTTCTTTATCCATGCACTCATTATGCAACATTATGCAAATATTTATGCAAATGAGGCCCCTTATGCAAATGAGGCCCGTGTCTTATGCGGCCCCCGGGTTACTTTACAAGTCCTCATTCGGCCCTCAAAGCAATTTGAGTTTGAGACCCCTGCTTTAAGCTCTGTCTGCTCCATACTCAAGGGCATTTAGGTTACTTTTGTCTTAATTGGAACCTCTCTGCTAATATGCCCTAACTTCATTCTTTTGGTAGTATCTTTCAAGGATACATTGTTCCGAACCATGCACTCTTGGATGACTGTTGGCTCTCCCCTATTATCTAGTTTAAAAGCTGCTCTATCTAATTTATAAAGGTTAATGCCAGCAGCCTGGTTCCATCCCAGTTAAGATGAAGCCTATCCTTTCAGAAGAGCTCTTCCTTTCCCCAGAATGTTCCCTAGTTCCTAACAAATCCAAAACCCTCATTCTTGCACCATCATCTCATCCACGCATTGAGACTCCGGAGCTCTACTTGCCTTTTGGGTCCTGCATGTGAAACAGGAAGCATTTCTGAGAATGCTACCCTGGAAGTTATGGATTTCAACTTCCTACCTAAAATCCTAAATTTAGCCTCCAGAACTTCCCTATCACATTTTCCTATGTCACTGGTATCGACATGTACCAAGACAGCAGACTCCTCCCCAGCACTAACCAAGACCTTGTCTAGGTGGCGCGTAAGGTCTGCTACCTTGCACCAGGCAGGCATGTTACCAAGCGTTCCTCACATCCAACAACCACCAAGCTATCTACATGTCTAATGATCAATTCACCAACTATAATGGCTGTCCTAATCCTTCCCTCATGGGCACATGGCCCTGTAGAAACCTCCTCAGTGCGATAGGGTTTTACATCACCTGGAAGACAGCTCCTAGCTACAGGATCACTTCCTGCCCCACCAGGGTGATGCTTTCCTGTCACATGACCTCTCATCCATGGCAACAGGGATGCTGCCAGACTGGAGGTGGGACTTCAGGACTATATCCCTGTAGGTCTCGTCTATGTACCTTTCTGTCTTCCTTATGTCCTCCAAGTCTGCTATTCTAGCCTCCAGAGATCAGATTCATTGCCTGAGAGCAAAGAGCTCCTTGCACCTTGTGCACACGTAAGACCTCTCATCAACTGGGAGAAAATCATACGTGTGACACTCAATGCAAAAGACTGGAAATCCCCCATGTCGCTGCTGGACTGCTGTCTGCATCTTAGTTTTATTTTTATTTTTTATTTATTTAACAAGCTTTTATATACTGCCCCTTCCTGAGATCAAGGGCAGTTTACATGAAACATCACAGCAACTTTTACATTAAACTTTAAAACTATGTACATTTATCTTGATACAACTAAATAAACTTTATTTTAGGTTTTCTTTTAGTTTTAGGGTTGTGTTTAGGTATTTAAGTCCTTTACCTCCTAAGGGTTGGTGGTGGAGGATACTTATACTATTAAACTACACCTAATATGTTTAATGTACTTTGTTCACCTGAAGTTTAATTAATCTCAGGCCGTCAATGTATGCCTGATGAGGATAAAGAGCTGCACCTGAGAGTGAATATGGCACCTCCATTCCTTTAAGAGGTTTAAGCACCTATAAAGCTATGATTCTCCAAGGGGTGGGTGGGTGTCAGGGAGGGATGGAGGGAAAGAAGGCTTATTAAAAGCTGGCTGCTACACATTACCCTGTCCTGTGCTTCTAAGGTAATCTGTGGCCAATTTCCAGGGGGAGTCCCACAGCCCTTGCTTGGATAGAGGGAGTCCTCCAGTCCTATCCCTCCTGCCCTTGTCCAGAGCTCCTCGCACAATGCTGGAGGTGGGAATTCACTCCATGCGAATAGTGGGGGTTGGATGTCCAAACCGGAAGTCCACCCCTGTTATTCGTAGATTGGGAAAGAAACCTAAGCGGAATGGCCATAAAATTGACATTGAGAAAGGGGACTGTACCTGCCTTGCAACACAGAATTGGCAAATTGGGATACAAATAGCAAATTCACCTAAAGGGCACTGGTAACACAACTCTAGAAAAGGATAAATGGAAGCCAGGGACTGACCCAAACACCCTAAACAGTATCCATCATGTCTTGGGCAAAGAACTTCCATGGCAGAGACCAAGATGAAACTCTTAAGAAAGAAATAAAGTTGTCTTTCCCCCTTTCCCAAATGCCCTTAAGTCTAACATTCCTAACAGGGGCTCCATTGCAAGCAAGATAATTTTGTGTGGCTTTTCAATACAATTTCTCTGTCTGAGAGCTCTTAAAGATGTTTTTATTTTTATTTTTACAAGCTAATTATTTTTCTATATTGCAAAAGGGGAATTTTTTGTGGTGTTAGGCAAGCTCTGTTAGAGCTCATTGTTTCTAGCTCTAGCTTTCCAGCTTTTTGAAGCCACTAAACTCATCAAGTGTTAGATCCCTCTTTACCCACTCCAGCTGTCACCCAGTCATCTAAGCATTTTTGTTTTATAGGGCAACTCCCTACCCACACCGGCTGCCACCCATCCCATGTGAGCATTCTTGCTTTATAAGGCAACTCCCCGCATAGCTACACACAAGGACACACTTAAAAGAGGCTAACTGCTTTTTCTCTTAAAGAACAGATAAGGAAAAGGTAGGGATGTTGGCAGGTTTCTCTCTTTTACTTCAACAGATACCAAAGTTCCACAACTGAACAATGTCTGGAAAAAATCATATTGCCGTTTGCCCCTGCTACAGCTTCTGCCTCTGTCCAGACAGAGAGCCTGATGCCAGTTGAAGGACCAGTTCCATGTGCAAGGTGCCTGCAAAGCTGAAGCCCTCATGAAACAAGTTGAGGAGCTCAGAGAAGAGGTGACAAGGCTGAGAAGCATTTGAGATGGTGAGAAGTATATTGATGAGATGCTTCTTGAAACAACCAAGCTCTTGGACAGAGGTGAATATTGGAGGCTGCAGAATAAAGAGAGTTGGACATGACTCAACAGAGCTTGCAGAATCAACATTCCAACTCCTCCAAACCTTGAATTGATAAACCAGTATGCAGCCTTGGAAGTGGATAAGCTGAAAGAATCCCAGGAAAGGGAAGAACCAGAGGTCATGCACCACAAAGTTTCAGAATCAGTGACCACAAGGAAATGAAGAGTAGTGGTGGTTGGTGGAACTCTTCTGAGGGTACTGTGTCCATCTGCTGACCAGACTTGATGTCCAGAGAGGTGTGCTGTCTGCCAGGTGCCAAAATCTGAGATGTTATGGAGAGTTTGCCGAGACTCACCAAAGCCTACTGAATATTATCTGATGTTGCTCATCCATATCGGCACAAATGATACTGCTAGCATGTCAAAAGTAACTTCATGGCCCTGGGACAAAGGGTAGAGCATACTGGTACACAGGTGGTGTTCTCTTCAATCCAATTTATTGAGGGTAAAGGCCGAGGCAGAGAAGCTCGCATCCTGGAGATGAATGCATGGCTGCTTGGATGGTGTCATCAAGAGCGTTTTGGTTTTCTGGATCATGGGATGATGTTTTAAGGGCTGCAGAGCAGAGATGGTGTCCATATGTCCAAGAGGGATCAAAGTATCTTCAGCAGCAGAGTGGGTAATCTACTGAAAAGGGCTTTAAACTAGATTCATTGGGGACTGGTGAAGAAAGCCCCCAGGTAAGTGAAAGATTAAATACCTTTGCAGAAATGGATAAAAGGGGCAACATCTGGAAAGTGGTTTGTATAAATGCCAGTAGCATGGGAAATAAGATCCCAGATGTTGAGGCTTTAATGGCAGAGGCTGACTTGGCTTAAGTGGAGGTTACAGAAACATGGTTCATGGACAAACATGACTGGGATGTAATTACATCGAGCAATACTTTATTCAGGAAGGACAGGGTAGGAAGAAGGGGGGGAGGAGGAATGGCACTATATGTAAAAAATAATATTAAAGCTATAGAATTACAGGGCTTAAAAGGGAGCGAGGAGGCAATGTTGGTTAAACTAGAAAAAGGGAATGGGAAATCCATTTGCATTGGTGTGATATACAGTTCTCCTTCACAGTGAGAAGAAGTAAACAGAGACTTAATGGAAGACATACGTAGTATTGCCATGAAAAGAGAAGTGATACTGATAGGTGATTTCAGTGTGCTGGATGTTGAAATCTGTTTGCATTGGAGAGATATACAGATCCCCACAAAGTAAGAAGAAGTAGATGGAGATTTAATAGAAGACATATGCAGTGTTGCCATGAAAGGAGAAACGCTACTAATAGGTGACTTAAATATGCTGGATGTTGATTGGCACATCCCTACAGTGGTGTCATCTAGAAGTAAGGAGATACTGGATTCTCTACATGGAGAACTATTCCAGCAGCTGGTAACAGAACCCACACTTGCAGGGGCCATATTGGGTGGGAAAAAGGGGAGTAGGAGTGGCACTATATATAAAAAAATAATATTAAAGCTATAGAATTACAGGGCTTAAAAGGGAGTGAGAATGCACTGTGGGTTAAACTAGAAAAAGGGAATGGGAAATCCATTTGCATTGGTGTGATATACAGTTCTCCTTCACAGTGAGAAGAAGTAAACAGAGACTTAATGGAAGACATACGTAGTATTGCCATGAAAAGAGAAGTGATACTGATAGGTGATTTCAGTGTGCTGGATGTTGAAATCTGTTTGCATTGGAGAGATATACAGATCCCCACAAAGTAAGAAGAAGTAGATGGAGATTTAATAGAAGACATATGCAGTGTTGCCATGAAAGGAGAAACGCTACTAATAGGTGACTTAAATATGCTGGATGTTGATTGGCACATCACTACAGTGGTGTCATCTAGAAGTAAGGAGATACTGGATTCTCTACATGGAGAACTATTCCAGCAGCTGGTAACAGAACCCACACTTGAAGGGGCCATATTGGGTGGGAAAAAGGGGAGAAGGAGTGGCACTATATATAAAAAAATAATATTAAAGCTATAGAATTACAGGGCTTAAAAGGGAGTGAGAATGCACTGTGGGTTAAACTAGAAAAAGGGAATGGGAAATCCATTTGCATTGGTGTGATATACAGTTCTCCTTCACAGTGAGAAGAAGTAAACAGAGACTTAATGGAAGACATATGTAGTATTGCCATGAAAAGAGAAGTGCTACTGATAGGTGATTTCAGTGTGCTGGATGTTGATTGGCACATCCCTGCTGCATTGTCATCTAAAAGTAAGGAGAACCTGGATTCTCTACAAGGATAACTACTCCAGAAACTGGTAAGAGAACCCACATATGAAGGGGCTATACTGGACTTGGTGCTAAACAATGGGGAAAGTGTTTCTGATGTTACAGTGGGAGATCATCTCACATCCAATGATTACAAGATGGTGTGGTTCACTATTAGGACTAGGGCTGATAAAGCCCATTCAAAAGCGAAGGTCTTAGACTTTAGGAAAACTAACTTTGCCAAGATGGGGCAGTACCTCAAGGAGTCATTAGCGGGATGGGAACAGCTGGGGGGAGTAGAAAAACAGTGGGCATAACTGAAAGGGGATATTTTAAAGGCAACAAACCTTTTTGTTAGGAAAGTAAATGAATGTAAAAGAAAAAGGAGGCCATATGCTTCTCAAAAAAAGTAGCTGAAAAGGTGAAGAAAAAGAGGGAGGCCTTCATAAAATACAAGAAATCACAGAGAGAGGAGGATAGGCATTTATATTGGGAAAACTTAAGAGAAGCTAACAAGGTAGTCAGGGAAGCAATGATACAAAAAGAAGAAGAAATAGCCAATGCAATAAAATGGGGGAGGGGGGGAGGAGGGATGGGGATAAGACATTTCTCAGATATGCTAGTGACAGTAGGAAGGACAAAATTTGTGTTGTCAAACTAAAGGGTGAGGGGAGGGGGAATATATAGAAGATGATGTGGCTAAAGCAGAATTGCTAAACAAATATTTCTGTTCTGTATTCACAGATGAAAGACCAGGAGCAGGATTTAGAAAACACCCACAAACAGGAACAGAAAGTAAAGAGATGTTGAACGATTTTCAGAAAACTGTGTTCGTGAGGAACTAGCAAAACTAAAAGTAGACAAAATGATGGGACTGGATGGGTTTCATCCAAGAATACTGAAGGAACTTGGGGACTTTCTAGCGGCTGCACTGATTGACCTGTTCAATGTTTCTTTGGAGTCGGGAGTGGTCCCAGAGGATTGGAGAAAGGCACATGTGGTCCCTTTACACAATAGAAGATGTAAGGATGACATTGAGAACTACAGGCCAGTAAGTTTAACCTCTGTTGTTAGTAAATTATTGGAAAGACTACTAAAAGAAAGAATAGTGAGTTTTCTGGAGTCCATTGGATTGCAGGATCTGAGGCAGAATGGGTTTCCCAGAGTCAGGTCTTGTGAGACAAATCTGATTGATTTCTTTGACTGGGTGACTAGGGAGTTGGACCAAGTGAGAGCCCTAGATGTGGTGTACTTAGATTTCAGTAAAGCCTTTGACACTGTTTCACAAAGGCAACTTAGTAATAAACTGAGCACCCTAGGGGTGGACTCTAAAGTGACTGACTGGGTTAGAAATTGGTTGCGTGGGAAGGTCAAGGAGTGAGGAGAAGAAAGTTACCAGTGGTGTGCCTCAGGAATTTTGACCTTGGTCAGATTCTTTTTAACATCTTTGTTAGTGATATTGCAGAAGGGCAGTAAGGTAAGGTTTGCCATTTGCGGATGATACCAAAATCTGCAATAGAGTAGACACTCGGGAAGGAGTAGATAACAGGAAGAGGGATCTAGCTACACTTGAGGAATGGTCAAAAATTTGGCAGCTGAGATTTAATGCTAAAAAATGCAGAGTCATGCACCTGGGCTGCAAAAGTCCAAGGGAATGGTAGATTGTAGAGGGCAAAGTACTTCTGTCCATGGAAGAAGAGCGGAACCTGGGCGTGATTGTTTCTGATGATTTTAAACTGGATAAACAAGTAGAAAAGGTGACAGCAAAAACCAGAAGGATGCTTGGGTGCATAGGGAGAGGAATGACCAGCAGAAAAAAGGAGGTGATAGTGTCTCTGTATAGGTCTCTGGTGTGACCTCATTTGAAGTATTGTGTGCAATTCTGACGACCACACCTTCAAAAGGAAATAAACAGGATGGAGTCGGTGCAGAGGGTGGTTACTAAAATTGTTAGTGGTCTTCATTATAAAGCATATAAGGATAGACTTAAAGATCTTAATATGTATACATTAGAGGAAAGGCGGGATAGAGGAGATACAATAGAGACATTTAAGAGACATAGATAGAGACACTTCGATTACTGCAATAGCATTCTTCAAGGACTGCCCAAGAAAACCATCCAACAGCTACAAGTAGCGCAAAATCTAGCAGCGTGCATAATTCATAGAGCACATTATTCTGACCATATCACACCTCTTCTCCACAACTTGCACTGGCTGCCCATTGCAACAAGAATAAAATATAAATATATAATGATAGTTTTCAAATTATATAAAAAATAGCTCCATCATAACTTAACTTCCTCATCAAATTACCTGAAAACACAAGAACCAGAAGAAACAATTTGCAAACTACATATGCAATACCCACCCACATTCGAAACACTAATCAAACCATCAGCTCCAGAGCCTTTACATGCATTGCACCAGAACTATGGGATGATCTACCAGACAATTTAAGAGCAATAAAGAACCTACAATTGTTCCAAAAAGAGCTCAAGACACACCTATTTAATGAATATTATGGTACCTCCTCCGACACTCAACAACCCCAAATAACCTAAATAGCTATTACCAGCCCCGTGCCCTTATTGTCATCAACCCTTAGACAAGCGACTGCCCAAATTACCATGATCCACCAAACTATACATAGTTATTGTAATATAGTTTTGTTATAACCAATGTTAGTTATTAAGTTCCATCATTATTCAATGTAATGTTCATTGTTATGTTCTCTGTAAACCGCCACTGATCTTCGGAAGTGGCAGTACATGAGGTGTGACAAAAAAGAAATGAGACTGTGGCAGCCACACCCATGACTCATTGCCAATTGGCTAACTGCTTATGTCACTGTGCAACATCTCGCCACTGTTCTGCTATAATATTTTTCATCTCTCTCACTCTGTTTTTCTTTTTCAGGTTTTTGTGTAGCACATTGCTCCATTGCTTTGTCATGCAACTGGAGGTGGCAGAAATATGGAGCAAAGAATCAACTTGAAATTTCTGGTTAAGTTGGAGAAGGGTCAAACTGAGTGTCTCCAACTTCTCCAAAAGGTTTATGGAGAAGATGCAATGTCAAGGCTGCGAGTCTTCGAGTGGCACAAATGCTTCAAGACTGGCCAGGAGGAGGTGGAGGATGACCACAAGTCAGGACGGCCTTCCACGACAAAGACAGCTGAGAACATTGACAGAGTGAACCAGCTAGTGAGGAGTAATCACAGATTGATGGTGCAGATGACAGCTGAGGAGCTCAGCCTGAACAGGGAGTCCGTGCAGACCATTTTGGTGCAGGAGCTGGGGATGAGGAAGGTGTGCGCCAAGATGGTGCCCAAGCTTTTATTGGACGACCAGAAGGAGCATTGGTTCAATGTTTGTTGAGACTTGCTAGAGAAGATCGGAGAAGATCCAGAGTTCGTTGGCTGAGTCATCACAGGAGATGAGACTTGGGTCTTCCAGTACGACCCTGAAAGCAAGAGACAGAGCCTGCAGTGGAAGACTCGACTGTCACCCAGACCCAAGAAAGTGCGCATGTCCAAATCAAGGATCAAGGTCATTCTGATCGCATTCTTCGACCAGAAGGGAGTAGTCTTTCATGAGTTTGTGCCTGAGGGTCAGACAATCAACCAGCACTTCTACCAGCAGGTCCTCAATCGCCTCCATGACCAGGTTCGGCACAGCAGGCGGGCTCTGTGGAGAGACAAGTCATGGCTGCTCTACCACGACAATGTGCCCGCACACACCGCGCTCAGTGTGAGGCAGTTCTTGGCCAACAAACAGATCATAGCTCTTGACTACCCTCCTTATTCCCCAGATCTCGCACCATGTGACTTCTGGCTCTTCCCCAGGCTGAAGACTATGCTCAAAGGAACTCATTTCACCTCTGTAGAAGAGATCAAGGCCACCGTGATGAGGGAGCTGAGGGACATCAAGGAGGAGGACTTTACCGATTGCTTCCATACATGGCAGAAGCGAATGCAAAAGTGCATTAACTCGGGGGGGGGGGGGGATTACTTTGAAGGGGACAATGCATAATTTCTCTGTAGATTTTGTAATAAAACATTTATGGGACAGTCTCATTTCTTTTTTGTCACACCTCGTATAAATATTTTAAAAGAAAAAAATAAGTAAATAAATAAATAAATAAATAAATACCTCCATGGCATAAATACACAAGAGGAGAGCCTCTTTTGATCGAAAGCAAGTTCTGCTATGAGGGGACATAGGGTGAGGGTGAAAGGAGACTGACTCAGGAGTAATATGAGGAAATATTTATTTATGGAAAGAGTCTTAGATACTTGGAATAGTCTTGCAGTGGAGATAGTAGAGACAAGGATAGTATCTGAATTCAAAAAAGCATGGAAGCAACACAGAAGATCTCTAAAGGAAGACAGCAGAGTATTGTAGTTGATATGGAAGGGCAGACTGGATGGGCCGTGTGGTCTTTTTCTGCCATCATGTTTCTATGTTAAACCCGACTATCCTCTTCCCACTACTAAACAAAAAAAATAAAAATCCAACAGCAACCCACAGTACTCAACAAGCAACCCCATATACCCCTCCATACGCACCACATACGCACATAAAGTCCAGACAAATAAGTGCTTGTAAGATGGCAGGAGAAGGATGAGATGCTGAAATAGCTCTTACCACTTGCAAAATCTGCAACATATGAAGATAATACAAGGTCTTAAGAACAAACGGTCTGGGCTACTTCGCTCCAGTGACACAATGGGATGGGGCCCTATGAGACCTCTCAATTTCGAAGGGATGCTCAATTTCTAACTTGAGGAGCGATGACAGCAAATGCTTTAAGTAGGCAATAGGATCAGTACCCTTGGCTCCGGGAATTCCAAAAATTCGTATATTGCTCCTATGTGTTCGGTTGTTCAAGTCCTTGAGATCCCTCTCCAATTTTGTGATGCACTTGCTATCCCAGCCTGCTCATTGCAGGAGTGCCTCGTGGCATACTATAGTGGCATCTTAAAGAAAGTAAAGCAAACTGAGTTTTCATTTCGAGAATTCTGCTTGCACAGAAGTGAGAGCTTCACTATTTGCGGACACCAGATCCTTTACCAGATGGATCTATGTCAGGATTTCTTGAAGGCCTCCATTGGAGTCCTTAGAGGCTGCCATCTTACATGGTGAAGGGGGGTCAGGTTTGGAGTGCTTAGCCCCCACTGCCGCTGCCACGGCATATCTTGAAGTCTTGAAAGACTAGAAAAGGGGACTGTTACTTCTGGAGAGAGATCTGCAATTGTGAGTATATACTTCTGGGAATTTTATGAAAGGAATTCTTTTTATTAAAGCTAATTAATCTGTGAACCCACTATTTTTTGTTAAATCAGTCAGGGCCTAGTAGCAGCAGTTTAAGTTTACATTTAAAACACAGAAGAGAGCTTTCTGGTTAAATTTCAAACCCAGCAGAGAGCTTGTAGTTTAAATTGAATAGTCATTCAGGGTCTAGCATCAGCAAAGTACTTTTAGTTTAAATTTAAAACACAGAAGAGAGCTTTCTGGTTAAATTTAGAACCCAGCAGAGAGCTTGTAGTTTAAATTTAATAGTCACTCAGGGTCTAGCATCAGCAAAGTACTTTTAGTTTAAATTTAAAACACAGAAGAGAGCTTTCTGGTTCAATTTAGAACCCAGCAGAGAGCTTGTAGTTTAAATTTCAAACTCCATGTTAACAGAACACCTGACCTCAGTCACACATGCACAACATCGACCCTCACCAAGTACAGAATACGTAACCACAATCTAAAGTAAAAATAAAAAAATGTAGATAAAATTTAAACTGAAACCCCAGGAAGCCAGAGTCCACATGCTGTGCAACATCAGATAAATAAGAGATTTTATTTATTTATTTATTTTTATTTATTTGTTACATTTCTATACCACCCCTTCCAGAGATCAGGGGCATTTCCCCATTACTGTGTAAAATATAAAAATAGCATAAAGTCCAATCACTAAAATTAAATAAAATCATTTTTTCTACCTTTATTGTCTGACCATTTTATTCTCTGATCATGTTGGTCCCGATCTGAGGCTTCTGCTTTCCTGTCTTCTCTTATTTGTCTTTCTGTGGTCTATGGTCCATGGTCCATCTGACATTTCTTATCTCTTCTTTTGTTTTCTTCACTTCCTTCCATCAGCCCATTTCCAGTTCCAATAACCCTCCCCATAATCAGCCCCCTTTCCAGTCCTCCCCTCCCAGTACCTTCCAATGTCAACCGCCTTGCATTCCCACAACTGCCACTGGTGTCCATTCCCTTTCAGTCCCCCTCCTTCCCCGCTGTCCAGCCCCTTCTCGTCCAAATACTATCCCAGGTATCAGCTGAGGTCCACTCTCAGTGTCACCCCCCCAGTCAGCTCCCTTCCAGTTTCCCTACCCTCTGTCCATCTCCCTTCCAGTACCATTCAAATGTCAGCTCCCTTCCAGCCTCCTCCCCATTACCAAGCCACCTACCACTCCCATTCCCAAGTGTCAGCTCCCTTCCAGTCCCCCTTCAGTACATCCCAGGTGTCAGCTCCCTTCCTGCCCCCTCCTTCCCCTGGCAGACCCTCTCAGTATCCGTTCCCTTCCAGTCCTATTCTACCATCCCCCCCCCGCATCAGCCCATTTGTAGCCCTAGCCCTTAGTTTTCTTCCAGGGCCAGCAGCACTCTCCTCCCCTCCACCATTAGCCCATTTCCTGTCCTAGCCCATTTCCAGTCTTATCCCCTTTATCAGCCCACTCCAGTCCTAGCCTCCCAATCAACCCATTACCAGTCCTAACTCATTTCCAGTGCTCGCCCCCATCTGCCCATTACCAGTTGTAACCCTCCAATAAGTCAATTTTAAGTCCTAGCCCCCCAATCAGCCCATTTCCTGTCCTAGCCCCCCCCCATAGCCCATTACCAGTATTAACCCCCACATCAGCCAATTTCCAGTTTAACCCCCATCAGCCCATTACCAGTCCTAGCCTTCCTCCGATAGCCCATTACCAGTCCTAGCCTCCCTCCCGATCAACCCATTTCCAGTCCTAACTCCCCATCAGTCCATTTCGAGTTCTAATCCCCCCGATAGCCCATTACCAGTCCTAGCCCCCTCCTGATCAGCCCATTTCCAGTTCTAAACCCCCATCAGTCCATTTCCAGTCGTAACCCCATCATCAGCTCATTTCCAGTTCTAACCACCCCCCCCATCAGCCTAGTTCCAGTCCTAGCCCCCCCCCCCCCCAACCCAGGGAAATTGAAAAATAATAAAAAAAGCTCTGGCTTAAGAAGCAGCTGCCACTGCTGCTGCTGCTCCAGCGGCGGCAGCGGCAGAATGAAGAGCCCCACAGTCGCCCACCTCCCCGGAGAGCCGTGCCAGGCAGCGTTTCTCCTCCTCACCGACTCAACTTTTGCAGAGCTGCGCGAAAGGAGAGTGTTTCCCTTTCACACGGCTCTGTTAAAGCTGAGCCCGCGGTGCTGATGGGAAACAGGAAATCCTGTTATGCTTTGGCTTGAAAGGGACGAATGGCCTAGTGGTTGGGGCAAGTTACCTCAGGCTGGAAGGTCAGGGGTTCAAATCCCACTAGAGCAGTGTTTTTCAACCTTTTTTGTGCAAAGGCACACTTTTTTCATGAAAAAAATCACGAGGCACACCACCATTAGAAAATGTTAAAAAAATGTACCTCTGTGCCTATATTGACTATATATAAAGTAATTCTCTTGAATAGGAATCAAACACTCACACCAACCCCCCTCCCCTGCTGGTTCACACCAACCCCCCTCCCCTGCTGGTTCACTCACACCACCCCCCCCTCCACTGCTGGTTCACTCACCCACCCCCCTGTCACTTACTCACCCCTCCTGCTGGGTCACTCACTCACTTACCCCCCCTCCCCTGCTGGTTCACTCACACCATCGCCTCCCCCCCTTTCTGGTTCACTCCAACCAACCCCCCCCCCACACCGCTGGTTCACTCAACATCCCCCCCCCCTTGCTGGTTCACTCACACTCCCCCCCCTTGCTGGTTCACTCACACACACACACCCCCCCTCTGCCCAAGCCGCTGCTTCTGCTTTGTACAGAGCAGCGGCTGCACTACACTTACATTGAAAAGTAAAGAGAAACTGTGTCAGGAGCCCTCCGGTCATCGCAGAGCCCGAGGAAGTGATGTCATGGGGGCGGGCTCCTCACAGGCTGTCTTTCCTTTTCAAATTAACTTTATTGCAGCTAAAGTTAATTTGAAAAGGAAAGACAGCCTGTGAGGAGCCCGCCCCCATGACATCACTTCCTCGGGCTCTGCATGATCGGAGGGCTCCTGACACAGTTTCTCTTTACTTTTCAATGTAAGTGTAGTGCAGCCGCTGCTCTGTACAAAGCAGAACCAGCGGCTGCACTGCTATAGGGAATCGCGATCACGTTCGCGCCGCGGACTTCGGCACAAAAGCCGGTTTTTTGCTCTGGCCGCTCCCGATCTTGCGGCCAGAGCAAAAAACCGGCTTTTCAATGGCCGGTTTTACAACTGTGCTGGCAGCCGGCCTGGCCATGGAAAAACCGGCCAGGCCGGCTGAAAACCGGCTGGTTGGCAACCCTAATTTGTGAGCCGAGGCCACATGTTACGGATGAAATTGGAATTTTTCCCACGGTACACCAGACAATATCTCACGGCACACTAGTGTGCCGCGGCACAGTGGTTGAAAAACGCTGCACTAGAGGACAGCAACCTTGGGCCAGAAGGACTGGGTTTTCTAGTCCCACAGGTACTTCTTGTGGTCTTGGGCAAGCCACGTAATCCTCCATTTCTGCTGTAAGTATGTGTCTCATATCCCCCAATTGTGTTGTGACCACTTTGATTGAAGGGTAAGGTGGTATACAAAGCTGTCTAAATAAATAAATATCAAAGTGTAACAAGTAACACACAGTCTGATGCTCTCAGGGGCATTTTAAGGAGATACAGGTCAATTAAGTGCTGCATAGACAATCTTCCCTCCAACAAAGAACCTCCAATCCCTGAAAGACTTCTCCTCTCCCTCCAGAACAGACCACCCAAAGAGCCTTTCTAGGACTCACTGGGAGTTTTCCTGGTATTTTCTGGGTGAGGCAAGAGCGATCGTCAGTTGCTCATACCCCATTGGGAACCAAGTTCATAACAGCACTGGTTGACTCCTAGCAGTGGTCTTGCAGTATTACATCTAGGGGGTCAAGCTGCCAAATATAGAATTTGCTTCTTCTGATAAGGCAACCTAATCCCTAATGGTAGTACCGTGAGACTACTGCATGCGGTTGACTGGGTACTATTTTGAAACTTGTGCTCAACAGGGCATGAGCAATTAGGGATCACTTCTGTCCTGTCTTGTAGACACCAGAGAAACCACCAATAGTCCTTGGGGGCACTTTGGGTCTCTATTGAGGTAAAGAAGAGTCTAGAGCAGGGATGGGCAAACTACGGCCCGTGGACCTTTTAATCCGGCCCCCTCTGCCCGGCTGAACTCTCCCGGCACGGCTGAAGCCCTCTGCTCCGGCTTGCAGATACGCGAAGGGAGAGTGTCTGTCTCCCTCGCGTCTCTGTTAAGCCCGCAGGGGCAGATGGGAAATTTCCCATCAGCCCCTGCTTCCCATCAGCCCCTGTGGGCTTAACAGAGACGCGAGGAAGACAGACACTCTCCCTTCGCGTATCTGCAAGCCGGAGCAGAGGGCTTCAGCCGCGCCGGGAGAGTTCAGCCGGGCAGAGGGGGCCCCGCGGGACACTCCATGCTGCCGCGGCGGCAGCGGCCAGCTTTTTTTTTAATTTTAATTTCCATGAGCCGATGGGGGGGGGGGGATTAGGACTGGCAGTGGGCTGTGATGGGGGGGGGTTAGGACTGGCAATGGGCTGTGGGCTGATGGGGGGGAGTAGGACTGGTAATGGGCTATGGGGGGTTAAGACTGGCAATGGGCTGTGGGCTGATGGGGGCTGTCTGGAAATGGGATGATAGGGTTAGGACCGGTAATGGGCTATGGGGGTGGTTAAGACTGGCAATGGGCTGTGGGCTGATGGGGGGGTTAGGACTGGTAATGGGCTATGGGGGGGTTAAGACTGGCTGTGGGCTGATTGGGGCTGTCTGGAAATGGCGTGATGGGGGGTTAGGACTGGTAATGGGCTATGGGGGGGGGGTTAAGACTGGCAATGGGCTGTGGGCTGATGGGGGCTGTCTGGAAATGGGGTGATGGGGGGTTAGGACTGGTAATGGGCTATGGGGGGGTTAAGACTGGCAATGGGCTGGGGGCTGATGGGGGCTGTCTGGAAATGGGGTGATGGGGGGTTAGGACTGGTAATGGGCTATGGGGGGGTTTAAGACTGGCAATGGGCTGTGGGCTGATGGGGCGGTTAGGACTGGCAAAGGGCTATGGGCTGGTTAAGACTGGCAATGGGCTGTGGGCTGATGGGGGCTGTCTGGAAATGGGGTGATGGGGGGTTAGGACTGGTAATGGGCTATGGGGGGGTTAGGACTGATAATGGGCTATGGGGGGGCTAGGACAGGAAATGGGCTGGTCACTTGGGAGGATCTGGATATCCCACTTCCTGACGCTTCGGCACGCAATAACTGCAGATTCATGTGAGGTGATTCAGAATCTTAAATCTCGCTCATATCTTGCCCACCCCATCTTTTCGGATGAAGCGGGTGGGACAGCCCCCACTTTGGCTACCACGCTTCAGATACCAAAAGACCCACCCACAGAAGGAAGTAGGGAGGCATGGTCTAGTGCAGGGATGGGCAAACTACGGCCACTAAAATTGAAGGTACTATTTTATGAAAGAAATACATTGCATAAAAGTTTTGTAAAATAACTCTTTTTATGCTTTTCTACCTTAAATTAATCTAAACATTTAATGTTACAAATTTAAATTTAATTTATATTAATTCACACATACACACCGTCCATCTACTCTTGGTCCGGCCCCCGGGTCCAATATATGAACCCATTGCGGCCCTCGAGTCAAAAAGGTTTCCCTCCCCTGGTCTAGAGGTATCTTCAAGGCTGGAGGTTAAATACTGGGGGGAGGATTCCATGTGGCATTTCATTAACCTGTGGCTCCTTAAAATGGGTCCAGGAAGGATTGGTGTTATTTTTCCACATAGCTTGCAAAGTTCTATATAAGCTGCCTTATTTGATTTGCATAATGTGGTGCTTTGCATCTCATTATTATGCATCATGCATTATGGTAAATGCATTAAGGTAAAATAGCACACAATTTTGCCCTTTAAAGTGCGCTAAGTGCTAAATGTCATGCTTTATTCCCTAAGGCTTGCTAATAACTACCTTCTAAATCTTAGTAATTTAAACTGTTTGTTCTATAGAAACTCTGGAATCAAGAGCATTTCTCAAATAAGCATTTTTAAATGATGTTGCAACCCCCTCAATACTTTTCTCTTTTCCTCAGATTTTATAAGAATGTTGTTTTTTTGTTTCAGCCTCTGTTTCAATGTCACTTGCCTTGAGCTGTCGATGAAATGATGGACCTATATCTAAACACATAATAATAATCTCTTATCTTTTAGAGATGTTTATGAAAAAGCTTCAAGTTAAATATACTTTCTTATTTCTCTTCCTTATCTCTTGTACTGTATGTGTTATTCTCTTGGTCCATGCTCCTCCATCTGTTATCCCTCTGTCCTGGCTCTGTTGTTTCTATTTGGTGATAAATATCATGAAATACTTTAAAGAGAAATAAAAGCAGAAAAGAAAACAAGAATGACAAAATAGAAATAGAATGAGAAAATAAGATCTGCAAGAGAATATAGGTCAGCAGGACAAATCTCAAGAAGAAAGTTTGAGGGACGTTTGAGAGAAAAAGAAAACAGGAATCAGGGGAGAGGAAATGGAAAAAATGGAAAATGAATAAATTCAGAAAAGATCAACTATTAAAATACAAAGTATAAATAAAACATATGGAAGGAAATGAGATGGAATCAGAAGAAAGCAACAAGAAGCAAAGGCTGGTGATGATAATAAAAGAGCAAGAACTACAAAGAATTGACAATATTTTATTGAAAAATGTTATGCTAAATTACAGGATAAATTAGCAGATAAGGAGTATTAGACAATGGTGGCCTTAGAGTTCTTGAGGCCCTGGACAAAGTAGTCATTTGGGTCTCATAAAAGCTGAAGTTTTATAACCAGTTGCAGTTTGCCCCATCTATAACGCTGTATCATGGAATCTTTTTAATGTTCCTTAGGGGAATTAGCTAAATACTTGAGTGTTGAAATGCAACCACTCCCTTATGCTACTCCTAGTATTGAGATTAGTGAGCACTGGACAGGAGGAAGACTGTTTTGAACTCTTATGTGCTTGGCATATTTGATTCAGATTTTCAGTTTTTATGGTAATAGATCACACATGATATGTAGTACATGAAGATGTTTTCATTAGATCAGTGATGCACGGTCCTGGTGGCTGTAATGATCCTGGGAGGAGGAGTTACCTTAGGGTTCAAAATGTTCAGGAAAAAAGTAACAAAAATATTAATTTTGCTTTAGTGATTGCAATATGTTATCAGGGGCCACCTCCGCCCCTCCTGCAAGGACAGCCCTTAATTTGAGTACTGGGAAAGACATGACTAGACTCCAAGTTCTGCTGCTGTTCTTGTATCCCAGCATTGGCAGTGCCGCATCTAACTCAACAGCTATGACTCGCCATTGGTATTGCTTCTCCTCCACCTGCATGGTCCACTGAGCTTCTGTCTGTACTGACAGAACTTTATGGGTACTGAAAGCTCATTTAGTTCAAACAAATGTGTATTGAACTGTGTAGGAGGAAGACGATGATCATTCTTGGTGAAGGTGGAGAGGTCATGATTATTGCTTTAATAATCCAGAGCTTGGCTCTAAGGGCCTGATTCCCGATTCCTTTTAGTACCTAGTAATGCTCTTTCCACTATTCATAGGTGCTGTCCATCACCTCTTCTATCTTTCCAGTTGTCACCTTAGATTCTTCTGCCAGATCCCAGCTGACAGCAGGAAGAGAGAGTGGAGTCCGTGGCATGGCAGGCCAGTTACTTCTCTAACCTGCTCTTCTTGTTGCCAATAGCTCTTTTGGAACCCCAAAACAACCTAAATGCTCATCCACAGAAATATATTATCAAAAAGGATAAAACATACACCCTTAATTACTAACTAACCTACTTTTCACTAATTTTTTGTCAGAGCTTATGCCATGAAAGAATTTTCTTTCTCGAAGCACAGTACTCCTTTTATTATATTTAAAAGGGGATTACCCCTCACCACTCACCCAGGGAAAAATAAAAATCTCCCCCTGGAAAATGAAGGTATATTATGGAATGGAGGAAACCGCAGTACTTAGCTTGTCAGGTGAAAATACTCATAGCTTCTATGGTCAAATGTTCGTCCAGTTTACCGAACCTGCCAACAGAAATTGCTGAAGCCAAATCCTGTAGAGTCATGGTAGAGCATCTTTTCTACGGCCTGAAACACAGCGTTGAATCACTTTCTGTTATGTGAGGATTGAAGGAGGACTTGTGACATGCCAGGTGTGGTTGGTGTCAGAGCAGTTATGCTTAGCGTGGAATAGCACGGGTTGGGCGTTCATTAAGGAGAAAAGACGCTCTACTGTGACTATAGTGATTATAGTGGAAGAGGGCAGGAAATGGGCAGAGAATGGACTGGTTATGGGCTAAATGTCACCATACAGATAGTGCATTTCCATTTACTGCCATCTCAAGAGGAGGTGGTAGGTGCATATATGTTATTAGCAATGTACATGGAATGTAATTCTCTTAAGAGCTGTGTAAATTTATTTGTCATTTATGCATGTAAATCTCAGTATCTTAATTATTTGTACATGGAAGTAAGCATCTACGCACATAAAGTATGCAGTCACAATTCTCTAAGTATATGCACAGAGGCCAGTGGAGCATGCATTTACATGAACATCTTATAGAATACGGGTGAACCCACAGAAGATAAGTGCTATCATTTACACTAGCTCTAAGGCAGGGGTTCTCAACCCAGTCCTTGGGACACACCTAGTCAGTCAGATTTTCAGGATAACAACAATGAATATGCACAGTAGAGATTTGCATTCAGTGGAGGCAGTGCATGCAGATCTCTCTCATGCATATTCATTACGGTTGTCCTTCAAACCTGACTGGCTAGGTGTGTCCCAAGGACTGAGTTGAGAATCCCTGCTCTAGAGGATGTCTAGGGAATTTAAGGGTGGGGTGAGGATTTACTCTACCTGATGTCAAGGGAGTGTCTGAGGGCATTATGGAGTAGGGGATACTCTACTTGATATCATAGGGGTGATAAGGTGGTGGATTATTCTGTGTAATGTCGCGGGGTGGGCATGTGTCTTAAAGAAGTTGAGGTTATTCTATCTGCTGTTGAAGGTTACTCCACCTGATGTCAGGGGGGGTAGAAAGGTATCATGCAGATTCAGGTTGTGTTGAGGTCAGCGGAGGGGTTTCTGGAGGGCTGTTTAGGGAGTGCTGGGTTCTTTTTATAGAAGCGGTCCCTTAGTGCATTGCAGTATGGTAAATATATATCCTGACTGGTACAGTAACTGCATAGGTTAATGCTATGCACTCCCCCAACAGTTACCACACAGTGCATTATTTTATGCAACGTATATGTGGCAATGTGTGGTAACTAGAGATTAGGTTTATTAAAGTATGCTATTGTGGTAGTACGCGCTAATGGTTAGCGCATTGGCTTGGTAACCAAGTGACCAGGACTTGATTCCCACAAGCATTCCTTGTGGCCTTGGGCAAGTCACTTAACTCTCCATCGCTTCAGAAGAATCCAAATTATCAATGCCCCTGTTTAATGTACATTACCAAGTTTAAGTTACAATGTAAACCGCTTTGACTAAAATGATAAAGCTGTACAGAAAACCTGTTAAATAAGTAAATAATGCAGCAGATCCCATTTCATGATGAGGTTCATTGCAAGATCAGGTAATTTCTCTGACTTTTTACATCAAGTGCTTTGCAACATATGCTTAAAAAGAGATTTAAAAATATTTTATATTAATGGTTAAGGTGCTTTATAGGATGGTTTTTTAAGAAGTTTTTCTTTTTTGCTCTTGGGCTTTTTTTTCCTAGTTCAAAGGGGGACAAGTAATAATAGTCTTTGAAGCCACAAAACGTCTGTGGTGTTAGCCAATTTTTGGGCATGTTTATTAAAGTGCACTAACAGTTACAGTAGTTTGAGGTTTACCACACAAGGAGTTTATTTAGAAGTCCTTTTCATGCTTTGGACATCTGAAAATGGGCATGCAGACATTCAACTTACAGAGATGCCCCTGGAGCCATTTTTGAAGCTGGTTCTATAAACGTCCCCAGCATGTTGACATCTGAGTTGTGAAGGGTCATGACAAAAGAATGACCGGGGTGTTCTGTGCAAGATGGACTTGCGTGCCTGATTTCAGAAATGGCGAGCATGTCACTACCCACTAGTGGACAGTCCATGTCTGTTCCTTCTCAGGCATGAATGGGCATCAAAAAACTCTGTAAATGTATCAACAACAGCATTTTGGCTTCCTGGTCCATGTGATGGTTTCAAAGGCTGCTGAGCATAAGTAATATTGTGCTATCAAAAAAGGGTGAAGTGTATTCCAGAGCAAATTGACTATCCTGCTGACGAAGACTTTAAACTAGGATTGACAGTGATGGGTCGGCAAATCTCTCAGGTATGTAAAACATTAAACATTTTGTTTCATTTTATCTATTTATCTTCTGCCTATTATAACACTTCTATAGAAATTAGAAAAAAGGGCAATAACTGGAAAGCTATATATACTAATGTCTATAATATCGGAAATAAAGTAGGATCTAGAGATTGTAACAGAAGAGACTGACTTAGATATAGTGCCAGTCATGGAGACATGGTACATGGTAGATGGACAACTATGACTAGGTTATACTATGCTTTCAGGATGAGCTGGGCAAGAAGCAAGTGAGAAGCCATAAGGCTATATATAAATTTGATATCAAAGCAACAGAACTGCAAGGCTTATGAGGTAGGGAGGAGGCACTCTGGGTTAATCTGGAAAGAGGGAAAGAAACATCTATAAGGGATGTGCAGTCATTTGAAATGACATAGGGCCTGATTTTGAGTTGGACGTGCCAGCCCTCTGTGCGCCCAGTCGCAACAGGATGCACAGAGTGAGCCGGGATTCTGATCCTGCAGGGCACTAATAGCACCGCGGCATCAGAATTGCATGCAGGCCTGTACATGCAGGCCGGAAACCCGATTCCGGTCGGTCTGCACGTACAGGCCTTCCCTGCCTACCTCAGTCAGGGCTCTTGAATGGAACCATGGTGCCATGGCGTCCGGTTGCCATGGCACCGCAGCTCCATTCAAGAGCCGTGATCCCTGACCGCCGGACTGAAATCTTCTTTCCCCGCAGCCTGACCCCCGATCTGGCCAGGGGCGGCTCAAGGCAATCTGCTGCCTGAGGCGAAGTATGAAATGGCGCCCCCCCCACCACCTTAAAAGGGGCGGGGCTTTTCCAGAAATCCAATCAGAGACTTAACCAAACCAAAAAGCCGATTAGATTATATGGAGGAAATGCAAGATGTTTGCACACAGGGCCATATCGAGCTGCAATCGCACCATGTGCAACTTGCAACTCGGGCACATGCCCCCCCCCTCTCCCCCCATACCTCTGTCCAGCACTGCCTGCTCTTTCCCTGCTGCTGCTGCCGCCCTCTCTTTTTTTCACAGCGGCGCCGGCAGCAGAGAAAGAGCAGGCAGAGCTGGACGGAGTTATGGGGAGGAGGAGGGGGGCATGGGCCCAATCTGAAAGGCACCGGCACTTTAAGCAGATCTGTCCCTCCCTACTCTGACACTGTGTCGGAAGAGGGAGGGACCGGATCTGCTTAAAGTGCTGCGAAAAGGCTTGGGGGCGCATTTTGGCTGCCTGCTATTGTCTTGCCAGTGGTGGCAGGGCAATAGCAGACAGCCGAAATGTGCCCCCCAAGCCTTTCCGCCCTGTGCAGCTGCATCGCTTGCACAGGTCTAGGTACGGTCCTGTTTGCACATCAAGGAACTAAAAGACAGCAAGAACCAACAGCCCATTTATAAAACTAAATTATAACTCATTTTTATTTTGTTGTTATAAACTCCATTATGGTTCTTGCTTTTTCTTTTTCAACATATATTTGCATCCACAGTAGGTGCAGAGCAGAACCAGGACATTCACCCACAGAACTCAATATTTAAAAACAAATCTGATTCTGATCATCTCACTAACAACAACAACAACCACTATTCTCCAGTACCAGGCATATTGTGATCTAATACAAAACAGTACAACAAAGAGCAAACCTACCATACCATATCAGCACAAACTTCCAAAACTCACATAAGGAGCCCATCCAAAAAAAGTGTCACGCTAAATACTACAGTGGGCCCTGGAACATCTATACACCTATTTGAAAAGCTGAACATCGACCCTCATCGACCCTCACCAGAAAAACGCCACAGCAATGGCATATGTCAATCACCAATGGCATGAGGTGTGCAGGAGTGACCCTGAGGATGGCTCTCTGGTTCTCCTTGGTGGAAATGAGCCTCCTAGCTCTATCAACTCGGTTCCTTGTCGGGGTAGTCAATGTGGAACCGGAGAGTGGGAGTTGAGTAGGAGGTGTTTCAAGTGCTTCTCTGCCATTGGGGTCACCTTGTGTTGGAACTGATGGCATCCCGCTCCATTGACAAATGAGTGGGGACTATGTGGGTTATGGGTGCGATGTGGACATTAATGGCACATCACAATTGCCATGGCCATTATGAGCGCACATTAACTGCGAATGTTGCTGTTAGTATGGGTGCACATAAAGGCACTTCAAGGGGTGGTGGTAAATGCACTCATATGCTGGTTAACATGGTGCTGTGCGTTACCAACATGCTTTAGGCAAGGGGATGGCTGCTACCAGAAAGCCTTTTAGTAAACATACCTCATAAATTGCAAAATTGCTGCTTACATGTGTAAGTACTGACATTCACACATGAAGAGCTCCATGTTTCTTTGTAAAGTAGGAGTTGTTGTTGTATATCCTGGTGCTTACATGTGTATTTTCTATGCTCTTATAGATATTTTTCAAAAGGCTCAGCCTTCAGTGAACCTCTTATAAAATTCTCCTCTAATTGTGAACAAGCAGATTTGGACATTCCTTTTCCTGCCTAGATGACCAGTGCAAAGCAGAGCATCATGGTTTTGTGATAATAATGGTTATTTCAGATTAGGCTTCTTTTCCAGAAGGGACTATAAGCAATGCTAGGTACTGAATGAAAATAAATTACTATTATAGTTTTTACATATTAGTAAAAGAACAAAAAAGAAAAAAATTATACCACTTCAGTATTAGTTCACAAATTAAAAGGAATCCATGAATGAGAGCCACATATCGTCGACCTAGTTCCCAGAATCTTCCTAAAATCCAAGAAAACTTCTGAATTGAAGAGAATAATAAATAAAAAAGTAAATCTCACATTTTCCAATATAGGCCCTCTGTGCGCCCGGTCAGATCCGGATGCACAGACGGAGTCACAATTCGATCCCGCAGGGCACGTCTAGCCTTGCGGGATCAGAATCACGAGCAGGCCTGTATGTGCAGACTGGGACCACGATTCAGCCCAGCCTGTACGTACAGGCCTTGCCAAGCTAACTCAGTCAGGGCTTTTAAATGGAGCCATGGTGCTGTGGCGTCCAGTTGCCATTGCACCGCAGCTCTATTTAAAAGCCATGATCCCTGGCCGCCAGCTCCCAAAGTGATTTCCCTGCAGCCCGACCCCCGATCTGTCCTCCCAGGGCCAGGGTCAGGCTGCGGGGAATGCCCTCTGCCCTCTGCCACCCCATCCCAACTCCGGTCCTGCCCTTCCTGCCGCATCGGGGAAGTTATTCCACCTCGGAGGTGGAATAACTTCCCTGTTCAGGTCACTGGCCCCGGACGTACAGGGCCAATATTAGAATCGGCCCTGTACGTCCGGGGCCGGCGACCGTCCACTGCCTGCCCTAATGCCACTCCTGATCCTTCCCTTTCCTGCCCCCATCTAATTTCTCCATACAACTCGAGGGGAAGAAGGACAGGGCCAGGAAAGGGCACGCATAGTGGGGATGGATGTCCCAGTGGGACGTCCATCCCCTCTATTCGTTGCTCAGAATGACCCCCTTAGTGTACGATTGTAATATAGAAACATAGAAACATGATGACAGAAAAAGATCACATGGCCTATCTAGTCTGCCCTT
This sequence comes from Ichthyophis bannanicus, assembly GCA_033557465.1. NCBI lineage: Eukaryota > Metazoa > Chordata > Amphibia > Gymnophiona > Ichthyophiidae > Ichthyophis > Ichthyophis bannanicus. Next base: position 1,251,508,437 of record CM066031.1, on the reverse strand, counting down.
CCTTATCAACTGCTACAATAGTCCCCTTTTTTCCTTTAGAGATCCTCTGTGTTTGTCCCATGCTTTTTTGAAGTCAGATATTGTCCTCATCTCTACCACCTCTACTGGGAGACTATTCCATGCATGAATCCCATGAATCTATTCCATGCATGAATCCCATGAATCTAGTGTGGAGGCCCACACTAACATCAGGGGGCCTTTGCATCTGTCTGCCTGCCAATAGCTGCTGCAACCGCATGGCATCATGCTAACTGCCCGGTTAGCTTCTACGGGTAAAGATAGGCCGGCTTTTGCAGCGCCTATCTTTTACCTGTAGAAGCTAACCGGGTAGGGGTGCATTATCACCACTAACCAGTTAGCCTCTGTTGCTGCCCAGGACACATCCCCCAACACCCAAGACATACCCCGATGCTAAGTGGTTAACATCGGGGCATGTAGGAGAGAAGATCAGGGATATCCAGTGGCACTAACTGTGTTAGTGCTATTTAATATCTCACTGAGTGGCATTTACATGGTTTACAGAGCTGCAAACCATACAAATGCCTTTCGAATATCGGGCCCTTATATTTTTACAACCATTTTGAAGAAATTACTGCAGGACCCATGAGAGAGAATAAATACCATTGGAACTTGTTTATGTCTCATGACTGGAACTACTGATTTTTTGGGGCTTTGCTTTTCATTTTTAAATTGCTCTTACCCTATTTTATTTCAATTCCTTTTTTATTGAGTTTATAAAGAGTAACCGTAAGAAACAGTATGAAACAGCATGTTATACAGAGACCGAGGAAACAGCACAACTTTCCGCTTCGCAAGGATAGTACAGCATGTCAGCCCTCATAGAAACACAAGCACACCGGTAATCAGAACAACGAGAACAGAGAAGCCACACAGCTGAAACAGCAACATGCTGGTCTCAGACAGGATCCGGCCTCGAGGAGTCCCCTCCCACCCCCCGACCTCCCCCCTAACCTCCCCCAACCCTCCCACCCCCCCTTCCCCACCCCCACCCAACACAGATCCGCAACACCATAGGGAGCTCGGGGTACAATAGTATGATACCATGTTCAGGGGGGGGACACAAAATACAGCACAAAAATTACAGAGGATACAAAGAGTACAAGGCATACAAAGAATGCAGAAAATGCAGAGGGGGGGGGGGGTTTAGAGGAACAAAAAGAGCATCACTAGAGAGGGAGCACATCTGATCTACATGGGAATCAAAAAACCAAATGATATACAGAGAGTAAACAGATGGTCTGGTATGCCCCTCTCCCAAAGCAGGTAACATCCCTGGGGATCATGTCAGACATTCAGTACCACACTCCTCTCCCCAGGGGCTAAGCCGTAAATAACTGGTGACCATAGATCAAGGAACCTATCCCAGGCATTACCCCCTTGCTGCTTTGCTGTTAACTTTTCCATATACATCAGGTCCAGCAGGGCCCTTTCCCACACTAGCACTACAGGAGGCGCAGACTCCAGCCAGCGACTCAATAGGGTCTTTTTAACAAGCAGGAAGCCTCTCTCCATAAGTCCCCGCTGCGCCGGGGTAACCAGCTGGGCCACAGGACTCCACTCATGAAATAAACAGACATCACGTTGGCAGACCTCCCCTATTCGTAACCACCCCTCCATCTTGGTGCACGCCTTCCGCCATAAGATCTGCACCACAGCGCAGTCCCAAAAGTGGTGCAAGAAGGTTCCAACACCATGTTTACACCAGGCACATTGGGGAGTTGATTGCAAGCCAGCTTTAAAGGCCCAGGAGTCAGTGATGTATGCCCGCCAGAGAAATTTGTACTGGAGTTCCTGTAAATAGACCCAGGAAGAGCCTTTCGGGACCCGGCTAAATGCAGCCCTCAAGAAATCCACAGTCATCCCCTCCACCCCATCTATATGCCACCTGCTCACCAGCGCTGAAATAAGAGCTACATCCTCCATCGGGCCAGATAACTGGCGATATACCTGACTCCAGTGATCTCTCCCCGCCAGAATCTGCAGTACTTCCCGAGGGGTCCCAGCGGGCGGCCCCTCCCTCCCCCTCAGTTGGTCCCGTAGGCCCCCCAGGTAGTGGCGCACCTGCAAGTAACCATAGAATTGATGGGTGGGGAGCTGATACCGCTCGGACAGGGTACGAAAACTCTCAATGATTTCTCCCCCTGGCCTACACAAATCTCCCAGACACACTAACCCCCTCTCTGACCAGGGACGGAAGAGATTGTGGACTGATAACCCCGGGGGGAAAGCGGGATTCCCCACCAACGGGAGGAGCAGCGAAACCTTCCAATTCCAGCCAAACCTAGAGCACAGCGCGCGCCAGGCCGCCCGAAGGGCACCCACATAAACCCCCCCTCCACCAGGTAAGGCCGCAGAGGGTCGCTCCATATGCAGCACAGAGAGACCATGGTATGGAGCACACAGCCAATTCAATTGACAAACGGGGGCGCACCCCTCACTGTCCCCTAAGAAACTCCAGAGATGACGAACCATATAGCGAAGGTTATAGTGCCGAAGGGAGGGCAGACCCAAGCCTCCCTCCTCTGGCTGCTGCATCATGGCATTCAGTGGGATCCTTGCGCTCTAAGAAGACCATCCAGTCTCTTCCAATCTTTAGCAAGAACCCAAAGAGGCAACAGCCGCAGAACATATAACCAGCGAGGGAACTCAACCATAGTAAATAATGCGACCCTCCCCTTCAACGACAGCGGCAATCTCCTCCAGCTCTGAAGTACTTCCTTGGACTTATCCAACAATCTAGAAATATTAGCATGATAAAGGCGCTCAGGTCGATCAGGGAGGCAAATACCCAAATATTTTAAAGAACCGTCGGCCCAGACCAATGGAAAGAAGCCCTTCCAAGTCGGACGCACTCGGTCACCCACATCCAACACCATCGACTTGGAGGTATTTATCTTGAGGCCCGAAAAACTGCCGAATTCCTCTATCACCTGCAACACTCGGGGCAGAGACTTCTGGGGTTGGGTCAGGCATAAAAGCATACATCCGCAAATGCGCTAAGTTTAGTCTCCTCCCCCCCCCATGGCAACCCCTTGAATCTGTAAGTTCCCCTGAATCGCCTGCAGTAACGGTTCCAACACCAGGACAAACAACAGGGGGGATAGGGGACACCCCTGGCGCGTGCCCCTCTCCAGGACAAAGGGCGACGAGAATACGCCATTCACTCCCACTCGGGCCAGAGGCTGCGCATACAATAGGCGGATCCAGTGGACAAACGCACCACTGAATCCCAGACTGCCCAGCACATCCCACAGGAAGGTCCAAGCAACCCTGTCAAATGCCTTTTCGGCGTCCAGGCTCACCAAGAGCAGAGCCTCCGCCCGGTGAAGAGAGTGTTCCATCCCCAGGAGCAGTTTAGCAATATTCTTGGAAGCATCCCTGCCCTGGACAAAGCCCACCTGTCGAGAGTCTATAAGCGACGGCAAGATAGGGTTCAGCCGTTTCGCCAAGACCGACGCCAAGATCTTCATATCACAGTTGATAAGGGAGATCGGCCTATACGAGGCAGGATCAGTCAAATCCTTCCCCGGCTTCAGAAGCACCGTTATATCGGCACACCGCATATCCCTAAGGGAACTCACCCAACCTACAAGCTTCATCAAACATGACTACCATAGAGGGGGCGAGCCGTGGTGCCAAGATTTTGTAATATTCATAACTGAACCCATCTGGTCCCGGGGTCTTATGAGAGCTCCCTGTTTTTATTACTTGTTGAATTTCGCCCACCGTTAATGGGGCATTCAACCTCTGCAAGTCCTCATCTGTCAACGTAGGGAGAGAAAGCGAGGACAGAAAATCACGCCCCTTCGCATAATCCCTCTCTTCCTCAGTGTATAATTGGGCATAAAATTTGCGGAATAGCTCCGCGAGCTGCATAGGTTGATGATGTATCTCGCCCCGTTCGTCCCTGAGGACAGGTATGAATCGCGCACCCCCGGGGGCCTTGACCAACTTCGCCAGCAATCAGCCAGATCTATTGCCATACCTAAAAAACTGGTGTTTATAACATTGCAGGGAGTACACAGCCCGCCTCTGAAGGAGCTCATTAAGCTCAGCCTGGGCCCCAGCGCACTGCAGCTGCAACTCTCTGTCCACTTTCCTGCCCAACCGTCGTTGCAAGTCCCTCACCTTACGTTCCAATACCATTAATCTGCGATCCAAATGTTTACGGCGCTTCACACAGTAGGAAATGATAGCTCCACGCATGACCGCCTTACTGGCTTCCCACAAGAGAACGGGCGAACACTGCGGGGTGTCATTAAAGAAGAGAAATTCATCCCATTGCTCCTCTAAGTACTTCCGGAATTCTACATCTTGCCACAGATACGCAGGAAAGCGCCATCTCTTAGGCGAGGCCCCTTGGCAGTCCCAGGTTACCCATACCAACCCATGGTCCGAGATCACTATAGGTTCGATCCCTGCTTGAAGGATCTTGGAAACCGCTCCTTCACCCACCAGGATATAATCAATACGCGACCAAGAGAGATGTGCCCTGGACTGATGGGTGTACTCACGGGTCCCGGGATTAAGAAGGCGCCATATATCAACCATGTCCCCCATCTGGCAAAGATAACCCACCCCTCTTCTCTGCCAAGCCCCTAGCCCACTGCTCTGGGATTTGTCAAGGAGCGGATCGTGAGGGCAGTTGAAGTCACCAGCCATAACCAGATTTCTACTCCTCGCTCCCTGGATAAATCCCAGCAGTTTACAGAAAAAGGCGTGGTCATACACATTGAGGGCATAGATATTGGCGAGCCAAATGTCTTCATTATACATCTTGGCATGCAGCAGAACATATCTCCCTCCTGGGTCAGCAACCAGTTGTTGAACTTCAAAGGGGACCCCCCGCTTCACCAGGACCACCACCCCAGCCCTTTTAGTGCCCGAGGACGCTCCATAAGCGTTCGCTACCCAATCCCTAATCAATTTCTGATGTTCCCCAGTGCTTAAGTGTGTCTCCTGCAGCATTGCTATGTGAACCCCCTTCCGCTTAAGGGATTGCAAGATTTTGGTGCGCTTAATAGGCGAGCTAATTCCCCCCACATTCCAAGAGATAATCTTTAAATCAGGCATGCGTAGTTAGGGAGGATCCTTCTTGCAGCGCAATCTCAGACTCATGCTCCAGGAGTTGCCCAGCCTCAACTCCCAGGGCCTGAAACATCGAGACTTGAAAAACAAAAGACTTCCCTATAGCAATCGCCCCCCTAGAAGGTGCTCTCCTCCCCCCAATAGTAATCACACTCCCCCCATCTGTTACAGAACTGTGTGGGCCCGCCTCAACCCCCCTCCCCCTCCCCCCCATCCCTACCCTGCCAACATTCATCCATTGCATCTCAACCCTACACACTACAGCACCCCAACACACACTCTCACAGTCAGCTCCACAGACACACCGGCATTCCCCAACCTTTCGCACAAACACCCTCATCCCACGCAAACCACAACAACCCTTGCAAAACTCAACGGACCCCTATAAAGGGGTAAGATCACTGTCCATGCGCCTCCAGACCCCCAAAATGAGGCAACATCTTAAGGCGACTTCATGTCAGCAATGTTCTTGCAGGTTCGAAGGCAGATCCTGGCCAAGGAGAAAGAGCGCAATTGCCCACTCTCTAACAGGGCACGCTCAGGTCAGACTCGCAGCATCTGCAGGGCTGGGCAAGATGGTGGTGATAAACTTCCGCGCCTCTGCCACCTGCTCAAAGGCGTGCGTGTCCCCTTTGTGGAAAACTCTCAAGATGGCAGGCTAGCTTAGAGCAAAGCGTATGCCTTTCTGAATAAGGTCACTGCAAACAGGGGAGAATTCCTTCCGCTTGGCAGCCAAAGTCGCTGAGTAATCTTGAAATAGAAAAATTTGAGCATTGTCTAGCTTCAAGTCCCGCTTCTTTCGGTAGGCATGTAAAAGTAAAGTCTTCTGGTGAAAGTCCAGCAAGCGCGCTAATATAGGGGGAGGTCTAGCACGGCCCTCCTGCCGTTGCCCCAGCCGGTGGGCCCGCTCCACCTTGATCTGGCCCTGGAGCTCCTCAAGCCCCAACTCTTTCGGCAGCCATGTGTCAAATAGGGTGAAGAGCTGGGGGCCTGCCCAAGATTCTGGCACCCCAACCAAGCGCAGGTTATTTCTGCGAGAGCGGTTTTCCAGGTCATCAACTTTTAGCAGGAGGGCGTCAATTTGCTGTTGCTGGTGGCGTTGGGAGCGCTCCAGGGCTAATTCCCCATCCTCCAGAACCGTCACCGGTTGCTCAACTTCCTCAACTCTCCTGGTGAGCTCACCGAAGGTATCGTTCATCTCTGCCAGTTTTTGTAAGACTTCAGCAAACTTAGGTTCTAAAAGTTTGGCCACCTCAAACGCAAGATCCTCCGGGCCCGACTCGACACTCTCTTTGCCCGGGGAATCGGGGCCCAGGGCTGCCTTCGCCGCCGGCGCCATCTTAGAATCTCGCGCACTCGCGGCTTTCTCCAGCCTTGTCGCCGCTGTCTTCATTCTCCTCTGCAAGCAGCGCTGCATTGCACCTCCAAAACGGCGCTCTGGCTTTTCCCCAGCACCCGTGAGAGATTCCCGCCCTCAACACAAAGCAAATCGCCGAATTTATTGCAAGGTTCTAATGGGGGCCTGGGAGCACGATGAGGAGCGTCCTCACCCGCTCATGCGCTCACGTGATCTCTTCTATCCTATTTTAAATTGTATATATCTACATGTACCATTTTGAGAGCTTTGTAGTTTTATTCATTTCAGCTTAGGTCTTGAGATTTTGGGGGGGTGTTTACTAAACGGCAGTAGCGAACTCTATGCGATATCAGAGTCCCGGCTCTATTGAAATCAATGATTTCAATGGGGTCGCAGCTCCGATATCGCACTGAGTCTGCTACTGCCGTTTAGTAAACATCTCCCTTTGTCTCCCCTGATCCACCAGTTCCCTTCATTTTGTGTGCACTGTTCATTTTGCAGTGTAATTCTCCATTTTCCTAGGTATCAGTCCTTAATTTTCTTTTATATCTCTGGTATAAAGTGGCCAACCATCCCATATTATACGGGACGGTCCCATATTTTAAGGATTTGTGGCCAACCATCCCGTATTATATGGGACTATCCCATATTTTAAGGATTTGAGCCTGAAATCATATTACTTCGGTTGGGACGCCTAAATGTCCCTATTTTAAAACACGTGTCCCGCTCCTACACTTCTCCATATTTTTACCAGTGGACTTCTCCACTCCAGCTGAAATTTTCAAAGGGAAACTCTATTTATATGAGACTTAGAGATTTAGCCGGGAATTTCGAAGGGCACTACCCATGTAGGTGCCCTTCGAAAATTCTGGATAAGACCTTTACACGGGCAACTATGAATATTGGGCCCTTAGTAACTAGGAAGAATGAAGTACTTTTGTCTCTGACATTCAGAAAGAAGATAAAAGATCTTGAAGAAGAGAGCAGCATTGATGAAGCAGATTTCAAGCAATCTGTGTCATCTTTCTACATCACTTGCATTGATTACTTGGATCGGTGGACCACTTACTTCCAGGTGATTGGGAAACAACAATGGACTCTCCTTCAAAAACAGCTGGAGTGGTGTGAGTGAGAGTCATCTTTAGAATAAGTTTTGTCTACAAGACCCGGCCTAGAGTCAGTAATAAATGATACTGAACTGTTTGATGAATTCTCTTGTCTTAAGACATTTGTTTCTCAAGGAAAAGTTCAAGAATGGAAAAAACAGACACCACGTTTGACGAAAAATGGAAGGCAGTGTTTGGACACCTCAAAGGTAATGAGGTACCATATAAAAATGAATACAAACTGGTTGAAGTTTTTTTTATATTTGCCAGATTTCAATGCTCCAATTGAAAATTGCTTTTCAATCATGAACAAAATGTGGTTTAGAGAAAAAACCCAACTGCATGAAGAGACTCTCAAATGTCTAATGATTGTAAAGTACAATTTTGAGTTGAGTTGCCCAAAATGTTTTAATTATCTTAGTGGAAATGTTGCTATTTTGAAGAAACTTCACTCTGTAGAGAAGTACAAATAGGCCTGAATGGCACATTTGTAAGTAAAGTTATAAACCTAGCCTACTGATTAAAATTTTGCGTTAAAATTAAAATTGTAATTATAAACATAATTTTTATTTTCCTTAACTTTGAACTCCCTAGCTTGATTGAGTGCCCTGTATTTGAACTTAGAAAAGATGGTCGGGTTACTCTGGCGACATCCTCACCCCCTTCTGTGAGAGGCCCCATACATGACCATAGGTTGCTGGCATTCCTCCTGAATTCCCCCTTGCTCTTTATTATGTTGTTCCCCTTAGGCAAATCAAAATCTGATTGTCATACCTGTCTTGGCAGATATCGTTGCCCTACTTCCCTTTTGCTCTGTCCTGTTTTTTTGTGCATTGCAACCTGCTTCTCCTTTTGATTGTAAATCACTATGATGTTGGATATCTTTAGTGGTATACAAATTCTGCAAATAAATAAATAAATGTTGAATTGGGGAAATTTAGTAAGTGTAAGTTTAAATACCTGGACTGATTTGCAGAGACTCTCTTGTACTTTTAAAGGGGATACGTTTATAAGAGGGTGCCTAGTTTAATAGGGCAGGAAGGAACCTATTTTTAGCCTATTTTATAAAGACATATAGGCACCTCTGTGCCTTTTTAAAATACTAGCAGAAACCCTGCCAAGATCCCTCCTAGACTGAAGGCACAGACCTTACACCTGCTTGAGAACAGGTGCAAATGTTGGCACATACTTTATGCGCATACACGCTTAAACTGCAGCTCTGCCCAAACACCTCCCCTAAGCACACCTACTGTACAATTAGTGTGGCCTAATTTAATAAGAGGCCTTTTACTCATGCAAAACAGTGTTTTAGATAAGATAAAGTTATGCAAAATTATCCTCTAAGGGGGTTCTTTTCTGAAGTTATTGTCATGCCTATGTGGTTACCTACATGTTCAAATAGCCTGTTATAAAATTATGACTGGCTTAAAAGTGCATGCATAGACATGATGGCCTGCAATTTGCTGGTAGGCGTGGAGCTTGGGCAGAGCATAGCCAGAGTTTGCAAGTACATGTGTATGCTATGCAATTTGTAAATCTGCATGCATACTTAAATAGTCTAGGAGTAGACATTTACACCTGGTGTCAAGGAGGTGTACATTGCCATGCCTGCAAAATAGATGCAATTTTGGCTGCTTAAGCTAGTATTTTATAAAGAAATATAGGGGTCTTTATAAAATGGGGTGTCTAACTAGGCACTTACTTGCCCTCTGAAACCAGGCACCCCCTTATAAAATTACCCTCTTTGGATGTTGCTGGATTTACGTGCTTGTTTGCATGGGTAAATCACTGCATTCTTGTGGTCTACGTGCATAACTCTCCTCTCATGCATGTAAAGTAGGTGGTCACCATTCTGAAAGAGCACACATTGGGCCAATCATGTGTACTTTCAGTGCTGGTGTGCATGGGCGGTGCTTGAGGGAGAGCATAGGTGGAGTATATATGTACGGACATATTTTATAAAATATGGCCAAACGTGTGTAAGATAGGTGTGATCATTTACAGGAGCTCTAGAAATGCTGCAAGTGACCATAGTTTTATTTACGTGTGTTAGCAGACACTTATGCTGCTATACTATAAAGTCAAATTCGTACAGATTTGAGTTTATAGAATAGGTGCTATTAATGCATGCATCTATGTGCCCCTTACAGAATTACTTTTTTAGTGTTTTGAAAGACCACAAGTGTCCTATACTTGGATTTAATGCAGCTTCTCATGTTTCCTTAGAAGGGTCATCTGCTGCTGCTCCTGTGCACCTACATTAGTAGATTAATTAATTAATGATATCTAAAGAACATCTTGTAATTGAGTACGCCAATCTTACCAAGGTAGACCAGATAGACTCCAGAGTGATTACTGCAGCTCTCACAACTGGACTTCTTTGACTGAGACCAAACTGACAGTGACATGGCAGCAAGCGTTTGTTTTGCTCCATATCTGAGAAATAATGTCCCCTGGGAACTGTGATAAGAAACTAATTATTGATCCTTCAGGATGAAAAATTGAAGGCTTGGTTACACAAGCAGGAAAGAAAAGGAAGAATACATAGTGGTCACATGTTGCCCAGGACAAAAAGGTGCCCACCCGTAGCTTATGCACTAAGGCTAGCGATGGTGGTAGGGATAGTGTGCACACTGTAGGTAAAGATAACATCCCTGCAATAGATAAAGGCCAAGGTGAACTTGTTCATGGACCCACTGCAGCAGGAGATAAACTAAAGAAGTTAATGAAAAAGTTAAGAGGAAACAGACTCCTACAGATAAAAAGGAGATAATATACAGCTACCTTGATGCTTCCAATTCTATATTTGAATCAAGAAGGTAAACAAAGAGAGTCCACCAAAAGCTGGAAGAAAGAGGAGTATTGCCACAACAAAAACTGCATAGGTTGGCCATACATGTTACATTCTATTAATTCCAGAAGGAAGCTCTTTTTGGCATGATGCAAGTACTATAGCACATGTTAGCAGTAAATTTATGAGACTGAGATCATATTCTACATATCCTAGCTTAGAAATGAGGTTCTTTTTTGTTGCAAAACAGACCCATTTGGAAATAAGGCCCCAAGATTTTTTTTCCTGTTGAAGCACAGACTGTGAAGCTAAATAAGTCTCAGAAGGGCCTGGGTTCTCTATAGATCTCTCAGTGGCCAAATCACTAACTTATACTGCCTCCACTCTAGGTCCTTCTATTGGTGTTGTGATGAATGTTTTTGTCTACCATATTATTTTATACAGAAGGCATAAAGCATTGATTATGCAAAACTAATGGCATGGACATCAGATGCAGTGGTGTTGGGTGCAACTGGCTTGATAAAGAAGAATTTCCAAGCACATCTTGACAAACTACCTATACATGTTACAAACATCTTACGAACTCCAGCAGGAGGCTCTCTTTGGCATGATGCAAATATTATGCTGAGCCTTAGCAGTAAATATGAGAGACTGAGATCATACTCCCCATGCCCTGACTTAGAAGTGAGGTTCATGCCTGTCATGGCATGTGCAAAACTAATAAACCAATAAATATAACTGCCCAAGGGAAAACTAATACTCTCAATACACAATATCCCTTAGTAAGCACCAGAAAATACTTAAACTTCCATATAAGCTCACTCAACTCACTTTAATCTGTTTTTATTACACCTTAATATGGCATACAAAGACCTCAGGATAGCCTTACCCCCTACATTTGGCGAAACTTGTCACCATAGGGAGATGGCAGACACTCACATCATAGGTCTAAAGCCTCCCAAACATTTTTTCTTTAATCTTTAATACCAATTTCATCTTTAATCTTTAATACCAATTTCATCCAAATTCAATAATTTCTAACTAATCCACAAAAGTACTTTTTAGGATCCTTACTTATTAATCAACATACAATACTATTGAAGGCCTACTTTAAATTTTTAATCCACATTCTGCAGCCGGGTTAATTTTTGCATATTTCAGGAAAATTGTACCCGTCTTATTCAATATGTTCTAATAGTGATTTTCCTTCTGCTATGGTCATGTATTATATACCATTTGATAGGAATATTTAGTCAGAATTTTGGATCCCGAGAGTTTTGGGCTCAGCCTGGAAAGGGTTAAAAAGAAAGTGTCTGCAGTTCTATATAGTATAGAGCACAATACTCCAAGCTGGAACTCGTAGAATGCAATCGATTTACTGGAGAGCAACTCATTTTACCTACAATAGATCAAAAAAGAACTTTCAACAATCAGCATAACAGTGCTCTCAATATAAGTATGCATTCACTTATCTGAAAATCTTCCAAGTCCAGCCGGTATCGATAACATGAAACTGCTTCACTCCGATACAGCCGCAAGCGCACGGCCGAAGCCGATTATCTCAACTGAACCATCCCGATTATCTCCACTGAGTCATCCATCCAACAAAAGCTTTTGTTTCGCTGATAGGCTTCTTCAGGGATTACCAATACTACCTCGTTGTCAAACTTCAAGAATGCCCTCAAATATAGAGCTTAGTTCTCATCGTCTCATGATCTTCAGCGTCTGACGTCGGCTATTTTAAACTAAGTAACTACCAATAGAAACATTGACAGCATTCTGACATCATTCCTTCAACCAACTTTATGTTAAACATACTTACCACAACAATCACATACTAATACGATTAACCCTCTAACACACTCACCACATCCATCACACACTATTATAATAACACTAAAAAAGAGAGAGAAGACTGGAACTTCAAGATAACCTAGCTGAGTATCATATAAATAACATCCAGTCGATTTTGTCATTCAACCCATACGGGTCCAAGGTATTTAATTCATATATCCATTTCTGTTCTTTTTGTAAAAGTAAAAGTCCTCTATTTATTTATATTCTCTTATATACCGTGCTATTCTGCATCAGTGCGGTTTACATTGAACAAACTGAAATTACATTGAACAGGGCATTATAACTTGGAGATAACTATTTTACAGGGAACATGGGCTATGGGGGGTTAAGTGGCTTGCCCAGGACCACAAGGAGCACCTGTGGGACTAGAAACCCCAGTCCTTCCGACCCAAGGTTGCTGTCCTCTAGTGGGACTTGAACCCCTGACCTTCCAGCCTGAGATAACTTGCCCCAACCACTAGGCCATTCATCCCTTTCAAGCCAAAGCATAACAGGATTTCCTGACCTTCTGGCCTGAAGTACCTTGCCCCAACCTCTATCTCTACAAATATTCAAAGGTACATACTCCAATATTGTACAGTGTAGATCCTCAAAGGCATGATTAAATGAAAGACAGTGTTGGACCAATGGCGTCTCTAATTTTGCTTTAGTGATACTATATTTATGTTCAGCTAGTCGTGTCCATAAAGGGCGTGTGGTCTTCCCTACATAAAGCTTAAAACAAGGACACCATAGCACATGGTTACTAAGGGATATTGTGTATTGAATGTGCAAAACTAACCCATTTGGAGAAACTGCCCCTGCATTGATTATAGAGGTGTCAGTTCCAAGCGACTACTCTGTGAATCACATTGAGAGGGCGAAAATATTCAAGTACCAAGAAATGCAGTCGGAGACCAAGAAAATGTGGCAGAAAGATACTGAGTTATTTCCCATCGTGTTTGGTGCCACAGGCCTAATTAAGAGGAATTTCAAAGCATACCTTTATAAATTACTCATACACGTAACATCTTACAAACTGCAGAGGCATTGATTATGCAAAACTAATGGCAGGGACATCAGATGCTGCAGTGTTGGGTGCCACTGGCTTGATAAAGAAGAATTTCCAAGCACATCTTGACAAACTACCCATACATGTTACATCTTTTGAACTCCAGCCGGAGGCTATCTTTGGCATGATGCAAGTACTATGCTGAGCATTAGCAGTAAATTTAAGACTGAGATCATACTCCACATATTCTGGCTTAGAAGTGAGGTTCATGACTGTCATAGTATGCGCAAACTACTTTTTGGAGAAACTGCCCCTTGATTTCAAAAATGTTGAATCATCAGTGCTTTGTCAATAATATCATCAATGTTTAGGAGCTGAATAACTCAAGTCAAATTTTGATTAGTGGCCTACTCTAACTAATTATTAAAATTTAAATTTATCTCAGTTATCTTTGGATGACTGCATATGAGAACTCCATTCTATATGGCAAGTCTTCTTTCATTCTATGTTCTGGGTATAAGCCTTAGATCATCTCAGCAGTCTTTACTGACTACTCCTTGTTTAACTGAGATCAAATTGACAGTGACAAGACAGCAAGCATTTGCTTGTTTTGCTCTGTATCTGTGAAATATGTCCTCTGAGAACTGTGATAAACTATATTGATCCTTCAGGATAAACAATTGATTTCTTGGTTATATGGGCAGACATATCCTTTGTAGAACTTGTTTTCAGTTTTTTTGATCGGGCTCTTATTCAATAGCTATTAGTGAAAGCTGAAACAATTAGGATGTGGTAGAGATACAGACCCAGTCAGCTGGATTATCAGCTGCCGGGCACAGGGGGGCAGGGGCGACAGGCAGTGGTTAGTGTGCAGTGGGGTGGAGGAGCAAGGGGGCAGGCCATGGTCAGCCTTAAAAGGGGCCTGCAGGCCATGGGCCCTTGCCCAGACAGAGATGGACCATGCTTTTTCCTTTTTTCTCCTGCTTGGCACCCCTGCCCTAGGAATTACTCTAGCTGTCCGGTTAGGGATGCTGGTTCATGGTTTGGCTGCTTCTGAGACTGTGAATTCTTGCTTTGGGTTGTTATTTATTGCCAGGGACAATGCAGGAGACCACATGGCCTGTCTTATGGCTGGACAGCAGCCAGCAGGGCCAGGGGTCAAGCAGGAACATGCAGTCCGTGCAAGCCTATGCTCAATTCTGCAGCTAGGCAAGAGCAGGGAAGGCTGATAGGGGCAGCATCCACTATGACTTACATTGCTGTTTGCTGACACCGATGCCAACTCCAACACCCCCACTCTCTGGTATTGCCACGTGGTCCTGGGAACCTTCTTAGTTGCAGCAGAGGTCCTTGGGGGGGGGGGGGGGGAGTTGGCAGACAGTGTGGTCTCCATTTAGGTTGTGCATGGGTAAGAGGCGACTCACCATGGCCAGAGTGAAAAGGTGCAAGAACATACAACTGGTTTGTGGGGAAGGTCAGGCAGCACTCATGGGGGCCCTGCAGGCACTGGTGATTGTATGCAGGATTGGGTTATTTAGTGTTATAGCTGTACTACCATATATATATGACCCATGAAACATTGCTTTAAAACTTGTGCCGGGTTTCCTTTTCTCATGACTCCTTCCCATCCATCTCAATAGGAATCTTCCTTTTAAAATGGGACTGAATAATTTAACTGAACCCAGAGCTTCCCTGTGGACTTACTTCCACAGAAAGCTTTCAGATCCAGTCATGTTTATGAATGTTCATTTTACTGCATTCTGGGATAGGTTAATTAAAAAAAATTTCTCTATCAGTGGTTTGGTGTGATGCTACGCTCCAGTGGCTGTAATAGTACATGTCAGTACTATGGTGCAACACAGTAAGGCAGTATGCATATGACTGGAGAGGTGCAGATTTGAGACCTGGCTGTGGATCATGTATCTACAGGGCAGTTCATATCATTACAAGGGACCTTCACATTTTATAATGTGGGCCTGCTGGGGGTATATATGTATGGTGCCGGTGGGCAACAGATTAATGGCAGGACTCCTAGGCCCAGATGGAGAATAGATAACCCAGTTGGGACCAGTTGAGGGATATGGATTTTGCAACTGTGTAGAGGGAAAGCTGATGGCAGACAGTGATCATTTGGTGACTTAAAGCTTGGAAAGAGGTGAGATCTTGGGTTTAATTGTTGATTTAAAAAAAAAAGAAACAAAACAAAAAAAAACAGTTCTGTTTGCTTTAGAGGTTATAAATTCACTTAAGAAATGTCATATTGGGTCAGACGAGAGTCCATCAAGCCAAGCATCCTGTTTCCAACAGTGACCAATCCAAGCCACAAGTCCCTGACCGATTCCTGAAGACCACAGGTTCCACTAGGCTTGTCTTGGGGTAAGCAGTAGATTTTGCAGGTCCTCTTTAATAATGGTTTGTGGACCTTCCCAAACTTTTTTTTAAACCCAGGTATACTGACAACTATAATTTATAGGCCTCTATCATATCTCCGCTCAGCCTTCTGTTCTCCCAAGTTGAAGAGCCCTAACCATTTAAGCCTTTCCCCATAGGGATATCCTTCCATCCCCTTTACCATTTTGGTGGCTCTTCGCCGTACCTTTTCTAATTCCGCTAAATCCTTTCTAAGATCCAGTGACCAGATGTGCGACATTCAGGACCAGCACCAGGGTGGCGATACTGCCCCCAGAATAATACCAGCAGCTGCACATGGAACTCATGTAAGTCCTGGCATGCCTGTTCGGTCTGTGGAGCTAGCCACTCAGCTTCCACGTGTAGATCTACCAGAAAGGGAAAGCCTTTTAAGCTGCTGCCCCAATGACCCAGTGAAGGACATGACTCCCTCGCACATCAGGCTTGAGAGCTTACATCTATAGCTGTAGTCCTACCCTCACTAGGACAGGCCACACATCAATATTGGATGGCTTTGCAGAAGGTTTCCCTATTATACCCTCCGCCTGTACTTCCTTGCGCACCATACACAACTCCTCTTCCTTCCTTCAACACCTTCAGGTAGTGTGTGTGTGTGTGTGGGGGGATAATCACTAAGGGAAATGTCTTGGGAAGGGTGGCAGGTCCCTACTGGGAACCCCCCTCCCTTCCAGGTCTGGTGGTGTCCCCGTTGGGAATAGTGTCAAAGAAGGAGCCAGGCAAATTCCGTTTGATAAACAACCTGTTCTGTCCGGCCGGTGAGTCGGTTGATGATTATATCGATCCTTCTTTGTGTTCTGTAAGATATGCGTCTATCGACCAGGCCATAGCAATCATTTGGAATTTGGGCCACAGGCAAAACTGGCTAAGGTGGAGATAGGGTCGGCATTCCAACTGCTCCCGCTGCATCCAGAGTCTTTTTCATCTACCCTGTTTTTTAACCTTCGAGGACTACTATGTCAAATGTATGTCCATGGGCTGCTCAATTCCTGTGTATATTCTGAGCAGTTCAGTTCATTCCTGCTTTGGCTGGTCAAAGAAATAGCCGGGCCTGGCTCATCTGTTCATTACCTTGATTTCCTGTTCGTGGGGGCCAGGTTCAAGGAATGCAAAAGGATCTTGGATTCCTGCGAGCCCATCATACAGTGGTTTGGAGTACCTCTGGCGGCAGAAATGACCATGGGACCCGCAGGACACATTCCTCAGAAATGAGCTAGATATACAGTACAAGCCCAAGTGTCTAGACAGCCCAGGGATAAGTTGGAGAAATTAAAACTCACCATTGGGAAAATGAGAGGCTTGCGAAAAGCTTGATTAGAACAGAAAGCTAAATTAGAGCAGTTTCAATCTCTGCTCAGTTTATTATGTTTCACCTATAAGGCGATCCTGCTGAGGCAGGTTTTCTGTCGCCGACTAGTTCATGTGATAAGGGGGGTCAAGCAGAGGCACCACTGCATCAGGGTTGATAAGAGCATACATGAAGACCTACGAGTTTGGGGAATAATTCCTAAAGGTCTTTAATTGCTTAGCCTTCTGGCAGGACCAGGTTCCTGTTGAAAGTGTGACCTGGAATTGTTCACGGATACATCGGGGGGGGGGGGGGCAGTTTTGGGATATATTTCTGGGGGGCCTGGGGCTTGGAGTCTTGGCCGGGCAAGTGGCACTTCTTCGGAGCTAACAAGGATATGACATCCCTGGAGTTATTCCCATGATGGCAGCACTGTCTATCTGGGCCCCTCAATTGACTAACAGGGTGATTACATTCCACACTGATAATTTTGCAGTGGTCCAAGCAGTACATAAGATGTATACCAGGATGCTAGGGGTAGTGGCACTGCCCCGAGAGATTGTTATGCTCTGCATTCTGCATATTATCACCTTTAAGGCAGAGCATATTATGGTATTCTATAGTAACATTGCTGATGCCCTTTCTCATTGTTCCATGGCATCAGAATATCCATTCCAGCAGCAGTCTGGGCATTTGCCCTGCCAAAGTGCGGGAGCCATTGATGGGTTTCCTTAGCTGAATGCACCAGCCAGAAATATTTTGGAAGCCTGGGAACATTTCTGTGAGTTCTATAGCCTTAACAGGATCAGGGACAGTGACCAATGCATGACAGGCTCCACTCCCCAGTGAATTCTATCATGTAAGGGCGGCGGCATGATGAAATCTGTGGTACAGATGTACCTGATCGCGGTCACTCTCTTCGTCTGAACAATAGGGAAAAAGAGCCCTTTGGACGATTTCATATGCTAAAGGATGATGGGTGGGGCTGCTGACCATTGCCATGCTCCAAACCATAGGCACCTGATCGCCCACGAGGTGTTAAGGAAACTGCTCGCCATCATGGAAGGCAGTCTGCTAGGACAGCTTTGAGACCCATCTTTTCAGATGCACCTTCTCCTTAGCATTCTCTGGGGCACTCAGGGTAGGAGAGCTTCTTTCTTCCTCACGTTCCTGGTTCCATAATACAATTGCCGATGCCCTTTCTCATCTTAAGATGGCAACATTCCAGGCCAGTGCACCTGGGACAGATGAAGTCAAGGCATCCATTCCAGTGACAGTTTGGGCATTGGGTTCGCCAAAGTTTGGAGCCTCTTGATGGGTTTCCTGGCACAGCATACCAGGCCGACATACTTGAAGGCCCGGGATCACTTCTGGGACTTTTGTGTGCAGGACAGCAGCAGAGAGGGCCAGCACCATTCTTTTCTGAATATTCTGCTACAGGGATAGGGGCAGGAGTAAATCCCTAGTTAGAACGCTCTTAACGGCCATCACCCCTTTTGCCAAAGCAATGGGAGAACGGAGCCCTTCGGCGGATTTTGTCATTGTAAGGATAATGAAGGGATGGTCAGTTGAGTGTCACCACACACCTAACCGCAGACCTGTAACTCTAAGATGGACCCCATGAAAGGGGGGGCCAAATTGTCATGGTCACATCTGCCAGGAGACCTCACATGTCCGGTGTGGTACTTTGAGGATTGCAGATGATTATGCCCGATGCAAGGCGAGCAGTGTTGGTCAATGCAGGCGGAGCACCCCTGTCTCGCATCCAGTTCACCAGGGTACAGAAGCTATAAACTACAATACCTGATCACATCACAGTACACAGAACACATATACTGACCAAAAACTGGGACACAAAAGAGAGATGAAGAGGACAAAGCTGTGCCATCGCTAATGTAAATTAAATGGGTACTTACAATGGTAAACTGTGAAAATATATCTTGACCAAAACACCAATAACTGAAAAAATCAGATCTGCAAAGGTAAATTGAAATAAAACAGGAGTCAATTTAAAAATCCATAATGTTATATCAATAGCAGAGTCCCCTGCCTAAGAGTCACCATATCTAATAAAACACAAGAAGCAGAGAGGTGAATTCATCTATACCCCATTATAAAAAGAAAATTCTAGCCAAAACAATTGTAAGAAAGCAGAGGTGCAGAAGCCAGTCATCGCAGAGGTGGACCTTGATGTTGACTATTACGGCATTCATTCATTCCACATTGGGGTGGCTACCATGTCAGCTTGGCTTGGCACGACAAAGGAACAAATCATGTCCATGGGCGGGTGGCCTTCTGACTGTTATAACCTGTACGTTTGCCTGGAAGCTAGGGATTGACGAATGTTGTTGTGACTAACCTCACCTTTCTTGTGTTCTTCTTTCAATGGTTTCCCAAGGTGCAACTCCTCCGGATATCTGGTGGATATGAGGCCATCCATATGTCCACTGAGTGCAAAGGAGAACCCGGAGCAGACAGCAGGGCTTTAATTTGGGCCTGAATCTGCAGAGGTGTTGATCGTCAGGATGGAGGTGCGGGAAATGATATGGGACCTGCTGATTTTGTCCCTTCCGTCCCTTATTTGCAGAAGGAGGGTGGCCAGGAGCCCTTGGGTCTTAGTGATGCATCTGGAGTGGGAACAATTGGCCAATACCTGCAGTGTCGAATTAACCGGAAATGGAGCTGGCCAACGTTTCTGGGACTCGGGTAGTATGGTCCCATAACATACCTCGGAGGGTCTGAAAAGGCAAAAAGGTCAAACTGGGCCATGGAGAAAAACAAGACAAAAGGCGAATGGATGGTTGGCTTGCTTCATAGGGGCAATCAAGGGGGGGAGTTGCATTGTGCATGACCTCATCGATGTAAGTTGTCCTGGCTTGTGTCACACAGCAGGCATACATCTGTTGGATATCAGCATGGACGTTTTCCTGTGTGTGGTCCAGGACACGGTAGAAATGCTGTTGGCCACAGCCGAGTACCGGGTGAGGCCCCTCGACAAGCGAGGAGTCGCTGTCGGGGGTTGTGGCCAGAGGTTAAGGGCCATCGGCCACAAGCACACAGCTGTACAGTTGAATATAGGGGGGGTGGCCACAAGGAAATTGTCCTCCCCTGACAGAGACGACGGATTCACAGCAGGATCAGCGGGTAATGTGCCTCCCCACGCTTTGATGGGAGATACCTCATTGGCATATATTAAGTATGCAGTTATCCCAACCTTTGATGGGCCAGGTCAGAAACAGAGAAGGAGGACTCTCTGCTTTAATGGCATGCTGCCCCACACAGCGTATTATGGATAATGTATAAGTATCAGTTATGACAGCAATGGTTAAGAAGTGTTTTCAGGTCAAGGGGCGGGCTTTGATGGCACCTCCCTTGGGTGAGTATGGGCTGTGCATCTCGAGGATAAGTGTCAGAGAGGTTTAGGGCAATTTAATGCTGTATATAAGTTTGAGAATTGTATGCTGTAAATTTTTGTTATAAGTTTGCTTAAGATTATGCTGTGTGCTAACGTTATCAATAAACTGTAAATTTTTGTGGCAGAACTGGTCGTCTGTGCATTCTGTCACAGTGAGGGATGACCTAAGCAAGAAGACACAGGGCAGGGCAAAATGGGGGGAGAAGGGGTGGGGGGACAGTAGGGGAAGGGGGGTGGGGCAGGGAACATGGCCTAGGCCTAGATGCCACTTGCCCGGATGAGAATTCTGTATGGTCTACATATGTTTATTGTGTGATTTTCTATTTTTTTTTTTTGGTTTATGATTTTTTTTCTGATGTCATTTTAATGTGGTTCTTATTGTAACTCTCTTTGATGTATTTATGTAAGACGAGTAATCAAATGAGTACATGGAACTATGCAGAGCACCTACCTATTAAAAAGGTCCATGCTAAAGATAGCATGTGTCCTTCAATGGGTCTGCACACTGCATCTACAGAGTCCCAGTACTAACTGGACCAAAGTATAAGGACCATTTAGTATAGGGGATCCATCCCCTTCATCCTTCTAGCATGATCAACAATTCCAACAGGGTCTTCTTGCCCTCCCTCCTACCCTCTGATATTAAAACTGTGGGACTTCGACCATCCATCCCCTTCACACCCCTGAATGACACATTACTTTCAGTGGACAATATGCTGTGAAGTGCCAATATGTGGTGCTATTTTTCATCAGTGTAGTGAAAATGAACGGGCCAGTTTTCAAAAGAATGGATATTTAAATGCTGCAACATATTCAGTAACCAAAAAGAGAAGCACAATAAACAATATTTTTATGGACCATCAAATTAGAGCATATCTGTATCTCGTCAATGCCAAAGCAAAAACAATATTAATGCTCAGATTTCATCATTGAGCTGTTTTTCTATAATCGCTTTTCAAAATAATAAATTACACAGGTACACTACCAAAAAACTGCCTCCAGTTTTGCAACTGATTCCTATAGATTTTGGGGTGCTGAATCCAGGAAAAATAGCCAAAATGTTCCATTACATCACGTTTTCTTGCAAAATTAGATTTCTTACCCATATAAGGAATGTTCACATAATTTCTTTTTAGCCGACTGCAGTTTATTTTCTTGGCCCAAAATAGAGGTTGTAATGGTTAACTAACTAGAAACACTCCCTCATGATATTTTAGAGTGTTTTGTATTCATTTTATACATTAACAGGACAATTGGGAGGCGGGGGGCTAAATCCAGTACTCGCACTGGCGCATGTTCTTTCCTGTTCGCCTCGCCTCGTTCGCTCGCTCAAACACGGTGGTTGCGACATGAACGTTCCTGTCAAATTTCAGTTTCTTGCAAGTTCATTATTACCTTTTGTTTGCTCAGTCGTAATCCAGCTTTATTCCGAAGTGGTTCACTACAGTTGTAGTTTGCAGTGCTGTGTATTTGTGATGGCTCACAGAGCCAGAGGTTGCGTCAACTCTCCGGACAGTTTTTGTTTTATTTGTGGGGAATATACCGTGAAAAAGGGGCAGAGGAACATTTCTGCATTTATTAAAAAAGTATATTTCGCCTATTTCAGTTTGAAGTTAGGCGATCAAGACAAACCGTGGGCTCCTCACAAAGTGTGCAAGACATGTGAGGAAGATCTACGCTTATGGATGAAAGGTAAAAAACAAGCATTTCGTTTCGGAATACCTATGATGTGGCGTGAACAAAGAGACCACAGCAGTGACTGCTATTTTTGCTCTTGCATTGTGAAGGGATACAACTTAAAAAATAAGAACGTAATAAGTTACCCCAACCTTCCCTCAGCAATTAGGCCTATGCCTCATAGCAACGAAGTACCTATGCCTGAACCACCAAAATCTTTGGATCATATTTGTGTGGACGGTTCTGATCATGATGAGACTCATCAGATGGCTTTTCCCGATGAGTCCAGTACTTCCGAGTTTGAAACTGAACCAGATCCGAAACCTGAACTTTTCTCTCAAGCTGAATTGAATGATTTAGTCCGGGATTTAGGACTCCCAAAAGATGCTGCCCAACTGCTAGGTTCTCGGCTTAAACAGAAAAATCTATTGTCACCAGGAACAACTTTTTATTGGTACCGCAACCGCGAGACACAATTTTTGAAGTATTTCAGCAAAGAGGAAGATTTGGTATTTTGCAACGATATATACGGAGTGATGGAAAAGTTTAAACTCAAGTATGATCCTGCTGAATGGCGGGTGTTCATTGATTCGTCAAAAGACAGCATAAAAGGTGTTCTTCTTCATAATGGCAACACATTCGCTTCAGTTCCTATTGCTCACTCTGTTATTCTCCAAGAAAAATACGAGAATTTGGCCCTGATTCTTCAGAAGATTCGTTATGATGAGCATAAGTGGATGATTTGTGGAGACTTTAAAATTCTATCCATGCTATTAGGGCAGCAATCCGGTTTCACCAAATATCCCTGCTTCCTTTGCTTGTGGGATAGCCGGGCCCGCGACCTACACTGGGGGAAAAAAGACTGGCCAATTCGGGAGTATTTGAGACCCGGTGAGAAAAATGTTCTTCATGAGAGCTTGGTACCTCGTGATAAAATTCTATTACCACCTCTCCACATTAAGTTGGGTCTCATTAAGCAATTCATCAAGTCCCTTCCAAAAGATGGTGAGTGCTTTCGATACCTTTGCTCAAAGTTCCCCCGACTTTCTGAAGCAAAGCTAAAGGAAGGAGTGTTTGTTGGCCCTGATATAAGGAAACTCATTTCAGATGGAGCATTCGCTGAAACGATGTCTGAGAAGGAAAAAGAAGCCTGGGATTCCTTCAAGGATGTTGTTCTCAAATTCTTGGGGAACAGGCGGGATGAGAACTATAAGGATATTGTTGCCAGGATGCTCAATGCCTTCAAAGAACAAGGCTGTAACATGAGCCTGAAAGTCCATTTCTTGCACTCCCATGTGAACTACTTTCCCAAAAACCTGGGGGCGTACAGTGAAGAACAAGGTGAAAGGTTTCACCAGGACATCAAGGACGCAGAGAGAAGGTACTAAGGAAGATGGAACACCACTATGATGGCTGATTTCTGCTGGTTGCTGCTGCGGGAAACCCCAGATGAAAAATACGCCAAGCAGCGCACCAAGAGAAGCATTCGGGGGAAGAAGAAACGGGCCCACCAGGAGATTGATTGACCCAAGAATGACTTTAAAATCTAAACTGTGTTGACAAATATCGTGTTTTTACTAAACTTTGAAATAAAAATTTGCTAGTTATTACCACAGTGTCGGATCTCATTTATTAGAATTTTATTTTCACACCATCGGGTGTTTGTCTTCATGTATTGCAATGGTGCGGTTTGCGTTTTCTATTCTTACATACATACCTGTACAACATTTTTTGCACATTTCTTTGCTTTGCTTTGTGTCTAACCTCGCTCTTATATGCTCAATGTTTGTGCACATGTATGTGGCTGTTTTAAGTGCAGACAATTTTGCTACCATCACAGTGTGTTTTGTTGACATTACTCTATTCTTATGTGCTGCCTTGTTACAATTTTCTTTATTCTTATTTGAATAACTACTAAACAATTAGTATAAAGAATTCATCCAAGAAACTTTTATCTCGATCGCACTCAATCTGAAACGTTCACCTCAAACTGCTAACCCATTGTAGCAAAAAATCTGTACGTGATGGAGCAAATTGGTTACCAGATTTGGATTCAGCGCACCAAAAAACGTAAAAATCAATCGAAACATTAGAGGCAGTTTAAAAAAAATTTTTTTTAGTGTACCTGTGTTATCATTATGCTCCTTATAGCGTATTACAATGTTCCAGAAACATGTCATATTTGCAATAGTCCTGACATAGTACTATGTTTTGAAAATCATCATAAGAAACTTATCTTTCTGCTTCAGGGGTACATATCCTCAGGATTTTACACAGTATAATCCAACTAAAAGTATTCTCAACATCGTTTTCCTTGGGGGGACAAGCTATGCTCCTAGGCCAGCCATATTCTATGAGGCTGCGACTGCTGGTCTACTCCTCCTGACTGCCCATGGGAATCTGATCTCCCTTGGCAGACAGTAGGGATCTTTGCCGAGATTGAATCTCTCTTCTGTCCAGAGGGGATTGGATCCCCATGGGTAGCTTACTATCTGCTGGGTCACGATCTGCTGGGTCATGATCACCGGCCTTCCTCTATTTCTACTTGCAGGAGATCATATCCCTATGGACCAAAATAAGGGAAGACTGTGATCGCAGCAACAGCAGAGATTTGGTGGGCTAGGGCCCATGTGGCCCATTCCTTTCTGAAACCTTTGATTGGAGGTTTCTATATGAGGTTTATGGGTGGGTCAGGCTGCAGACTCCCTTCTTGGATGGATGTCAGGGGACTCTCTGGAGTAATCACAGTATTTTGGATGGATACTGACTCTAAGGATAGGACTTACCCCATTATTACATGTTAGCCTGCAAGATCATGGACCACATTCTAAATGGAAGAGTAGCCTGGTGATTAAAGCAATAATCTAGTACTGAAAACATCAGGGTACAATTCCCACTGGCATTCCTTATGTCCTTGGACAACTTACTTTGTTCTCCATTACCTTGGAGGACAAGGCTTGGCAATCTACTTCTGGTCATATCTTGCCAAGAAAACCCAGCGGTTATTAGGTCACTAGGATTGAGCAGTGACTTGTTGGCACTTAAAAAAACAAACAAATAAAAAAAAACATCAACCATAATATGGAACCACTATTTGTAACAAGTATTTGTCTTTCTTACCATAAATAACTCTGCGTCAGCTGATAGACCAGATGATACACACATATGGCAACAGGGCTCCTAAATCTGCAGAAAGAACTCTTCCAGGGTGGGTCTTGTTATTAAGAAGAAGGCTTTGACCTAGATTCATTGGGGATGGGTGAAGAAAGCCCTCTGTTGAAATGGGTAAAGGGGGCAACATCTGTCTGGAATGCAGTCTGCATAAATGCCCATAGTATGGGGAATAAGATCCCAAATGTTGAGGCTTTAATGGTTATGGAGACATGGTTCACGGACAACTATGACTGGGATGTAATTATACTGGGCTATACTTTATTCAGGAAGTACAGGGTAGGAAAAAAGGGACGAGGAGTGGCACTATATGTAAAAAAATAATATTAAAGCTATAGAATTACAGGGCTTAAATGGGAGCAAGAAGGCACTGTGGGTTAAACTAGAAAGAGGGAATGGGAAATCCATTTGCATTGGTGTGATATACAGTTCTCCTTCACAGGGAGAAAAAGTGAACAGAGATTTAATGGAAGACATACGTAGTATTGCCATGAAAAGAGAAGTGATACTAATAGGTGATTTCAGAGTGCCGGATGTTGATTGGCACATCCCTGCTGTGGTGTCATCTAAAAGTAAGGAGAACCTGGATTCTCTACAGGGATAACTACTCCAGAAACTGGTAACAGAACCCACATGTAAAGTGACCATACTGGATTTGGTGCTAAACAATGGGGAAAATGTTTCTGATGTCATAATGGGAGATCATCTCACATCCAGTGATCATCAAATGGTGTGGTTCACTATTAGGACTAGGGCTGATAAAGTCCATTCAAAAGTGAAGGTATTGGACTTTAGGAAAACTAACTTTTTCAAGATGGGGCAGTACCTCAAGGAGTCATTAACGGGATGGGAACAGCTGGGGGATGTAGAAAAGCAATGGAAAAAACTGAAAGGGAATATTTCATGAGCAACAAAACTTTTTGTTATAAAGATAAATAAATGTAAAAGGAAAAGGAGGCCACTATGGTTCTCAAAAGAAGTAGCTGAAAAGGTGAAGAGAAAGAGGGCGGTCTTCATAAAATATTTATTTATTTATTTATTTTATTTTATTTATTTAGTATACACTTATATACCGCTACAGCCAGTGATCAGTAGCGGTTTGATTACAAATTTGGGAGTTGTCAAATCAGGAGAGAAATTTGGGAAAATATTCACATAGATTTGAGGGAATGGCACATCACACAGAATTAAGCACTTAATGGTTAGACTTTACATATTTACACTTTACCATATTTACAAAGAACATTTCTACAGATCAGGTTCCTGTTTCGTTTGCTTTATCTGGTGGTCCACTGTTGATTACATCCGGTTGTAGTGACATTGAAAAAGATGGGTTTTTAGTTTCTTCCTGAAAGCATTGATGTCTTTAATTGCTCGCAGTTCGCATGGTAGTCGATTCCAGATGGTAGGGGCAGAGAATGAGAATGCTCTGCGGCTAATACTGGCTTTTACTGATCTGATGTTATTAGGAACTTGTAGTGTGTTGGAGTTGATAGTTCTCCTTTCTCTGTTGGTTGGTTGTGTGCTGACAAGGGTTGAAAGGAATGATGGTGCTAGGTTATGTATGAGTTTGAACGTGGTTACCAATGTTTTATATTGTATCCTGGCAGCAATGGGTAGCCAATGTAGCTCGATCAATACAGGTGTGATGTGTTCAGCAATGCTTGTCCGCATGATGATCCTTGCTGCCACATTTTGGGCCATTTGCAGGATATTTAGAGCTTTCTTTGGCAGATCCTGTAGGATGGCATTGCAGTAATCTAGGTGAGGCATAATGAGTGCTTGCGCAACAGACCGAAAATCAGTGGGTTCGATTAAGTTTCGCAGGAGTTGTAGGACTCTGAGTTTGTGGAAAATGGCCTTGTTGGTTTTGCGCAGGTGTTTTTCCATTTTTAGCTTGCTGTCGAGTATGACTCCCAGGTATTTGATCTCATTCTTTGTGTTGTACGTGTTGTTACAGAGGGTGATTGTCGGGGGAGGTTCAAAGTTAGGTTTACTTGATATATACATCACTTCAGTTTTCTTGTGGTTGATTGTCATGTTATTTTGCTGTAGCCATGCTAGCATCTCGTACAGGCAAGTTTCAAGCTGGGTATACTTCGGGTCAGTGGTGTCCAATTGTGTGTATAGCATAATATCATCTGCATAGATATGGTAGTTGATATTATGTTTTTTGAAGATGACACAGAGGGGCTGCATGTAAATGTTGAATAGTAGCGCTGAGAGGGCCGATCCCTGAGGTATGCCTTGAGTTTGTGTGAATGCTTCTGCTTTCTCGCCGTTGAATTGGACCTGTGGCCTTCTGTTCGTTATGTAGGAGGAAAACCATTTAAGGGGGGTTCCCAAAATTCCTATTGACTCAAGTTTGTTCAGGAGGATTCCATGATGGACAGTATCGAAGGCGGCAGAGATGTCAATGAAAATGAGCAAAAACATTTTCTTCCTGTCTTCAAGGCCTTTGTGGAGGAGTGGTCTAGTGGTTAGGACAAGGTACTCCAGGCCGGAGGGCCGGGGGTTCAAGTCCCACCTGGGGACAGCAATCTCAGGACAGAGGGACTGGGATTTCTAGTCATATAGGCACTCCTTGTGGTCTTGGGCAAGCCACTTAACCCTCCATTGCCCATGTTCCCTGTAAGTATCAGCATATGTGTGTCATATCCCCTCATGTTAAATGTATCCCCCAATTGACTGCTTTGACCTGGTGAAAAGTGGGATATAAATACAGCTAAATAAATAAATAAGCAGTGCTATTACAAGTGTTTCGACCCCATGGTTTTGTCTGAAACGTACTGTTGCATGTCCAGTGTGTCATGGTCGTCAAGGTGCTCTTGAAGTTGTATGAGGGCTGCTTTTTCAATGATTTTTGCTAGGAAAGATATGCTGGAGATGGGGCGGTAGGATGCTGGGTCTGCTTTGTTGAGTGTGTTGTTCTTTAGTACTGGCCTTATTATGGATTTCTTGAGCTGGTCGGGCATAGTTCCTTGATGCAGTGATAGGTTTACAATGTGTGAGACTTGGTGGACTATATCTTTTTTCGCTGCCTTGACCCATGCAGTAGGGCAGGGATCTAGTGGGGAGGTGGTGGTATTGATGTTAGTTATTATGTTGATTGTTTGTTGATCATCAATCTTGTGGGAGGCGGCAAAGGATACCGGTAAATGGAGCTCACTTTGAGGAGAAGGAGGTTTCCAGTAGTGTGTCCCAGGGATCTGTCCTTGGTCCGATTCTTTTTGACATCTTTGTTAGTGATATTGTGGAAGGGCTGTCGGGTAAGATTTGCCTATTTGCAGATGATACCAAAATTTGCAATAGAGTAGACACCCAGGAAGGTGTAGATAACATGAGTAGGGATCTAGCTAAGCTTGAAGGATGGTCTAGAATTTGGCAACTGAGATTTAATGTTAAAAATTGCAAGGTCATGCATTTGGGCTACAGCATTTCAAGGGAGCAATATGGTATGGGGTGAAATACCTCTGTCCACAAAAGAAGAGTGGGACCTAGGTGTGATTGTGTCTGATGATCTTAAAGTAGCTAAACAGGTAGAAAAGGCGACAGCGAAAGCTAGAAGGATGCTTGGGTGCATAGGGAGAGGAATGGCCAGCAGAAGAAAGGAGGTGATAGTGCCTATGTATAAGTCTTTGGTGCGACCTCATTTGGAGTATTGTATGCATTATGGAGTATTGTATGGAGGGAGGAGTGGCCTAATGGTTGGCTCAAGTTACTTCAGGGCAGAGGGCCAGGGGCTTGAATCTTACTAGAGAACAGCAACCTTGGGCTGGAAGGACTGGGGTTTCTAGTCCCACAGGTGCTCCTTGTGGCCTTGGGCAAGCCACATAACCCTCTGTTGCCTCAGGGAGAAAAACACAGATGTGAGTCCTTTGGGGACAAGGGAAAAATATATATACAGTACCTGAATGTACACTGCTTTGACCGGTAGAAAAGTGGTATATAAGCCTAATTGGAGACTGCACCTTCAAAAGCATATAAACAGGTTGGAGTCTGTGCAGAGGGTTGTTACTAAAATGGTTAGTGGTCTTTGTTATAAAGCATATGAGGACAGACTTAGAGCTTAATATGTATACTTTAGAGGAAATGCAGTATACAGGTGATATGGTTGAGACATTTAAATACCTCTGTGGCATAAATGCACAGGAGGAGTGCCTCTTTCAATGGAAAGCGAGCTCTGCTATGAGGGAACATAGGATGAGGGTGATAGACTCAGGAGTAATATGCAGAAATATTTCTTTATGGAAAGAGTGGTAGGTGCGTGGAATAGTTTCCCAGTGGAGATGGTAGAGATGAGGAGAGTATCTGAATTCAAAAAAGCACTGGATAAACACACAGGATCTCTAAAGAAAAAAAGGGACTGTTGTAGTAGTTGATATGGAAGGGCAGACTAGATAGGCCATGTGGTCTTTTTCTGTCATCATGTTTCTATGTTAAGAAGGGAATTGAGAGTAGAGAAGAAATGGTGGGGATTAGAGGCAAGATAGTCGGATAAAATAGTTTTGCTTGGCGAGTGCAATGGCGGACGGGAAAGAAGTAAGCATGAATTTGAAATGAAGGAAGTCAGAAATGGAGCTGGATTTGAGCCGTGTGTTCAGCTGAGCAAGCACAGGAGTGTAGGTAGTGGGTATTTGAAGACAGCCAGGGCTGAGGTGAAGTGTGCCTCACTGGACGTGCTATGGGCAGAGCAAGAGTATCCAGAGTAGAGGAGAGAACAGTATTATAGAAAACTATGGCCTCATCAACAGACTTAGAGGACAAAGTGGAAGAAAGAAAGAAGAGACAGTAGTTGATAGAGTCAGTGGAGCAATAGCATGAAGATTCCTAAAAAGATAGGAGGAGATAGGGCGAGATTGAGGCGAGGAGTGATAGAGTGAAACTTAAGAGGTAGTGGTCAGATAAGGGAAGAACTGAGGTGCGGAAATTAGAAGGTAAACAATTAGAATAGAAAATGAGGTCAAGGCACTGACTAAACTGATGAGTGGGAGCTGAAGAGCAAAGCTAGAGGTTGAAAGAGGAGGTAAGGGAAAGGATCTTAGATACATAGGGGTCAGATGGATTATCAATATGAAAATTAAAGTCACCAAATACAAAGGATGGGGAGGAAGAAACCAGCAATAAGGAAAGCCAAGAGTCAAAATCCATGAGGAAGTTAGAAGTGGACTTGTCAGGGGGTCTATAGCGCGCAGATCTTTGGGATTCCCTCCTTCTTTCCCTCTCCGAGACAGTCCTCCTATCCTCCCATCTTGTTATTCTGGGCAATTTTAATGCCCACCTTGACTCCCAGTTACGGCCTCGCGACAAATCACTCTCGTCCCTCTTTAGCGATCTCTCTCTTGTTCAACATGTTGATTGCCCCACCCACTCCTCAGGACGTACGCTTGATTTGATTCTTACTCCAGACTCCTCACCTTTTCCGCCAACCAGCATTACCCCTTTGCCACTCCCTTGGTCCGACCATAGTTGTATTTTCTTTTCCCTACGTCTCCCCTTTCCCCAGGAAAACACTTCCCCGAACCCACCCCTCTCCTCCCAGATTCTGAAACGCCACATTACCCCAGTATCTCTGCAATGCTTCCCGTCTCCTGAGTCCCTCTTCCCCGGTGAATTTTCTTCCCTTCCAGTGGACCAACAGGTCACTGTTTGGACCTCCGCTCTTTCTTCCGCATTTGACTCTGTCGCCCCCCCCCCCCCGTCCTGTCTCTACTCGCCAGTCACCACATCATCCCTGGTATCATCCGGGTCTCTATTTGCAGCGTTCCCACCTCCGCCGTGCACTACGGTTATGGCACAAACACCCTTCAGATACCTCCTTGGCCACTTTCCGACACGTACAAAAGACCTACCACACTATGATTACCCTTGCTAAACAGTCCTACTATTCCACTCTCATTGCATCTTCTTCCAATTCCTCCCATCAGCTTTATCAGGTTTTGAACCTTCTCTCTCCCTCCTCTGCCTCTCTCACCTCATCAACCACCCCTTCGGTTCCAAGCCCCACAACTCTTGCCACCTTTTTTTCAACCAAGATTCTTTCCCTTCGTTCCTCATTCACTTCATGTCCACCTCCCCTCTCCCCCCCTCCTCTCTCTCCTGTCTTAGCCCCCGCATCCACCCCCGCTCTCTCCCACACATGGTCTCAGTTCCGGCCCACTACTCCCTCTGAGCTTGCTTCAGCATTCTCTTCTTCTCATAAGACCACATGTCTTCTAGATCCATTACCTTCTTCTTGGCTCACTGATTCCTCGCTCGCCCTCTCTCCCTTTTCCCTCACTATCCTTAATTCTAGTCTTACTTCCGGTTGCTTTCCTTCCGCCTGGAAACACGCCATTGTCCGCCCCATTCTAAAGAAACCCACCCTTGATCCCACCATACCCTCCAACTGGCGCCCCGTTTCCAACCTCCCTTTTCTCTCGAAGGTCCTCGAGAAGCTTGTCTTTCAACAACTCAATGCTCACCTCGATTCGACCATTTCTCTTCACCCCCGACAATCAGGATTTAGGCCCGGTCACAGCACGGAAACCATTCTTGTAGCACTCCTCAATGAACTGTACCGCATGCACGAAAAGGGTGATTTCTCATTAGCTGTTTCCTTGGATCTCTCTGCAGCATTCGATGTTATTGATCACCATACTCTTCTCACTCGTCTTTCAGACCTTGGTATTCAGGGCACTGTTCGTCAATGGTTCCATTCCTTTCTTTCCACTCGATCTTTCATGGTTCACACTGGTTCCTCCTCCTCCACATCCCTTCCTCTTCCCTGCGGTGTCCCCCAGGGCTCCATCCTTGCCCCTCTCCTTTTTAATATCTTTCTTGCCCCTCTTGCCCTTCTTATACAGCAGCATGGTATTTCCACTTATTTTTTCGCAGATGATATTCTCTTAATTCACCACACTTCTTCTTCAGCTCCGGACCTCACTCTCCTCAATACCTGCTTAACCGCCGTCTCTGACTGGTTCCTCAACAACTTCCTTGTGGTCAATCCTTCCAAGTCTGCAGCTATATGGTTCACCTTCGGTGCTTCCCCCCCCCCCCCCACTCTGTCACCACACATATCCAACTCTCCCATTCCCTTGGTATCAACTCTTCGTTATCTTGGTGTTACTCTCGATTCATCTCTCTCGTTCCATCAGCATATCTCTGGTGTGGTGCGCAGCTCTCTTTTTCATCTCCGTAGGATCAGGGCTGTCCGACCACTGCTTTCAGTCACATCCCTCACCACCCTTGTGCTTTCCTTGGTGATCACCCGACTCGATTATTGTAACTCCCTCCTCGCAGGCCTCCCACACTATCAACTCCGGAGATTACAGCTCATTCAAAATACTGCTGCTCGTCTTCTCACCTTCTCTTCGCCTCGGGATCACATCACCCCCTGCCTTCTTTCCCTTCACTGGCTCCCTATCAAAGCTCGCTACCTCTACAAAATCCTTATTCTTACACATAGGGCCCTTCATACTAGCACACCCCAGTACTTATCCGATCTCATCTATCTTCAACCCGTACCTCGCCTTCTTTGTTCCTCTCATGGCAATCGTCTCTTCTTACCCTCCCCCACAAATGCACACCTTGAGTCAACCCGCCGTGCCGCCTTCTTTTTTTTAAGTCCTGCTCTCTGGAACTCTCTCCCGCACTCCCTCCATACTGAAATGTCCTTTCCCCGGTTCAAGACCCTCCTTAAGACCTATCTTTTTCACCAGGCTTTCAATCTCCCCGACCCCTCCTAGTCATTTACATACCATCAACTAGTCATCCACATATTGCCAACCAGGCCTTCCGCTACTTCCCATCAACTACAAGGTCCCTGATTCCCCTACCCCCCGTAATCTTCTACGGACTCTTGGACACCTTCTGCTCTAACCATTCAGCCCTTACCTACCCCCACCCCTTCACTCCCCATTTCGTCCACTCTACTTTATCTCTCTTTTCCTGTCTGTGTTGATACCTGTCCTGTTCTATCCTTCCTCCTTTGTCTCCCACTTCTTTCCTATCATTTTTTTGGCGTTCCTCTCTCTCTTTATTTTCCAGCAGTCTATTGTATTGTACACTGCCCTAACGCCTTGGTAAAGGGCGGTCTATCAAATACTTTGAATAAAGATAAAGATAAAGATAGTTAGAAACAGAGAAATATGACGGCAGAAAAAGACCACATGGCCTATCTAGTCCATCCTTCCATATCAACAACTACAACAGTCCCCTTTTTACCTTTAGAGACCTTCTGTGTTTGTCCCATGCTTTTTTGAATTCAGTTACTGTCCTCATTTCTACCACCTCCACTGGGAGACTATTCCACGGATCCACTGCTCTTTCCGTAAAGAAATATTTCTGCATATCACTCTTGAATCTATTTCCCTTCACCCTCATCCCATGTCCCCTCGTAGCAGAACTTGCTTTCAATTGAAAGAGGCTCTCTCCCTGAACATTTATGCCTCGGAGGTATTTAAACACCTCAATCATATTACCTCTATCCCGCCTTTCCTCTAAGGTGTACATATTAAGATCCTTCAGTCTGTCCTCATATGCTTTATAATGAAGACCACTAATCATTTTAGTAGCCATCCTCTGCACCGACTCCATCCTGTTCACATCCTTTTGAAGGTGCGGTCTCCAGAATTGCACACTATACTCCAAATGAGGTTGCACCAAAGACTTATACAGAGGCATATCACCTCCTTTTTTCTGCTAGCCATTCCTCTCCGTATGCACCCAAGCATCCTTCTAGCTTTTGCCGTCACCTTTTCTACCTATTTAGCTACTTTAAGATCATCAGACACAACCACGCCTAGGTCCCGCTCTTCTTTAGTGGACAAAAGTACTTCACCCCCTATACTATATTGCTCCCTTGGCTTGCTGCAGCCCAAATGCATGACCTTACATTTTTTAACATTAAATCCCAGCTGCCAGATTCTAGACCATTCTTCAAGCTTAGCTAGATCCCTCCTCATGTTATCTACACCTTCCTGGGTGTCTACTCTATTGCAGATTTTGGTATCATCTGCAAAGAGGCAAACCTTACCCAACAGCTTTTCTGCTATATCACTAACAAAGATGTTAAACAGTGATCTGGAGAGGAAAAGGGTTAAAAAGGCAATGGAGTAGACTTCAAAGGAGGAAAAGGAATGGGACTGAGGGCTGAAATTGACAAGAAGGCGAAAGTAGAAACCCAACACCATCACCACGGCCATTGGCACGAGGAGTGTGGGAGAACTGGTAGCCACCAAGAGAGAGAGCAACAAGCAAAGCAGTATCATTGGTGAGGAGCCAGGTTTCAGTAACCACAAGAAGATGGAAAGCACAAGAGATAAAGAGATCATGGGTAAAGGGAAGTTTGTTAGAAATGGAATGAGCATTCCATAAGGCACATGAGAAGGGGAGAGAGGAGGGGGAAACAAAAGGGATATGGATGAGATTGGGGTGGTGGAAGAGGAACTAATAAGGTAGTGAGAGAAAAATGAAGGGGTGCCAGGGTTAGGATTAATGTCACCAGAAGACAGAAGGAGAAGAAGAGATCAAGGGAGAGAGGAGGCAAACAGTGGAAACGAGGATGAATTTGGAGAGGAAGGAGAGGGATGAATACGGGGAAGGATAAGGTAAAGCTCAAGAGCTAAGAAAAGGGTGGAGGATATGATGGGAGAGGAAATAGGGAAGGAGGAGAGAGGTTAAGAGAAAGGAGGGGTATTGGGTTGGTGAAATGAGGGAAAAAGGTTAGGGAGGATCAGAAAAAGGAACAGAGAATAATGTGGGGCCATAAAAAATGACAGAAGAAAGAGAGGGATAATAAGTTAGCAAGTAAATAAAGATAAAATAAATGAAATAAAATAACATAAATAAAATGGAATAAAAATTATAGATAAGTAAAAGTCATAAAAGACAGTGAGTTATCAGATATGGAAAATATTAGTAAAGGAACTAATCAATTAACAGCAATGCAAGCAAAAGGCAAACCTTATCTCAAGTAAGCTATAAGTCTAAAAATGTTAAAAAATAATAGAGTCATCACTCAAGGGCTGAATAAAGTCATGTGAGCACCGACAACTGATCACAGCACCGTTCACAGGTCAAAGAGGCTGACTCTAGTTACCTCGTTAGTTTAATATACTGTGGTGTCAGGAGGATAAATAAGCAACAAGGTAGGCAATGAAGGCCGTGCAATCCAGCAATGTCTGATGAGCCACGTGCTGCAGGCCCCAGCGGCTTTTTCTGTTACTTCAATAGGTTGCCATGTTGTCTGATCTGTTTAGATGCTCTAAACATTCATTCACATTCAAAATCTTAGGAAACATTTTCTTTTCTTTAAATTCTCTGACTGATTCGTTTGTATCAAGAAGTTTCCTTGGAATCATTTTGAGCTTAACTTTGGAAGCTTTTAAAATGTTTATCCTACCACAGAGGTAAGACAATTACATTAACATCTGTTTTGCTTCAAATCCAACCCCCTTCCTGACTTTTTCTCCAACTGCAGTTTCCAGATGAAAGCCAAGAGAAACCAATTTTGATTGGAGCACTGCTGACAATTGACTGTGGAGAGTCATTCCTGAGGACTCTTCTCCAATGGCATTTTCCAGCAGGAGCAACTTGCCACTCGGTAGCCTAGTTTAAAACCAGAGTTCCACTCATCTGCCTCCAAGTACCTCCCCAAAGCACAACTACAGGAGACTCCAGCATATCTTCCCACTTATAATATGGCCTCTGTCACAAGCACACACTCACTCACACCACATTTGCATAGGCATACCTCATTCCTGACACTTGGCACACTTTCAGCATCCAGCCCCTCTGGATCCCTCCCACATCTCATCCGTTCTGAGCTATCCTATCCTCGTTTCAAAGTTCTTCTCAAAACCTATCTTTTCTGCCAGGCCTTCGATCTTGCTCTCCCTCCGTCCACCCCCCAATCAGTCAAATGTACTCCCTCTTAACATTCTCTCAAAGGTCTAAACATCTCTATATCTCCCCGGGTCACCCATTCCTCCCCGAATTACATACCTTCTCCCGTGCCCTCTACTCCCAGTGTTTTCATTAAGTTGTCCACTGTTTCTTTGCTATGTTGTTCACCATATGTCATATCGTTCGTCATTTGTCATGTTGCCCGTCGTTCGTTATGCTGTCCATTGTCTGTTATGTTGCTCGTCCATTGTCGCATTGCCTGTTGTTTATTATGCTGTTTACCGCTTTTTCTGCTCTTTTCTTTCTGTTCTCTTAACTGCTTTCCTATCCACTCAATGGCGTTCCTTTCTACCTTTCTTTTCTGCAGCCACGATATTTTGTATTGTACACCGCCCTAATACCCTGGTAAGGGGCGGTATATCAAATGTGACAAATAAAGATAAAGATAAAGATAATAGTATGATAGCTCAAGGACTGCTCCAACCTTAAACCTATTTTTTTTACCCACTGGTTACATATAGATTGTTTCTCAGGGCAAAGAACTTCCTGCTAATCTATCTAATTGAGTAGAGATGGCTTTACCTTCAGAAGCACTCTGCCCCTATTGTTGGACGGCATGCACTACCCTAGCTCTGAGATTCTCAAGAGATTTCATTTTGTAACTGGTTCCACAGTTTTTTATAAATTTACACAAAGTCATATCAAATACTTATACACACTTCAGAAATGTTGTAGCCTGGTAACATCAGAAAACATTTGCATACTCTTGCTGATTTCTCCTGCTTTCAATCTATCTTTTAAAGGTTTCCCCCTTAACTATTGCTCACCAACCTCCTATTCTACCTTAGATACTGAAACACTTCTATATCTTTGCTCCCTTTCCCCTCACCCCACTCCTCCTAAGATTCTTTCACCAAATCCTATTAGCTTGTGTTACCATAGACACTATGGAAGGACTGCCAAGTCTTGCAAAACGTCATTAACTTCCTTTTCACAACTGTCAGAAATTCCATATTCCTAAAATCCCATAGCCATGGGTGTAGTTTGATTGTTTCATTGGAGGGAGGCAAAGGGTGGAATTACATTAGAAGCTCCTCCTCTCATCCATGGCCCAAGGCCAATCAGAGGTGGGAGCCGGATTTTAAAATTAAAGGCGCCTCTGGGCATACCCGCACCTTGGCATTGCCCTTAGGCGTGATACTGTGGTGGGGAATACCCATGAGGAAGACAGCCTAATAAAACTCAAAAGGCTACAAGAAGACCTCAACCTGTAACGAGACAACATATTTGATCACTCTACGCATACAAAATTGTGAGTTCTTCTCTTTTCAATCTAATAGACAGACTCAGCACTAACACAACATCCGATATAAATGTTTACTCGGAGCTCAAAAATTACTGTACATCCTACATAACTCCTAGTGATATAAGCTCTCTCTTCTGTATTGTAATCTGCAACATGTTCTCTCTCTCTGTTAATATTTTTCAAACATTGCCGAACATATCTTTCATTTAGTGCTGTTCTAATCCTGAACTCATCTCCCACCTAATACTCTTTAGCAAGACACAAATTCTAAAATACACCAACACAAATATGAAGTTCCTAGACACTATCAGACTCCTGCTTATGCTGGCATTAATAAGCAATGTACTTCAAATACAGTGCCCAATCTACCAAATACCCATCCTACCCCACCTCTACAGAAGCACACCATCTTTTGCTTACTACACTTCACCTTCTCGCTCACAAACACACCCTAAACACAGACTTATCCATATTACCCCGACACAGATCAACACTAAAACATTCACCGATCATATCAACCACTCTACTAAGATAACATTACTGAACTGCAGATCCCTCAAGAAGAAATATCCAGTAATATTAGATCTTATCAATGATGGCAAACCCAGTATATTATGCCTCACAAAACATGGCTATCCACAAAAGTCACTATTAACCACCTGACAAACCCCAATTACAACTTTTTCAATGCCCAAGATCTGATAAGCGAGGAGGGGGTGTCCTCATCTTAGCCAAAAAAGACCTCAACTTCTCACGCCAATCAAGCAGAAACATTGAAAACATGGACATGATCATCACTCTGAATAAACACACCATAATCAGCCTTTATTACAGAACGCCCTCCTCCAGTCCTGACAACCTTTCTTCTATTCTTGAAACTGCCTGCACCTCAACACCAAATAAAATCCAAATAATCCTTGATGACTTCAACACGCCTTCCCTCTAATCTTCACAGACGTCACATTTCTTGAATGCTATGCAAGATCTAGGGTTTCAACAAACAGTCCATTCACCTACCCACAGAAAAGGAAACACTTTAGACCTTATTTTTCTGCCCTCCCATATTATACAAGACGTGCAGTACTCCCCCCCCCCCCCCCAGGCGCTTCCCCTACCTTGGACAGATCATTTCCAATTGGACTTCACAATCCCAGCCATACTCACTCACCCCAAATCTGATGAATAATCTTTATTCCTAAATAAATTCAAAACATTTGATAAAGACACTTTTATCAAAGATACATCCCAGGCATAAACACAAAAAGCCCTAACCTAGATGATATCATCACCAGCTGAAACACCAATATTTGAAAAGTAGCGCAATCCAACAAAACACAACTTAAGAAAAGATCAAAGGAAATGAAAAACTGGTATACTGCTGAATTAAGAATGCTAAAACAAAAATTAAGAATATTTGAGCACAAATGGCGTGCCACAAGGAGTGATAATCAGTCATATATGGCTATGTTAAAGACATACAAAGATGCCATAAACTGCAGAAAAAAAGAATACCATTCTAAACAATTACTCAATGCCCTCAATAAACCAAGGGAGTTATTCTCCATTGTTAAATCCTTCACAAAAACACCCAACCCTGATTCTGATAATATCCCCATAAGACCATAAGAACTAGCCAATTACTACATAGACAAACTTTCCACACAAAACTCCTCCTCCATTACCACGCATCCCCAATGCCTAAATCCTCGCAAAGAAATTCATAATATACAAAATACCTGGACCTCTTTCAACTTCTCAAAAACATAATCACAAATTTAAAACACTACCACCTCCCCATTGGACCCATGTCCGGTCACCTGGCTAAAGGCCACCAAGGACACTTTTTCCCCCATCATTCTAAAGATAGTTAATCGATCATTAGACACCGGATATATGCCTACAGCACTAAAACATGCATTCATAAGACCAATTCTCAAAACTAATGCAACAGACAAAACCCTCCCAACCTCATACCATCCTATTTCCAGCCTGCAATTCTTAGCAAAGATAATAAAAAAACCAGCACAAATTCAACAGTACAAATTCAACTGTGGGACTTCACTGATTTACACGCCCAGCTAGACGAACAACAACACGGCTTTAGGCCACACCACAGCATCGAGACGCTCATGCTATTACCTCCTTACTGGTCTAAATAACAGTAAACAAAGATAGGTGCTTGTGTTTCTTGACATCACTGCTGCTTTTGACAGCATCAATCACAAAACATTAATCTCCAGATTGCAACAAATCAGTCTCCATGGATTGGTATTACAGTGGTTCAAATCATACCTTGCAGATCGGACCCAAGAAGTTAAGATAGGCACAAATTCCTCCTCAACCTTCATCCAATCTCAGGGTGTCCTGCAAGGCCCCACACTCTCCTCTCAACTATTTAATCTTTACATGCAACCCATATGTGACATATTAAAAAAACATAAAATACATTATCATCTCTACACAGATGATATTATGTTCTACCATCAAATTGACACATCCAACTCTAAATGCTCCCAAATATAGGGATGCCTCTCACATATAGCTAATTGGCTCCTGGCAAACAACTTAAAAATCAATTTCAAAAAACCAGAAGTGCTTTATATTACACGTATCAGAACTTCAATCCCCCAGCCAAAATTCACATAAACAACACTGAACAGGAAGTAAAACAGGAAGACAGATATTTAGGAGTTATCGTTGATCAATCCTTAAACATGAGCGACACATAAAATCCATTACCAAGCTCATTTACTTTAAACTAAAAATGATTCAGCAACTCAAACTGCTCTTGGAAAGTCATGACTTCCGTACAGTCCTGCAAGCCCTCATAACCCCACATATCAATTACTGTAATAGTATTCTTCAAGGCCTACCCAAAAAAGCCACACAGCAACTTCAAATGGCCCAAAACCTAACAGCACGGATAATCTTCAATGTTCACCACAAAGATCACTTTACCCCTTTACTATATAACCTCCACTGGCTTCACATCACATCCAGAATTAAATACAAATATATCATGATTGTATTTAAGCTATATAATAAAATTGTTCCTTCCTATTTATCTTCTCTGTTATACTTAACTAATCCCACAAGAGTGAG
This sequence comes from Ichthyophis bannanicus, assembly GCA_033557465.1. Taxonomy (NCBI): domain Eukaryota; kingdom Metazoa; phylum Chordata; class Amphibia; order Gymnophiona; family Ichthyophiidae; genus Ichthyophis; species Ichthyophis bannanicus. The sequence continues at coordinate 1,251,467,950 of CM066031.1, read as the reverse complement.
AAGATCCAGCTCTCAGAATACCTTAACCATACCCACACACATTCGCAGTACAAATATAGTTACCAGCTCAAGGGCATTCGTATATGTCGCCCCCACTCTATGGAATGCCCTCCCTGACAACCTAAGAACAATTAAAGATCTAACGTTTCGCAAAGTGCTCAAGACTCACCTTCTTAACCCAACACTATGGCCTTACTTTGAATCAACAATCTCAAACAACCTAACCCACCACCTGCCCAACAAATATTTAACAAGCCATCAAACACGTCTAATCCCCTAAAATCCACACCATTATAAAGATACACAATGCCAAGGTGACACTTCTTCACCTCTGTTTGTCTATAAATAAGTTACAAAGTTGTTTGTTATAAATATATTACAAAGTTGATAAAATGTTTAATTTCTTGGGTACTTAAGTTAATTATTATTATTATTATTATTAGAGTCTCTTTTATACCGCGCTATTCAGCATCAGTGCGGTTTACAATGAACAATAAAATACACATTTCCGATGGTACTTTGTGTTTACAGTTGAACAGGTAATGCAACTTGGATAACAGGGTAACTATTTACAATTTAAGACATAATTGGGAACTCTTTTGACTTCAGTTAAGGGGGTTCTGAGAGGCTTGTGAGGATGGTGCAGCGTCCACATTGGCTTCTTGGTAAAACTGGAGGAAGAGGTGAAGTTTTAAGGCCTTTCTGAACTGAAATAAGTCCTGGATTGATCGGATGCCGTGAGGGAGGCTGTTCCAGTACCTTGGTGCGCAGAAATTGTAGGCCCTGCCTACTGTTGCCTTGGTGCATTGTGTTATTAATTTTGTGACTACCAGGGTGTTAAGTGTTACTGACCTTCTGTCCCTATTGAGAGGAGTTGACTGGATTAGTTCAGTCAATGATGCCGACGAAAGCCCTTTAATAACCTTGAAGGTAAGTAGTAAGGTCTTGTAAGTGATTCTACCTTGTATCGGGAGCCAGTGGAGATGTTTTAGAATGGGTGTGACATGGTCTTTCCTAGAAGCGCCATGTAGAACTCTTGCTGCGGCATTCATTGCAAATTGAAGTGGATTTAAGGTGGCTTGTATAAAAGCTCACGAATGTTATAATGTAACTTGGTTCTGTTTCATTATAAACCGCCACTGATCTATGGAAGTGGTGGTATATAAAAGCTTACAAATAAATAATTAGATATTCATTTGCATATATGCCTTTAATACATATTGCATGATTAACTTTAAAAAAAGAGAAACCAGATAGGAAATCAGTATATCAAAACAGAAAAGATTATGACTTATGCTAGTAGAGACTGAATAACATATAACTATCTTGGAAGTATGTTCATCTTTACATATGCCACCCTTCCAAACCAAGAAACATGCAAGGAGTGCCAAGATTACAGATCCTGCCTAATTTCTGCAAAAAACCTTTATATAGTTGACCTTGTACAATAGCTTGATGCCATGGGGAATATATATTCCCAAGTACTTAATCTGTTGCTCTGCCCACTTAAAAGGAAGTTATCCCTCATCCTTTGCTGTAAGGCAGGGTGAATTCTTATATTGAGGGTTTCATCTTATTCAAGTTAGCCTTAAAATTTGAAGCTTTCATATATTGCTCAAGTGTAGTGTAGATCAAATTGGTGGAGGGGTTGCGCTCTATGTAAGAGAGGGTATTGAGTCACATAGGAATAAAGTTTTGCAGGAAACAAAATATACTGTAGAATCTCTATGGATAGAAATTCCATTTAAAAAGGGGAAGGTGGAAGTCTACTACCATTTACCTGGCCAGATTGAATAGAGGGATGATGAAATGATTAAAGAAATCAGGGAAGCTAACAAAAGTTACAATACAGAAATAATGGGTGATTTCAATTACCCCAATATAGACTGGGTCAATGTCACACAGGCATGCTAAAGAGATAAAGTTTCTAAATGATATACATGACTGCTTCTTGGAGCAGCTGATTCATGAACTGACAAGAGGGGAAGCTATTTTGGACCTAGTCCTTAATGGAACATAGGATCTGGGGCAAGAGGTTTTGGGGCCACTTGGCAATAGTGATTATAGCATGGTCACACTTGATTTCTCTTGCTGCTTTTTTCACGGATAAGATTGCTATAGCTTGTCTGGGTCTCCTCCCTTCATCTACTTTTATTCTTCCCTCCCTGTCCTTCTTATCTGATTCAGTTCTTACTCACCCATGGTATGCCTTTAATCTTCCGACTCCGGAAGCTCTCTCTACTCTTCTCGATTCTATAAAGAAATCCACATGTCCCTTAGACCCTATCTCTTCTTCCTCTGCCATTGCCGTGTCTTACTCCTTTCATTCATATTATGATTTCTTCTAGTCTATCACAAGCATTGTCCCCTCCATTTGGAAATATACCTTGATTTGGCCCTGCCTAAAAAATCTTAAGTTCAACCCCTCTGACCCCTGCAGCTATAGACATATTGGCAGTTCACATTTCCTGATTAAGCTCACCAAACGTATCATTCTTCCCTAACGTATGGCCACATCACAGCACTGAGACTGTTATCACTTCTGTCCTTAATGACCTACACAATATTCTAGACTGTGGTTTCTTTGCACTCGCTAGTTTACTGGCAAAATGGTAGAAACCATTATAAAGAATAAAATTACTGAATGCATTTATAGTCATGGTTTAATGGGAGAAAGACAATATGAATTTAGCTAAGGAAAGTCTTGTCTTACTAATCTGTTATTTTTATTTTATGTTTCTTATATATTGCCTTTCATGATATCAAAGTGGTTTACACTGAATAAACTGAAATTACATTGAACAGGGCATTATAACTTGGAGATAACTATTTTACAGGGAACATGGGCAATGGAAGGTTAAGTGGCTTGCCCAAGACCACAAGGAATACCTGTGGGACTAGAAACCCCTGTCCTTCTGGCCCAAGGTTGCTGTCCTCTAGTGGGATTTGAACCCCTGACCTGGCCTGAGGTAACTTGCCCCAACCACTAGGCCACTCCTCCCTCCTTATATCTTTTGAAGGTATGAATAAACAGGTAGACAAAGGTGAGCCAGTTGACATAGTGTATCTGGATTTTCAGAAAGCTTTTGAGACTTTTGGCAAAATTAAAAAGTAATGGAATTGGAATCAGTGTAGTATTGTGGATCAGGAACTGGTTAAAAGATAGAAAGCAGAGGGGGGGCGGAGCCAGCGGAGAACAAGATGGTCGCATAGTGCGTTCTCTCCTGTGAGCCCCGAGTGGAATCCTGTGAAATTGCCTTTCTAGGAAGCAGAGCGGTTTCTGTTTTTGGCCGTAAAGCTGCAGCACAAAGAAGGGATGACATCCGTCAAACAAACCAAGTTGGAGTTTGCATCGGGAGGAACTTCTGGGTCTAAACGGGCAAAGCAGGATCCCCCTTCACCCTTAAAGATGGCGCCCGATCGCGGCTCAGCTGAGGGCATGAAGGAAATATTGGGTGAAGTTCGGGCATTGCGCTCTTTAATATCGGCGAACGGGGAAACCTTAGCCCTGATGCAAGGTGATATGCAGGAGCTCAAGGAACAGATGCGGGGCCTTACAGACCGCTTAGCACAAGTGGATGCCACAGTTACGGTGCATGAGGAGCGCCTGCAGACCCACTCTAAGGCCCTTAAAAAGATAGATGTGTTGGAGGCGGGCTTGGAAGATCTTAATAACCGGGCGCGTCGAAACAACATAAGAATCGTCGGCATGCCCGAAGGAGCAGAGGGCGTCGATCCTATCGGTTTCATTGAGGCGCTCTTACCTAAACTACTCAGAATCAACTTTGCCAAGCCGTTTGAGGTGGAACGGGCCCACAGAATTCCGGCACACGCGGGAGGTCACAGTCCGAGGCCAAGACCCTTCATCTTTTGTGCTTTTCGGCACCAGCAGGCCATGCAGATAATGGCCGCGGCAAGAGCATCGGCGGAGGTCCTGTTTGAAGGACATAAGCTCTCATTTTTCCCTGATCTCAGTAAGGCCACGATGGATAAAAGAAAGAAGTTCCTGGAACTGCGGCCTCGTCTTCAACAACTGCAGGCCAAGTATGGTCTGTTTTATCCTGCACGATTTAAGGTGACTTTGGACAATCGCACCAAAACGTTTGAGGATCCCGTCTGCCTGCTGCGTTTCATAGAAGACCAAGAGGCTCTAAAGATGCAAGTGGAAAGGGCGCCCTAACGTGTGGTTCTCCAGGAATGTATATCCTTTTTCCTTGCAAAATGTCTGTAGATGCATGGGGTCCTATGTAACATATGATTAATGTATGTTGACTGTTGCCATGCAATGTTGGAGAGGTCTGTACTGCATGGAGTTTTACTTAGTTCATTATGTTTGATTGTGCTGCATCTGTTTACAGTTTTTTTTTTTTGTTGGTTTGCATAACTGTCTGAAATGTATTGGCAATACCAGATTTACTTTGTCAATCTCCTCGGGGCTCTGGGGGGGTGTCGCTCTGTGTAGCCACTTAACTTTCTGCTGTCTCACCCATGATGTGGCTCCTTTTTTGGAGAAATAGGGTGTGGTGTCGCAGACTGCCTGGGGATGACCGGGTTATATGGAAGATGGGTCAGTATTGTCTACTAGACCTGCCTGTGGAGAGCTTGGCCTTTATTATCAGACTCCTTTTCCATAATGAGCCCCCTTAGAATTTTATCACTGAATGTGAAGGGCATTATGCATCCTGTGAAACGAAAAAAGATACTGGCATATGCCCAAAGACAAAATGCTGAGTTAGTCTTGCTGCAAGAAACACATTTGTCCTCTAAAGAGTCCCTGAAATTAGTATCGAAGCATTTCACTGTGATTGCTCATTCACCTGCTTTGGGGAGGAAAAATGGGGTAGCCATACTACTACACAACAAGGTGCAGCTGCAAGTCTTGTCCACACGGGCGGACTGTGAGGGGCGGTGGACTAAAGTGCATTTGGCTGCTGGCAATCAACAGGTTGTTGTAATCAATGTTTATGCTCCTAACTTCTCGCAATCATCATTTTTTCATACTCTCATAGAAGCTGCGCAGGACTGCCCATCCATTCCAGTGATTATTGGGGGTGACTTCAACAGCGTCCTTGATCCCTTGCTTGACTGTAGCCCATTTCGGTCCCGGGGAGGCAGCGCTTCTCAGGTATTACTCTCATTAATACAGGAATTAGGGCTGGTGGATATTTGGAGAATACTGCACCCCACGGAGCGGGATTATACTTTTTTCTCTATGCCTCACGGTTCCTTTTCTCGGATAGATTTTTTCTTAATCTCCAGACCCTTAACACCAGCGGTGGGTGATGCGCGTATTCTCAGTACTCACATTTCTGACCATGCGGCTGTTGTCCTGGACATAACCATTGAGGGATCTACATCTAATCAGCACACATGGTCTTTCAACAGAACCCTTCTTGCGGACCCATCCTTCCAAGCGGCCATGAAGCAAGTTATTGAGGAATATTTCAGACGTAATCTTCCAACAGATACAGCGAACTGGGCATGGTGGGAGGCCTTCAAGGCTACGATCAGGGCACAGATCACCAGTTACACAATTGCTAATGCTAAGCGAGCGAGAGTTAAACTTCAAGCTTTGGAGGGGCAGATCAGAGCAGGAGAAAGGATCCTTCAGAGAACCTCCACTCCGGCAGTACTGAATCGTCTGCAGCAGTTAAGATATCAATATAATACCATATTAAGTACGGAAGTGGAACGACAACTATTTGATAGTCGGGCCCGCTATTATACTGAAAGTAATCGGGCAGGGAAGCTATTAGCTGCAAGCCTGAAGGCCCGGAGAAATAAAACACATATTACACACATTTCCAGCGAGCAACATGATCTGTTGACCAGCAACAGTGAAATTGCCGAAGCCTTCCGTCAGTTTTATGCCCATCTATATGCCTCAGAAGTATCCTTCGACGGTGCGGTATGTCAAGCGTTTCTGGCCTCCGTAGATAGACCGGTGTTGCACCCCTGCCTGGCGGCCGAGCTGGGTAAGCCTATAACGCTTGAGGAGATACGTGAGGTATTGTACAGTATGAAAATTGGTAAAGCTGCCGGTCCGGATGGTCTTCCAGCCGAGTTTTATAAAACTTTTGCGGATGCCCTCCTTCCTCAGCTCTTGACGTACTACCTTTCGCTCCTGAAGCAGGGCTCTACTACTGGTGCATTTGCTCAAGCCACAATTGTTGTCTTAGAGAAACCAGGAAGAGATCCAACGAGTGTTAGCAATTACAGACCCATTTCGCTTCTCAATGCAGATTATAAAGTGTACTCTAGTGTCCTGGCAAAGCGCTTGAGTAAGGTGCTGCCTCAACTGATCCACCCTGACCAATGTGGCTTTGTAGCAGGACGGTCCACGGCTGATAATGGAAGATTATTATGTGAAGTATTGGAAATTGCAGCCAACCTTGATAGCCCCCTGTTGGGCCTTTCTATAGATGCCGAGAAGGCCTTCGACAGACTGGAGTGGCCCTTCCTCTATAAGGTGCTGGACTGGTTCGGTTTACCCAAAGAGTTCATAGCCATGGTGCAGGTGTTGTATGAGAACCCCACAGCGCAAATCCTGGTCAATAGTACCCTTTCTCGGACTCTTCCTCTTCGGCGAGGCACCAGGCAAGGATGTGCTCTATCGCCTTTGTTATTCAATCTGGCATTAGAGCCACTGGTCGCAAAGATTCGTCAATCTGAAAAGATCCTTGGGATGCAGGTACTAGATTTTCATATTAAGCTCTCTGCTTACGCAGATGACCTGCTGGTGTTTCTTCGACCGGAATCAGTCGGTACACTGTTGCAGGTGATTGCTCAATACTCAACGCTCTCGGGCTATAAAGTAAATTGGGCAAAGTCAGTTGCCTTCCCCCTCAACTGTAGGGCGAATGCCTCGATGGTGGATAGGTTTCCTTTCCAATGGGAAACTGCTTCGATAAAATACCTTGGAGTCCACTATTCTGCTTCTTTGGAGGAGACAATATGTTTGAATTCTAGAAAACTTGTGGACCTAGCTAGGTCCCATACTCAGCAATGGTCCCCGCTTCATCTCACCTGGTGGGGCCGGTTGGAAGCTATAAAAATGACCTTAGTTCCCAAAATAAATTATCTACTGAGTATGTTGCCTATGTTCTTGCCCCCTGCAATATATAGAAGCCTGGAAAGGATCATGTGTGCCTTCTTATGGGAGGGGAAAACCCCCCGCATTGCGGTTAAGAAACTAAAGGCAGATAAGACAGCTGGAGGGGTTCACTTCCCAGATTTTTTGTGGTACCATCGTTCCTTCCTGCTGAGTCAAGGGTCGCAATGGCTCCTGAGGGGAGAGGAATCCTGTATTCCGACTTGGCTTCGATTGGAAGAGCGTATGGTTACTCCGTGTCCGCTTCATCTAGTCGCAGGAATGCTTTACCCAACCTCCTCCGGGATTGGCCGGGTTATCATCTCTACTCAGCAAGCCTTTCGAGCATTGTTGCCGATTCTAGGCGAGAGAAATCCTCCCTCACGGCAGCTTCCAATTTGGTTTAACCCGGCCTTTAAAATTGCCAAGGAATCCTGTAATTGGCCGCGATGGCAGAGGTTGGGAATTTGGACAATTGGTCAAGTACTGGATGGAATTAGATGGAAGACTTTTGACAGACTGCAGCAAGACCTTAATCTCCCTTCTGGATGTTACTTCCAATGGATGCAGTTGCGCCACTGTCTAGGGGTGGCTCTTCCGTCCTTAGAGAGGCTGACTGACTCTTGGGGACTCCTGACAGTTATTGAAGAAATAAACTCCAGTGGCGGAACAGTTTTCTCGTTTTTATGCTGTATTTAAGGAGTATTATGCACCTCTGAACAGCGGCCTGCGACGCATCTGGGAAGATGAGACGATGACTGCTATGTCTCAGGATGACTGGAAGAAAGTTTGGGTCTCTTCGGTCCGTGCCTCACGCTCTGCAGCTCTCACCCAATCTATGTTTTTCCTGGCACATAGAGCCTTTTTTACTCCTCTCCGATTAAGCAAATGTAATAGAAAGGGGAATGCTCTCTGTTGGTCCTGTAATAAAGAAGTGGGAACATTGCGGCATATGTTGATGGACTGCCCTCACATTCAATCTTTTTGGAGTAGAGTCTGGGATAAAATTCAGCAAGTCCTTCGGTTTTCAGAGGCCTTATCATGGCAGATAATAATATTTCGTAATGCAAGCAAGATCCCAGGCATAGCTAAGCATGATTATTTTTTGCTAAACTTTATGATTATGGTGGCGATTAAACTTTTACTTTCTCACTGGAAAAACCCATGTAAACCCTCTCATTTAGAATGGTGGAATTTGATTTGTTTATTCGCCAAATATGAAAAAGCCTCTGATAGAACACAACAGGCTAAGGGGTTTCGGGTCAAGCTCTCTAAATGGCATGCGCTAGATACGTATATGATATAGATTTCTTATGTTTAGTTTTATGATGTATCTTCAGGCTACCTTCTGGGTAGCAACTGTTTATCTGGCAGGGAGACCCAGGGGGGTCTGCGACACACCGGGGGGAGGTAGTTGGGGTTTTTTTTTCTTCCCCCTCTTCTGCTGTTCCCTGCGTCCTCGAGGGTTTTTTCCTCGGGAGGACTGGTTTTTGGGGTGAGAGGGGGGTGTTTTGATCCATTTGATATCTGTTGTATTGTTTTTATTCTTAGTTTTTGTTTTTTCATTATCTTATTTTATTTTTCTTTTTTCTTCCTTGATTTGCTGTAAGGTTGCTGGTTCTCTTCATCCACCTATGTTGTCAAGATAATTTGAATCAGGTTTCAGAAGTGTACAGGCCGGTGGGCTATATGTATCTGTATTTCCAGCTCTGTTGGGAAATTGTATCTTATTTGTTGTAACCTTTTGGTGAAAATTTCAATAAATATATAAAAAAAAAAAAAAAAAAAAAAAAAAAAAAAAAAAAAGATAGAAAGCAGAGAGTAGGGCTAAATGGGCAACTTTCTAAATGCAGAAAGGTGAATAGTGGGATTTATGCCGGGACTGCTGCTTTTTAACATATTTATAAATGACATGGAATAATGAATGAGGTGATCAAATTTACAGATGACACAAAATTATTCAAAGTTGTTAAAACACAAGAGGATTGTGAAAAATTATAAAGGACCTTGATAAACTGCAAGACTCAACATTCAAATGGCAGATGAAATTTAATGTGTAGAAGTGCAAAGTTATGCACCCAGCAAAGAACAGCCCAAACTTTGGTTACACAATGCAAGTCACCACCTTAGAAACCACCAGCCAGGAAAAATATTTAGGTGTCATCGTGGATAAATTTTAATATGTTGAAACCCTCTACCTAGCATACAGCAGCAGCCAAGAAAACAAATGGAATGCTAGGAATCATAAGGAAAAAAAAATGGAGAATAAAACAAAGGATACTCTAATGCCTCTATATCGTTCCATGGTGCGACGCACCTTGAATATTATGTGCAATTCTGGTCGACATATCTTAAAAAGGATGTAGCAGAATTTGAAAAGATATAGAGAAGAGCAACAAAAATGGTAAAGGGGATGAAAGGACACCCCTAGGAGGAGAGGCTTTAAAGGTTGGGGCTCTTCAATTTGGAAATAAAACAGTTGAGGGGGGATATGATAGAGGTCTATAATTTAATGAATGGAGTGGAATAGATAAACGTAGATCGGTTGTTTATACCATCAAAAAGTAGAAAGACTAGAGGACATGCAATGAAGCTACAGTGTTGCTGCAGCAAAGTGCAATCAATGAATAAATCCAGGAGTCAATTGACAGGGTCCAAGCCAGTTTATTGTGCACAGGCCCAGTCAGTCAAAGCTTCAAAAGGAACTGAGCAAAGTTTTTACAGAGACATAACCATTTATACCTCTTTTTCAGTTTGATACATGAGAACTTTCTATTGGTTCTAGCTCGATACATGCAAACTTCTCATTGGTTCCAACACCCCCTGCATCTGTCCAATCAGAAATCCCTCCGGGGCCTAGCAACCAGCCCCCTCCCTAAGGATTGTTCTAACAATGGTGCAGTTCTTGATTTTGATACTTCTCTACTGCAAGGTTATCCCCAGCTTCAGGAATGCATGTATTGAAACATTTATTTCTTTTGCACACAAGAGAATAATGAAAGACTTATGAATTCATGTAAAACTTCTTATTAAGCAGTTTAAAACAGTTTTCTCATTTTTCACAGATTTTTGGTTCTTTTCTAGCTATAATGGGGGTTAGGATCCAGGCCTAACTTACAGGCCTTTCATAGTAGCAGGCCATACTAGGCCGTAGCCTGTCACATTCCCCCCTTTGATTATTCTCACCCGCGAGTGAAAAAGAGTGAGAATTAAATCATTCATTAGTCATTTAACACATTATACTGGTGTAATAGCATCATCGTGGGGTATAGGGTAATATTGCCACATAGCTAATACCTTCGCAGCTGCCTTCCGCTCTCTAGTACTATCAATTACTGAAGTTACCATGCGTAAGCAAAGGGGTAGGAGACAAGGGAGCAATAAGCACATAGCTAATATGAATAATGGTGCTGGCGGCGAATACTGTGTATACCATGGACTGCCCGAAGAACAAACCAGTCTGTACTAGAGGAGATCAAACCTAAGCTTTCTTTAGAAGCTCAAATGACAAGACTTCGACTTTCATACTTTGGACACATCATGCGGAGAAAGAGATCATTAGAGAAAGACATCATGCTTGGCAAGATAGAAGGTCAACGCAAAAGAGGAAGGCCAGCAATGAGATGGATCGATACAATAACAGCAGCTACGGGTACCAGTCTGTCAACAATGAGCCGCCTGACTGAGGATCGAACACAATTTAGGATAGCTATCCAGAGGGTCGCCATGAGTCGACTCCGACTCGACGGCACTTAACAACAACAATATGAATAATACAATAAACACCAGGGCTTTTAGACCACCGAACCAGGAAAATAGTGAATCAAACCACCCATCCAGCTTCAAACTGTGCCAGGTCTGAACAGGCACAAATGTCTGCTCTCTCATCTGGGTGGCTAGATCTTCAACTACATGCCCATTATTATCAATCTGTAAACAACAATTACTTAAATTCAACTTTCCACATACCCCACCTTCAGCTGCTAACAAATAATCTAAAGCTAAACAATTTTGATAAATGGCTGTGCACATTTGCGTACTTTGCTTAGCCAAAAGGGTTAGTGCTTTACTAGTTTCATTGGTTATTATTTCAACAACAGCTTGCAAACGTATTATTCGATTAATCATATAAACAGGGGTACGATATCCCCATGTCCCATCCTGTCTCCCAAGTAGCAGATCCATAGTATGAGATAATTCTCTCAGGTGGCCATTCTTCAGATGTTGCATCCCATTTGTCCCACTGGCCTATTTTCAAGGCCTCCTTTAGCTGTCGACTTCTGTACACAGGATATCCCAGTTGTTCTCCCTGGGATGTAGGCAAAAGGAAAAAGGAAGGTCGTATGGTTCCCAATACACATGCGCCTCCCCAATGGTAAGGGAGCCTAGCATATGCTCGGGTTCCGCAAATCCAATACAGTCCAGGTGGTGCTTGCCAGGAATTATATGCTGCTAAGTTAGTCCAGATACTGGCAAGTTTGGGGAAATGGACTAGAGGATTGGAGGGTTCTGTAGCGTTGACTCCTGACCACCAAGACGTCTTCTTAGTGGTACTGTTGTAGAACGTTTGATTGAGACAGACCAGCTGCCCCACTTCCATATTAAACAGTGGTCCATAGCGAGCAAAACATAAGTTACCCACAATGGAGTGGGCCAATATCCATTCGCTCGTTGTATTATGTAAGTCAGTCTGATTATATGGAACAGAATAGTTCAGTTCTTGTGCCTCCCAAGGCCATTGGTCTCCCATCTTAGTTCCTCCACAAAATAAACAGTCTGAAATGTGGAGACTAGATGCTACTGCTCCCGCTAGCTCAAGGAACAAGTTCTGGGAGGTAGGGGGAATTTCAAACTCTGCTTTCATGGCCTCGTAGAAGGAGTGATGTATACGATAGGGTGAGGTTACATGGGCCTTGGTGTTTAATTGTAGATACAGGATAGTCCCAGGATCTACACCTCCTCCTGCTATACGCAATCCAAATTTGTATCCTTGCTTCCATTGGCTAGGGTTAATTATGAGAAGTTGCAGAGGATTACAGACACCTTTCTGGCATTTCTTAGGCTCAGGCAAACTGATCTTCGTCAGACTGCCTTTGCGATTATCATCCTCTCATCCCATAGGTGCATTCTTCCACGTGGCAAAATATACGCAGTCCCATTTTGGGCAGAAGTAATCATGTTTAGATGCAGTGGTGTAAGTGGTGGTTGGAGAGTTCTTTCCTGTACACCGTCCCCATCCATAGGCTCCTTCTGGACACATATATTTATCATCATGATAGTAAGCTCGTTCCCATGACCCACATCTGTGGTAGGCATTTCTGTTAATTGCCTCACAGGCATCAAAGTTCAAAATAATGGATTTCGTGGGGTCTACAAGGGGTTTTGTAGCATTTATGATGGCTCCATCTTCATCATTCCAGCGGATCTCAAATGTATAATATGAAGGGTTTTGTCTGGGGTTATAACAAGTCTTACTTTTCCCCTTTGTACAAATATTCAGTTTGGTGCCATTTTAAATACACCGGCTGACTGTACCAGTGGAAGTATAGTAGGAATGATAGAGTAACGTCTGAGTAATCTTTTGTCCCGTTCGGGTGGTGGTTATGCAGGCTGCACAAGGGAGTAAGGCAAAAGTCTTTCCCAGGAATCCCAGGATCACCACTCCCACAAGGCAATAGTGGAAGAACATTGTGATTACAGTCTTTGGAGATCAACTGGAAAGTTAGGTATGATGAACTTGTTGAGTCTTCTTCTTCTTTTCCTGCTGTGATGGTCACCCTTGCGTGACGAGAATAGAGCTGTAGATTCTGAAGATTCTCTATAGTGCCGGCTGCCTCCGCAATGTAAGTCGCAATGGAGTCTCGGGATCATTCACTGTCGTCCATTGGCCAGGATCAGGAGCAGCTGCCGGCTTTACTCGACTGTGGTGGATCCAGGGTTCAAATTCTGCAACTTTCACTGCGGTGGGGGTTGACAGGATGACAACATATGGTCCCTTCCAATGCGGCGCCAGTGGGGTCTATCTCCACTCTTTCACCCACATGGACGTTCCTGGCTTGAAAGGATGCAGAGGCTCGGTCAGGTTGATGGGTAGTCGATCTTGCACCCACGTTTGGAGATTCTGCAAAACAGAACCTAAAGTCAATAGTTCTTGTCTAGTTATTTCAGATCCTATCTGTCTCATATCTCCTTTTATTCCCTGCACTATGGGTGGAGGTCGCCCATACAAAATCTCAAAAGGAGAAACTCCTAGGGACTTGGTGGGAGCAGAACGTATCCTAAGAAGAGCTATAGGGAGAACATGGAGCCACTTTAGGTGTGTTTCTTGACAAAGCTTGGACAACTGAGTTTTCAAGGTTCTATTCATACGTTCCACTTTTCCTGAACTCTGGGGTCTGTAGGCAGTGTGTAACTTCCATTGTATTTGCAAAGCTCGAGCTAACTGTTGGGTCACTTGGGATACAAACGATGGGCCATTATCTGATCCTATAGTCAATGGTATTCCAAATCGAGGAATAATCTCATGAAGCAACACCCTAGTGACTTCTCGGGCTTTCTACCCATCCCGAAAATGTACAGACTAACACTAACATATAGTGATACCCATTTGTACGGGGCATTTCAGCAAAGTCTACCTGTATATCACTCATTGTGGCCACCCCTACTGACTGAACTCTTGGGGGTGGAATGCTACCTTGCTTAGCATTATTCTTGGCACATATCAGACATTGCTGTGCCACCGAGGCAGTCAGGGATCCTAGTAGTGAAATGCAGAAATGGGGTCTCAAAGCTTTTTCCATGGCTGTTTTCCCATAATGTGTGGCTTGGTGAAAAGCTTGAACAAAAGCTGGCCCTAATGCTTCAGGGATGACTGTAGGACCTGGAGGTGGACTACCTTCTGGGGGTGGCAGCACTATCCAACCTTGTTCTGTCAAGACTCCTCCCTCCTTTTCACAAAAGTAGTCTAACTCTCTTGTAGTGTATCAGGGTGCCCAGGAATTAAGGGGCACAGGGAATAGGGCTGCTTGCAGTACAGTATCTTGGGTCCTAATTTGTCCTGTGGTGGCTGCCTTTCTGGCTGTGGTATCAGCAAATCTATTTCCTCGGGTGACTTCTCCTGTTCCTGCCTGATGACCTCGGCAGTGCATGACTGCCACCTGTTTGGGGGCCCACACAGCATCTAATAACATCAATATCTCGGGCCCATACCTAATGGACTTACCCCCTGAGGTGATCAACCCTCATTCTTTGTACAAGGCTCCATGTGCGTGCAAAGTGGTAAAAGCATATTTGGAATCTGTGTACACATTTAAGCGGAGTCCTTCTCCTAATGTCAAGGCTCTGGTGAGGGCTATCAATTCAGCTTTCTGTGCAGAAGTTCCTGGGGTCAGGGCTGAGGACTCAACTACCAGATCAAGGGTCACCACTGCATATCCAGCACAACGATGTCCATTGATGACCAAACTGCTTCCATCCACAAAGAAAGTCCATTCAGGGTTCTCTAGAGGGATATCGGTCAGATCAGGGCGACTTGAGAATACAGTGTCCATGGTTTCTAAACAGTTATGATCAGGGGGCCCAGGACCAATTGGGAACAAGGTAGCAGGGTTCAAAGCTTGACTGACTTTTAACTTATCTGGGGGTTTTCACACAGCATGCTCTGATATTTCAACATTCGTGAATTGGTCAGCCAGAAGTTTCCTTTGTGTTCCATGAGAGTCAGAACAGAGTGTGGTACGGTGACTTGAAGAGTTTGTCCCAGTGTGAGCTTATCTGCTTCACCCACTAGGAGGGCTGTTGCTGCAACAGCTCTCAAACAAGGGGGCCATCCTTTTGCAACAACATCGAATTGTTTTGACAGATAGGCTACTGGTCGTTGCCAAGATCCAAGAGATTGAGTCAGTACTCCCAACGCATTTCCTTGTGACTCATGGACAAAAAGATGGAAAGGCTTCTGAACATCTGGAAGACCTAAAGCCGGGGATGACATCAGAGCATTTTTCAAAGACCGAAATGCTGCATCCTGTTCAGGTCCCCATTCTAGTGGAGACTTTTCCATTCCTTTGGTGACTTGGTACAATGGTTTTGCTATCAGCGCAAAATTGGGGATCCATATGCGACAGTACCCCACGGCCCCCAGAAAGGCTCTTACTTGCCTCCTAGTGGTTGGAGTAGGGATACTGCATACAGCTTTTTTACGTTCTGGTCCCAACCATCGGATCCCACTGGACAACTGGAAACCTAGATACTTGACTTCTGTTTGGCATAGTTGTGCTTTGGCTCTTGAGACTTTGTATCCAGCCTCTTTGAGAAGGTACAAAAGTTCACTAGTAGCTTGTAGACATTCACTTTCTGAGTTGGTGGCTATGAGCAAGTCATCCACATATTGAAGAAGAACCCTTTTTCCTGGGTCTACTGGGTAACTTGAAAGATCTTGATTCAGGGCGGCACTGAAGAGAGTAGGTGAATTCTTGAATCCTTGGGGTAGTCTGGTCCAGGTGAGTTGGCCCCGCCTTCCTGTTGTGGGGTCTTGCCATTCGAAAGCAAACAAAAGTTGAATAGTGGGGGCTAAGCGTACACAGAAAAAGGCATCTTTCAGGTCCAGGACGGTGAAATGAGTAGCCTCAGCGGGAATCAGTCTAATTAATCTGTGAACCCACTATTTTTTTTGTTAAATCAGTCAGGGCCTAGTAGCAACAGTTTAAGATTCAATTTAAAAACACAGAAGAGAACTTTCTGGTTACCTTTCATACGCAGTAGACAGCTGTAGTTTAAATTTCATAGTCACTCAGGGCCTAGCATCAGCAAAGTACTTTTAGTTTCAAATTAAAACACAGAAGAGAGCTTTCTGGTTAAATTTAGAATCCAGCAGAGAGCTTGTAGTTTAAATTTCATAATAGGTTAGAGCCTAGTAGCAGCAAAGAGCTATAATTTAAATCAAATCAGAATATAGTTTTCCTCAGCAGCACAGGACAAGGTACTGTGTAGCAGCCCTTTTTTAATAAGTGTTATATCCCTCCCTCCCTCCCCACACCCACCCTCCCCTGGGAAAATCACAGCTTTATAGGTACTTGCACAACTTAAAAGACAGGAGGTGCTCTCAGGTGAAGCTCATTACCCAAATCAGTCATACACCAAGGACCTGAAATTAATTAAGCTTCAGGTGAACAAGGTATATTAAACTTCTTAGGTACAGTTTTAGTGGTATAAATATCCATTGCACCCTTTAGTACATATAGAACTTAAAGATCTAAACACAAACTTAAAACTAAGATGCAGACAGCAGTCCAGCAGCGGGATGTGGGCTTTCCAGTCTTTTGCATTGAGTGTCACATGTATGATTTTCTCCCAGCTGGTGAGAGGTCTTACGTGTGCACTAGGTGCAAGGAGCTCTCTGCTCTCAGGGAACGAGTCCGTTCTCTAGAGGCTAGAGTAGCAGACTTGGAAAACATAAGACAGACAGAGAGGTACATAGACGAGACCTACAGGGATATAGTCCTGAAGTCCCACCTCCAGTCTGGCAGCATCCCTGTTGCCATGGAGGAGAGAGGTCACGTGACAGGAGAGCATCACCCTAGTGTGGCAGGAAGTGATCCTGTAACTAGGACCTGTCCTCCAGGTGATGTAAACCCCTCTCGCACCGAGGAGGTTTCTCCAGGGCCAAGTGCCCATGCGGGAAGGGTTAGGACAGCAGTTATAGTTGGTGATTCGATCATTAGGCATGTAGATAGCTGGGTGGCTGGTGGACGTGAGGATCGCCTGGTAACATGCCTGCCTGGTGCGAAGGTAGCGGACCTCACACGCCACCTAGATAAGGTCTTAGATAGTGCTGGGGAGGAGTCTGCTGTCTTGGTACATGTTGGTACCAATGACATAGGAAAATGTGGTAGGGAGGTTCTGGAAGCTAAATTTAGGCTTTTAGGTAGGAAGCTGAAATCCAGAACTTCCAGGGTAGCGTTCTCCGAAATGCTTCCCGTTCCACGCGCAGGACCCAATAGGCAGGCAGAGCTCCGGAGTCTCAATGCGTGGATGAGACAATGGTGCAGAGATGAGGGGTTCGGATTTGTTAGGAACTGGGGAACATTCTGGGGAAAGGAGGGGCTCTTCCGAAGGGATGGGCTTCACCTTAACCGGGATGGAACCAGGCTGCTGGCATTAACCTTTAAAAAGGAGATAGAGCAGCTTTTAAACTAGATAATAGGGGAAAGCCGACAGTCGCCCAAGAGCGCATGGTTCGGAAGAATGTATCCTTGAAGGATACTACAAAAAGCAGAGAGGTTCCAAAAAAGAGTAAAGTAGCCCAAATGCCCTCGAGTATGGAGCAGACAGAACTTAAAGATCCCAAATTACCCATGTCTACCAATAGCCAAATTAATATGAATAAAATACAGTCTCTAAAATGCTTGTATGCAAATGCTAGAAGTCTACAAAACAAGATGGGAGAGTTAGAATATATAGCACTAAACGAGAGGTTAGATATGATTGGAATATCAGAGACATGGTGGAAGGAGGACAACCAGTGGGACACTGTGATACCTGGGTACAAACTATATCGAAATGATAGAGCTGATCAAATTGGTGGAGGGGTTGCGCTCTATGTTAGAGAGGGCATTGAGTCAGAAAGGATTAAAGTTTTGCAAGAAACAAAATTTGCTGTAGAATCTCTATGGATTGAAATTCCATGTAAAAAGGGGAAGGCGATGGCAGTGGGGGTGTACTATCGTCCGCCTGGCCAGAATGAACAAATGGATGATGAAATGCTCAAAGAAATCAAGGAAGCTAGCAAACGTTACAGTGCAGTAATAATAATGGGTGATTTCAATTACCCCGGCATCGACTGGGTCAGTGTCACAACAGGACATGCTAGGGAGATAAAGTTTCTAGATGAAATAAATGACTGCTTCTTGGAGCAGCTGGTTCATGAACCGACCAGAGGGGAAGCAATATTAGACCTAGTCCTTAGTGGAACACCAGATGTAGTGCAAGAGATAAGGGTGTTGGGGCCACTTGGCAATAGTGATCATAGCATGATCGCCTTTGATTTAATTAGTGGAGGAGGGATAGTAAGGAAATCCACAGTACTACCCTTTAACTTTCGAAAGGGAGACTATGATAGAATGAGGAAAACAGTTAAGAAAAAACTAAAAGGAGCAGTTGCAAAGGTTAAAGACGTACATCAAGCTTGGGTGTTGTTGAAAAATACTATCTTGGAAGCCCAGACCAGCTGTATTCCACGCTTTAAGAAAAGTGGAAGGAAGTCCAAAAAATTGCCAGCATGGTTTAAAGCTGAGGTCAGAGAGGCTGTTGTTGCCAAAAAAGCATCTTTCAAGAAATGGAAAAAAGAGCCAAATGATGAAACCTGGAAACAGCACAAGCACTGGCAAGTCAAATGCAAGGCATTGATAAGGCAGGCAAAGAGAGAATTTGAGAAGAAGCTTGCTGCGGAAGCAAAAACGCGAAATAAAGACCTTTTCAAGTACATTCGTAGCAAAAAACCCGTGAGAGAGTCAGTTGGTCCATTAGATGATAAAGGGGTTAAAGGAGCACTAAGAGGCGACAAGGCGATAGCGGAGAGACTGAATGAATTCTTTGCTTCGGTCTTTACTGAGGAAGATGTAGGGATGTTACCCACGACTGAAGTGGTATTTAAAGGTGTGGAAGAATTGAAGGAAATATCGATACATCGGGAAGATGTCCTACAACTATTAGATAAACTGAAGAGTAGCAAATCACCTGGGCCGGATGGTATACATCCAAGGGTGTTGAAAGAACTGAAATTTGAGATTGCAGACCTGCTATCAGTAATCTGTGAACTATCATTAAAATCATCTCTAATACCTGAGGATTGGAGGATCGCCAATGTAACACCAATTTTTAAAAAGGGTTCGAGGGGTGATCCGGGAAACTACAGACCGGTGAGCCTGACATCAGTACCGGGAAAAATGGTAGAAACCATCATAAAGAATAAAATTACTCAGCATATAGATAGTCATGACCTAATGGGAGACAGCCAACATGGCTTTAGACAAGGAAGATCTTGTCTTACTAATCTGTTATGTTTTTTTGAAGGAGTGAATAAACAGGTGGACAAAGGTGAGTCGGTTGATATTGTGTATCTGGACTTTCAGAAAGCCTTTGACAAGGTCCCTCATGAGAGACTTTTGGCAAAACTAAAGAGTCATGGGATAGGAGGCAGTGTACTACTGTGGATCAGGAACTGGTTAAAAGATAGAAAGCAGAGGGTAGGGCTAAATGGCCAATTTTCCCAATGGAGAAAGGTGAATAGTGGTGTACCCCAGGGATCTGTGCTGGGTCCGCTGCTTTTTGACATATTCATAAATGACCTGGAAAGTGGAATAACGAGTGAGGTTATCAAATTTGCTGATGACACAAAACTATTTAAAGTTGTTAAAACCCAGGAGGATTGTGGAAAATTGCAAGAGGATCTTGATAAATTGGAAGACTGGGCATCAAAATGGCAGATGAAATTTAATGTGGAGAAGTGCAAGGTTATGCACCTAGGGAAGAACAACCCAAACTATGGTTACACGATGCAAGGTTCCACATTAGGAACCACCACCCAAGAAAAAGATTTAGGCGTCCTTGTGGATACCATGTTAAAACCCTCGGCCCAGTGTGCAGCGGCGGCCAAGAGAGCAAATAGAATGCTAGGTATGATAAGGAAAGGAATGGAAAATAAAACAAAAGATATTATAATGCCTCTATATCGTTCCATGGTGAGACCGCACCTTGAATATTGTGTGCAATTCTGGTCGCCATATCTTAAAAAGGATATAGCAATTTTAGAAAAGGTTCAGAGAAGAGCCACCAAAATGGTAAAGGGGATGGAAGGCTACTCCTATGAAGAAAGGCTAAAAAGGTTGGGGCTCTTTAACCTGGAAAAGAGACGGCTGAGGGGAGATATGATAGAAGTCTATAAATTAATGAACGGAGTGGAACGGGTAAACGTAGATCGATTGTTTACCTTATCAGAATATAGAAAGACTAGGGGACATGCAATGAAGCTACAGGGTAAACTATTTAAGACTAATAAAAGAAAATATTTTTTCACTCAACGTGTAATCAAACTCTGGAATTTGTTACCGGAGGATGTAGTAAAGGCTGTTAGTGTAGCTGGGTTTAAAAAAGGTTTGGACAAGTTCCTGGAGGAAAGGTCCATTAACCATTATTAAGAAGGGACCCAGGATATCAATGCTTGAACCAATACAAGCATTGTGTAACCTGTGTCCCTTGGGGAAACTGCTAGGTACGTATGACCTAGATTGGCCACTGTTGGAAACAGAATACTGGGCTTGATGGACCTTGGTCTGACCCAGTATGGCATATCTTATGTTCTTATGTTCTTATGTTCAAGAGAGTATAAGGGTTTGGTACTACAGGGTGTATAGTTTCAACTGCATAAGAAGTCCATACTTCACAGTCATTTGATGAAACTGCTGGATTCCTTCGATGGCTGGTCGAGGAAGAGGATACTGCTTCACATGCACTGGTTCCACTCCTGGCTTGAGGGTGACAATGACAGGGGCTATGTTCTTCGCTAGGCCAGGTGGATTATCTTCTGCCCATACTTCAGGTGGGGCTATGAGGTTGGTAGGTATACAGGGACTAGTTGACTTTATTGGAGGTGCACTATAGAACCGCCACTCTTCTTCTCGGGGAACAGTAAGCACCATCAATCCAGCAGGCTTTGGGTTCACAGTCATTTTCATTTCTCCCCCTTCAGCAAAAGATATCTGTGCCTGGAGCTTAGCAAGCATGTCTCGGCCCAGTAGTGGAATAGCGCATTCGAGCATATACAAGAACTGGTGCGTTATTTTCTGTCCCCCTAGTTCACACATGTGGTTCTGCAAGAATGACTTTGTGGCTTTGTTTCCAGTGGCTCCAACAATAGTAACAGATCGAGAGGAAAGAGGAGCTACTGGCTTGGCTACTACTGAATGTTCTGCTCCTGTATCTACCATGAAATCCATGTATTGGTCCCCTATCTTCAAACTGACCATAGGCTCCTGGGGACCCAGGGTGAACTTGGAGCCCGGTCTGGCCTAGTCTTCATCTACGTCATCCAAGTCATAGCCCGTTGCTACTGCCACTCCCTCAATGGCTTCCTATCTCTCTCTTGCTGGAACTGTGCTCGGTTCATTCCTCCCCTCCTTCAAAATCGTCCTCCTGCTCTCCAGGGACTCCCTCCTCCCCTCACGGGGGCGGAGTCCAGATGCGGGCATTCACTTCTCCAATGTCCTTCTTCTTTGCAGTAGGCGCACTGATTCGCACCTAATGGAGGCCTTCCACTTCCGCGGCCTCTTCCACGTTCTCTGGTCCTTTGATTAGGAAAACCTCCTCCACGTCGTTCGGTTATAGCAGCAGCAAGAAGATCTGCCTTCTTCTTCATCTTTCGTTCACTTTCTTTGTCACGTTCATTTTCACGATTCACAAATACCTTCTGAGCGACTTCCATTAACTGTGCTGTATTCATGCCCGCAAATCCATCCAATTTCTGCAATTTTCGTTTTATGTCTCACTGGGACTGACTAACAAAGGCCGCATTTACCATGCATAAATTCTCCTGAGCGGCGGGATCATATGGGGTATATAATCTATAACTTCAGACAACCGCTCATAAAAGGCCGCTGGGCTCTCATCTGGACCCTGGAGGACTTCCGATACCGTCCCGATATTCATGGCCCTCTGACCTCCCTTCTTCAGGCCCTGCAATAAGGCCTGGCGAAATCTGGTTAGGGCCGCCGCCCCCCTTTCATCATTTGGGTCCCACCCGGGATCTTCATTTGGATATTCTGCAGGAGCTGCTTGTGGGGGGTTTATTCCTCCCCCTTCTACAGGGTTCTCTTCTAACCAACAAAGGGCTGCTTGCCCAATTCGCCCTCGCTCCTCAGTAGTAAAGAGGGTGGACAGGAGCTGGCGACAATTGGCCCAGGTAGGCTGATGGGTTTGCATAATACTAGACATTAATTCTGTTAATTCCTGAGGCTTGGCTGTATAGGATGCATAATGCGTTTTCCAGTTCAATAAATCAGTAGTGGAAAAGGGCACATAAACTAGGCTGGTTGGTCCTGGCGCCATCTGGCCCTGATCATTTAAAACAGGTACTCCAGGCACTTGTCGTAATGGCATTAGGCCGACCATCACCTCCACTCCTGTCCAATCGGGACAGTGGGAGCTGCTCCTGCCCAATCCGGGCGGTGGGAGAGGAGGTACAAGGGCCATAAATTGCGGCGTCCCTACCCCGAGGGAGCCGCATCGCCGCCAGCACCCGGCCGACCATCACCTCCACTCCTGTCCAATCGGGACAGTGGGAGCTGCTCCTGCCCAATCCGGGCGGTGGGAGAGGAGGTACAAGGGCCATAAATTGCGGCGTCCCTACCCCGAGGGAGCCGCATCGCCGCCAGCACCCGGCCGACCATCACCTCCACTCCTGTCCAATCGGGACAGTGGGAGCTGCTCCTGCCCAATCCGGGCGGTGGGAGAGGAGGTACAAGGGCCATAAATTGCGGCGTCCCTACGGGCGCGCCCGCGCCTGGCGGGCCCGCATCTGAGGGCCTCGCCAGAGGGCCCTTTGGCGTGGCCCTTAGGCGGTGGCCATTAGCGTGGCCCATCCCACGGAAAATCTCTGCAACGGGTGAGGCTCGAGCTCCCCTGATCGGGTCTGAGCTCGCCGACACTAGCAACATCAACAACTCAAATCCTGCTAAACAGGAGCTCCCTGGAACACAGGTGAACACGCCGGCTCCTGTTCCCAGCCTCAACACCCGACAACCATCTCTGATATAAAAGAGAACCAGCGCAGCAAGCAGCTCAACAGGGCAAACACCGGATATTCCAAAAGCTCCAGCAAATCGATAGGAAAGAGACCACACCGCTTCGAAACCCCAGGTACTCTGTCACAACATGCCGTCCTTCCTAACCCCCATCTACTTTCTCACTCCTATCCTAACACTATACCCCCACCCAAGCACACTCAGCAATCCTCTCTACGCAGACACACTAACAGGCACAACCTCTTCTGCACAGACACCATACCCCCACCCCACCGCACCTATTGACCTCCCATACACAGGAACCACAGAACCGCAACCCACAAACATCTACAACAACACGAAAAACCCAACACACACACACACCACACGCCAGCCAAAAGCACCAATCACACCAGCCACCTGCACCTCTCCATCTCACTCATAAACGCACGCTCCACCAGGAACAAATACCACATGCTCCAAGACCTGATCATATCTGAGAAGACTGACATCCTATGCATAACGGAAACCTGGCTAACAGAAACGGACACAGTAATAATGAACCAACTGACACCAACCGGATACAGCTTTCATCACTGTTCCCGAACGCACGCAAAAGGCGGAGGAGTAGCCATCATCGCAAAGGACAACCTCCACCTGCGGACCCACACCTCTGAAACCTCCGACGAAGCAGACATCCTCACCCTCACTAACAAAAACCTCACAATATGCCTGGTCTACAGAACACCCGCTGCAAACTCTGACTTACCAAGGATACTGCACCTCATCTCTGAGAGCATCGACCCATCAAAGGAACCAATTATATTGGGAGACTTCAATCTCACATCCCTCCAAGACACGCAAACGGAAACATTCCTTAACGCCATGACAGCAATGAACCTGTCACAGATCATAAATGAACCAACACACGATAAAGGAAACACACTGGACCTCATATTTCTGAACTCCCAGACATCCACCTCATGCAGCAGTCCAACAATCTCACCAGTCCCATGGTCAGACCACTACATCATCCACCTCTCCCACGCATATCAACCAAATACAAACAGAGGAAACACTCAACACACACGGAGATTCAAAGCATTCAACAAAGAAGACTTCCTGACACTGACCCTACCTAACCTACTTATGAATTCAAACAACCTTGATGACCTCATGGACAACTGGAACACCACAATCTCCTCAGCATCCAGAGCAACTATAAACAAAACCAGCAACAAACTCATCTCCTCAAAGGCCCGCTGGTTCACCCCTGACCTCCGGAAACTAAAAACAAAACTTAGAAGAGCAGAAAGAAAATGGAGGAAAACCAAAAATGACATAGACAAAAAGCAATACCTCTATGAACTCACTGCCTACCACTCAGAAACCGACAATGCGAAGAGAAACTACCACACCAAACTCATCACGACAGCTGCAAACAAACCTCGAGAACTCTTCCAAATTGCCAAAAAACTGACAAAGGCACCGACCACTTCCGATCAACTCCCAGATATCCCCTCAGATCTCTTGGCCCGACAATACAAACAATTTCAGCAACCTCAACAACCTTACCGCTGCGCTACAGCCACAAGAACATACCCCGGAATCACCATAAACGCTGACTGGAATACATTCAATGAAACCTCAAAGGAAGAGATATCCTCCACCATCTCCTGCCTGAACACCACTACCTCCCCACTAGACCCCTGCCCTACAGAATGGATAAAGAAAACCAAGGAAGACCTGAGTGCCCCACTAACTCACATCTTAAACGAATCCTTTAAACAAGGATACATACCAGATGCCCTCAAAACATCAATCATTCGACCAACCATAAAGAAGAACAACCTGGACCCCATGGACCCTACCTCCTACAGACCAGTGGCAAGCCTCCCCCTCGCCACCAAGATAATAGAAAAGATAGTCCAACACCAGCTTCAAGATCATCTAGACACCAACGACATACTTGACCCACAGCAACACGGTTTCCGACCACTACATGGAGTTGAGACCCTCATGACCATCCTAATAAACACACTCATCATCGGAACCCAAGAGAAAAATTCGGGATACATCCTGATCTTCCTAGACATATCAGCGGCCTTTGACACAATCTCCCACGAAATCCTCATACACAGACTACAAACAATTGGAATCAAAGACACTGTACTCCAATGGTTCAGATCCTACTTAACTAACAGACAGCAACGGATCCGCACCCTCTCCACAACCTCGCCCCCCTACCAACAACTACAAGGAGTACCCCAAGGATCCACCCTATCAGCCATGTTGTTCAACATATATCTCCGTCCACTATGCTCAATCATACGCACCCACAACATCAACTTCCACATCTACGCAGACGACATAATGCTCTACACACCAATTACAACCACCAACCCAAAAAACGAACAGCTATCAGCCTGCTTCAACGACGTAGCCAACTGGCTACAGGAGAACAATCTATCCATCAACATAAAGAAAACTGAAGCCCTAATAGTAACAAAAGAACCCGACTTCAAACCACCTACCCACCTCAACATGGGAACCACACAAATCCAAATCCAGCCTCAAATAAGATATCTAGGCATCATCATTGACCAAGCTCTCACCTTCAAACAACAAATCAACAAAACCGCTGGGATGATATTCCACAAAGCCAAAACTGTTCAACGCCTCCAGCCCCTCCTAGAACCTCACGACTTCAGGACAGTAATGCAAGCTGTGACACTCCCTCATCTGGATTTCTGCAACATAATCTATCATGGACTTCCTGCCTCGCACACCAACTCCCTCCGTACTGCCTTAAATACTACAGCAAGGATTATTCAGAATGCAAAAAAACGGGAGCACATCACCCCAATCCTAAGAGACCTTCACCTCCTTCCAGTGCAAGCAAGAATCAAGTACAAAGCTATCTTACTCATCCACAAAACTATCCACCAAACACGGAATACCTCACTCCACTCCTTACTGCCTCGACCATCCCACAACAGATCAACCAGACATTCCTCCAATAACTCTATCGTTGTCCCCCACAAAAGAACCAAATCCACACAACGGACCTGCAACAGAGCATTCGAACTTTATGCTCCATCCCTCTGGAACTCTCTACCAAACCACATCAGGAACAATGCTGACATCACATCATTTAAGAAACAGCTGAAGACAATCCTATTCCGTGAACATCTCTGAACGGAAACACCACCATGACCTAATACTTAGATTCAGCAGAAGTAAACATGTCCATGTCTACCCAAATCATTAATTGTTGACCTTGGTGATGGCCCCACCCTAAAAAATTACCCCTTCCTATGTTACATGTTACACCGCTTTGACCCGGTGAAAAGCGGGATATAAATGCAGTTAAATAAATAAATAAATAAATAAATAAATTAGGTGCCCTGCTTTCTCCTTCTTCTTCTTGGGAGTTATACTTCTTAAATCATAAGGCTCCCGGGCACAAGTCTCCTTGGTGGGTGACCCTGAACTGGCAGGAGAGCCTCCGCTTTCTACCTCATCAGAGGACTCGGGTCTCCCCGACGTGCTTGGGCCTGACTCGGGACTATCACTCGGGGTAGGGAGCTTCTTAGGCTGCTGCAGCGGCGTTTTCTGGGGCTCCTCATCTGGCTCCACTTCAGGCCGTGGTGCTGGGGGAACTAACCTATGTGGGTACGGAGGTAACCTAGCCAGGATATCTGGGGACTCTGGGGCAGAATACACAGGAGGCTTCTCCTCCTTAACTCTCCTGGTTCCGCTAGTGGTGGCTACAAATATTCTAGAGCGTTCCTCATAGCAGCACTTCATCCATGAGGGCTGTCGTTCACAAGCACCTAACCAGGAATCTATATATGGGAACTGGTCAGGATATGTTTTTTGTACAAGCTGATGAACTCGAAAAAATGTTTCTAAATCAAAGGTGCCTCCGCGGGGCCATGAAGTAGCTAACACGGGCCACTCCCTTTCACATAACATTTTTAATCTAGAAGGAGTCATTTTCATACCATAATCACCTGAAAATCCTTTACGGAAATTCTCGATCATACATTCCAACGGAGTTTGCGTGGACTCCGCCCCTCCCATAATCTAAACGTAACTACGTACACGTAATGACGTACAGGACAACGAACAATAAGGATAGGTAGTATGGCTGTAGGTAAGGGGTCTGTACAGCCCACAGAACACTGGGGGGGACAAACACCACTCGCTTCCTCCTTTTTGCGACCTGGGCGCAGTCGCCCGGCCAGGAACTGCGCTACTCAGGAGTCCGCTCTCGCTCGGTCTGTATTTCAAGACCTCTCAATCACACAAGCAATCATATTTCAACAAGAAATCATTTTTCAAGTGCTCAGGTTTTCTGACTAACTTACTAGGATCAGGCTCCCTTGTCTCGCGCATACTCATGCGAGATTTTCCAGTTAGTCTATACCAAATCTGTCTTGCGCATACTCATGCAAGACTTTTCCCCAGGCTGTACTTACTGACTATCAAATCACAGAAATGTCTACTCACCGGATCCAATTCCCGATACCACACCAGCACCTGGGTTGGATCCTGGACTCCCCCCGGGCCGAAGGTGTTGGCTAGCTGGACCTGATGGCCTGCCGAGGCAGGCGGAACCCTCTCTGGCACAAAGGGGCCGGCGGCACCTGAGGTCTCCCCCATGGTCGGACAGACACGGTTCCAACCGGGCCAAACCTCAAGGCGAATTTTGTAGATTATTCACTTGAATACCATTTACTACTCACACTTCCCGGCCAATGCACCAAGAATATGCTGCAGCAAAGTGCAATCAATGAATAAATCCAGGAGTCAATTGACAGGGTCCAAGCCAGTTTATTGTGCACAGGCCCAGTCAGTCAAAGCTTCAAAAGGAACTGAGCAAAGTTTTTACAGAGACATAACCATTTATACCTCTTTTTCAGTTTGATACATGAGAACTTTCTATTGGTTCTAGCTCGATACATGCAAACTTCTCATTGGTTCCAACGCCCCCTGCATCTGTCCAATCAGAAATCTCTCCGGGGCCTAGCAACCAGCCCCCTCCCTAAGGATTGTTCTAACAATGGTGCAGTTCTTGATTTTGATACTTCTCTACTGCAAGGCTATCCCTAGCTTCAGGAATGCATGTATTGAAACATTTCTTTCTTTTGCACACAAGAGAATAATGAAAGACTTATGAATTCATGTACAACTTCTTATTAAGCAGTTTAAAACAGTTTTCTCATTTTTCACAGATTTTTGGTTCTTTTCTAGCTATAATGGGGGTTAGGATCCAGGCCTAACTTACAGGCCTTTCATAGTAGCAGGCCATACTAGGCCATAGCCTGCCACAGTGTAACCCAGGGCCGGATTTACCTATACGCCAACTACGCCGTGGCGTAGGGCCCACAGCTGGCAAGGGCCCACAAAAATTGAACAAATTTAACAAATTTAAAAAAAACCCCGCTGGCTGCTGCCACGGCAGCGGGGCCCCCTCTGCCCGGTTGAATCCCTCCCTCCGCGACGGCTGAGCCCCTCCGTGCCGGCTTTGAGAGGCGTGAAGGGAGAGTGTCTCCCTCGCGTCTCTGTTAAGCCCGCAGGGGCAGATTTGACGTCATGACGCTGCGCGTCGCCCTCCCTCTTTTCTTTGACTTATGACTTTCCTCCTTTTTTTTGTACTGTCGGCACTGTGTCTCGCGGACGGTGAGAGACAGCGGTGGCGGGGATGGGTGACTCCTCCAAAGTGAAGGTGGCTGTGCGGCTGCGGCCCATGAACAGGAGAGGTGAGATGTTGGCGTCGACAGGACGCAGTGCTCTCTCACTCCTTTCCCCACTTCCTTCCCCGGCCTGGTCTTGGTGATTTGGAAGCTTTGGGCCGCCGCCTCCTTCGCAGGTGTCCCGGGAAGTGGAAAATCCTGCTGAACCTCTTGTGGCTCCTCGCTCAAGCTTTCCTTTCTTTTTTTTTCGTTTCTGCCTTGCTCGCCTTGTGCAGTGCCCGTGTTTAAACTTCAGAGATGATTGTTGTCCTTGCCTGCAAAAGTTAGGAAAAGATTCGGCTTCTGGACGATGGAGGAAGAAAATCCCCTTCCTTCCTTAACTGCTTGCCATTTCAGCACTGGCGGCCCCAGCTGTGCTCCGTTTACGCGATGTCAAAACCTAAAAACTCTTTCTATCAATTTGATAGTTGTCGCATTTAGTGAATACAAATAGTTACATTTTAGCTTATTTATTTATTATTTGTTTATTAAGGACAGAAACCTAAAAGCCCCTGCTTCCACTCTACTATGCTGTTGTAGTTAAATACGTACAGATATTTACAGGTGCTGCCTCCAAAGGAAATAGTGGTGAGCAGGGGAAAGCTAGGATTTTTTAAATTTATTGTGCAAAATCAAAGCCCCACTTTCATACACGTGTATATAACTTATATGTATGCGCTTATTGCTGTTTTTCCAATTGGAGAGTTAAAAGTTAGAATTTACATAGCATTTATAGATTGCATTTGACATGTATAAATCGGGCACTTTGGGGCCTCAGTGCTGCACTAGAGCATAATGCAGTTTGCTACATTTTGCTCAAGATTTCCTGTGCTAGTCTTGCTCCCTGATACAGAAAAGAAACTAGCACAGGAAAATCCTGTATAGTGCAGATTTTTTGCATGACTTTTGCTACAGCATAGCTAAACACAAATTCTGCTTTAAACTTGGCGTTAGGAAACCCTGTGCTAGAGCTTTAGTGTTTGGGCTGTAGTGCAAGGCTTCTGCATTGAGACCTCAATGGAAGTAGGATTATGTGTGAGGGTAACATCTTGTAATGAGGCGGAGGCATTAAATGGGAGGCATAGAGATGTAGAACTTACTCCTGAATAAGGTACACTATTATGCTAGGAAAATATTTTATGTTGCTGTCAGAATGAAAACCAAGAAGGGTCTTATGTGCTTTAGCTCCTACATGGGATCAGCCGGGCAGAGGGGGCCCCGTGGGACAGTCCATGCTGCCGCGGCGGCAGCGGCCAGCGTTTTATTTATTTTTTTTATTAAAGTTTACTTGAGCCGATGGGGGGGCTGGGACTGGAAATGGGCTGGGGGGGTTAAGACTGGAGTTGGGCTGACACGAAGAAACCAGAAGAAAGTGGCTGGAGCAATTGCAGCTGAAAAAAAATGCACAAAAGGTAGAAAAATATCTCTTTATTTTGAATTTATTAATTGGAATATGTCAGCTCTGGTAAATGTGCATCATTAACGTCTGCACTTTGTTTAGTACAAGAGCAAATTAATGTAAAGTTTTATTTCTACAGTGTTGTACATTCCAAGTTTGGCTTTTGGGATTCCCAGTTTAATTATGACGTCAGGGCCAACAGCGCGCAGCTGATCCGGCGTGCTCGTTTTTATCTTTTCTGGGGGCCCACAATTTTTGTTGGTGTAGGGCCTCACTCAAGGTAAATCCGGCCCTGGTGTAACCCATTTATTTATTTTATTTATTTATTTAGCGAGGCTTATATACCATTTTTACCAGGTCAAAGTGGTTTAAATTGAACATAACATCAAGTACATAAAACAGGAGAGGTCTTAGTTAAGAAATAACAAGTAGCTCATAAGTTACATAGTATCTAATGGCCAATTATTTGCAAACAATGAACTATAAACATCAATGAACTATATATATACATATACATCAGTGAGTAGGGCTAAATGGCCAACTCAATGGAGAAAGGTGAATAGTGGAGTACCCCAGGGATCTGTGTTGGGTCCATTGCTTTTTAACATATTCAAAAATGACCTGGAAAAAAGACTAATAAAGAGAAAATATTTTTTTTACTCAAGTTTGGAATTCATTACTGGAGGTTGTAGTAAAAGCTGTTAGGTAGCTGGGTTTAAAAAAAGATTTGAACAAATTCCTGGAGGAAAGATCCATAAAACATTATTAACGAGGACCCGGGAAATCCACTTCTTACTCCAGGCCGAGCATTGTGAAACCTGTGTGCCTTTTTGGGAACCTGCCAGATACTTGTGACCTGGATTGCCACTGTTGGACCTTGGTCTGATCCCATATGGCATTTCTTATGTTCTTAAGCATCTATATCACATTCAGTAAGATGGTCAGGGAGGCCATTAATGTCAGTAAAATGTCATCAGCAAAGAATGATCTGATCTCACCCATATTCCCTTAATGTTAACATAATTTTGCACTATAACATCTAATAGTTCGATCACCAGCTTGAAAAACAAGAGGGAATGCAAGCATCCTTGTCATGTATCCCTCCCTAGTTCAAACATCTGAGAGTTCCCCTCATTGATTCTAATGCATGTGAATTGTATATCTGCATAACCCATATCCTAAAGTTCCAGCATGATGAAGAACTAGTTCAAGACTTTCCTAGTACAAGCAGTCAAACACCTTCTCACCTTTGACTATTAATAGAAAGGTCAGCAAATTGGTCTGTTTGGCCACATGAATGAAGTTAACAACCTTATCATGGAAATAAACCCTACTTGGTCTTGGTGGATGAGCTTTGGAATGTCTTTGCTGAATCTTGTCACCAAAACTGTAGCTGAGACTTAAGTATCTACATTACATTAAGCAGTAAAATAAGCCTATACAAGGCACACCCTTCTGTTCTTTGGGTATTTCTGTGATGTATGCCTTCATTATGGATGGGTGCAACCTATCTCACTGCAAAATCCCATTGTATATCCTAAACAGGGAAGAAGCCAGCTGACCAGAAAATACTTTATAAAATTCTATTTCCAGCCCATCTATACCTGGGGTCTTTCTGAACTTCAGAGACTTACCAGTTGCAATGACCTCTTTGATAGAAATAAGAGGGAAAGATTAATGACAATACCAATAGTGATTGGAGCTCTAGGAGCAATACTGACTGGACTCCTCAAATACTTGGAAACTTTAAATTTAAATGACATCACTCCATCAGTTTTGCAAAAAACTAACATATTGGTGCAAAATGTATGCTGTCCAAATATCGCTGATTCCCAGGTCCTCGGGTAGGACCCAAATTAGTGGAGTTAAAATTGGTCAACATTAACTGTAATGTGCCACACATGAAGTCATAATAATAATAAGACAGTTTCCTCTTTAGTTATACAGATGAGCATTCTAGGGTCCCTGCTTCTGAACTGTCCCTGTATATGATGAGGTAATAGAAGTTGGGTCTGCTTATACATCATTGGCCAGCATGTGTCTCCTTCTGCATTTTGGAGGGTAATATAAAGGGTCATACATAACCATGCTTCAGGGAGTGGTTTGAATGACAGAGTGGAGGAACCTTTGCTTGTGCGTTAGAGGAGTTGCTGGAGCCCAGGCCAGATAAATCATATAGGACAGGAGAGCTGTTTTATCTATGCCTGATAGGCCTAAACTCAGGAAAGGAGGAGCAAGGGAGGCTGGCTATGCCAAGTGAGGGTCCAGAATGTAGAAGCCAGCTCTTTGGAAGAGCAGAAGTAACATGGACTCAGCCCAAGGGCCCCCAGAGGAGTCCAGTTGCCACAAGATTTTTGTTTTCCTCAGAAGTGAGTGGGATTGGCCAAGTGCATCCCAGCTCTATCTCCTAAGAAGTCCAGCTCTTTTGTGTGAGTTGTCTAGTAGGCTGACAAGGAAGTTGCAACTTACTCAAAATACCATGACTTGTCTTTTAACTGTGGCAAAATGATACGAAAATGCCCAGTTATCCTTGCCAGCAGAGGTGGACATAGAGAAAAAAATCCAGAGGCTTCTTCAGACCTCATCCTGCTATAATAGCTGATGCAGCTAGAGGCATACCTCAGTATTTTCTCTGTCTCCAGCAGATGGTGGATGCATCAACGTATCAACCACCTCAAGGCAAGGGCCATGCCTTTGGCTCAGCTACACATCCAGTCCTTGGTCTGGGGCAGAGCAGTCCAGGTGTTCTTGGACAATGCCATGGTGGTGGTGTATGTCAACCAGCAAGGGGGCACAAAGAATGCTGGAGTGGCCCTGGATATGACACTGTGGTTTTCCTGGAGTACATGGAAGCAGGAGAGCCATGCCACTGGAGGAAGCACTTTTATTAACAACCAGATCCTGGTTGTTAATAAAAGTGCTTCCTCCAGTGGCGTGGCTCTCCGGCTTCCTTGTGCTCCTTTGTGCCTGCAGGAGGTGCCTTCCTTCTGCCCTCTTGTTTTCCTGGGCAGAAAGCAACCTCCTAACTCTCTCGGCACAACACATTGCAGCAATGACAATGTGGAGACATACTTTCTATGTCACCACTCCTTTGATCCTGGCGAGAAGAATTGAGCCCTTTGGTGTTTCAGCAGAATTGGTACCTTTAGGATCATCCTGAGATGGATTTGATGGTGACCAGGTCCAATGCCGAAGTACACAGGTTCTTCAGTTTCTGCAAGGAGGCAGTCTATGAGGGCATCAAGCCCTGGTTCAGCCCTAGCCAAAGCAGTATCTACTATATGTGTTTCCTCCATGGCCACTCGTGTGGTGCATAGTGTGACATCTTGACTGGGTTGTCCTGGTGACATCAGAATGGCCACAGAGATCGTGATTCAGGGATCTGCTGTGGTTCCTGTGGGAACCCCCTCTGTGACTTTCTGTAGCCTGGAGAGCTGTTGAAGCAGGAGCTGGTCCTTCTGGAAGACCTAACTCCTATCTCATGGCTTGGTTATTAAGAGACAACATTTTAGCACTGAAGTCTATTCTTCTGCTGTGGTTTCAATGCTCCTAAAAGTGAGGAGAGGTTCTACCAGCCACGCCTATGTGCATGTTTGGTGCCTTTTTGGATGCAGATGCTGCGAGCATCAGTTTGGCCCTAGTACAGCAAACTTGGCTTCCTTGCTTGCCTTTCTTCAGGATAGCTTTGACAAGGGTCTCTCCCTTAGTTCCCTGAGGGTTCAGGTGGAGTCTTTGTCATACTTTTGGGGGCTACTGGCAGGGCGTCCTATAGCCTCACACCCAGATATGACTCATTTTCTTCAGGGAGTATGGCACTTGCTTCCTCCCCTGCTCTTGGGATCTCAGCTTAGTTCTCCAGGTCTTGATGTCAGAGTCCTTTGAGCCTCTGATGTGGGTCATACTTAAAGATCTGTCCCTCAAGACTATCTTCCTGGTTGTGATCTGTTCAGTGAGACGTACAGTATTTCTAAGTTAATGGCATTGTCGTGTAGGGATCTCTACTTGTCTTTCTTAGAGGAGGCCATGTAAGGTCACCCTGTCCCCTCCTTCTTGCCCAAGTTGGTGTTTCCTTTCATGTTAATCAGGTGGTCTGTCTGCCCTCCTTTTCTAAGGAAATGTGCCAAGGGAAGGATAAGGGCCTGCACATAGTGGATGTCAGGCAAAGGTTTCTTTGGTATCTCAAGGCTACTAATTCTTTTCGTAAGTCGGACTGACTTTTTGTGTTCTTTTCGGGCCTTCATAAGGGTGGCATGGTCACAAGTCTATCCTGGGGCACTGGATCAAGGAAACCATATTCTCAGCCTATCTGTTGCGGAACCAGTCAGTTCCAGAGGGTTTGCATGCATGCTCCACTTGGGCATAGGTATCCTTCTGGACTGAGTGTAGCTCAGTTGCCCCCTCAGATATTTGTCAGATGATAATGTGGGCATACTTAACACTTTTGCAAAGCATTACCGCTTAGATATCCTTGCTTCAGTGGACACAGTCTTTGGTACAGAGGTATTGAAAGCTGCCGTATCTTCTTCAGGACCTGAGCATGCGGCAGTGGAAATATTAGGATGGGGGTCTCCTGGTTGTCATACCAGGAGGAGTAGGGCTGGTGCTACCCAGTAAACAGGATAAGCACAGCAGGGGGAGGCACCGATATACAGGGGTGCCAAAGCTGCTGCATCGACTGAGTTGGCATCATGATTCTCTTTCAATTCTGAAAGCTGCTCTCCTTCCCAGAATCACAGTGGCAGGAGGAACTTAATATGATTTCACTTCCAGTGTGGGGAGGCAAGTTCTGGAGGAAAGGTACATAAACCATGATTTAAAAGGACCTGTGAAATCCACTACTTACCCCGGGACAAGCATTGTAGAACCTGCATACCTTTTCGGAATCTGCCAGGTACTTGTCACCTGGATTGGCCACTGTTGGAAACAGGATACTGGGCTTGATGGACCTTGGTCTGACCTAGTATGGCATTTCTTATGTTCTGATGGCCCAATGGAGTCATAGCTTTGGTACATCCAACTTATCTGGACTGGTCTAGCAGGACGATATGGAAAGTGTTATTATCCATACCCTTTTCCAGTGCTCAATCTCAACTGTGTACCCTATGAATACAATACCTAGAATAGCCTTCCTAACAAATATGCCGTGCTCCCTCTCTTGCCAGATTCAAATCCAGCCTGAAAACACACTTGTTTGAGGCCTCTTTCATAAACCTTTTTATCCCACACATGGCCCCCTTTCCTTGTTCATTAGCTGTTCTCCTTAGGGACCTCTCAGCAGGATTCACTCCTTGCAGTTGAACTTTCTTTTTTTACTTGGATGACCCTTTGACTAGCTGGTGTTTCTTGTCCATCTGTCAGTCTTATGGGATCACAACCTTCAAGAAGCAGAAACTGTCTATTATGTGTGTCTGTAAAGCACTCCTTACATTGAGTAGCAGTTTACCAATGTTTATAATTATAGTAGTACTGATTCTAAGAAAAGGAATGTAACTTGCCCTGATCTATTCCTTGAAATGCATGAGCTAAAATCCAAAACCCCTTTCTTACTAGAACACTGCCTATGATGTGGAAGGTAATGCTGTTTGCCAAATTACTTAGCAATTGAGCCATTAGAAAAGAAAGCAAACCCAAGCTGACATTTACATCTATTTCTCATCATGTGGCAGGCTATGGCCTATAATAGTCTGCAAATATGGAAGGCTTGTAAGTTAGGCCCTGATTCCAACCCCCATCTCAGTAAAGAACCAAAGTCTGTAAAAGTCTGAGAAAGCTGTTTTAAATTGCTTAATAAGAAGTTTTCATGAGTGCATAAATCTTCCATTATTCTTTTGTGTTCTGATGATAGAAATGTTTCAATACATGCATTCCTAGAGCTAGAAACGACCCCGGAGCAGGATAGTATCAATGCCTAGAAACTGCACCTTTGTTAGAACAGTCCGGGAAGGGGGAGCAGGGAGCTAGGCCCAGAGAGGGTCCCTGATTGGACAAATGCAGGGGCGTTGGAACCAATAGAAAGTCTGCATGTATCAAGCTGAAGAAAAATGTATAAATGAATATGTTTCTGTAAGAACTTTGCTCAGTCCTTTTTGAAGCTTTGACTAACTGAGCCATGTGCACAATAAATTGGCTTGGATCTTTGAATTGACTCCTAGTATTATTTATTGCATGCTTATCAGCTGCTACAATCAGAATGTACAAAAACAGATTATCATGTCCAAAAGACTATGGAGCCACATCCTGAAAATAATCACCCATAATTCCATATTTTCTGAACACTGTCACAATAGAAAGACTGACATCATTTCATGCATCTCATCTACTACAATAAACAGGGTTATAGGTATGCTTAGTATCCTACTGAATATGGCAATAGGTATTACATGCCAAACTAACCAAAATCCAGGAAATCTTTGTGAAACAATTTTGCTCCAGAAAGGTTTCTCTTCATATATTCCTAAAGGGTGTTTGTTTAATGATGAACGTTTTTCACACTGGGCATGCTCAGAAAAGCTGACATTATGTGCCCTAATAGCATACATGTGATAAATATTGCATATTACTTAAAGTCATTTGATAAATGTTACACTTTACTTCAGTTACCACTATTCACTGAATAAACACAAAGGACCCGATATTCAGTACTGGCAGCTAATGCAATTATAGCAGCTAGCCATTGGCACTGAAGAGAACCCAGATATTCAATGGCGGGGCCATATCTGGCCACCGACATTGAATATCTGGGTTTGCTGCACAGCCTCTGCTATCGCAGAATCTAATCGGGCGTATCTTCACCCATGGGTTGCTATCCGGGCAGTGGCGCAATACCGCCGCTGCCTACTTAGCAATGGGCGCACCTCCGCTCCGCCCCAGAATGCACACAACACACCCTGATGCTACACGGTTAGCATCGAGGAGTGTAGCGACATTAATTGGGGACACTCGGTGGCATGAACTATGTTAGCGCCGCTGAATATCCCTCTAAGTGACATTTACACAGTTTACAGGTCTGTAAATGCCTTTGAATATCGGGCCCCAAACTATTATATCCTGTTTTTCCATACACTAACTTAGTCCATACTGCAATAACATAGTCAGTTAAGGATTCAGGAATTAAGCCAATATAGTATGATCATACTCTACTTGCCAGCTTTAGAGCATATGAGCCATACTGGTGCATAAAGTACATGGGAAGCAACATACAAAGTGTCACAATCAATATAAACATCTATCCGTACCCAGCTTCTGTACAGTTTCCATCATTTCTTTGCAGAGACATGGAAAATTGAGATGGTTTGCAAGTACTGAGAAAAGCTGCAGAGAAGTATCAGAACATGCCAACAGTGGGAAACTGACAGACTGGATTCCTTCTGTGAACGTACTGTCCTCCTGGCTGCATAAGTATATTGATTGCTTCTTATGCAGCTTTCTCCAGGATCCTTATTAGATCTCTGTAGGACAAATTTACATCACAAAGATGGAACTGGTTAAGCCTTATTTTGCATAGGTTGTCTAGGGGTGAAAGGAGCACTAAGAGGCGACAAGGCGATAGCGGAGAGAATGAATGAATTCTTTGCTTCAGTCTTTACTGAGGAAGATGTAGGGATGTTACCCATGACTGAAGTGGTATTTAAAGGTGCGGAAGAATTGAAGGAAATATCGATACATCGGGAAGATGTATTACAACTATTAGATAAACTGAAGAGTAGCAAATCACCTGGGCCAGATGGTATACATCCAAGGGTGTTGAAAGAACTGAAATACGAGATTGCAGACCTGCTATTAGTAATCTGTGAACTATCATTAAAATCATCTCTAATACCTGAAGATTGGAGGATTGCCAATGTAACACCAATTTTTAAAAAAGGTTCCAGGGGTGATCCGGGAAACTACAGACCGGTGAGCCTGACATCAATACTGGGAAAAATGGTAGAAACCATCATAAAGAATAAAATTACTCAGCATGTAGATAGTGTCACAGGGTAGACCCAACAGAGCCTATACAGATGGAGATCAGCATGGAAGATCAGGGAGAATCTGACAGCATAAACAAAAACCTGTCAGGCAGTTGCTATAAGCAACTAGGAAACACGTGGTCAAGGGCTAAGAAGACACACCCAGGTAGCAGGGGAATGGAAATTTCATTACCTGATGCGGATCAGCTGGGAGGAGGTGGAGCCCAGAGACACGTACATAAGGTATGCTCACAAACAGTTAGGGAGAGAAAGGGAAAGAAGGAGAAAGAGAGAGAGACGGGTAATCAGTCTCATACCCAGAACCAAGACCGGTGGCAGAGAGAGAATGAACAATTGTGTCAGCGTGAAAACCAACTGGAGAGTCTGAGTGAGTGAGTCCCAGGACCTGTTTGATACGTATGGAAGTCAGCAGCTGGACGCTGAATGTGTGAATGAAAGTCACGAGAGACGTGGGAAGACTCTTACAGAAGGTAACAGAGCAGTAAATACAGAGAGAGGCTGTTTCCTACCTGAATGGGTAAAACCCAGAGTTATTAGGAAAAGCCAACCAGGAACAAGTTTAAAGGAAGCAGACGGTAACTTCTTTCCTTGTGCTAGCAGCCACAGGAGAAAGGAAGGTTTCTTACCTACAGGAGCTTGTAACTCTGCTAGCAATCTTAAATACCAAGCTTTTAACAAAGTGCCATCTCGAGCAGTGCAATCACACACAGCTGTGCAGAGGGAGCTAAGCCCTACCAGGCTCAAAGCCTATCACGAACATTCTAATAGCAGATCCAGTGAATGTTTTCAGTTTCCCTTTAACCACCAGCAGGGAAAGAGCTTCTATAAGCCATTCACAGAGGCATACGGTAACCCCCAGCAGGGCATTTGCTCAGAGAAGAGAGGAGATTTCCTGTTAGACGGAGCAAGCCAACTTCACTCTAGTGAACCAGCTGATCAAACTAACGTATGTACAAATGGTTATGAACAGATGCAGTGTGATACTTCTGATATACAAGTGAGTCCAGAAGATATGGATTGTTCTTTATCAACTGCTGACCACATGTTCTCTCTAAGATAAAGTAATGAGTTTAACCAGAAGTTAAAGCAACAATATATTTGTTGACAAAGGTTTCTCAGTTAAGCAGTAAAACTAGGCTGTAGTAAAGCAGCAAAAGGAAAGTCTGTTTGCTAACAGGACTATTTAAATACCTTTCTTTTGCTAGATTTAAAGGCTGAAGTAAAGCTATTTCTGTTCTACTCTATTCTTTTGTTATATGCCCAGAGAGGCTTTGTTATTTGTGTTGCCAAGTTGAGAAAAACCTCGTGGACGGGGAAATAAAGCCCTTGTTTGAAACCTTACCTGTGTGCACAACTAATTCTTACCAGAGAAGGCACAAACTACAACTCCCAGAGGGCCAGGCAGGGCTGTCTGCATCTTCATACAGAGCCAGGAGAGGAATCATCGTGTGATACCTGACCCCACCAGTAGGGCCCGCTGAGGGTGTGACAATAGTCATGACCTAATGGGAGACAGCCAACATGGCTTTAGACAAGGAAGATCTTGTCTTACTAATCTGTTATGTTTTTTTGAAGGAGTGAATAATCAGGTGGACAAAGGTGAGTCGGTTGATATTGTGTATCTGGACTTTCAGAAAGCCTTTGACAAGGTCCCTCATGAGAGACTTTTGGCAAAACTAAAGAGTCATGGGATAGGAGGCAGTGTACTATTGTGGATCAGGAACTGGTTAAAAGATAGAAAGCAGAGGGTAGGGCTAAATGGCCAATTTTCCCAATGGAGAAAGGTGAATAGTGGTGTACCCCAGGGATCTGTGCTGGGTCCGCTGCTTTTTGACATATTCATAAATGACCTGGAAAGTGGAATAACGAGTGAGGTTATCAAATTTGCAGATGACACAAAACTATTTAAAGTTGCTAAAACCCAAGAGGATTTTGGAAAATTGCAAGAGGATCTTGATAAATTGGAAGACTGGGCATCAAAATGGCAGATGAAATTTAATGTGGACAAATGCAAAGTTATGCACCTAGGGAAGAACAACCCAAACAATGGTTACACGATGCAAGGTTCTACATTAGGAACCACCACCCAGGAAAAAGATTTAGGCGTCATTGTGGATACCATGTTAAAACCCTCGGCCTAGTGTGCAGCGGTGGCCAAGAGAGCAAATAGAATGCTAGGTATGATAAGGAAAGGAATGGAAAATAAAACAAAAGATATTATAATGCCTCTATATCGTTCCATGGTGAGACCGACCTTGAATATTGTGTGCAATTCTGGTCGCCGTATCTTAAAAAGGATATAGCGATTTTAGAAAAAGTTCAGAGAAGAGCCACCAAAATGGTAAAGGGGATGGAAGGATACTCCTATGAAAAAAGGCTAAAAAGGTTAGGGCTCTTTAACCTGGAAAAGAGACGGCTGAGGGGAGATATGATAGAAGTCTATAAATTAATGAACGGAGTGGAACGGGTAAACGTAGATCGATTGTTTACCTTATCAGAATATAGAAAGACTAGGGGACATGCAATGAAGCTACAGGGTAAACTATTTAAGACTAATAAAATAAAATATTTTTTCACTCAACGTGTAATCAAACTCTGGAATTTGTTACCGGAGAATGTAGTAAAGGCTGTTAATGTAGCTGGGTTTAAAAAAGGTTTGGACAAGTTCCTGGAGGAAAGGTCCATAAACCATTATTAAGAAGGGACCCAGGATATCAATGCTTGAACCAGTACAAGCATTGTGGAACCTGTGTCCCTTGGGGAAACTGCTAGGTACGTATGACCTAGATTGGCCACTGTTGGAAGCAGAATACTGGGCTTGATGGACCTTGGTCTGACCCAGTATGGCATATCTTATGTTCTTATGTTCTTAGGGATGAAAAGGGATGAACAAGTCAGGATGTTCACAGTGTGCAGGGTATTTTATTTATTTTATTTATTTGCAGTCTCTTTTATATCGCGCTATTCGACATCAGTGCGGTTTACAATGAACATAAGAATTGCACATCTCAATTTCATGATTTGTGCTTACAGTGAAACAGGTATAATAACTTGGGTATACATTAAACAGGAAAATTAAACTTGGGTATGCATTAAGCAGGTATAACAGGTAAAATAGGGTATAAATAACCAGTCCCTTAACAAGGGAAAGCAATGCATAGTAGGTACTGTATTTGGGGGGGCACAGTCATTTTACAAAGAAACATTCAGAAAACAGTTGCACCACTTGAGAACATAAGATATGCCATACTGGGTCAGACCAAGGTCCATTAAGCCCAGTATTCTGTTTCCAACAGTGACCAGTCTAGGTCATACGTACCTAGCAGTTTCCTGAAAAGACACAGGTTCCACAATGCTTATATAGGGTTAAGCATTGATATCCTGGGTCCCTTCTTAATAATGGTTTATGGACCTTTCCTCCAGGAACTTGTCCAAACCTTTTTTAAACCCAGCTACACTAACAGCCTTTACTACATCCTCCGGTAACAAATTCCAGAGTTTGATTACACGTTAAGTGAAAAAATATTTTCTCTTATTTGTCTTAAATGGTTTACCCTGTACTTCATTGCA
Organism: Ichthyophis bannanicus; assembly: GCA_033557465.1. Lineage (NCBI taxonomy): Eukaryota > Metazoa > Chordata > Amphibia > Gymnophiona > Ichthyophiidae > Ichthyophis > Ichthyophis bannanicus. The sequence continues at coordinate 1,251,426,404 of CM066031.1, read as the reverse complement.
GTTTTGCATTGCTTTTGCTCATATGTGTAATTGGCAGATTTTAGAAAACTGCATGTCCAAAATGTGCCAGTGATGGAGTCAAGCTCCAAAACTCTGGTTTGAAATGCCAGAGAAATCCCCTCCATCATTTTTCCAAATCCCAGGTTCAAATCAGCAGTAAGCTAACACGCGTGCCTGGGAGCAGACAGAAATAGCAATGAGGAAAGCTTTTGAGGTGTACGTGCATTTCTATTGCAAAATTGGAAATGCTTGTATGTTTTTCAGCCCTCCCCCCCCCAGATCATGCCCAGAGCTGCCCCTCCACAACTGTATGTGCCGTGTGCGTGCATATGCAGGTAGCAGCTTTTCTAAAATCACTGTTTACGTGCATATAGCCATTTCTGCATGTAAAGCAGCTTTTTACGTTTGTTAATAGCACCTTACTCTTCTAAATGATCTGCTTGGTATATGTAATTCCCAGTTCCAGACTATTGACTGAACTAGACATTTTCATTTCATGCCTATCTTGTTTGCTGAAATAGCTTTTGAAGCCGGACCCCAAGACTAATCAAACAAAATGGTTGCAGTATCAATTTCCCTGCAGCAGTGGCCACCCTGCATTGAAGTCTTCTACATGATCTACTTGCTTGGATTATGGTGATCTTACATAAATATTCCTTTTCTTAGATCTAGACTCTAGAAGCTCGAGGTATTATTTGTGCTCAGTACAATTTTTCTTAGACATGTCGTGCACTTTTTGCTTACTTACCAGTCCAGCTCTTTCTGGGGGCCGTGAAATCCAATTAGGCAGACCGCGCATGAGGGTATGGCTATATTTTCTATGGCAACAGCTGCAACATTTCTAATAAGAGGTCTGATTTAGCTACAATAAATCAGCCAAATGTGTGGCAGTGCAATGCTGACAGCATAATTATAATAAAAGGCGCTGTGCTGAAGTATGAAGATGACAATACATACTAATTTGACTGAATAACACACCAAATGAAAACCAGGCAATGAGCAGACGTGGCTAATAGCTCTGACACGTATACTTAATATGGCCAGTCACTGTAAAAACAAAAAGATGGATGAAGCTGCTCCGAATATAGCGCTAACAAGCAGTGCAGTCTGAAACCATTAGCTGTCAGGGGTAATAACACTCAGAGTACTGAAGTGCAGTAAAACAGCGGCACTTTCATGGCAATGATGTGCTGCTGTACCAGCACACACCTGTGAAGAGGGCACTAAATCTATCCTTGCATTCATTACTGCGGAGGTAGGAAGAACAACACTAATAATGTAAAGCATAAACGGAAATAGCAGACAGCAGAGAGTGACATTTGCACGGTCCCAGACAGCTTGTTAGCTGAAGTAGGTTTTAATTAGCTATTTGCCAGCAAGCAAACGAGCAAATTAGTGGCAGTCATAAACAAGCAGAGACAATCAGATCCAAAGAAAAGAGGAGATTATTATTATTATTATCATCATTATGGTTTTATCTATATATGTTGATATTTTATTTCAGGCTATATGGACCAGCTGCAGTAAACAGTCGTCCTATAGATGCTAAACAGGAGTGAATCTGGCTTCTGTGTATCCAAGTGAGTTGTTGCAGTTATAAGGTTGCTGTTCCCACAACGTTATTAGTGCAAATATAGGGTAGTGCTTATTTACGCACAGATATGTTGTGTGTACACTAGGATCTGTTTCTATGTACAATTTCAGTGATTTCAGTTGCACCATGTTTTAAGTTTTCTGGAGCTTTTGCAGTTCTAGGCAACTAGGGTGACGTTATTCAGCAGGACACCAAATGCATAAACATAGCCCCATAAATTATATGAACATGGATGATCAAATCCGTCCCCCCCCCCCCGACATCTACAATATTCTCATCTCACTCCCTGACACCCCTTACCCCTGACATCCCCCCTCCCACCAAGCTCTTACTGTGCAGTCTCCCTGGTGGTCTAAGATGGAACAGGAGTGATCACAATTGTTCTGCTTCATTGAGTGCCTGGCATCAAATGGCACTTCTGACTCCTAGCAATAGCCTCATGGTGCTACCACCAAGGATCAAGCTGCCAAATAAGGGCACACACTCCTTATTTGGCAGCTGACCTCTAGCAGTAGTACTGCAAGTCTACCATTAGGGGTCAGAGGTGTTATTTTCATGGCAGAAGCTCGATAGAGCAGGAGTGACTGAGGATTGCTCCTTCTCCCTTCTTGACCACCAGGGAGACCCTTGGTAAGAGCCAGAGTGCGTATGTTTAGGGTGCAGGGGTGGCCTATGATGATGTCAAGGACGTGTGGGGAGGTGGGGGTTCTGATGATGAGTTTGGAGTATAGGGGGTGAGTAGATCTGGTGATGGTGTTGGGGTGCACATACATCTGCAAACAGACATCAGTACAACATGAATTGGCCCAAAGATTGTAGTCACATGTACAGTCAGGAATAGGGTCACATCATCTGTTCCATAGGTGAAAAAAACAACAACCCACAATAGGATAATGATAGTGTAATTAGTATTGCGGGCCACAAGAAACTACCTCCCTGAAGTAGCATACAAACAACCATACATTCATAAACATGCACCTACGTAATTGATGGCATGGTATAATGCATGAATGTGTATGTGCATACTATCTTTGGGGGCATGTGATATGGTTATGCTATCTGCTCCTAGATACTGGTGCTGCTTCCCATATATTGATCATGTCCCCCAGTGCCTGATAACACTGATGTATGACAGCCCTATCACACTGGCACCTGGTGGCATTGCAGTCAGCCATACAGTCCAGATACGGGTCAGACATTCATGTCTGCCCAGACTTGCTGTTCAGCATGCTAGAGCCTCCCATGCAAGCCTGGGACCATACACACACACACGCTCTCACATGCAGTCACAAAAGTGAGACTTCTGGCAACATGATGCTCACCACCTGTAAACAAAGACTAGCATACCATTAGAGCATGAGGACCCAGGACTGGAAACACGATATTCATGTTTACTCCAACAGGGCTCTGTTCCATGCTTACACTCACACAATGTGTGCATCAACCTAAGCATTTTTCATGACACAGACATTGTTAGGAGCCCTCGCTTTGCTCCTTTAGCACACACACAGTAAATGTCTGCATAGCCAGAATACACACCAGTGCACTTCTTCGTATTTCTGTGGGGGTGTTTCTTTGTTTCTTACTGTTGCTGTACCTTACATCCTTCCTTCCTCCCTGCAATCAGTTCATTGGACATGACTCCTCTGTTCTTTTAGAATGAAGACACACCGGTTCATCACATAGTTGGCACCACTGTTCTTCTCTATGGGCCGCATGGTAAAGCAAAGCACAATATTTTCTAATACCTGCCCTTATTCCACCATTCAGCAGGTTTAACATGGATGTCACTGGGTAACACTGTGTATGTGCACAAGCCTTTCCTGAATAAACATTCAGCGTCTCCGCAGCTCACCACGCCCCCATTCCACCCTGTTCCACCCATGTTCTAAGATCACCATTTTAGCACTGTTTACATGCAGAGACGAATGGTTTCAGAATATGGGTCTTGACGTTTTTGTGGGACAAATGTCTATCCTGTACATTTAAGCAGTCTATTTGCATTTCAGAATGACCCCCTAAGAGGATCATTTTAAAAGTCCTATTCATGTGTTGGATCAGAAACTATTAGAGGAAGAACAAGATCGGATTTCTAAAGCTAGAAGAATTAAAGAGAAAATTACAGCCTTGAACTGGAATGCTACAAGACGTTCAAGGATCCATGTTGAATGATGCTGAGAAGATCAAGAAAAGGTGGTCAGCTCAGGCAACGTTAATCGTATCCTTATCTGCTGTGGTTGATAAGGTTAAAATCTTGAGGGCTTTTTTCTTGAAAAAAGATTTCCTGTATTTTAGATATAAGGTTTCTGTTTTCCCAGATGTGGCAAGGTCAACTCAGGTGCAGAGGAAATCCTTCCTGCAGCTTAGACCACGTGTCTTGGCTGCAGGGGGGACTTTCTTTTTGCGATTTCCCTGTAAATATTTAATCACTTTGTTAAGTGTGTGTTTACTGACCTTCTTCATTTGGAAAATCTTTTGACCAACAAGTAGAGTCTTACAGAGGTTTTGTATTATGGTATATAATTTTTTAAACTTTGTTTAGTGGTTTAGTTTTGAATTGTCCTGTAAGATTTTCTTTGCTTCTGCTTGTTAGGGGTGATTGTCCTCCCTTAATGTAGGCTAGAAAACCTTATCTTTTTCTTTTTATTATGTATTTACTAAAAGTTTTTTTCATTGTGTGATGCTTGATGTGTACACCTACAAAATTCGCAATAAAAAAAAAAGATCAAGTGGATCAACAGCCGTTTCAACCTGTACCTTATGATCAGGAACCATTGATAATGAAAGAAGAAGTTGAAGCAGCATTGAAAGCATTATCAAAGAATAATGGACCGGGCATTAAGGACAACATCTTGGCCAGTTGACTGGAAAAGATCTCTGTTTATACCAATACTAGAGAAAAGTGATCCGATAGACTGTGGAAATTATCACACATTCACTCTCATCCCACATGCCAGCAAGATTCTACTCAAGATCATTCAGCAGAGACTACAACCATACCTGGAATGAGAAATGCCTGAAATGTAAGCAGGGTTTAGGAAAGGGCAAAGAATGAGAGACACCATTGCGGATGTGAAATGGATCCTTGAAAAGAAAAAAAATACCAAACCATGAGAAACTCTGGGCCACATTAGGAAGAATGGGTATACCAGAACACCTGATAGCTCTCTTTCATAACCTTTACATTGATCAAGAAGCAACAGTTCGAATGGAACAAGGCAAAACAGAATGGTTTAAAATTAGCCAAACATGTATGGCAAGGATGCATACTTTCCCCCTACCTATTTAATTTATATGCCGAACAAATCATCAGAGAAGCAGGACTGCATGAAGGCTCAACAACTACCTTCACTATGCTGATGATACCACAATAATGACTGAAAGTGAAGATGATCTAAAACATTTGCTTCTCAAGATCAAAGAACATTGTCTTAAAATGGGCCATATCTTAATGTAAAGAATACAAAGATCCCGACAACTGGCAAAATTAATAAGTTCATCATTGATGGAGAAGAAATTGTAAGAGTGGACAACTTTAACCTGCTTGGATCAATAATCAATAAAAAAAGGACAAGCAAGCAAGAAATTTGATGCTGCATTGAGTTAACTTGTCCAAGCCATGGTATTTTCAATAACGTCATATGGATGCAAAAGTTGGACAGTGAAAAAGATAGGCAGAAAATCAATGTCTTTGATTTATGGTGCTGGTGAAGAATACTGTGTATACCATGAACTGCCTGAAGAACAAACCAGTCAGTACTAGAGGAGATCAAACCTAAGCTCTCTTTAGAAGCTGAAATGACAAGACTTAGCCTTTCATATTTTGGACACATCATGCGAGGAGAGAGTTCATTTGATAAATACATCATGCTTGGAAAGGTTGAAGGTAAATGCAAAAGAGGAAGGCCAGCAACGAGATGGATCGATACAATAACAGCAACTATGGATGCCACTCTATCAACAATCAGCTGTCTGAATGAAGACCACAGTTTAGGATGACTATTCAGAGGGTCACCATGAGATGACACCAACTTGACGCACTTAACAACATTCATGAGTTGGATGTCTAAAAATGGACATGGAGGTTTGTAAATACAGAAGATGTCCCTGAAGCTATTATGCAAATCTGGCTCTGTGGACATCACCATGATGAACATGTCCATGTTGCATGGGGGCATGACGGAGGTATGTCTGTAGCATTCCAGAAAAGATATATGTATACTCTCCATTTCAGAAATAGCGAGCACATCTAAACTCACCAGTGGTAATGTCCATGTCTTTTCCTGCTCCAGAGCATGAATAGGCATCCGAAAAGCTTTCATTCTACTACCAAAATACCTGGAGGGAATAGAGAAGAAGATACCCTGATATCTATAATACTTTTCACAACCTAAAAGAAAATGGAAGGGAAACGCAGGATTTGTTTTCTGGTCAGCATACCGATGCACATCTCTGCTTGCAAATAGTAGGCAAAAACATGTGTGCGGCATGGGATACTACTACTACTTACTATTAATCATTTATATAGTGCTACAAGGTGTATGCAGCGCTGTACAAACATAGAAAGAAGACAGTCCCTGCTCATAGAGCTTACAATATAATCAAGACAGACAGAACAATACAAGAGAAACAGGGGATGTTCAAATAGGGAAGGAGACAAGGAGAACAAGGGATTAGGATCCAAATGCGGCCTCAAAGAGGTAAGCCTTTAGTATGGATTTGAAGAGAGGAAAAGAAGTGACTTGACGTAAAGATAGAGGAAATTTGTTCCATGCATAAGGAGCAGCAAGGTGAAAAGATTAAAATCTGGGTTTGCAAAAGAAGAAAAGGGTATAAAGATAATAAAGCCAGAGGAGGAGAGGAGTTCACGAGGAGGGGTGTAGGGAGAGAGAAGAGAGGAAAGGTAATGAGGGGTAGTAAAGTGAATGCTAGAAGGAGAAGTTTGAATTGGATATGGAAACAGAAAAGGGGCCAGTGAAGTGATTTTAGAAGAGGGGTTATATGAGTGTATCGGGGCTGGCTGAAGATTAGCCACACAGCAGAGTTCTGGATAGATTGAAGAGGAGAGAGATAATACTGAGGGAGACCAGCAAGAAGGAGGTTGCAATAGTCAAGATGGGAGGTGACCAAAGAGTGGACAAGAGCTTTAGTAGTGTGTTCAGAGAGAAAGGGACAAATTTTGTTAATGTTGTAGAGAAAGAAACAACAGGTTTTAGCTATATGTTGAATATGTGTGGAGAAGGAAAGGGAGGAGTCAAAGATGACCCCAAGGATAGACATCCCCATTCTAAAATTTTGTTGCAGGAATGTCTATGTGGCAGTGGCCATGTCTGTCCATTTCGGGCATGTGCAAGTTTCTGAAATTGGGCTAAAACTTGCATTGTGACTGGCTTTTTTCATACGTTTTTTGACTTGCATGTCCCGGATTACCTAGACATCATTTCTAAAATGTGCCTTCAGCCATCTGTATGCCCACAGAGGTACACATGCACTACTGCCCTATTGAGATACACTTTACCATGACTGTTTCAACTAAATCTCCCACACAGACTTGCCCAAGTGTGCAAATGGAGACAAGAGGAAACACGCTATTTTGTCACACTATTTTAAAAGCGTTATTCATGAGCTGGATGTTTGAAAATGGGCATTTAGATGTGCAAAGCATGGAGATGAAGCACTGAAGCTATGTTTATTGCAAAGGACCCCTTTTTAACCTTCCTCCCTGACGTCAATAACACTAAATAATATTCAGATAAGTTTGATCAGAGATAAAATACCTTGGGATCATCATTGACCAGCATCTGTCCTTCAAGACACAAGTAGCAACAACAAAAATATACTTTAAAACCAAAACACTGCAATGCCTCCTCCCCTCCTTGAACATGCAGACTTCCGGTCAGCACTCCAAGCTATCACCCTTTCGCATGCAGACTCCTGCAACATAATCTATCAGGGCCTACAACAGACCACCCTCCTCCCACTGCAGAGAGCCTTATACACAGCCGCACACACAATCCAGGGCGCATCTAAATAGGAACCATTACCCCAATCCTCAAACAGCTCCACTGGCTGTCGCTCCCCAGCAGAATCAAATATAAATCCCTACTCCTAACACATAAAGCACTACACTCTCACCTGGCCACCCACCTTAAATCTGTCTTACAGACTTCCATCACAAACAGACCACGAAGATCCTCCACAATCAATAAGCTCACCATTCCACATTCCAGAAAAAAGTCCAACCAGCAAGCCTGTCACAGATCATTTGACTTCTTCATACCATCCCTGTGGAATGCCTTGCCGGACACTATAAGAAATATCACCATCCTCTCCTCCTTCTGTAAACACCTGAAAACCCTCCTATTCTCTCAACACTGTGGTCCCACAGCCTAACCCTCCTTCATGCCCCATAACATATTAATATCAAACAAGACATAACCATTATGGGGGTCATTCAGTACAGCGAATAGCAGGGATGGACATCTGGATTGGACATCCATCCCTACTATTCACTCCCCTGCCGGTCCCGGCTAATGCCTCCCTGTATGAACAACTCATTTGTATGGAGAGGCTTAGATGGTGGAGGGAGGGGGCATTACTGAGGCGGAGTGAGGGCGGGGCATGGGCAGACCGTGACCCTGAATGTATAGGGCCAATTCTGAGGTCAGCTCTGTACATCCGGGGCCATGAACATGGACAGGGGATTTATTCCACCGCAGAGGTGGAATAACTCCCCCTGGACGTCAGGGTATCATGCCACCGGGCTGGGCCAAAATAGTAGGGAGTGCAGGAGGGTCCCCATAGCTGGGCCCAGGCCATGGGAGGCCGGATCGAGGGTCTGGCTGCAGGGAAAGAAAAATATCTGCGGCAGCTGGCATTTGCGGCTCCTGCATGGAGCCACAGTGCCATGTCAACGGGATACCATGGCACTGCAGCTCCATTCAGGATCCTGACTGAGGTAGCTAAGGTTCCGTAAGGGCAAACTGGTGCACTTCAAATGAGAGGCATTGGATGCACTGGTAGGCTCTAGTGACCTGGCGAATTAACACCAGCACCACTGAAGACAGCCTGAATCTATGTAACAAAATGAAGAGCTTCGATTATGTTATTAGAAGGCAGAATTTCCAGGTTATTAATTTGTGTGAGATTAATAACAGTTCTACCTGTGGATAAGTTCAAAACATATCTGACAGATGTATTAAAGATGCTCCTTAAAGCAATACCTCTTTCCTCCAGGCATTATTTCCATCTGGCTAAGGAAAGAACCGAGGGAGTCAGAAAACCCCAGGACATGTAATTGTCTTTTGATATTCTGAATTTGACTGCTATGTTGGAGAGGTTCAAAGGAGAAAGGAGACAATTCTTTGAACTTTATTCTACAACAAGACAGAGACTTTGATCCTTCTGTAATTTTTTTTTCTGTATAAGAATATTCTGCTTTTGAATTAGAAATCTTGAATGTCTACATACATTGCTGGGGTCCCTTTAAAATATGTTATTTCAGGAATCAAAGTCAAAAGTGGTAGAAATAGGTGCCCATTTTTTAAAATTAATTTTCCTTGCAAATGTTTTCTTACATATCAAGGCAGTCATTCTAATAAACTTCCTCTGTTCCTTCGTCCTTGTCATCTCTTTCTTATCGAGATAGTGCTTGCTGTTTATAAGGATAATTGGCTATTAATTTTCTTATTTAAATGTGTAATTCTTTTCCTATGATTATTTGAACTTCCTTCTTTTTGAGGAGTTTCTAAGGCCTTTTTTGCACAGTTTTTTACTATGTAGCTTGTGGCAATATTGGTATATTAATATCATCATATTTCATAACATGCTTTCCTGGATTTGACTGTTGTTTAAGATTTTGATATCAGAGCATGTTTACTAAAGAGTGCACCGACAGCACACATTTGAGCTGTAAATGTAACATGGAGGGCCACGCTAACTTTACGAGGCATGTGTCCATCCCTCTGCCATTAGCACATTGCTAATACAAGCCATCATGCTAACTGGAATGTGGGTGCACTTAACAGCATCCTTTGAAGTGGCGCTAAGTACAGCAATGCTAACAGCCACATTCACGGTTAGGATGCAACCAAAAAGTCCGCACTAACTACAAAGCACTCTCAATGACCATATTTCATCCCTAACCTGCCCCATCCCCAGCCAATCGAACACTGACCAGTTAGGGTAGAGCCTCATGTTAGCTGCTAGCCATTTCTTCAAAGTGCCCATAATGCATGTTAAATTTCTTTAGCTGATCCAGAAATGTTTGGAATTGTTTGCTCTGGATAACAGTTGCCTTGATCAAGTCAGCAAATATCAATACAGTCTTTCCCTCAGAGTGAATCAAATCTTTCAGCTTAGATTTCTGAGGAATCTCCAATGCTGGGGGCTACTGCAATATGTGCAGAACTAAAGACTGCTTGAAGTGTGCATTGCTGATTTTATGTAATGGTCTTCTATGTGCCCATTCGATTTTGAAAGGCTGTTCAAATCTGATATACAATAGTTATGGTATTGATTGCTCCATGAATAAAATTGGGTAAATTCTTTCCACTTCTTTTAGGATATCAAGCATACTGAGGTTATTACTGCAAGGGGGTAAACTGAAAAGCAACATTACGAAATACTTTTTCACTGAAAGGGTAGTGGATGCTTGGAAAGCCCTCCCAATGGAAGTGGTGGGGGCAAATGTTGTTGTTGTTAAGTGCGGTCGAGTCGGTGTTGACTCATGGCGACTCTCTGGATAGTTGTCCTAAATTGTCTTCAGTCTTCAGTCAGGCGGCTCATTGTTGACAGACTGATACCCATATCTTCTGTTATTGTATTGATCCATCTCATTGCTGGCCTTCCTCTCTTGCGTTGACCTTCTATCTTGCCAGGCATGATGTCTTTCTCTAATGTTCTCTCTCTTCGCATGATGTGTCCAAAGTATGAAAGTCGAAGTCTTGTCATCTGAGCTTCTAAAGAAAGCTTAGGTTTGATCTCCTCTAGTACTGACTGGTTTGTTCTTCGGGCAGTCCATGGTATACAGAGTATTTGCCGCCAGCACCATAATTCAAAGACATCAATTTTTTTCCTGTCTGTCTTTTTCACTGTCCAGCTTTCACGTCCATATGATGTTATTGAAAATACCATGGCATGAACAAGTCAAATCTTTGTATGGAGAGAGACATCTCTGCTCTTGAGAATCTTGTCTAGATTTTTCATAGCTATTCTGCCAAGATCAATGCGTCGTCGGATTTCTTGACTGCTTGTTGCTTCTTTATTGATAGTTGATCCAAGTTTATTTATTTATTTATTTATTTATTTAGACAGTTTTGTATACCGCCTTATCCTTCAATCAAAGTGGTCACAACACAATTGGGGGATACATTTAACACACGGGGATATGAGACACATACACTAATACTTACAGGGAACATGGGCAATGGAGGGTTAAGTGACTTGCCCAAGACCACAAGGAGCATCTGTGGGACTAGAAACCCCAGTCCTTCCGGCCCAAGGTTGCTGTCCTCTAGTGGGATTTGAACCTCCGACCTTCCGGCCTGAAGTACCTTGCCCCAACCACTAGGCTACTGCCTTGGTTAAAGTTTTTCACAATTTCAATTTCTTCTCCTTCAATGATGAACTTGTTGATTTTTGCCAGTTGTCAAGATCTTTGTCTTCTTTACATTAAGGGGCAGGCCCATTTTGAGACTATGTTCTTTGATTGTGAGAAGCAAATGTTTCAGATCTTCTTCACTTTCAGCCAGTAATGTGGTATCATCAGCATAGCGAAGGTTGTTGATGAGTCTTCCACCAATCTTCACACCTCTGTTGTCATCATACAATCCTGCTTCTCTGATAATTTGTTCTGCATATAAATTAAATAGATAGGGGGAAAGTATGCAGCCTTGTCTTACACTTTTGCTTATTTTAAACCATTCTGTTTCTCCTTGTTTTATTCAAACTGTTGCTTCTTGATCAATGTACAGATTATGCAAGAGAATGATCAGGGGTTCTGGTATACCCATGCTTCTTAATGTGGCCCAGAGTTTCTCATGGTTTACACAGTCAAAAGCCTTGCTATAGTCGATAAAGCACAAATAGATATCCTTTTGGTATTCTTTAGTCTTTTCAAGGATCCATCTCACATCCACGATGATGTCTCTTGTTCCTTGCCCTTTCCTGAACCCTGCTTGTACTTCAGGTAGTTCTTGTTACAGGTATGGTTGTAGTCTCTGTTGAATAATCTTCAGTAGAATCTTGCTGGCATATGGGATCAGAGTGATTGTGTGATAATTTCCACAGTCAGTTGGATCACCTTTCTTTAGTATTGGTATTACACAGATCTTTTCCAGTCAGTTGGCCATGATGTTGTCTTCCAAATTTCTTGGCAGAGCCTTGTAAGTATGGTAACAGCTGCATCAGATTGCTGTAATACTTCAATGGGAATGCCATCAATGCTTGGTGCTTTGTTCTTTGATAAGGCTTTCAATGTTGCTTCAACTTCTTCTTTCATCACCAATGGTTCCGGATCATAAGGTACAGGTTGAAATGGCTGTTGGTCCACTTGATCTTTATCATATAAAAACTCTGTATATTCTTTCAACCTTTTCTTGTTCTTCTCAACATCATTCAACATAGAACCTTGAGCATCTTGTAACATTCCAATTCGAGGCTGGAATTTTTTCTTTAACTCTCATAGCTTTAGGAAAGCCGATCTTGTTCATCCTCTAATAGTTTCTGCTTCTATTTCCTTGCATGTGTAATTGTAGTACTTTTCCTTGTCCTGTCTTGCTGAACATTGGAAATCTCTGTTGAGTTCTGCGATGGTCTATCTTTCTCCTCTGGCTTTAGCTTCTCTGTGTTTCTAGGCAATTCTCAGAGTTTCTCCCGTCATCCATTTCAGCCATTTTTGCATTTTCACCTTTTGTAGAGGCTTCTCGCTTTCTTTCAACACAGCCTTCTTGATGTCATTCCATAACTCTTCTGGAGCTCTGTCATTTGTATTGAAAGCAGCAAATCAATTTTGCAGGCAGTCTTTAAATTTCAGTGGTATATTCTCAAGGTCATATTTTGCTGCATTCATGAGTGGTTTGCTCTTTTTCAACTTTAACTTGAGTTTGCATACTAGTAGTTGATGATCTGTACCACAGTCAGCTCCAGGTTTTGTCTTTGTTGATGTTATAGAGCTTTTCCATCATCGACTTCCACAGATGTAGTCAATTTAATTTTTGTACAATCCATTGCGTGAAGTCCATGTGTACAGTCACCGCTTGTGTTGCTGGTAGAAGGTGTTTGAGATGAATAGATCGTTGGTCTTGAATAATTATATCAGTCTTTCTCCAGCTTCATTTCTGTTGCCAAGTCCATATTTTTGAACCAGTTTGCCTTCTTTTTTGTTGCCAACTTTTGTATTCCAGTCACCCATGACTATCAGGATATCCTGTTTGCATGTTCTGTCAATTTAAGCTTGAACTTGTTCATAGAACTCATCTATTTCACCCTCTTCTACAACTGTTGTTGGGACATATACTTGAATTATAGTTGTGTAGATGAATAGAGATTAAGCGTTCACTGACTGCCTTGTATTTCATTACAGTTCTTGCAAGTTTCTTCTTTATTATAAATGCAACACCATTTCTTCTTTGTCTTTCATTTCCAGCATAGTAGACCATGTGATCATCTGATGTAGTGCCCGATGCCAGTCCATTTCAGTTCGCTGACAACCAACAGATAAAGTTGTACACATTCCATTTCATTCTCGACCACCTCCAACTTCCCTTGATTCATGCTTTATACATTCCATGTTCGAATATGAAAGACATCTTTACAGCTTCTGACTCTCGTTTCATGCGCAGCTATATCAGCAGTCAGATGTCCCAAAGTTTTTGATCCAACCACATCATAAATGCTGGCTTTACTCTGAAACGTCTTCAGCTCTTCCACAGTAGCTAGTTGAGTGCCTTCCGACCTGGGGATCTCATATTCCAGCAATATAGTGCAATTTGTTTTGTTGTGACTATCCATTGGGTTTTCATGGCAAGATACAAAAGTACATTGCCGGGCCTTTCCTCCGCGCAGTTTAAGTTTAGTGTTGTTGCCATTGTCACAGAAATGTGATCCTCCGCTGCCAACACCGTCCCATTCTGCTGCTGCCCAGATGGGTTTTCGTAGCAAGATACAGAAGTAGATTGCCAGGCCTTTTTTCCATGCAGTTTAAGTTTAGTGTTGTTGCCGTTGTCACAGAAATGTGATCCTCCATCGCCAACACCGTCCCATTCTGCGGCAGTTTGTGCAGCAGATCTTCTGTGCTTCTCCTGCTTGTTTCTGTACCTCGCGACCAGCAACATTACTTCAAAGAGCTCCCTGAAGAAGCCGCTTGGCGAAACACCTGGTATCGGGGCTCCAGATGGCTGCTTTGATCGCTACTGTAGGGGGCCCCAGATAGTTGCTTTGATCACTGCTGTGTATTGCCCTGCTGAGCCTGCTGATTTTCAGTTATGTTTTTTTAGCGTTTCTTTTGGATACAGTTTCATTGATTTTCCACTATGCTGCCATGCCGTGCCAATAGATCCATTAGCACTTTTGAAGGCTACAGTTGCTGATGTTACATGACTGTTTCACCAATTTGTTTTTTCTATAGAGGTTTTTTTGACCACTGATGTCTTTTTTGAGCTCAGTTCGATTGATGTAGCACCATCTGGTTACAGTTTCTGCTTGGTCTGCCCATCGACTGGCTCTTCCTCCTTAACTACACTGGTAGGAGGTTTGGCTGAGGTCTTTTTTTCCTCTATATGTGTATACCCTTTCAGTTGGTTCCAAATTGGTCTTTATTTTTTTCTCTCACATGTTGTTTGCTTTTGCTTTCTCTTTTTTGTTTTCTTTTGTGCCTGGTTTGGCATTTTGTTTTCTTTTTTATTTAACAACTTATCTTTATCTTTATTAAAATCATTTGATAGACCGCCCAGGCCGAAGCATCAGGGCGGTGTACAATCATAAAATGACAACTGCTATAAAAGAAAAAGGAAAGGAACGCCATAAAAGAGTAAAAGAATAGAGAAGAGGAGAGCAGGCAAACAGAAGCAGCAGGGTGTAAGAAAGACAGGGGGAGGTAAGAAGGGAAGGGTGAGAAATTAAAAAAAAAAATGAAGGAGAATGGAGGGCACGACTAGGGAGAGAGAACACCATCGGAGGAAGAAGGGAGATTGAAAGCCTGACAGAAAAGGTGTGTCTTAAGGAGGGCTTTGAAACGTGTATAGGACAGTTCGGTGCGAAGTGAGAGGGAAAGGGAGTTCCAGAGGGCAGGGCCTAAGAAATAGAAAGCAGAGTGACGAGTGGATTCAAGGTGGGCCTGAGTAGGTGAGGGAAGGAAAAGACGATTACCATAGGAAGAACGGAGGAGACGGGGGGAGGGCTGAAGGTAAATAATGTTAGCAAGGTATTGAGGAGTGTCCGAGTGAAGGGCCCTATGAACAAGAATGAGCAACTTGAATATAAACCGAAACTTGATAGGAAGCCAGTGCAAGGAAAAGAGACACGGAGACACATGTGAACGAGAAGGAGATGAGGTAACCAGACGGGCGGCTAAATTCTGAACAAGCTGGAGACGACGAAGTTGATAGGAAGGGAGACCGGCATAGACAACATTACAATAATAAAGACGAGAAATGACTAAAGACCGGACAAGGTTTGACAACAGAGGATGAGGGGAGAAAGGAACGGACGGCCTTAATGCGACGTAGGTGAAAGAAAGAAGAACGGACAACAGAAGAGATGTGGTCGTGAAAAGAGAGGGACGGATCCAAGGTAACACCCAGATAGCGGAGGGTTGGGGCAGAGGGTATAGAATGAGAGCCCATGACAGGTAGCAACCGAGGGGGAGGAAGACCGAAAGTAATCCAGAGGGCGGAGGATTTGGCAGGATTGGCATGCATGAAATTAGAATCAAACCAGGAAGAAATAGAGGACAGGCAGAGGTTAAGAGGAGCAAGATCTGGAAAGGAGGGAGAGGTGTGGTGAACCAGAAGAATATCATCGGCGTAAATATAAAAAGAAAGAGCAGACTGTTGAATCAACAGAGCGAGAGGAGCAAGGAAAGCATTGAAAAGCAAAGGGGCAAGAATAGAACCCTGAGGAACACCACAGGTAGCTGGTGTAGGGGGGGGACACAGAATTACCCGAGTGAACAGAAAAGGTGCGGCAGGAGAGAAAAGAGTGAAACCACTGGAGAACAGTACCACGGATACCAAAGTCAGACAAACGAGACAAGAGAGTGCGGTGATCGACTACATCAAAAGCGGAAGACAGATCCAGAGAAACCACGAGTGAGATATCACCACGGTCGTGGGAGCGGTGAAGTTCAGAAAGCAAAGCTGTGAGGACAGTTTCGGTGCTGTGACCGGGACGGAAACCAGATTGACGGGGGTGAAGGGCATGGGTGGACTCAAGATGTGAAGCCAATTGGAAGAAGACAAGTGTTTCAAGAACCTTGGACAGAAAGGGAAGGTTGGACACAGGACGCCAATTGGCAGGAAGAGAAGGATCGAGGGAAGGCTTTTTCAGGAGGGGGCGGACAATAGCATGCTTCCAACGGGATGGAAAAAGACCAGAGGAAAGGCTGGAATTAATGATGGAAAGAATAGAAGGGACAAGTGCAATGTCAGGGTTAAGCAGCCAAGAAGAGGGCAGTGGATCAAGAGAGCAGGTAATTTGGTGGGCGGTAGACATGACCTTGAGAAGTTCAGGAGAGGAAACAGGAGAAAAAGAGCACCAGCTGTGAGGAAAGGTATGAGAGGGAGACAAAGGAGGTGAAGATGGAGAGGGAGAGAGAAAGAGAGAGGAAGGAGAGGAGGGAAGAGGGGATAAGGGGGGGGGGGGCAAGCAGAGAAAGAGGAACGAAGGGAAAGAATCTTGCCAGTGAAGAACGAAGCAAGAGTGGAGGGACTAGGAGGGGGATTGGAGGGGATGGAAGGGGCAGAGGAGGTAGAGGAGATAGATTTAAGGATAAGAAAGAGGCGTCTGGCAGAGTTAGAGGATGTAGAAATGAGGCGGGAATAATGGGAGTGTTTAGCTGAGGTAATTGCAGAGCGGTAGGAGAGCTGGACCGACTGATAATAGGCAAGAAATGCAGGAGAACGATGCTTCCTCCTAAACCGCTCCGCGCGACGAAGATTGGAACGAAGAAGGAGACCAGAGTGAAACCAGGAGTGATGAGAGGGGGAACGAGGAGCCACAGGACGAAAAGGTGCTACGACATCAAGAGCAGCTGAGAGAGAGGAAGACCAAAGGTCGACCTGGCGATCGATAGGAAGGGAAGAGAAGTCTGGGGGCAAAAGATCATGAGCTGGAGGAAAGGAAGCGAGAGAATTCGAAGTGAAACAACGTCGAAGCAGTGGTGTAGCAGAGGAAGAAGGGCTCAGCGGCCCAGAAGAAGGAAAAGGGAAGGAAAAGAAAAGACAGTGATGATCAGACCAGGGAATGGGGGTCGAGAAGATATTAGAGGGGAGGAAAGGTGAAGGGTCTAAAGTGAGGATAAGGTCCAGGGATCGACCAGAAGCATGGGTAGAACAGGAAACATGTTGGGTAAAAGACAAATCAAAGAACAGAGAGGAGAGGGCCTTATCACGGGAACGAGAGGGAGGATTTAAGTGAGCATTAAAGTCACCCAACGTGACCAGATGAGGAGAGAGGAGGGCAGTGTCGGAGAGTGTGGTGAGGAGGGAGTCCCAGAGATCAGGGCGCAAGGAGGGGGGAACATACAGGAGGAGAAAGTAAATAGGAGGGGAAGAAGCAGAACGCACCAAAAGAGATTCAGGGTAGGCAGGGGGAGGCGATACCAGAGATAAGGAAAGGGAAGACCGATAGATAAGTGCTACTACGCCGTCGGATTGCCATTATGAAAACAAAGTACTTTAGTCTTAGCCACATTGAGCTGAAGATGAAAACATTCTGCTCATCTATGCATCAACAATAAAACCTTATTCAACTGAGAATAATAATCCAAGCAATTATTTATTTATTTAGCATGTTTTATATTCCACTCTATACTTAAATCCGAGCAGTTTACATGGAACAGTTTACAAGAGATACAATTTGAAGTAACTTTAAGCTAAAGAGAGTGGAGGCATGCAGTAGGACCTTGGTGCAGTATTGTTGTTGTTAAGTGCCGTGGAGTCGCTGTGGACTCATGACAGTATTTACAGAGTTTTTACAATTGCTTCAGTATATCCATATAATTAATTTAGAGGGGGGGGGGGGGAAGGAGTAGGAGGTGGTGCGGTTTACATTTAGAAGAGTTTCCTGGTGCTATCAGTTAATCAGGAGAGTGATTTCTATTACTTATGTCTCTTAGGAGGGGGGAGGAGAGGAGGATGGGAGAGTCCTAATTAATGTTGCTGAAGTAGTCTTTGAATAGCAGGGTTTTTAAGTCTTTCGTGAAGTCTTTGTCTCTTGATTCTCTCATGTCGTGCAATAAGGAGTTCCATAGAGCTACTAAAAAATGAAATCAAAACTAAAATATCATCTGCATAAACATAATACTGTATATCCACACTTGCCAAAATCCAACTTAATGACACCATCCAAACATTAAACAATATTGGAGACAATGGCGATCCCTGAGGTACCCCACAATCCAACCTCCAGGACCTCGATCGTTCAGCATTATGTTCAACACAATACACACGAGGCCGCAAAAAACCCTGAAACCATTCCAAAACCTCCCTTGACAGACCAAAATAATCCAAAATAGGCAATAATATCGAACGATTGGCTACTTCAAATGCTGTACTTAAATCAACCTGCAGTAGAACTACTGCCTGCCCCTTTGTTAAGGCATTTATCTCTGAAAGAAGAATACCCAGGAATAATTCTGCATTATGACCTTTCTGAAAACCAAACTGTGATGAATGTAAACAATCATAATCATCCAAATATTGGCTAAGCTGAATAGCAGCCAAGGCTTCCAACACCTTCGCAATTAAAAGGTTGAAAATTTGAAGCCTCAGCCTAACTACCCTTAATATCTTTCGGAATAGGAACCAAAACTATCTCACCAATTTCCTCTGGGTAGCACCCCTCAGCTAATAAGCCAATAATAAGCTCATAAAGCCATAATTTGAAGGAAAATGGAGCAGAGTGAAACAAAACCGGAGGGCAAGGAGTGAAAGAGTGAAAAGTATCGATGGTGTGAGCAAGCATTTCCCTCTTCAGCACACTGTTATTTTATTGCTGAAAAGAGCATCTTTACAAATCCTGCTCATGCCCTGGAGCAGGTATAGCTATGGACATACCCAATGGTGATAGCATATGTGAGAAAGTACAAAAAGGTGACAGAACCCAGCAATACAAAGCTCAATTTAACTCAAAGTTTATTAGACCAGACAAATATATGAAAAGGGCTGAGTAGAGACATTAACTGGCAGTTATTGGACCAGTTATTGCCAGACCATCAAACTGCCATATATTCATCACCTGTTTCCACTGCCCAAATTTTAAAAATTTTTCTCCTATATGCAGTCAAAATGTCTTCTCAGAAATCGGGCATCCCAATACTCAAGCCTCCAACTTTTCTTACACTGATACAGGACCCAATCTTGGCAACTGCCCTCAAACATGTGTTCTGCTATGTGCACTTAGCTTTTAATGGTGTCTTGCTTGTAGTTGTAAATAATGGCGTCGGTGGTAACAGAAGTCCACTGAGCTCCTACTTCAAGATGTTCCGTGCCCAATTTTCTTCTGGACGTGCTATGCTTCGCTACAGCAGATAGCCCTGCCTGTTCACCCTTAACCCCAGATATTCAATGCTGTTGTGACGGCATTGAATATTTGGGTTGTGTGCCAAGGGATCCACACTGCAGAGTCTAACCATATAGCAGTGATATTGGATCACTACACGGTTAGTGGTCTGCGGCTAGAACTAGGTGAGCCAAAAGCTGGCCTAGTTTTAGCCATGGACCACTAACTGTGTAGCAGCCCAATATCGCTGCTACATGGTTTGCAGAAGTCACCACCTCTGCTCTGCCCCCAAAATGCTCTGATACTAACTGGAAAGCATTGGGGCACGTAGGGGAAATAGTCGGGGATATTCAACAGCACTAACCGTGTAGGTGCCGATGAGTATCCCTGTTTAAGGCATTTACACAGTTTACTTGGCTGTAAACTGTATAAATGCCTTTCGAATATCGGGCTTACAGAGTTTTAATACAGATAAAACTTTTAAAAGTGCACTAATAGACTTAGCCCTACATTAATTGCTATATCACTGCTATATGGTTAGTTTAATTGGTAGATTAATGTAGGTTAAATTGATTTAGTGCATACTACAATTCTTAAGGAACACTAATGAACTGAATGCTCATAAAGTCATATCCCTGATTTCAGTCCTTATTCGTACCTTTTTTGGTGTTTTTAAGGAAACAAAAGACTGTCAGATTTAAGCTAAACAACAAGGACCTTCAGTATCTTATGAGTACTTTAATTCTTAATGGCCTTGATCATTTCAGCTCTTTAGTATCCAGTCTAGGGATTCTGTTGATTAAACATCTGCAAACTATACAAAGCATGACTGATAAAATTCTTTGAAAGGCTGCGGACACAGTATGACCATGCCACCTCCTTGCACTATGAACAACATTGGTTTTCAGTCTCCTTAAGAATCCGGGTATAAAATACAATTGTTAATGTATCATACTTTCCATACAGATTGCCTATACTATTTTGTCTCCCTGCATTTCTAAGAACTTCACATCTTCATCAGTTACAGTTTCCATTCCCTGTTTTAGTTCTCACCCTCCTCCTTACTTCCACTTCTCCAGTTCTCTGGAGCTACTGCTAATTGTAAGGAAGCAATGAAAAGGTCAGACAGCAGAACCACCAGAACTTTCCTTAATACCCTCAGATGTATCCCATCAGGTCCCATTTCTTTGTCTACATTTAGTTGAGCTAGTTCCTCATAAACACAATCTTCTGAAATTGGCTTGAGATCTACCACATTTCCATTCCTGTTTGAGCCTATTTTTTGCTGCCCTACCCCTTGGTCCATTTTCAGGAATGCCAAGCAGAAATATTTGTTATGTAATTTAACTTTTTTTCTCACCGATCTCTACATATTTCTCCACTTCATCTTTGAGTACCTGCAATGCCACTTTTGTATAACATACCTTAAAAAGTCTTGTCCCCCTGTTTTACTGTTTCAGCTATTTTTTCTTTCATTTGTATCTTTGCTCTCCTGACTACTTTACCAGCATCTCTTATCTTCACCAAATATTTTTACCTGTCTTCTTCTTTCTGAGATCTCGTGCAATATTTGAACACTATGAGGGTCATTCTGAACCATGGATAAGCCACCTGTATTGCAGGATCGATGTGTATCTCATGAAAATGTTCAAAACTTATCCTGAACCTTTGCAGCTCTGCACATACACGGCACTTAAACGGGGATTGCAGAACATGGGCGGGAAGGGGCAGAATGGGGGCGTGGCCAGCCACGGAGACCTAAGAAGCGTATTCTGGTCACACCCTTGCATGTCTGCAGAGGGTCCCACAGACGTCCAGGTTATATCTGCAAAAACGTGGAATAAAGGTAGGACTTAGAAATATTTCTGCTCTTCACCCTAATGCAGCCATTAGTGGTGTATGGATAACTAACCTGTCCTGTGCACTGGTGTGACTGCAGTCTGGAAAACCACAACATGCAGTGTTATGGAACAGAAAGTAGAGGAGTGGGAGGATGTACATCAAAGCAGCAGAAATAAACACCCCCACAACTGTATGCAGTAAAGCACTGTTGCTCAATATGGCCATACTGGCATTTGCTGTGTGAGCTAAAGGAGCATAGCTAGGGCACCCTACCAATGCCTATGTCCTGGATATGATACTGGTGACGGAGTCCTAGGACCCCATGCAAAAATGTAAACCTGGACATCGATGCTATGTGCAGCACCCAGCCAGCTGGAGTGTTGTGCTCCACATAGTGGATTTCTACAATATGCTGTATGCAATGTGTACATCTCCTGGTGCAGATAAGGTCTTATGTAGCTCCTATTAGAACACTATACTAGGGATATCTTACGCTGGTGGCTACATGGCACATATCTTGTGTCCAGGTCACTACTGCAGTTGTTTACATATGTGGGCCTATGATGTGCAATGTGCATATGGGGTTTGACCCTTAAGGCAGATATACTGGAAGGGCTGTTTGGACCTACTGCAGTTCTATAGCAGACTGAGGTCCACCATTGTAGTTATTGTGTAAGAAGGAAGCCAAATAGAAATGTAGCGAGCAGGTATGATGCTGGGTTGGAAGTATTGATTGCTATGGTTCCCTATCCATCAGCTAAGACATTTGGTGCTGGGAATTCTTTTGGCAGACGGCTGTTTCTGTGGGGCTGCAAGTGAGAGTGTGTGGGGGGGGGGGGGTCTAGATTGCTCATCCACATATCTGGGGGGATAGGTATGCCTGGAAGGTACCTGGACCATAGGGCTGTCTGAAGCCTCATGAGGTGCCAGTGCATACAGACAGGAATGCGTAGGACAGCTCCACAATCACTTCCCTGTCCAGACACTTCCCTGTCACTTCTCAGGCAACCTCAGAAAGTGGGCATGCAATGATGCAAAGGACAGTACGCCATTCCCAGGTGCACCAACATCGGTCCCTACAAATCTGGGCATGTCTGCATGGTGCTTGCACTGCTGACTGCTGGCATTCCAATGGCCCTTTAGTAGTGCGGGGGAAGTGTTTGGTTAGGTCTCTATGAGAGGCCTGTTCTGCTTGGATCATATCCTTATTGTACAGTCATGTTCCTGAGCTGTTCACAACGTGTATATCTTGGGAGGGTATCTACTGCCATGTCTGTAGTGCTGCATTGCATCTTGTGCCAGTAGTTTCACTCTCTACCCATTTTCCTACTACAATACTGTATACTGCGAGTGCTTTGTAGTGGTCTGGGCATGACATGGACTGGTTTCTATTGTGTAACTTGCAACTACCTTTGAATCTCGCCATCTTACATTGTCATTCAGCCTCAGAACAGCTCTGTCCATGCCCACAGGAGCTTAGCATTGGGGCATGTAAGGGGCATTCTAGGGCAGAGCAGAGGTGCTGCCAGTTGCTAACCTGGCAGTGGTGATATTGAATCGCTGCCCAGTTAGGAACCTGTAGGTAAAGATAAGCACAGCAAATGCTGGCCTATCTTTACCTGTAGAAGCTAACCAGGCAGTGGCTCAATACCACTGCTGCCCGGTTAGCTTCTGTAATCCATTGGACTCCAGAAACCTCACTATTTTCTCTTTAAGCAATGTTTCCAATAATTTACTCACCACATAAGTTAGACTAACTGGCCTGTAGTTTTCAACCACATCCTTACTTCCACTTTTGTACAAAAGGACCAGATGTACCTCTCTCCAGTCCTCTGGCACCACTCCCGACTTCAAAGAGGCATTGAAAATGTCAGTAAATGAGGCTGCTAGGATGTCCCCAAGTTCCTTCAGTATTCTCAGATGTATTCCAACCGATCCCATCGTTTGGTCTACTTTTAGTTTAGCTAGTTCCTCATGAACACAGTCTCCTGAAAATCATTCAAGATCCCCGTTGTTTCTGATCCTATTTGTGGGTGTTTTCTGAGGACCTGCTCTTGGCCCTTCATCTGTGAACACAGAACAGAAATACTTGTTAAGCAATTCTGCTTTATCCTCATCAGCTTCTACATATTCCTACTGTCATGCCCTTGCCCCTGGCCTCTGATTTAGAGAGGTGAGGTAACGGAGAACTTCTCTTGGTGAGCTCAAATAAACTAGCTTTTCCTCAGGTGGATTCTGGGACATGTAGTTTGGCTCTTAAGAAGAAGTGTAGTCATGGTCCGATGTTAAGGCCAATGACAGAATTTATTTTAAAGTAAAGGTTCAAGTAAACTGTACACAGGAATTTTGTCCATTCAGGATTGTTTGCAACAGAGCATTTAGATCAGTATAACTGCTTCATGGTCTTTTAAACACATGCAGCTGGTTAACAACGTTGCTCAGTCTTAGAGAAACAGCTCTGCTCAGCAAGGTAAAAATACTTCTTTTTAATCTTGTGTTTGTGAAGCACTTACTAGCAAAAGAATAACTCAATTCCTCTGGAATAAACTCTTCTTTCCCTCCTTCCTTTCAGGATAGGTTTTAAACTCAAAGTAAGAAAACAAGTAGCAAACAGTCACAAGCTTTCTCTTCAGCGTGACTCGGCACTTTCCTGAGAAATGCAAACACGTGGAGTTTTCTTCAAACCTAATTCCTGGCTCAATTCCAGTTACCTGCTTCTAGGAGACTTTCTCATTCAATGCTAGCCTTTAGCATAATGATTCCATGCTTGTAGCTTGACACAGGGTACAGTCCATGGGGATATCTAGATCTTGCAATTCCTCCCCTGCCAACTCAATCTGCATATCCTCTGGTGTTGTTAGGGCAGTGTCCTGTTCTGAGCTCTGGACACAGTGCTCAGAATACAGCCTCCCTGGGGGTTCTAATGTCTCTCCTGAGCTTAACTCTCCCCGATAAAGACAGTCAGTACCTGAAGCACTCGGCAGTTCTCCCTGGTCGTGCTCGCTACGGTTCCTTGTCTTCTTCCAGCCTCTCTGGAACAGCTCTCTGTATTCCTCTCTGGGTTCTCTCCTGGAGATCTGCAGGTGCTCCTGGTTCCACTCCTGATTCCCCTGAATCCTCTGAGTCTTCCGAACCTCCTGAGACCTCTGCCTCCCCAGAGCTTCTCCTTTCCTCTGTTTTAGCAGGGGTTTATATTTCCCTCTCCAGGGCTCCAGCCCTTTCTCCACTCCTCCCAGGTGATTGTAATCACCTCTCAAGCCTGCAGTTATGTCATAGGAGTTAGGGTGTGGCTGCCTGAACTTTCTCTCCCTCAGGTTTCTTTCTCTATGAGGGGCCTGAAATCCATGCCCTGCAGGGATTTCTCCTTTCTCTGAGTTAAAGTCATTGGCCGTTTCTATACTCATAGGCTCAAAACAGGCTTCCTTGTCACACTACATATTGTCAGACTCAAGAGTGGAGGGGAACAGAGTATGACAGAGATGCAATCTCAGTCCTGCTTTTTTTAACATGTGCACAGATGATCTCTGCATACTATTGGAGAGACCCTCAGCGCCAGGACTGAAAGTAAATAATATGCATGTACGTTCATTTCAATTTTGTTTTGTTTCTTTACATGCATGCTCTTTTTATTTAGAGTTGGTTGAAACTTTTTCAGTAGTAGTTTAAGGTATTTTTCTGTCCTCAGAAAGCTCACAATCCAAGTTTGTACCTGAGACAATGGAGGGTGGTCACAAGGATCCCTTTCCTTTGTGATTCCCTTCATACAGTCCATCATGATACAGAGATATCATCACATGGTGTTTGCAAATCTGTACTTTGTTTTTGTTTACAATGTACTGTGGATGGCTGTTAGGAGAAAAGGAGCTTGAGAGCTTGTTGCATGAGAGCCAAGAGTGATAATGTGCTTTGAGGTAAGAAACTCCTGAGTTGCATGAGAATTTTATTCCAGCAAGATGGGGCAATGGTCAGTATAACTAGGAAATTAGAAGGACTTGATATATGGACTGTTGATCTAAAATAGCCACAGTGAATTTTTGAAGGACAAAAGAGAAGGGGGAAAATATTAGCTCCTTGAATGTACTCTATTGTAATGCATGATCGATAGGAAATAAATTGGAAATCCTGTGAGGAAGGGGAAGACAATGAAACAAGGACAGAAAATTGATGTGGCGAGGTTTCAGACTGTATGGCTAAAAGCAACAAAAGGATTGAGGAGCTTGGCATTAATGGGCTAGCTGATGAGTGGAACCCTAATGCAGTCTCTGCCTTAGATTCAATTGCACCTTGGCGGCTGCAGTATTAGCATAAAAATGACAAAAGGAATTTGCAAAGGCTGAAGCCTTGACAGCGTACTTTCATAACATTAGAAATTTAAGAGCTAAATGTCAGGTAAATCCAGTTGTTCTTTTGAATCAGCAAGAACAGATCTCCCCTGAAGCATGCTGGGAGAGCTTTGTTGGGGGGAATGTTAGAGGAAGCATGACTGATCTTTGTCCTTTTTGGATAGTATGGGTTGCAAAAAAAGCTGTGTTATCTATGATTCTAAAAATTGTCAATGCTTCATTATCAGAAGATTTTCTATCTTTAGTACTCAAGCAAGCCTTAATTTGTCCATTGTTTAAGAAGGGTGTGGGAGAGAGATTTGTGGTAGCAAGTTATAGTCCAGTCTGCAGCTTACCTACATTATCAAAGATAATAGAGAAATGTGTATTGAGGCAGCTAGTTGATTTTATGAATTTTAACTCAATTCTGGACCCATATCAGAGTGTTTTTTTGTCAGGGGCATAGAAGAGGAACACTATTGCTCATGATGTGGGATTATTTCCATGCTGTCTTGGTCAGGTATGAGGCAGGATTGCTTTTGATGCTAGATCTATCATAGGCATTTGATACCATTGATCAAAGCAGTCTGATGACTCACAAGAAGTAGACATTGGAGGAGCAGCCCTCTCCTGGTTTGGATCAATTTTGCATGAATGAAGGGAGAAAATTAGTATAAATTCTATGACAGCAAAGTGGTATCCAGTGGAATCTGGAGTGCCTCAAGAGCTTCTACTGCCAACTGCACTTTTTAATCATCTGTCAACTGCACTTTTTAATCATCTCAATTTGTTGGGTTTTTTTTGCTACACTAGCAAGGTTATGAAAGTAGATGAAATTCTGCTTTAAAATATAGACTGATGACATTCAAATTCTGCTTCCTCATAGGTCAGTAGAAGTTTGAACTCAATATGAAAAAGGTTAGGGAGCCAATGAAGTGACATGAGAAGAGAGATTTCATGATTATAGCAAGATTGGCAGAATTAGCCATGCAGCTGAATTCTGAAAAGATTGAAGGGGAGAGAGATGATTTAGAAAGAGACCAGCAAGGAGAAGGTTGCAATAGTCTAGATGGGAGGTGACTAGAGGAGATAAATGCCTTAATAGTGTGTTCAGAAAGGAAGTGGCACATTTTGCTGATCTTACAGAGAAAGAAATGACAGGTTTTAGTTGGATGTGTGTGGAAAAGGAGAGGGAGAAGTCAAAGACGACTCCAAAGTTGCAAGCCAAGGAAACAGGGAGGAGTAGAGCATTACCACAGAAATAGAGAAAGGAGGAAGAGGGAGGTGGGTTTAGGGGGAAAGATATGAAGCTTGGTTTTGACCATGTTCAATTTCAAACAGTGTTGATATATTCAGGCAGCAATGTCAGATAGGCAAGCTGAGACCTGGGCCTGGATTCCCAGAGATATTTCAGTTGTAGAGAGGTAGATCTGAGAGTCATCAGCATAAAGATGGTACTGAAAACCATGGGAGGAGACGAGCGCACCAAAGGACTGGGTATAAAAGGGAGAAAAGGAGTGGTGAAAAGGGGATAGAAGGATACCTCTATGAGTAAAGGCTTAAAAGGTTAGACTTCTTCAACTTGGAAAAGAGATGGCTGAGGGGATATATGATAGAGGTCTATATATTAATGAATGGAGTAGAATGTAGATTGGTTCTTTATGCCATCAAAAAGTAGAAAGACTAGAGGACATACAATGTAGCTACAGTGTAACCCATTTAAGACTAATAAGACAAAATATTTTTTCACTCAATGAGTAATCAAACTCTAGAATTCATTACCAGAGTATATATTAAAAGCTGTTAGTGCAGCTGGGTTTAAAAAAGGTTTGGATAATTTCCTGGAGGAAAAGTCCATAAATCATAATTAAAGAAGACCAGGGAAATCCACTGCTTACCCCAGGACAAGCATTGTGGAACCTGTGTGTCTTTTGGGATTCTGCCAAGTACTTGTGACCTGGACTGGTCACTGTTGGAAACAGAATACTGGGTTTGATGGCCCTTTGTCTGACCCAGAATGGCATTTGTTATGTTCTTATGAGAACACCTCTGGGATGCACCAACTGAGAGTGGGATAGCAGTAGAGGAGGATCCACCAGAACAAACACTAAAGGTGCAGTGGGAGAGATAAGAAGAGAACCAGGATAGAACAGAATCTGCAGGCTGAATGTCAAATAAGAGGAATCAGGCCCATAGGGCGACCAAACCACAGAAAATAGCTGATCATGGGAGGCACCTGAGAGGATGACTATTTACGTTTGGCATGGTTGCAGGGGTCCTGTTCTATCTGTGCAGTTGCTGGTTCCACAGCTCCTCCTTCCCGTGTCAGGGGATAAAAGTCTGCCTGCTCCACAGGATGTGGCCTCAGGACATGTGCTCATGGGCATATGCCTGAAAGGGCATGGCCTAAGGGGCAGGTCCTACCCCTTAGGAGCATCTGAGGACATCTGAGGACTAGACTCCCCCCTTGGTCTACAGTGGGCAAGAGGAAAGCAAGCAGTAAAAGATCAGTGGGAGGTCAAGTAATTAAAGGCGCGATGGATCAACACGTGGTGACTGCTGTGAAACCTGAGACTCTGCCATTGCAGACTGGCGGGGACTTTTCTTCCTCGGTTGCCTCTTTGAGTTTTGGATTGCATATCCCTCCCTTCCAGCTGAATGGGTTCATTTCTTCTAGCGTCCCAGTAGTTTCTCCTTCTGGGATGGACTTTCCATCTGCCTCTACTCCTTTGCTGCTGGTTTCAGCTGATCACTCGCAGGTATTACTAAACTCCATACTGAAGTGTCCTGCTCCGGTAATGTTACTAGCTGTTTCTTCAGGAGTTATTGTTTGTTTATTGAGAACTTAATATACCGCTCATTAAAAAAGCGTCTGAGCGGTTTACAAACACGTCAAAAGGCTGCTGGAAAAGAGAAAAGAACGCCAATTCAAATGGACAGGAAAGGAAAGAATAGAGGTAAAGAATAGAGTGGGGGATAAAGGGTGAGAGAACAAGTGAAAGGAGTAGGCTGGTAAGCAGGGCCGGATTTACCTATACACCATGTACGCCATGGCGTAGGGCCCACAGCTGGCAAGGGCCCACAAAAAGCTGCCGCGGCAGCATGGACATTCCCGCGGGGCCCCCTCTACCCTGCCGAATCTTTCTGGTTACCTTTCATACCCAGTAGAGAGCTGTAGTTTAAATTTCATAGTCACTCAGGGCCTAGCATCAGCAAAGTATTTTTAGTTTCAATTTAAAACACAGAAGAGAGCTTTCTGGTTAAATTTAGAATCCAGCAGAGAGCTTGTAGTTTAAATTTCATAATAGGTTAGAGCCTAGCAGCAGCAAAGAGCTATAATTTAAATCAAATCAGAATATAGCTTAGCACAAAAGGCAAACAAGGTCAATTCTCCTTGAGCAGCATATAAAGTCTTCTAGAGACCTTTACAAAGAGGCCTTCTACCTAGTGGGCAAGCGACCTGTGAAGCTTTTTCAATAGGTGTTAACACCAGCTGGCAGTTCAAAAGGCCATTTTGAAAGACTCCTTCTATCCAAGCAAGGACTGTTAATTACCCAGGAAGTAGGTCACTGCTTAACTCGGCAGCACAAGCATAAATAGCTCAACCAGAGCTCTGTGATCCTCAGTCTTGAAGGACTAGAAAGGGGGGCTGTTACTTCTGGAGAGAAATCTGCAATTGTGAGTATATACTTCTGGGAATTTTTCTGAAAGGAATTTTTTTTCTTTTAAAGCTAATAAATCTGTGAACCCACTATTTTTTGTTAAATCAGTCAGGGCCTAGTAGCATTAGTTTAAGATTCAATTTAAAACACAGAAGAGAACTTTCTGGTTAAATTTAGAATCCAGCAGAGAGCTTGTAGTTTAAATTTCATAATAGGTTAGAGCCTAGCAGCAGCAAAGAGCTATAATTTAAATCAAATCAGAATATAGCTTACCTCAGCAGCACAGGACAGGGTACTGTGTAGCAGCCCTCTTTAATAAGTGTTATATAACTCCCTCCCTCCCCACGCCCACCCACCCCTGGGTTAATCACAGCTTTATAGGTACTTGCACATCGTAAAAGACAGGAGGTGCTCTCAGGTGAAGCTCGTTACCCAAATCAGTCATACACTAAGGACCTGAGATCAATTAAGCTTCAGGTAAACAAGGTATATTAAACTTATTAGGTACAGTTTTATTGGTATAAATATCCATAGCACCCTTTAGTATGTAAATAACTTAAAGATCTAAACACAAACTTAAAACTAAGATGCAGACAGCAGTCCAGCAGCGGGATGTGGGATTTCCAGTCTTTTGCATTGAGTGTCACATGTATGATTTTCTCCCAGTTGGTGAGAGGTCTTACGTGTGCACTAGGTGCAAGGAGCTCTTTGCTCTCAGGGAACGAATCCGTTCTCTAGAGGCTAGAGTAGCAGACTTGGAAAACATAAGACAGACAGAGAGGTATATAGATGAGACCTACAGGGATATAGGCCTGAAATCCCACCTCCAGTCTGGCAGCATCCCTGTTGCCATGGAGGAGAGAGGTCACGTGACAGGAGAGCATCATCCTGGTGTGGCAGGAAGTGATCCTGTAACTAGGACCTGTCCTCCAGGTGATGTAAACCCCTCTCGCACCGAGGAAGTTTCTCCAGGGCCATGTGCCCATGAGGGAAGGGTTAGGACAGCAGTTATAGTTGGTGATTCGATCATTAGGCATGTAGATAGCTGGGTGGCTGGTGGACGTGAGGATCGCCTGGTAACATGCCTGATTGGTGCGAAGGTAGCGGACCTCACGCGCCACCTAGATAAGGTCTTAGATAGTGCTGGGGAGGAGTCTGCTGTCTTGGTACATGTCGGTACCAATGACATAGGAAAATGTGGTAGGGAGGTTCTGGAAGCTAAATTTAGGCTTTTAGGTAGGAAGTTGAAATCCAGAACTTCCAGGGTAGTGTTCTCCAAAATGCTTCCCGTTCCACGCACAGGACCCAAAAGGCAGGCAGAGCTCCGGAGTCTCAATGCGTGGATGAGACAATGGTGCAGAGATGAGGGGTTTGGATTTGTTAGGAACTGGGGAACATTCTGGGGAAAGGAGGGGCTCTTCCGAAGGGATGGGCTTCACCTTAACCGGGATGGAACCAGGCTGCTGGCATTAACCTTTAAAAAGGAGATAGAGCAGCTTTTAAACTAGATGATAGGGGAAAGCCGACAGTCGCCCAAGAGCGCATGGTTCTGAAGAATGTATCCTTGAAGGATACTACAAAAAGCAGAGAGGTTCCAAAAAAGAGTAAAGTAGCCCAAATGCCCTCAAGTATGGCGCAGACAGAGCTTAAAGATCCCAAATTACCCGTGTCTACCAATAGGCAAATTAATATGAATAAAATACAGTCTCTAAAATGCTTGTATGCAAATGCTAGAATTCTACAAAACAAGATGGGAGAGTTAGAATATATAGCACTAAACGAGAGGTTAGATATGATTGGAATATCAGAGACATGGTGGAAGGAGGACAACCAGTGGGACACTGTGATACCTGGGTACAAACTGTATCGTAATGATAGAGCTGATCAAATTGGTGGAGGGATTGCGCTCTATGTTAGAGAGGGCATTGAGTCAGAAAGGATTAAAGTTTTGCAAGAAACAAAATTTGCTGTAGAATCTCTATGGATTGAAATTCCATGTAAAAAGGGGAAGGCGATGGCAGTGGGGGTGTACTATCGTCCGCCTGGCCAGAATGAACAAATGGATGATGAAATGCTCAAAGAAATCAAGGAAGCTAGCAAAAGTTACAGTGCAGTAATAATAATGGGTGATTTCAATTACCCCGGTATCGACTGGGTCAGTGTCACAGCAGGACATGCTAGGGAGATAAAGTTCCTAGATGAAATAAATGACTGTTTCTTGGAGCAGCTGGTTCATGAACCGACCAGAGGGGAAGCAATATAAGACCTAGTCCTTAGTGGAACACCAGATGTAGTGCAAGAGATAAGGGTGTTGGGGCCACTTGGCAATAGTGATCATAGCATGATCGCCTTTGATTTAATTAGTGGAGGAGGGATAGTAAGGAAATCCACAGTACTACCTTTTAACTTTCGAAAGGGAGACTATGATAAAATGAGGAAAACAGTTAAGAAAAAACTAAAAGGAGCAGTTGCAAAGGTTAAAGACTTACATCAAGCTTGGGTGTTGTTTAAAAATACTATCTTGGAAGCCCAAGCCAGCTTTATTCCACGCTTTAAGAAAAGTGGAAGGAAGTCCAAAAAAACTGCCAGCATGGTTTAAAGGTGAGGTCAGAGAGGCTGTTGTTGCCAAAAAAGCATCTTTCAGGAAATGGAAAAAAGAGCCAAATGACGAAACCTGGAAACAGCACAAGCACTGGCAAGTCAAATGCAAGGCATTAATAAAGCAGGCAAAGGGAGAATTTGAGAAGAAGCTTGCTGCGGAAGCAAAAACGTGAAATAAAGATTTTTTCAAGTACATTCGCAGCAAAAAAACCTGTGAGAGAGTCAGTTGGTCCATTAGATGATAGAGGCATTAAAGGGGCACTAAGAGGTGACAAGGCGATAGCAGAGAGACTGAATGAATTCTTTGCTTTGGTCTTTACTGAGGAAGATATAGGGATGTTACCCATGACTGAAGTGGTATTTAAAGGTGCAGAAGAGTTGAAGGAAATATCGATACATCGGGAAGATGTATTACAACTATTAGATAAACTGAAGAGTAGCAAATCACCTGGGCCGGATGGTATACATCCAAGGGTGTTGAAAGAACTGAAATATGAGATTGCAGACCTGCTATTAGTAATCTCTGAACTATCATTAAAATCATCTCTAATTCCTGAAGATTGGAGAATAGCCAATGTAACACCAATTTTTAAAAAGGGTTCCAGGGGTGATCCGGGAAACTACAGACCGGTGAGCTTGACGTCAGTACTGGGAAAAATGGTAGAAACCATCATAAAGAATAAAATTATTCAGCATTTAGATAGTCATGGCCTAATGAGAGACAGCCAACATGGCTTTCGACAAGGAAGATCTTGCCTTACTAATCTGTTATGTTTTTTTGAAGGTGTGAATAAACAGGTGGACAAAGGTGAGTCGGTTGATATAGTGTATCTGGACTTTCAGAAAGCCTTTGACAAGGTCCCTCATCAGAGACTTTTGGCAAAACTAAAGAGTCATGGGATAGGAGGCAGTGTACTACTGTGGATCAGGAACAGGTTAAAAGATAGAAAGCAGAGGGTAGGGCTAAATGGCCAATTTTCCCAATGGAGAAAGGTGAATAGTGTTGTACCCCAGGGATCTGTGCTGGGTCCTCTGCTTTTTGACATATTCATAAATGACCTGGAAAGTGGAATAACGAGTGAGGTTATCAAATTTGCAGATGACACAAAACTATTTAAAGTTGTTAAAACCCAAGAGGATTGTGGAAAATTGCAAGAGGATCTTGATAAATTGGAAGACTGGGCATCAAAATGGCAGATGAAATTTAATGTGGACAAGTGCAAAGTTATGCACCTAGGGAAGAACAACCCAAACTATGGTTACATGATGCAAGGTTCCACTTTAGGAACCACCACACAGGAAAAGGATTTAGGCGTCATTGTGGATAACATGTTAAAACCCTCGTCCCAGTGTGCAGCGGCAGCCAAGAGAGCAAATAGAATGCTAGGTATGATAAGGAAAGGAATGGAAAATAAAACAAAAGATATTATAATGCCTCTATATCGTTCCATGGTGAGACCACACCTTGAATATTGTGTGCAATTCTGGTCGCCGTATCTTAAAAAGGATATAGCGTTACTAGAAAAGGTTCAGAGAAGAGCCACCAAAATGGTAAAGGGGATGGAAGGATACTCCTATGAAGAAAGACTAAAAAGGTAAGGGCTCTTTAACCTGGAAAAGAGACGGCTGAGGGGAGATATGATAGAAGTCTATAAATTAATGAACGGAGTGGAACGGGTAAACGTAGATCGATTGTTTATGTTATCAGAATATAGACAGACTAGGGGACATGCAATGAAGCTACAGGGTAAACTATTTAAGACTAATAAGAGAAAATAATTTTTCACTCAACGTGTAATCAAACTCTGGAATTTGTTACCGGAGGATGTAGTAAAGGCTGTTAGTGTAGCTGGGTTTAAAAAATGTTTGGACAAGTTCCTGGAGGAAAAGTCCATAAACCATTATTAAGAAGGGACCCAGGATATCAATGCTTGACCCAGTACAAGCATTGTGGAACCTGTGTCTTTTGGGGAAACTGCTAGGTACGTATGACCTAGACTGGCCACTGTTGGAAACAAGATACTGGGCTTGATGGACCTTGGTCTGACCCAGTATGGCATATCTTATGTTCTTATGTTCTTATGAATCCCCGGCTGAGCCCGTCCGTGCCGGCTTTGAGAGGCGCGAAGGGAGAGTGTCTCCCTCGCGTCTCTGTTAAGCCCGCAGGGGCTGCGAGGGAGACACTCTGCCTTCGCGCCTCTCAAAGCCGTCGCGGAGGGAGGGATTCGGCAGGGCAGAGGGGGCCCCGCGGGACCGTCCATGCTGCTGTGGCCTTGGTAGCAGCCAGCGGTTTTGCTTTTTTAAAATTTTATTTTACTTGAGCCGATGGGGGGGGGGGGGTAGGACTGGAAATGGGCTGGGGGGGGTTAGGACTGGTAATGGGCTATTGGGGGGGTTAAGACTGATAATGGGCTGTGGGCTGATGGGGGCTGTCTGGTAATGGGCTATGGGGGGGCTAGGACTGGAAATGGGCTGGGGGGTTAAGACTTGAGGTGGGCTGATGGGGTTAGGACTGGTAATGGACTGTGGGCTGTTGGGGGGGTTAGAACTGGTAATGGGCATTGGGGGGGTTAAGACTGATAATGGGCTGTGGGCTGATGGGGGGGGTTAGAACTGGTAATGGGCTATGAGGGGGGTTTAAGACTGATAATGGTCTCGGCGCTGATGGGGCTGTCGTGAAATGGGCTATGGGGGGGCTAGGACTGGAAATGGGCTGGGGGGGTTAAGACTGGAGGTGGGCTGATGGGGTTAGGACTGGTAATGGGCTGTGGGCTGTTGGGGGGGTTTAGAACTGGTAAAGGGCTATGGGGGGGTTAAGACTGGTAATGGGCTGTGGGCTGATGGGGGCTGTCTGGTAATGGGCTATGGGGGGGCTAGGACTGGAAATGGGCGGGGGGGGGTTAAGACTGGAGGTGGGCTGATGGGGTTAGGACTGGTAATGGGCTGTGGGCTGTTGGGGGGGTTAGAACTGGTAATGGGCTATGGGGGGGGGGTTAAGACTGATAATGGGCTGTGGGCTGTTGGGGGGGTTAGAACTGGTAATGGGCTATGAGGGGGG
Organism: Ichthyophis bannanicus; assembly: GCA_033557465.1. Classification (NCBI taxonomy): domain Eukaryota; kingdom Metazoa; phylum Chordata; class Amphibia; order Gymnophiona; family Ichthyophiidae; genus Ichthyophis; species Ichthyophis bannanicus. The sequence goes on along the minus strand of CM066031.1, from coordinate 1,251,391,604 downwards.
GTTAAGACTGATAATGGGCTGTGGGCTGATGGGGGCTGTCTGGTAATGGGCTATGGGGGGCTAGGACTGGAAATGGGCTGGGGGTTAAGACTGGAGGTGGGCTAATGGGGTTAGGACTGGAAGTGGACTGATGGGGGGTTAGGACTGGTAATGGGTTATAGGGGGGGCTTAAACTGAAAATGGGGTGATGGGGGGTTAGGACTGGAAGTGGGTTGATGGGGGGGCTAGGACTGGTATTGGGTTGGGGGGTTGCTAGGACTGGAAATGGGCTGATGGGTGGCCAGGACTGGAAATGGGCTGATGCAGGGACTAGAAGGGAATGGATGTTGGGTGAGGCTGGAACTAGAAGGGAGCTGATTTTGGGGGAGGATTAGAATGGGATGGGGCTGGAAGAGTAAAATGGAGAAGGGAAAAATATTTTGTGTGGGAGGGATAAAAAATCTACAATTGGCCGGGTATTGGGAGAGTAAGTGGGGATTTAGTACAAGAGCAAATTAATGTATAGTTTTATTTCTACAGTGTTGTACATTCCAAGTTTGGCTTTTGGGATTCCCAGTTTAATTATTGTCTTCCTGTTTCTAAATTGTGATTACTTCTTTGGTGATGGTCTATGTTCTGCATGTGTAACTGAGCTGAGGTGTTCTGTTTATAGAATTCCTATTTGACATTGCCACTTGTTCTCTGAAATGTATTTGCAGTGTTGCCTTTTGATTGGTAGAGTATGGTGCTTTGTGAGTCCTGGTAGTGCTGTTAGGATACGGCGGGTTTGCTATGGGTTGGCACTGGATTATAGTAATGTAGAAATCTTTTAGTCTTTCTTTATCCATACACTCATTAAGAGGCACGTTTACTAAAAGTTAGTATATAGTAACATTATGCAAATATTTATGCAAATGAGGCCCCGCACCCCCCTTGGGCCGCTCCTGCTGGGGGCCCACAATTTTTGTTGGCGTAGGGCCTCACTCAATGTAAATCCGGCCCTGCTGGTAAGTGTGTTTTAGCGGGGGGGGGGTGGGGGGGGGGGAAGAGGGGTGGTAGGAGGGGGAAGCTCAAAGGCAGAGCAGAAAAGATAGGTTTTTAGTTTGGCCTTGAAGGTTTTGAGGGACGGTTCCAAGCGGAGGGCTGTGGGGAGCGAGTTCCAGAGACGAGGGCCGAGGAAATAGAAGGCAGAGGAATGGGTAGATTCCAGATGGGCCTGGGATGAGGAAGGGAGAGACATGCGATTTACGTGAAAGGAGTGGAGAGGACGTGAGAGGAGTGAAGATGAACCAGATCGGCAAGGTAAAGGGGGATTCCAGTGTGGATCGACCTATGAACAAAAATGAGAAACTTGAATTGAATCCAGTAGGGTACGGGGAGCCAGTGCAAGCAGAAAAGAATAGGGGTAATGTGGTCAAAACGGGAGGCATGAGTAAGAAGGTGGGCGGCGGTGTTTTGAATGCATTGCAGGCGGTGAAGTTGTGACTGGGGAAGGCCGGCTAGAGAGATGTTACAGTACTCCAGTCGTGATATGACAAGGGAAAGGAGCAGAGTGGTCATGGAAGAAGGGGTAAGAAAGGGAAGGACGGTGAGAAGCTGCTTTAGGGTGAAAAAAGAGCATTGAACCACGGAGGAGATGTGATCTTTAAAGGAAAGGAGAGCAGAGGAACCAAGGGGGGGGGGGGGCAGAACTTCCCGAGGTGAACCAAATAACTGAGGTTTTAGAAGGGGTAACATGGAGGAAATTAGAGGAGAGCCAAGTGGTCACGGAAGAGAGACAGTTGTTGAGAGGGGTGATATCATGGGCAGTGGAATCAGTGTGGTGGAGGAGGAGGATGTCGTCTGCGTAGTAATAGGCAGAAACACCGTGTTGTTGGACCAAGAGAGCGAGGGGGCCGAGGAAGACATTGAACAGGAGGGGTACAAGAATGTAGCCTTGGGGAACGCCGCATGGGAGAGGGGTAGAAGGAGAGAAGGTAGACCCTGAGAGGACTAAAAAGGACCTACAGGAGAGGAAAGAATGAAACCAGTGAAGGACGGAGCCGGCAAGTCCGGCATCATGCAAACGTGAGACAAGGGTCCGGTGATCCACCAGGTCAAAGGCAGCGGAAAGATCGAGGGAGACAGCAAGAGAGAAAGAACCGTGATTGTGAGCAGTGTGAAGTTCATTGAGGAATGAGAGAAGAATAGACTCGTGCTCTGGCCGGGGCGAAAACCTGATTGCCGGGGGTGTAGGGTGAGGGAGGATTCAAGGTGAGAAGACAGTTGAGTGAATACAAGTTTCTGTAAGAGCTTGGAGAGAAAGGGGAGGTTAGAAATGGGATGCCAGCTGGAGGGGGAGGAAAGTGACAAAGGGCCTTTCTTTGGAATGGGACGAATGATGGCGTGCTTCCGGAGGGTGGGGAAAGTGCCAGAGGAGAGACTGGAATTGAAAAGGGAGAGGATATGAGGAGAGAGAGCCAAAGAAGAATTGAAAAGCCAGTGGGAGGGAATAGGATCTGCGGAGCAATAGGTTTTCTGGGTAGAGGCAAAGGCCCTGGAGAGGGCTTCAGTGGAAATAGGCTCAAAGTAGGACCACTGATAAGAAAGGGGAGAAGGGGGAGGGGAGAGAGGAGGAGAGGGAGAGGATGGAGTTAAAGCTGCAGGGTTTGGTGCTGGGGAAGTATCCTTGTGGGGCAACTGGATAAAGGTGGTATAGAAAAACTGTTAAATAAATACAAATAAATTAATAAACTGGTCTTCAATCTATCGGATGGAAGGAGTTTTAAAAGGTACTTTGGGGCAACTGTGATTTCTCTCAGTATAAAGTTCAGGCGCTGCACCAGATGGGGAGTCTCTCACTGAATGTAGTGGGAGGACCTCCAAACTGGAGAGTAGCACTGCTACTATGCAGTCTGTGAGTAATGTTTTCATAAAAGACCATTTGTTGCTTCATAATAAATTGGAATTGTTAGAGAACTGAACCAGAGTCAAAAACCTTAGGATTTTGAACTTTCCTATTGTCCGTCTCCTTTCTCCTTTAGAGCTATTTAAATATTATGTTAAAGAAGTTCTTTTTTTTTTTAATTCTTTATTTTCGTTTTAGAACAAAAGGAAAAGGAAGACATACAGCTAAAAGACAGATACAGAACGTGCAATACATACACCAAAGTAAACCACTACCACCCCCCTCCCCCCTGCTTCTTCTCTAGAAAACTAAGCATTCCCGAAGCGGGCGTGTACTTACATTATTGTGTTACAAAACCTAACGGTGATCTAAAACATGATGAGTGCGCATTATACAGGCATGTTGGAGCAATAAGCAGATTGTACATAATCATTAAGCATCTGCCATTAGACAAGCGAGAGTGAGTTTGGACATGGGGAATAGCTCTCCGAGGTATCTGCTCATATTTACTATATAAGCAGACGAGGTTCCACCATTCATTGACAGTAAGTCGAGAGCTATCCTTCCAATTCCTCGTGATTAAGCGTATGGCTATACCCAGCATGAAATCAAGGAGAAAGCGACCCTTCTTAGGAAGAGAGGGAACCTCCGCTACGAAGCGGAGTCCCACGACCTCCCATGAGAGAGGTTCATGAAAGTGTAAGATGGATTGAAAACGACCCCAGACCCGCCCCCAATAGACCTGCAGTTGAGGACATTCAGAAATAACATGAGCGAACGTTCCCACAGCAGTATGGCAAGACTAACACAGGTCCCTAGCATTTGGGTTCCATTTGGCTATGTTTCTGGGGTATAAAAGCATCTGTGTGCACAGAAGAAGAGAGTTTGGGTAACAGAGGCAGACCGGGAAGCCCGCACTACTTTACTCCAAAAAACGCTCCATTGCACAGGGGTTAAAGGGGTTTGCAATTCGCGCTCCCAGGCTTGTTGGGCTCTAAAAGTGTCCGTGTCTGTACCCTGGCATATTATAAGTAATCCTGTATGTCTACTCGAATTTCTGGTTGGAAATCTGGCTGAGTTAACAGGGCTCTATCAAAAAAACCAGGCTCCCGAGTTTCCCTGGGGTACCATAGTATTTAATTGAAAGGAAATGGCAGCATGATCTGAAAGATGTGGGGTGTGAATCTTTGCAGTGTCCACCTGAGGAACTAGCAGTTTTGAGATTAGAAAGAAGTCTATGCGAGACTGAGATTTATGAGGGAAGGAGAAGAAGGTGAAGTCAAGCTCATTGGGGTGTAGTAACCTCCATAGATCAACTAAAGCAAGATCCTTGATCAGGGAGGTAAGCGTGGCAAGACTCTTGGGGGGACCACTCGTCCTAGGCGGTTGTTTGTCAATCAGGGGATCAAGGACTAAATTGAAATCCCCCCCAATGATCAAGGAAGTATTAGCAGAAGCCTACGCAACCGGAGCAATGATAGCAAAAAAAGAAAAAGGCAGGGTCATCAACAGTAGGAGCGTAAAGGCATATACATGTGACTTCAAGGCTACATATCTTGAGGTGAACTCTAGACCACCTATCTTCTGAATCTGAGCTAGTCGCAATAACAGTAGCATGCAAAGATTTCCGAACCAGTATGGCAACCCACATTTCTTAGACACGGCTGGGGAATAGGCGGCCACCATGTAAGGTTTAATATTGAGTTTAAGAGTTTCCTTCAAATTTAAATGCGTTTCTTGGAGAGAATCAGAGCCGCTGCGTCCTGACTGAGGTAGCTTAGGGTTTTCTTCCGTTTTATCGGATTATTGATTCCTTTTACGTTCAATGAGAAAATCTTACATGGTGCCATCAATCGGTAATAGATATTTTAGGTAAGGGTGCTTGATAACATATATCATAAGCAGAATCTGTACAACAATGTCATAATCACCGCGTATTCTGGCTAATACGCCCCATATTGAAAAGTATGTACCAACATATCTTAGAGAAGAAGCAAACCCCCAAAGAATATGGCAACCAGAAGTCTGCGGGAGGAGGCCCTAGAGAGGAAATAGAAAGACATATAAAAAAGAAAAGAAGAAACACCAGAGTCCATAATAACACTGTCTCTGATACTCATCAAGGCTGCGGTGGGTAGATGGAGTCGGGCACAGATACCATCAAGAGTAAGGCCACAGACTGCCCACGCCAGACTCTTTGCTAAGCTGCGGCAGATCCAATATGGCAGATATGGCGGATATGAGGAGACTTGCAGGAATATTCTGGAAGTCAGCGCATCAAGTCGGCTTCTTTGGAATCCAAAAACTCCGCTAATAGATCAGGGTCCTCAAATGTTCTTGTCTGATTGTGAAGCGTGACCCGGAGCTTGGCCGGGTACATCAGGCCATAGCGTGCTTGTAGGTGTTGAAGCCTCGGCCGGAATTCCAGAAAGCGCTTTCGACGGTCGACCGTGGGTTTAGCCAAGTCGGGATAGAAGGAGATCTTGTGGCTCTCAAACTCCATATGGCCCTTTGCCCGAGAGGCACTTAGAATTTGCTCCACGTGTTGATATCTCAATAGTCGAAAAATGATAGGCCGCGGGGTCTTCCTGTTGAGCGTTATGCTGGTGGGTACACGATGAGCGCGATCAATCTCCAAATCTTTGGTAAAGGTGATTTGGAGTAGGGAAGGGAGGATTTTGCATAAAAACTCTTTCATGTCTCCCGATTCCGCTCCCTCCGGTATGCCCACGAGTCTTATGTTGTTGCGGCGCGCTCTATTATTGCCATCTTCCACCTCTTTCTGCAAAGCCCGCACCTGACGTTCAACTTTGTCGAGTTTGGACAACCGGGCCGCATGGGAGTCCAATATGCTCTCCATTTTGTCCTGACGCGAAGAAAGCCCTTCTAGCTTGCTTTGCAGCACACCAAAATCTTCCCGCAGCGCGCGGAGTGCTTCACCGTTTGCCTGCACAAGGTTTTTGACCCCTCTAATCTCTACGAGGATTTCCTGCTGCATTTCGGGGCCCTCGCACAAGGCCGGCCCCTTCTGCGGGGACGGAGGTTCAGTTTTGGAGCGTTTGCCATGAGAAGCCGCTGTAGATCCAAATTCCAGGCGCGTTGGTTTGGTCCCCGCCATCTCACCAATGTGCCCCGGCAAGATCAGAGTAGAAGTTCTAAGTTAGTGAGGTGTTAATTCAGGATTCTGAGTAGGCCTCTCGGGAGCCTCAGCGTTATGCGACCATCCCGCTGGACATCAGGCTCCGCCCCCGTTAAAGAAGTTCTTTTGTACTCCAGTTTTTTGGTGTCAGCAATTTTCTTATTGTTGTTTATTGTTTATTGTTTATTTCCACTTGATATACCGCCCCCCCCCATTACATCGGGGCAGTTAACATTACAAATAAAAGTATAAATTAGAAAAGGGAAAAGAAAATTACAATAATTTAAAAAAGAAAAGGAGAGAGAGGAAAAGGAAAGTGAGAGCAGATTTGAGTAGCAGTAGGAAAGAAAGAATCAGGAGTCATGGGGGGAGATTGAAAGCAGAGGAGAAAAGATGAGTTTTGAGAAGGGAACGGAATTTAGAGTAAGACTCCTCAAGTCGAAGGGGGGTAGGTAGGGAATTCCACAGGGAGGGACCGAGGTAAAAAAAATGCTGATTGCCGGGTTGATTGAAGGTGAGCCTGAGAGGGAGAGGGGAGGTTTATGTGCCAAGGAAATTGTTTTCCTATAAGTTGCTTTGTAACTCTTTATTTTTGAAATGCTTAAAACAAAAAAAGAAAATAACTGATTATCACAGTCTGTAGCAGATCATAGCAGCCCAGACCAAATCTGACCAGATACCTGTTCCAGGCACCGTTGCAAAGGACATTACTACTCAGTAATAAATGTAGGGCAGAATTGTCAAAGGTATTTACATGGATAACTGCCCTAAATAAATGCCTTATCAGGAATTTTCCAAAGGCAACTACATGGGTAGTGTCTTTGGAAAATCCTGAATAAGCCCCTAGTGCACCCAGATGCTATGCAGTTAGCATTGGGGCATGTTGGGGGCATTCTGGGGTGAACCGGGGGCAAAGGACAGAGCTAAACAGGTAGTAGCAATTTTCGATGCTACCTGCTTTTAATTAACCCTCTGCGCATTAAAAATAGGCAACGTTTTTCCTCACCTATCTTTAAGAACATAAGATATGCCATACTGGGTCAGACCAAGGTCCATCAAACCCAGTATCCTGTTTCCAAAAGTGACCATCTATGTCACAAGTACCTAGCAGTTTCCCAAAAGGACACAGGTTCCACAATTCTGGTATTGTGGCAAGCAGTGGGTTTCCCAGGTCCCCTTTAATAACGGTCTATAGACCTTTCCTCCAGGAACTTGTCCAAACTTTTTTTAAACCCAGTTACACTAACAGCTTTTACTATATCCTTCAGTAAGGAATTCCAGAGTTTGGTTACGTGTTGAGTGAAAAAATATTTTCTCTTATTAGTCTTAAATGGCTTATAATGTAGTTTCATTGCATGTCCCCTAGTCTTTCTATATTTTGATAGCATAAACAATTGATCTAAGTTTACCCGTTCCTCCCCATTCATTAATGTATAGACCTCTATCATATAGAAACATGACCGCAGAAAAAGACCACATGTCCTCTCTAGTTTGCCCTTTCATATCAACCACCATAACAGTCTCCGTTTTTCCTTCAGAAATCCTCTGTGCTTGCCCCATGCTTTTTTGAATTCAGATACTGTCCTCATCTCTACCACTGGGAGACTATTCCATGCATCTACCACATTTTCCATAAAGAAATATTTCTGCATATTACTCCTGAGTCCCTCACTTGGTTTGCAGCTTGTCATGCTGTGAGGACTTGTGTGCATCAGTGATGCAGAGGGCTAAGCTATCAGTAGTTTAACTACTGGCAGGATCTCCCAAATGGACAGGTCTCAGCTGAGGTGCCAGACTAAGACAAACCACCCATCTGAGCAACAGCAGAATGGGACACTGTTGGCAGCAGAGGATCACATTTTTGTGAGAATGGCAACAGTAGTAAACTTAAACTGCGTGGAAGAAAGGCCTGGCAATCTACCTCTGTATCCTGCCATGAAAACCCATCTGGGCAGCAGCAGAATGGGACAGTGTTGGCAGCAGAGGATCACATTTCTGTGATAACAGCAGCAACACTAAACTTAAACTGTGTGGAGGAAAGGCCTAGCAATCTACTTCTGTATCTTGCCATGAAAACCCAATGGATAGTCACAACAAAACAAATTGCACTATAGTGCTGGAAGATGAGAGCTCCAGGTTGGAAAGCACTCATCTAGCTACTGGGGAGGAACTGAAGACTTTTCAGAGTAAAGTCAGCATTTATAATGTGGTTGGATCAAAGCCCTCGGTACATCTGACTGCTGATGTAGCTGCTCATGAAATGAGAGTCAGTAGTTGTAAAGATGTCTTATATATTGGGACATGGAATGTACGAAGCATGAACCAAGGGAAATTGGAGGTGGTCAAGAATGAAATGGAATGTGTACAACTTGATTTGTTGGGTGTCAGCGAACTGAAATGGACTACCATTGGGCACTTTGCATCAGATGATCACATGGTCTACTATGCTGGAAATAAAAGATAAATAAGAAATGGTGTTGCATTTATAATAAAGAAGAAACTTGCCAGAACTGTAATGAAATACAATGCAGTCAGTGAACGTGTAATCTCTATTCGTCTACGAGGAATGCCTTTCAACACAACTATAATTCAAGTATATGCCCCAACAACAGCTGCAGAAGAGGATGAAATAGATGAGTTCTATGAACAAGTACAAGCTGAAATTGACAAAACATGCAAACAGGATATCCTGATAGTCATGGGTGACTAGAATGCAAAAGTTGACAACAAAGAAGAAGGCAAAGTGGTTGGAAAATATGGACTTAGCAACAGAAATGAAGCTGGAGAAAGACTGATAGAATTCTACAAGAGCAACGATCTATTCATCTCAAACACCTTCTTACAGCAGCACAAGCGGACTTCACATGGACTTCACCCAATGGACTGTACAAAAATCAAATTGATTACATCTGTGGAAGTCAACGATGGAAAAGCTCTATTATATCAACAAGGACAAAACCTGGAGCTGACTGTGGCACAGATCACCAATTACTAGTATGCAAACTCAAGCTAAAGTTGAAAAAAAGCAAGCCACTCATGAATGTAGCAAAATATGACCTTGAGAATATAACACCGGAATTTAAAGACTGCCTGCAAAATTGATTTGCTGCTTTAGATACAAATGACAGAGCTCCAGAAGAGTTATGGAATGACATCAAGAAGGTTGTGTTGGAGGAAAGCGAGAAATCTCTACAAAAGTGAAAAAGCAAAAACGGCCAAAATGGAGGACCAAAGAAACTCTGAAAATTGTCCAGAAATGCAGAGAAGCTAAAGCCAGAGGAGAAAGAAAGACAATCACAGAACTCAACAGAGATTTACAACATGCAGCAAGACAGCACAAGGAAAAGTACTACGTGCAAGGAATTAGAAGCAGAAACTATTAGAAGAAGAACAAGTTTGGCCTTCCTAAAGATACTCAAGGCTATATGTTGAATGATGCTGAGAAGATCAAGAAAAGTTAGAAAGAATATACAGAGTTTTTATATGATAAAGATCAAGTGGACCAACAGCCGTTTCAACCTGTACCTTATGATCTGGAACCATTGGTGAAAGAAGACGTTGAAGCAGCGTTGAAAGTCTTATCAAAGAACAAAGCACTAGGCATTGATGGCATTCCCATAGAAGTATTAGCAATTTGATGAAGCTGTTCCCATACTTATAAGGCTCTGCCAAGATATTTGGAAGACAACATCATGGCCAACTGACTGGAAAAGATCTGTGTTTATATCAATACTAAAGAAAGGTGATTCAACTGACTGTGGAAATTATCGCACAATCAATCTGATCCCACATGCCAGCAAGATTCTACTGAAGATTATTCAACAGAGACTACAAGCATATCTGGAACAAGAACTACTTGAAGTGCAAGCAGGGTTCAGGAAAGGGCGAGGAATGAGAGATATCATTGTGGATGTGAGATGGATCCTTGAATAGACTAATGAATACCAAAAGGATATCTATTTGTGCTTTATCGACTACAGCAAGGCTTTTGACTGTGTAAACCATGAGAAACTCTGGGCCACATTAAGAAGCATGGGTAATGGTATACTAGAACACCTGATTGTTCTCTTGCACAATCTATACATTGATCAAGAAGCACCAGTTTGAACGGAACAAGGAGAAACAGAATGGTTTAAAATAAGCAAAGGTGTACGACAAGGCTGCATATTTTCCCCCTACATGTTTAACGATCGGATAACAAGCCCCAAAGATCTTGACAACTGGCAAAATCAATAAGTTCATATTTGAAGGAGAAGAAATTGAAATCATGGATAACTTTAACCTACTTGGATCAACTATCAATAAAGAGGCAACAAGCAGTCAAGAAATCCGACGATGCATTGCTCTTGGCGGAATGGCTATGAAAGACCTAGACAAGATTCTCAAGAGCAGAGATGTCTCTCTCTATACAAAGATTTGACTTGTTCAAGCCATGGTATTTTCAATAACATCATATGAAAGTGAAAGCTGGACAGTGAAAAAGATAGGCAGGAAGAAAATTGATGCCTTTGCATTATGGTGTTGGCGGCGAATACTGCATATACCATGGACTGCCCGAAGAACAAACTAGTCAGTATTAGAGGAGATCAAACCTAAGCTTTCTTTAGAAGCTCAGATGACAAGACTTTGACTTTCATACTTTGGACTCATCATGCGAAGAAAGAGAGCATTAGAGAAAGACATCATGCTTGGCAAGATAGAAAGACAATGCAAGAGAGGAAGGCCAGCAATGAGATGGATCGATACAAGAATAGCAGCTACGGGTACCAGTCTGTCAACAATGACCCGCCTGACTGAAGACTGAACACAATTTAGGACAGCTATCCAGAGGGTCGCCATGAGTCGACAGCGACTCGACAGCACTTTACAACAACAACAACAACACTCAGTCCCTTGTTGTACTTATTTCCTCCTATGTTTTTCAGTACCATCTTTATGCTGACAACTCTTAGATCTACCTCTCTGCATCTGAAATCTCTCCAAAAAAACATTCCTGGATGTCTACCTGCTTATCTGATATTGCTGCCTGGATGTCTCACCGCTGTCTGAAATTGTGCATGGCAAAAACCAAGCTTCTTATCTTTCTACCTAAAACCACCTCCTCCCCCCTTCCTCCCTTCTCTATTGCTGTGAATGACACTACACTCTTCCCTGTTTCCTCAGCTCACAATCCTGGGGTCATCTTAGACTCTCTCTTTCTCTGGGCACATCCAACAGATGGATAGAACCTGCTGCTTCTTTCTCTATAATATCAGCAAAATTCTTCCCTTCTTTTCTACTTACACTACTAAGACTCTTATCTACTCACTAGTCACCTCCCACGTTGACTATTGTAACCTGCTCCTCGCTGGTCATCTCTCCCCCCTTCGATCTGTTTAAACATCAGCTGTACAGCTTATCTTCTGCCAGTGTCACTATGCTCATATAACCCCTCTTCACTGGCTCCCTATCAGTTTCCACATCCATTTCAAACTTCTCCTATTGACCTACAAGTGCATTCATTTGGTGGCTCCTCACTACATTTCCTCTCTTATCTCACTCTGCACCCCTACTAGGAAACCCTGCTCCTCTAGCAGATCACTTTTATCTGTGCCCTTCTCTACCACTGTCAACTCCAGACTTTGTTAATTCCATCTTGCTGCTCCATATATCCGAAACAAACTAACCTGAGTCGGTGCTTCGGGCCCCTTCTCTAGCCCTAATCAAATCCAGGCTAAAAATCCACCTCTTTGAAGCTGCTTTTGGATCCTGATGCCCCTCAAGCCCTTGTTCATTTCTTATTTGTATCTTACCATACTCTATTCCCCAGTTTCACTATATATTTTGTCTTAATTAGATTGTAAGCTCTGATGAGCAGGGACTGTGTCTTACATCTATATGTACAGTGCTGCGTATGCACTGTAGTGCTATACAAATGATTAGTAGTAGTAATAGTAGTAGTAACTTCACTGGTAGACTAGAGAAGCCATATGCATATTCTGGGAATGACCTGTCTCCTGCTGTCACCTCCCCACTTCCCTGCTGACATTCTTCATCCAGTTGAGGAAAGATGACTTTGATCAAGGTGGAATCCTTTCTCAAATGATGAGTTTTGAAAATAAAAAAAATCTAAATTCTTCTAGGAAACTTATTTTCTCCTAATATTCTTTATTTCTACCAGAGTATGATTTTTCTATACAACCAATAGATGAAAAGATTGCTACAAAGTATACTTTTTCTGCATCCTCTGCTTGTAGGATTGAATAGACAGAGTAACCTTTTCCCTATCCTCTCCTACTGTTTCTCAATCTATCCCTCTCCACTTTGAGCCTGTACTACCAAAGTGGAACCATCTCCTTCAATACCCTTCTTCATCTTCCTTCTGGAGATGCCATTTTCCCTTCCAACTTTGCTTCTTTATCCACTGAGTCCCAGGTCCAGTTATGGCACTCTGTTCTTAGCAGGAAAAACCAAAGGAGAGCAACAAAGTACCTGTAGCATACAAGTGGAGACCACAGGAGCTGGTACAGAGACTGGTGGATTTCAGGTTTAAATAAACCCCTTTTATTAAACCCCCTGTAAGGCCTTCTTCAGGGGGAATTAGGGAGAACAAATCTTGAAAGTGTACAATTAAAAATAATAAGAATACAAGAATATAATATATTCACATATCTTTACAAAATATTTAAAATAAAAATAAAATAATACAATAAAATAACTATAAAAACATATAAACATTATATTAAGATATAGACAAATAATAAAAAAGACAAACAAAAGCCCGCGTGTATACTATAAATGTACTAGGCTTCTATATGTTACACAGTGGAACATGTGAAACCAAATTTTGAATCAATGCACAAAAAGTATCTATAAAAATCAAAGTATAGGTGCCACAAAATGATAAAAGAAAGAAAAGAGATGAGGAAGACATATTTAAAAGTATCCATATACCTTATAAAATCCTGTCGTTATAAAAAAGCTAATGCCGCTGAAAAATAAAATAAACAATGAGATGTTGTGTTATCCCTAATTTTGATAAAGATTTTTGCAACACCAAAAATGCCTTGGCATGTTCATAAATCCCTCAGCTAAAGAAAGATTGCCTGCTAGCTCTGAAAGTTAAAGAAAAACCTATCCCACCACTGGAGGTAAAAGGCTACGTGTACCCTCAAGATAGAACCAAATGACGAAATTGTAAAATGCACTGGCATGTTCAAAAACAGCTTCATATACTCCCATTACCCTCACTTGTGGTGTTCCCCAAGGGTTAGTGCTAGCCCCTCTTCTCTTTAACATCTTTCTGGCTCCCCTCGCCCTATTGATCCAACAACATGGCATCTCCACTTACCTTTACACTCATGATATCCTACTCCTCTACCATACAGATTTGCATCTCCCAGACCTGGTGCCCTTAAACATCTGTCTATCTGCTGTTTCCGACAGGCTATTCACCAATCATCTCTGTCTCAACCTCTCCCAATGCTCTGCTATCTGGCTTACTTTCAATGTCCCCAGGCTGACAATAGCCCCTCTTCTGTCCCACTTCCTGGTCCCTCTTGTTTATTCTCTCTGCTATCTTAGCCTTATTTTGGATTCTTTTCTATCATTTCATGATCATCTCTCCTCCGTGGTTCAGTGGTTTTTCTTCTTTCTTCACCGGATTTGTGCTCTTCGTTCTTCCCTCGATTTGCATTCTTTCATAACGCTTCTCCTGTCACTGGTGATCTCAAGACTCGATTACTGTAATGGTGCACTTGCTGGTCTCCCTTACTACCAACTTTGGCGCCTCCAGCTACTTCAAAATACAGCAGCCTGGATCCTCACATACTCCTCCCACCGCGAACACATGACACCTACTCTCATCTGTCTTCACTGGCTTCCTATAAAATTTCGTATTGACCACAAAATCCTCCCTTCAGCACACCAGGGAATTCACACAGGTACCTCACAATACCTATCTGATCTCCTCCAATTTCACTCCCCTCACCGCCTCCTCAGGTCCTTACATACCGACTGTTTGGTCCTTCCTCCTGTTTCTCATGTGCATCTAGAGCAGACACACCATTCTGCTTTTTTCTTCCTCGCCCCTGCTCTTTGGAACTCACTACCCCTAACTCTGCATGCAGAACCCTCATACATCCACTTTAAATCACTCCTCAAAACCCACCTGTTCCAGCTCGCTTATGATCTCCCCCCCCCCCCCAGGCTAGTTTTCCCCTCATGATTGCCTCCCTTAAGTTAGCTCTCCCGCCCCCCCCCCCCCTTAAACTGGTCCTCCTCTCCTTCTCTTCTTTCAATTTTCCTCTCTTCTAAGCTGTCCTGTCAATTAATTGGTGTTCCTTTCCTTTCTTCCTGATGTTTTTATTACACTTGTCAACACTGAAATCGTTACTGACTTTAAAAGGCCCTAATCTGTAGTATCTTGGTGAGCTGAACATGAATATAACATTTAAAAAATTTTATTGGCTCTCATTTTGAAGATATTGCATGTAGTTCATTTTTTATTTCTAACCATGTAAATTTATCCAGTAGGACATCAACAACATCCCAAATAAGCCTTGAATGATGTAATATTGCATCACTTTGCATAATACCAGCATGCACACATCATCCAGAGTTGATTGCATCATTTTCTGATGCAATGCAATACTACTGCCAGATGGCTGCTGAAGTCATCTGACGTCAGCAGTGTACTATACGCAGTCGGAAAGGAAAGTAATCTGGTATTCTGTTCCGATATTAAAAGCCTCATGAATGCCTTAAAAATCACTCATGACCCAGAAGACTCTGAAGGCTGTGCTTTTGAACAATGGAAACCGTCTTCCATCTATTCCAGTAGCGCATGCCGTCCACATGAAAAAGACATACGATAACTTAAAGCATCTACTGACTTCCATTAACTATAACAAGTACAGCTGGCACCTCTGTGGTGACTTGAAGATAGTTGCCCTTTTAATGGGACTGCAGCAGGGATATATAAAATACATGTGTTTCTTATGTGAGTGGGATAGCCGAGCAAGGAATTAGCACTACTTGCGGAACGAATGGAATCGCAGACAAAATGTAACATTTGGAGAGAAGAATATCCAGCACCCAGCTCTGGTTGAGGCTCACAAAATCCTGCTACCACCCCTTCACATCAAACTAGGTTTGATGAAAAACTTCGTGAAAGCCATGGACCGCACTTCGCCAGCTTTCCGATACCTGCATAAAAAATTCCGACTCAGCGAAGCAAAGATTAAAGAGGGAGTTTTTGTGGGTCCTCAGATTTGAGAGCTCTTCAAAGATGACCAGTTCAACAACTTGCTGCAGGGTGATGCGAAACAAGCATGGAATGCTTTTCGCCTAGTGTCAACAAATTTTCTCGGGAATGTTAGGGCAGAAAACTACAAGGAACTAGTAGAAGACATGCTGATGCAGTATCAGAAACTTGGCTGCAGTATGTCTCTAAAGATCCATTTCCTTGATTCCCATCTCGATTTCTTTCCTGACAACTGTGGTATGGTTAGTGATGAACAGGGTGAACGTTTTCACCAGGATATCGCAACGATGGAGCAAAGATACCAGGGAAAATGGTCCACTACAATGCTGGCTGACTACTGCTGGACACTCCCCAGAGAAGCTCCCGAAGAGCTGTACAAGAGACAGGCGAAAAAATTTAAGAAGTAGTCTATGACTTGGTTTTTTACAGGTATTAACCGAAGGCCTATTATATTTACTATTGACATGCATTTCATGATGTAAACATTAATTCTTGTAGATTACAAAAAAACTAGAGCCAACTTTGCAATTTCACTGTCATATTCGTGTTCAGCATATAAAAATTGATAAGAAATGACTATTTTTATTTCAGTAACATGACTTTTGTAAAACTTTGTTGACCAATGTTATTGTAAACTACTCTGACACCTTATTACCTAGTGCAGTATATCAAATAACAACTAAGATAAAGATAAAGAACCTCCCCTTCCCTATCTCCCCCAACTCCAACAGTTGGTGTTACAGTCAATAGGTAAAAAAGATTGTTATATAAAATCATTTCTCTGTAACCCCTCATTGTGTGATGGAATAAATAATTACAATAAGCTGTCCTTCCCCAGTGCCACTGACTACTTTGTACTAGTGCACAGTGCACTGCACACCTTCCATCAATACAATTAGGGCAATAAGCTGCTTTCAACTATAAAAGCACACCTTTCCTAGCCTCTCTGTGACTTTCCTGACCCTCCCCCCCCCCCCAAGATAGACTCTCCCTGCAAGAGCAGTCAGACAACCCTGAAAATTATACGTTCAAAATGACAGACAGAGACAGTTACACTCCTACGCTTAAGACAGGGAGGTACTAAAGCACTCTGCTGTCTGAAATATATTATATAAAAGTATTGACTCTATACCACTGAAATGTAAATAGTTGTCAGCCCACTGATCAGACAGTAAATACTTTACTGCCTATCAGTTAAAATGTAAATAATCGCATTGTGATTCAAGTTGCCTGTACCCAGTTAGTTGTATTGTGTTCCTTGTAACTCTTGTTTTGTTCGATGTAAACCGCCTTGATACCACTGAAAGGCAGTATATAAGAAATGTTAAATGCAATTTGAAAAAATGCTAAGCTGTGTCTTCCAGCCCTACAGTGACATCATGACCCATGTGATTCACATAACTCAGGCAGGGATACGTTTCTAAGGCTACTTGTTTAGGATTCCCAATATGAATGGCTGTAGTGCATCATGCTACTTACTGTTCATCCCTCCTTGACCTTCTCCCCCTCCCAGAATGTCTCGTTTATCTGACTTCATGTTCTTTTATGTTGTTTATTTATGTTATTTAACAGGTTTTTTTTATACCACGTAATCATTTGGTTCATGTTATATATAAACCGCTCTGAATCATATGATAGAGCAGTACAGAAAAACTGTTAAATAAAGAAACAAAATAAATAAATAAATAAATGTTCATGTGCAAGACAAAAGCAAAGCTTACAAACGGTGATTCACTAAAAATCCCCACAGCAACTGTTGGGGTTGGGGGAGATAGGGAAGGGGAGGTTACTCTATCTATTCAATCCTACAAGCAGAAAAAAACAGAAAAAGTATACTTTGCAGCAATCTTTTCTTCTATTGGTTATACAGAAAAATCATAATCTGGTAGAAATAAAGTATATTAGGAGAAAATAAGTTTCCTAGAAGAATTTAGATTTTTTTAAATTTTCAAAACATATAATTTAAGAAAGGAATTCAATGAATACACATGCCCACTATTCAGTTTCCTTTTTCTAGATTAACCCACAGTGCTTCCTTCTCATATTGCAAGCCCTGTAGTTCTTCTGTTTTAGGAGTAAATGTTAGAAACCCTGGGAGCTGTATCTATAAATGGCAGTTTTGGAAAAGCAATACCTATACATATATGTGGCAACAGGCACAGATTTAAAGGAGGAGTGTTCTGGGTATAGTTTGGGATGTCTTTCAGAGAGTACATGTGTTCCATATTTTAGAACGGTAATACAGGTATACAGTATTATGGAAAATTTCCCCATCAGCATTTGTACCGATTTGTGTCACTCATAACCTCTGACTACCTTTGCATTTAGATCTGAGGTTTTGAGGATTGCTCAAGGAGGGAATAGTGCTTATTTCTCTGGGGAGAAAGAATTTTGGAGGATACTGTAGCTTCTTAATTAACCATTTACAAAACCTACCATTTATGGATCTGATTTTATAACAAAATGTCTATGTGAGAAGTCTAAAAAGACACCTATTTGAAGCCAGTTTGATAAAGGCAACATAGAAGCCTATGTCCTTTTTTAAAATAGGCACTTACATCTAGCCCTAACTGTGTGCAAATGCAGATGCACACATTTACCGAAGCAGGTGTAAATATGGATGCGTACAGTCTATGCATGTACTTTATAAAGTATGCAGGAGCATCCCAACTCTACCTCAGCTCTGACCAAACTTTGCTCTTGGGACTGCCTACATGTGGCATGCATAGAAGGACATGCCATCTTGTCGGCATGCATATTTATGCAAGCATATACTGCAGAGCAAATTTATAAGACCTTTTCTGCATGCAAAAAATCATTTCCATGCAGAACGACCTTTATAAAATTTCCCCTGTACAGTATGTGTAAATGGTACAAGTATCTCTTACACCTTTAAGTAATGTCTTATTTGTGTATGTAGTTCTACTTCCATAGTGATGGTGCTCTTTTGATGAATGTGTTTGTTAATAACTGCCCTAGTTACCCATGTAAATGCCTTATTTGGGATTTTCAAAAGGCACCTATATGGGTAGTGCCTTTTGAAAATCCCAGATAAGTCCCCAACGCGTCCAGATGCTGTGCAGTTAGCATCGGGGTGTGTTGGGGCGTTCCAGGGCGGAGCGGGGGTGGATTTAAGGGCTAGCTGGGTAGCAATGATTTTTGTGCATTATATATAAGTTTAACCACTAGATTTTAGAAACATAGAAACATAGAAAAATGTTGACAGAAAAAGACCACATGGCCTATCTAGTCTGTCCTTCCATATCAACAACTACAACAGTCCCCATTTTTCCTTTAGAGATCCTCTGTGTTTGTCCCATGCTTTTTTGAATTCAGATACTCTCCTCATCTCTACCACCTCCACTGGGAGACTATTCCACTCACTTACTACTCTTTCCGTAAAGAAATATTTTTGTATATCACTCCTGAATCTATCCCCTTTCATCCTCATCCCATGTCCCCTCATGGCAGAGCTTGCTTTCAATTGAAAGAGGCTCTCTCCCTGTGCATTTATGCCACAGAGGTATTTATACATCTCAATCATATTATCTCTATCCCGCCTTTCCTCTGTGTACATATTGAGATCCTTAAGTCTGCTTTATAATGAAGACCACTAACCATTTTAGTAGCCACCCCCTGTACGGACTCCATCCTGTTTATATCCTTATGAAAGTGTGGTCTCCATATTTGCACACAATACTCCAAATGAGGTATCGCCAAAGACTTATACAGAGGCACTATCTCCTCCTTTTTTCTGCTAGCCATTCCTCTCCCTATGCACCCAAGCATCCTTCTAGCTTTTGCTGTCATCCTTTCTACCTGTTTAGCTACTTTAAGATCATCAGACACAACCACGCTGAGGTTTTTTTAATCAACTGGATTCTTTTAGTTGATATTGAGGAACTCCTGAAAGTAAAGAATTACAGTATTTATACAATTAATTACTGGGACATGAATCGGAGATTTCAGTGCTCTGGGGGCAAGGTAAAGTTTCAGAGATCGATTCTCCATTATGCAACATACGATAAGCAAATGATATGAGATATTTGGGGTATAAACGACAGATTACTGTTCCAAATTACTTCTAGAGATTTCAGCTCATTTTTAACTGTAATAGGGACACCTCTCAGATCAGGTAACATAGGAACTGGACCCTTGGTGGAAGGGATCAAGTGTGTTTCACTTTTCCTAGGATTCAGGATAAGTCTATTAGTTTCAATCCAGTGTGCAATTTTATTTAGTTTGCCCTGGAGTTCTGATAGAACATATGATATATGTCCCCGCCCCATGTTTTTGTAGCGGGTACGTTTGTGTGGATGTCAGCATGGGTGTCCATGCCGGGGATGTGAATACTTCTATAATTGGGCTGAAAGATAGGCCATCCCTTGCATTTTTCTGCATGCTCTACCCTGGATATCCCAGATTGCACTTGGACAACCTTTCTAAAATGCCACTTTATATTAACACCCATAGTTCGTGTGGGTTTTTAGCAATTATGAAGGATTTCAAGCAGTATTTTTCCAAATTGATTGGATATAGTACATTTTAGGGATTAAGGAGTTTCTGCAAATGCCATGTTTTCAGGGATTTTCTAAATAAGGCATGAGAAGTCATTTGCTATATGCTTTACAGTAAGTTATTCCAGGCCTTTGGAGCTGCTGGCTTTTATATATAGCACCACATTTCCTCTTTCTACCCCATTCTTCCTGTAAAAATCATAGTAATGTATAACATTCTTCTCCATGTACCATATTTCCATGACTACCATTAAATCAAAGTCAGCCTCTTCCATTACAGCCCTGCTTTTTACCCATAGAAATCACTTTGAGGGCAGTATTCAACAAGCTAGTTAATGGTATACTTACAGGCACATTTCACAACGGGATGTCCAAGTGCAATCTTGGATGTCAAAGCCAGAATATCTGAAAAAAAAGCAGGCACATGCAAGTTCAAGCATGATTTTGGAAACGTGGGCATGCCCAATATGCACGTGTATCAAATGTCTATATAGAGGTACCCAGGATAGCCTTTCAGAACCAAGCTATTGAGTAGCATACTGGTTTGAGTAAGGACTTAAGAGCAAACTAGTCAGGGTTCAAATCCCTGTGTGGGCCTTTGTGGTCTAAGACTAGTGAGTTAGTTCTCCATCTTCTCTATACTCAGAGGCTGTTTTAAGGTGAAAACAAGCACTTTCCTGATGTCTATTCATACCTGGAGCAGGTATAAACATTGACACGCCTACAAACTTTCCCAACGTTTTTGGGATAGAAAGGGGATGTGAAAGTGCATTGCCACTGCTTGGACATACCTCTGCCACTTGGATGTCCCTGCACCAGAGATGTCAGAGAACGTCATTTGTAGAATGGCTGCAGGGATGTGTCCTTGATTTCAACGTCAGTGTACATGTCTTCAGCTATCTAAATATGACTAAAAGTTTTAAAATGACCCTCTAATTTAAATAAGTTATCCAGATAAGACTACTGCCAAATAGATCCAAATGTTAGTTAACTATGGGACAACCCTGTCTTATGGATCAACTTGCTTGTCTAACTTTATCATGCCATTGTTGCCCACATAAAGTTTTGATAGGCCTCAGGAACATCTCCAAACCCACAGCTTTATCTGACTGAATGTTGTATAGCCAACAAAATGTCATCACAAAATGTAGTCGGTGAGTGTGGGAGGACATTCATGTTTCAGGTTTTGTCCAGTCAGCTCCAAAACTTACCAGACAAAGCTTTGGAATATCAACCCCTTTGAAAACTTGCTTCCCCACCATAGCACATCACCATAATGTCTGTTTGCCAACACTAACAATAATTAAAAGAGTAACAGTTGTTTTTTCTTCCAAACCCAATATTAAGCTTTGATATTAAATAAGGGCATAACGTTGCACAAATTGGCTAGTGAAACCAGTGCACTAGCAAGCTTAAGAAATAAATGAGCGAACAGGGAGAGTTAATTAAAATCGATCTTGCTTTTTCAGATCAGGAAATGGATAATGGAAGATATGATTGACTGCAGTGCTGAATTACTCCTTTTAAAGACTGTTAATAGGCCAAATGACTAAAGCAATCTAATATAGCAAATCCAGAATCAATATAATTATTATAACACTGTCAAAAAGGAAAACATATGTTGTGACGTTAATCATATTTTTCAATCTCCTAAAGTGTAATGCAATTATTGTACTTTATTGTTTCATTCCAGTTGTCAGATAAAAAAATTCAGTGCGGCTTTGTTGTATAGATTCTTGTCTTTAACCATGGATTATTTGGATCCCCTCACTATTGCTCAACTTCAGTCTTGAAAGTAAGGGCATTTTGGAAAGGGGCAATTTGGGACTAAGGGGCTTGTTTACAAAGCTGCGGTAGCGGTTTCCAATCGTTATCGGAGCCACGGCCCCATTGAAATCAATGGGGCCGCAGCTCCGATAATGATCGGAAATCGCTACTGCGGCTTTGTAAACAAGCCCCTAAGAATCCAACTTTATTAGGAGTGGAGGAGTAGCCTAGTGGTTGGGGCAAGGTACTTCAGGCCAGAAGGTCGGGGGTTCAAATCCCACTAGTGGACAGCAACCTTGGGCCAGAAGGACTGGGGTTTCTAGTCCCACAGGTGCTCCTTGTGGTCTTGAGCAAGCCACTTAACCCTCCATAGCCCATGTTCCCTGTAAATTAGTTATCTCCAAGTTATAATGCCCTGTTCAATGTAATTTCAGTTTGTTCATTGTAAACTGCACTGATGCACAATAGTGCAGTATATAAGAGAATGTAATAAATAAAAGTCAAGTAAGATATGCTATAACAAATAATGTGTCCTTATCAGGTGTCATGTAAGTCTATGAACAAGGACCAGCAATAAATTCCATAAATGTCTTTGTTGTCAAGCTTTTTTGCAATTTTCAGACTTTTCAAAATGTTCTTACTTTTGAAACTTACTTGACAGCAGTTTTCTTTGCGTAGCTAGATAATTTGATCAGAATCCTGACCAGAGGGGGGCGGAGCCTGATGTCCAGCGGGATGGTCGCATAACGCTGAGGCTCCCGAGGGGCCTACTCAGAATCCTGAATTAACACCGGACATACTTGGAACTTCTACTCTGATCTTGCCGGGGCACATTGGTGAGATGGCGGGGACCAAACCCACGCGCCTGGAATTTGGATCTCCAGCGGCTTCTCACGGCAAACGTTCCAAAACTGAACCCCCGTCCCGCAGAAGGGGCTAGCCTTGCGCGAGGGCCCCGAAATGCAGCAGGAAATCCTCGCAGAGATTAGAGGGGTCAAAAACCTCGTGCAATCAAACGGTGAAGCACTCCGAGCGCTGCGGGAAGATCTTGGTGTGCTGCAAAGCAAGCTAGAAGGGCTTTCTTCGCGTCAGGACAAAATGGAGAGCATATTGGACTCCCATGCGGCCCGGTTGTCCAAACTCGACAAAGTTGAACGTCAGGTGCGGGCCTTGCAGAAAGAAGTGGAAGATGGCAATAATAGAGCGCGCCGCAACAACATACGACTCGTGGGCATACCGGAGGGAGCGGAATCGGGAGACATGAAAGAGTTTTTTATGCAAAATCCTCCCTTCCCTGCTCCAAATCACCTTTACCAAAGATTTGGAGATCGATCGCGCTCATCGTGTACCCACAAGCATAACGCTCAACAGGAAGACCCCGCGGCCTATTATTTTTCGACTTTTGAGATATCAACACGTGGAACAAATTCTAAGTGCCTCTCGGGCAAAGGGCCATATGGAGTTTGAGAGCCACAAGATCTCCTTCTATCCTGACTTGGCTAAACCCACGGTCGACCGCCGAAAGCGCTTTCTGGAATTCCGGCCGAGGCTTCAACAACTACAAGCACGCTATGGCCTGATGTACCCGGCCAAGCTCCGAGTCACGCTTCACAATCAGACAAGAACATTTGAGGACCCTGATCTACTAGCGGAGTTTTTGGACTCCAAAGAAGCCGACTTGATGCGCTGACTTCCAGAATATTCCTGCAAGTATTCTCATATCCGCTGTACCTGCCATATTGGATCTGCCGCAGCCCAGCAAAGAGTCTGGCGAGGGCAGTTTGTTTGCCTCACTTTTGATGATATCTGTGACCCGACTCCATCTACCCACAGTAGCCTCGATGAGTATCAGAGACAGTGTTAATTATGGACTCTGGTGTTTCTTTTCCTTTTTTTCATGTCTTTCTATTTCCTCTCTAGGGCCTCCTCCCGCAGACATCTGGTCGCCATATTCTTTGGGGGTTTTGCTTCTTCTCTAAGATACTTTGGTACATACTTTTCAATATGGGGTGTATTAGCCAGCATACTCGGTGATTATGTCATTGTTGCACAGATTCTGATTATGTTGTATGTTTTCAAGCGCCCTTACCTAAAATGTCTATTACCGATTGATGGCACCATGAAAGATTTTCTCATTGAACGTAAAACGAATCAATAATCCGATAAAACGGAAGAAAATCCTAAGCTACCTAAGTCAGGAAGCTGCGGATCTGATTTTTCTCCGAGAAACGCATTTAAATTCGAAGGAAACTCTTAAACTCAATATTAAACCTTACATGTGGCCGCCTCTTCCCCAGCCGTTTCTAAGAAATATGGGGTTGCCGTACTGGTTAGGAAATCTTTGCATGCTACTATTATAGCGACTAGCTCAGATACAGAAGGTAGATGGTCCCGAGTTCACCTCAAGATAGGTAGCCTTGAAGTTACATGTATATGCCTTTACGCTCCTAATGTGGATGACCCTGCCTTTTTTGCTACCATTGCTCAGGTTGCGCAGGCCTCTGCTAATACTTCATTGATAATTGGGGGGGATTTCAATCTAGTCCTTGATCCCCTGATTGACAAACAGCCGCCTAGGACAAGTGGTCCCCCCAAGAGTTCACACCACGCTTACCTCCCTGATCAAAGATCTTGCTTTAGTTGATCTATGGAGGTTACTACATCCCAATGAGCTTGACTTTACCTTCTTCTCTTCCCCTCACAAATCCCAGTCTTGCATAGACTTCTTTCTAATATCAAAACTGTTAGCTCCTCAGGTGGACACTGCAAGATTCACTCCCAACATATTTCAGATCATGCTGCTATTTCCTTTCAATTACACACTACTGCACCCCAAGGGAATTCGGGGGCCTGGTTCTTTGATATAGCCCTGTTAACTCAGCCAGAGTTATACTCTTGCGGCCTTTAACACTCTCATTCTAGCACAGGGTCCGAACGTCTGTCCTCAGGACGGACTCCCGCTATGGAATAACTCCAGAATTCAAGTCCTAAATAGAACGATAGCATGGAAACCCTGGTACTCAAGGGGGATTTGGACACCCCAACAGCTTTTCTCTGCAGCTCGTTGGAAAACCTTTTCGGATTTACAAAAGGAATTTGCGTTACCAGCGAAACACTACTTTCAATTGATGCAGCTTCAACACTGCCTCCACAGTGCTCGAATCATGCCGCCCTCTGCCCCTACTGAGGATGGGCTATTAGAGATAGTTCACTCTATTAGTCGTACACATGGGGTAGCCTCTAACTTTTATAAAATATTATGTCAGGGTACAGACACGGCCACTTTTAGAGCCCAACAAGCCTGGGAGCGAGAACTGCAAACCACTTTAACCCCTGTGCAATGGAGCGTTTTCTGGAGCAAAGTAGTGCGGGTTTCCCGGTCTGCCTCTGTTACCCAAACTCTATTCCTTTTTGCACACAGATGCTTTTATACCCCAGGAAAAATAGCCAAATGGAACATCACTGCTAGGGACCAGTGTTGGTCTTGCCATACTGCTGTGGGAACCTTCGCTCATGTTATTTATGAATGTCCTCAACTACAGGTTTATTGGGGGCGGGTTTGGGGTTGTATTCAATTTATCTTATACCTTCACGAGCCTCTCTCTTGGAAGATCGTAGGACTCCGCTCTGTGGCGGAGGTCCCCTCTCTTCCTAAGAAGGGTCGCTTTCTCCTTGATTTCATGCTGGGTATAGCCATATGCTTAATCACGAGGAATTGGAAGGATAGCTCTCGACTTACTGTTAATGAATGGTGGAACCTCGTCTGCTTATATAGTAAATATGAGCAGATACTTCGGAGAGCTATTCCCCATGCCCAAACTCACTCTCGCTTGTCTAAATGGCAGATGCTTAATGATTATGTACAATCTGCTCATTGTTTCCAACATGCCTGTATAATGTGCACTCATCATGTTTCAGATCACCGTTAGGTTTTGTAACACAATAATGTACGTACACGCCCGCTTCGGGAATGATTAGTTTTCTAGAGAAGAAGCAGGGGGGAGGGGGGTGGCAGGGGTTTACTTTGGTGTATGTATTACATTTTCTGTATCTGTCTTTTAGCTGTATGTCTTCCTTTTCCTTTGTTGTTATAAAACGAAAATAAAGAATTAAAAAAAAAAAAGAATCCTGACCAGAGCTGTCAAACTGAAATCCTCTAGGGCTGTAAACCAGTCCGATTTTCAGGCTATCCCTAATGAATATTCATAAGAGATATTCACACGCTGCCTCCATTGTAGGCAAATGAATCTCATGCATATTGATTTAGGGACAGCCTGAAAGCCAGACTGGTCTGTGGCTCTTCAGGTTTAACACCCCTGTTCTAGGCTATTCTTAGGAGAGCAAAATAATGAATATATAAGCATAACTTTGAATGGCTAACTTAGTCATTGAGGGGGAAATTGTATAACTGGACATCTACTAATAATCATTTCTATAGTGCTGCAAAACCTACACAGCACTTGTAAGAGACGATCCCTGCTCATCAGAGCTTACAATCTAATCAAGACAGACAGCATGGAGAATAGTAAGAAAACACATAGTTGGAGAGCAGGAGGCTATGCAGATCAGGATCCAAAAGTGGCCTTGAAGAGCTGAGTTAGTTTAGGCACCCAGAAAATGCCTATCTTAAGCCTATGTTATAAAGAAAAGTAGGCTCCTATTTTTTTGTATAAAATAGGAACATAAGTGTTCAAAAACGCACAATAAATCTAGAAGTGAGCACTTACCCCTGCGTTAGGGCTCATAGTAATGCCTAGATTTTTTTAAAGAACACACTTAAGTTATAGTATTTTATAACATAGGCACATAGATTTGTTTCCACAAACACTCTTCCGCTGTGAAGTAGGGACTGGCTAAAGTATGCATGTGAGGCTTATCCACATGCATAAGGCACTGAAAATACATGACTTGCATGCTGGTGCATAAATTTACATGGATCCTTATAAAATGACCTCCTTAGTAAGTAATTTTATAACAGGGCAACCTGGGTAGATGCTAACTTGTCTTTATGAAATACTAGCATATGTGGCAGAAAAGCATTGTGAATGTAAGTGTGATCTAACAAGCAATTATAAATTTCCACCTGTAGTTTACACGTCTATGTGCGTAGATTAAGATATCTAAAAATCAATAGGCCTGATAAGTGCTGGCAGTTAGCACTGCTAAAGCCCCCACCAGTGAACATTAGACACAGAGATTCAATGTTGGGGCCATATCTGGGTGCAAGCATTGAATATCCAGGTTGCCTGGTTAGTGATGAAGTTAACCGAGCAGCGGCGATATTCGGCTGCTGTCCAGTTAGCTTCAGCAGCGAAAGTTAGGTTACCATTACTGCACCTGACTTTCACTGCTTTGCGAAACTGGGTGGCAGCTCAATATCAACGCTGCCAGGTTATCATCAGGTGCGACCCCCACTCTGCCCCCAGAACACCCCGATACTAACCAGTTAGCATCGGGGCATACAGCGGCAGCACGTGTAGATATTTAGCAACGCTAACACAGGCAAGGGGATTAACCTTCGTAGTAGGTCTGGGATATTTGTGGGTGTTTTCTGAGGTTCCGCTCCTGACTCTTCATCTCTGAACATAGAACAGAAATATTTGTTAAACAATTTCACTTTCTCCTTATCAGCTTCTACATATTCCTTCCCTTCATTGACTTTGACAATACTACTTTTGTACTTCTTCCTGTCACTAGCATATCTAAAAAATGTCCATTTAACTGCATTTACTATTTTTTCTTCCATTGCTTCTTTTAGATTTTCCAAACATTGTTGCTTGTCTTCTCCTTCTGTGATATCTTGTATTTTATGAAGGCCATCCTCTTTTTCCTTACCTTTTCAGCTATTACTTCCAAGAACCATAGTGGCCTCCTTTTCCTTTTATTGTTGCCCAGGACTTGGCAATAGTTTTGCCTACTGCTTTTCTGGACCCCTCAACTGTTCCCATCCCACTAATGACTCCTTGATGCATCCCCTATCTTGACAGTTAGTTTCTACAGTCCAGGACCCTCATTTTTGAAAGAACCATCTGCACTCGTCTCCTTTACTGAACTACACCGTTTGGTGATCACTGGATGCAAGATGATCACTGTGGCGCACGATTCCCATAGGGGCACATCCTGGCCATCTGGATGGCCCCAGGCAAGATGGACCCGTTTGGAACTGATTCTGGTCCGTGGGAACAAAACTTTCCTGTGGCAGCCAGAATCAGGCCCAAGGATGGCCTGGCGTGCCCATGAATGGCCCAGCGTGCTCCTACCTGCCTGCGGGGACATCTTCCCCGCAGGCTTCCTTGGCTACCAAGGCTCATCCCCTCCTCTTCCTGCCCGACCCTCAGCTGGCTACAGCTGGATTCGGCCCCTGCCTTGGGGGGGATCCCTGGCCCCTATCACACAAAACATACTGCTTATACCACCTTCAAAGGTGGTATAAGCAGCATGTCCTCATGGGCCTGACAGCACATACAGGGTCATGACCTGAATTCGCCCTGTACCTGCTGCCAGGCTGGCCCGCTCTGCCCTGATCCTGCCCCCTCCTGCCCCTGCCGGTTCTTCCCGTCCTGATGCACAGGACGTAAAGGAGAACCAGTGGGGGAATCAGGAACCAATATCTTGCAGGGGTGCACATCCCACCAGGACATGCAGCCCCACAACCCACGTTTTGAAATGGGGCCCATAATATTTACCAGGTTCGTGGGACTGATGTTCATGTTTATTAATTTTAGGGTCTTGTGGAAAAGGGGCGGAGTCAACATGGTGGCACCTTAAGTGTGTGGTGCTTCAGCGTTTTCTTTGAGCTCTTAACTATTTTTGCAAATGGCTCCTAAGCGGCGAAGTAACCCTAAAGACAAGCCAGCTAAAGGTGTTTCCACCATGGCAGGACTGCAGCAGATTGAGGAGCTACTCCTGAAGGCCCTGACACTGGAAAAGGTTGTTAAGGTTGGCTTGCTATTGTGTAACGCTGATGGGGAGGCAGCCACACTTGAACAGTGATCACCTGACCCGCAGCCATATTCTGCTACCCCCCTAGACCCGGAATCTTCAGATCCAGGCCCTGGACCACCAACTTGCTGACCTCCCTTGAGGGAGAAGACAGAAGAGTGGGGCAGCTGGCCTCATACTCAATGCCACGTCTACGCCACCTGGTGCAGGGGGACTTGCCTTCAGATGGTCCTGGTAAAGACAGAATCTCAGAGGTGGGTGTTTTGCCAACTGAGGAAAAGAAAGCACAGTTGGAAGTCACTTCTTTGGTTCCCCAACAGCAGACCTCAGCTGAGATTTCTTTGTTATCTATTTGGTCTATATTAGTAAAGCTGTAAACTACAATCTCGAAGTGTGCATCAGATGTCTCTGCATTGGTGCAGGTGGTTGCTCAAAATTCTATGCAATATCAGGCTTTCATGGAAGAAACCCATGAGAAGTTTGGAGAAATTGCTAAAGAAGTCAGTGACTCAAGAAATGTGATTGACCAACTCGTGAAAGACAAAATTTCTGTTCACCAGAAACTGG
This sequence comes from Ichthyophis bannanicus, assembly GCA_033557465.1. Lineage (NCBI taxonomy): Eukaryota > Metazoa > Chordata > Amphibia > Gymnophiona > Ichthyophiidae > Ichthyophis > Ichthyophis bannanicus. Next base: position 1,251,362,562 of record CM066031.1, on the reverse strand, counting down.
AAAACTTGAGAATAAATTTAGGGGGTTAAATTTGAGACTTTTAAATTTTCCTCATGTTTTAAATGTTTCCCTGCTAGATACATTTAAGAAGTACAATGTTGAGATTCTTTTAATACCAGAATCTGCATTTCCCCTGATAACAATAGCTTATTTTTTACCTGTTAAGAAAGCTGTGCAGGAATCACTTAATTATATTCCTGATAATTTGTCTAATTTCTTAGAAACTTCTTTGTCAATATTGGTTCGTACTACGTTATTGGTTAGTTTTATTTTTGAAACAGATCTTTCTAGGGTACTGTCACTTTATTTAAAAAAAAACCTCTCTGTACCATTCATGGGGGAGACCATAAGAATTTTTCCTGATGCGAGCTGAGTCACGCAGGAGCGCAGGCGACCTTTCCTAGCAATGCGTCAGGAAATTGTTGCTTTAGGCGCAAGTGTTATGTTACGCATGTTGGGGTAAAATATATTTTCTTTGCTCTCAAGCAGTTTTGGGCTTTCCTGGACATTAAGAAGTCACTGGCCCCGGTGGAGTTAGGGGTGGGTGGCAATGGTTAGATGTGGGGGACGCAATAGTATTGGGTAGTAAGCTAGGGTTTGTGCCTATTGCCGTTAATATGTTTTGAGTTGTTTTTTGTTTCCTTTGAATTTCCCCATTAATAGAACTCTGCTCCAATTCATATTGTGTCTAATTTGAGAATGTTTGAAATTTTATCTTAGGGTATGTTTTTTCCTTTATATTCTTATTTGATTGTTATTCTCATGTTTTTGTTACAAGATTATGCTTGTAATTTTGTTTAAAACTTAAGAAAGATAAAATTTAAAAAAAAAAAAAATTTCAGGGTCTATAGTGGAAGAATAGCCTAACGATTAGAGCACTGGCTTGGTAACAAAAGTCCAGCATTCAAGTCCCACTAGCACTCTTTGTGGCATTGGGCAAGTCTCTTAATTCTTCATTGCCTTAGAAGAAAGACCTGACAATTTACTTCCAGTTATACTGTCAAGAATCCCCAGGAGCAATTTGATACCATATGACCTTTCAAATTATTTATTCTTCAGTGTGCAACATAAATGCAAAATAGTGGCATCATCATACAATTGTGAACCAGATCACTAAATGCCCTAGTTTAATGTATTTGCCTGAGTGTCAGTTCAGTGTGCTGTTATGCTGCAGGGATATTACTTGCTCTGGTCACTGTTTAAAACATAATGTGGGAATGGAAGTGAAAGGAGATCAGATGTTGCTGGAAAAAGACATATAAATGCAAGTTTTGGAGAGAAATCTGTCTCTTGCCTCTTTTTCTGCCAATAGGGAGCAGGAGGCTCCTGAGAGACTGAGTCCTGGGTACTGGCCTGTCCATTAGCAAAAGAAAATCCTTAGGAAAAATTTGAGGGGTTACCTTGCCCTACAGTCCTAAGACTGGCTCCAGGCCTTGAAGAATTAAACCAATTTGCGGTAGTTGGAAATAAGAGAATTTCTTCATTTGTGACAGTGATGCTTAGGTTTTTGGAAGTGTCCAACAAGCTAGATGGTAGACTTCCTAGATATATGAGAAGAAAGAGTTATAACCTCCTTGATGTTTTATATACATTAAGGTGGAATATCAAGTAAATAAATAAATGTCTTGTAGGGAGAGGTGATGGGTGGTGACCTACCACCTCACTCTATGGGGTTGCTGTGGGATTTCAACCCAGGCCCACAGCTGCACTAGCCATTTCTCTGTCTGTTGGGCTACGCAGCCTCTCCTGTATGGCAAGCCTCCTGCTTTTTCACTTGAAGCACATAGTGCTGGAACTGTGTCTTAGCACTGCTCGCTTTCAGGTTTGGCACCCTTTGTACACATTAGCTATCTGTGGCGTGTCATCTCTACCCGCTTACCTAGCGGCCAGTCTACAGTGATCTCTCCACTTGTGAACCTCTCATATATACCAGAGTGCATGAGGATGTAGGAATCGTGACAGAACCCTGGGAACCATGGGAAGACGTCTGTGATTTCACTCTGGGCATTACAGACTACCAGCATGTTCACGGAGTGCAATATCTTTCTGTTGCGGTACATGGCTTCTCTCCCTTGTGAGAGCCCGAGGACCACATATGTGAATCTATCACACCCAAGACAGTGGGAAAACATGCATATCATGGAAATACGCCATGGTTTGCTTTTTCTGCTGTGTAGTGGAGGGGAAAATTATGTAGTCCGCTGTGTGGGTAAGAAAGGCTATCAGGAATGTTTAGTGTGTGGCAGTGGCCAAAAAAGAAAACAGAATGTGAGGAATTATTAGGAAAGACATAGAGCATTGGTTCCCAAACTTGGGGTCACAGAAACATGGCCATTTCCTCTTCTCTCTGGACTTTCACTATGACTATGTCAAGTAATGGCAAACACCAGTCAACATATGGCCTGTGAACCAGTGAACATTCATAGGATCTTGCCCTCTTCTGGGTAAGTTTCCTGTTAGACTGGAAACCTATGCTGAGTACTGGGGTCTGTAAGCACACACTGCACACTGACACACAGGACTCTGTGCTGACTGTTGCTGCTGCTGCTGCTGCTGCTAATTCCATTGCTTTCTGCTTTAGATAAGTGAAGGAGAGGAAGGAGGCTGGAGACCTGCTATTTTGATTTCATGATCATCTGGGGTCATGTAAATTTTCAGTTGTTAAATTGGGGAATATCATAATGCCTTTATATCACTCCATAGTGTGACCATGCTCTGAATATTTTTTGCTATTCTGCACTCTGCATCTCTAAAAGGATATAGTGGGATTAGAAAAGGTACAGAGAAGGGAAAACAAAATGTTAATGGGGATGGAATGACTCCCCATTGAGGAAAGACTAAAGAGTTTAAGACTCTTAAGCTTGGAGAAGAGACTGGTGAAAGGAGATATGATAGAGGTCTATAAAATCCTGAGTGGACTAGAATGTTGAAACGTGAATAGATTGGCTTTAAACTAGATTCGTTGGGGATGGGTGAAGAAAGCCCCCAGGTAAGTGAAAGCCCCCAGGTAGGTGATACATTAAATACCTTTATGGAAATGGGTAACAGGGGTAACATACGGAAAGCAGTGTGTATAAATACCCGTAGCATGGGAAATAAGATCCCTGATGTCGAAGCTTTGGTGGGAGTGGCTGACTTGGATTTAGTGGCAGTTACAGAAACATGGTTCACAGAAAACCATGACTGGGATGTAACTATACCTGGCTATACTTTATTCAGAAAGGACAGAGTAGGAAGAAGGGGAGGAGGAGTGGCACTATATGTAAAAACTACTATTAAAGCTTTGGAATTACAGAGCTTAAAAGGGAGAGAGGAGGCATTGTGGGTTAAACTAGAAAGAGGGAAAGAGAAATCTATTTGCATTGGTGTGATATACAGACCTCCCTCACAAGAGGAAGAGGTGGACAGAAAGTTAATTGAAGACATAAGCAGCTTTGCTAGGAAAGGGGAAGTGCTACTGATAGGAGATTTCAATATGCCAGATGTTGATTGGCACATTCCTGCTGCAGTATCATCTAGAAGTAAGGAGATCCTGGATTCTCTACAGGGAGAACAATTCAGGCAATTGGTAACAGACCCCACACGTGAAGGGGTGTGATGCAGCAGACCAGCAGGGCATAGAGGAAAATGTTTTAAACATGAAAAAAGATGTGCACAAGCTGCAGTATTTGCAGGAGCCTGATAGGGGGAGCAAGAGGGACCTCTGGAAGACTGAGGATCCACGCCCTACAGGGTGTAACCTAAAACCAGCCAGCCTCCAATCCAGGAAGACAGGAACTCCTTTTAAAGGAAGTCAAGAAGACTGGAGAAGGAGCAAGGAGGACAGGAAGCACAAAGAGGACAAGGAGTACAGGAGGAGAAATAGGAGCAGTGAGAGCTCTGGAAGAAGTGCTTGGACGAGCAGAAGTGACTGGAAAGGCAGAAGTAGCGGTAAAGCCAGGAGCAGCAGAGAAGGTAGCAGAGAAATTGCAGAGCCTTCAGAAGCCGGAGGAGCGGCAGGAGCTGCAGGAGTGGCAGAAACTGCAGAAGCTGGGGAAACTGCAGAAGCTACAGACGCTGCTGGAGTACAGGAAAGAGGTACAGGCCAAAGGAACCTGAAAGGACAGAGGATACAGAACGGTCCAGGAGATTCAGGTATGCGAAAGCTGCATTGTGATTGCTGTGGGCAGAACCCAAGCCATATTGCTGGAGCCAGGCAGAATCTCCCTAGGAGTAGGCCACAAGCCTCGTCCTCAGGAAAGAAGCAAGAGACAGAAGCTCCCTGTACATGTCCCACGGTCCAAAAGAAAAGGTATGAAAAGTTTTTATTGAATAAGAAACTTTTAAGTAAGCCAGGTTTGCAGGAAGTGTATGTAAACCCTGGGAAGAAAGAAAGACATTCACACTGTAAAAATGCTCATGGCCGACGCCCCACGCTAAACTCCAGACACTGGGAGGTCATACAGCATTTGGGTGAGAAACCTGACTATAGCTTGCCGGGAACTATTGACTATATCTCAGATACTTTGCAGGAGGAACCGATGCAAGTGGAAGAGGTAGAATCCCTTTCAGAGGAAGAAATGGATTGCAGCTATTGCACCACGGGAAGCGTGGAATGCTTATGTAACCAGTGAGCACTAAAACCGGTGTAAATAGAAATGCTTGTTTTGTAACTTTTCTGTGAAAAGAACAGTTTTTGTTTTGAACCTGAGTTGTGATTTCTATAACCTGATGTAAGGACATTTCTGTTGGTGTTTGAAGCCGATCCTTTGAACCTTTGTGCAAACCAGGGGAAATAAAGCCTTATTTTTCCCTACACTCGAAGACCTTTTGTTCTCTGGGTATTTTTGGTAATACAGGACGCTACCAAGGCTATACAACCTTGGGCCCTAGAAAGAGAAACATACCAAACCCAACTTTACTTTACTTTACTTTTCTTTATGTCCAACCTGCCTTGACCACCATCAACCGCCAGGGCGGCGTTGTGACAGGGGCCATACTGAACTTGGTGCTTACCAGTGGTGAAAGTGTTTCTGATGTTGTAGTGGGAGATCATTTTGCAACCAGTGATCACCAGATGGTGTGGTTCAGTATTAGGACAAGGCTGTTAGAATCCATTCCAAGGGAGTCGTTAGTGGGATGGGAACAGCTGGGGGATGTAGAAAAACAGTGGGCAAAACTGAAAGGGGGTATTTTAAAGGCAACCAACCTTTTTGTTAAAATGGTAAATAAAGGCAAAAGGAACAGGAGACCGCTATGGTTTTCGAAGGAAGTAGCTGAAAAAGTGAAGAAAAAGAGGGAGGCCTTCATGAAATACAAGAGATCACAGAGAGGAAGACAGGCATCTGTATTTGGAAAAACTTAGAGAAGCTAGCAAAGTAGTCAAGAAGGCAAAGATTCAAAAGGAAGAGGAAATAGCCAATGCAATAAAATGGGGGGATAAGACATTCTTCAGATATATTAGTGAGAAGAGGAAGGGCAAAAGTGGTATTGTCAGACTCAAGGGTGCAGGGGGGGAATATGTAGAAGCTGGTAAGGATAAAGCGGAATTGCTTAACAAATATTTTTGTTCTGTGTTCACAGATGAAGAACCAGGAGCAGGACCTCAGAAAACACCCACAAATAAGAACATAAGCGAGGGACATCTTGAACAATTTTCAGAAGACTGTGTTCGTGAGAAACTAGCTCAACTTAAGGTAGACAAAGCGATGGGACCGGATGGGATACACCCTAGAATACTGAGGGAACTTGGGGACGTTCTAGCAACTCCACTGACTGACCTTTTCAATGCCTCATTGGAGTCGGGAGTGGTGCCAAAGGACTGGAGAGAGGCTCATGTGGTGCCTTTACACAAAAGCGGAAGTAAGGATGTGGTTGAAAACTACAGGCCGGTTAGTTTAACTTCGGTGGTGAGTAAATTATTGGAAACGCTACTGAAAGAGAAAATAGTGAGGTTTCTGGAGTCTAGCGGATTACAGGATGTGAGGCAGCATGGATTCACCAGAGGCAGGTCTTCTCAGACAAATCTGATTGATTTCTTTGACTGGGTGACCAGGGAGTTGGACCGAGGGAGAGCTCTAGATGTGGTGTATTTAGATTTCAGTAAAGCCTTTGACACTGTTCCTCACAGGCGACTTATAAACAAACTGAGCACCCTAGGGATGGACCCTAAAGTTACTGCTTGGGTTAGAAATTGGTTGGGTGGGAGGCGACAAAGAGTACAAGTAAATGAAGCTCACTCTGAGGAGAAGGATGTTACCAGTGGTGTGCCCCAGGGATCTGTCCTTGGTCCGATTCTTTTTAACATCTTTGTTAGTGATATAGCGGAAGGGCTGTCGGGTAAGGTTTGCCTCTTTGCGGATGATACCAAAATCTGCAATAGAGTAGACACCCAGGAAGGTGTAGATAACATGAGGAGGGATCTAGCTAAGCTTGAAGAATGGTCTAGAATTTGGCAGCTGGGATTTAATGTTAAAAAATGTAAGGTCATGCATTTGGGCTGCAGCAATCCAAGGGAGCAATACAGTATAGGAGGTGAAGTACTTTTGTCCACTAAAGAAGAGCGGGACCTAGACGTGGTTGTGTCTGGTGCTCTTAAAGTAGCTAAACAGGTAGAAAAGGCAATGGCAAAAGCTAGAAGGATGCTTGGGTGCATACGGAGAGGAATGGCTAGCAGAAAAAAGGAGGTGATAATGCCTCTGTATAAGTCTTTGGTGCGACCTCATTTGGAGTATGGTGTGCAATTCTGGAGACCGCACCTTCAAAAGGATGTGAACAGGATGGAGTCGGTGCAGAGGGTTGCTACTAAAATGATTAATGGGCTTCATTATAAAGCATATGAGGACAGACTTAAGGATCTTAATATGTACACCTTAGAGGAAAGGCGGGATAGAGGTGATATGATTGAGATGTTTAAATACCTCCATGGCATAAATGTTCAGGGAGAGAACCTCTTTCAATTGAAAGCAAGTTCTGCTACGAGGGGACATGGGATGAGGGTGAAGGGAGATAGATTCAGGAGTGATATGCGGAAATATTTCTTTACAGAAAGAGTAGTGGATCCATGGAATAGTCTCCCAGTGGAGGTGGTAGAGATGAGGACAGTAACTGAATTCAAAAAAGCATGGGACCAACACAGAGGATCTCTAAAGGTAAAATGTGGACTGTTGTAGTTGTTATGGAAGGACAGACTAGATAGGCCATGTGGTCTTTTTCTGTCATCATGTTTCTATGTTTCTATGTTTAATCCTTCAAAATATACAAAGACTAGGAGTCACACCATGAGCTTACAAAGTATTACATCTAAAACAAAAAGGAGAAAATATTTTTTCACTCAACATAATGAAATTCTAAATCTCATTACCGGAGGATTTGGCAAATGCAGTTAGCGTAGCTGGATTTCAAAAATGTTTGGGGAAGTTCTTGGAAGAAAAGTCCATGAACCATTATTAAGATTTACTTGGGAAAGCCACTGCTTTTCCCTGGGGTTGAAAAGCATGGAATCTTGTTAGTTTTTGGGATCCTTCCATCAATTTGTGCCCTGGATTTTCCACTATTGGAAACAGGATACTGGACTTGATGGCCCATCGGTCTGGCCAGGTCCAGTGCAAGAACTGGAGCCGCCCCAGGCTTGCCTTTCCACCTACTGCCCCTGGTGCCCCTCTGCCCTTATTGCCTCTACCACTGCCACTGCCACTCCTCTCCGGGGCTTACATAGGTGGCAATAGCAAGAGGCAACAGTTACTTTAACTCGTCAGTGCTGCCTTCTGCTTTCTGCTCTCTATCATTGGCCTCTTCTGCCTCCCTCCAACAGACTTCAAACCGGAAGTATGTGTCGGAGGGGTGCAGAAGAGGCTGATGGTAAAAAGCAGACACTGTGATGGAGTGCTGGCAGATTAAAGTAAGTGCTGTCTCTCTCGCAGTTTTAGAGCTACTGTCGCTGCTGCAAGCCCCAGCGAGGGGCAGAAGTGGCAACAATAGGTGCCTCCGGAGGGCTGATCCTCTAGGCGACCACCTAGTCCACCTAATGGAAACGCTAGCCCTGAGTCTGGCCCATTATGGCAATTCTTATATTCTTATGAAATTAACAGCAGGCTAGCCTTGGGTCAGGCAGCAGGGAAAAGGGGGGCCGAGATCGCCAAAGTCAGGAGTACCTGCGGGGATCCAAATTCTGGCTACCGTGGGAATGTTTCGTTCCTGCAGTCCAGAATCAGGGGCCATCTGGATGGCCCGGACGTGCCCCTACCGGAATCATGCTCCACATGTATATCCGGAGATACTGAACATATGTGTTATACAGTGGCTATCATCATTGCTGCATATTTAGTTTAGGCCTACTATTATACCAACAGATCTCTTTAAGGGAAAATAGAACAAGCCAGAGTACTTTAGATCCCTCTACAGAAACTGCGCACTGGCAACCTTAATCACACTCAGAAGAGAGACAGACCCTCACCAAATACGGAATAAGGGAGTGCAAAATAGAAAAAGACGTGTGCATATAAAAGTTAACTAGAAACCCTGAGAAGCTAGGCTGCATTTGATGCAACAGTGGAGAAGAAGAGAGAGAAATATATTCCCTACAGCACTGTGCAAACTACAAAGGCATCAGAGATGCTGCACATACCCATTCCCAACACTGACATATTTGAATCACTAAACTAAATCTCAAATAAATGATTTATTTTTGTATCTCTGGATATTTTGGACCCTAAAATAACTTCCCCCATCTTCCGACCTATAAAGAGTATTCATAGGGTCATTAGAGCAATCAGAACTGTCTGGCAATGCTGGAATGAGCGAAACACAGTTTACCATGCTCCATGCTCTATTATTGTAGAAACAGAAAATCTGAATCAAATACATCAAACACATTCTAAAGTCCAAGAACTAAGCAAAACATTCTTCATCGTGCTCAGTGTCTGCCAGTGATGGCTTCAGTGAGTGACAAATAGACAAACACCTGGGACTTTGCACTTTACTTTCTGCAAGGTAGTTATTCTAGTTGCATGCTAACACTTGGCTACTCTGCAAATTTCCCCAAGGAATATTAAGAATTCGTTCCACTGAGAGAAAGACATTGTCTTTAGATTTGTACGATACAAAAGGTAAAAGGGGGGCATATTCAGCGGCAGTGGTCAGCACTGTTAAAACAGCTGGCCTTTGCCGCTTTAATTTATGACCATATATTCAGTACTGGCCATTGGCATGGAATATCCAGTTTACCTGATAGCATTTTAGCTAGCAGGTCAGCGACGATATCCAGCCACTGGCCGGATAGCCAAAACGTCTAAAGTTAGGACAGCTGCCCCCATGCCACCCCTGGAACATCCTGATGCTTGCCAGTTAGCGTCGGGGCGTTGAATCAGGTTAGCAGGGGCTATTCAGCAGCACTAGCTGCATTAGAGCTGCTGAATATAGTCCATTGAATATCCTAGTGAGTGGCATCTATGCAGTTTTCAGGGCTGCAGATTATGTAGATGCTTTTGAATATGCACCCGCACAGTTTTCATGGCAGTTTCATGACTAGGACAAAAAGAAAATGATAATTACACTTACCTGGTAATTGTAGTTCCTTGAGTGACGACAGTTCAGTCCTCTACCTCTGGGTTGTGTACCTCCTCCTGCAGCTTAGAGACTGGGCATGTCAAAATTGTGACATCACTGGATGTAGCCTGCTGGTCTCTCCCATCAGCCCCAGTGAACTACTGACAAAGCACAATCAAAGGAGCAACAAATAAATAGCAATCATTTAATCAACCAATTTTTAAAAACTCTACAGTGAAAATGAACTGAGAACTATCAACTGTGTAAACGCAATGTTCCCCCTAACAAGGAAGAAACCGTCTTGCGCCTTCCCGTTCCACCCCCGACAGAGATAGGGAGACAAAGGAAATGGAAATAGACCAAAAGAGATAGAAAACAGCTCAGTGTGATAGCCTCAACCTTTCTTAATAATCACACTCACCTGTAAACGAGCCTTCCTCCGCACCGAATTTCACTGCTAATGATACTACCCCGGGCGGGATTGAGGACTGAACTGTCGTCACTCAAGGAACTACAATTACCAGGTAAATGTAATTATCACTTCCTTATCGTTCCTCTGGGATGTAACAGAGCAGTATTCATTGGGAGGGACCTCTCCAGCCGGCTCGCAACACTACCGACCCAAAACAGGCATCATCCATTGCCGAAACATCTAGGCGGTAATGCTTACTGAAAGTATGAAGAGACGACCAGGTAGCCACTCTACATATATCTCCTGGAGGAACTAAGCTATGTTCCGCCCAAGAAGTCGCTTGTGCCCTAGTCGAATGAGCCCGAAGGCCTGAGGGAACTGCACAACCCTGCAACAGATACGCTGAAGCAATCGCCTCACGAATCCATCTAGAGATGGAGGCCTTTGCTGCTGATTCCCCCTTCCGGGGACCTCCGATTTGCAAAAAGCTTCTGAAACCTTCAAATAATACCGTAACACGCACCTGACATCCAAACTGCGCAAGCTACGATCCGAAGTGCTCCCCCCTAGGGATCCTATCACTGGCAGCGAAACCGTTTGATTTGGATGAAAGGGGGACACCACTTTTGGCAAAAAAAATGGCACTAGCCGCAATACCACCTTCTCTCTAGAAAAGGATAAAAACGGTTCCTGACACGACAACGCCTGCAACTCCGAAATCTGCCATGCCGAACAAATGGCTACTAAAAACACAGTCTTCAAAGTCAAATCCTTCACCGACACTTGGTGTATGGGCTCAAAAGGCTCTCTAGTTAACGCCCTTAAGAGCAAATTGAGATCCCAGGGTGGTATCAAAACCCTACGAGAAGGCCGCTATTGGGATACCGCTTTAAGAAACCATGCTATGTCAGCATGGGCCCCTAGGGCAATTCCCTGCACTTTGCCCCATAGCAGGAAATAGCTGCCAACTGGACTCTTAATGAACTTGCTGCCAAACCCTTATCAAACCTGTCTTGCAAAAAACTTAAAAACAAGGGAACTGATACTGTAGCTGCCCAAACGTTCTTGCGTGAACACCAGTCCTCGAACACCCGCCAAATGCGGACATATGCCAGGGACGTGAACTGTTGTCTTGCTTTCAGCAAGGTGGCGATAACCGCCCCAGAATAGCCTTTCTTCTTTAACCTCGCCCTTTCAATGGCCAAACCGTAAGCGAGAACCGATTCACCTGAGGCATTCGAAGCAGACCCTGTAGCAACAGGTCCTCTGACGCCGGAAACCTCCAAAGATGCCCGTCGAGAAGGCGAACAAGGTCAGCATACCACGGGCATCTCAGCCAATCCGGGGATACCAACAGCACCCTTCCGTGATGAGCTTCGATCCGCTGAACCACACATCCTATGAGTGCCCACGGAGGGAAAACATACAGCAGACCTGTCGACGGCCAAGGTTGCATCAGGGCGTCTAACCCCTCCGACATCAGTTCCTGCTGTCTGCTGAAGAAACGACTGACCTTTGCAGACTGAAAGGACACCATGAGGTCCATGATTGGCGGGACCCATCTGTGAACAATTTGCGCGAACATGTCCGGATGCAATTCCCATTCCCCGATATCCACTCAGACCCTGCTTAGATAATTATTATTAATTAATAAATTAATTAATAAAATAATTATCTAATCAGCCATCACATTGTCCTTCCCCGCAATGTGCACCACTGATACCACCAGAAGACGTTGCTCTACCCACAAAAATAGAGCCTCGGCTTCCTCTTCCAGAGCTACACTTCCTGTACCGCCTTGCCAATTGATGTAGGCCACGGCTACCGAATTGTCCAACAGCATTCGCACCGCTCGGCCCGTCACCATAGCTTCGAACCTTTGAAGCATGAGAAACACTGCTCTCAGCTCTAGCCTGTTGATCAACCACTTGCTCTCCAGAAGTGACCAAGTCCCTTGGGCAAACTGAGCTCTGCATTGGGTTCCCCAACCTGCAAGACTTGCATCTGTCAGCAATGAAAGCCACTCTGGCTGCTCCAGGGGCATCCCCGCCTTCAGGGACTCTGGACATAGCCACCACTGGAGTGACTGCCTGACCTTGAGCGGACATGGGATCCGCTTGCTCAGCGAATCGGACTGGTGAAACCACCAGCGAAGTAGTGCTCATTGCAACGGTCACATATGAAATCTGGCCCAAGGTACCGCTTCCAGAGTCGCTGCCATCGTTCCCAACAGATGAAGATAAGTCCACATTGAGGGAGCCACAGCCACTCTGAAGCTGCACACCATTTGCCCGAGTGCCTGGGCCCGACGATCCGGCAGGAACACAGCTCCTTTCAAAGTATTGAACTGCACCCCCAAATACTTGAGCTCCTGCGAGGGTAGTAAGCGACTTTTGATCGGATTGATTACCCAGCCTAACTCCTGTAAAATGTTACCACTCTGTCTGTTACCTGGATGCTTTCGGCTTCGGACTTTACCCGAATCAACCAATCGTCGAGATACGGATGTACCAGAATTCCCTCTTTTCGCAATGCCGCCGCCACCACCACCATGATCTTGGTGAAAGTCCGCGGCGCTGTTGCTAGCCCGAAGGGTAATGCTTGAAACTGATAGTGTCCCCAAGGGAGAGCGAACCGCAGAAACCTTTGATGCGCCGATCTGATTGGGATGTGCAAATACGCTTCTGTGAGATCGAGAGACGTCACGTACTCGCCCTGAAGTGAGACACCCGAAGACAATGATTCACCCCTTTCAGGTCTAATATAGGCCGAAGAGCCCGGTCTTTTTTCGGAACTACAAAATAAATGGAGTATCGACCCATACAGGTCTGGGAGCGGCACCGGCATAACCGCTTCCAATTGTAAAAGCCAATCCAAGGTACAGCGTACGGCCTGGGCCTTTTGGGGCCCCCTGCACGGCGACATCACGAATGAGTCCCACACTGGTCTCACGAGTTCCAGCTCGTAACCCTCGTAAATTATCTCTAGCACCCACTGGTCGGACGTTATTTGGGTCCAGGCAGGAAGAAATTTCCGAAGTCGCCCCCTATCAGTTGACTTCCTACTGGGACCCTCCTCCTTTCATTGTGGTTTCCGAGGAGGTCCTGCGGAAGACGCTGTGAAACCTCTACTTGCTTCGCAAAACCCCCCAAATCCTTGCGTCCTAGCCGCAAATCTTCCCCTTTGAAAGCCCCCTAAACAGGAAGTACGGAATCTCCTGAAATCTCTAAATTGGCCGCAAAATGGCTGCGCAGACTTTCCTTGTTTGGGTCTATCCTCTGGGCGTCTCCCTCCCTTCGACTCTACGACATCCTTTACTAACTTGTCGAGGTCTTCTCCAAATAACAATTTCCCTTTAAATGGGAGCTTACTGAGGCGGGACTTGGACAACCCATCGGCGCCCAATTTCTCAACCATAACGATCTTCGGGCGACCACCAAGGAAGCCATACTATTCGCCAGCACTCTGATCAGGTTGTAGTGTACATCTGCTAAGTATGCCGACCCCAACTCTAGGCGATTAAGCTCTTTTAACTCCTCCTGCTCTAGGAGCGTAGACTGCCTCAAGCGCTGAGATCATCGGAGGCATGCTCTCGCCATCCAAGCTCCACAAATGGAAGCCTGCAGAGACAAAGCGTTAGCCTCAAAGGACTGCTTCAACAATCCGTCAACTTTTCTGTCCTGCGCATCCTTTAAGGCTATGCTACCTTCAACCGGAATAGTGGTCTTCTTAATAACCGCCGACACTGCTGCATCAACTCTCGGAGATCAAAACTTCTCTTTATCCTTCTCTGCTAAGGGGTAGAGTCTGTTCATTGTTCTAGTGCCCCTCAGTCCCGCTTCCAGCTGATCCCACTCCTCCTGGTTCATTCGGTCAACCAAATGGTGAACGGGAAACACCACCTGCGCTTGTCGCACGGCTTGAATAATGGGGTCTTCCACCTCTTCTTCTTCCGGTGCTTGTGCCTTAGCGAGGTTCAGCGTCTGAAAAGACTCCGTGATGAGAGCTGTGTGCTCGTCCCTACAGAACACCCAAATGATTTTCGCCTGGTTCTCAGGCTCGGGTATTTCTCCTTCTTCCAAGTCCTCTACACTGCATCAAGCTCCAGATCGGCATCCTCTGGGTCCTCGACCACGCAATCAGTAGACAACATCTCGCGCGTCCTTAACCTCTTTGGAGGCGTCAGGAAGCTGACCGTTTCAGCTACTTCAGCCTGAGGCGTATGCCCAAACAACGACAAGGACTCCGGTACCTTTCCTTGGCGTCGCAAACAAAATGCCTGGTGCATAATCAAAACAAAATCTGGACAGAAATCCCCAAGTTGCGACCCCGAGACCGGCTGCCCAGCTGCCGCCCCCGCCGGAGCCTCCAGCAAAGGGCCCTGCAACAGTGAGCGCAGCAGCGCCTCACCTTCCGCCCCAGACCCAGTATCCTGGGGTTGCTGGGCCAGCTTGACCTCCATCTGCTGCTCCAGACTGGTGGACACTGTCACGCACCCCCGGCAGATACCTGAGTCAGCCACTGTGCCTCTGTGGGTACCACAGATGATGCACTGGGGGCGAGTTGCCATCCACCAGACTGTCCAAGCCTGAAGCTAGCTAGCCAGCCGCACCAGGGACGGAGCTAGCCCACACAGAATTGACTCTTTTGGTTTTCCCTTTTTTTTTCCCAATGGAAGTTTAAAAACTACCTCAGGGCAAGAACAAAACTCCTGCAGTAAGCCCCCGACAGGGCAGAACAAAGAAGTGACTGTAGCCCCTAAAACCTAATTCCACTCTAAAAATGGCAAGAAACGCAAATGAAAACCACACTCTGCCAAACCGAAGACCAGGGCACTCTAAAACCCGCGAACCATGAGCGCAAGTGCAGAACACACCGCTGACACCCGTCCCCCAAAATGGCCGCCGGCCACGAGGCAAATGAAATGGCGCCAAAAGAAACCCTGCAAAAGTACCCCGGCTCCCAAACTACACTACACTGCTCAGCCCCAGCCCCCTTGGCTCTGCTGCACCTCCACAGCTCTTGCCCTGTGTGCTGGAATGCCAATGGAACACAGCCGTGAAGCTCCATGTCCCGCACGGCTCCACTCCTCAGATGCTGAGCGGGAGGCTGCCTGCTCGATCAGCTTTCCTCCGCTCCCTCGTGCAGCCCACGATCGCTATCTGCAGCTGTCAGGGGAGGCCATGTGAGGGTGCCTGCTGCAGAGCTTTCCTCCGTACAAGCAAGGAGGAGAGATCTAGCAGCCCAGGATGCTGCAGCTAACACAAGAAAATTTAAGAGAGAGGCAGATCGGGACCAGGCAAGGCAGTAAGCTGATCCTTCTTTTTTTTTTTTTAAAGGTACAGCGCCCCAATTTAAGACAAATAAAATGAATCACTAAAACTACCACTAATCTAGCTACTCTAAAGAGCTCTTTAATTGTTCCTCAAGTGAGCCCAGACCTAGGCTCACTATGTCCTCCTGCTGCATGGAGACTGGACACACTGGGGCAGATGGGAGAGACCAGCAGGCTACATCCAGTGATGTCACGATTTTGACATGCCAGTCTCCAAGCTGCAGGAGGAGGTACACAACCCAGAGGTAGAGGACTGAACTGGAGGAACGATAAGGAATTGAAATAAACAAGATGGAAACTGCTCACGTGAGTCATTATATCACAAGCCACCTAACTTCTGCAGCAGGTATATGGATAAGTTATACCAGTTTTCCAAGGGAAAGAATGTGCATACTCTCTCTTTGAACCTATGGAAAGTTTACACACACACACACACACACACACACACACACACAGTTCTTCGCCAGGCACAAATTTCCTGGTTTACTTTGCGTTCAAATGCATGCATTTTATAATGTGCACATGTAAGTACAAACCCTGCCTCAACTCCGTCCCATGCCTGCCCCTGGAATTCCTCTGTCTCGGTCAGATAAACATATGTATTATACAGGCTGCATGTACATTCATTTAGGGGCATATACCCCAGGCTATTTTGAATAAGGCCATATCTGCTCAAGTGGAGGGTCATTTTATAACAGGGCGCCATGGTATGGGTAGGCACCTATACTGTCAGCCATGTAGGCGTGATTTTATAAAGACACAAGGCGCCTCCTGGTCTTTACAAAATACTAGCGCATGTGGCTGAGAACACACTTTGAATGCAGGTGAGATCACTTACACCTGCTGGTGAGCAGGTGCTGATGTTTGCATGGACTTTATGCATGTGCACAGATAGATCAAGGTTTTTTATAATATTATGTGGTTATGTGCAAACTCTGCCCATGTTCCATCCAGATCACACCCCAGCTCCACCTAACAGCAAAATACATGCCGTTGTACTTTTACGCTGGTCAGTATTTTATACGTGCTCATTTACACATGCATGTGGCCACATACATGCAGGAAATGACTTTACAAAATTACTTTCAAGGTGCTGTTTTTCACTTGGACATGCATTTTAAAATGACTTCCTTAGTGAGACGCAATAGCACACTTCTCCATTCTCAGCTGGCAGTGTATGTGCAATAGAAAGGGTGTGTGTGTGTGTGTATGTGTGTGTGTGACATGTACAAAGAGATGTGGAGATGTGTGTGGGAAAGTGTGTATATTGCATGCGTATATGAAGTGCGTGTGTATGTAGGGCATGAGGTCATGTGCGTGTGGGAGATGTAACACTAGAAGTGAATGCCCTGGTCCCTGTACAGTGATGGTAACCTCGCTCACGCCCAACATCGCTTCCTGAGTGAAAGGTCAGCCTGCAGTTTAAAGTTGGGTACCAGCAGGGCAATGTCAAAGTGCTGTAGTAAAGATGCTGGTATTTGAGCCTGCCAAGTACCGCCTGAAAAAAAGCTTTGCTTTGCCATCATCTCTTGATTTCATTTAGTTTCCCCCATTAACTCTCTCATTACCAAACCCATCTGTTCTTCCCAGATACAAATGCATGGTTGATTCAGGACTTTCCACTTTGCAAGAGTTTCCCGATTCACCTCAAGTTTCTGATGATTAATTGCTCATATTAATTCGGTAGCCATTTTCATACTATACAAAGACAGTCTCTCAGCTGTACGTGAAGTGCTTGAAGGAGACACTCCACTGCAGCGTTTGCTAATGTTTATAGGAGGAAGAAACCAAATCCTGTTTCTTTTTTGACCAGATGTATGGCAAGGAACACACTGATCTGCTAATAAAGTTTGCGACTCTCAAGTGACATTTATGCCTCTCGAACAGCATATAACAAGTATAATGTGATTCAATTTAATCTTAATGAAACTCTATACACATATAGAAGTATCCATTACACATAAAACAGTAAAGCAATTTGCAAATTTTCCTACAGCATTATAAATTAAACATGGCGAGCACTAGGAATGCAATTTGCCGTCATTTATAATGCAGTATTTTATGTTAATAATTCAAAATCACATGCTATTTAGAGACACTTCTAATGAATGTATTTATGAAATTGTCAACTGTGACTGTTTTGGTTCCATTTAGCTAAACATTTCAACAGCACATGCTCGTTGTTTTTTGTTTGCTTGATGGCACCAGTAACCATCAAATGTACAACTGGGGAAAAGATGTTTCAGCATTGTTTTATTTGTTTTCTTTTTTTAACCTGAGAATTTTATTGACACCATAGGAGTACAACAGCTTTGAAAAAAGTACCTGCTCATTTCCCTCACATGGTATAACACTATCTCAGAACTATGTATAATCATTTTTAAAAAGGCTTTATTTATTTTAAGGTTTACAGAGCACATCAAATCTAGAGAAAATTTAAAAAATATACAAGAAAAATGCACAATGGAAATTATTTTACTCCTACTACTACTGCTTCTAGCCATTTGTATAGTGCTACAAAGCATATGCAGCACTGTACATGATTTTTGCATGGAAAAACTGATATTTACATCTGGAAACAACATCCACAGGGAAATGATGATATTGGGACAGGCACAATTTATGCTTGGAAGTGCTGGTGAAGCAGAGATTTTCACTATTTGAAAAGAGGTCTGTTGGGGGCATTCTATGGGTGATGCAGAGATAAAGACATGTAGAATGTATTTTCCCAAAAAATGTTGACCTCAAAGGCAGTGCCTTTGAATTTCGGACGTTTACAGCTGCTATAAAACAAGCACAGCTGCAGGCCTCACTTGTTTTTTGTGACTGCTTGCACTGGCGGTGATTGCAGGAAATCTGCTTGCGAATTGTTTGCTTGTTTGTCATCTGTGTCCACATATGGTAGGTCTATTTTTTGGCTTCCTCTTATTTCCTTGCTCTCTGTCTAGTCCTCTTTATTGACCCTTATAGTGTCCCCTTTTAAATCCCCAGTGGGTTTCTTTCCCAAAACCACCCCCTCTGCCTCAGTTGTGCTCCTTTCAAACTCCTTGTGTTTACCACCTTCCCTCCGGCGTGTGTCTGGATGTGTTTCTGCAGTGTGATAGTCTTTCTGTGTCTGTGTATGTCTGCATTCAAGTGTATGTGTGTATGAGCTCATATTGTGTTAGTGGAGGACTTTACTGGATCCTGGTGGAGCAGATAAAGTTTGCACAGGCAATACTGCATGAGGCATGCAGGGCCCAGTGGAGGGCCAAGAGGAAGGAGCCTTATCAGGATATTTATAGGCCTAGAACCCAGTTCCCAGACATCACAAATAACCAGGGTCTCATCAGTTTCCATTTTGATAAGGCTTCCATCCAGCATCTCTGCCAGGAGCCTCTCCTCATCTCCATCACACAAAGGAGGCAGCCCATTCCAGTCTACTTGAAGGTCACCACAGCCCTTGCCTTTCTCACCACTGGCAATTTCCAGTCTACTTTGGCTGTCATTGTGGGCTTCAGCCAGTCTGCAGTTTGAGGGCCTTTCTTACCCACACCTTTGACTATACAGCCTTCCCTCAAAGTGTGTAGCATAAGCAATAATCTAACACAATAGAAAGGCCTTTTACTCCCTCAAAATGCAGGAGGTCTGCAATGCCCAGGGTCACATAACAGATGTCTTACAAGATTCCCAGACTCATGTCATGATTCATACATATTGTCTCATTCTAGAATCCATGACAAGTTCGAGAGTGGCCAGATCTCTGGAGATGGATGAAAGGTAAACACTGTACTACCCCACACTGACACTCTGTATACACATGCTATAAATTCTTTGTGGCCTCTCTAAGCTTCTTCCGATTTTCTGAAGCATAGTTGCAGTGCCTCATCACCACAGCTTACAATCTGCTTCTCATCCCATAGGTGATAGAGACTAAACTTAAAAATGCTGGCTGATGAACCCCACTCAAACCAGCTCTATCAGCTAATAAGGCTTTCACCTTTCAAAAAGCCGTTTCTGGTATCTGGACTGATCAGGGGGTGAAATATTACATAAGACACCCAAAGGTGTATGGGTCAAGAAAGCCCCCAGGTAAGTGAAACATTAAATACCTCTGTAGAAATGGGTAAAAGGGACAACATCTGGAAAGTGATCTGTATAAATGCCTGTAGCATGAGAAATAAGATCCCAGATAAGAACATAAGAACATAAGATATGCTATACTGGGTCAGACCAAGGTCCATCAAGCCCAAGACCAAGGTCCATCAAGTCCAACAGTGGCCAATCTAGGTCATATGTACCTAGCAGTTTCCCCAAGGGACACAGGTTCCACAGTGCTTGTATTGGTTCAAGCATTGATATTCTGGGTCCCTTCTTAATAACGGTTTATGGACCTTTCCTCCAGGAACTTGTCCAAACCTTTTTTAAACCCAGCTACACTAACAGCCTTTACTACATCCTCCGGTAACAAATTCCAGAGTTTGATTACATGTTGAGTGAAAAAATATTTTCTTTTATTAGTCTTAAATAGTTTACCCTGTAGCTTCATTGCATGTCCCCTAGTCTTTCTATATTCTGATAAGGTAAACAATCGATCTATGTTTACCCGTTCCACTCCGTTCATTAATTTATAGACTTCTATCATATCTCCCCTCAGCCGTCTCTTTTCCAGGTTAAAGAGCCCTAACCTTTTTAGCCTTTCTTCATAGGAGTATCCTTCCATCCCCTTTACCATTTTGGTGGCTCTTCTCTGAACCTTTTCTAAAATCGCTATATCCTTTTTAAGTGGAGTGGAGGAGTAGCCTAGTGGTTGGGGCAAGGTACTTCAGACCGGAAGGTCGGGGGTTCAAATCCCACTAGAGGACAGCAACCTTGGGCCGGAAGGACTGGGGTTTCTAGTCCCACAGGTGCTCCTTGTGGTCTTGGGCAAGCCACTTAACCCTCCATAGCCCATGTTCCCTGTAAAATAGTTATCTCCAAGTTATAATGCCCTGTTCAATGTAATTTCAGTTTGTTCAATGTAAACCGCACTGATGCAGAATAGCGCGGTATATAAGAGAATGTAAATAAATAAAATAAATAAATAAAGATACGGCGACCAGAATTACACACAATATTCAAAGTGCGGTCTCACCATGGAACGAAACAGAGGCATTATAATATATTTTGTTTTATTTTCCATTCCTTTCCTTATCATACCTAGCATTCTATTTGCTCTCTTGGCTGCCGCTGCACACTGGGCCGAGGGTTTTAACATGGTATCCACAATGACTCCTAAATCTTTTTCCTGGGTAGTGGTTCCTAATGTGGAACCTTGCATCGTGTAACCATAGTTTGGGTTGTTCTTCCCTAGGTGCATAACCTTGCACTTGTCCACATTAAATTTCATCTGCCATTTTGATGCCCAGTCTTCCAATTTATCAAGATCCTCTTGCAATTTTCCACAATCCTCTTGGGTTTTAACAACTTTAAATAGTTTTGTGTCATCTGCAAATTTGATAACCTCACTCGTTATTCCACTTTCCAGGTCATTTATGAATATGTCAAAAAGCAGCGGACCCAGCACAGATCCCTGGGGTACACCACTATTCACCTTTCTCCTTTGGGAAAATTGGCCATTTAGCCCTACCCTCTGCTTTCTATCTTTTAACCAGTTCCTGATCCACAATAGTACACTGCCTTCTATCCCATGACTCTTTAGTTTTGCCAAAAGTCTCTGATGAGGGACCTTGTCAAAGGCTTTCTGAAAGTCCAGATTCACAATATAAACAGACTCACCTTTGTCCACCTGATTATTCACTCCTTCAAAAAAACATAACAGATTAGTAAGACAAGATCTTCCTTGTCTAAAGCCATGTTGGCTGTCTCCCATTAGGTCATGACTATCTACATGCTGAGTAATTTTATTCTTTATGATGGTTTCTACCATTTTTCCCGGTACTGATGTCAGGCTCACCGGTCTATAGTTTCCTGGATCACCCCTGGAACCCTTTTTAAAAATTGGTATTACATTGGCGATCCTCCAATCTTCAGGTATTAGAGATGATTTTAATGATAGTTCACAGATTACTAATAGCAGGTCTGCAATCTCATATTTCAGTTCTTTCAACACCCTTGGATGTATACCATCCAGCCCAGGTGATTTGCTACTCTTCAGTTTATCTAATAGTTGTAATACATCTTCCCGATGTATCGATATTTCCTTCACTTCTTCTGCACCTTTAAATACCACTTCAGTCATGGGTAACATCCCTACATCTTCCTCAGTAAAGACTGAAGCAAAGAATTCATTCAGTCTCTCCGCTATCGCCTTGTTGCCTCTTAGTGCTCCTTTAACCCCTTTATCATCTAATGGACCAACTGACTCTCTCACAGGTTTTTTGCTACGAATGTACTTGAAAAGGTCATTACTTTGCGTTTTTGCTTCCGCATTAAGCTTCTTCTCATATTCTCCCTTTGCCTGCCTTATCAATGCCTTGCATTTGACTTGCCAGTGCTTGTGCTGTTTCCAGGTTTCGACGTTTGGCTCTTTTTTCCATTTCCTGAAAGATGCTTTTTTGGCAACAACAGCCTCTCTGACCTCACCTTTAAACCATGCTGGCAGTTTTTTGGACTTCCTTCCACTTTTCTTAAAGCATGGAATACAGCTGGTCTGTGCTTCCAAGATAGTATTTTTCAACAACACTCAAGCCTGATGTACGTCTTTAATCTTGGCAACTGCTCCTTTTAGTTTTTTCTTAACTGTTTTCCTCATTTTATCATAATCTCCCTTTCGAAAGTTAAAAGGTAGTACTGTGGATTTCCTTACTATCCCTCCTCCACTAATTAAATCAAAGGCGATCATGCTATGATCACTATTGCCAAGTGGCCCCAACAACCTTATCTCTTGCACTAGATCTGGTGTTCCAGTAAGGACTAGGTCTAATATAGCTTCCCCTCTGGTCTGTTCATGAACCAGCTGCTCCAAGAAGCAGTCATTTATTTCATCTAGGAACTTTATCTCCCTAGCATGTCCTGATGTGACACTGAACCAGTCGATACCGGGGTAGTTGAAATCACCCATTATTATTACTGCGCTGTAACTTTTGTTAGCTTCCTTGATTTCTTTGAGCATTTCATCATCCATTTGGTCATTCTGGCCAGGCACTCGATAGTATACCCCCACTGCCATTGCCTTCCCCCTTTTACATGGAATTTCAATCCATATAGATTCTACAGCAGATTTTGCTTCCTGCAAAACTTTAATCCTTTCTGACTCAATGCCCTCTCTAACATAGAGAGCAACCCCTCCACCAATTTGATCAGCTCTATCATTTCGATATAGTTTGTACCCAGGTATCACAGTGTCCCACTGGTTGTCCTCCTTCCACCATGTCTCTGATATTCCAATCATATCTAACCTTTCATTTAGTGCTATATATTCTAACTCTCCCATCTTATTTTTTAGACTTCTAGCATTTGCATACAAGCATTTTAGAGAATGTATTTTATTCATATTAATTTGGCTATTGTTGGACATGGGTAATTTGGGATCTTTAAGCTCTGTCTGCTCCATACTTGAGGGCATTTGGGCTACTTTACTCTTTTGTGGAACCTCTCTGCTTTTGGTAGTATCCTTCAAAGATACATTCTTCCAAACCATCCGCTCTTGGGCGACTGTCGGCTTTCCCCTAATATCTAGTTTAAAAGCTGCTCTATCTCCTTTTTAAAGGTTAATGCCAGCAGCCTGGTTCCATCCCGGTTAAGGTGAAGCCCATCCCTTCGGAAGAGCCCCTCCTTTCCCCAGAATGTTCCCCAGTTCCTAACAAATCCAAAACCCTCATCTCTGCACCATTGTCTCATCCACGCATGGAGACTACGGAGCTCTGCCTGCCTTTTGGGTCCTGCGCGTGGAACAGGAAGCATTTCGGAGAATGCTACCCTGGAAGTTCTGGCTTTCAACTTCCTACCTAAAAGCCTAAATTTAGCCTCCAGAACCTCCCTACCACATTTTCCTATGTCATTGGTACCGACATGTACCAAGACAGCAGACTCCTCCCCAGCACTATCTAAGACATTATCTAGGTGGTGCGTGAGGTCCGCTACCTTCGCACCAGGCAGGCATGTTACCAGGCGATCCTCACGTCCACCAGCCACCCAACTATCTACATGCCTAATGATCGAATCACCAACTATAACAGCTGTCCTAACCCTTCCCTCATGGGCACATGGCCCTGGAGAAACGTCCTCGGTGTGAGAGGGTTTTACATCACCTGGAGGACAGGTCCTAGTTACAGAATCACTTCCTGCCACACCAGGGTGATGCTCTCCTGTCTTGTGACCTCTCTCCTCCATGGCAACAGGGATGCTGCCAGACTGGAGGTGGGACTTCAGGACTATATCCCTGTAGGTCTCATCTATGTACCTCTCTGTCTGTCTTATGCTTTCCAATTCTGCTACTTTAGCCTCTAGAGAACGGACTCGTTCCCTGAGAGCAAAGAGCTCCTTGCACCTAGTGCACACGTAAGACCTCTCACCAACTGGGAGAAAATCATACATGTGACACTCAATGCAAAAGACTGGAAAGCCCCCATCCCGCTGCTGGACTGCTGTCTGCATCTTAGTTTTAAATTTGTGTTTAGATCTAAGTTCTTTACTTACTAAGGGTTGCTATGGATATTTATAGTAATAAAACTGTACCTAATACGTGTAATATACCTTGTTCACCTGAAGCTTAACTAATCTCAGGTCCTTAGTGTATGACTGATTTGGGTAATGAGCTTCACCTGAGAGCACCTCCTGTCTTTTAAGGTGTGTAAGTACCTATAAAGCTACGATTATCCCAGGGGGGGAGGGAGGGATGAAAAAACACTTATTAAAAGAGGGCAGCTACACAGTATCCTGTCTTGTACTGCTGAGGTAAGCTATATTCTGATTTGATTTAAATTATAGCTCTTAGCTGCTGCTAGGTTCTAACTTCTTATGAAATTTAAACTACAAGCTCTCTGCTGGGTTCTAAATTTAACCAGAAAGCTCTCTTCTGTGTTTTAAATTTAAACTAAAAGTACTTTGCTGTTACTAGGCCCTGAGTGACTATTAAATTTAAACTACAAGCTCTCTGCTGGGTATGAAATGTAACCAGAAAGTTCTCCTCTGTGTTTTAAATTTAAACTTAAACTGCTGCTACTAGTCCCTGACTGATTTAACAAAAAAATAGTGGGTTCACAGAAGTGATATACAGATCCCCCTCACAGAGAGAAGAAGTGGATGGAGATTTAATGGAAGACATATGCAGCATTTCCATGAAAGAAGATGTGCTACTCATAGGCGATTTTAATATGCCGGATGTTGATTGGCACATCCCTGCTGCAGTGTCATCTAGAAGCAAAGAGATCTTGGATTCTCTAAAGGGAGAACTATTCAGGCAACTAGTAACAGTACCCACATGTGAAGAGGTCCTACTGGATCTGCTTACTGATGGTGAAAGTGTTTCTGATGTTATAGTAGGCGATCATCTCTCATCCAGTGATCACCAGATGATGTGGTTCAGTATTTGGACTAGGGCTGATAAAATCCATTTAAAAGCAAGGGTCTTAGACTTTAGGAAAACTAACTTTGCCAAGATAGGACAATACCTCAAGGAGTCATTAGTGGGATGGGAACAGCTGGGTGACGTAGAAAAACAGTGGGCAAAACTGAAAGGGGATATTTTAAGGGCAACAAATCTTTTTGTTAGAAAGGTAAAAAATGTAAAAGGTAAAGGAGGCCACTAGGGTTCTCGAAAGAAAAAGTTGACAAGGTGAAGAAAAAGAGGGAGGCCTTTATGAAATGCAAGAGATCACAGAGAGAGGAAGACAGACATCTATATTTGGAAAAACTTAGAGAAGCTAATAAAGTTTTCAGGAAGGCAGAGATACAAAAAGAAGAAGAAATAACCAATGCAATAAAATGAAGGGATAAGACATTTTTCAGATATGTTAGTGAGAGGAGGAAGAGCAAAAGTGGTATTGTCAGACTCAAGGGGGAAGGGGAGGAGTATGCAGAAGCTTATGAGGATAAAGTGGAATTGCTTCATAAATATTTCTGTTCTGTGCTCACATATGAAGGGCCAGGAGCACCTCAGAAAACATCCACAAACAAGAACAGAAGTGACAGAGAGCTCAAACGATTTTCAGAAGACTGTTCATGAAGAACTAGCTAAACTAAAAGTAGATAAAGTGATGGGACTGGATGGGATACATCCTAGAATACTGAAGGAACTTGGGGATGTTCTGGCGGCTCCACTGACTGACTTTTTCAATGCTTCTTGGAGTTAGGAGTGGCTCCAGAGGCACATGAGGTCCCTTTACACAAAAGCAGAAGTAAGGATGAGGTTGAAAACTACAGGCAGGTTAATCTAACCTCTATGGTAAGTAAATTATTGGAAATGCTGCTAAAAGAGAGAATATATGCTGCTAAAAGAGAGAATATTGAGGTTTCAGGAGTCCAATGGATTGCAGAATCTGAGGCAGCATTGGTTTATGATATGCAGATCTTGTCTGAAAAATCAGATGGATTTCTTTGACATTGGTGACCAGGGAGTTGGACCGAGGGAGAGCCCTAGATGTGGTGTACTTAGATTTCAGTAATGCCTTTGAAACGGTTCCACTTAGGTGACTTTTAAACAAACTGAGCACCCTAGGAATGGACCCTAAAGCTACTGATTGAGTTAAAATTGGTTGAGTGGGAGGCGCAAGGGTACAGGAGCTCATTCAGAGGAGAACGAGGTTGTCAGTGGTGTGCTACAAAGTTCTGTCCTTGGTCCGATTCTTTTAACATCTTTGTTAGTGATATTGCAGAAGGGCTGTTGGGTAAGGATTACCTCTTTGCAGATGATACCAAAACCTGCAATAGAGTAGACACCGAGGAAGGAGTAGATAACTAGAGGATGGATCTAGCTAAGCTTGAAGAATGGTCTAGAATTTGGCAGCTAAGGTTTACTACAAAAAAATGCAGGGTCCTGCATTTGGGCTGCAAAAATCCAAGGGAGCGGTACAGTATAGGGGGTTAAATACTTCTGTCTACAAAAGAAGAATGGGACTTTAATATTGTCAGGCGGGATTGTGCCTGACTATATTAAAGTAGCTAAACAGATAGAAAAGGTGACAGAGAAAGCCAGAAGGATGTTTGGGTGCATAGGGAGAGGAATGGTCAGCAGAAAAAGGGAGGCAATAGTGCCTCTGTATAAGTCTTTGGTGTAACCTCACTTGGAGTATTGTGTGCAGTTCTGAAGCCTGCACCTTCAAAAGATATAAACAGGTTGGAGTCAGTGCAGAGGGTGGTTACTAAAATGAATAGTGGTCTTCATTATAAAGCATATGAGGATAGACTTAACGATCTTAATATACAGGGTGGCCCAAAAAAAGTGAAAACATCTCGTAAATAAAAAGCTTAAATAGTTTACTTATTTATCATTTTTAGCTATATAACGTCTTTATTTTGACAATTTCCAGTCGCCATCTTTATTTTTAAATTTGTTAATCGTTTACATCTGTCTTTTTGAATTTTTAAATAACTTATATGCTACGAGATGTTCTCACTTTTTTTGGGCCACCCTGTATATACGTTAGAGGAAAGATGGGATAGAGGAGATATGATAAAGATCTTTAAATATCTTTGTGGCATAAATGCACAGGAGAGTCTCTTTTGATTGAAAGCAAGCTCTACTATGAGGAGACATAGAATGGCGGTGAAATGGGATAGACTCAGGAGTAGTATGCAGAAATATTTCTTTATGGAAAGAGTGCTAGATGTGTGGGATAGTCTACCAACGGAGGTGGTAAAGACAAGGACAGTATCTGAATTCAAAAAAGCATGGGACAAACACAGAGGATCTGTAAAGGGGAAAAGGGGATTATTGTGGTTGATATGGAAGAGCAGACTAGACCACATCAATGTGGTCTTTTTCTGCCATCACATTTCTATTTTCTCTGTTTCTAAATATTCATAGCATACTGCATAGTTTTGCCCAAAGGCAGAGACTATCTCTTCCAGAAGGTGTGGAGGTGAAAGAACCAGACAGAGATGAGAATATAGAACTGGCATCAGAGGAGGAGCCAGCCCATCCCACCAGCAAGGCTGAGCAGCAAGAATGGAACTCATACACTAGTATTTTCTGTGCACTTTTATTTGCAGTGGGTGTGAACAAGTTAATTTTTCCTTTTTTCTTTCCCTTTTCCAAAGCCCACTCTCCACCCTCTTGGCACAATGGCTTTTACAAAATTCAGGATTGCCGGTTGGAGTGCCAGTGGTCTCTGAAGAGGACAGTAACTCCTTATCCAGCATTCCCGCTTATCGTGCAGTCCCATAAAAATCTGTAAATATCATGGGTTCCTGTGCCCCACTGGAGTGAGCTGTCACTTGTTGTGCTGCAAGAGGGGTGTTTGGTATGGCAGCAGTTACAGGGTGCAATGTGTCAAATGGGGATGTTTTTTCCTTGCTGTGAACCGCGCAGAACCACTATTTAATATGGGATTGTTAAGGTATATAATATTGTGTTAGATTAGCCATGACTAGGCTGATGGGAAATTTACATACCAATGTGATGGAACTGCAGCTAATACTGGTCTTCTGAGCAGTGGTGTTCTGACAGCCTGCAGGGTGGTGGAATGGGTGGTCTGTTCTTCCTCTAGTTCACAGCACTGATTTCCTGCTGCAGGGCTGCTATTTTCCGCAACAGTAGCTGCATTCCACTCTCCAGCTGCTGTTGTAACTCTGTCTCTTTTGCAATTGGAGCTTGTGCTCTCTCTGTGCCAGTAATTGTTCCTGCAGGCGAAACGTGCATTCTTTCTAGGCTAGGAATTGTTAGTTTTGCTCTAGAAGCTGGTCCTCATAGCGAACAAGTTAATGAGTGTTCCTAGCTGCTTGCCAACCACCCTGTGCAGCTGCACCTTTGGCTGGCTCTTGATGATCATCAGTGAAGGGGGTGGCATCTGCACACCACTCACCTTTTTATCACTCTCCTGGTCAACTCCCCTTGTAAAGGAGCCTGCTCTTTCTGATGCTCTTTCTCTGGCTTCTGACCTGCTGGTCTCTTGGGAAATCTCAGCTCCTTCTCTGGACTGCCTATAATCAGGCCTTTTGCCATCCAAAGACATGGCCTCAACTGCAGGTAAGAAAACAATCGCACATCATCAATATATTTTTGGCATAGGTACTACACACATAATGACTGAACAAGTGAGCTAATATAAATTCTCCTCTTTTGAGTATTCATTCACCATCTATCACATCATGTTATGACTTAGCTGACTGTAGGCTCCTATCTTCAAATTATGTCTAATTATTCTGACATCTTCCATATCATCTACTCTATATGTGCACTGGTCATATACACCTGTCTTTTGACATCAGGCTGGGCTGCATTGCCTGCAGCAAGGTCTGAAGGTGTACCACAAAGATATCTATATGGCACTCAGACAGGTGGAGCATACATGTAATGCACATGGTCCAATATGTGAAATGTATCCATCCCACGCCACACCTGTGGTCTAATAGGGCAACTAGGGTTTGAAGTGCAGCTCTCTATGTGTAAATACTTGTGCACAGCCTCAGTAGGACCTCATTTCATTGCATGACAAGTAATGGGTGTTTTTGAAGGCAACATTGCATGCCAGTCTACTGGAAAACATTATGCTCTCAGCAGCAACCACGTTCTAACCTGGCAAACGTTATGTTTGGAGGGTGCAGCATGGAAAGGCCCTTCGAGCTGAAGGGTATGCTTGCTGTGCTTATAAGTCTATCTGATAACTCACTTGTCAAAACAGAAGGTACCTCTCCAGGGGGCTGACAGTTCGTCACTTCATGTAACAAGTGGGAAAGTAGGGGCAAACAGCACCATGCCAATGGGCCAAACAGGGTTGTGCACACATTTCTGGTGATGTGAACAGCAGGTTATACCTGAAGAAAGGTCTGTCACCTGTTCTTGGAATATGTATTATCCAAATTCCCTTTGAGTGATATCTGATAGCTAGACATTGAATCTGAACAACTAATTTGTATGCCATTAAGATAGGAACCACAGAGGGCAGAGAGAAGTGTGCCAGAGAGCAGAGGTGAGTAAAGAGTATTTACTGATTGTCTCTGTAGGGCATGATGTTTGCTGCTGGCTAACCTCCCCACAAGAAGTCCTCATCCAGGGTGTCCAGAACCTCCTGTTCTTAATCAGTGCACCTCGGTTCCCCCCATTTCCTCTTCAGATATTCACTCTCTCTCTCTTATTGTGGAAGATGCCATTGACTTTGTGGTGGATCCCCACTCAGATGTTTTGTTTAGTGTAGATGCTGATTTTTTCATGTTGGAAGCCCAAATAGGGTTATCTGATGCTTCAGAGTCTCTTGTACCATCACATCAACTTCAACTAGTGAAAAATTCAACTTTCTTCTCAGTTCTTGTAGTGTCAAGTACGCACCATGATGCAACTATGGAAGGTGATGACAGAAAACCACATATCATAGTACATTATAACATCTCAAAGAATGGTGTAGATAACCTTAACCACGTGTCACTATTAATCACATCAAGAAAGAAGATAAATCGTAAGTCTCTTGGCCTGTTGGCAACTGTATTGACATTGGTGCTGTAGCTGCATTCATCATATGGATGGCAAAGTGTCCTGAGTGAAAATTATCTGAGGGAAAGTGAAGATTAAGACTTTCTTTTAGATCTAGGACATCAACTCATCATGCCCCAGGTCCAGCATACAGCCAGTACAGCGACACTTCAAGAAAGCAATGTGGACTATGTCCAAGAGAGATTGACAAGAAAGTTATCCAGACATATAGTACTTGCAAGAAACCAATATGCCCTGCCCACAGTAGACATGAGACCATTTGTGATGAATGTATCTTCCTTATTATCTTTGTCTTAATCCTTTTAGATACTCATCTATTAGGGACACCTCTGCATGCAAAAAATGTTTTTTTCTTTTCAATGTGCTTTTTCCAAGGAGGATTCATTGCCATTTTCTTTTTCTTTTGACCCTGAGTTTTTCCTTGTTAGATCTCCTCTAGTAATGATTTTTGCTGAACAATGTTGCATTCAATTTATTTTGTGATGTCAATAGATAGTCCTTTATTCATCTTCCTTACCATCTTTCTAACTTCAGATGTTAAATTCAGCTTAGTTAATCTATTCCTTTCCTGGAACCCAACATACTAATATATGTCAATACAGACCAGGAGCTCAGCTGAAATTCCCTCTATCTCTGGGTCATTCTCCTGACTTTTTTCCTCCTCTTCGGTTGCATAAACTGGAAATCTGCATCGGAGAGGGGCAGAACCAGCACATATTAATAGAAAGGAACTGTGACACAGTGCCACACTGTATTGGTAAGCACTGCATTGTGGTTCAGGAGCCAATGCCACTGTTGAAGGCTCTGAGAGGGGCCACAACAGGTACCACTGGAGGACCGGCACTCTAGGCAACTGCCTAGTTTGCCTAATGATAGCGCTGGGCATGATGATGGGAGGAGTAGCCTAGTGGTTGGGGCAAGGTACTTCAGGCCTGAAGGTCGGGGGTTCAAATCCCACTAGAGGACAGCAACCTTGGACCGGAAGGACTGGGGTTTCTAGTCCCACAGATGCTCCTTGTGGTCTTGGGCAAGCCACTTAACTCTCCATTGCCCATGTTCCCTGTAAGTATTAGTGTATGTGTCTCATATCCCCGCGTGTTAAATGTATCCCCCAATTGTGTTGTTACCGCTTTGATTGAAGGATAAGGCGGTATACAAAACTGTCTAAATAAATAAAAATAAAATGATGATACAAAATAATTCTGTACTAGCATTAGTTGTCTCTACTATCTTATTAATCTTCCTGCCTCTCTAAAAGTCAGATATTATCCACCAATTGTCTTCTAGATGGCATGCTAAGGCTAAATGCAAAAAACTCTATAAGTCACTGGTGCCCGACTGCCCTGTCCGATCAGAACAAAGAATGAAAGCTGTCCACCTGGAGATCTAAAACCTGTGGCTTGCTCTCCTGCTGTGCAAATTGCCATGGATAAATGGAGATCAGCTAGACAGTAGGAGTTTTCAATAAAGCAAACAAATGTTTCTGACAATTGTAGTGTTCAGTTAGACTTCAAATTATTAAGCAAAGGGGCCAGTGATGAAGAAGCAAAAGTTTGAAAAGAACTAGTTTGTTCTTCAGGCAGTCCATGGTATACACAGTTGGATGTGAAAGTTGGACAGTGAAAAAGATAGGAAGAAAACTGATGCCTTTGAATTATGGTGCTGGAGAAGATTACCTTGTATATACCATGTACTGCCCAAAGAACAAACCAGTAAGTACTAGAGAAGATGAAACATAAGCTTTCTTTAGAAGCTCAGATAACAAGACTTCAACTTTCATACTTTGTACAAATCATAAGAACATAAGATATGCCATACTGGGTCAGATCAAAGTCCATCAAGCCCAGTATTCTGTTTCCAACAGTGGCCAATCTAGGTCACCGGCACCTAGTAATGTCCCCAAAAGACACAGGTTCCACAATGTATTGGGGCAAGCAATGTATTGGGGCAAGCAGTGGATATTCAGGGTCCACTTTAATAATGGTTTATGGACCTTTCCTCCAGGAACTTGTCCAAACTTTTTTTTAGACCTGGCTACACTAACAGCTTTTACTACATCCTCCGGTAGCAAATTCCAGAGTTTGATTACATGTTGAGTGCAAAAATATTTTCTCTTATTAGTCTTAAATAGGTTACCCTGTAGCTTCACTGCATGCCCCCTAGTCTTTCTATACTTTGATGGCTTAAGCAATCGATCTATGTTTACCCGTTCCACTCCATTGATTAATTTATAGACCTCTATCATGTCTCCCCTCAGTCGTCTCTTTTTAAGGTTGAAGAGCCTTAACCTTTTTAGCCTCTCTTCATAGGGGTATTCTTCCATCCCCTTTACCATTTTGGTGGCTCTTCTCTGTACCTATTTTAATAACGCTATATCCTTTTGAAGATATGGCTACCAGAATTGCACACAATATTCAAGGTGTGGTCGCACTATGGAACAATACAGAGGCATTATAATATCCTTTATTTTATTCTCCATTCCTTTCCTTATGATACCTAGCATTCTATTTGCTCTCTTGGCCTCCGCTGCACATTTGGCGGAGGGTTTTAACATGCTATCCACGATGACGCCTAAATCTTTTTCCTGGGTGGTGGTTCCTAATGTGGAAACTTGCATCATGTAACCATAGTTTGGGTTGTTCTTTCCTAGGTGCATAACTTTGCACTTGTCCACATTAAATTTAATCTGCCATTTGGATGCCCAGTCTTCCAATTTATTAAGATCCTCTTGCAATTTTCCACAATCCTCATGGGTTATAACTTCTTTGAATAGTTTTCTGTCATCTGCAAATTTGATAACCTTACACGTTATTCCCATTTCCAAGTCATTTATGAATATTAAAAAGCAGCGGACCCAGCACAGATTCCTGGGGTACTCCACTATTCACCTTTTTCCATTGGGAAAATTGGCTGTTTAGCCCTACCCTCTGCTTTCTATCTTTTAACCAGTTCCTGATCCACAGTAGTACACTGCCACCTATCCCATGACTTTTTAATTTTGACAAAAGTCTCTCATGAGGGACCTTGTCAAAGGCTTTTTGAAAGTCATGGAAAAAACTGAAGACATACTTATTTCAACAAGCCTACAATGTGTCCTGAACATCAATACATTCTAACATCAGCTGCATCACCAAAATATAGTCAATTGTAAAATGTATTTATGCTCCAAAATGAAACAAGTGTAAAAACGTACATATGTAAATCTCCCTCTCTCCCCCCCCCCCTAACTGTGTGTTGTGCTTATCCCATGAATCAAACTGTATACATTATTGAAAATGACTGGCTTTGTTCTGATAACCATCATATAACCTTGTAAATCACGCTGTTATTTCTTGAAATTTGTCATTGATCCGACATTCCTTGTTTACCTAATCAAACCGCTCCTGATCGCTGGAAGTAGCGGTATACAAATATATGCTAAATAAATAAATAAATAAAATAAAAACACTATATCAACCGATTCACCTTTGTCTACCTGTTTATTCACACCTTCAAAAAACATAACATTGGTAAGACAAGACCTTCCTTGGCTAAAGCCATATGGACTGTCTCACATTAAGCCATGAATATCTACATGTTCAGTAATTTTGTTCTTTATAAAGGTTTTCACCATTTTTCCCGGTACTGACTTCAGGCTTACTGGTCTGTAGTTTCCTGGATCACTTCTGGAAACCTTTTTAAAAATTGGCGTTACATTGGCCATTCTCCAATCTTCAGGTATTACAGATGATTTTAATGATAGTTCACAGATTACTAATAGCAGGTCTGCAATCTCGTATTTCATTTCTTTCAACACCCCTGGATGTATACCAGCCGGTCCAGGTGATTTGCTACTCTTCAGTTTATCAAATAGTTGTAATACATCTTCCCAGTGTATCGATATTTCTTTCAATTCTTCCGCAGCATCTCCTTTAAATACCATTTCAGTCATGGGTAACATTCCTACATTTCTTCAGTAAAGACCGAAGCAAAGAATTAATTTAGTCTCTCCGCTATGGCCTTGTCTTTAGTGCCCCTTTTACTCTCTCACAGATTTTTGCTACAAATGTACTTGAAAAAGTCTTTATTATGCATTTTTGCTTCCACAGCAAGCTTCTTCTCAAATTCTCACTTTGCCTGTCTTATCAATGCTTTGCATCTAACTTGCCAGTGCTTGGGTTGTTTCCAGTTTTTGTCATTTGGTTCCTTTTTCCATTTCCTGAAAGATGCTTTTTTGGCAACAACAGCCTCTATGAACTCACCTTTAAACCATGCTGTCAGTTTTTTTTACTTCCTTCCACTTTTCTTAAGCGTGGAATACAGCTGGTCTGGGTTTCCAAGATAGTATTTTTAAACAACACCAAAGCTTGATGTAAATCTTTAACCTTTGCAACTGCTCCTTTTAGTTTTTTCTTAACTGTTTTCCTCATTTTATCATAGTCTCCCTTTTGAAAGTTAATAGGTAGTACTGTGGATTTCTTTACTGTCCTTCCTTCATTTATTAAATCAAACACGATCATGCTATGATCACTATTGCAAAGTGGCCCCTACACCCTCATCTCTTGAACCAGATCTTGTGTTCCATTAAAGACTAGGTCCAAAATGACTTCCCCTCTGGTCTGTTCATGAACCAGCTGCTCCAAGAAGCAGTCATTTATTTCATCTAGAAACTTTATCTCCCTAGCATGTCCTGCCATGACACTGACCCAGTCGATACTAGGGTAATTGAAATTACCCCTTTATTATCACTGTGTTGTAACTTTTGTTAGCTTCCCTATTTTCTTTGAGCATTTCATCATCCATTTGTTCATTCTGGCCAGGCAGTCGATAGTATACCCCCACTGCCATCGCATTCCTCTTCCCCTTTTTACATGGAATTTCAATTCATAGAGATTGTACAGTGAATTTTGTTTCCTGCAAATCTTTACTCCTTTGTGACTCAATGCCCTCTCAAACATAGAGTGCTACTCCTCCACCAATTTGATCTTCTCTATCATTACAATATAGTTTGTACCCAGATATCACCGTGTCCCACTGGTTCCCCTCCTTCCATGTCTCTGAGACACCAATCAGATCTAAGCTCTCATTTAGTGCTATATATTCTAAGTCTCCCATCTTATTTTTTACACTTCTAGCATTTGCATACAAGCATTTTAGAGGCTGCATTTTATTTATATTAATCTGGCTATCAATATGAAAGGTAATTTTGAATCTTTAAGTTTTCTCTGCTCTGTACTCAAGGGCATTTGGGCTACTTTTGTCTTTATTGGAACCTCTCTATTGATATGCCCTAACTTCAGTCTTTTGCTAGTATCCTTTGCTAGTATCCTTTGCTAGTATTGTTCTGAACCATGGGCTCTTGGGCGACTGTCAGCTTTATCCTATTATCTAGTTTAAAAGCTGCTCTATCTCTTTTTTAAAGGTTAATGCCATCAGCCTGGTTCTATTCCAGTAAAGGTGGAGCCCATCCCTTCGGAAGAGTCCCCTCCTTTCCCCAGAATGTTCCCCAGTTCCTAACAAATGCAAAACCCTCATCCTTGCACCATTGTCTCATCCACGCATTGAGACTCTTTAGTTCTGCCTACCTTTTTGGTCCTGCGCGTGGAACGGGAAGCATTTCGGAGAATGCTACCCTAGAAGTTCTGGATTTCAACTTCCTACGTAAAAGCCTAAATTTAGCCTCCAGAACCTCCCTACCACGCTTTCCTATGTCATTGGTACCAACATGTACCAAGACAACAGACTCCTCCCCAGCACTATCTAAGACCTTGTCCAAGTGGCGCATGAGGTCCGCTACCTTTGCACCAGGCAGACATGTTACCAGGCGATCCTCATGTTCACCACCAATCCAGCTATCTACATGCCTAATGATCGAATCACCAACTATAACGGCTGTCCTAACCTTTCCCTCGTGGGCACATGGCCATGAAGAAACCTCCTCGGTGCGAGATGGTTTTACATCACCTGGAGGACAGGTCCTAGCTACAGGATCACTTCCTGCCACACTAGGGTGATGCTCTCTTGTCACGTGACCTCTCTCCTCCATGGCAACAAGGATGCTGCCATACTGGAGTTGGGACTTCAGTACTATATCCCTATAGGTTTCATCTATGTACCTCTCTGTCTTCCTTTTGTCCTCCAAGTCTGCTACTCTAACCTCAAGAGATCGGATTCATTCCCTGAGATCAAAGAGCTCCTTGCGCCTAGTGCACATGTAAGACCCCTCACCAAATGGGAGAAATCATATATGTGACAATCGATGCAAAAGACTGGAAAACCCCCATCTCACTGTTGGTCTGCTGTCTGCATCTTAGTTTTAAGGTTGTGTTTAGGTATTTAAATTCTTTATTTACTAAGGGTTGCTAGGGATATTTATACTAATAAAACGAAACCTAATATGTTTAATGTACTTTGTTCACCTGAAGCTTAATTAATCTCAGGTCCTTAATGTATGCCTGATGGGGATAAACAGCTGCACCTGAGTGTGAATATGGCACCTCCTTTCCTTTAAGAGATTTAAGCATGTGAAAAGAGAGATCATTACAGAAAGACATCATGCTTGGCAAGGTTGAAGGTCAAAATAAAAGAGGAAGGCCAGCACTGAGATGGATCGATACAACAGCAGCAGCTACGGATGCCTATCAACAATGAGCCTCCTGACTGAAGACCAAATGCAGTTTAGGATGACTACCCAGAGAGACAGCATGAGTTGACACTGATTCAAGAGCACTTAATAACAACAGTGTTCGGTCAGACTCCAAATTATTAAGCAAATGAGTCAGTAAATCCTTTTGCTTGAAGTCTCTCAATTTCAGATTTTACCATATCAAAAATTGACTAAAGGTAGAAATTTCAGCTCAAAGGTTGTAGGTTCAGCATGGTGGTTTTACAACTTGACCTGTGCTTTTGATGGTCATGGAATTTAGCAAAGCAGATTAGTAGGCTTCTGTGGTAAAAGGCTTTAGGACCCATTTACTAAGGTGCAGTAAGTGTTTGTACTTTAACGCATGGTAAGTGCAAAAGTCATGTTCTAACAATAGGGGGCATGGCCAGCATGTTCCCAGTAATTACCACGCTGAAAAGAACTTTTGGCTCAAACAAGTTAACATCACTCCACCCAGACCTGGTAAACTGCAAAAATCAAGGGCCCGATATTTAATTAGGTAGGCTATGTGCAGAGCTGTGCCCGCCGACCTCTAACCCTGGATATTCAATGATGGGGTCATCTGCAATATCATAAACACATTCAACGTCCATTATCACCTATATGCAGATGATATTATGATATATGCTCCCTTCTCCAGCACAAACCCAGACTACTCAACAATCACAACCTGTTTCAACACTATAAACCAATGGCTATCAGAACATAATCTCAAGATCAACCTCAAGATAAAGAGGTTCTATTCCTCATCAAAAATCAATCCTTCCTCCCCCCAGTCATTAAAGGTGAACAACTCCAACCTAAAAGTTAAGTCAGAAGTAAGATACTGCGGCATTACCATAGATCAGCACCTCACATTCCAACTATATATAAATAATGTGTCTCAATACATTTACAGCAAGAAGAACACTCCAACACTTATGGCCTCTTCTCGAACCTCATGACTTCTGGACAGTTTTCCAGACAATAATTCTACCACACTTCAACTTCTGTAATACCATCCTCCATGGAATTTCAAAAAATTCATTACATCCACTACAGCATGCTGCCCCCGTATTTTGATATCCTCATCAAAAATCAGTCACGTCACACCGATTCTAAAAGAGCTACATTGGTTACCTCTCTTCAGTAGAATCAAGCACAAAACCATAATATCTATATTCAAAATAATCCACCAGTTAACCTCCCAATACCTGCAATCTATCATAGCAAAGACTCCTGAAAACCACCAGAGAAAAAAACAATACATCAAACTTCCTAATCCTACCACCCGAACTGACCAAATGCAACCAGACAACTTGCGCTAGAGCATTCTCCTTATATTTATTTATTTATTTGACATTTCTTATATACCGCCTTTCATGATATCAAGGTGGTTTACATTGAACAAACTGGAATTACATTGAACAGGGCATTATAACTTGGAGACAACTATTTCAAAGGGAACATGGGCAATGGAGGGTTAAGAGGCTTGCCCAAGACCACAAGGAGCACCTGTGGGACTAGAAACCCCATTCCCCTCAACTCTGAAATGCCCTACCAAACCACACCAGAGACACCCATGATCTAATCTTCAGGAAGCTGATAAATACCCACCTGTTCATGGAAGATTTCAATGGGATCACTTGACTCTCCCACCTATTAACTCTCTCCCTGTCCATCCCTTACTCCCTCCCCCCACCACCCTAATCTACGATATGCACTGGACTAATTACTAACTTTTTTAAAATTAGAATTTACTGAAATACAATAACCAAATATGGAACAGGACAATTGTAAGCTCCCATACACAGTATAAACAATTAATAAAGCAATTTACAGAAGAAAATAAGATACCATGGGAGGCAAACAATATAGACCACATCAAGAGAGCATGACTGCATTACAAACTATAGGGGAAAACAAGCATCCTTAATAATCAGAAAACAAGTCCATATGGACCACATTGATGGAGGCAATTCAATCAGACATTACCATCTCCTTCTAAACCCTGACTATCCAACAAGAATTTCTCCAGGTGTGATACGTCCATGAAAATATATGAAGCACTATCAAAGTTAATGATGCACTTACAGGGAAATCATAAGAAGAAAGAGGCTCCCAAAGCTAAAACCCGGGGCTTAAGAGTTAGAAATTGCCTCCGGCGCATTTGGATAGCATGTGCCATATCTGGAAAAATATTTATGGTCTGTCCACAAAACTTAGCTGACAACCTTAAAAAAGCTTTTAAAATCCGTTGCTTCACCAATATTGAAAAAAAGATCACCAGCAAAGTGGAACGCAAGGAGATTATATCTAGGGGGTCTTCCAAAAATGCAGTAAGATTACTACCTTGAGCAACCTCTCTTTTCTATAGTTTCCCTATTCTTTGTTTTACCTAACATGTTTAATTAATCCAGTTCTTGTAAAATTGTTCCATGTATCATTAAAGTCTGGTTCTTTGTAAACTGCATGGATACTAGGAAATGCTGTATAAAAGAATACATATTTAAATAAACGATCATGCGGCCCTAGAATTGAATATCCAGGTGTGCTGCACATGCCGGAAGCCGCAATAGCTAACTGGACAGCAGCAATATGGCATGCTGCCCGGTTAGTTCCTGCACCTTAAAGATAAGTGAGAGTTTTCCTTGCCTATCTTTTCAGCACAGGTCACTAACCAGGCAGCATGCAATTTCACTGCTGCCTGGTTATCGCTTGTCGCTACCTCTGTTCCTTTCTGGAATGCTGTCAACATGCCCGATGCAAAGCAGTTAAAATTGGGGTGTGTAAGGGAGATAATCACAGATATTCAGTGGCACTAACCATGTTAGTGCTGTTGAATATCCCTCTCAGCAGCAGTTACATGGTTTACGGGGCCATAAACTGTGTAACTGTCCTTCAAATATTGGGCTCCAATTGTTTAAGCTGCCAGACTTAACACCACAATGGCTTACTACAGGAAGAATATTTCTCCTTTCAAAAGGAGACCCAAGTAATACTTCCAAAAATTATAGACCAATAACTTGTCTACCTACAATCAAAAGCTGTTCACTGCAATAGATGCAGACAGAATATTCAATCATATCAAGTCCAATAATATCATGGCAACAGAGCAAAAGGACAATAAGAGAGGAGCATATGACACCAAAGATCAGTTAATGTTGAATAAGGCCATCATGGTCAGTGTTAAGAAAAGTAAAAATCTCAGTATAGTATGGATTGATTAAAAGAAAGCTTTTCACAGTGTCCTGCACGCTTGGATAATAAATTGCCTTTGAAATGTATAAAATAAATCCTGGTTTGATAAAGTGCATTAAGTTCACCATGACAATGTGGCAGACCACACTGTTTTTGAAATATGAAGATGGTCAGTATATCATTACTAACATCAGGATCTAGTGAGGAATATTTCAGGGGGATTCCCTGTCGTCCCTTCTGCTTTGTGTGGTGCTTAATCCAATGAATACTCTCATAAACTCTTTGGGATACAGATTTAGCCTGAATCCTAAAGAAGGTAACAACATCTCATTTTTTATTTGTAGATGATCTAAAGCTCTATAGTTCCAGTGACCAACAAGTAGCAGAACAACTTTGCATGGTGAAAAGCTTTTCTGATGACATCAAGGTGACCTTTCTCCTTGACAAATGTGCTAAGGCAACTTTTTTTAGAGGAAAATTGAGCAAAATGGAAAATATCTCCCTCATTGAAGGCTGTGACATCAAGGACCTTGAACAGGAAGGTGTATATAAGTATCTCAGAGTAGAGGAAGAAAAGATACTCAAGCAAAAATTACTGAGAGAAAAGATCAATAAAGAATACCATAGGAAATTAAAATCATTATCGAAAAGTGCTTTAACATCACGGGATAAGATACAAGCCATAATTCAGATGGCAATTTCTGTACTTTCATGCAGCTTTGGTAATGTGGACTAGCCTCTTAAAGATCTTGAAAAACTGGATGTGGGAACATGAAAATTCCTCCATTCCCATTAAGTAATTTATCAGAATCAGTGTATGCCAAGACTGTACATTCCTAGAGCTGAAGGAGGGCTAGGACTCATAGAGATTGATTGCACATACAGAGCTCCTATCATAGGCCTCAAGGCCTACTTAACTGCATCATCAGATTCAAATATGTAAAAAGTGCTGAAATATGAACGTAAACGTCCAGAATCTGTCTCCATCATCAAACTCAAACAAGTGTTCCAACAACTAGAAGGAATGAGTGAGAATCCACAAGCATACACAGGGAAGGAAGTAACAGAATTTTCAAAACAAGAGAAAAAACTTTTAAAAGAAGTCTCATAGTAGTCATGGATTTCGGGAAGCCCATGGAGTTGAAACTCTCCTTACCTGCCTCTCTAACACGCTCATCAGTGGGATTGACAGCATCAAGAAGGGTTTTGCATTGATCTTTCTCGACATTGCAGCAGCCTTTGACTCAGTAGACCACCAACAACTACTAGTACGACTGCATGAGAAGGGTATCCAAGGTCTCGCATTGAACTGGTGTAAATCATACCTTGAAGACCATTGGCAATAAGTCCGCATCAACACTAACACCTCTGAACCTTTCCGACAAAAACAAGGAGTTCCCCAAGGCTCCTCCCTCTCTGCACTGCTTTTTAATATATACATGCAACCAATTTGCGAAATCACCCATTCTTTCGGGTTATCCTGCCTTATCTATGCAGACGATGTGCTCATCTTTACCCCGATCAATATCACTAATCCCGACTACACAACTTTAATCAACTGTTTCAACACGATAACGGACTGGCTCCTTAACCAGAACCTGAGGATAAACTTCAAAAAGACTGAAG
This sequence comes from Ichthyophis bannanicus, assembly GCA_033557465.1. Taxonomy (NCBI): domain Eukaryota; kingdom Metazoa; phylum Chordata; class Amphibia; order Gymnophiona; family Ichthyophiidae; genus Ichthyophis; species Ichthyophis bannanicus. Next base: position 1,251,321,272 of record CM066031.1, on the reverse strand, counting down.
TCTTAATCATCTCAAGAAACAAACATTTCATACCTCCTCCATGTCTCAAAGTAAGAGACGCCGACCTTCCAGTAAAATCGTCCATACGCTACCTTGGTGTTACAATTGATCATCAACTAGACTTCAAGGAACACATAAAAAACACAGTAAAGACATTTATCACAAGATCAAAACACTTCGACTCCTAGGACCATTGCTGAATCCTGAGGACCTCCGTACAATTTTCCAAGCGCTAGTCACCCCCCATTTTGACTACGCAAATATCATACTACACGGACTACCCAAGAATACCCTACACCCCCTTCAATTGGCCATGAATACTGCAGCCCACATTCTCTCGGGAACATCAAGAAGAGATCACATTACACCGATATTAATGGACTTTCACTGGCTTCCGATAAGCTGCAGGATCACTTATAAAGCCCTTCTCACCACTTTTAAAGCCATAAACAACTTATCCTCACCCTCAATTTCTAAGCTACTTACGAAAACCCCAAACAATAGACTTAGGAGGTCAACAGCTGAAAATACACTAGTTATCCCTAGTGAATCAACGAAACGGTCTCAAACAACAAATAACAGAGCATTTGCATCATATGCCCCAAGATGCTAGAATCAACTCCCTCCCAACATCAGAGCCATCATAGATCTTATGCAGTTCAGAAAAGCCATAAAACGGATGGGGAGTGGATCCAAGATGGCGATTCTATGAGGTGTGTTGATCGGAGCGGCGTCTTTTCCTATGGGCAAAAAACGGAAGTCTAGAGGGGCTAAACAGCCTTCTACAGCCCCTCAGGCTTTGTCGCTATTACCTGCAGTTACTGTGGGTCCTTTGGACTCTTACGTTGTTGCTGTTCCGAGACAGTTGAGGAAAGCAGGGGAGAGTAGCCCGGCTTTGCAGCAGCCGGAGGTGGAGTCCTCGTCTTCTGCTTCGGGCGGTGATCCTTTCTCCCCTGGCTCTGTCCGGGTCTCGAAGGTCCCTCGTCAGGATATCGGCTGTGCGGGGAAGTTGGAAGAGGGTGTTGAGTCGTCGGACTCCCCCGGTGAGCAGCGACTGCCTGTGGAGAGTTGGGTGGACGCTGTGCCTTCCCCAGTGCAGCAGCAGAGGGCCGAGGCCACAGGAGAGATGGCAGAAGGTGGTGATGGCCCAGTATTGGGTCCAACTGCATCAACCCCGTTGTCGGGCGGAATATCTTTCAGGGGAGGGGGAGAGGCTCCCCCAGCGCCGTCTGTGGAGGCCCCTGAGGTGGTAACTCTGGAAATCATATGGGCTGCGATTATGCAGCTTCGGGAAGAAATGCTCCCACGGATGTCGGGTTTGGCGTCTCAAGTTACTAATAATGATTTGGCTATCCAGGAAAATTTGGTTAAAATAACTAACTTGCAGAGTGCTGTTGTGGAAGTGCAAGCATGTTCTGTGGCTCTTGAGAAGGAGGTGGAAACCCTGAAGAAGAATATTTTGCCTATGACTTTTAAATTGGAGGTCTTGGAAAATATGTCTAGAGTTGCAAATTTACGTTTGATTAATTTTCCTAGGATATCTATAATATCTGCAAGAGAGATGTTTAAGATGTATTTATTAGAGATTTTGGGTATTCCCCCTGAATCCCACCCTCCTATTGTTAAAATGTTTTATTTGCCGTTGGGGAAAAAAGTTGTGGGTTTGGGGGGGGTGAAGGGATTAGCTAATGGGGATGTATTAAATGTGACTGCAATGTTGGAATCATCGCAGGAGGGGCAGGTAGTGCCCTTGACTTTATTGATTACATTAGCCTTGCTCCCTGATAAGGAATGGCTCATGACGTTATTCTTCAAGAAGTGCAATCTTTTATTTAAGGGGTTGTCTGTCCGTATGTTTCCGGATCTCTCTAGGGAAACTCAGCGGCGGCAACGGGATTTTCTCCTTCTCCGACCTGGAGTTTAGCAATTGGGAGGGCTCTTTTTCCTAAAATTTCTGTGTAAGTGTCTGATCAAGTATCAGTCTGAGTCTTTTATATTCTATGAGCCTTCCCAATTGCTGGACTTTATAAATGCCCGACATCATAGGGTGATAGATGCTTCCCCCTCTGCCGCTATTTGAGCAAAATAAGTCAACTGTTTTTTTTCACACTTCTAATTTCCTATCGTAGTATTGGTTGTATGTTTTTCACTATTGGTATCCTCTTTGTTTTGAGGGCTAGAGTGGGTCGGGCGTTTTGAATTTTTTCCTTTTTGTTGGATTGCATGGGTCTGTTATGTTTTGCTTCGCCCTTCTCAGTTTCTGTTTCAAGATGTATTCTTGATATGTATTGTAGAAATTCATAAATAAAAAAAAAAAAAGAAAAGCCATAAAACACCACCTATTCACTATGTACTTCACTGAACTCATCGACGAATCACTGCCTACCCCAAAACCTTAAGACCTCACGTTAACAAACCATCCACACTTCACACTGAACAGTTAATGTAACCATATAGTCTATGCATGTGTTACCAAAATGTAAATAGAATTTGCAAGCATGTTTTTTGTTGGATTGTACATTGTTTGCCCCAGTTGTAAGACCATGTTACGTTCCCTGTTATTTGTAAACTCAAGACATGACCTAAATGTCTGAGTAAAAATCTGTTTTATGTAAACCGCACTGATAACAAATAGCGCGGTATATAAGAACTGTTAAATAAATAAATAAATAAATAAATAAATAGTCCCTCTGGGTAGTCTTGAAGGACTACCCACAGGGATTACTACAGCTGGAAATAGATCTGCACTTGTAAGTATTTATCTTTTGGAATATATTCTAAATCATGGGGGAAAAGGGTAATCTTTGGGTTAAAGCAGACAAATCTGTGTATTTTAGAATTCAGTGTCTTTGCCGAGTCAGTCAGTTCTTAGTACCACCAGAGAGCTTTTCATTTAAATCAAATCAGAGTATAGCTTGGCATACAAGTAGAATAGAGAGTCTCTGAGTACAAATGAAGCTACAGGGTAACCTAAAAAAGCTATTTAAGACTAATAAGAGAAAATATTTTTTTCATTCAATGTGTAATCAAACTCTGGAATTTGTTACCGGAGGATGTAGTAAAGGCTGTTAGTGTAGCTGGGTTTAAAAAAGGTTTGGACAAGTTCCTGGAGGAAAGGTCCATATACCATTATTAAAAGGGACCCAGGGTATCACTGCATGACCCAATATAATCATTGTGGAACCTGTTGCTTTTGGGGAAACTGCTAGGCACTTATGACCTAGTCTGGCCACTGTTGGAAACAGGATACTGGACTTGATGGATCTTGGTCTGACCCAGTATGGAATATCTTATGTTCTTAAGAACTAAACTTATTTCTAGTGACCTTTACAAAGAGGTCTTCCAATTAGGAAGCACAAGATCTGTGAAGTTGTCTTAAATAGGTGTGAAAGGCAAGTGACAGACCAAAGGGGCAATTTGAAAGGCCCCCTCTATCAAAGCAAGGGCTGTGTGACTCACCCAAGAAATTGGTAAGAATTTACCTTAGAAGCACAGGTCATGGCACTGTGTAGCAAGCCAGCTTGTGAATATTCTTTCCCTCCCTCCCACCCCTGGGATAATCTTAGCATAATAGGCTCTTAAACTTATTAAAGGGGGGAAGTGCCCATAATCACTTTCAGGTGCGGCTGGTTATCCTCATTAGGAATACATTTATTAAGGACCTGAGATTAAGTATTCTTGAGGTGAACAGGGTCCATTTAACATATAAGGTATAGTTGTATTAGTATAAGTATCCCCTGCAAATTTAAGTACGTAACAACTTTAATATCTGAACAAAACCTTAAAACTAAGATGCAGACAGCAGTCCAGTAGCGAGATGGAGGCTTTCCAGTCTTTTGCATTGAGTGTCACATGTATGATTTTCTCCCAGTTGGTGAAGGGTCTTACGTGTGCACTAGGTGCAAGGAGTTCTTTGCTCTCAGGAAAAGGTCCAATCTCTGGAGGCTAGAGTAGCAGACGTGGGGGACATAAGGAAGATAAAAGTATATAGACAAGACCTACAGGGGCGTAGTACTGAAGTCCCACTTCCAGACCAGCAACCTCCCTATTGTCACGGAGGAGAAAGGTCACGTGACAAGAGAGCATCACCCTGGTGGGGCAGGATGTGAGCCAGTAGCTGGGATCTATCCTCCAGGTGATCTAAAACCCTCTCGCACTGAGGAGGTTTCTCCAGGGCCATATGCCCACAAGGGAAGGGTTAGGACAGCTGTTATAGTTGGTGATTCAATCATTAGGCATGAAGATAGCTGGGTGGCTGGTGTACATAAGGATTGCCTGGTAACATGCATGCCTGGTGAAAAGATAGCCAACCTCATGCGCCACCTAGAAAAAGGTCTTAGATAGTGCTAGGGAGGAGTCTGCTGTCTTGGTACATGTTGATACCAATGATATAGGAAAGTGTAGTAGGGAGGTCCTGGAAGCCAAATTTAGGCTTTTAGGGAGGAAGTTGAAATCCAGAACTTCTAGGGTTGTATTCTCAGAAATGCTTCCCGTTCTACGTGCAGGACCCAAAAGGTAAGCAGAGCTCTAGAGTATCAAAGCATGGATGAGATAATGGTGCAAAGAAGAGGTTTTGGATTTGTTAGAAACTGGGCAAAATTCTAGGGAAAGGAGTGGCTTTTACGAAGGGATGGGCTCCACTTTAACTGGGATGGAACCAGGCTGCTGGCATTAACTTTTAAAAAGGAGGTAGAGCAGCTTCTAAACTAGATGATAGGGGAAAGCAGACAGTCGCCCAAGAGCGCATGGTTTGTAATGATGTTTCTGTGAAAGATACTAGCAAAAAACTGGAATTAGGGCATATCGACAGAGAGGCTCCAATAAAGACAAAAATAACCCAAATGCCCTTAAGTACAGAGCAGATAGAGTTTAAAGATTCCAAATGATCACTGCCTACCAATAACCAGATTAATATGAATACAATATGGCCTCTAAAATGCTTGTATATAAATGCTAGAAGAATGAAAAATAAGATGGGTGAGTTAGAATATATAGCACTAAATGAGAGGTTAGATATGATTGGTATCTCAGAGACCTGGTGGAAGGAGTACAACCAGTGGGACACTGTCATACCTGCATAGAAATTGTATCTCAAAGATAGAGTAGATCAAATTGGTGGATGGGTTGCGCTCTATGTTGGGGAGGGCATTGCATCACATAGGATTAAAATGTTGCAGAAAAGAAAATACATGGTATAATCTTTATGGATTGAAATTTCATGTAAAAAGGGGAAGGAGATGGCAGTGGGTGGTCTAATGACGACTGCCTGGCCAGAATGAACAAATGAATGAAGAAATGCTCAAATAAATCAAGGAAGCTAACAAAAGTTGCAATACAGTAACAATAATGGTTGATTTCAATTATCCTGGTATTGACTGGGTCAGTGTCATGGCAGTACATGCTAGGGAGATAACGTTTCTAAATGAAATAAATGACTGCTTCTTGGAGCAGCAGGTTTATTAATTGACATTTGGGGAAGTCATTTTGGATGTTTCTTTAGGGGTACACAAGATCTGGTCCAATAGATAAGGGTGTTGGAGCCACTTGGCAATAGTGATCATAGCATGATTGCATTTGATTTCATAAATGGAGGAAGGTCGGCAACGAAAAGCACAGTACTGCCTTTTAACTTTCAAAAGGGAGACTTTGAGAAAATGAGGAAAATAGTTAAGAAAAAACTAAAAGGAGCAGCTGCAAAGATTAACATTTACATCAAGTATGGGAAAATACTATCTTGGAAGCCCAGAACAGTTTTATTCATGCTTTAAGAAAGGTGGAAGAAAGTCCAAAAAACTGCACATACAGAGCTACTATCATAGAAAATGGAAAAAGGAGCCAAATGATGAAAACTGAAAACAATATAAGCACTGGCAAGTTAAATGCAAGGCACTGATAAAGCAGGCAAAGAGAGAATTTGAGAAAAAGGTTACTGTGGAAGCAAAAACGCTCATAATAAAGACATTTTCAAGTACATTTGTAGCAAAAAACATGTGAGAGTCAGTTGGACCATTAGATGATAGAGGGATAAAAGGGGCACTAAAAGAGGACAAGGACATAGTGGAGAGACTGAATGAATTCTTTGCTTTGTTCTTTACTGAAGAAGATGTAGGGAAGTTACCCTTCTAGACACAAGGAAGAGCAACTGCTCTTGCAGTGGAGACCAAGGAACACAAGAAGCAAGAGACAATAGGAGGTCACAGGAACATTTATTGGAAGAACCCCAACGTGTTTCGGCAACGCCTTCTTCAGGGGGCATGCAGTCTAACACGCTGTGGTACACTTCACGTGTAGAGTAGTCTTGAGCGCTATGTTCTAACTCGAAGTGTTCAATGAAAGTAACTGAACCTTTCAACATCCATGTGTCAACTTTGATAAATTGGAAGACTGGACATTGAAATGGCAGATGAAATTTAATGTGGACAAGTGCAAAATTATGCACCTAGGAAAGAACAACCCAAACTATGGTTACGTGATGCAAGGTTCCAGATTAGGAACCACCACCACCCAGGAAAAAGATTTAGGCATCATCGTGGATAACACATTGAAACCTTTCCCCCAGTGTACAGCGGTGTCCAAGAAGGCAAATAAAATGCTAGAAATCATAAAGAAAGGAATGGAGAATAAAACAAAGGATATTATAATGCCTCTATATTGCTCCATGGTGCTATCGCACCTTGAATATTGTGAAATTCTGGTCGCCGTATCTTCAAAAGGAGATAGCGGAATTTGAAAAGGTACAGAGAAGAGCCACCAAAATGGTAAAGAGGATGGAAGGATACCCCTATGAGGAGAGGCTTAAAAGTTTAGAGCTTTTCAACCTGGAAAAGAAACGACTGAGGGGAGATATGATAGAGGTCTATGAATTAATGAATGGAGTGGAACAGATAAATGTAGATCGATTCTTTCATCATCAAAAATATAGAAAGACTAGGGGACATGCAATGAAGCTACACTGTAACCCGTTTAAGACTAATAAGAGAAAATATTTTTTCACTCAACGCTTTATCAAACTCTGGAATTCATTACCAGAGGATGTGGTAAACGCTGTTAGTGCAGCTGGGTTTAAAAAAGTTTGGACAAGTTCCTGGAGGAAAGGTCCATAAACCATTATGAAAGGTAATCCACTGCTTGCGCCAATACAAGCATTATGGAACCTGTGTGTCTTTTTGGGAAACTGCTAGGTACTTGTGACCTTGATTGGCCACTGTTGGAAACAGGATACTGGGCTTGATGGACCTTGCTCTGACTCAGTATGGCATTTCTTATGTTCTTATGTTATATTCTTAAACAAGGAAAAACAAGTAGCAAATTCACAAATACAGTGGAAAATAGGGAGTGTTACTCCAGGAACCCTTTGTCGAGCAAGAACAGTTCATAAGTAGTTAAGGAGGGGTGAACTGAAACCAAAAGCAGGCACAGCTGGGGCACCCTGCTACTGGTGGGGCCTTCGCGGAATTAAAATCTCCTCCCAGGTAACCCGTCACTGGAGTCTGACTGTGAGCAAGAGGAGGTGTGCTAGGCCCTGTCTATCGGGCCGTGGGACGCCGGGACTGTCCTTGTGCTGCCATTGCTGTTGCTGCCCTGTTTCCATCGGGCAGGCATGCCCGGGGAACCCTGCTACTGGTGGGGCCTTCGTGGAATTAAAATCTCCCCCCAGGTAACCCGTCGCTGGAGTCTGACTGTGAGCAAGAGGAGGTGTGCTAGGCCCTGTCTATCGGGCTGTGGGACTGCGCCTTCTGCTGCCATTGCTGTTGCTGCCCTGTTTCTATCAGGCAGGCACACCCGGGGCACCCTGCTACTGGTGGGGCCTTTTTGGCTATAAGTATTTTGTTTGATTTTCTCAGTGACCATGGAGCGACCAAGGAGCGTGTGTCTGAAGGGGCGTGTCTAAAGGGGCAGGTTCCTTATTTTCTGACTTCTATGTGTACCTTATTGTTTATTATTTTTTCGGGAGAGTGTCTTCTATTATATTTGGTGATTGTATTTTGACGAAAATCTCATAAATAAATTTAAAAAAAAGAAGCCAAAGGATAAGAGATTGATAGTTACAGCCCAGAATAGTGACTTTTGGATCAGTTGATTTACAGTGGGCATTGAAACAACAGGCAAAACAGACACGTCTGTTCTGTGGGAAAGGGTTTGAAATGGTGAATTACCTCACATCTAGCTGTGAAGTTCTTATGGCAGAAAATTTCTATACAGAAAGGCAAAATAAAGTAGCACACCTTATGCATTGGAAACTCTGTAAGCACTATGACATCACTGAGCCTGAAAAGAATTACAGAAAATGAAGAGGTTATGATCACTTGGGATACTCCCATTCCGACCGATAAAAAGATAGATGCAAGGAAGCCAGCTACAGAGGTAAAGGAGAAAAAAACAAAACAGAGGTATTAGTTCCAAGCAACTACTGTGAATCGCAGTGAGAGGGAGAAAATCTTCAAGTATCAAGAAATGCAGTCGAAGATCAAGAAAATGTAGCAGAAAGATATCGAGTTATTTCCCATCATGTTGGGTGCCACAAGCCTAATTAAGAGGAATTTCTAAGCATACCTTGATAAATTACCCATACACATAACCTCTTACTTACTCCAGAGGGAGGCTTTCTTTGGGATGATGCAAGTACTATGCCGAGCATTAGCAGTAAATTTGAGATACTGAGATCATACTCCACATAACCTGGCTTAGAAGTAAGGTTCGTGACTGTCAAGGTATGCGCAAAACTCACCCATTTGGAGAAACTGCCCTAAAAGAACCCTAACACACAGCAGTGATATTCACAGTTCACCAGGTGTACTTAATGCTATCCATTGAGATAACATTAAGTTCACTCACGCAAATTGCAACATTGACAATGAGGGTGGTATGTACCCCTGCAATGTGTAGTCAATGCCCACTCTCCACACTTAACCCACAAAGTCACTACCATATCGAGTGTTGTATAGTTAACCTGGGAATTAGCACACAGTAACTGTCATGCTGGCACTATAACCTTGCAGACCCATTCTAACAATTACCTCATGCTAATTCCCATGTTAACCACATACAGTACTTAAGTAAAAGGGCCTCTTTATCTTTGGCTGCCAGCAGATTTAAGCAGCACAGCATGTGGTGTTGGAATGTAAAGGACAAACATTTTTGGTTTGGTATGAGTTCAGTCACTCTTTCAGTTTCTTCTTGGATTCAAAGATATTTGGAATATTCACGTCTATTACAGTCAATGAGGCAGTAATTTTTCACTTTAAAAGTGGTTTTTTCCATCCATTTTTTTTAAATTTTATTTTGTTAAGTTTATTATCATGACAAGGAAAAAACGAAAATGTGGTAAGAGATGACAACAAAGAAAATAATACATTGTGGGTATAAAAAACAATACCATTAGAGAAAATACCCCCCAAAAAGTAAAATTTGTAGTTTACAATGTAAAAGGCAATATCAAGTGGAAGCATACAAAAAGAAAATTAAACAAGCTAAGGTAGTATTTCTATTTTTATTTATTTCTATCAATTAGTATTTAGCTCCCACCTTTCCAGGAACAGTTCAATTTGAATTACATTCAGTTACAGTAGGCATTTCCCTGTCCCCAGACGGCTTACAGTCTAAGTTTATACCTGAGACAATGGAGGGTTAAGCTTCCAGCAGTGGACAGTGTCATGAGGTGCAGCGGTCAGAGCCCATGGAGATAGGGGATTCTGAACAAAACGGAGCTAACTTTGACAGCTCAGAGATACACATGGCCAAAGGTTGCCATAGGAACTATACACAAGCTATTTCACGTGGTGTAGGGGAACGCCCAGACTCAAAGCTAGCTCGTGGCTCATCAGGGGATGAGGGGCAGCTGACAAGGGGTGGAGCCAACATCACAAGCTACGCAGTTAAAAATCACTCACCTGAGAGTAGTGCAGAAGCGGGAGAACTGCAAAAGAGAGAACTGCTGAGGAGAGACGTGCTGGCAGGGAGAGAAGTCCCGATAGCAGGAGAACTCCAAGCAGGGAGAGAAGCCTGAGAGGCAGGAGAGAAGGATCTCCATGCTGGTTAAAACCAATTGCTGACCAAAGGAGACTACCAGGGAGGTGCAGTGCTGAGAAACCCAGGAAGGGCTGTTTGGAAGAGCAGTGCACAGCTGACCAGTGCTTCCGAGAACCTTGCTACAGAGGAAGGAGAGGTAGTAGCTCTGAGGCCAGGCCAAGGCAAGACCAGTCACCCAGCACAAGGTACCAAGCAGGAGAAAACCATTATCCTGAAGATAATTTGGTGCCAAGGAGAAAGCTCAAACAGACATGGAGTGAAAAGCCTTCCCACGAGCAGAGCTGTGCTCGAGGGAGGAACGTTGAAGGGAAACTGCTGAAAGGTAACCTTATTCTTCCTAATAGAAGAAGCTTAGACTATAGCAGTCAGCCCTGCACTTACCAAGAATTATGTGCCGCCTCTGAGAGAGACTATAGTGATTACGGTATTTACCCATCCACCTCTAGGCTGGTGGGGGAAGGGAACTCCCAAAGCTATAGAGAGGAACTCAGCAGTCAGAACAGAAGTTTCACTCACCGGGAAACTTACCCAGATATAGAAGAGATGCAATGTGATCCGTGTGAGGAGTCTAACAATGATATTTACATGGACTGTACATATACCTTATCTGATAGCATATCTTCTCTATGCTGAAGAGCTGTAGGAGCTAATTCATAAAGAAAACAGACAGGAAGAGTTTTGTGAAGGAAGCTGTTTTCTTTTACCATTTTTGCCTCCATTGTGAAAGCTGAAGATAAGCATATCCTTTGTTCAAATGTTTCTTTAACTTTGATACCAGACGTATGGTTTTTGTGTTGCCTTATTTCATTGTGTGAACATCCAACCCTGGGAAGGGAATAAATCCTGTTTAAATCCTTATCACTCCGACTACAACTACTTTCTTTTTGCTAAAGTTGTGGAACTACAAATCCCAGAGGGCATTGCCAAGCCTCTCTACTATACTCCACAGCTATTAAAGAACTTACCCTGCTAATCCACCCATGCCTATGGCCTCTGGGGGGTGAGTGGGCGACAACAGTCACAAAAAAAATATAGGAGGGGATATTCAAAGGCATTTACATGGTTTGCAGACCTGCAAACCACGTAAATGCCACTGAGCTAGATATTCAGGGTTACTCTGTTACATGCCCCGATGTAAAGTGATTAGCATCAGGGCACTATGGGGCAGAACGGAAGCAGCACCCGTCGCTAGCTGGGCAGCAAGCAATATTGAGCCACTGCCTGGTTGGCAGCATATAGTTAGTATGCCGTGGCAAATGCTGGCAATTCAATATCGCCGCTGTCTGATTAGCTTCCAGGTTCTGCATCCAACAATGCCAGTGGCCGGATATGGCCCCAGCATTGAATATGCAAGGTTAGTATTCAGTGGCGATGGCTAACCTTTTTACAACTGCTAGCAATGCCGCTGATTATCCCTCCACAGTCCTTATCCTGAAACTTAATATGACATATCCTAGGGCACCTTAGGTAAAAAGACATTCCCACTGCCAAGGCTCTAGGCCTCAACTGCAGGAACCTCCTTCTAATCTCCAAGGTCTGTGGAGAGAGGTCAGGAAAAACAAAAACCCTGTCCATGGAAATTAATCAATCGCTCCTTGAAAAAGGCAGAAAAAAACGTATCCCTATCTGAAAGATTTTAAAACAGTACCACCATTATGGCCCAAGTAGCAGACTCCTCCACAGAGATTTCCAATAACCGTTAAATCGCCCATGTTCTCCTGTTTAGTTGAAACTTGTTTTATAGAAGAGGGTACTGTACATAACAGACATTTTCAACAACTGGAAGAGCATTCAAATCAAAATGCAAAATATCAATAAAATATGACTTCACATTTCAAAAATAGAAATCATTGTACAATAAGGAAAATTCAAAAACCTCAAATGTTCTATCCTCTGGGCTTTGTCCAGCATCTCCACCTTGTTTTCAAGCAGTAAAGTCCCCTTCACTAAGGCATTATTAGATAATTCTAACTGTTCAGTCTTCTTAACATAATCATCTAAAGTCTGTTAATTAAGACCCATCTCCTTCTTAAGGTTCGGCAGCTTGAACACTCTCTCATCGAGAACTTATACAGCTGAGAAAGGCAATTTATCAAAGTAGATTCTATTTTTGTAACCATCTGTCAAATTTCTTGATTGGTAATCTCAACAGGAGGGGCAGTAGAAAACTTGTCCCCCTGAAAAGCATTAGAGAAAACAACTAGGTTTCAAAGCCTAGTTGACCACCTACTGAGAACGCACAAAGAGTATACGGTTGCCTACCTTGACGACATCATCATATACAGCAGAGACTGAATTACCAAAATACAAGCCATACTGACCAGCCTGTAGAAGGCTGGGTTGGCAGCCAACAGCAAGAAATATTTTCTGGGAGGTCACAACATTCAATACCTGAGGTATTTAATCAGGAATGGGCACTACAACTTCAATTTCGGAAGATCAATGTCATTGCCCAGGTCCCCGTCCCAAAATTGAAGAAAGAGGTTCGTGCCTTCCTCAAACTGACTGACTATTACCACTGGTTCATCCCTAATTTTGCAGAGGTGGCAGAGCCATTAACCAGTCTTCGGAGGAGGAGAGCTCACAGTGGTCACCAGACCTGGACCTGGCCTTCCAGCATCTCAAGAAGGCTGTGTGCTCTGAACCCATCCTGAGTAGCCCTGATTTCTCTCTACTATTTATTGTGCAGACCAATGCTTTGGAGGTGGGCCTAGGAGCTGATTTGGCACAGAAGGTCAGGGATGAAGAACATCCCATACATTCATCAGCAGGAAACTGTTTCCTCAGGAGAAGCATTATGCGGTGATCGAGAAGGAGGCCCTCACTGTCAAGTGGGCGCTTGAAATCTTCAAATACTACCTGCTCAGCCGGCTGTTTATGCTTATAATGTACCACTAACCTCTCAAGTGTCTGCCTCAAGAGAAAGAGTCCAATGGCCATATTATGCAGTAGTTCTTAAGCAAGGGTGGCCCAAGGGGGGTGCGGGGCCATTTGCGGAGACTCGGTGTGGGGCCAATTTTGCATAAGGGGCATCATTTGCATAAATATTTGCATTATGTTACCATACACTAACTTTTAGTAAACATGCCTCTTAATGAGTGTATGGGTGAAGAAAGACTAAAGATTTCTACATTACTATAATCCAGTGCCAACCGCCAGGCACATTAGAAACTACTACAAACACTGCCCATTTAAACCCACAGCAAACCCGTCGTATCATAACAGTACTACCAGAACTCACAAAACACCATACTCTACCTATCAAAAGGCAACACTGCAAATATTAAACCAATACATTTCAGAGAATAACAATTCATGACCTACTGGGGAAAGAGAACAAGTGGCAATGTCAAATAGGAATTACATAAACAGAATACCTCAGCTCAGTTACACATGCAGAACATAGACCATCACCAAACAAGGAATCACAATTTAAAAACAGGAAGACAATAATTAAACTGGGAACCCCAAAAGCCAAACTTGGAATGTACAACAACACTGTAGAAATAAAACTATAAATTAATTTCCTCTTGTACTAAACAAAGCGCAGACGTTAATGATGTACATTTCCCAGAGCTGACATATTCCAGTTAATAAATTCAAAATAAAGAGATATTTTCTACCTTTTGTGCATTTCTTTTTCAGTTGCAATTGCTCCAGCCACTTTCTTCTGGTTTCTTCTTGTCTTCTGCTAACTCTTCATCATCTGCTGTCCATTTGTCCTTTCTTCTCTCTTCTAGTTTTTTTCCATTATCTCTCTACATCTGCTTTAACATAGTAATCTTTCTCCTTTTGCTCTTTACTCATTCCTATTTCATCCACTCAAATTTTACCCCTCCATCCCCAATCCCCAGTTACTTTCCCAATACCCGGCCAATTGTAGATTTTTCTTCCCTCCCACACAAAATATTTTTCTCCTCTCCAGTGTGACTCTCATACGGGCAGGATAAAGCAGCCCAAAACGGGCCTGCAACTGCATCAATCATGGACACAGCGCCAAAAAACTTTTCCTCCGGTCTACAGTTGCTTTCGCAAAGTCCGGAAAGAAGAGAAGTTTATGCCCTTGATATTCCAATGGAGAGTGCAACCTCGCTGCTTCCATAATTTGTGTGACTTGTTGACTGAGTAGGCACTCGATGGGCACGTTCAATCTCAAATGGCATAGCAAACTTAATTTTCAGCACACCCGGAATCATTGACTGCAAGAATGCCATCTTATCTGTGCCTTCAGCTCCTTTGAGGACGCCCAGGATCCTGATATTATTTCTCTGAGCACGATTATTACCATCTTCCAAGTCTCTCTGCAATGGCCAAATCAGCTTTGCTTTCCTCCCCACGGCCCTGAACCGCTCCACGTGTGTTGCAATCACGTTCTCCACCTTCTCCAGCCTCACCGTGATCGACTCCAGACTGTTTTTTAAGGCAGTAATATCTTCTTGCATTGTGGTCAGCAAGTCTCCATTTGATTTCACCATGTCTTTAACAGCATGAATCTCAGAGAGAAGTTCCTGCAAGGCCTCAGGGCAATCTCAGATGACCGCCATTTTGTGAGATGAGAGAGGCTCCATTTTAGTTCGCTTTGCACTGGCACTTTGTGATCCTTGATATTCCAGACGCGTCGGTTTGGGGCCAGACATATTGGGGGTTGACTGCTTCCAAAATAAATTGGATCCGCTCTAATAATAGCAGCAGAAATCAGGATTCTTGACCTATCCCTCCGGAGCAAAGCTCTCACATGTCCATCTTGCCCGAAGTTAGGCTCTGCCCCCCTCCATACTGGTCTTTATCTGCTGCCATTTACTATGGGATCATTTTAGAAGCCCTATTTGTGAGTTAGATGTCTGAAAATGGGCACTTAGACAAGCAAAGCATGGAGACATCCCTGGGCCATTTTAGAAATGAGATATATAGATATCTCCAGGGCAAGAATGTCCATATAGAATAAGGGCATGGTGGAGGTGTTGCCTGGACAGAGCAAGGGAGCTATAATTTCAGAATGGCTAAGCATGTCTGTCTCTGTTTGGTGAGGCATCATGCCCATACCAGCTCCTGACCACAAAAAAGTGTTTGTTTCATGGATGCAATGCTTCCAGCGGGAAGTGCAAAATGTGCTTTCATCATCACAGTTATTATTTCCTGCTGAAAGAAACCTGAGCATAAATGTATTCTCCAAACATATAACTGGCCCACCTCCATATGTCTGAATATCTGAAATGGCAGGCCTGGACATGCTAATCTTATAACATAATCACCACCTCCCTTCTGAAATACCCCAGCTGGGATGTTCAAGTACCCAGTTTTACAAATGTCATATTCATGGACATTCAGTTTTGTGACATGGCCATGCTTGCTGTGTGTGGCAGGTGACATTTCCAGAATCTCCTGCCTGGACATTCAGTTTTTTTGGAGTGGAGACAAAGCAATTTCAGATGGCATGTACTGTATATATGCCTCTCTTCACTGCTGCCACTCCCCTGTTTTTTTAATAATCTGTTGTGGATATTCCAGATTCTTCCCAGACAACCCTTCTATAATGCCACTTTATGTTACTATTTTGCAGACACTCTCCAGTGCCTAGTATTGAGCCCAATCCAATGACTCCATAGAGAACCTGGCAGAGGATGAAGGCTCTGGCAAACTTATTCATGGACCCACTATGACAAAAGATAAACCACAGAAGCCAATAAAAAAGTTGAGGATTAACTACAATTAAGTGGACCTCTGCAGGGGATAATATACTGCTTTAAGCTATATCTTATAAACTCCAGAAGGAGGATCTCTTTGGCAGAGTGTAAATATTAAGATTAGAATTAGCAGCAAATTTGAGAGACTGAGATCTTACTCCGAATACCCTGACTTAAGAGTGAGGTTCCTGGCTGTCATGGCATGCGCAAAACTAACTCATTTGGAGAAATTGCCATGGAAAAAAAATCCAGTAGAGTTTTAAAAGTCACTCTTCTTATATCCCCAGACATAGAGAGTGATTGCCTGGTCGTAATCAGTGTTTCTTTCCATTCTTTTTCCTTCACAAAAAGGTTGTAGCAAACAGCTGCCTTTCATATAACCTTTCTGTGTGAAATACAGCAGAAAACTTCAAAATGCTGGTGAATGCTCAAAGTATTTTAAATCCATAATGACTGGATGATCCAGTGATGAGGATTTGAACAAAATGAGGCTGGGATAAGTTTGTTAGGCTGCTTATCTTATTTTTAACATAACAGATCAAGGGATTTCTGCTTCTTTCTTGTACCTTCCCAGTGCGGATTCTCTCAGTCTACAATAATGAATGCTACGTTCCTTGTCCTGTAGACTGCAACGGTAATGAAAAAAATGGAAATGAATGGTATTCAGTTCATGTGTGATCCATGTCCATTTGTTTCACTGGAAATTAAACAATCTGAAAATGAACTAATTTATTGTATTTTTTCATTTGTTTCAAAGCGAATGCACATCTCTAATAGATAAATGTTGCAGTTAAAATATGCCATACCTCGGTGCAGGGCAAGAATGAAATACTTATTTTATGCTCATTTTCACCTTATTCAGTGCCCTTTATAGACTCTACTTCAGCTCTGACCAGTGATGATATTTTTTAATTGAACAAACCTGGCTGATTAGCTTCAGCTTCCTTTCTGACCTCAAAATCGGTAGATCAACCCCTTTGTGATCTCACAGACCTTTAGCTAGTGATGATGATGACAAATAATGTACCAGCATTGTAGTAATGATGCTGGAGACATAAGCCTCCACAGGTGATGTTATTGCTGTTAGCCTGTCATTATTACAAACTACAAACTTGCATGCCTTATTGCTCATGTTAAAGCACTCTTGCTGATTTAGAAATGCTCTTTGCTACTAATCTACTCTTCAATTCTTCCTTATGCTGGACTTCACTGTTATTTTTTAAAATATTTTATATGAGTCAGTGTTTCTCAAGCTGGTCCTGGCATACCCCCTAGCCAGTCTAGTTTTCAGTATACCCATAGAGCATGATTCCATAATGTGCACGTCTAGTCCGCAGACACACCTAAATGAAAAACGGGACCTATTTGACCCTAATTCTACATGCGTGAGACTGGAGGTGCCCAAGGGTCTGGAATCAGGGAGATTGACTTGTTCAGCATGGCACACACAAACCCCAGAACATGGGTATACGTAGCAAGCAGCCTGGATATCTCTGCCCTCGGCAAATTCCGAAAAGATGTATGGCTCCGCTGCTGCCTATCTCCATGTGGCCACTCCTCCTTAGTTAAAACATGCATCTCTGAAGCTGCTCCTCACACTGACCGTGTGGTGCCCATGCCAATTACCTATGAAAATGAATAATACATATGTGCTGATGCAAAACAGACCATATGAGCTAGTCCTTTGCATGGCCAGGAAACTGGAAGGTGATCTCTGGGCACTCAGAGATGTTACAACAGCAAGTGGAAAGTGATATGTTTGTCCTGACATACCCTGCAGCAGCACAACATACATGGCAGCAGGTGAACATTTTAGTTGTGCTTACATTGGTCATCTCTGACAACAGTCTGTACAATGCTTTGTATGGACCAGAAGAAATCAGAAATGGTCCTCTACAGCTAAATGTGAGAGCATATCCCTCATCTGCTTCAAAAAATGTATTCCAACATGTGCCTAGCAAGAGAAGATCAAGTGAGAGTATCAATGACGTTTTTCTTTTTGGCCCCCTGAAGAAGCAAGTGGCGAAACGCCTTGGACGGCATCACATGCGGCGTTGGGGCAATTGAGACTCTCTGAGATAAGTGTGATTTACACTTTTTATTAGATATCATACATTCCATGAGTGAGATGGGAGGAATTAATGTTATTCAAGGAAAATATATGTAATAGTGATTGTTATTACTACATGATCTATGGAATGGAAGGCACATGTTGGAATACGTTTTCTGAAACAGATGAGATATTTTGTGGAGGAGTTTGAGTACTGCTGATGTGTTGGCTATGGCGACTGGCAAAAAGTGCATTAAATTGTGATTAAAAGCCTTTTGCTGATGATCTGAGGTTCTCACTCCACTTTGTTATTAATTTACAGAACTCTTATGTTTATGTTTATGGAATTAATTTCATCTTGATCTGATCTTTTGATTCATTCCAAAGATTGGCTTGTGAGTGGAGCTTTGAATGCTAAAATGGAGAGCATATCCCTGACATTAAATAGGGATCCAGAGAGTGAGTGCGTGCACCAGCATGAACAGCACTACTAGATGCCCAAGAGCACCAGCATCTGTCTATACAAATGTGCATATTTGAGAGACCGTTGATGGTGCTGTGTGCCCTTTAGCATGCACTCACTCTGAGGGTCCCTTATTGCTGACAGGGATATGCTTTGACATTTAGTCATAGACACCCCATTCTGCTGCACTGTGACTGATCACACTGGCAACTGGTCATGCTGCAGTCAGGACCAGGAACTGGCCAGGCACTGATGTCCCCCCAAAATTGCAGTTGTGCATATACCTCTGCAAAACAAATGCCCTGCACCTCTAGGAAACAGCTGGTATAGCATGATTGCATAGGGTCCCAGGACTACTAATCTGATCTGCATTTCTCACCCACACATGCATCCATCCTATACTCCCTCACATACAATCCTTATATCAACAGTCACACTTCACGGATAACAGGGATTGTTAGGGTGCCCTAGATCATCTCCTCTAGCTCACACAGCAATTGTCACCATGGAATAATCACCATTGTACCTCTGAATACTTCTGTAGGGGTATTTAGTAATGTGTCTTTACCATAAAACCTTCCCCCATCTCTGCATCCTGTTCTTTACAACTGCATCTTATTGAAAACATCTTTGTCACAGCCAATCATCTCTATGGGATGCATTGCAGAGTAGAAAGGTTTCTAAGTCCTGGCTGCTGCTATAACGTGAATGTCCGCGGGAAATATGCAGAACGTCCATGGACCTTTCCTGAATACGTATTGCACATCTCTGCTGCTGCCTATGCCCATGTTCCATCACTCCTGCCCATGTTATGAGATCCCTGTGCTAGCTTCGTGTACATGCAGAACCATGGGTGTATCAGAATACAATTGTAGACATTTTCGATAGAAAAACATCTACGCCGCACATCCAAAGAGGTTATTTCTGTTCTGGAATGACTCCCATAATGAATATGTATGTGACAGATTTGCATCACTGCCTCCATTGCATGCAAATTTGTTTCATGCATATGCATTGTGGAGATCATATAAACCAGATTGTCTAGGGGTATATCGGGACCAGCTTGAAAAACACTGGTGTGGATAAAATTGTGTTTTGAGAGAGACATTTTGGGGTCTAACTGTGTTTTGTTCTTCTGGGATTTTTTTAAAACACATTTTTTTAGGGCTTGTATATTTTGTAGAAAGATCTTCTACTTGGACCTTGAAGCTAAGGCTATACAATAGGGCACAGGAACATTAGAGAAATGATTGGTTTAATAGCAATGCATAGAATGGAAAGTGACAAGTAAACATTATACATATAACACATCAATTTATCCAAAAAAATAATAATTTGAAAAACACAGAAAAGAGAGGGATTGTAAGCTTTACAATATTAACGGTGCAAACTATTGGTTTGGTAACTCTTTGTACCTTGACCCATGGGGACACAGTTAATGCTATTTAGAATATTGCATACTCTGCCATATGCATCTTATCTGACTTACACGTCAACCCTATCACCTTTCAGCAGATTGCTTTAGACAACCGATCTCATGGGCAAGCAATCTGCAATGCATATAAGTCTACTGCTGATTTAATATAGGAGAGTCCTAGATCTTGACCTTGTCTGCAGTTTCCAGTTTTAGTAAGGTTGTAACACTGTAAAAGCTTGTAAATTCCTTTGTAAGAAGACTAATTGAACTTGGTGGCCAAAGTTTAAAAAAATGAAAATTTAAAAGCAGATGCTTACTATCATTTAAATGGAAATTAGGCTTACCCTATGCACATATCTTGTGTCTGTTTGCCAGGTGGTAGCTTTTGGTTGCATAAATTGTCGATTACCAAGTTTTGTTTTCGTTTCATGCTTTATATATTTTTTTTTTACTATGTTTTTGATTTGTGCTTTATTTTTTTTCTTTTTAGTAAACAAAGGTTACCATTATAATGAAAGGATCCATGAGCATAAAATAAATGGATGTCTGCACAGCTTGGGAAAAGGAGACTAAGCGGGAATATAGTTAAATGCTTATGTAAACCTTTTTCAAGAAAAAGGATACACTTTCCTGTACAGAGAACAGTGGATAGAAAAAGGCTTCTCATTCAGTGGTCAGAGCTATGCATTGGGCACTTCTATCCAATGGCATAATCCATTTTATTTCTTACATTTATAATAAGACTTCTACGTGAGTAACATTAATATACACAAATTAGTTTATAATATCAAAACTATGACAAAAACATTACAACTAGACAATGTGAACCTCTGTGTTTTCAGCCTTAGTGGTAATGCCTGGAGTAGTTAGCATAATGTAGAGGGAGTTTAGCCAGTATGAAGCAGTGCAAATGAAAGGTTACAGTGAGTAGAGGTGGAAGACTGAGAATCCACTGGCAGGAAAGAGACTATGGATCTCCTACTGAAGCCTTAAGCTCCACGGAGGATTATAGCTTTTAGTCAGCGAGTAAAACTTGAACGGTTAGTAAAAGGAATCCCCCAGAAACACATGGTCAAGGGAAATGTGAGACTCTACATTAGGGAATCTATGGAACAGAAGGACTCACTGGATTGCATTTTTTAAGGAAGCATTTGGTAGATAATGAGTCAGAAGATCCTTTCCTTGGGTAAGTCTGTGAGGAGTTGCATGCTTTAAAATCAGCAAATGTACGCCAAACAACATATCTGAAATGTGAAAAAGATGTGTTAATGATTTATTATCTTTTCAGTTGAAGTATGTGATTCCAAAGCTCCTAGATAAATCGGTAATTGAAGAAAAGGTATGAAGGGGAGGGATTTATGATCTCTATAAACTGAGTGGAATCACAGTGCTCAGTACAGATCTGAAAACCTGTGCAAGCTCAACATGTGCTTATGGAGCAGTTTGCGAATATTTTGACTATATATATGTGTCAAACCAATTAGAACCAATGTTGCTTTGTTACTACTACTACTACTATTTATCATTTATATAGGCATACTGTATGCAGTGCTGTGCATATAGATGTAAGAGACAGTCCCTGCTCATCGGAGCTTATAATCTAATCAACACGAAGAACATCACAAAACTGGTGACTAGAATATGGTAAGATACATATAATTATACATATACATATGTCAATAGTTTTTACCAATAGGTCTTTTATTACATTAACTTGTCTTAGTTTTGTTTAATGTTTGTATAATGTTTTATTTACCTTATGTTATTTGTAACCTTCTGTTTATAATGTGACCACTTTGATTGTAGGATAAGGTGGGATATAAATCTGTCTAAATAAATAAATAAATACTGTAAATATTTGGTGAACAAGAGAATGAGGAACATCAGGATCCAACAGCAGCCTCGAAGAGGTGGGTTTTTAGCCTGGATATGAATAAGGCTGCCCCTCAGATGGTCTATCAACATACTGTCAGGGGCACATGCAGGACATTTAAGCCACCTCGGACCCAGGCGTAGAGATATTGGCACTTCAACTGGTTATGTAATCCTCTATGGGGTTCTCTGCATCAGGTGCAGAAAATATTAGCATGCTATTTTAATACGTGCAGTTCATTTGCCTAAAATTTAAATACGCTTGGCATCACTGTGTGCGCTTGCTTTTCCTTTATTGTTTACGTGTGCGTCAGTCTCTTTTCTGCATTTGGTTTATCAGAACTTATGCTTATAAGTTTCATTATCCTTGCACAAAGGGTGCATTGGCCTTTCAGTATCAGCCCATTTATTTGTTTGACCCTACATGGCCATGTTTCAGCATGCACCTTCGTCAGGGGCCTGAACCTCAAACAGAAAAAATAAAATTTATTGATGTTCTTATCGTTCCTTTCGATAGCTATATTTATTATTTATAATTATGTTATAAATAATAAATATAGCTATTGAAAGGAACAATAAGAACATCAGTGTAAAACAATAAGATAATTAAATATTTTGATAAAGAATACGAAACATAAAAACAAAAAACATATAATAGAAAATATAATATACAAATATATAGAAGGTATAAAAAAGAAGTGATGCTAACAAAACTGGTAAAAAGAAACAATTACATATAAAAACAAGACAGTAAATCGGAGAAGAACTAGAATGGTAGCACTAAAACATCAATAAAAATATATTACTGAAATTGGTAAAATAAGTAAATAGTTATTACAGAAGGGAAGAACCCCTTTCATTAATCTCAGTTATATAGAGCCATTAATAATTAAAACATGGATAAATATAAAAAAAACATAAACTGTAATGTCACTGAAAAGTACACATGTTGTGAAAGATAAGTAGGTGAATAAATAATTAATTAAATAGAATAGAATAATTAATTAAATAGAACATAGTGAGAAATAAAGTAAAAAAATATATCCAAATACATATATGTTATAAAAAAACAATTCATAAAAAACAAGTCAACATATGATAGAGTGAGATATCAATGTGAACCCACAAGTACCCAGTTGAAGGTCACAAGCATTCTATATGGGCCCGATATTTATTTATTTATTTATTTAACTGTATTTATATCCCGCTTTTCACCGGGTCAAAGCGGTGTTACATATAAGGGTGGGGAGAATTAAGTATCAGGGTGGGACCATCACCAGGTAGGCAACATTGATGATTTCAACATAAGACAGACTTTAGACATGGACAGTGCAGAGCAGTTGTTGCTCAGGGGTACAAGATGAGGGAGTTCAGGAGTTGGTGCATTTTTTGGTGGGGGTTGTCTTGAAGTATTCTTGGAATAGGATGGTTTTTAGCTGTTTTCTGAATGACGGTAGATCATTATTGTTTCTGAGGTGGCTCGGTATTCAAAGGCAATTACACGATTTATAGACCTGTCAACCATTTAAATGTCACTTAGAGGGATATTCAGCAGCACTAACACTGCTACATGCCCCAATGCTAATTGTTCTGGGGTGGAGTGGAGGAGGACTTGTCGCTGGCCTATCTTTACCCGTAGGAGCTAACTGGGCAGCTGTTCAATATCGCTGCTGCCTGGTTAGCTTCTGCAGCATCTTTGGCTGTGCAGTGATCCCATATATTCAGTGCCGGAGCCACATATGACCCCAGCATTGAATATCCGAGGTTAAAGTTTGGTGGCAACGACTATGCGCCACAGAGGCATATAGTCATCGCAAATGAATATCGGGCCCTATGTGTATACACTTCCACCGGCTGTAAGGGGAAGACATACAAAGGGATACAAACAAGCAATGTGTCATCCAGACAAATGCTGAAATATACGGCTAATAATAATGCTAGCAATGTCTGAAAGGAAAGGTAGTTCATATATGAAGACCTATTTAAAACTAAAAAACCCATACATTATTATCCTATATTGTAAACTTAGGACAGGCAAAAATATCATCTAAGGTCCCAGCCAGTGTGTCCTGCCCCAGTAAGTGAACACCAGCTGATGTTATAAATTAGGCCACTGCATCTCTGAAAAAATAACTCCTTTCTGTCTATGTGAATTGAACCCAAATAACAGAATAAAGTGCTCTAGTATATGGAACAAACTCTGACCGGTGCATCCATACCTCTCCGAAGTAAAACATTGAGCCTAAAATTGCCTTCATTTTCAGTATGAATAAACCTGTCCTCAGGTGTGGCAGCCATTTTTAAACACTGATACGCGCCAAGCGCTCAAGATTGACAGCTGTTATGGTGACAAGTAAACTTGGAACGACAAGTAAATCCCCATATGCAATCCACTATTTCTGTATACAGTGGGTCTACAGTGTATGCTAGTTCATTTGTTCAAAAGAAAGTATGCAATAGGAGTCTGACCACAAAATGAAAAGAAGGGCGAAAGGAGGGGAGGGGAAGGGGGTGAAAGGGGAAAAAAGGGGAGAAGGAAGAGGGAGGCAATACCCCATACTAAACCAGTATGGAAGTAAAAGTGGAGAAAAATAAAATAAAATAGAGAGATTAAAAGAAATCTAAAAAAATAGTATTTGTTAACTACTGACCCAATAAAAAGCAATAAAAAGGCAACAATAAGTATACAATGCCATAGGAGCTTCAAATAATAAAAAATATAAAATATGTAAATAAAGGAAATAAAAAGAGTAAAAGGGAGGGCTTGGCATTTATTATTGACTATAAAACGATAATAACATTAAAAGACTACAATGAAGATCTACCGAAAATTTAAAGATAATTAAAAAATAAATAAATCAGCAAGTAGGACAACACAGGAAAGGGGAGAGGGATAGGGAAGGGAGGGGAGAGTAAGGAAAAGGAAGGGGGAGGGGCAAGGAGGAGAAGGGAGGAGGGGAAACAAAGGAGGAAGGAGAACAAGGAGAAAGGAAAAAAGGGGGAGAAAGAGGTGAAAGGAGAAGGGGGAAAGAAGAAGGGGGAAGCGGAAAGGAGGAGAGGGAGAGGTGAATGGGGGAGAAGAGGACAAGAGGGGAAGGGACTTCTTTCAATAAAAACAAGAAATAAAATCGAAAAAATTCTAGATGTCCTATAGAAAGACAGAAAAATCTATATTTAAATTCAAACCCATTGGTGTAAGGGACTCCATCTGGAAAATGTACTTCTGTTCCAGGCGTAAAAGTACCCTATCGATATCTCCCCCTCTCCAATGTTGTTTTACTACATTGATAACAAAATATCTTGTGGTGTCTTTCTATCCAATGTGAAACCAGTGGTTTATCTTCCAACTTTCTCTTCAGTCAACTCTTGTGTTCTATAATCCTAGTACAAATACTATTTTTTGTCTTTCCTATATGAAGTCACTGGGGCATATAATCATATAGATAACATGGTCCGTCTTGCAGTTAGAAAAATCAGTCAGGAAGTATTTCTTTTGCATCTTTGGATGTATAACAAACCTTTGTTTTTTTTATCAAAAGATGGTCACATACAGAAAAATGTCTGCATTTAAAATGACCAACAACTCTTGGTGGAACATGTCCAACTGGTAAAGCTGATAATATCAGTAAAATGGCCATTCATGTTTCTCTTGTGAGCTACCTTCACTGATGTACTAGAAAAAGTAGGAATGGTCTTCAAAATATGTCATTCTTCCTTAATAACTTTCGCTATGTCTGTGGACAGGTTTGAAAAGATTAAGGGGAATAGAACTCTAACTTCTGTGTGCCTTTCTGATTTCTTTAAAAGGGATGAACGATCAGACTCTTGCTCTGTTATATGCATATTCAATACACTTC
Source organism: Ichthyophis bannanicus (assembly GCA_033557465.1). Lineage (NCBI taxonomy): Eukaryota > Metazoa > Chordata > Amphibia > Gymnophiona > Ichthyophiidae > Ichthyophis > Ichthyophis bannanicus. Next base: position 1,251,295,900 of record CM066031.1, on the reverse strand, counting down.
TTAGGATACCCCGTCTCGGCAAATCTCCTGTGTGCATATCATGTGCATGTAGCTCGAAATGATTGGGTGTAGAACCAATTCTTTTCACCTGGAAAAACTGACTGATAGGGAGGTTATTTTTTAATGAACAATTATAGAAACTGTCATAATGCGACAACTGATTGCGATCAGTTGGTTTTCTATAAAGGTCTGTAACAAAACTAGTAGAGCCTTTTTTTATCAAGATATCGAAGTACATTATCTCTGTAAGGCTAACATTGCAAATTAACATCCAAAGTGTTCACCCATATAAAAAATTCATCAAGAAGAGTGTTGTCACTTTCCCAAATTATTAATACATCATCAATATATCTCCTCCATAACTTAATGTTCTTCTCTAAAGAATGTCTGGTGAGGAATTTAGCTTTGAAATCAGCCATATATAAGTTAGCAATGTCTGGAGCCATAACCGAGCCCATTGTTACTCCTTTGATTTGTTTGTAAAAAAGACTGCGAAAACAAAAATAGTTTTCAGTGAGTGCCAGTTCAGCCAACTGCATAAGAAACCCAGTGGGTATCCTCTTATGTTCCATAACTGGGGCAGGTCGGACCCAGTGCCACCCTGCACCCCCCCCCCCCAATCTGAATGAACCCCCCCCCCCAATCTTTACATACAAAATAACACCGACACCGTATCTTGGGATCAACTGGTCGCAGCTTTATTAACAGTCATAACATTCCATAACATACTTAAACAGCAACTTCTTAATAACCCCCCGAGCGGAACGAGCCCTCACCCGCCGTACCATTAGCAAGGTGACCTCGTTCCACTCCCGCCGCGGCCAGGCCAGCGGCAAAAATGTACTCCCCCTTTTACCTGGCCTCGCCATATTACTAGCAAAGACCGGCCAGGGGTCATCCAGGTTTGGGGCACCCACCCCCGCCCCAATTCCAGTCTAAGGCTCCAGACCCCAGAAACCTCCTGGATCCTGCCACCCCCCCCCCCCAGCTACGACAACCCCATTCCAGAATCACATGCACCCCCGCAAGACAACCAGACCAGCGAAAAAAGGGAAGGGCGGGAGGGTGGGCAACACCAGCCCTTGCACCCTTCTCCCTGCACCGCTTCTGGAGACTGGCGCCGCTCGCGCATCTCCCCGTCATGCCGTGGGCTCAGCTACTTCCATTGGCTCACCCAGCCGTCTATCCCTGGCGAGCCAATGGCTTTGAACCCAGCCCAATGGTACCGCCCCGCACACGTGGATGTGAGCAGGGTCCCCGCACCGGGCCGCGTGCCCGGTTACCAATGGCCATCAGGGACCCTGCCCTGCGTCCTTACCATAACCGGGGCAGGTCGGACCCGGTGCCACCCCGCACCCCCCCCCAGTCTGATTGAACCCCCCCAACCTTTACATACAAAATAACACCGACACCGTATCTTGGGATCAACTGGTCGCAGCTTTATTAACAGTCATAACATTCCATAACATACTTAAAGAGCAACTTCTTAATAACCCCCCGAGCGGAACGAGCCCTCACCTGCCATACCATTAGCAAGGTGACCTCGTTCCACTCCCACCGCGGCCGGGCCAGCAGCAAACATGTACTCCCCCTTTTACCTGGCCTCGACATATTACTAGCAAAGACCGGCCAGGGGTCATCCGGGTTGGGGGCACCCGCCCCCGCCCCAATTCCAGTCTAAGGCTCTGGACCCTGGAAACCTCCGGGATCCCGCCACCCGGTGTAGAAGATGTTAACGTCCCTACGCCGCCCCCCCCCCCAAGACCAAGCTGCGACCAGTGAGTCTCACACTGCAAGATATATTCCAAAGCCTCCTGCCAGTCATTCAGTAGTAAATCCACCCCCACCGGGGATAAATGCACTCCGTCGTGCCGGTACAACCCCGCACAATTTACATCAATCCAAGAGTGCAAAATCTGATACCCCCCGTGATCACAGTCCCAATGCCCAATCTTCCGGTTGATCTTAGCCAACCCACGCGACCAACGTCGCTGCTGCCGGCAGGCAGGCCTTGGAATGATATCAGACCACCATAAAATAACGTCATGAAACAACCGAAGAACTTCAGTCAAATCCCTCTTCACTGCTCGAATCAACTGCTTACAAGTCCATTCAGTCAGGTCATTGCCTCCCAAATGCAGTAAAATCACTGCCGGGGCTGTCCTTGCCCTCCAGTGGTGCCGAAGCAAAGATAAGAGCTGTGGCCACCGCAGACTATGCTCACCCAGCCATGAAACAGACACCACCTCCGGGTCAAGACCTAAATTAGGCTCCAACGGCTGCTCAGCTGCCTGCAGTCCCGCCCAATGCACGAATGAATGTCCAATCATCCAACATCCAAGCGGGCACCGCACAGCATCTGCAAGAAAAAGAAAAAGTCAGGTCCGTGGACCAGTCCCATCATAATCACACGTAACCCCTAAAAGCCTGCGATCTCCATCTGCCAATATTCTGTATCTCTCCCTCCGACAGCCCCGCTGCCGCGGCACTGGTGGCTGCTCCAATACGGAATGAATGTGGCACGAAACGTTGCGGATCCACACCCATATGCCTCAACACCATCCGTAGGACTGACGTCACTTGGAAACGCAACACACATCGCGAATCCTCGTGCAAGAAAAACAGCCTCCCCACAACTGGGCGCTCCGACATGTACCTTCTCAAGGCAGCCACCGAGCAGGTGGGGAGGCCAACTACTTCATGCAGAACCACCCACAATCCTTTCCCCATCTGGTCAGTCTTTGATCTGGTCAACCTCACCCTCAACTTCCCATACCCGAGCAGCACGTGTTGACACAGTAGGCCCCCACAACCCGCGGCCCGGCTAGAGCTTGCCACCAACTCCCCCATCCAGAAAGCTCCAAAAAAAGCCAGACAGAAAATTGCATGGAACAATGTAGCCTCATAGGTGGACGACACAACTCCAGGTAGCACCGCACACAGTCGCACCAGCAGCTCGTGCGAAACCGGCAACCTCCTGTCCCCAGCGGGCGGACAAGTTCGCTCCCATCCGTGCAACAACTTCCAAGCCAGGAACCCCGGACCAGAGTAGCCCCATCCTGCCGCCCTAGCAAAAAAGGTAAACTCAGTTAATTGACTCTGCACAGATGCCCTGGATACGCCATTCCCTGTCGCCTGAACAATATAATGGCCCAGTAAACTGTCTGCGGCCACGCCAGGCTGCCATCCGTGCGACGTCAGAAACTCCCACAATATGTTGCAACCTCTCGTGTACACCGACCATGTCGCCACCGACACAGAATTCTGTAGCAGCTTCACCATGCCTGCAGGACAATCCGCCATAAATGCTCTGGAACCGCCAATCCTTCCTCTTCTGCCTCTGGTGCCAAGGTCCGGAACAGCTCCCACTTAGAACGAGAAAGGGCATCCGCAATGCTATTAGTGTAACCGGGAATATGCCAGGCCTTCACACATACATTCAAATGCAAACAAGCCAGAACTATATCCCTCATCAACCCCGCCACCTGAGGACAACGCAGAGAATACCGGTTGACTACCGCCACCACAGCCTCATTGTTGCACCACCAGACCACTCTACGATTCCGGAGCTTGTCGGGTCACAACTGCAGCACCACCAACATGGGAAAAAGCTCCATAAACGTAATGTTCCTAGTCAGACCCACCACGTGCCAAGCCTGTGGCCAGCTAGCTGCACATCACTCCCCCCCCGAAATAAATACCCAGCCCTGCGCTACCCGCCGTGTCCGTGTACAACTGTAAATCCACACTAGACAGCTCCGCCTCCATAAGGACTGAAATCCCATTAAAGCCTTCCAGGAATTCGTCCCAAACCCTCAAGTCTGCCTTCATGACCTTGGACACTTTGATGCGGTGATGTGGCCTCCGGACTCCCGCTGTGGACGCTGCTAATCGTCGCAGAAACACGCAGCCCATCGGTATAACTCTGCATGCAAAATTCAAAGAACCAATCAGCACCTGCAACTCCCGCAAGGAGAGCTTAGAGGATGACAACCCATTAGCCACTAGCATCCGCAACCTCATCATCTTCTCCATCGGGAGGCATGCCACCATGGCCAGGGAATCAAGCTCTACACCCAGGAAGGTAATACAAGTGGCCGGACCTTCCTTTTTACCGACGGCCAACGGCAGCCCACAAGCGCCAGCCATGTCCACAAAGTCCTCAAGCAACCGCTGGCACTCCTCAGACTGTGCCGCACCCACAAAAAGGAAATCGTCCAGGTAATGGACGACGTTCCCACAACCGACCTTCCGGACAAATTGCCAATGCAAAAAGGAACTAAACTTCTCGAAGTAGGCACAAGATACAGAGCACCCCATAGGCATGCATTTATCCACGTAGAACTCATCCTCGAAGTAGAATCCTAACAAATGAAAAGCAGCCGGATGCACTGGCAGCAAGCGAAACGCAGCTTCAATGTCTACCTTCACCAACCAAGCACCAGGGCCACACCGTTTCAACAACCTAACTGCCTCATCAAAGGACGCATAGCGAACCACGCACAGCTCCTTTGGGATATGATCATTCACGGACGTCCCCATCGGAAATGACAAATTATGAATCAAGTGAAATTTCTCCGGCTCCTTCTTCGGCACCACACCAAGCGGGGAAACCAGCAGATTCACAAAGGGCCGCTCCGCGAAAGGACCCGCAATACTGCCCAAGCTCAGCTCTAATGCCAACTTCTCGCGGACTACGGATGCAAAACGCCACACTGAAGTAGAGTTGCCCACTGACCTACTCAACACCAAAACCCCTCTATCCACCCTCTGCGGATAGCACCTCAACCACTCCGCTATAATCTCCCAACGAATAGGAGTGGGAGCCAATCCCGATAAGTCAAGATTACTTAGGAGCGGAAGGGGAGAGAGAGGCCGCGCCTCCCTTCTTAACACATTTACTTGCGGGATGTCCACCCCCACAGGCCGAACAAGCATGCCAGAACTTGCAATCCAGAAACGGGCAGGAGGACTTATTGAACCGCCAACAGATGTCCCCAGACCCGTCCCCTGCCGCTTTCTGAGGTACACAAAAGGAGCAACCCGGTCCCGACACATTCCCCGTCAGGACCCGCACCCCACCCCCACCACTCGCACCCGCCCTGACTGACATCTGGGTAAGCCATAAATTAATATCATGCGTACCCCAGGTCAGCCACTTACTCTCTTCCATCTTGTCCCTAAACTTCTCGTCATAATTCAACCAAGCAAACCCCCCATGTGTCTGCGCCGCCTCCAGAATGGAGTCCGCGTACGCCAACAACATACTATAATCTCCTGGACACTGGTGACCCCACACGCTTGCCAACCGCAGAAAGGCTCTAGCCCAATTCACCACATTACGAGAAACTTTCTTTACCCTCCCCGCCTTCTCATCTTCCTTGCGTTTCTTCCTAATCTCACCTGACCACTTCCTGCCCTCCAACAAATGGAAAATGTCAATGTACCGCCGCTTCATAAACCTTCGCCGCAAGTTTCTGGGCACCCCTTCCCATAACTCCGCGAACGAGACCAGCATAGGCATACCCTTCCCCCAGAGGATGCGGCCGACACCTGGCCTACCCCCGCACCCAAATGCGCAGTTCCCGATGAAGATGACGATGAGGAAACAGAGGAGGTGGATGACTCTGAACTGTGTCGATGCCTACAGGAATGCCTCCTCTTCCTCCTGGACGTACGCCCCTTTCTTCCCGCACGCCCGTTGGCTCTGGCCCGACCTCGCTATCCACCAGCAACTCACCTGCCGCCGCTGCATCGCCGGCCGGTGACCCCCTCGACGGGATCTCAGGCTCCAGAAGCCCCGCGTCACCTGGCTGCACCCCGCCAACATCGAACGGGCTGACTACGGGCCTCCCAGCACCTCTCGAGGAAGCTCCAGACTCCGTAATCCAGGAGGCCCGCTGCATTCCACGTCCCTGACCCGAAGCCCGATCCGTGGATGAAACCTGCGGAGACAAAAAGGGAAAGGAGGGAGGGGGGGCAACAGAGGTACCAGCCAGTTGCCAAGCCCCCAGCCACTCAGCCCTGGAAGAGCCTAGCCCTCTTCCCCGCCAGTGCTCCCACGATGCCGGTACACCCTGTGCCCCAACACCCCCTAAACTGCCAGGCCAGCTCATGTGGAATGGAGGTCCTTGACGGATGAGGCCAGGAGCCCCGTGCCAAGGTGTGACCCATCCCCCAGCCCCCGGCCCCCCACCCCAACCTACCAGCCCTTGCCCACCCAAACTGTGCACGCCAACCCCATCCCTTAAATCCCCCCTGCTCCCCTCAGCCTCGCTGACCTCCCTATATGCACCCGAAGGAGCCCCTCCAGAAACCACCTCCACACCAGCTCCCAACCCCTGAACTTGCACCCCGCGGCTACTAGCTCGCTGACACGCATCACAAATTCCATCCCCCCTGCATCCACGCCCCGAAGGTCTCCCTGCCCGCGACCTGGGTGCAGCTGCCACCCTCCCCCCCCCTTGTCCCAGCCCCCTTGCCGCCCAGAGTGTCACTGCCCCCTGAAGCTTTCGCTACCCGGCCCCTGTTCATCATTCCCCCCGCCCCCGCTCAGACACCCCGAGGGCCCTCCCGGGCTCCACTAAAGGCCCTGCCTGCCCTCCTCGCCTGCCCACCGGAGCCCCCCCCCTGTTGAGCCCCTTTCCACTTCCCTGCCGCCCGCATCGCGCCGGCATTATCCCCTTACGCTAAAACCAAAACCTTTAATAGAAATAAACCTTATGGCCTGAAATCAGCCCCACTTGCCTTCTCCCCACTCAATGATGTCACCGCACTGCTCCGGGCGAACTCCGGCACCGGACCGCTCCCGATCGCAGCAGCACCTCACGGACGGCTCCGCACTGCTCCCCACTACGTCCCGATGCCACAGCCAATGACACCCGATCAGGCCGAACAATCGCGGGCAACACCAGCCCTCGCACCCTTCTCCCTGCACTGCTCCTGGAGACTGGCACTGTTCGCGCGTCTCCCCGTCATGCCGCGGGCTCAGCTACTTCCATTGGCTCGCCCAGACGTCTATCCCCGGCGAGCCAATGGCTTTGAACCCAGCCCAATGGTACCGCCCCAAACACGTGGATGCGAGCAGGGTACCCGCACCAGGCCGCGCGCCCGGTTACCAACGGCCGTCGGGGACCCTGCCCCGCGGCCTTACCATTCTTTCTAGGAGGACATGCTCTGTCATACGGATGGCTTCCTTCTGTGGAATATTAGTGTAAAGAGATGTTATATCCATGGTAACTAGAATTACTGTAGATGATCATGGTAGCCCATGAAATGCCCCAATGTGTGCATAATATATGAAGAATCTCTCACATAGGAGGGAGTTATAGTTACAAATAGTCTAAGAAAAAGATCTAAAAATTGTGAGATAATTTGAAAAAGAGATCCAATTGTAGAATGATCAGACAGCCAGGGGGATTTTCAAGGTATTTGTGAATTTTAGAGAGGATGTAAATGGTTGGAATCACCGGATATTGAACTGTTAAAAACTCAGACTCTTTTGGAGTAAGATATCCTATCTCAAGACCCATTTGGATCAGGGAATCTAAACTCCCTTTTAAGGGGAGAGTAAGGTCCCCATATAGCCTCCTACAAGGAACGATTTCTCAATTGCTTGTCAATCTCATTAATGCAATCACATGTATTCATGATTACCAGAGCGCCATCTTTATCAGCTGATTTTATAGTAATTTTAGAGTTACTTCTCAGTGATTGCAAAGCCTGTTTTTCACGTCTAGTAATATTGTTATACATCTGGTTTTTTTTTGGATTCTAAATCATTAATTCTCTATAGGACCACCTTCTCAAAAGTTATCTATTATTAAATTAACTGGATTTGGGGGAACCCATAGAGATTTTTTATGCACAATTAAGAGATCTTGTTTTCCCTCCCCCTCTTCTGAAAAGAAATCCGTGATCCGTAATTTTCTAAAAAACTTGAAGAGATCTACACGTATCTCGAAGAGATCATATGTCTGTGAAGACATGAAAGATAGACCTTTATTCAAAACTTTCAGTTCGTCTTGACTAAGGGGTGCCATTACTAAATGGCACTAAAAGTGTCTGTGGGCATTATGGGCACCCGGTAGCAGTTCATACGGCATAAAACGCAAATAATGCAGCCACAACGGGAGCTAAATGGCTGTGACTGGCAAGTGCAAAAGAGGTGCAGAATGGGTGGTGACTGGGCAGAGAGTGGGCAGAGTCAGTAGGGGTACGGTACCACCGGTCCCAATTAGTGGGCATTAGAGGCACAGCTACGGGGAACTGGAACAAAAAGCTGGCATTAATTGGGCCCAGTCCCCACTAATGACCATTTGCAATAGTAAAATGACAGCCAGGTCTGTACAGCAGGGCCAATCCATAGTCCAGCCTATAAATTAATGTGGGCTGTGGCCCCTGCCTTGCTACAGCCTGGCTTACCATACAGTGTCACACGTAGCTCTATGGCTTGAGGTTGAAGGACCTGAGGCAGGTGAGGAGGTCCTATAACACCTAGGCCAGCCCTTGCTCCCTGCCTCTGATCAGGAGCACCAGCCTGGAAAGCGGCGGACCTTGCATTCTCAGAGACGGGAATTTCAGCCCAGAAGGCCCCATATCTACAGAGAAAGGGCCATCTTCCTCAGTCTCCCTGAAAACCAGGTGATCACCCTCTACAGTCTGAGCACAGGGGCCATAAGATAGCTTTATGAGGATCTAAAAACTGACCTTGAGCCTCTTACTGCTTGGTCACATGCCATACCAGGGCTGGCAAAGGTCCTAAGTGCTCTCCATTTCTTTGCCTCTGGCTACTTCCAAACATCTGTGGCTGAAGTTGGAGGAATGTCCAGTTCCATTTTTGGCAGATGCCTCCACTAAGTACTGCAAGCCACGATCAGCTAGGTTAGGAACTACAGTACATTGTATTCCCTAATGAAAGGCAACAGTGGATGCCCCTCAAAGAGCATCACCTTGAGGTATAGGGTAATATTGCCACATAGCTAATATCTTTGTAGCTGCCTTCCTTTCTACATTGCTATCAATGGCTGCTGACTTTATTCAACTGTGATGAATCCAGGGTTCGAGTTTTGCAACTTTAACTGCTGTTGGGGTTAACAAGATGACAACATAAGGTCCCTTCCAATGTGGTGTCAATGGTGTCTTTTTCTACTCTTTGATCCACACCGAGACTCCAGGCTTGAGAGGATGCAGGGGTTCTGTTAGATGGATGAGCAGCTGGTCTTGTACCCACATATGAAGACTCTGAAAAACGGAATTTAAAACCAATAGTTTTTGTCTAGTAATTTCAGATCTAATCTGTTCCATATCTCCCTTTATCTCCTATAAAATAGGCAGGGGTCGCCCATACAGAATCTCAAAAGGGAAAACTCCTAAAGACTTAGCAGGGGATAAGTATATCCTAAGAAGGGCTATAGGAAGAACCTGGGGCCACTTCAGGTGAACCTCTTGGCAAAGTTTGGACAACTGAGATTTCAGGGTTCTATTCATACATTCTACCTTTCCTAAATTCTGAAATCTGTAGGCAGTATGCATCTGATAATATCAATATCTCGGGGCCATACATAATGGACTTGTTTCCTGAGGTTATCCTCCCTCATTCTTTGTACAGGGCCCCATGTGCATGCAAGGTTGTAAGGGCATACTTGGACTCTGGGTACACAGTTAGACAGAGCCCCTTTTCCTATTGTCAGTGCTCTAGTAAGAGCTATCAGTTCAGCTTTCTGTGCTGAAGTTCCTGGGGCCAGGGCTGAGGACTCAACTACCAGATCAAGGGTCACTACTGCATATCTGGCACAACAATGTCCATTAATGACAAGACTGCTTCCATCTACAAAGAAAGTCTGCCCAGGGTTCTCCAAAGGAACATCAGTCGAATCAGGGTGACTTGAGAATATAGTGTCCATAGTTTCTAAACAGTCATGATCAGGGGGTTCAAGACCAACTGGTAACAATGTAGCAGGATTCAGAGCTTGACTGACCTTCAATTGTATCTGGGGGTTTTCACACAGCATACTCTGATACCTCAACATTCGTGAATTAGCTAGAGGTTTCCTTTGTGTTTCATAATGGTTAGAACAGAGTGTGGTACAGTAACTTGAAGATTGCTCACTAGGAGGGCTGTAGCTGCAACAGCTCTCAAACAAGGGGCCATTCTTTTGCAATTACATCCAATTGTTTTGACAAATAGGCTACTGGTCGTTGCCAAGATCCAATGAGGTTGAGTCAACATTCCTAGAACATTTCCTTGTGACTCATGAACATAGAGATTGAAAGGTTTTCTGGACATCTGGTAGACCCAGAGCTGGTGATAACATCAGAGCGGTTTTCAAAGATCAAAAGGCTGCATCCTGTTCAAGTCCCTGTTCCAATGGAGACTTTTCCATTCCTTTGGTAGCTTGATACAATGGTTTTGCTAGCAGCGCAAAATTGGGGATCCATATACGACAGTACTCTGCGGCACCCAAGAAGGCTCTCACTTGCCTCCTGGTGGTTAGAGTAGGAATACTGCATACAGCTTCTTTGCGTTCTGGTCCCAGGCGTCTAATTCTGCTGGACAACTGGAATCCTAGGTATTTAACTTGTTTGACATAATTGCGCCTTGGCTCTTGAGACTTTGTATCCAGCCTCATTAAAAAAAGGTGCAAGAGTTCACTGGTGGCTTGTAGACATTCACTTTCTGAGTTGGTGGCTATAAGCAAGTTGTCCACATACTGGAGAAGAACCATTTCTCCTGGGTTCACATAGTAGCTGGAAAGATCTTGATTTAAAATAGCACGGAAGAGAGTAGGTGAATTCTTGAATCCTTGAAGTAATCTAGTCCAGGTGAGTTGGCCCCGCCTTCCTGTTGTGGGGTCTTGTCATTCAAAATATTTTCTCTTATTAGTCTTTTTTCCAGGTCATTTTTGAATATGTTAAAAAGCAATGGACCCAACACAGATCCCTGGGGTACTCCACTATTCACCTTTCTCCATTGAGTTGGCCATTTAGCCCTACTCACTGATGTATATGTATATATTTTATTTTATTTATTTATTACAGTTGCTTATATACCGCACTATTCGGTATCAGCGCGGTTTACAGTATAACAAAGTGACCAATACACACATTCTGTTTGGTTTTACATCGAACAGGAATATAAACTTGGATAACAGGGGCTGAACTATATACATGAACTATTTACATGAAATATGCTATATACATGAGGTAAATTCCTATAACATTGTTGAATTGCACAATAAATGATGAATCCGTTTTGAATACTTGAGACCTTGTGAGTATGGGCTGCAAAAGGGCGGTGTTTCTTAGGTGGTGCTAACTAAATTCATCGTTGGTTGGGTAGTATTGGAGGAAGAGGTGATATTTGATTGCCTTCCTGAATTGGGTCAGGTCTGTTATAGCTCGAATGTCTGGTGGGAGTGCATTCCAACATTTGGGGACGTAAAGGCTGAAGGCCCTATTTGCTGTTGTATTATTGCATATATAGTTCATTGATGTTTATAGTTCATTGTTTGCAAATAATTGACCATTAGATACTATGTAACTTATGAGCTACTTGTTATTTCTTAACTAAGACCTCTCCTGTTTTGTGACTGGTGGGGGCTATGTGCACACAGAAAAAGGCATCTTTCAGGTCCAGGACGGTGAAATGAGTAGCCTCAGTGGGGATCAGTCCCAAGAGAATATAAGGATTTTGGTACCAATGGGTGCATAGTTTCAGCTGTATCATTCACTCACCTCAGATCTTGTACTGGGCGGTAATCCCCTGTCCCAGGTTTCTTAACTGGGAGAAGGGGGGTGTTCCAGGGTGACTGGCATTCCTTGAGAAGTCCATACTTCAGCAGTTTCATCAAATGGCAGTGGCTTCCTTCAGTGGCTGGTGAGGGAGAGGATACTGCTTCACATGCACTGGTTCCACTCCTAGCTTGAGGGTGACAATGACAGGGGCTATATTCTTCACTAGGCCAGGTGGATTATCTTCTGCCCATACTTCAGGTGGGGCTATAAGGTTGGTGGGTATACAGGAAATAGCTGGCTTGATTGGCTTGATTGGAGATGCACTATAGAACCGCTACTCTTCTTCTCGGGTAACAGTCAGCACCATCAATCCAGCAGGCTTTGGGTTCACAGTCATTTGCATTTCTCCCCTTTCAGCAAAAGATATTTGTGCCTGGAGCTTAACAAGCATGTCTCGGCCCAGAAGTGGAATAGGGCATTATACAAGAACTGGTGCGTTATTTTCTGTCCCCCTAGTTCACACATGCGGTTCTGCAGGAGAGACTTTGTGGCCCTAGCCCCAGTAGCTCTGACAATGGTGATGCATCGAGAAAACAAAGGGGTTACTGGCTTTAGTATTCTGCTCCTGTATCCCCCATAAAGTCCATATATTGTTCCCCTATTTTCAGACTGACCATAGGCTCCTGGGGACCCAGGGAAACTTGGAGTCCGGTCTGGCCTAGTCTTCATCCATGTTGTAGCCCTCTTCGGCTGCCACTCACTCTATGGCTGCTTCCCTCTCTTGCTGGAACACTGTGCTCAGTTTATTTTTTCTAAAATCAAGTACTCCCTCCTCCCCTCCTGGGGGTGGAGTCAAGATACGGGCATTCACTTCTCTAATGTCCTTCTTCTCTGCAATGTGTGCACTGATTCACACCCAGTGGGGACTCAATCATTTTCACGACCCCTTTCACTTCCTCTGCTCCTTCGATTAGGAAAACCTCCTCCACATCATTCAACTAAAGTAACAGCAAGAAGATCTGCTTTCTTCTTTATTTTATATTCACTTTCTCTGTTACATTCATTTTCACGATTCACATACTTTCTGAGCTACTTCCATTAACTGTCATGCCCGCAAATCCATCCAGTTTCTGCAATTTCTGTTTTATATCTCTCTGGGACTGACTGACAAAAACGCAAATTCTCCTGGGCTTCTGGATCGCATGGGGTATATAGTGAGGGCTGCTTGCCCTATTTGAATCCCACTTGGGGCCATCAAGGCTGATGGTTCTGCATAATACTGTTCATTAGTTCAATCAAATCCTATGGTTTCTCAGTGTAGGAGGCATAATGCAGCTTTCAGTTCAGTAAATCAGTGGCAGAAACAAAGCTGGTCAGCTGACTAGTGCAAAGCTGGCCCTGGACCTAGTGCAATGGGATTACGTGACCCTCCCTTTTACTGGTAGTTGTACATCTGAAGGCATACGGCAATCGGGCTGAACTAGCAAATGAATCCCTGCTTGTAGTGTCATCGGTGGACTGTGGCCTACTCTGAGTACTTTAAACTGTGACGGGGCTTTCGGTCAAGAGGGGGTGCACATCCTCCTGCTGCAGAGGTGGCTGGTGACATTTGCATGGAGGTATCCCCCCCCCACCCCCTGCCCCTGGCTCTGCCCGGGGTGGTGGCAGAGCTGAGGGAACTGGCCTATAAAGATAATAAACGGGCAGGGTTTTTTTTGTGTGTTTTTTTTTCTTTTTCAAACATTTAACTGGGAATCCTATGTAGGGGAACTGGTCAGGGAACATTCTCTGAACAATCTAATAAATACGGGGTCATGCACTCCCTTTCACAGAGCATTTCTGTAGTTTCCAGCAACTCCCTCGCTAAAATTCCTAGTCATACATTTCAACAAAATCTGCGTGGACTCTGAACCCCCCCCCCCCCCACACCAGTCATGGATGTGTGCTCATTCTAAATAAGTACAATTTAGATAAAGTCCTTAAAATATAAAACTATTATTTTGCAACATGTTATAACCACAATCCCAACAGAAAGAACTATAGCTCTTAACATGACGGCCGCATATCTGTTACGTATGACTGGAATAAAATTACTTGGCATGAAAACTAACTGCCAGCCATAATCAGCATGTCTCTGCAAAAGAAATTACTTTAAATCCTACAGTTTTAGGAAGCAGATATTCAAAAGACATTCCGAATACTTTTTCCATAAAGTGGGTGGATATCTAGAATACATATACATTTTTTTTCCTATCTTATTTTTATTAACAATAAGTATGTCTTCTATGAGGTGCTTGCTGCAGTATATCAGGAACTAGAATTCAAACACGATGAACTCCTTATTCACTCAGGATTTAAATCACTTTCAAGTCACGATCTGGTACTACTGGCTCAGAATGGTTCTTAACCTCTACTTCGTAGGACAAAGGGAAAACAAAAGCAGTTTCCTGAATTTTTCTATCATTTCCTATTTAAACCATTACAGTACTTACTGAAGGTTTGAACATAAATAACACAAAACAAAGCTAAGCCCACAAATGCATTATACCTATAGCCCTACAAAAATTCTTCTCACTTGGTCCGTACAAGTACAGGAACTCGAAAGGGGTTAATAAGAACTTAACCCTTTCCAGGCTAAGCCCAAAACTATCGGGATCCACAATCCTGACTAAACATTCTTATCAAATGATATATAATACATGACCATAGCAGAAGGAACATCACTTATTAAAACATATTGAATAAAACAGGTACAATTTTCCTGAAATAAGCACAAATTAACCCAGCTACAAAGTATTGAAATTAAGCCTTCACAGGGTTAAAAAGACACTGCACATTCCTTTCTTCAAACACGCCCCGTCTCTCTCTGCTAGCTAGCTTCATACTGTGCGAAAGGAAAACTGAAATGAGTGAAACAGCTTCTGGAGTTTACAGTGACTCTAGCTTAAGTGTTTGCGTCTTTTCTTCTTTTCTTACTACTATTTCTTAATCGGTAAACTGTCACAAATTACCCAACAGAATAATCTTACATCATACCAGAAGGGAAACTCGTGGTTTTAACAGATAACACAAATCAGAGACAAACAACAAACAGTAAGAACAGACGAACACCAAACACTTCCTCCTTTTCTCACTCACACAAGCAATCATATTGTAACAAGAAATCATTTTTCAAGTGCCCAGGTTTTTCTGACTGACTATTTCAAACAAGAAGGGTCGATGGCTTCGGCTCCGCTTTCACTTACGCGGAGCTTACTAGGACCGCCCTTATGGGAGGTGATCAGGCTCCCTTGTCTCGCCCATACTTATGCTTCGTCTCGGGGTATAGCTTGATACTTCCACATGGCTAGTACCCGTGCTGCTGTCTTATGTTCAACGGTACTGTCAATGATGGAGGTAACCATATGTAAACAAAGAGGCAGAAAACATGGAAGGAGTAAACACATAGCTGCCATTAGTAAAACTGTAAACACAATAGTCTTCAAACCTAAACAGGAGTGCAGTATCCCCAGGACCCATCATTCGCCCATGTGGCTGATCCATAACATGTGATACAAGGAGGTATATCAGTGGGCATTCTAAGGGGCCCCAGGGCTACCGTAAGTACAACATAAATACATAGATATATAATGATTACAATATCTCAATGAATTTGTCTAGAAATTTGCAAATTCTTTTACTAAAGTTCTCTTTCTCCACAGCTTCCACGGTACGTAGACCTGTCAGCTTCCGGTTGGTGACAGGAGTAGGGTTGCAGATTCCTCAAGCTTCTGCCGTACGTAGACCTGCCAGCTTCCAGCTGGGTGGCAGGAGTAGGGCTGTAGACTCTCTCACAGCAGTGGTTGTCGCCGCAGCAGAAGTCGCAATGGCGAGTCTGGGTTGTTTGTTGTTGTCCAGGGACAAAGTTCAGTAGATGCCGCTGGCTTTACTCGACTGTGATGGATCCAAGGTTCCAATTCTGCAACCTTAACTGCTGTAGGGGTTGATAGTATGACGACATAAGGTCCCTTCCAATGAGGTGCTAATGGTGTCTTCCTCCACTCTTTGACCCACACCGAGGCTCCAGGCTTGAAGGGATGCAGCGGCTCGGTCAGATTGATGGGCAACTGGTCTTGTACCCATGCATGGAGACTCTGCAAGACAGAACCTAGAACCAATAGTTCTTATCTAGTGATTTCGGACTCAATCTGACTCATATCCCCTTTTATCCTGTGGACAATGGGCGGAGGTCACCCATACAGGACCTCAAAAGGGGAAACTCCCAATGACTTGGTGGGGGCCGAACGTATCCTGAGGAGGGCTATAGGAAGAGCCTGGGGCCACTTCAGGTGAGTTTCTTGACAGAGTTTGGATAGCTGGGACTTTAGGGTCCGATTCATATGCTCTACGTTTCCTGAACTTTGGGGTCTGTAAGCTGTATGTAACTTCCACTGCACCTGTAGGGCCTGGGCCAACTGCTGAGTTACTTGAGATACAAACGAGGGACCATATTTAATAGACCTGCCTCCTGAGGTTATTAACCCACGTTCCTTGTACAGGGCTCCATGGGTGTGTAATGTGGTGAAGACATACTTGGAATCTGTGTACACATTCAAGCGGAGCCCTGTCCCTACTATCAGTGCCCTAGTGAGGGCTATCAGTTCAGCTTTCTGTGCTGAAGTCCCCAGGGCCAAAGCTGATGATTCTATTACCATGTCCAGGATCACCACTGCATAACCATCACATCGTCATCCGTTGATGACAAGACTACTTCCATCCATGAAGAAAGTTCTTTCAGGGTCATTTAATGGGACATCAGTTAGATCAGGGCGACTTGAGAATACAGTGTCCATAATTTCCAGGCAATCAGGATTGGGTGGACCTGGACCAATTGGCAACAGCGTACCAGGGTTCAAAGCTTGACTGACGATCAACTGCAATTGGGGGTTTTCACATAACATACTTTGGTACTTCGGCATTCGTGAATTTGTGAACCAATAATTTCCTTTGTGCTCCATGAGGGTTAGGACAGAGTGCGGTACCGGAACTTGAAGATTTTGACCTAGGGTGAGCTTGTCAGCTTCACCCACCAGGAGGGCTGTGGCTGCAACGGCTCTCAGGAAAGATGGCCATCCTTTTGCGATGGTATCCAGTTGTTTTGATAGATACGCTACAGGTCGCTGCCGAGATCCGAGGAATTGGGTCAAAATGCTTTTAGAGTTGGTGGCTATCAATAGGTCATCCACATACTGGAGGAGGACCCTTTTTCCCGGAGTAACAGAGTAACTTGAAAGATCTTGGTTGAGAGAAGCACTGAAGAGAGTAGGTGAGGTCTTAAATCCTTGGGGTAGTCGAGTCCAGGTGAGTTGACCCCATCTTCCTGTAGTAGGGTCTTCCCAATCAAAGGCAAACAAAAGTTGGCTGGTTGATGCTAGCCGTATACAGAAGAAAGCATCCTTCGAATCCAAGACAGTGAAATGAGTAGCCTTAGCTAGAATCAGTCCCAGGAGAGTGTAGGGGTTTGGTACCACTGAATGTATGGTTACAACTGCATCATTCACTCGTCTCAAATCCTGCACTGGGTGGTAGTCACCTGTCCCAGGCTTCTTGACTGGGAGGAGGGGGGTATTCCAGGGTGATTGGCACTCCCTGAGAAGTCCATACTTCAATAATTTCATTAAATGACAGTGAATTCCTTCAATCGCCGGTCGCGGGAGAGGGTATTGTCTCACGTGCACTGGTTCCACTCCTGGCTTGAGGATGACAATGACAGGGGCTATATTCTTCGCTAGGCCAGGAGGATTATCCTCCGCCCATACCTCGGGCGGAGCTGAGATTCTGGTGTGGATACGGGAACTGGCTGGCCTTGATCGGAGATGTACTGTAGAACCGCCATTCTTCTTCACTCAACACCATTAGACCAGCAGATTTTGAGTTCAGAGTCATTTCCATTTCTCCCCCTTCTGCAAAGGATATCTGCGCCTGGAGCTTAGCGAGCATATCTCGACCCAAGAGGGGGATTGTGCATTCAGGCATATACAGGAACTGGTGTGCTATCTTCCGTCCCCCTAATTCACAGGTGCGGTTCTGCAAGAAAGGTTTAGTGGCTCTGGTTCCAGTAGCCCCGACAACGGTGATAGTTCAAGAAGACAAAGGGGCCACTGGTTTAGCCACCACTGAATGTTCGGCCCCTGTATCCACCATAAAGTCCATATATTGGTCCCCAATTTTTAAACTGGCCATAGGCTCCTGGAGAGCCAGGGGAAACTTGGAGCCCGGTCTGGCCTAGTCTTCATACATGCCGTAGCCCCCTTCGGCTGCCATTCCCTCCATAGCTGCTTCATCTTGTCGGAACTATGTGAGGTACATTCCTCCCCGATTCTGGAAGTGCCCCCCTGCTCTCCATGTGCTTCCTCCTCCCCTCCAGGAGGCAGAGTCAAAGTTCGGGCATTCGTTCTTCCAATGTCCTTCTTCTCTACAGTGGGCGCACTGATTTGCGCCCAATGGGGGCCGACCATCTCCTCGGCCCCTTCCACATCCTCGAGTCCTTCGGTTATAGAAACTTCCTCCTCGTCGTTCAACTAAAGCTGCAGCAAGGAAATTAGCTTTCTTCTTCATTTTACGTTCACTTTCCTTCTGATGTTCTTGATCACGATTCACAAACAATTTCTGAGCAACTTCCATTAACTGGGCTGCATTCATGCCCGCAAATCCTTCCAACTTTTGCAGTTTCCGTCTTATGTCTCCCTGGGACTGACTCACAAAGGTCGCATTTACCATGCGCAAATTTTCCTGGGCTGCCGGATCATATGGGGTATATAGTCTGTAAGCAGATAAGCATTCATAAAAGGCCGCTGGGCTCTCTTCTGGATGCTGGATGACTTCTGATACTTTTCCAGTATTCATGGCCTTCTGGCTTCCTTTCTTCAGCCCTTGCAATAGGGCCTGGTGGAACCGAGTGAGGGCCGCCGCCCCACTCACACTATTCGGATCCCATTTAGGATCGTCATTTGGGAAATCCGCGGTTGCTGCTTGCCGGGGATCTAGGCCTCCTTCTCCTGCAGGGTTCTGTTCTAGCCATCGGGTGGACGCTTGCACAATCCGTGCTCGTTCTTCAGTAGTGAAGAGGGTAGATAGGAGCTGGCGGCAATCAGACCAGGTAGGTTGATGGGTCTGCATAATACTTGACATCAATTCAGCTAATTCTTGGGGCTTTTCAGTATAGGATGCATAATGCGTTTTCCAGTTCAATAAATCTGTAGTGGAGAAAGGCACATAAACGAGACTGGCTGGCCCCACCACAACCTGGTCCTGTTTATTAAGGATAGGCAGTCCTGGGACCTGGCGCAATGGCAAAACCGTAATCTACCAATATCAGTGATTGATGTACCTTGGTCAGACCACAAATTGATCATTATCCAAATACCCACCAACAATGAGCAGCTGCACAGAAGCCAAAATCAGAACACACCACGAGCAGCCTCAAGAAGCTTTCGCCCATTTAACAGGGAACACATTCTATCAGAGACCCAATCCCTCCTCAACAATACCACGCTCGACCTTGAAGAACTGATATCATCCTGGAACTCCAATTTAAATGCCATCGCACAACGCCCGGACGCCAACAACTCAGCAAAGTTGAAGAGAAGCTCTGCCCCGTGGTTCTCTCCTGAACTGCGATCTTCTCTCACCCAACTACGTAGACTTGAGCGCCGATGGCGCCGATCACTCTCTATTGAAGATCTGACCGCCTACCAAACTCACCTCTCAATTCATCGTGAAGCAATCACAACCAAAATGAAACAATATCACACCGACACACTAAAGAGATCATTGAATAAACCACGTGACCTCTTCAACTTGGTCAAATCCCTCTCGAAAGAACCATCACCCGATCAGCACAGTGTGATTCACCCACAAGAATACGCAGACTACCTGCAATCCAAGATCATTCAAACCAAAAAGGATTCAGCAATTCAGTTTCAGGAACCAACAGGCCTAACCCTACTTGACAAGTTCTCTACACCATCCACTAAATGCATTGAAGATATCATAACATCCCTCAACACCTCCACAGCACAGACTGACCCATGCCCAGCCTTTTGGATTAAGGAACTACGTGATGTGTTCAGTCCATTCATCGCAAACCTAATGAACCTCTCCTTCACAACAGGATACTTCCCCACAACACTTAAGCAGACATCCATTAGGCCACTATTGAAAAACCCCAAGCTTGACCCGCAGAAGGCCGATTCTTATAGGCCAATAGCCAGTATTCCCTTGCTAGCCAAGATAACTGAGAAAGAGGTACAACGGCAGATTCAAAATCACATAGACTCCGCAGCTCCCCTAGATCACTGCCAACATGGGTTTAGAGAATATCATGGAGTCGAGACCCTACTTACCAGCCTATTCAACGCAATAATCACAGGCATAGACAACATCCATCAAGGTTTTGTGCTCATCTTCTTGGACATCGCCGCTGCGTTCGACTCGGTGAGTCACGAAATTCTCCTGGGAAGGTTGAAAGAGAAGGGCATCTGCAACAATGCACTAGAGTGGTGTAAATCCTATTTGGAAGCAAGATGGCAATACGTAAAGTCTGGATCTGAGGAATCAAAACACTTCCATCAAAAACAAGGTGTACCTCAAGGCTCCTCCTTGTCCTCCCTACTATTCAATATTTACATGCAGCCCATCTGCAACATCATAAGATCATTTAATGTGAGCTGTTTGATATATGCAGATGACATTCTTTTATACATGCCGTTCTCCACAGCCCAAATGGACCTAACACCAGCAATAGACTGTTTCAATGCTGTCTCAGCGTGGCTTCAATCACAGAATCTACGCATTCAACATAAAAAGACAGAGGTTCTTTTCATCTCCAGAGACCCCAACTTTACTCCTCCACCCCATGTCAGTGTTAATGAAGCGGACTTACTAACCAAAGAAACAATAAGATACCTCGGAGTTACGTTGGACCAACGCCTGGATATGAAACACCACATAAACAACATTGTCAAAGCTGTATACTTCAAAATCCGCACAATCAGGCATCTGCGCTCCCTACTGGACCCAGATGACTTCCGGACCATATACCAAGCGCTAATACTGCCGCACTTCGACTTTGCAAACGCCATCTTTCAAGGGCTCCCCCACTCCACGCTGGCCCCTTTACAGCTGGCCATGAATGCTGCAGCAAGGGTCCTACACGGAGGCGCCCAAAAGTGACCACGTGACCCCCATTCTCAAACAACTTCACTGGTTACCTATCCATGGAAGAATCATCTTTAAAACCCTTCTCCTAGCGTTCAAAACAATCAAAGGTATTTCATCCCCTTCACTCACAGATCTTATTCACATGGTGCCCCCCAACAGATCCAGAAGAGCAATAGCCATAAACCTACTAGTAAAACCAAAGGAATCATCAAAGTGCAACATATAAACCACAAACAGGGCGTTCCGCTACTATGTACCTAAATGCTGGAATGCCCTACCCCCTGACATTAGGGCGATTGCCGACCTATCACAGTTCAGAAAGGCACTCAAATACCATTTATTCCTCCAATGCTACCCAAACTCCAATGACACCCCTCTGAAGAGATGACCCACTCTAAGAAACAACCCTCACGTTCATTATGTTATTTCACCCACTCATTGCCATGTAAATATCTCATGTATATAATCAACCCTGTTATCCAAGCTACTCTTTACTATGTAAAAATCTCATGTATATAGTTACCCCTGTTATCCAAGTTTGGACCCCTGTTCTATGTAAAACCAAACAGCATGTTGTTATGGTCATTGTGTTATAATGTAAACCGCGCTGATGCCAAATAGCATGGTATATAAGAATTTGTAATAAAATAAAAATAAATAAAATAAATGGCATCACGTGACCATCCCTCTGGCTCGCTGTGGTACTTCTGAAAGTATAAGGTAGTCTGGATTGTTGGAATTCTGCTCCCGGGCCTTGGCTGTCAGCAGTAAGTGACCCCGAACTGGCAAATGAATCCCTGCTGGCAGTGTCGTCGGTGGACGATGGTCCTTCTGAGGCACTCTGAACTGAGCCGGGACTTCCGGTCAAGAGGGGGTGCATGTCCTCCTGCTGCGGAGGTGGCTGGTGGACTACTTGGGGTAAATCTGCAGGGAGGTGTCCCCCTGTGCCAGGCTCTGCCCGGGGTGGTGGCGGAGCTGAGGGGACTGGCCTATAAAGGTACTGGGGTGGACGGGTTAAAATATCTGGAGATTCTGGGGTAGAATAGACAGGCAGTTTCTTTTCCCCAGCATTCCGGACCCCCCTTGTGGTTGCTACAAGTATCTTGCACTGTCCCTCATAACAACGCTTCATCCAGGAGGGCTCTTTTTCACAAACACTTAACCAGGAATCTATATAGGGGAACTGGTCAGGGTGTTCTTTTCATACAATCTGGTGAACTAAAGATACAGTTCTAACATCAAAAGTGCCACTAGAGGGCCATGCGGTGACCAGTACCGGCCACTCCCTGTCACAGAGTATTCCTAATCGGGGCGGAGACATATTTATTCCATAGTTTCCGGCAAATCCCTTGCTAAAATTCTTGATCATACATTTCAACGGACCTTGCATGAACTCTGACCCTCCCATAATGACATACACAACAGTAGGGGCGGGTAGTCGGGCTGCAGGTAAGGGGTCCGTACAGCCCTAGGAACAAATAGGTAGACAAACACCAAACGCTTCCTACTTTTTGCGACCTGGGCGCGGTCGCCCGGCCAGGAACTGCGCTAATCAGGAGTCCGCACTCGCTTGGTCTGTGTTTCAAGACCTCTCATTCACACACACACAAACAGACATACCAGCAAAATCCAACATTTCCAGCGTGACAGAACTATATGGCAGTGTTCCTCTGGGTGCACTCTATGAAGACAGGGGGGGCCATTCCCGTTCACATAGAACTTCCCATCGACCTGGGGTCATTACAATTACATGATCACCAGAGAAACCCCTCTTAAAGTTCTTAAGGAAACACTGCAGAAGGCTCAGTATAGATATACCCCCGCCCATGCTGTTCAAAACCTTTGTCTCTCTCTCACTCATTCAGCAACTGTAAAATTAACACTTTCCTCCTTCCTTGGTCCATACTGGGACCTCTAAGCCATTCAGGTTTCCCCCATAAATCAGAGAATAAACAAATAAATAAAAATAATAAGATAACAGGAACAGTTGACGTAGAAATACAGGCAAGGCTGAGATATAACCAGCAAACTAATATAACAAGTTCAGGTGAAGTAACAATACAGGCAGGGCAGAGATATAACTAAAACAGTTGAGAAGATCCGAAGGGTTTAATAGGAACTAAAACATTCCTTTCTGCAGGCTGTGTGGAAGACACACCCCTCCTCCCTCTGCTTGCTAGAGATACCCTGTGCTGAGAGACAGCTCGTCTTCGCTGTGCTGTGCTTAGACTCGATTCGTTAAAGTGACTCCTGAGGTTTTTTTTCCTTTTCTCAGTACTGTTCCTTAATTAATAACCTTACATTATACCAGAAGTGAAACCCGCGGTTAGACAACAGACAGAGGGTGCGGGTGATTCGGACTGCCGGTAAGGGGTCCGGGCAGACCTAGAAACAGAGGGAGACACAAACAGACATGCTAGCAACGTTTTCCCAATTCCCAGGCCTACCTTACTAACCAACAGCAGCCGGTCTCGCGCACTCATGCAAGATGCTTCGGACTGCTGAACCAAGGGCAGTAGTTTCGGCCTCACCCATACTCATGCAAGGCTTATTCGGACTGCCCGGATAGGTGATCAGGCTCTCGGTTGCGCACACTCATGCAAGACATATCCCAAGCTAGCTGACTAGATAGCAACAAAAGTTCTACTCACCGGATCCGGTACCCAATGCAAAACCAGTTCTTAGGTTGAATCCTGGACTCCCCTCGTGTTCGGAGGTGTTGGCCGGCCAGATCCAGTAATCTGCCGAGGCAAGGAGGAATCCTCTCCAATGCAAGAGGACCGGTGGCGCCTGAGGCTTCCCCTGTGGTCAGCCAGACACGGTTCCAGCCGGACCAAACCTTGAGGCGGTAAAGCATGGTATATTCACTTGAATATCATCCACTACTCGCACTTCCCGGCCCAACGCACCAGGAAATGTAGCAGCGAAGTGCATGCAATGAATAAAACCAGGAGTCAGCTGCAGGATCCAAGCCAATTTATTGTGCACAGGCTCAGACAGAATCGTGTCCAAAAGAGACTGAGCAATGGAGTACAGGAGCAAATTCCTTATATACAATTTTCACAGTTTGATACAGGCAAACTTTCTATTGGTCCCAACGCCCCCTGCACCTGTCCAATCGGGGACCCTCTCTGGGCCTCGCTCCCTGTTCCCCCTTCTCAGGCTATTCTAACAAAGGCATAGTTTTAGGCATAGATACATTTCTACTTCAAGGCCATTTCTAGCTCAGAGAATGCAAGAACATTTCTATCATCAGAATACAGGAATTATACAAACTTTTCAAAAGCAGTTTAAAGCAGTTTCTCAGACTCTGGTTCTTCTCAGCACTACTCTCAGGTGGGGGTTAGGATCTAGGCCTAATTTACAAGCCATAGCCTACCACAGTAATACATAGATCTCTATTGCACCCTATCTGAAATTTCCAGCCTACTACTCCCTGATTTCAATTGGTTCAAAGCCAGGTCTGGATCGAGCATGTTATGTGCATCTGGTGCCAGTAGGAAACCCCAGTTGGAACATGAGGTGTTCACAACCCATGTAAAATTATCTTAGCTCCAACCCAGGTGTGAGTCATTGCTATGGCAGCCCACTGAAATGTACTACTTTGAGTCCCTCATTGTACACAGTGTGAGACTCACTGCAGGTCCTATAGTGCATCATGATTGGACTGCCTGACCTTCTCACTCCAGGAAACTCCAAACTCTCCAACACTGACAAACCTATAGAAACCACACCTCTGCAGCACTGTGGTTCTACTGTCAGCAGGGTCAGTATTGGGAAGAGACCTACTACCTGGACTAACATTATTGGGCACATCATTCCACAAATTCACCTTGTTGTGCATTAGGCCATGTGTACACTATGATCCCTCCCATTGGACACTCTATGACTCCCCCTGTCTTCAGACTGCTGGTCATATGTATCACTGCAAGGATCACACAGGCAAAGGCCTCACAGGTAGGATGGCTGCAGCTGCTACATATCCTATGTATCTAAAATACTCTAATTTTCTCCCTACAGGTGATGCTGGAATGGGTGCAGGGCCTGATTGCGCGACAGGGGCGCGCGCCGAAGGAGCACACCTAAGGAGCATGACGTGCTCCTTAGGTGCGCTCCTTGGGGCTGCTTCGGGGGGCCTTATGCTCTACTCAGGACATCTAATTTATGTTCTTCAGTGCCTCATTGTTTTCTCCTACACTTCTCTATCAGCCGTCTATTGCCCTCTGGGCACATCTCCGGTAAGTTTACGTTCTTTAGAGCCCTCTCTGCCTTACATAGTCCCTCCGTTCTCCAATCATCCCCCTCCACGGTAATCCTCCCTCTTGGTCCCATACCATCCCCTATGACTGCTATTCCTGTGGTTTGGGGGAACCGGCCTCCTTACTCACGTCGGTCCCCATCTACCCGCTTGCCCCGCATTCGTGGTCCCCCTAACCTTCAGTTATGCTTTCCACCGGTCTCTTCCCGGACCTCCTTTTCCTCTTCTCCTCCATCTGAATTTAGTTCCCTATACATGGGCACCCTCAACTGTCGTTCATTGTGTTCCAAATCTCTTCTGATTCAGGATTTAATCTCTCAAGACTCCCTGGATCTCCTTTGCCTAACTGAGACTTGGATTAAAGATGGGGAGCAGCCCCTCATTTCCAGTTGCCTTCCACCCAACTACTCCTCATTCTCTGTTCCCCGTATTGGTCAGAACAGGGGAGGAGTCGCCTTACTCTATCGTTCCTCCCTCCCCATCATTCAGGTTTCCTCCTCCCTCCTCCCTCCTGCACTATGCCGAATCCCTCCTTTTTTGCCTTCAGTCTTCCCCTCCCATCCATTTCCTCCTTCTCTACATCCCCCGCCTCTTTACCGTCCCACCTCTGGGAAGCTCTTACCCATACCGTAGCCGATATCTCCCTACAGTTCCCCCACTTAATTATTCTCGGTGACTTAAATGTAACCCACCCCTCCTTGCAAACTCGTGATACACGCCCTGATGTATCTTCCTTACTAAATTGTGTAGTCAGTGGCCGTGGGGGGAGGTGGTATCACCAGACTTGCAAAGGGGGAAGGTACAGTACACACCAGTTCCTTCAAAAGGTACTGGGGAAGTTTACAATAAGTAAATTCAGATGTTATGTATAAAGTTTACCAATGAAGTTACAGCAAAGTGTCTTAATATTTATTTTATGCAGGTTCTAACACTTTGTTGAACTTCTCGCTGAAATTATTTTTCTAGTTTCTTAAGTGGACATAAAAGAATAACCCATCTTACATTTCATCATTTATTGTATTAACAAATAAGTATTAATTAGTATCAATCACAACACGTTACAACTCTTATAAAGGTAACCTTAACTAGTCTAAACAGTTCAGCAACTCTTCTGACTACTGCAGCATTTAAAGTGTATTTCTCTCTTAACTTCAGTTGTTATCCTATAAATTCAGAGGCTTTTTGTAGTTTTACTTTTCCTTAGAGTAAAAACGTATTATATGATTAACAAATAAGAATAGTTCGCTCTCTTTTCTTTGCTTTCCTTTTCCTTGTTAAAACTACAAAACTCAAGTCCAGTGCTTCACTTAGCTTTAGTTTGACATTCAGGTAAGGTGTCTCTATCCAGATGACGGTGAGGTTGAAGTGTTGGGGCCCAGATTTCACGCAGGAACCGCCGCACCTCAGGATCCTTGGAATCCCTAACTTAAAGAAAATAAAAGGAGGCAAAACCCTAACTACTCCCTACTGTTGACACATAACATTCTAATTTACTATTATTCCTCAAACTTTATTAATTTCTCTAACTAAAAAAAAAATAAAATTAAACAAAGTCCCTAGCTTAAAGTCACCTGTCTGAACTTTAGTCCCTTTGCTGAAGTGCTTAATAAACCCCCTCTTTCATAGATCACACCTTGCACCTAATTTACTCAGTCTTGAACTCAGAGTAACAGCTCTACATGTCCATTCCACTATGTTTAGCTTCATTCCATTTCTTTAACAATGCTATTGCACACTAGGTAAAACAACATATACTTAAATATCCTTAACTAAGGAAGCCTGTTTTTCAGTGTTACCCTATCTTTTAACAGAGCTTCATTTCAAACAGACACTTCCACAAACAAAGCAGTTATTTATTCATTCCAAGCTTCAGACTCATTCCTCTTTATCACAGCAGGCAATCACTTACTGTGCTGGTTTTCTTTAAGGCTTCAGACACTTCTTAAAACAGGCTACTAAATAGCACAGTTCTTTTAAAGAAAACTCTGACAATTCCACTCTGTCTCTTTCTCACAGAGGACTCCCAAGAAATCTTTAGTCAAAGCCCCTGGCTTCACTACCAGCAGTGTCTCAACCAACACTGTTCAAAACCTCTCTAAATCAGGGTAATCACTTACTTAGCCTGATGTCCCTAAACCCAACTCCAGTTCCACTCTTCAGAACAATGTATCACCAATTGATACTTTTACAATGGCATAAACAGCACATCTCTCAACACAGCCCAAACTGTTGTTTTTCTCTCTGTTCAAAAAACAAACCTCTCTCTCATCAAAACAAACCAAAAACTTTCTTTCTGTTGTCTAGGAGACGATGACTCTGCTGACATCATCAATTTGTTTTCTAGATCCCTTAGCCAATCAGAGGCATGTTTATGGAATATGCAGATGAAGCAGTAGAACCCATTCCAAATTCTGCAGGAAAAAATCAGTTTTATTCTCAACTGAAAGTTTCATTAAAATGAATGGCACAATCTCAATTTGGATGTTTCACACATCAAAAACCCCTCTAAACAACCCAGAATCTACAATCCTTTAAAACTTATCTAACTCAAACATTCCATCACCTCCAAATTCAAATCCACACACTCCTCAGGCGCTGTACACTCTAATAAAAAAACATAGCCCCTTAAGGGGGGGGGGGGTTACACCTCTCCTTTACCACTTTACTTCAAGATCTCTCCCTTCAACAGCTTGTCATTTCCCTAACCCACATTGCCGGCCACATCCTTGACCCTGTAATTATTCCATCGTCTCCTCTTTTTCATTTATTTATTTATTTTTATTTATTTTAGGTTTTTCTATACCACACTCTTTAAAATCAGCACAGTTTACAGTTAGAACAAATTTGTACAGTGCAGGCGGCACCCGCACTGTACTTAGAAGGAACAGGGTTTACAACTTGGCTAACTGGGGTAACTATGTACAGGCTACTTAGTAGCAGGCTACTCAGTTAATAACTATATACATGTCTCTGTACCTCTAGTGAAACCGCTCCCCTGGTCTGACCACTTCTGCATAACTTTCACACTAGAATTCCATGCCTCCTGCCCTTCTTCTTCCTCCTCGACACCTCTTGCCTCTCTGCCCTCCATTCCTCTGTGCCGTCATATCACTCCTTCTACTCTTCAGTTTTTCCCTCCATCTTCCCAACTCCTCCCTTCAGACTTCCCTGTTCTCTCCCCTAGTTTATTTTATTTATTTATTTAGCTGCATTTATATCCCGCTTTTCACCGGGTCAAAGCGGTTGGGGGATACATTTAACACGAGGGGATATGAGACACATACACGAATACTTACAGGGAACATGGGCAATGGAGGGTTAAGTGGCTTGCCCAAGACCACAAGGAGCACCTGTGGGACTAGAAACCGCAGTCCTTCCGGCCCAAGGTTTCTGTCCTCTAGTGGGATTTGAACCACTGACCTTCCGGCCTGTAGTACCTTGCCCCAACCACTAGGCCACTCCTCCCTAGTTCCCAGGTATCTGTCTTCAACTCCTCACTTTCTGCGGTCCTTGATCATCTTGCCCCCCCCTTAGTCATTTCATCCAAAACGTTCATCCCCTCATCACCCATGGTTCCATGCAGGGCTTCGTCTCCTGCGCACTCATCTCCGTAGATCAGAACGTATCTGGCGTAAATACCGTACCTCTCATACTCTTACTCAATTCCGTGAGCTTCATCAACTCTATCGCTCCTCTGTTCGTCAAGCCAAACTCTCTTTTTTCTCTGACTCTATTACCACCGCTACCAATCCATCTCGACAGCTTTTTTCCATCCTCCGGTCACTCACCTCACTTCACTCTGGTCCTTCCCCTGCTCCCCCTCCTCCCATACCTTCCCCCTCCCAACTAGCCTTACATTTCACTAGCAAAATCCAAGACCTCCACGCTAGTCTTCCCTCCTGCCCCCTCCTTTATCTTCTCCCACACCCCTTTCCCCTGCTTCTTCCTCCCCTCCCTCCCTTTCTCACACATGGTCTACTTTCTGCCCCATCACTACTGCTGAGCTACTTCTGTCACTTACTCCAGCCCGCAAGACTACTTGCCCCCTTGACCCCATCCCTACTAGAAGGTTCCTGGAACCATCACTATGCCTAATCCCTCCCATATACACTCTAATCAATTCCAGTCTGTCTAGTGGTATTTTCCCCTCCCCCTGGAAACATACCCTTGTATGCCCTATCCTCAAAAAAACCCTCCTTGACCCTTTGGTTCCCGCTCATTACCGCCCTATTTCCAACATCCCTTTTCTCTCAAAGATTCTCGAGAAATTTGTCTTCGACCAGCTTTCACAATATTTACAATCCATCAATTACCTTCATCCCCGACAATCTGGTTTTCGCCAAGGCCACAGTGTGGAAACAATTCTGACCGCCCTCCTTAACGAATTACACACCTCACACGACCAGGGTGACATCACGGTGGTGGTCTCTCTAGATCTCTCCTCCGCTTTTGACCTTGTTGATCACTCCCTCCTTTCACGACTACGAGATGCTGGCCTCCCAGATGCTGCCTTACATTGGTTTCACTCCTTTCTTTCCTCTCGTTTTATTTCTATAGCTCCCCCCTCAGGCTCTCCCTCCCTCTCCAATGCTTCCCTGCTTCCCTGTGGTGTCCCTCAAGGCTCTGTCCTGGCACCCTTACTATTTAACCTCTTCCTTACACCACTGGCCCTTTGTATTCAGCAGACTGGTCTGTCCACATTTTTCTACACTGACGATATCGTCATCATCCATCACACTAATCCACTTCACCCTGATATCACACCCTTGAATGCATGTCTCACTCTTGTCTCCAAATGGCTATCCTCTAACTGCCTTCACCTCAACTCCGCCAAATCTTCAGCCACCTGGTTCACGTTTGGATCTCCTTGCCCCTCCCTTGCTCCAACCCTTGGCTGTTCTGCCATCCCTGATGTCTCCTCTGTCAAATACCTAGGTGTCTTCCTTGATTCCAATCTTTCCTTTAGAGACCACATATGACACCTAGCCAAGACATCCTACTTCTTCCTCCGTCAAATTTGATCCATCCGTCCGTTTCTGTGCACCTCAGCTCTAACCACCCTCAAGTTATCCATAGTCCTGTCACAATTAGACTATTGCAATTCCATCTTTGCTGGCATTACCAAAACTCATCTCTGTCGGTTACAACGTATTCAAAATACTGCAGCTAGAATTATTTCCCATGCTTCCCGTACTGACCATATTACTCCCCTACTGTTTCATCTACACTGGCTCCCAGTTGCCTATCGCGTTCAATTCAAGATATTAACCCTGGTCCACCATGTCCTTTACACGCACACCCCACAATACCTAACCAATCTCCTTCATTTTCACACCCCCTCGCGTAGTCTCCGCTTCCTTCATATCAACCACCTTCACCTCCCCCCATCTTCACATGCGCACCTACAATCCACTCGTCACTCTGCCTTCTTTTCTATGGTCCAGTTCTCTGGAACTCCTTGCCCACCACACTCCGTTTAGAAGAAAATTACATAACATTTAAGTCCCTACTTAAGACACACCTTTTCACCACTGCATACAACCTGCCGGCCGCATCAAATTGACCTGGTTTATCAATGTACATGTTTGTCTTGTCATCCACTCGCTTTCGTCTTGATTCTTTCTTTTCCTTTTTTCTCTTTCCTGTCCCAAATATATAATTCCTTTCATGCTCTGGGGTCCTGTGCCCCATCCCAATTTTGATTTATGTATGTAAACCGCCCTGCTGTAACGAATGGCAGTATATCAAGCCAAATAAACCTAACCTAACCTAACCTAACCATCAGGTTCCCAAAGACATGTGCAGAGATCAAGTACAATGAGGCACATGCTGCAATTTGCTCTGTCATAGAGCGCACCTTTGGTGTGCTGAAAAGTTGGTTTTTGGGCAAATCTGGTGGTACCCTACAATACTGACCTCTCACTGTGACTAAGATCATAGTGACCTGCTGCATACTACACAACATTGCAATTAGGCATAGAATCCCAGTCAATATTAACCTGGACCTTGAGGAAGACCCAGAGTGCTGGCGTGCACATGCCAGGGACAACAAAGGGGCAGGCACATAGGCCAGATGACGACTCATACAACAGCTATTTGCCTGTAAGTATGCCTTATGGGGTAGATTCTGACCCATTTTTAGTGGGGATATACGTCCGGGGCAGATGTATATGCCCCGCTAAATGTCCTGGTCTGATTCCCACCAAAGAGCTCCCCGCATGTACAGCAGAGATATGCAGGGAGCTCTGTACCAGGCTGGGAGGGGGCCTTCTGAAGGAGGAGCGAGGGCGGGCCAAAGTCGTTACTCTCAACCCAGATATACAGAACTGATTCTGGTAATGGCCCTGTATGTCCAGCCTGGGTTACTTAGATGGGAGACTTATTGTGGATAGTGTGTAGAAATATTAAATAAATAAAGTTACTTTGTGTCCTGCGGTGCTGAGGAGTCCAGGGCCCCGGGAAATGGAGCCTGGGGGCAGGATGAGGGCTCCAGAGTAGGCCACGATAGAACGCAGTGCCAGGGACCCATCTAAAGTTTAAAATAAAATGGTGCCCGCTGGGGATGTGCTGGGGATCTATTTTGGGGTTTGCCAGGCAGTTTTGAGGCTTTGGAGAGGAGCTGAAGGCAAGAACTCCTCACCCAGTAGAACTGCAAAGTAAAATGAAACACCAGAGCAGTGCTCTGCTGAGCTCCGGTTGATTTAAAGGGTCCACGCTGTTAAAAAAAATAAAGGTAGGAAACATTTTTAAAATGTAACAGGGATTTGAATATAGGGTTCAGGTAAGGGGATTTAGGGATACATGACTTTAAAGTGACATCCAAATTATTTGAGGTGGTTCGGCCGAGTGGGATTATGATTTTGGATTTTTTTTTTTTTGGATTGGGTTAATGAGAGGAGATTTTAAGAAGCGCCATTGGTGGGAGGGGGGGGGGGGGTGGTACCTAAAAATGTAAAGGGACATTACCTCAATTTGGGAATATGTGTAATAGTGTAGCAGCAAAGTGCACGCAATGAATAAAACCAGGAGTCAATTGCAGGTTCCAAGCCAATTTATTGTGCACAGGCTCAGTCAAGGAGTGCATCCAAAAGTGACTGAGCAATGGAGTACAGAGGCAAATTCCTTATATACAATTTTTACAGTTTGATACAGGCAAACTTTCTATTGGTCCCAACGCCCCTTGGACCTGTCCAATCGGGGAACCTCTCCGGGCCTAGCTCCTTGCTCCCCCTTCTCAAACTGCTCTAACAAAGGCATAGTCTTAGACATAGATACATTTCTACTTCAAGGCCATTTCTAGCTCAGAGAATGCAGGAATATGTCTGTCATCAGCATAGAGGAATTATACAGACTTCTCAAAAACAGTTTCAAAAGCAGTCAAAAGCAGTTTAAAGCAGTTTCTCAAACTCTGGTTATTCTCAGCACTATTCTCAGGTGGGGGTTAGGATCTAGGCCTAAGGGGGGCCCATACATATCCAAGGAAGGACTCGAGGCAGGTTAGAAGGAGAGGGCCTCCAGTTTCTGTATATGCCTGAATGCCCTCATCTTTGGGTATAGCCTGATACTGCCAGATGGCTAACACTCGGGCTGCTGCCTAACGTTCTACCGTACTATCAATAATGGAGATAAACATTCGCACACAAAGAGGCAGAAAACATGGAAGAAGCAAGCACATTGCTATCATTACAAGAACTGCAAACATAAAAGTCTTCAATCCACCCAGGCCTGAAAATAGGATCCCAGACCACCCACTGAGGTCAAGGCCATTCCAAGTCTGGACTAGTACATATGCATGCCTACGCATATTGTCAGCTATTTCTTCAATGACCTGACCTTGATCATCAATTTGCAAACAACGGTTAGTGAGATTAAACCTACCACACACACCACCCTCAGATGCTAGTAAATAATCAAGTGCTAAGCGGTTCTGGTAAATAGCTGTACGCATTTGGGTACTCTGCTTTGCTAAAAGAGTTAGTGCTCTATTAGTTTCATTGGTTATGATTTCTACAACAGCTTGTGAGCGTATAATACGATTCAACATATAAACAGGAGTGC
Source organism: Ichthyophis bannanicus (assembly GCA_033557465.1). Classification (NCBI taxonomy): domain Eukaryota; kingdom Metazoa; phylum Chordata; class Amphibia; order Gymnophiona; family Ichthyophiidae; genus Ichthyophis; species Ichthyophis bannanicus. Next base: position 1,251,262,647 of record CM066031.1, on the reverse strand, counting down.
GGCATCCCCAGGTCCCGTCTTGTGCCCAAGTGGCGGGACCATAATATGAGATAATTCACTCAGGGAGCCACTCATCGCCCTCCCACTTATCCCATTGTCCAATCTTGAGGGTGCTGCGCTTCCGTCGACCATTGTAGATGGGGAAGCCTAACTGCTCCCCTTGTGAAAGTGGGATAAGGAAGAATGAAGGTCGTATTGTTCCCAAGACACATGCCCCTCCCCAGTTGGTAGGGAGTCGAGCATATGCTCGAGCGCCACAAATCCAATATAGCCCAGGAGGGGCTTCTCAAGTGTTGGTCAGGGCAAGATTAGTCCATAGCTTGGCTAGATGAGGGAAAGAGATCAAAGTGTTGGAAGGTTCTGTAGCATTAACACCTGACCACCAGGATGTCTTCTTTATGGTGGCATTATAAATTCGTTGGCTCAGGCAGATCAGTTGTCCCACCGGTATGGTGAACTGTGGTCCCATGCGGACGAAACAGAGACGGCTGACGATGGTGTTGGCCAGTACCCATTCAATAGCAGTCTTGTTCAGGGTGGTCTGGTTATAGGGGATGGAGTAGTTAAGTTCTCTTGCTTCCCAGGGCCATTGGTCTCCCATCTTGGTTCCGCCACAGAAGAAACAGTTAGAAATGTGGAGACTTGAGGCTACAGCTCCAGCAAGCTCAATGAATAAATTCTGCGTAGTCTGAGGAAGTTCTACCTCCATCTGCATAGCTTCATAGAAGGTATAGTGGATTTGATAAGGGGAAGAAATGCGGTCTTGGTGTTAAGTTGTATATGTAGGAAGGTTCCAGGGTCAACTCCCCTTCCTGCTATACACAAGCCAAATCTATATCCTGGCTTCCATTGGCTGGGGTTAAACACAAGGAGCTTCATGGGGTTACAGGTACCTTTCAGGTACTTAACCCTTCTTGAAATTCTTGATCATACACTTTAACGGAGTTTGCGTGGACTCCGCCCCTCCCATAATGACGTATACAACAACAGACAGCAGGGGTGGGTGGTCGGGCTGCAGGTAAGGGGTCCGTACAGCCCTAGGAACAAATAGGGAGACAAACACCAAACGCTTCCTCCTTTTCGCGACCTGGGTGCGGTCGCCCGGCCAGGAACTGCGCTACTCAGGAGTCCACTCTCACGTGGTCTGTGTTTCAAGACCTCTCATTCATGCACACACAACCAAACATGCTAGCAACGTTTTCCCAAATTTTCCCAGGCCCTATCTAACTAACCAAGAGCAGCCGGCCTCGTGCATACTCATGCAAGACTTATTCGGACTGCTAACATACCAAGAAAAGGGCAGTAGTTTGGGCCTCGTGCATACTCATGCAAGGCTTACTCGGACGTGCCCTGAGAGGTGATCAAGCTCTCGGTACCTTTTACAAAATCAGTCTCGTGCATACTCATGCAAGACTTACCCAAACCTAACTGACTAAGAAGCAAGAGAATTTCTACTCACCGGATCCGGTACCCAATACAGAACCAGCTCTTGGGTTGAATCCTGGACTCCCCTCGGGTTAGGAGGTGTTGGCCGGTCGGACCCAGTAATCCGCCGAGGCAAGGCGGAACCCTCTCCGATACAAGAGGACCGGTGGCGCTTGAGGTTTCCCCTGCGGTCGGGCAGACACGGTCCCAACCGGGCCAAACCTTGAGGCGGTAATAGGTGGTATATTCACTTGAATACCATCCACTACTCGCACATTCCGGCCAACGCACCAAGAATATGTAGCAGCGAAGTGCACGCAATGAATAAAACCAGGAGTCAATTGCAGGTTCCAAGCCAATTTATTGTGCACAGGCTCAGGCAAGGACTGCATCCAAAAGTGACTGAGCAATGGAGTACAAAAGCAAATTCCTTATATATAATTTTTACAGTTTGATACAGGCAAACTTTCTATTGGTCCCAACGCCCCTTGCACCTGTCCAATCGAAGACCCTCTCCGGGCCTAGCTCCTTGCTCCCCCTTCTCAAACTGCTCTAACAAAGGCATAGTCTTAGACATAGATACATTTCTACTTCAAGGCCATTTCTAGCTCAGAGAATGCAGGAACATGGCTGTCATCAGCATAGAGGTATTCTACAGACTTCTCAAAAACAGTTTCAAAAGCAGTCAAAAGCAGTTTAAAGCAGTTTCTCAAACTCTGGTTATTCTCAGCACTACTCTCAGGTGGGGGTTAGGATCTAGGCCTAGTTTACAGGCCATAGCCTACCACAATAGCGCAAAATAATGGCAATTTTTCTATATAGTTTAATGGGGTTGCCATGGTAACAACTCAAACTGGCCAACTTTCATCACAGTCTAGGGATGGAATTCCAAGCCCAGTGGGAAGTGGAGATTTGACTCTCCCATTGGTTCTTCCCTGGAGACACCATGAAAACCCCTTGGTTAGGAGGTATTTCCTAGGATACCTGAACTTCTTTCAGGAAGAGACCACCAGGGCGGCAAAGTGACCAGACCTATGTTTAAGTGTCTGGGAGGTCAGGCCTCTCAAAAGCCAAGTTAATGGTCTAATGGTAAAAATTAGAGCTGTTGATGCGGATTAGCTGTGGCTATGTTGAGTGGGGTGGGTTGGGGGGAAGGGAGGAAGGGGTTCAGGGGCGGGGGGGGGGGGGGGGTAAAATTGAAAATATTGTGACCATCATTGTTCCCTACCCTGGGGATCAGAGTCAACCCCAGGGGGAGGTTGTTGACTGTTGTACATATATCTTGGTTTTTCTTGATGGTTTATAAATAAACATTGAAAAAAAAATAGAGCTGTTTATGAGTTAAAGTGGTGTGTATGAGGAGAGAATGTGTAAAGTGGCCCGCATACGTTTGCCACTATGACTGAGAATGAAACTGGTTTGAATGAATTTTAATTGATTCTGGAGCATCCCAGATATTTTAAGGGTGGAATATAATTCCCACTAAAGAGGCTTCAGGTGGGATAAACCTGAAAAATTCCATAAACTCAGAAAGTCTGAGATTAGTAAGGGCCGGGTTCCAGTAAGAACTGTATAAGTCTGAAATGTTAAGTGAGAGGCTAATTCACTTTACAAAGACATGGCCATGAATATCTCTGCTGAATAAAGCTCCAATGTGTGAGAGAGAGAATGAATGGTTGGCTGACAAAGTACATGTGTAGAGCGTGAGAGAGTATAACAGCAAAACAAGGTCTCTACAGCCAGGGAACCTACCATTCTTTTTGTTTCATCCCTAAGTTAGCAAAAGTTTAGAAGAATGAACCTGTGACCCAGGTTTTATGGAAATTGATATATCATACTTAACGAAATAAATATAAACCTCATAATAGGCCAGATAGGGTTTTGCCTTTTTCTTTTAGTTAAAGTTAGGTTAGTAGGTTTTATACATGAGCCTCGGCTGGAATTAAGCAAGCTGTCAGAGGAAGAGAGAGAGAGAAAGAGAGAGAAAAGACAACGATACGACTGTGCACCAACATTAAGGCCCTGGCCAGTGGTATGAACTGAATGAACTATGCCATTGAATGCATATACCAGTGATTTATGGGAACAAACTAAAATTAGAGTTTAGGGAAGTTTGTGTTTACCTGTCCTTGAAGTGACTTGAAAACCTGAGATAGAAGTAATCACAAAGAATCAAAACTTAACTGCTTGATATGATAAGATAATTTCTGAGGATAAAGAGTCAAAACTTATCTGCTTTTGATGATTTAAAGCAAATATCCACTGAGTTGATGTTGATTATTTGTAAAGAAAATCAAAACAGTTAAGGTATTTGGGTTTCAGGTCAAAGGGAGAAACTTGACTTATTTAAATAATTGATTGCTTTATGTTTTCTTAATAAATAATTGCTAATAATTTTAATTTAATTCTCTCTATCGATCATTTTAATTTGTTATTCGTATAATTATTTATTTATGGGAAAACTCACCTGAGCATGATATCTTGAGAGAGCTAACCTGGAACTTAGTCACACGACCACGACTTCAAACATTTGCGGGGAAGGCTCCAGCTCAGGAGGGTGATCCACATTATTCCACCTTGGAAGTGGAATAAGTCCCCCCCAATGCCAGCAGCCATCCAATCTGGGACCACCAGAAGAGGTGAAAGGGCCAGGGGGTTCGCTGCAGCCCAATCCAGGCCCTGGAAGGCTTGATCGGTGGTTGGGCAGTGGGGAACATGGATTTTGCTGCCGGTGTAGGTGCTCAGGGCTCCTGTATTAAGCCACAATCATATGGTGACGGGATGCCAGTGCACCGCAGCTCCATGCAAGAGTCCAGGCTGAGCTAGCAGGGAAATACCTTGACAGGCTGCGGGCCAGAATTGGGGCACATCCTGCCTGTCCAAGCCCATTGCACCCATTCAGCCAAGCAGAGAGTTCTCAACAAAACAGAACCCAGTCTAATAAAACCAGTGTGATAGAACACCTTAGTTGTACTCCATATATATACTTTTTTGCAAAATAGGGCATGTTATTACAAATAATGCACAATCTCATGAAAGAGTGCAGACAGTATTGAGGGCAAATGATACCATATCAAAAATCCTTGAAAACATGTCAATTTTTTGGTGGCAGATCTCTAATCATTATTTGTTGTCATTAGAGGTTTTTTCAGTCTGAGGGGTATATTTACTAAATGGTGGTAAGGGAGCAAGTGTGCCGTTTACGTGTAATAGTGCACATGTCCCCTTAGCGCCGCAAAAATGCCAAGTTTCCATGCGTAAAAGGCTCCTGCAGTGTAAAGGGAACAGGAGGTGGAGAGCCAGCGTGAAGGGGAAGAGAGTGGGTGGAGAGTGGGTGGTTATACCGTGTGTTCCCTTATCAATTCTTGCGTTCCCCTATCACCTCTTGTGCAACACTCCTTAGAGCTCCTTTATGCCTGTAACCGTATCACCATGTGAAACATCATAGAAAGGGTGTCTGCAGAGGGGAGAGAGCATTTTTAAACGTGAGCAGTGGGATGAAATGACAAGGGAGCCCAATAAAGTGATAGTAGTGCTCCATTAGCAGCAGCTGCATGGTGCACAAATAGGAAAGGGCACCATGCTGATGATGCCAATGGAGCAAAGGGGGGGGACACGTTGGTCATACAGTAGTAGGTGCAGGTGTACATTGCGGACCAGGCAGCCACCCTGGTGGCACATAGAGGCATAAGAACAGAGGATCCGCACATATGCCATACTAGGTTAGACCATGGACAGTCAAACCCCATATCATCTGTCCCACAGTGGCCAATCAAGCTCACAAATACCTAGCTGGGTCCTTAAAATGTACCCATGTTCAATGATACCTGTAGTGGGGCAAGCTGTGGATCTGCAGTGTTCTCTGAATAATGGTGCAATGACCATTCTCCTGGAACCTAACCAAACCTTCTCTAAGCACAGTTTCACGAGGAGTATATGACATCTTCGTGATCAGAGTGCTAGAGATTGCCTACAGGTTGTCTGACAAACTATATGCCCCTATCAGTCCGGAAAGCATTACACTGTAACGGCATTGCCTTACCCCTTGTCCCCCTACATTTTGATGGTGTAAACAACTGAACAATGTTTACTCATTCCATACCATTCAGGAATGCATAGACCCCCAGCATATCTCCCCTTAGCCATCTGTCCTCCTGGTTGAAGGGACCTAACCTCCTCTCATAGGGACATCCCCCCATCCACACTATCTGTGATGTCCGTCATGATCACACAGTGACTTTGGCGAAACACAGACATAGGGTAGCTGTGGAAAGGAGATCTGCCACATGCGATGGTCCAAGGGACATGGCACCCTAGGCAGAGATCCCGGCGGTCTTCCCCCCATGGTGCTGCTGAACCCAGCTGTGGAGGAAAAGGCTGATAGTGCCTGTAGCTGTAGCTCTCTAGGAAGCTGGAAAATGCAAATGCCTGGGAAAATACCAGAGAAGTGGCTGCCATCCTCCCCCTGAGACGTATCGCTGGCAGGTAATGATGGGGCCCCTGCATATTTAGCTGGTGGGGGGGTTGCATGGCCATTCATGTGTGCCTCTGACCCCCTCCATTTGGGCCTTGCACCCAAGGTGCCTGCCTAATGCACATGTTTAACATGTTGGGACTGCGCACCACCACCACTGACAGTGCGTGGGCATATCTGCATGGTGTGGTCATGGTGGTTGTATGGGCAGCTGCCTCAGCCTGCAGCAGACATAAGGTTTGTCCTAGTCCTGTGCGCCATGCACATTGCAGCATGTGCTAAAGGCCAGCTGAATGGAAGCATGTCAGCAATAGGGGCTATTAGCCCATTATGGCAGCAGTGTGGTGCAACACACATGGTTGGTGTGTATATGTGTGGAGGGTCATAGGTTCAGGTCCCTTCTGGGATTTCTGTATTGCATGTTCCCATGGACAAGGTTTAGCAGACTGTGCAAGTACAGTTCCAGCATGTGCAACCCCCAAGGAGGCAGCCAGCATGGGTGGAAACACCCATCAGCAGCATTGACAGGCTCCACTATCCACAGTTGGTTGGAGTCTAATAGCACACTGAGTAGGCGCTAACAACATGCGGTGTGGCCAAGTCGCATTAATAGCCCCTGCACACAGAACACATGTTATCAATCCTTGAACTGACAGGAGTGGCAAGCAGGAATGCCAACAATCCCCACTTTTGCATAGTGCGCCAATGAGAGTGTATGCGCGTGTGTGTGTGTGTGGCTCCCCTTTGTCCTGTGGCTTTCTGCACTTCACTTTGGCTCACATTGTCTGAGTTGTTCACAGCCTTTGTTTGAAAATGTGATTGCCATAAACAGCACAGATCGGCCTGAATGTGTCTGCATCAACGGTAGAGTCAATGGCTGAGGCATCATTGTGATTACCTACCACACGCATTGACTGGGTGGCCACAGCATGTCATGCTGAGATGGTACTCTCACTATGACCAAAAAGTGACCATGGCACAGCTATGTATCCACACAGAGCTATTATAATAGCTGACCAGTGATGTGGGTGTAATCTTTGTCTGAGGATGCCAATCGCTGAGCCGAATGTTGAGTATTCCAAGGCAGGGTGCTTGTGGTCACTCTAAGCACATGCTATGCATGCTGACCAGTGGATCACTGTGGTTGGTTTGTGCATGGCTGACAGCCCAGTGAAGGGCGGCAGGAGCAGTCTTACTGTGCATGCCATGGTCGATTGTTGATCCTTAATGGTTGGGGCAGCATTGGTTCATGGCCTACTCACTGGGATCATGGCGGGAGTGTAGCAGCAGCAGCCCCACACAAGCCTATATGCCCACCACTGCAGTGGCTGTCCATGGCATCAGCATATTTACGCTGGGCACTGACAGTGGAGGGTTAGTGTCTAAAATGGGCAGAACACAGGGCTGAGTTGTTGCTGTCGCCTACAGCATGTTACAAGCAGGCAGGAAACAAGTAAAACAACATAAAACACTGCAGACAATAGCTGCCACACACTAGCAGTGATGTGGACCTGCAGCACAGCCAGCAAAGACCATCTCTAGCAGTGCAAGTTCAGTGGACCAGGTGCTGGGCACCCATCCTCACCCTCCGGGTGACAGCTGAAATCGCTCTGTGGCACGGTTTGCAGTTGTTATGTGCATGTAACACATGCAGTCAGTGCATCTTACAGAGCTGGTATGCTGGATCAGTGCATTCTCCATTTGTTCATCAGATGCAGACTGCTATTTTGCATGTGCAGTGCCTGATGGGTAGTTTGATCAGAGACTTGCAGGCTCTATGCATCTATGTAGAGCTGTGTGGAGGTGTAGCCTACTGGTTGGTGCAATATTTCCATGGTTAAAAGTCCAGGGTATGATGCCCACTTGATCATTTTGTGCCTGGGTGCTACTCAGGTCACTTGCCCACCTCTCACAGTCCTGGCTTTGTTGTGACTTGCAGACACTCATCCTTCTATGTTTTTATGTGTTATGGCCACACATTGGGTAGCCCAACATGACATTCCCCATCATGGACATCTGAGAGCATGGCTTTAGTGGTTCTGCTGAGGCCCATTGCAGCGGGGCAGTGATGTATATGTGTGTCCGGAATAACTGGTATGGATGCGTTTTCTATTGTGTCATCATTGTGACCTCCCAGCTTTACGTGAAGAGGATATATCTCATACATTCATGCACATTACACTTGTTGCATAGCCATCATTCTGCCATCATTACTTGCTCCATATGGGGCAAATGGGTTCAACTTGTCCTTTTCTATTATGCCACTCTGTCAGGTGTATTGCCTTTCAGTTGCATAGGCTGAGGCACCAGCTCCACCCACACAAATGGTGTTTCATGTTCCCCATGGTACTGCTACTTTTGGATCACACATATCAAATGCTTTGGCCAGTAAGATCCCATACATCCACCCACCACACACATTGCAAACTCTCTGCTTGGAAAATCCATGGTACAGCCCTGCACCCACCATTTGGCCGTCAGGGGGATTCATGTATTTGCCAGTAAGCTGCCCCACCATGTCCATCAAGCATCATTTGCAGCAGTTAGCCATAATCATGCACACTTCTCCTGTCACTACTCCACATGAACATTCATGGACAATCCTCTCTTTGCTGCCCACATCAGGAACATGCTGCCTCCACCCAGACACTGTCCTGGCCTATGGTATGCCACACATTGACAGTACATTTGGATACATGTCCACACCTCACAGACACTGTATTATAGCTTAAGGCACGGTGTGCTTTCAGGAGCATCTAGGACTGCATGCCTGTCACAGCACACCCCCCTCCCCCCACTGCTGCAACCCCTCTGCTGACCCCGCTGCCACCACCACCCATCCATAGCACTGCCAACACCCACACTGACCAGCATTACTAGGCAGATGCCTTTCTCGTCTAGTCAACAGCACAGGCCTGCTGTATGGTCAAAGAACCTCATTAGACATACTGATACATAGCCAGGCACCAGGTGAATCAACTCCATCAGCTATCAACTGCTTGCATCCATACCTTCTTCAGATGCTTCCCTGCCCCCCCCCCCTTTCAGCATTTCAGTGACTTTCCTTCATTAAGGTGTATGCAAGACACCTTAACGCAGCATGTCCAGTTACCGCCTGTTAAGTGTCCACTACCACCCTTAACGCCAGAACGCCTCTAACATGCCCAGCACACTTACTGCACTGTAACCCTTTGTCGCTGCTGTTACTACTCGGAAAGACATGCTCCCTTACCACCATTTAGTAAACATACCTTTTAGTATTTGTGAAGCTGGAAAAATGAAAAATGCAAGAAGAACCTAGAAGAGAGAATGAAATAATCAAAAGCACAAAAAGGCAGAAAATAACCCCAAAAAGAAGCCTTCACAATATTGTTTAGTTTTAAACACTGCACTTATTTAATGGGCATGTTAACTAAAGGTTAATGGTTATTAACAAACTTTAATGCGCCCAAAGTGCTGCTTCACCCAAAGAAATAGATGGCATTTAGCACGCGTTAATGCTCGTTAACGTATGTTCATCTTTACTAAACATGCTCCTCAGCTCTCTGCTTACATCAAGAATAATTGAATAGGTTCTTTATGTTCAAATGAATGCTTGTTTAAATGAACCATCTATTGTAACAATTTTATCATAATGGAGAAATCTTCAGAGAAGAGACCAGAACATAGCAAGAAATCATTAAGGCCTCACTAAAAAAACAACAACAAAAAAACCCCTTTCACAGGTCCAAAAAACCCCACCCCACTTCTGGGTTAATTCCATCTTATCAATTTTTAAAATAAAACATCCCTTTTATTTTTAGAAAAAGTGTTTCTTTCAATAATACCGATGCCCTTTAATGAAAAACATGTCAGAATGGAAGGGTGTTAGAACAAATAAAGACACTCCTCTGTGGAAATAACAAAGATGTGGGTCAGCTGCATCAGAGAAAAGCACCAGCAGGAATCTTTTTATATTACTCTTCCTTTCTCAGCGTAGCTTAGCAAATCCTTACATGACTTGGACATCCATATTATTAAGCAAAAATATTTTTCTAAAAATAAAATGGGTATTCTTTCAAGAGACAAGATGGTACTATATACAAGGGAAGTTTTTGACCTGTGACAAGGGATTTTTCGTCCTGCTCAAATAGTTTCTTACTATAGTCTGTCCTTCCCTCTGAGGATTCTTCCCTTCTGAAAACATTATTGCTATATATGGAAAAAGAAGAAAAATGCTAAATCTTAGAATACACATACTAATAGGGGTATGTTTACTAAATGGTGGTAAGAGAGCATGTCTGCCGTTAATGCCCATTATCGGCACACTTGCACCGTTAATGCTGCTAAAAAGCTGCTTTACCGAGCGTTAAAGGCTCCAGCAATGTTAAGGGTACAGTAGGCAGAGAGTGGGTGTCAACAACGTGTGCTCCCTTAATGCTGGTTGCATAATGTGTTTAAAAACCCTCTATCGCTGGGAACAATAATGGCAAGTAAAACCTCGCAGAAAGGGTGTATTTGGAGAGGAGAGAGCTTATTTTTCTGTCTGCATTGTGATCCACACACAGGGGAACCACAGACAGTGATAATAGTGCTCCATTAGCAGCAACTGCATCGTGCCCAAGTATGAAAGAGCACTATGCTGATGGTGCAAATGGGGCAAAGGAGGTGGCATGTGGGCCATGCAGTGGGGGTTGCCGATGCACAAAGTGGACCAGGCAGCTGTCCATATGCCACATAAGAACATAAGATCATAAGATATGCCATACTGGGTCAGACCAAGGTCCATCAAGCCCAGTATCCTGTGTCCAACAGTGGTCAATCTAGGTTACAAGTACCTAGCAGTTTCCCCAAAAGACACACAGGTTCCACAATGCCAGTATTGGATCAAACAGTGGATTTCCTGGGTCCCTTCAATATGTTTTATGGACCTTTACCCCAGGAAACCCTGCTACACTAAAAGCCTTTACTACATCCTCCGGTAATGAATTCCATAATTTGATGATGCATCGACTGTAAAAATATTTTCTTTAATTAGTCTTCAATGGCTTACACTGTAGTTTCAGTGCATGTCTCCTAGTCATACTGCATATTTATGGCATAAAAACTCCATCTACGTTTACCCATTCCACTTCAGCCATTAATTTATAGACTCTATCATATCTTCCCTCAGCTGTCTCTTCCCCAGGTTGAAGAGCCCTAACCTTTTTAGCCTCTCCTCATAAAGGTATCCATCCATCCCCATTACCATCTGTGATGTCTGGCATGATCTCACACTGACAGAGGTGGCACACAGACATGCTGCTTCTGCGGAAAGGTTATGTTCTCCATGGGGCTGTCCAAAGGTACTGGCATCCTAGGCAAAGATCCTGGATGGCCCCCCTGTTGCCGCTGAAGCCAGCTCCAGAGGAAGAGGCTGATAGCGCCAGAAGCTCTAGCCCTCCAGGTAGTTGCAAAATGCAGGTACCCGGGGAAATACCACAGCTGTGGCTGTCATTCTCCCCTGAGACGTATCGATGGCAGGAGGGGATGGGGTCCCTGAAGAGGCAGATGAGGTGCTGCGTGGCCATCCATGTGTGCCTCTGCCCCCCCATCCTGACCTTGCACCCTAGGTGCCCACCAAACCTGCATGTTGGATGGGCTGGGACTGTGCAACACCACCACTGACAGCACATGGGCATGTCAGCATGGTGTGGGGGTGTTGGCAGTGAGTGCAGCAGCACCCGCCTGCAGCAGACCAAAGCCATGTCCTGGTCCTATGTGCTGTGTGCTTCACAACAGCCACACAGCAGACTCCACTATACACAGCTGTATGGAATGGCAGCCTGATAGCACCAGCACACTGAGTGGGCATTAGCAATGTGCATAAATGTCAGAGCACACTACTAAAGCCTGCACAATGTGCACATGTTAACAAGGCTTGAGCTGATATGGAGACCAAAGTGGCAGGCATGAATGCCATCCATCATGACTTTTGCATAGTGTGGAGATGTGAGAGTGTGTGTGTGTGTGTGTGTGTGTGTGTGTCTCTCCATTGTTCTGTGGCTTTCTGCAGTTTACTGTGCCTCGCATTGCCTAAGCTGTTCCCAGCCTTAGTCTGCAACTGTGCATGATGAGGAGCAGTGGCCTGAAACAGAGCAGATTGGCCAGGATGTGTCTGCGCTGGAGATAGGGTCAATTGCTGAGACCTCATAGTGCCTGTCTGTCAAATGCATGGGCTGGGTGGCCACAGCATGTCATTCTGAGAGGGTACTCTCACACTGACCGATCAGTGGCTATGGCATGGCTATGTATCAGCATAGTGCTATATAGTGTCTAGCTCTGGTGATGTGGTTGCAATTTCTCTTCTGGGAGCCCAATCACTGAGATAAATGCTGGGTGTGCATGGTTGCTCTGTGCATGTGCAATTTGTGCTGAATAGCAGCCTGACCATATTTGGTATGTGCATGGCTGAAAACCCAGTGGTGGGCAGCAGGTGCAGTCTGGCTGTGGTGGATTGCTAATCCTAGATGGTTGGAACAGCAGTTGTTCCTAACCTACTCACTATGCTCAGGGTAGGACCAACAGGACTGTAGCAACAGCTCCAGGCAAGCCTAGTGGCCTCCACTGCAGTTGGTGTCCCTGGCATCAGCAGTTTATACTGGGAGCTGGCATACACTGTTCTATGAGGGACCCTGTCCAACAAGCATAGGACACATGGCCTAGATATGATTGGTACCTACAGCATGCTGCAATTGTGTGGGAAACAAGGTGACTAGCATAGCACACTGGCAATGATGAGGATCTGCAGCACAGCCAGCAGAAACCATCTCTGACAGTGCAAGTTCCGGGGACCAGGTGCTAGATGCCTATCCTCATCCTCAGGGTGACCGCTCAAAATGCGCATTAGTATGGTTTGTAGCTGTTAAGTGCTTGAAGCACACACTGGCAGTGCGTCGTACTGAGCTGAGGTGATGGATCAATGCATTCTCCATTTGGTGATCAGCTGCAGACTGCTGTTCTGCATATGCAGTACCTCATGTCTGCCACAACCTTAATGGACTGACAACACCCCCTTGTGACCTTGAGCAGGTCACTTAACCAACCAATGGATCAGCTGTCTGCAGGTCCTTACAGTGCCTGTATATCATCAGACATCACTAATTTGTTGATAAAATGTACCACGTCATGATTGCACTAATACAGCTGCATACTAACAGGCAGTTACATGCATACAGCTGTAACCTACATGTGCAACATGAGTCAGGTATGGCTTCATGACTGTGACTATATAGCTTTGTCTCTATTACATCTCTGCAGTGCATGTGGACACATCCTACCCCTTGGCTAGCCACCTGCAGGTATCACCTCATGTCCTTACATGCTCCATTTTCCTAGTTTGGATGACACCTGTCCAGTTGTTATCTGCACATTTTTCTGGGGTGTTGTATGGTGGTTGTTTGGCTGGGACAGGTGTGTGACCCACATGACTGGTATCAGGCCCTCCATGTGGCACTGACACACATTTTCCCACACAGCACAAATACGTTGGGGTTGGCCTCTACGGCACATCGGTGCTGCCAGTCCATACCACCCTCTCCTCTGCCGCCATTCTTCCTTCAGCCCATCCATTTGCTTCTGTCGGCTGTGTAAAGTCATTTATTTATTTATTTAATGGTATTTATATACCGCCTTATCATTCAATCAAAGCGGTTTCCACGGCAAACAATCAAGGGGGCAAATGTTTTCATGCAGTGTTCAGAGTGGTGTATATGTGTTGGCGTGGATGTGATTAGATTTGGTTTATCTACATAGTGCGCTATTATACATCATGAGCTATTCTACAGTCTTATATGCAGTCTTGGGGTGGTGGGGTGGGTTGATGATCTGACTTGTATGCTGGTTCAGGGGGTATGTCCATAGTAATCGATGAACAGGGTTGTCTTCAGCTGTTTTCGGAAGTCCTTGATTTCTGTGGTTAGTCTCAAATCATCTGGGAGGGAGTTCCATATGGATGGAGCAGCCAGGGAGATTGCTCGTTGTGCGGTGTCTTTGCGGGTCTTGGTGAAGTCTTTTGGGGTGTTAACCCGATTGGAGGTGCCTCTTCTTCTTGGCCGTGTGCTTGTATCGGGTTGTATGAGTGTGTGTAGGCTTATGGCGGAGGAGTGTTGTTTATTTATTTATTTTATTTATTTATTACAATTTCTTATATACCGCACTATTCGGTATCAGCGCGGTTTACATTATAACAAGATGACCAGTGCAACAAGTTGTTTGGTTTTACATAGAACAGGAGTACAAACTTGGATAACTGAAGTATAAACTTGGATAACAGGGGTGAACTATATACATGAAATAATTACAATGAACAAGATTGAAGGCAACTAAAACCTAAGGGAAGTATGCGCAGAATCTGGGTGTTGGCGCTATCTCAGAACTAGCCATGGTTACTTCTTTGGTGAGGTTACCTAGGTTTCATTGCTGATCTTGAATATGTTTATGATAGTCTTGTATTTGATGCGTGAGATGATTGGGAGCCAGTGCAGTTCTTTCAGTATGGGTGTGATGTGATCGTGTCTTGTAGTACCAGCTATTATGCGGGCAGCTGTGTTTTGGGCCAGTTGTAGTGGTCTGAGGGTCTGCTTTGGTAGCCCGGTGAATATTGGAGTCATGTCTTCTCATTCAGCCTGCTACACCATTATCTACGCAGGTACTCTTTTCTGCATTTGGATGTTTCACACATGCCTCTCCTGTGCCTGATCTTCACATCACCAGTTCTGCTCCGTCTTTCTTTCAAAGCACACATCATCACACTTCTGAATCCGCTGAGGTACACGTCTTCCCCATCCTATGCCATGCACTGACATTATAGTGTTTTATGTGGGCACTCCCTTGTGCATAGGTACAGCTTCCTCCCACATGCTTGTCACACTTTCTGGCTGGCATGTCAGATGCCCACAGATCTGTTAGGCCCTTGAACTCTCACCTATCATTCCATTCATCATCTTTACATTGCATTTTGCTGGGGCTCCCTTATCCAGTAATAAAGTGGCAGCCATTTTTGGTCATTAAGGTGAATGCTTGACACTTTAACACCCAATGTTCTGTTAGCGCAAATTAAGTGGTCTATTGTGCCCTTACCACCGGAATGTCCCCTAACCGTCCAGAATCTTTTTAGCACGGAAAACCCCTTTTGGGTGCCATTAATGCTTAATAACGTCTGCTACCTTACTGCCGTTTAGTAAACATACCCCAAAATTACTCTTTTCATAAGTAGTGCATTTAAGTAGATATTTAAAAATCAAATACATTGGGCAGAATGAAATAACCATTAATACCTTTCCATAGTTATTTCAAAGAGAGAAAACAACAGCGAAAGGGGTGAGGGAGTAGAAAATGCATGGCGTCCTTTTAAAACCCTTTCTTCTAATTTTACCATACATGCTACATTTCTCTTACTCCTGTTATTCTTTTTTTTTTAGATTACCTTGCAATTTTCATGATTGTTTTGAATTACTTATTTATTCTTTTCTTTTGTTTTCTTTATCCAGCAGTTTTCTTTTGCTCCTTTGCACTGTCAGCTCAATCAGCACCAGGACTGCAATTTGGTACTGTGAGTCTTCATTTGCAGGTGACTGAGGATTCTCTTCCCCATGTTCAATGTTTTTTATTTATGTTATATCTCTCCTCCCACTCCTAACATACTTCGGACCAGCTTTACTAGAGTGCGCTGTCACAATTTCGCACACTATTACATCAAATGAGACCTGCGATAAATAATGTGCATTAATCCGATTATTAAATCTCACCCTTAGTCTGCTCAGTGCAGTGATACTCTTAGACCAGGGCTCTGGAAGCATGGGCCCTGAATCTAGCCACCAGGCCTTATCTGTAAATATTAATCATAACTCATTCCTCTGCAGAAGCTGTGAATGCTGTATCCACAGCCGCAGCTGACCCAGAAGCAGAAGACCCAACTCTGGCATCAGACTGGGGACTTTCCAAAAGGCAGAGCTAAGCACTTACCACCTGAGCCCCAGAGCTGATCCTGCTCTTTTTCTTTGATTATCTCTAGTGAAGCAGAACTTCTCACATTTTTGTCAGCAGAATAGACAGTAACATGGTGTACATGGGGAAGCTTGACCTTGGAGGATGTCATGAGATGAATGCTGTCAGATGATAGGGACACTGACATGCCAACTTATCCATTGCAACCTGGCATAACAATGAGCCATTAACATGCATAAAAGTCTGTGTGAAGTGAGAGCACATCTGGCTAGACCTTACATCCATTTGTTAAGACCCTGGTGTGTTTCGCATTAAAGTATACAATCAAAGAAAAAAAAATCTTTTTGGCAGCCGAAAGAAATTGCTTGAACTTCTGAAATGCCCCTACATTTGTGCAGGACTAAATCTAAATTTCTAATCAGTGCAAATTTCCATCTAGCAAATTTCTTAATCGATGAAACAAATGCTCTCCATTATCCTGACCAAAGTCAACTGAAAGATTGCAAAGTAACACAGCAATATAGTAGATAATAGGTAAAGTCCAATCAGTCCATCCAGTCTACCCAGTTATTCTGGTCTATATTGCTAGGGACATGTTCCAGCTACCAGCCACAGAAACTTGATGGCTTGTATGATGGCTCTGTTTACTGGTCCTCTACCATCCTGAGTGGATGAGCCTATGAATTCCCATAAGCAATCCAAATCTAGGAGTGCAATTTCAGTACATATAACTATTAAAACTTTTAAAATCTCCTTTTAATGAAATTGTCCTTCCCAGAGTTCCATATTTCCCCCATTACAGATGGAAGCAGTCACTAAACAAATCGATTATATAATCAAAGTACAAGAAAACTTGTAAGCACATTTACAATGCTTTTTTAAATATGCTTATTGGTTTGTCAAATGCAACAATCTGAGGTTCCAAAGACTAATATTTTCTCTTTTTATCTTCACCTAATTATTAATATTACCTGAGGAAATTCAGTTATAGTGTTATTGTGAAAAAGGTTTGCTCATTGAAACAAAAAAGAAAAGGTTCATTTAAAAAAACTTCTAAGGGTCAAGGACGTAGATTGCAAGCATAGCCAAAACACACTGTAATGACTAAATTCACTTTAGGACCTACTTACTAAGTTGTGTTAGTTGTATGGCAATTAGTGTGTGCTAACAGTTAACAGAGCACCTTTGCAGTTAATGCATGATCATTTGTAGAGACATGCACAGCCCAAAAAATGTTTGGTTCACTCTACTTTAAAACAAAATTTTCCCAATTTTGGCTCTTTTTTGCTTGTTTATTTTACATATTTGTTTTTCATGTGCACACTGTATGCATGCTATAACTTTTTAAGCACATAAATTGATTGGACAAGTCTTAATTCATAGACGCATGTGCATACAAATAATCCGCATGGACTTTAAGTTTTTAATCATCCAAACTGAATGTGTGCTCATGGATGCACACCCCTAATATCTTCTGTGTTAACAACAAATGTCGAAAGCATGAAGACTCAATGAAGAATAGGTAGGGACTGTACCTTACAGTTCATATAGAGGTAGTGATCACATAGTAGTTGATAATGCTGCACTATTAACATCACCTAATTATATGTAGCTAACTGCATCATTACCTGCATAATTACTACTACTATTACTATTTATAATTTCTGTTGCACTATATGGCATATGTAGTGCTGTACAGGCACGTATAGGAGACAGTCCCTGCACTTCAGAGCTTACAGTCTAATCAAGACAGACAAACAACTAGGGACTAGGATAGATCTAGGGCGATGGTAAGAAACACATAGAAGGTGAGTAGGAGGCTGAAAGGATCAGTATCCATAGGCAGCCTCAAATTGGTGAGTTTTTAGCCTAGATTTGAATAGGGCCCAGATGGAGCATGATGTACTGGCTCAGTTTGTTCCAGGCATAAGCAGCAGCAAGCTAGAAAGACTGAAGTCTGAAACTGGCAGTGGAAGAGAAGGGCACAGATAGAAAGGATCTGCCAGAAGAGCAGAGTTCCCAAGGAGGAGTGCAGAGAGAGATAAGAGAAGAAAGGTAGCGAGGGACAGCTGAATGAAGGCAGTAGGTCAGTAGTAGAAGTCTGAACAGGAATCGGAAATGGATAGGCAGCCAATGAAACAATTTGAGAAGAGGGTTGATGTGAACATAGAGACACTGGCAGACGATTAGCTGTGCAACTCAGTTTTGAACAGATTGAAGAGGAGAGAGATGATTCAGAAGAAGACCAGCAAGGAAGAGGTTGCAATAGCCTAAACAGGAGGTGACTAGAGAATAAATTTGAAACCAGCAGAGAGCTTTTAGTTCAAATTTAAAACTCAGTCAGGGCCTAGTATCAGCAGAGAGCTATTAATTTAAATAATATCAGAGTATAGCTTAACATAGAAAGCAGAATAGGGTAAAATATTCTTTGAGTTGAAAGAAATACATTTTTCCTATTTACCTTTACAAAGAGATCTTCCACTTAGGAGGCAAGAGATCTGGGAATTTGTTTTAAATAGGCGTTATAGCCAAGTGAAAGGTCAAAGGGGCAATTTGAAAGGCTCTATCAAACCAAGGACTGTGTGAATCACCCAGGAAATTGTTAACAGATTACTTTAGAAGCACAGATCTTGGTCCTATGAAGCAAGCCAGCTTTTACTAAGTGTTAGTTCCCTCCCACCCACCCCAACTCCCTCCCATCCAGGAATAATCTTAGCTTTATAGGCTCTTAAACCTATTAAAAGGGAAAGGGCGTCAAAGTAACTTTCGGGTTCAGTTGATTATCATCACCCGGAATAGATTAAGGCCCTGAAGTTAATTAATTTTGAGGTGAACATAGTCCATTAAAGGTAATTGGTATAGTTATATCAGTAGACGTATTTCTGACAACTTTAAGTAAACAACTTATATAATTAAACAAAACCTTAACACTAAGATGCAGACAGCAGTCCAGCAGCGAGATGGCGACTATCCAATCTTTTGCATTGAATGTCACATGTATGATTTTCTCCCAGTTGGTGAGGTTTCTTACATGTGCACTAGGTGCAAGGAGCTTTTTGCCCTCAGAGAAAGAGTCCGATCTCTGGAGTCTAGAGTAGCAGACTTGGAGGACATAAGGAAGACAGAGAGGTACATAGAAGAGACCTACAGGGACATAGTACTGAAGTCCCACCTCCAATCTGGCAGCCTCTGAATTGCCATGAAGGAGAGAGGTTACGTGAAAGGAAAACATCATCTTGGTGTGGCAGGAAGTGATCCTATAGCTAGGACCTGTCTACCAGGAGATATAAAACCATCTCACACTGAGGAGGTTTCTCTAGGGTCATATGCCCATGAGGCAAGGGTTAGGACAAAAGTAGCAGACCTCACATGCCACATAAACACGGTGTTAGATAGTGCCAGGGAGGAGTCTGCAGTCTTGGTACATGTTGGTACCAATCACATAGGAAAGTGTGGGAGGAAGGTTCTGGAAGCCAAATTTAGGCTTTTCGGTAGGAAGTTGAAATCCAGAACTTCCAGGGTAGCATTCTCTGAAATGCCTCCCATTCCATGTGCAGGACCCAAAAAGGGCTCTGGAGTCTCAATATATGGATGAGATGATGGTGCAAAGAAGAGGGTTTTGGATTTGTTAGGAACTGGGCAATATTATGGGGAAGGGAAGGGCTCTTCCGAAGGGATGGGCTCCACTTTAACTGGATGGAACTAGGCCGTTGGCATTAACCTTTAAAAAGGAGATAGAGCAGCTTTTAAACTAGATGAAAGGGGAAAGTCGACAATCGCCCAGGAGTGCATGGTTCAGAAGGATGTATTCTTGAAGGATACTAGCAAAACAGGGAAGTTAGGGCATCCGAACAGAGAGGTTCCAACAAAGATAAAAGTAAACCAGATGTACTTCAGTACAGAGCCAAAAGATTCCAAATTACACCTATCAACTGATAAAAAGATTAATATGAATAGATATTAATATGAATTAGATATTATTATCTAATTCTATCAACTGACCAAGAGAATTGTTCAGTATAATACAAAATCTAACAAGCAAATCATACAACACAAATGAAATGACCATAGATATTTCCCCACAGACACTAGCACATTACTACATGAACAAAATAAAACCCCAAATGACACCTCCAACAATATACAATGAAACAATTTCCAACACGACTGATACCTGGTCGGAATTCAACCTAATATCAAAGAACACTCTCAAATCCATAATATCTAACATAAACACAACAACTTCCTATCTAGACCCTTGCCCAGTAGACTGGATAAAAAAGACACTCCCAATACTATCCCCTTTCATTCTGCCAATGGTCAATCTATCTTTAGAAAATGGTTACTTACCAACATCCCTTAAACATGTACAAATAAGACCGATTCTCAAAAACAGCACTCTGGACAAATCTTCCCCAAATTCATACAGACCTATATCAAGCATTCCCTTTATGGCCAAACTAATCGAAAAAGTAATTCAAACACAACTACAAGATTTTGTTGACACATCGGTCCCCCTCGATGAACACCACTAGGTGTCCTATTTGACACGTTAACAAGAGGAATAGATGACACCAAACAAGCTTTCATTTTAATTTTTCTGGACATCTCTGCTGCATTCGACAGTGTCAATCACACAACAATGTTAAATAGACTCCAACAAATAGGACTAACATCTACAGTATATAAATGGTTTAACTCATATCTATCAAATAGGACTCAAACAGTGAGAATCAACAACCAAACCTCTGACACTTTCAAACAAGAACAGGGCCTCCCGCAAGGATCTGCACTTTCAGCACTGCTGTTTAATATTTACCTACAACCAGTCTGCAACATTTTTAAACGCCTTGGCATCCACTACCACATATACGCCGATGATATAATGTTTTACCTCCCATTCACGATCCCAAACCCACCGATCCAATTAATAACAGAATGTTTTAATGAACTGACTATATGGCTCAATGTTCATAACCTACACATCAATTTCTCAAAAACTAATGTTCTATATGTCACAAGAAACCAAACCTCCATTGTCCTAAACAACCATGAGATTAAAACAAAGAATGAAGTAAAGTACCTAGGCGTGATACTTGACAAAAAACTCAATATGGATTAACACATTAAAAACCTAACAAAAAACATACACTTTAAACTTAAGACACTGAAACAAATACGTCCATTGATTCACTTGCAAGACTTCATAGCCATAATCCAAGCAATCATAACACCCCACTTCGACTTTGCAAACACAATCCTTCAAGGCATCACGAAACAAAACCTCAAAAAGATTCAACTAACCCAAAATGTAGCAGCCAGGATTATAATGAAGGTAAGATCTATTGAACATATTACACCTATCTTAGCTAAACTATATTGGCTACCAATTTACTGCAGAATAAAATACAAAATACTAGTGACGACCTTCAAATTAGTAAATAATCTTGCACCATCTGCCCTTAATAACTTAATTAACATGGAAACACCTAATCGCTCACAAAGGAGTAGAAACACAAATAAAATAGCAATACCAAGAGAGTATACAAAAGCTAAAAAACTTACCAATAATAGAGCATTCTCTCACTCTGCCCCTATCCTCTGGAATGAACTACCAGATGACATACGGCAGCTGACTGACATTAACGAATTCCGTAAAAAATTAAAAACACACCTATTCACCACACACTACACTATACAACCTAAACTAGACATGCAAAGGGACACAGGATAACACTTTATGCTACATAGGTTTAACCTACAAACCTAGACTAATACTGTCACAAACAAATATTTCTCCCTGCACATTGTAGTTTCTCCACATTCTAATAATGTAAAAATGTAAAAAGTTAGATTACATCCCAAGCATACCCTCTGGAATGTAATCTGTATTGTAATTAATTTGTTATATTGTTACCTGTAAAAAGTTAGTTTACATCCAAAGTATACCCTCTGGAATGTAAGACAGGTCTGCGACTAAAAAGCTGTTTGATTATTTTCATCTAATTTCCATGTATTTTGGTGTGCTGAAAACAAATAAAATATTGAAAAACTCCTAGACGTCATGATTTGCCACAACATGCAAAATTGTCTTCAAATTTATCACATTTTTTCAAATTACTATTAATTTTTTCAAATTACTATTAATTAATTCACATAAGTGCATTTAAGATATAAAATGCCAAAAAAACCTTAAAGGGGTTGTCCGAGTTATGTAAAAAAAAAATATAGCACTGTAAATCTGATGGTCAGCAATATATACATAAGCTAAGCAAGTTTTAAGTCCGTGCTTCTAATGGTAGAAGGGGTTAATCTTTCCTGAAGAATCCAGTGGGAGGGAGACACAGGGCAGATAGCAGCAGCTCCAGTCAGTGCAGGGGGGCGTGGCCAGCATTGTGACGTCTCGTGTACAGACACAGAGCTGCTCTCTCCTGCATGCCACACTTGTGCACGAATCATCATCAGGTTCTTGGTTATAGGCTATTCACACTTTTTCATCACAATTCGTGTTAGCTCATCATTCTTCAACCGTTATGTTATGGCTCTGCAAAAGTGTATTAATTCGCCAGACAGTTTCTGTTTCATCTGTGGTGAATATACAGTGTTGAAGCAACAGCAGAATATTACAGACTTTGTGAAAAAAGTATACTTTGCATACTTTGGACTAAAAATGGGAGATCAAGATAAAGTCTGGGCGCCTCATAAAGTGTGCAAACGGTGTGTTGAGGACCTCCGAAACTGGTTCAAGGGTAAGAAAAAACCTTTCCGTTATGGGATTCCTATGGTATGGCGAGAGCAAAAGAACCATAGTGACGACTGTTACTTTTGTTCATGCAATGTGAAAGGGTTTAATTCCAAATGGAAGCATTCCATTTCATACCCCAGTCTTCACTTTGCAATTCGTCCCATCCCCCATGGCACAGATATACCAGTACCCAAGCCCCCTGCTACCTTGGAAGAGATACCTAGCTCCGATGAAGGTGAAGTCATACCTGAACCAGATGACGAATCAAGTTCTGACTTTGAAGATGATACAAGACCAAAATTGTTTTCTCAGGAGGATGATGAATGATTTGGTAAGAGACTTGAATCTTCCCAAAGATTTCACTGAGTTACTCGGATCAAGGCTGAAAAGCAGGAATTTATTGTTGCCAGGAGTATCATCTTCATGGTTCAGACATCGTGAAAAGGAGTTTGTTCCTTACTTCGCCCAGGAAGACAAGTTGGTTTATTGCATCGATGTCGAAGGTCTGATGGGTCAATTTAAAATCCAATATGATTCAGAGCAATGGCGTCTTTTTATAGATTCTTCAAAAAGAAGTCTCAAAGCAGTTTTACTCCACAACGGTTTTTACGCTTCCATACCTGTAGGTCATTCCGTACACTTGAAGGAAACATACGAGAACTTGGAATTGGTTCTTCGTAAACTTAAATATGAAGACCATGTTTGGCAAGTGTGTGGGGACTTGAAGGTCTTGTGCATGCTGCTCGGGCAACAAGCTGGGTATACCAAATATCCTTGTTTTCTGTGTCTATGGGACAGTCGAGACTGACAAAATCACTGGACCAAGAAGAGTTGGCAGCCGAGGGTGCTAACAGTCGGTGAAAAAAATGTCCTCCGAGAAACTTTGGTACCTTCCCATAAAGTTCTTCTACCACCTCTCCACATAAAATTGGGATTGATGAAGCAATTCGTAAAATCACTTCCAAGAGATGGAGAATGCTTCAAATACTTGGTCACCAAGTTTCCAGGCCTGTTGGAGGCAAAATTGAAGGAAGGTGTGTTCGTCGGACCAGACATTAGAAGGCTTATAGTTGATCAAGAGTTTGTCAATACCATGACGGATCCTCAAAAAGAAGGGTGGATTGCATTTAAAGAAGTCGTACAGAAATTTTTAGGCAATAACAAAGATCCTCACTACAAAAAGATCGTCGGACGAATGCTGAAAGCATTTCAAGCTTTTGGTTGCCTGATGAGTTTGAAAGTGCATTTCCTCCAGTCCCACCTTGACTACTTTCCTGAAAATTTGGGAGCTGTGAGTGAGGAACAAGGTGAATGATTCCACCAAGACATTAAAGAGATGGAAAGGAGATACCAGGAAAAATGGAGCATTACAATGATGACAAACTACTGTTGGATGCTTCAGAGAGACATTCCAGATGCTACTCACAAGCGTAAATGCACCAAGAGGAGCCTCACAAGGAAGAAGAATAGAGTTTAGTGTGTGTAGGTGAGCTCATTTCAGTTCAAAAAAGGATTTTCATGAAAATATTGTAATAAAACTTTAATTTTATAAGTCTATTTCCATTTGTTTTGAGGTATTGCCTTATTTAACATAGTTACCTAAATTGTCAGGAAACGTGATGTCCTATGAAAAAATGGAGGTCATTTTCGGATTCAGTGCACCAAAAAACATAAAGATTACGTGGAATAACCAAAACAGCTCTCGAAAAAATTTTTTTGCAGACCTATGTAATCTGTATTGTAATTACACAGGTACACTACCAAAAAACTGCCTCCAGTTTTGCAACTGATTCCTATAGATTTTGGGGTGCTGAATCCAGGAAAAACAGCCAAAATGTTCCATCACGTCACGTTTTCTTGCAAAATTAGATTTCTTACCCATATAAGGAATGTTCACATAATTTCTTTTTAGCCGACTGCAGTTTATTTTCTTGGCCCAAAAAAGAGGTTGTAATGGTTAACTAACTAGAAACACTCCCTCATGATATTTTAGAGTGTTTTGTATTCATTTTATACATTAACAGGACAATTGGGAGGCAGGGGGCTAAATCCAGTACTCGCGCTGGCGCATGTTCTTTCCTGTTCGCCTCGCCTAGTTCACTCGCTCAAACACGGTGGTTGCGACATGAACGTTCCTGTCAAATTTCAGTTTCTTGCAAGTTCATTATTACCTTTTGTTTGCTCAGTCGTAATCCAGCTTTATTCCGAAGTGGTTCACTACAGTTGTAGTTTGCAGTGCTGTGTATTTGTGATGGCTCACAGAGCCAGAGGTTGCGTCAACTCTCCGGACAGTTTTTGTTTTATTTGTGGGGAATATACCGTGAAAAAGCGGCAGAGGAACATTTCTGCATTTATTTAAAAAGTATATTTCGCCTATTTCGGTTTGAAGTTAGGCGATCAAGACAAACCGTGGGCTCCTCACAAAGTGTGCAAGACATGTGAGGAAGATCTACGCTTATGGATGAAAGGTAAAAAACAAGCATTTCGTTTCGGAATACCTATGATGTGGCGTGAACAAAGAGACCACAGCAGTGACTGCTATTTTTGCTCTTGTATTGTGAAGGGATACAACTTAAAAAATAAGAACGTAATAAGTTACCCCAACCTTCCCTCAGCAATTAGGCCTATGCCTCATAGCAACGAAGTACCTGTGCCTGAACCACCAAAATCTTTGGATCATATTTGTGTGGACGGTTCTGATCATGATGAGACTCATCAGATGGCTTTTCCCGATGAGTCCAGTACTTCCGAGTTTGAAACTGAACCAGATCCGAAACCTGAACTTTTCTCTCAAGCTGAATTGAATGATTTAGTCCGGGATTTAGGACTCCCAAAAGATGCTGCCCAACTGCTAGGTTCTCGGCTTAAACAGAAAAATCTATTGTCACCAGGAAGAACTTTTTATTGGTACCGCAACCGCGAGACACAATTTTTGAAGTATTTCAGCAAAGAGGAAGATTTGGTATTTTGCAACGATATATACGGAGTGATGGAAAAGTTTAAACTCAAGTATGATCCTGCTGAATGGCGGCTGTTCATTGATTCGTCAAAAGACAGCATAAAAGGTGTTCTTCTTCATAATGGCAACACATTCGCTTCAGTTCCTATTGCTCACTCTGTTATTCTCCAAGAAAAATACGAGAATTTGGCCCTGATTCTTCAGAAGATTCGTTATGATGAGCATAAGTGGATGATTTGTGGAGACTTTAAAATTCTATCCATGCTATTAGGGCAGCAATCCGGTTTCACCAAATATCCCTGCTTCCTTTGCTTGTGGGATAGCCGGGCCCGCGACCTACACTGGGGGAAAAAAGACTGGCCAATTCGGGAGTATTTGAGACCCGGTGAGAAAAATGTTCTTCATGAGAGTTTGGTACCTCGTGATAAAATTCTATTACCACCTCTCCACATTAAGTTGGGTCTCATTAAGCAATTCATCAAGTCCCTTCCAAAAGATGGTGAGTGCTTTCGGTACCTTTGCTCAAAGTTCCCCCGACTTTCTGAAGCAAAGCTAAAGGAAGGAGTGTTTGTTGGCCCTGATATAAGGAAACTGATTTCAGATGGAGCATTTGCTGAAACGATGTCTGAGAAGGAAAAAAAAGCCTGGGATTCCTTCAAGGATGTTGTTCTCAAATTCTTGGGGAACAGGCGGGATGAGAACTATAAGGATATTGTTGCCAGGATGCTCAATGCCTTCAAAGAACAAGGCTGTAACATGAGCCTGAAAGTCCATTTCTTGCACTCCCATGTGAACTACTTTCCCGAAAACTTGGGGGCGTACAGTGAAGAACAAGGTGAAAGGTTTCACCAGGACATCAAGGACGCAGAGAGAAGGTACCAAGGAAGATGGAACACCACTATGATGGCTGATTTCTGCTGGTTGCTGCTGCGGGAAACCCCAGATGAAAAATACGCCAAGCAGCGCACCAAGAGAAGCATTCGGGGGAAGAAGAAACGGGCCCACCAGGAGATTGATTGACCCAAGAATGACTTTAAAATCTAAACTGTGTTGACAAATATCGTGTTTTTACTAAACTTTGAAATAAAAATTTGCTAGTTATTACCACAGTGTCGGATCTCATTTATTAGAATTTTATTTTCACACCATCGGGTGTTTGTCTTCATGTATTGCAATGGTGCGGTTTGCGTTTTCTATTCTTACATACATACCTGTACAACATTTTTTGCACATTTCTTTGCTTTGCTTTGTGTCTAACCTCACTCTTATATGCTCAATGTTTGTGCACATGTATGTGGCTGTTTTAAGTTCACCTCAAACTGCTAACCCAATGTAGCAAAAAATCTGTACGTGATGGAGCAAATTGGTTACCAGATTTGAATTCAGCGCACCAAAAAACTTAAAAATCAATCGAAACATTAGAGGCAGTTAAAAAAATTTTTTTTTTAGTGTACCTGTGTTATTTAATTATATTGTTACCTGTAAAAGGTTTACACTTGTTTTATGTAAAATGACCAGGTATGTACTTTTCCATACCTTGTAAACCTATGTTCTTTGTAAACTGCACTTGATCGATGGGAAAGAGCGGTATAGAAATACTTGCTAAATAAAATAAATAAATAAATAATGCCTGAATGCAAATGCTAGAAGTCTTAAAAATAAGAAGGGAGAGAGCTAGAATATATAGCACTAAATGAAAGAATTGATATGATTGGCATCTCAGAAACCTGGTGGAAGGAGGACAATCAATAGGACACTGTAATACCTCCATACAAACTATATAGTAATGATAGAGTAGATCAAATTGGTGGAGGAGTTGCACTCTATGTTAGAGAGGGCATTGAGTCACATAGGATTAAAGTTTTGCAGGAAACAAAATACACTGTAAAATCTCTATGGATAGAAGTTACATTTAAAAAGCGGAAGGCGACTGTAGTGGGGGTGTACTACCGACCGCCTAGCTAGAATGAACAGATGGATGATGAAATGCTAAAAGAAATCAGTGAAACAAACAAAAGTTACAACACAATAATAATGGGTGATTTCAGTTTCCCTGGTATTGATTGGACATGCTAGAGAGAAAAGGTTTCTAGATGAAATAAATGACTGCTTCTTGGAGCAGCTGGTTCATCAACCAACAAGAGGGGAAGCTATTTTGGACCTAGTCCTTAGTGAAACACAGGATCTGGTGCAAAAGTTATGGGTTTTGGGGCCACTTGGCAATAGTGATCATAGCATGATCCCATTTGATTTAATAAATGGAAAAAAGATGGCAAGGAAATCCATAGTACTACCTCTTAACTTTCAAAAGGAATACTATGACAAATGAGGAAAATAGTTAAGAAAAAACTAAAAGGAGCAGCTACAAAGATTTAAAGATTTACATTAAGCATGAACGTTGTTTAAAAGTACTATCTTGGAAGCCCAGACCAGATGTATTCCATGCTTTAAAAAAAGTGGAAGGAAATTGAAAAAACTGCTAGCATAATTTAAAGGTGAGGTCAGAGAAGTTGTTGTTGCCAAAAAAAGCATCCTTCAGGAAATGGAAAAAAGAGCCTAACAACGAACACTGGAAACAACATAAGCATTGGCAAGTTAGATGCAAGGCATTGATAAGGCAGGCAAAGAAAGAATTTGAACAAAAGCTTTCCATGGAAGCAAAAACACATAATAAAAACTTTTTAAGTACATTTGTAGCAAAAAACCTTTGAGAGAGTAAGTTAGATGAGAGAAAGGTAAAAGGGGCGCTAAGGGAGGACAAGGCCGTAGCGGAGAAACTGAATGAATTCTTTGCTTCGGCCTTTACTGAAGAAGATGTAAGGAAATTATTCATGCCTGAAATGGTATATAAAGGTGATGTAGGGAAATAACTGAAAGAAATATTGATAAACAGTGAGGATGTATTACAGCTGTTTGATAAACTGAAGAGTAGCAAATCATCTTTTGCGTTGACCTTCTATCTTGCCAAGCATGATGTCTTTCTCTAATGATCTCTCTCTTCGCATGATGTGTCCAAAGTATGAAAGTCAAAGTCTTGTCATCTGAGCTTCTAAAGAAAGCTTAGGTTTGATCTCCTCTAGTACCAACTGGTTTGTTCTTTGGGCAGTCCATGGTATATGCAGTATTTGCCGCCAGCACCATAATTCAAAGGCATCAATTTTCTTCTTGTCTATCTTTTTCACTGTCCAGTTTTCACATCCATATGATGTTATTGAAAATACCATGGCTTGAACAAGTTGAATCTTTGCATGGAGAGAGACATCTCTGCTCTTGAGAATCTTATCTAGGTCTTTCATAGCCATTTTGCCAAGAACAATGTGTCGTCTGATTTCTTGACTGCTTGTTGCTTCTTTATTGATAGTTGATCCAAGTAGGTTAAAGTTGATCACGATTTAAATTTCTTCTCCTTCAACGATGAACCTGTTGATTATGGCAGTTGTCGTGATCTTTGTCTTCTTTACATTAAGGTGCAGGCCCATTTTGAGACTATGTTCTTTGATTGTGAGAAGCAAATGTTTCAGATCATCTTCACTTTCAGCCAGTAATGTGGTATCATCAGCATAGCAAAGGTTGTTGATGAGTCTTCCACCAATTTTCACACCTCTGTTGTCTACATACAATCCTGCTTCTCTGACGATTTGTTCTGCATATAAATTAAATAGGTAGGGGGAAAGTATGCAGCCTTGTCTTACACCTTTGCTTATTTTAATCCATTCTGTTTCTCCTTGTTCCGTTCAAACTGTTGCTTCTTGATCAATGTACAGATTGTACAAGAGTACGATCAGGTGTTCTGGTATATCTATGCTTCTTAATGTGGCCCAGAGTTTCTCATGGTTTACACAGTCAAAAGCTTTGCTATAGTCAATAAAGCACAAATAGCTACTCTTTAGTCTTTTCAAGGATCCATCTCACATCTGCAATGATGTCTCTCGTTCCTCGCCCTTTCCTGAACCCTGCTTGCACTTCAGGTAGTTCTTGTTCCAGGTATGGTTGTAGTCTCTTTTGAATAATCTTCAGTAGAATCTTGCTGGCATGTGGGATCAGAGCGATTGTGCGATAATTTCCACAGTCAATTGGATCACCTTTCTTTAGTATTGGTATAAACACAGATCTTTTCCAGTCAGTTGGCCATGATGTTGTCTTCCATATTTCTTGGCAGAGACTTGTAAGTATGGTAACAGCTGCATCAGATTGCTGTAATACTTCTATGGGAATGCTATCAATGCCTGGTGCTTTGTTCCTTGATAAGGCTTTCAATGCTGCTTCAATTTCTTCTTTCATCACCAATGGTTCCTGATCATAAGGTACAGGTTGAAACGGCTGTTGGTCCACTTGATCTTTATCATATAAAAGCTCTGTATATTCCTTCCATCTTTTCTTGATCTTCTCAGCATCATTCAACATAGAACCTTGAGCATCTTGTAACATTCCAATTCGAGGCTGTAACTTTTTCTTTAACTCTCATAGTTTTAGGAAAGCCGATCTTGTTCTTCCTCTGATAGTTTCTGCTTCTATTTCCTTGCATGCATTGTTGTAGTACTTTTCCTTGTCCTGTCTTGCTGCACGTTGGAAATCTCTGTTGAGTTCTGTTATTGTCTTTCTTTCTGCTCTGGCTTTAGCTTCTCTGCATTTCTGGGCAATTTTCAGAGTTTCTTCCGTCATCCATTTTGGCTGTTTTTTCTTTTTTCACCTTTTGTAGAGACTTCTCGCTTTCTTCCAACACATCCTTCTTGATGTCATTCCATAACTCTTCTGGAGCTCTGTCATTTGTATCTAAAGCAGCAAATCAGTTTTGCAGGCAGTCTTTAAATTCCAGTGGTATATTCTCAAGGTCATATTTTGCTGCATTCATGAGTGGTTTGCTCTTTTTTCAACTTTAGCTTGAGTTTGCATACTAATAGTTGATGATCTGTACCACAGTCAGCTCCAGGTTTTGTCTTTGTTGATGTTACAGAGCTTTTCCTTCATTGACATCCACAGATGTAGTCAATTTGATTTTTATACAATCCATTGGGTGAAGTCCATGTGTACAGTCACCGCTTGTGTTGCTGGAAGAAGGTGTTTAAGATGAATAGATCGTTGGTCTTTCAGAATTCTATCAGTCTTTCTCCAGCTTCATTTTTGTTGCCAAGTCCATATTTTCCAGCTACTTTGTCTTCTTCTTTTTTGCCAACCTTTGCTTTCCAGTCACCCATGACTATCAGGATATCCTGTTTGCATGTTCTACCAATTTCAGCTTGTATTTGTTCATAGAACTCTTCAATTTCATTCTCTTCTGCAGCTCTTGTTTGGGCATATACTTGAATTATAGTTGTGTTGATAGGCATTCCTCGTAGACCAATAGAGATTAAGCATTCGCTAACTGCATTGTATTTCATTACAGTTCTTGCAAGTTTCTTCTGAGAGGCTTAAAAGGTTGGGGACCTTCAACTTGGAAAAGAGAAAGCTGAGTGGGAATATGATAGAGGTCTATAAATTAATGAATGGAGTGAAACGGATAAATGTAGATCAATTTTTACACCATCAAAAAGTAGAAAGAATAGAGGACACACAATGAAGCTACCATGTAACCCATTTAAGACTAATCAAACATTTTTTGTACTCAACACATAATCAAATTCTGGAATTCGTTACAAGAGGCTGCTGGGTGCTTGTGATCTAGATTGGAAACAGGATGCTGGTATTGATGGACTTTTGTCTGACCCAGTATGGCATATCTTATGTTCTTATGTAAAAGCTATTAGTGTACTGTAGCTGGGTTTAAAAAAAGGTTTGGCCAAGTTCCTGGAGGAAAGGTCCCTAAACCATTTTAAAGAGGTCCCGGGAAATCCACTGCTTGCCCCAGGACTATCATTGTGGAATCTGTGTGCCTCTTTGGGAACCTGCCATGTACTTGTGACCTGGATTGGTCACTGTTGGAAACAGGATACTGGGCTTGAAGGACTTTGGTTTGACCCAGTAAGGCATTTCTTATGTTCTTATGTTCTTAAAGGTCTTAATAGTGTGTTATCTGCATGCAGTTAAGATATAGTTAGGAAACTGTCTCTGGGTTAACTGTATGGAAAGATACTTGTAATATCCCCAAACAGTTAATGCAGAGGCTTTGTAGTGATTCCTGCAATAACTTTGGCATTCTTACCAGACTTTATTAAATAAGCCCCATTAAGTCTTTTGCTTAGTGATTTAAACTTCAGACTTTTTGTAATTTCAGAATAACTATTTTCTCTTCAGTTTACCAGTTCTATTGAGTACTCAAATGTTCACTACGTCAACTGACAATCAGCCAACTTCATTGAATATTTATCCTAAAAAATACACATCTCTTGGTTTGCCGAAAAATGCCATGATGGCAGCTAAAGACTGCAAAACGTATTTCATCTGTTCAGTTTTCCTTTCTGCTGTAAATCACAGATGGTACTTTAAATATATGTTTATAAATTTTTCAATATAATCATAAACCTATACTATAGCAACATAGTTATGGCATATAGGGGCCCTTTTACTAAGCAGCAGTAAGTAGTTACTGTGGGTTTAATATGTATTAAACTCATAGGCATTGGAAAGAAGTGGGCCACATGGGCCCTGGCCCCACCAAAACCTGGGAGATCGGATACCTATGGGCAGAAGTAGGGGATAACCGTTGATCGCAACTTGTTAGACAGCAAGCTGCCTGCGGGGATCCTAACTTCTGCAGGCAGAAGAGCATCGCAGTCACAGTAAGGATCCCTCCTGTCTGCCCACAGGAGATACGATCCCCATGGGCAGACAGGAGGGGAAGGCCAGTGATCTCAGCCTCATGGAATTTGGTTGACCTAGGGGCAGAACTTGGCCCCCCCTCCAAAGAAATGGCAATCCGCCACCCATGTTTAAACTCCTGCAGTAACCTCTACTGTGGGCCAAGTGCAGACATCAGGGTCCAAAAACAATGCTGTCTATACTTGCAGAAGATGGGTGGGATTGGGGGTCAAAGGAGTCATGTTGGCCAGAGACAGCTTGTGCGCTCCACAATGCCGAGTGCTAGCTGTCCCAACTACCGATAGTGTGGCTGCAATCATTGCTACCCAAAGAGGATGCAGCCGATGCACCACTGCCGAATGGGCCTTCCCCTGATGATAGCCCGCCCCCCAAGATCACTCTCTAATGCACCCCCCCCCAGTAACCTTGCCTCCCCCCTGAAATCCCCTCTCCCCGATCAGTACCCTGTTTCAGGACCAAAGGGGTCCACCAACGGCAAGGACTTCAAGCCTCCCTTCCCCAAAACACTCATGCACCTTCCCCCCAAGCACTTACCTGGTGTCCAACTGGTTCATCCCTGGTGGTCTAAGGGTGATCAGGACAGGAAAGGATCCCTCCGCTCCTGCCTGGGCTCTAGCTGTCTTTAAAATAGCACCTGGTCACCCTCTGCTCATGTTATAGCTTCACCATTATGGGGTAGTGAGCTGTTGGTGGGCCCCTTTGCAGGGCCTCCATGGCAGGAAAGCATTCTGACCATGGTGGTCCTGAAAAGGGGTATTGATCGGGGGAGATTTCAATGGGGGGTGGAGTTATTGGGGGGGGGGGACTGATCGGCTGCGATGGGGTGCCTGTTTAGTCTGGGGTCTGTGTTTCCAGCCTTGACAGGGAACGCGAGTGCTCCTGCACTCCCTGCCATAGACCACAAGTGCTCTTGCACTTCTTGACAGGGCAGGGTTTGCAGACCCATGTGGTACTTAGCAGTCCTGCTAAATACAAGACATGCCTGCATTTATCACACAGGCTTTGTATCTATCGCACAGTTTTTCCTGCAAAGCATCCATGGTTAGTGCAAAGCCCTATCACACTTTAGTAAAAGACCCCGTAGTAATTTCAGTATAGTAATATAGCAGGATCACCATAGTGTGCCCCCTTTTGCCCACAAAGAAGAGCATTCTGGAATTCTTGCTCCTAATCTGACAATCCTAATGGGGTGTGGTAATGGAAGACAGAGCGGTCTGTCAGTCACAGGGAAAGAGGAGTTCCCTCTTAGAACTGGAGGGAAATATAAGCGAGACCTGCTTGCATAATCCTATGACTTCTTTCCCCCAAAGGGATCTGGGGGAGGAGAGGGGCAGGAGAGTCTGCAGATGCTCAAAATGATCATTGCACAATCTGGGGTACTGCTTCGTGGCTGACCTTCTAGGTAACCTATATAAAAACTATAGTTAATCCACAAGCCGGTTAAGCTTCAGAAAGCTGCAAAATTAAACCAAAGGTGAATTAGTCCAAGATCCAAGGAGATCTAGGCTATAAAAATCAGCCTGAAATGTCCAGTACAAAAGGAGCTTCATACAGAAAAGAGAAGTAACTGAGGTTCCAGCTGCATAGGAGAAGGAGAGAAAGACTCAGAGAGGAAATCAAGTTAACTTCTTTAATCTTGACAGAATAAGAGGCAGAAACAAGCTTTCTTATATAGAAACTCCTTAAATTTTGCTCTTTTAAGCAACAGAGACCTCCAGTGGTTCTACTAAATTATTGCAATGTCACCTATAAATATATAAACATGATGGCAGACAAAGACCATACAACTTATCCAGTCTGTCTTTCCATGCCAACTACTAAACTTTACAGTCTCGTGTTTAGCTTCAGAGATCTTCTGTGTTTGTCCCATGCTTTCTTGAATACAGATACAGTCTGTTTCTCTGCTATCTCCACTGGAAGACTGTTCCATCTATCTACCACTCTTTCTGTAAGAAATATTCCTGCAAAGTATGAATTCTTGAGTCTATTCCCTTTTGCCTTCATCTTATGCCCCCTTGTTGCAGAGCTTTCTTTCAATTGAAAGAGACTCTCCTCCTGTGCATTTATTACATGGAGGTATTTAAACATTTATATCATATCTCCCCTCTCCTGTCTTTCTTCCAAAGTATACATTCTGAGATCTTTAAGTCTGTCCCTATATGACTTATAATGAAGCCCACTGACCATTTTGGTAGCCACCCTCTGCACGAACTCTATCCTGTTTATATTCTTTTGAAGGTGTGGCTTCCAGAACTGCACACAGTACTCCAAATGAGACCTCAGCAGAGACTTATACAGAGGCACCATCACCTCCTTTTTCCGGCTGGACATTCCTTTCCCTATGTGCCCAAGCATCCTTCTGGCTTTTGCCGTCATCTTTTCTACCTGTTTAGCCATCTTAAGATCATTGTGGCTAAACCACAGAATTTCCTGACATTCAGCAGTTATATTGCCACAGATGGGGGCATTCTATTGCTGGAGCAGGGGTGGTTCGGTCAGCTGTCCAGTTTGTGGTGACATTCAGCTGCTAACCAGATAGCTGAACTGCATAACGTTAGGCCAGGTTAATGGCTGTCCAAACTTTATGCGTTTTTGGTCATCTGGTTTGCAAATGAATTTTGCCGCTGACTGGTGAAATTGGATATTCAGCCCCCAATGCCAAATAAGCTCCAGTGCTGAATTTCTGGTTTGAATTAAAGCAGTATGAGCCAAGTGCCTTAAAAGCACTGAGCATTCTTCTGAATATCATCCCTATAAATTTTAAGTTCAAATTTGTGTAACTTACGTATAATAATACTATGATATCTAATTTTAGGCCTGCATAAACTCAAATGCATAAATTAGACACTCAGCCATAGTTGGTTTTCAAAGGAGAAAAATTAGATACCTAATTCTCAAGGTTACACGCCCCAAGGTTTTATCTAAAAAATTATAATATATAATATAATGAACAACAATAATTTAAAATGTTTGCTTGAATAAGGAGAAATCAGGAAGAAAAAACAGAAACAAGTAAGAAAAGACGAACCTGACATTTTACGCAGGTTTGGATCCCAATAATTTCATTTGCCATTTTCTTTCTTCTGTGTTATGCACTGGGCTTCATATCTTCAATTATAGTCACAATTTCATGTATGCATACATGGTTAATCTTGGTAAACTTGCAGAATTATGACAATTGAACTAATGGTCACAGTTGTATGCCCTGTATCATTTGAAGTCATGACATTTATTTAGGAGATACAGCCTAGTTACTGTATGTCCATGGCTACCATGATTCATCCAGGTTTCATTGTTCCTTCTGATGCCCTTTGTGAGGAGGTGCAGTAAAACAACCTCTATTGTCACTTCATGTCTGTGATGCTTTCTAGTGTGGAAATTCCCATTGCTGGTTGGAAGTGAATCACTGGGAACTTTAGAGAGGACATACCTTCCCATAGGGGAAAAAGTGGAGATTTTCTTGACACTCATCTTCCTTATGCTTCATCATGGTTTCAGTATCCCTCTCACTCACCTTTTGTTCTGTTCATTATTCTGTGAATTTTTAAGTGTTCTTGATGATTGTTATTGCATGCGGGAGGGGCACAAAATCTGAGCCCTGTGTTTTATCTTGGGGGAGTGCGCAGTTTAGTCAGGAGAGGGAAACACTAAACTGCACTACCAAGAAGAGTGGGTTCAACATGCACCAAGTGTGCCATGGTAAAATTTACTGCGTGCCAAAAATGTGACCTCATTAAAAATCCCATGATACCCAAATAGTATGGTTTTGGGAGGAGACTGGGTGGTTCAGGGGCAGAGCATGTACATCACTCTTAGCGTTGGCATCTTTGATGCATGCTCACCAGCAATATTGCACTTAGCATGGGTACACTTACCACCACCTCAATGGGTGGTGTTAAATGCATCTGCATGGATTACACTAAACAGAATGAGTAGTGGGAGTGGTTCGAAATCCACACTCACCACATGGAGACATGCCTTTTGGGAACCTGACAGGTACTTCTGGCCTGGATTGGTCACTGTTGGAAACAGGATACTGGATCGATAGACCTTTGGTCTAATCCAGTATGGCATATCTTATGTTCTTATGTAATTCTTATCAATCAGAAGAAACACATCTAACTGATCAAGATATGGCAAACTACTTTAAAACTCTAACATCTCCTAGCAAAAGCAGCATAAACTACTTAATTTTCAGAACCACTACACATTTGGAAAATATTCTTACTACTCACACCAAAACACAGATGAGGCTATTTGGCCCCCTCTGCGTCCCCGGCTAACTTCCCCATATGAACAAGGTAGTTGTACGAGGAGGCTAGAGGGGCGAGAAGGGGGCAATACGGAAGCGGAGTTAGGGAGGGCAGTGGGTGGTCTGTGTCCCCGGACGTAGAGGGCCGATTCTGACATCGGCCCTGTATGTCCGGGGCCAGCAGACTGGACGGGGGACTTATTCCACCTAGTGGTTGGGGCAAGGTACCTCAGGCCGGAAGGTTGGGAGTTCAAATCCCACTAGAGGACAGCAACCTGGGCCGGAAGGACTGGGGTTTCTAGTCCCACAGGTGCTTCTTGTAGCCTTGGGCAAGCCACTTAACCCTCCATTGCCCATTTTCCCTATAAAATAGTTATCTCCAAGTTATAATGCCCTGTTCAATGTGGGGTGACGATGACGTCTTCCATTGGCTTGACTGTTGCTTTGTTTCTGGGTCGTAACCATAGCACCATGACTCATCACCTGTAATGACCTTTGACAGAAAATCTGGATCAGTTTCAAGCTGTTGTTTCAAAACACGACATGTTTCAACTCGATGTTCCTTTTGATTGTCAGTCAGAACCCGAGGAACAAACTTGGCAGCAACCCTTTTCATTCCCAAATCTTCTGTTAAAATTCGCTGAACCGAGCTCCAAGATAACCCACTAATCTCTGACAGTTGATCAATTGTCTGTCGACGGTCTGTGAGCACAAGCTCTCTAATTTTTTCAATATTTTCGTCGTTTCGGGCAGTTGATGGACGCCCAGAATGAGGTTTGTCATCAATCGACATGTCGCCATTTTTAAACCGAGCAAACCACTGGTACACTTGAATTTTTCCCATAGCGTCATCTTGATAAGCTGTTTTCAACATTAAAACAGTTTCAGCAGCATTTTTACCGAGTAGAAAACAAAATTTCACAGCTGCACGTTGTTCACTTAAACTTGTCATCATAAAAAAAGAAACAAGAACAAAACAGCGCTAGCAAAAACAATCACTGCAGATGAACAGAACAAGCCAGGTCGACAACACAGGCGGCACTGAACTGACAATGAGTTGCACTATACACGCCTAGCGGCAGAAGTGCGTACTATACAAGCTCTGCCCACGGCAATGTTATTCCTGTTTTTTTTGGGTACTCCCTCATATTGGCACACAAGGAGGAGTAGCCTAGTGGTAAGAGCAGTGGTTTTCAACCCAGTCCTCTGGGACCCCCAGGCCAGTCAGGTTTTAAGTATATCCACAATGAATATGCATGAGATAGATCTGCATACAATGGAAGCAGTGCATGCAGATCTATCTCATGTATATTCATTGTGGATATTCTGAAAACCTGACTGACCTGGGGTCACAGAGGACTAGGGTAAGAGTAACATCCCAGCACCCAAGAAATCTGGGTTTGATTCCCACCGGTACTCCTTGAGACCTTGGGCAAATCACTTTACTCTCTATTGCCTCGGAAAGAAAAGTCCTGGCAATCTAATTCTTGTCATATCTTGCCAAGAAAACCCAGGGGCTGCTGGGTTGCCAGGAGTCAGCATTTATATAATGGCACTTAAAAAAAGCGAGTAATTTTATAAAAGCCAGTTTCCTCGGGTGAAGGACTGCTTTACCTGCACAATAGCTTTGAAAATAACCCTCATAAGGTATGCCATGCAGCATCCCCGATCAGTCGTACAGATTTAAGTTTGTATTCCTCCCCTCTCGATCCCCGATTGGGCCTGCCGAAGCCGGGATCAGGCTGCGGGGAATTCCCTGCCCAGCTCACCTCTTTGGGGGGGGGGGGGGGGGGGGGGTCTAGCTGTAATGGCCACAGACGCTGTGGGTGGGGACTTATTCCATCTCTGAGATGGAATAAATTCCCAATCTATCTCCCCAAACCCGGACGTACAGGGCTGTCGCTGGAATAGGCCCTGTACATCTGTGGGATCAGGGTCCCGCTTCCTCTCCGCCTAGTCTCCACCTTCGGCCCTCTCCCTCTCACCCCTATCCAGAGCTCCCCGCACATCTCCACTGTACGTGCGGGGAGTTTTGGAAGCAGAATTGGCCCTGGGTGTTTAGCGGGATATACATCTAGACTGGACATGTATCTATGCTAAACGTGGCACAG
This sequence comes from Ichthyophis bannanicus, assembly GCA_033557465.1. Classification (NCBI taxonomy): domain Eukaryota; kingdom Metazoa; phylum Chordata; class Amphibia; order Gymnophiona; family Ichthyophiidae; genus Ichthyophis; species Ichthyophis bannanicus. The sequence goes on along the minus strand of CM066031.1, from coordinate 1,251,223,959 downwards.
AATAGACCCATGATAAACTGCCGCATACCCTAATAATAGGTGAGCAAGCAGGCAGGACTATACACAAAGAATCGGAACAGAGGTGTTAGATCTCACATATAAGAGAATAGATGCTTTTTGACTTACAGGACAGCTGAGAAAAAAAGGAGGGACTTAGGTAGGTCTTTTTCTCACTTCTTTCAACAAATACCAAAGCTCCTACATCTAAGTAAGGCTGGGAAATATTGTGTTGCCCATGTCATTGTCCTCATTACAGCTTCTGTCTCCATCTAAATGGACTGACTGATCCCAGGTAAGTGACTGGTAGTATGGAAAATACGATTCTGGATCTAGAGGCTAAAATGGAAGAGGCTGACTTTGATTTAGTGGTGGTCATAGAGATGTGGTTCACAGAGAACCATAACTTGAATATAATTTTACTGGGCTATAGTCTATTCAGGAAAGACATTGTAGGAAGAAAGGGAGAAAGAGTGGGACCATATGTAGCAAAATATTAAAGCAACAGAATTGCAGAGCTCACAAGGTAAGGCAGAGGCACCATGGGTTAATCACGAAAGAGGGAAAGAACATCTGTTTACATATTATACAGACCTCCTTCACAGGTAGAAGGGGACAGATATTTAATTGAAGATATTCACAATGTTGCTATGAAATGAGAAGAACTACTGATAGGTGATTTCAATATACCAGATATTTATTGGGACACCCCTGTTGTGGTGTCATCTAGAAGTAGGTAGATCCTGGATTCTCTATAGGGAGATCTATTCTGGCAACTGGTAAGAGAACCATCATGAGAGAGGCCATACTGCACCTGATGCTGATAAATGAAAAGGGTGTTTCTGATGTTATGATGAGTAATCATCTGCTATCCAGTGATCGCCATTCAGTATTAGGACATAGGTGAAGATGGTTAATTCTAAAGTGAGGGAATACCTCAAGGAGTCATTTGCTAGATGGGAACATCTGGGGCATATAGAAAAGGAGTGGGCAAAACTGAAAGGGGATATTTTAAGGGCACTATACTTTTTTCTTAAGAAAGTAAATAAACGTAAGAGGAAAAGGAGGCCTCCAATGTTCCCAAAAGACAAGATGAAAAGGTGAGGAAAAAGAGGTTAGTCTTAGTAAAACGCAAGAGATCATAGAAAGATAAAGACAAGAAACAATAGTTAAAAGAAAAGTAGGAGGGTTAACTAATTGTAATTATAAAGTAAAGTAGGAGTCAAGGTTTAGGTTGATGTTATTTATTATAATAAACGAGTGGAGGTGGAAATGGATATATATATTTGTTAAAAGTAATGGCCTGTAACATGTGTAAATGTTTGGAAAATAATAAAAATTAAACATTAAAAATAAACAATATTTAATTTGATCAAATAAAAAAAAATATTTATGCAATTTTACAACATAACCATCATGAACCGTCTTGTGTTAACCACTATCAATAAAAAAAATCCAGAACAAAGAAATAAAGGAAAACCAATAAACAGCTCCATCTCAAACCCACAATGAGAGGGATCTAAGCATAGGAGTAAAGAACATAATTTGATTACTCTCAAAGGAAATATGCAAATCCAATAGCCAGTCCTATTATATCACAGACCAGAAGACCCATCTACTCCTTGCCCCCCCCCCCATCACTATGAGCATTAAGAAAATAAATCAACTGTGAAGGAAATAAAAATATATAGGAAACAGCTCCAATCGTGACTAGACAATTACAGGGGTACTTGAGGAAAAACAATCCCCTCAGTTGCAAGACCCGAGGGTACAGGAGTAAAAACTCCCTCCTGCGCCGTTGAAGCTCCCTAGCCAGGTTAGGAAATATTCAAACCAAAGGCCCTTGAAGCTAAGGTTTCTCGCCTTAAAAAAAAACATCTTCAGGAGCCATTCCCTGTCAGAAATAATGGTTAAAGTAACAACATATGTAGCGAGTACAATAGTATCAGTATCAGACATTTCTAATAATTCTGACACATTCAAACATCAACACTTTGACCACCAGGAATCAAGGCACCTGCCGACTCTTTCTGACCACTAGGCAAATAATTTTTTTTTACCAAGGATGGGTGTGATTCGGGGGGAACCCCCAAAATCTCAGATAGATAGGTGTCTATTCTGAATCACTATTTGTCTGCCTTTCCCGTCTGCACCAAGCCTCCCTGTACGAACAGGGAGTTTGTACAGGGAATTTAGATGGGGGCAGGGCAGGGTTGGTGCAGAGGTGGAGACGGAGCGGGCAGTGGGCATTTCACAGCCCTTGACATACAGGGCTGAATCTGAGGTGGAATACGTTCCCCTAGATGGGAGGGGACGGCAGGCCCAGGGCACATCAAAGGGTGGGTGGGACACAGAAGATTCCCCGCAGTCCGACCCTGGCCTTGAGAGGCCAGATTGGGGTTCAGGCTGCAGGAAATGAATCCAGTAATCAGTGGCCGGGCATAACGGCTCCTAAATGGAGCAATGGTGCCATGGCAATCGGATGCCATGGCGCCACAGCTCCATTCAGGAACCCTGACTGAGTTATCAGGGCAGGTGCCTGTACGCACAGGCCGTCTGGAATCGGGTCCGGGCCTGCACATACAGGCATAGACAGGATTCTGATCTCACTTGGGCTATATGTGCCCTGTGGGATCAGAATCCCATCTACCTCTGTGCTTCCAGTTCCGACCAGACACACAGAGGCCGGGACGGCCAAAACAGAATAGGCCTCATAGCATTTAAACATTTCTTTAGCAGAAAGAATAGATGATTTAGGAAAGTTTATCAGTCGAAGATTTGCCAGCCTGACTTGGTTCTCCAGCTGCTCCATACGAACCTTCAACTGCGTAGAATCTTTAATAAATCCATCTGAGCATATTTCCAGTCATGCCACTCACAAATTCATATCCTCAAAAGATTTCTGGGTAACATCCATAGATTGAACTAGTTGAGCTGAGATTTATATACTCACTGTGCTGAACCCAAACTTGAAGAGCCTGAACCTGGGGGATAATGGGTTCCCCTACTTGCTTTATGGCAGTCCAAATAGATTCAAGGGTAAATTGGTCTGGCCATTGCAAGGAAAAAGACAACACAGAAGCACCACCTTCCATGGTCACAAAGACGGGAGCTCCAGCAGTGACCAAGGAGGAAGTACCGGCGACTCCGACGATCCTCCAGGCACAAGCAGTGCGTCAGATGGATGCTGTCTCCCCATGAGAGAATCCATTCCCTCATCTCCTCCGGGGGCTGACCCCCAAATTGAAAGCTGGCACCCCTTCTCTTCAACTTATTTCTAACACCCTTAGCACTCCTGGTTCAGCAGTTTGGGATCTCTGCATACTATTACGCTGATGACCTCCTCCTCCTGTTTCACACCTCTCCCCTCCATCCTGATCTCACTCCACTCAACTCCTGCCTCTCCACTGTTGCAAATTGGCTCACTACAAATTGCCTTCACCTTAATCTGACAAAGACCCTCGCAATCTGGTTCACCCATGGCAGTCCTCCCCCATCGGTTTCTCCTTCCTTCTCGACCTCACCAGTCCCTCTAGTCACCGACTTTCGCTTTCTTGGTGTAATCTTTGATTCTGACCTTTCCTTCCGTAATCACATTTCGCATCTCACAAAAACCTCCTTCTTCTTCCTCCGCCAAATACGTTCTATCCGTCCATTTCTCACCCCTGAAGCCCTTACCACTCTCCTTCTTTCTCTGGTGATATCACGCCTCGACTTTTGTAATTCCCTCTTTGCTGGACTCCCCCTCTCACAACTTCATCGGCTTCAACGTATTCAGAATACTGCTGCACGTCTTATTTTCCACTCCTCCCCCCGCAATCATGTTACTCCCCTTCTCTCTCATCTGCACTGGCTGCCTCTACAATTCCGCATTCGTTACAAAATCCTTACACTGGTTCACCAAGTTTTATACACCCATACCCCCCAATACCTAGCAGATTTACTCCATTTTCACATCCCCACTCGCTCCCTCCGCTCCGTCCACATAAATCGCCTTCACCTCCCCTCCCCATCCCTCGCCCATTTACAATCCACACGTTCTTCCGCCTTCTTCTTTATTGGTCCAGCCTACTGGAATTCACTACCCCTTTCCCTCAGGCTAGAACAACATTATCCCACATTCAAAAAAGACTTAAAAACACACCTTTTTTCTGCTACTTTTGACCTCCCCCTGCCTCTTATGTGACAAGCCTCTCCCCCTCCCTGCCCTCCCTTTCCTCTCTCTCCTGTAGTCTCGTCTATTTAAATGTCATGGGTGCTTTCCTGTCTTATATTGTAACTTCCTTTCTTTTTCTTTCTTTCTCCGACCTACTGGTCTCTCTGTGTAAGGTTTTGCTTTACTGTACACCGCTATGTTCTAAATGTAATAGCGGTATATCAAGTGCAATAAAACATAAACATAAAACATAAACTGAAGGCACCCCACTATCAGCCGACCTTCTGGGTATATGCCGACATTTAACTGTTTTGCAGGCTTCTGTGACTCTGGGAGCGAAAGCTCTATGGCCAAGAAAGACTCTGAGCCACCTGACTCCAGAGCCTTCTCTGCCAGGCTCTCCACTCCCCCCATACACTGGAGATTCAGTGGAATGAATTAACAGACCAGCAATAACAAGATTTGAAGATGCTATCATGTTTTCTCTGATGCAGATATTGAGTACATCGACCTGATCACTTATTCCATAAATACTAGTGAATCTCATCCAATAAAGCAACCATATAAAAGAGTATCTCCACATATCTTCCAAGAGTTCAAATAACATATAGAGGATTTAGTTTCACAGGGCATCTTACAGAAAAGCATAAACCTATGGGCTTAACCAGCTGTGGTAATTCACAAGAAAGATGGAGGAATCTGTTTTTGTTGTAACTACCGGAAGCTTAACGCAGTGACCGTAAAGGATGCCTATCCTCTTTTGAGGATTGATGAGTCCCTGGACATGCTGGGAAGATCAGATTTATTTTCTTTACTAGATATTTCCCAGATGGTAATGAATGAAGCAGATACACCCAAGAGTGCTGTTACCACAATATTTGGGTTGTATGAATGGACTCATATGCCCTTCAGCTTATGTAATGTGCCAGTAAGTCTCTTCACGCAGATGGTGTTTTCAGACCACGTGTTTGAGATTCCAGTGATCCACCTAGTCTATATCTTAATATGTTGATCAGAAGTCAATGAATACTTACTTGAAAAGGTGTTCCAGAAGTTGGAGGAGTATGTAAAAATGTGTAATTTCTGGAACATGTGATGTCTGGAGAAGGAGTGCAAGTAGACCCAGATAAAGTCAAGGCCAGCCTGTCCATTAGGCGAGCTAGGCGTCCACCTAGGGTGGCCTATCCGAGTGGGCAACTTTGTTCCACTGCTTTGTTGTCTGTGGCAGGCCATGTGCTTCAACACACATGACCTGCCACTTCTGATACCCCTCCGACTCAACTTACTGTTGGAGAGGGGTCAGAAGTGGCAGACCAAGTGTGCTGAAGCACATGGCGTGGTGTGGTCAACAAAGCAGAGGCACAAAGCCGCCATTTTTAAAATACTGCTGCCGCCCGCCTCCCCACAAAGACATGCAGCCTCCAGTTTACAATATTGTAAGCCAAAAACAATGTTTTCTATGAGGTTGTATTCTGCCCATCCATTTAATTTGCTGGATGTTCTTCTTTCTCATTTAGCATAGTGCTAATTTATTTTCCTTTGGAATTTGGAACAAAGATATTTAAGTAGCCTGTAGGACTAAACTGAATCTATCAGTGTATTAGGTATATGTTTGCTTCATCCTGAACAGTAAACAGAGGGACGTTTGCACAAAGCTGAGAGTTTTGGGGTTATATCATTAATAAATTACTATGCAATTAAAGCAGCTAAAGAAAAAGTTGAAAATTGTAAACTTACAGTGTGACAAAATGGTGTATTTCCCCTTTCCTCCATCACAGATTCATGCATGTCTGTATGGGAGACTCATTTGAAACAGCCATGGTAAAGTGTATGTCAGTAGGGTTGGTGGGGATATGTGAGTGTCTGTGCAATTGAGATAGTGTTGATAGTGACTGATGGAGTGTGTGCATGTGTGTCTGTGTGTAGCAATAGTATGATGTGTGTATTTATCTTCTAAAGCAAAATGTAGTTGTCTCTTTGGGGATGTGAGTGTGAGCTGTCAGAGGGTGGAGGGTGGAGGAAAATATGTGTGTGTTTGTGCGTGATGAGTGTTTGTGTATGTGAAGAGGGAGTGTATGTTGACAGTGTGTGTGCAGGGCTGTGCATATATATATGTAGTGTGGTTTTGGAGACAGTGTGCTTGTGTGTGCACATAGATGTGTGAGTGTAGGTGTGAGTATGTTCGGTAGTGTGCATGTTGACAGGCTGTTTGTGTGTGTGTTGGTGTGTGTGTGTTGGGGATATGCATGCTTTGGCAGACTGTTTTAGAAGGCTGTGTGTGTGTGGGGGGGGGGGGGGTGGTATGTGTGTGGCTGTAGTATATAGAAATTCTCTTCCCCTTGCACTTTTCCCTGTCCTCCTATAATCACACCCTGTCCTTCCCATATTCTTGGGCTATTCTCTTTCCCTACCCTTCACAACTCTCCCTCCTTCCTTTGCCATTCCCTTCTTTCCTCTCTCCATTCTTGTACTCTCTCCCTAATTTCCCTGCCCACTCTTCTAATTTCTCCCCTTCCCCTGTACTTTCCCCCTTCCTTTACTCTTCTCTAACCCTGCCCTTCCCTTATGCTATTTCCCTTACCCCTCCCTGCTCTTTCTCCTTTCTAACCCCACCCCTTCTGTTACCGCTACCATTACCCTCCCCATACCTCACTTTTCTTCCTCTGTAACTGTACTCCTTCCCTCTTGCTCCACCTCCATCTTGCCTATCCCTCCTTTCCTCCTCTTTAACCCCGTCACTTCCTTTATCCACTGCCATTCCCACCCTGCTCCTATCTTCTTTAATTCTCTCTTAACCTGCCCCTTCTCTTTTGCTCCACCCCCATCTTGCCTATCCATCCTTTCCTCCTCTTTAACCCCATCACTTCCTTTATCCACTGCCATTCCCACCCTGCTCCTATCTTCTTTAAATCTCTCTTAACCTGCCCCTCCTCTTTTGCTCCATCCTCTCCTTTCTCCGATACCTAATTCATCTTCATTGGTGAAACCTGGGGACTCCCATCTGCTCTTGAATGCTGCCACTCTACCTTTTCAGCTAGTGGGACCTGGGGACTATGTCTGACTCTTGTTGCTTCCTCTCTGCTTCTTCAACCAGCAAGACTTAGAGACTCTCACCGACTTTCATTTTTGTCGCTGCTCTGCTCTGTTCTACTGAATCCTCTACATGCAGTATTTGTTGGTGCATGTGGCCCAGGGCCGGATTTACCTTGAGTGAGGCCCTACGCCAACAAAAATTGTGGGCCCCCAGAAAAAATAAAAACGAGATCAACTTACCAAAACAGAAATGGCAATAGATGTATAGAATTGCCTGACATAAAGAGGCAATAGGGACAAAATCAGCATCGGAATTCAAGAAATACATTAAAAAATGTCTTATCCATCGGGGAAGAGGATCACTGAATGATCCGGCGGTACTACAGCAGCTACAGGAAACAGACCTGGCCGTCGCTGCTCCCCGGTACTCACTATGGCTTTGGTGTAACAGGCCACCGCCTCCTGGTACTTGCGGGTGATGAAGAGTCTGTTTCCCTGCTCCTTTAACTCCTGAGTGCTAGTGCTCTTCTCCGGACTCCCGCCTCCCCCACTCTCCTTTTCCTCTTTCCCCTTCATGCCAGGGCCTGGAGAAGCTCGCGGATGGCCCCATTCAGCTAGGCCGCAGCAATTTCAACTGTCTCTAGAGAGCGAGGGATCCAGGCTCGCACAACCCCGCCTCTCACTCTGACTATACCCAACACACCCACAAATAGGGTTGCCAACTTTTTCACTGAGAAAAACCCGACACCTGTGGCTCGCCATGCTCCACCCATTCTCTGCCCCTAGTCCCACCCCTGCCCCGCCCACAGCCCCACCCACAAAAATTACCGAGGATATGTGTAGGCTAACTTCCTTGGTCAGATAATAATTAAACTGGGAACCCCAAAATCCAAACATGAAATGTACAACACTGGAGAAATAAAACTATAAAGTAATTTCCTCTTGCACTAAACAAAAACGCAAAGATGTTAGCAATACACACTTCCCAGACCAGACATATTCCAGTTAATAAATTCAAAATAAAAAGTATTTTTCTACCTTCTGTTTGGGCGTTTTATTTTTCAGTTGCAATTGCTCCAGTCACTTTCTTCTGGTTTCTTCGTGTCTTCTGCGAGCTATCCATTTGTCCTTTCTTCTCTTTTAGATGTTTTCCATTCTCTCTCTATTTCTGCTTTAACATACTGATTGTTTCCCTTTTGCTCTTTCCCCCAATTCTTTCCTTATTCCTTTATCATCCATTTAAATTTCACCCTTCCATTTTCAAGCCCCTCTTACTCTCCCAATACCCAGCCCATCATAGACTTTTCTTCCACACAAAATATTTTTCCCCTCTCCATTCTCATTCCCCATCTATTCTAGTCCTCCCCCAAAATCAGTTCCCTTATAGTTCTAGACCCACCCAGCATCCACTCCCTTCTAGTCCCATTCTCCCATGCCCCACATCAGCCCATTTCCAGTCCTATTCCAGCTCTTCATAAGCCCATTTCCAGTGCTAGCCCTCACATCACAGGCCATTTCCAGTCCTAGCCCCGCCCCCCAATCACAGCCCATTTACAGTCCAAGTCCCCCATCACAGCCTATTTCCAGTCCTAGCCCCCCCCCCCAATCACAGCCTATTTCCAGTCCTAGCCCCCACCATCACATCCCATTTGCAGTCCGAGTCCCCCTGCACCATCACAGGCCATTTGCAGTCCTAGTTCCCCCCTCCACCATCACAGCCCATTTCCAGTCCATGTCCCCCCCCCCCATAGCCCTTTTCCAGTCCAGGTCCCCCTCCCCATCACAACCCATTTCCAGTCCATGTCCCCCCCCCCATTGCCATTTTACTGTTCTTTTCACCCCCCCCCCCAATCACAGCCCATTTGCAGTCCTAGTTCCCCCCCCCACCATCACAGCCCATTTGCAGTCCAAGTTACCCCCCCCCCCATAGCCCTTTTCCAGTCCCGGTCCCCCTCTCCATCACAACCCATTTCCAGTCCATGTCCCCCCCCCCATAGCCCTTTTACATTTCAGGTCCCCCCCCCCCCATCACAGCACATTTCTTTCCAGTCCAATTCCCCCCCCCCCCATAGCCCTTTTCCGGTCCAGGTCCCCCCCCAATCACAGCCCATGCAGTCCTTGCCCCCCCGACCAGCACCACGGCTGTCTGAGGGGCTTCAGAGGGAGCAGGGTAAGCTCGCGCGAGGCCCCAGCTCCCTCTGTCCAGCCGCCAGCGTGAAGAGCCTTTTCCTTCACGCTGGCGGCTGTATCTGTGAAGCCACGAATGCTGGGAAAGGTTAAAGGGTATTGCCTTTAACCTTTCCCAGCAATCGCGGCTTTACAGATACAGCCGCCAGCGTGAAGGAAAAGGCTCTTCACGCTGGCGGCTGTACAGAGGGAGCCGGGGCCTCACGCGAGCTTACCCTGCTCCCTCTGAAGCCCTCCGGTGTGTGGGCCGGCCCCGGGTGCAGGTTTTCTCAGTCCTGGGGACTCTTGTTTGTGGGCCCTTGCCAGCTGTGGGCCCTACGCCACGGCGTACCTGGCGTATAGGTAAATCCGGCCCTGATGTGGCCACTTGAAAACAAACAAGCTTATAGATGAATGGACAAACAGACCGATGGAAGGACCTTTCTCAAAAGGTGTTTTGCTTAAGCAAAGCGTGCCTAAAGGGAAGAAATATGCAAAGGATCACACTAATAGGAAGACAGAGATTTATATATATGTGTAGGTCTGTGACTTCTGATTGACTCATTTGCTGTTTCATGTCACATCTATGGACTAAATTGGGAGAGATGAAAGCAAGAATATGGATGGAGATTAAATTGTTATTAGAGGGACTTAATGAAAGGTATCGTCATGCTTTGACTTCTTAGTTAAGGAGGTATTGTCACGCTTTGACTTCCAGTCAGTTTTACAAATCCTACACTTGCAGGTTGTTCTAAAATTTCTTGACTGTATTGTAGCTGAGAGAAAATTCAGACGATACTTCCCTTCTTTCAAGATACACAATTTGTGTCAGATCTTTAAAACTACCTTTGAAATCTTGTGTTATGTTCATGCCCATTATACCAGGAACTGGTTCACCCTTAATTTTGTATTGTTTCATTCTGAATATACACTTTGATGACAATATGTCTCCCATACATTCAATCTCTGCTTCAATACAACCCACCACAGACAACTTCATCCCATTGACAGTGGTTAGTTTAATCCAATTTGTGTTATCAACTCATTCACCTTGGAAATTCTTCTTGAAGAATTCTTCTGTCACTGTGGTTGCATACAATCCCATTAATTTTAGCTTCAATCACTGGACTCTTTCCAAAAAATACTCTCGAGAAGTCACTCCCTTCACCATTTTCATTCTGATGCATGGTGCAGATGTAGAAGGTCTTTCTTGGTATTAGACTACTTTTGGACCAGCATTCTTTTCTGATAGAACAGCTTTTTGTACAACCCCTGTTGTCATTCCCATATCTTTTCTGGGTTCAACTGATGTTCTCTTTCCCAGAGTTTTCTCTCATTCATTAGGACAATTCCATCTAATATGACCAGGTTCACCATAACCAAAGTATACAAAATTTGTTTTCTCTCTTCCACTTTCAGATGAACTTTTGCCAGTGAAATTTGAATTAACTTTTCGAGGTTGTCTTGTCTTAGCTCCAAAATACATATCTTATTTCTTCTCCATTCTTTTAAGACAACATGTAAGGTTTTGAAGAATAGGAATCATCAAATTGTCCTCTGAGGATTAAACAAGAGAAGCATTCGTAGTTCTTACTGCCAGTTCTGATATTTCTAAATCTCTCCTACCTCTGATAAGAAGTTTGGGCTGTTCCACCTCTGGCTTTATTAGCTGGTCTTCTTCCACTCAGAGTTTAGCATTTTGCATGAGATCTGGAAACAAAATTTCTGGATTTTACTCTAATCTCTTATTCATTTCACATCCTAAAACCATCTCTTAATCCATTGACAAACATATTCTTTAAAGTTTTATCTTGATTTCCAATATACAAGTTATCTCTGGCAAGTATTTTCAAAACGTTATCTGGGTTGATGTTTACGATCAAAAAATTCCTGTAACCTCTCAGTTACTGGTACTCAATCCCCGTAAACCTTCTCCAGAACGTCATATAAATCTTTCACTGTTCCCTCTCCTAATTCAAAGTGGAATTTCAGTTTCATGGGCTTGATCTTTCAGATGATCTTTTATGATCTTTATGTGATCTTCTGGTGGAATTCTTAAACTTCTCAATGATATATTTGTCTTCTGTATCTATTCCTCTATTGTAAGATCTCCTGGCTTCTGAGGTGCTACAAAAAAGTGGGGACTTTCTTCTGCCATGGGATATACAAGGCTGCAGTCATCATTGCAGCTAGTTGTTTTTGACCTTGCACTCGAGCCTGCTCACCAATGTCACCCATCCTCTCAACCATGTCCGTGGCCTGTGCAAATGAATTTTCTGTTCATCCATTCTTGCTTCTTGAATCAGCAGTTTAGCATTAAGTGCTTCCAACTATGCTTGCCAGTCTTCCATCATCTTGGCTTAGGGTGACAATCAGAGTAGAGAACAAAGTTAGATGCAGACACCATGCAATAATAACTTTTATTTAATTCTTTTTCTTTCTGAATTTAAATTCCACTGAATTCAGGAGCTTTAAATATCCTATCTGATCAAATCCTATCCTGTCCAATCAAATCCTATTCTGTCTGTATCCTGTCCTATAATAACCTATCATCCTATAATGGCCTATCCCAACTATTTGTATCCTGTTCTTTAATATCCTGTTCATGACACCACTTCAGTAAACTAGGGGCTTCACGGGGATGTTTTCCTTAACTTGATGTTAAGAGTGTCATTGGTGGCTGAGTTACTTCAGGAAAGCCAGAAATGGAAGTTCCCAGTTTACAGAGAAAATATATATTTTTTCTACAGCACACTTTAGTGTTTCAGAAACCTCAAATTTCAAATCAAGGAGAGCTCTCCCACAGTGAGTCACTTGAACGAGTTTAAGTTTTGCAACATTTTCAACTTTTAATTTGTAAATGTAGTGCAAATTTAAATGTTGTAAACAAACAATAACAACCTTTATAAATGTAATCAAGCATTTTTGTGAACAAATCTTAAATGCTTCTTTTCAACATTAATACAACATTGTTTCTTTCAAAAGCAGTTCTATCTTTTATCTGTAACTTTGCAGGTGAATGAGTGTTATCATTCAGGTAAAGACACCTTTATTTAAAAAAAATTCAGCTACTAGTGCACTAGTGTTTTGCCAAAAAAAAAAAAAATGGTCACTGTGTTGTGTCAGTCACTTATCTCATTGGGTTTTTTCAGGTCTTTCTGCTTTCTTAGACATTGGGTGCCATAGGATCCCCTCTACTCTAGCATTGCCCAGCTGTTTTCAGGATACCTACTATCTATCTTTAAAAATCTATAAGAGACTACCTTTCTAGCTGTGCACTATGTAGAAAGTGTTCCTATCCTTTTTTTTTTTTTACTTGTAAGGCTTGCTATTTCTCCAAAAATAAAAGATAATTAAATTACATATCTTTTCCTGCTGCAGAACTCTGTGCAAAAATCAGTTTTTCTTTCTAGGTGCCGGAGCCAATCTTTATTTTTTTTTATTAATTTTTTTATTTAATACTTTTAACTATACACCTCACAAAAGAAAATGAATTCAATTCAGAAATACAAAGTAGGTAACAATAAAGTATACAAATATTCAAGAAAGGATACAACTTTAGACCACAATTAAAGAAAAAGAGAAGGATCCAAGTAAAGGAAAATAATCCAGGAAATTAAATAAATCAAGAAGCCCCCCTCAAAATAAACTCTTCCAATGAGCTTTACAGTGCTGCCTCTGCAGTGCCAGTCTGGACCCTAGCATCTTCTTTTGCCACAAGGAAATCAGAAAGTTGTATTGGTTCAAAAAACTAGACATTTTTATCCTCAAAAAGTACCACATAAATACAGGGAAAATGTAACGCAAAACTGAGACACAAGGCTAAGGCCCTGGGTTGCAAAGTCAGGAATTTCTGGCATCTCTTTTGCTTGAACCTGGATAAATCAGGAAAAATACATATTTTAGCACCAAAAAACAACTTATTCAAATTGCAGAAATACATTTGAAATAAAGAGTAATGGTCAAACTCAAATGCAAATGTAGCAATCAGGGTGGTCCTCTGTGTGATCACCTTGAGAGAGGACTCAAGAGCCAGAGCAAATCTTTCAAAATTGCCAATCAGTTCTGGAAAACTCTACCAATTTCCAATTAACTTTAGTTCTCTTAAATTTGGGAAAGGTTTTTTTCTTTTATCCACATAGTCAGTCCTTCTCTCTTTCAAACATACACTCTTCCTCACTGAAACAATTAAGCTGTAACAGGATCAAGCAATTCTTGTGATCAGTACTCAGTTTTAAAACAGCTCACTTTCAGGGTTTTTCTTCTCACTGCACTGAGAGTTTTATGCCTTCAGCCCTACTTTTCCTTCAGTACTGGGAGGATTCCAGTGCTAGCAAAACCAAGTTACACACTGTAAAACCTTTAACCAAAACAATGCTCAGAATTAAACTCATCCTTCAATAAATCACTTCAAATTCTCACTCTTAAATAAATCATTTGAAATCAACATTCAGCTTGGATTTAAAACTACTTGAATGAATTACAGAACTCTTATTCCTGTCACCAAGGAGAAGGTTTCCACATTTAACTTTAAATTTTCTCTTCAGCTTTCACACACTCCTCATGTTAATAATTCTTAATTACTTACAGTTCTGATAGCAATTAAATCCTTTTTCTAGCTCTTCCATACAACCATACTCTGGCACACCTTACCCCAAGAGAAATCTTCTTTCCCAACCAGTAAATGAAGTTCCTGCATTTGAATTCTATCCTCTCTGTAAAAGTGTTCTTACAATATTCACAATGCCCAAAACTGTTGATAAGGAAGAAGTTAAAGTGGCTATGGCTTCCCATAGCACATCCAAAGTGATAACAGCAGGTTTTTACAGCTCACGAATAACTGGTAAATGCCCTCCTCCCACACAGCCAAACAAGGACCCGATCAGAGCAGAGCTGCTCCACCGGCACCAGCTCCTGCTGCCATCTTGCCTCCTTGCCCTTTTTTATCATTTAATTTTTATTTGCATTTACAAATGAACATTCAAGCATTCCATGAATGCACAAAGAAATACATGGCTTAAATCATCAGACAGAAATATCTCACAAGGAAAAAAAAGATACACCAAATATCTTAGACCACAATCATTGACAAGGAGGCTCCAAGAAAAAACTAAAAGAAGAAAAATAAATTCTATACAATAGGCAGGAAGAGACTTAGGGGTATGTTTACTAAAACCCCAGTAATGTGCGGGCCGCGCTAGTGTGCGGGTGCCATATAAGGAGTGGGCATGTCTGGCTGAAAAAAGCAAAACCGGGATTAATCATGCGCTAATGTGCACGGCGCCCATGTGAGCCCCGCACATTAGCGCATGCGAAAGTTGCGCAGGAGGCATAAGTGGCGCGCTGATATACCAGCAGAGAAGAGCCACAGCACAATGGTTAAAGACAGTGACCAATGGTGCAGGGTTCAGGGGTTCAATCCCCCACAGTGCCCACTGAAGAAGGCTGGCTGAGGCAGTATCTGTTATGGGGAATAGTATTTTAGGAGGCATTTTAATATTGGGTAGCATAAGGCGGCGCGCTGATATGCAACCAGAGGAGAAGAGCCACAGCACAATGGTTAAGACACTGACCAATGGTGCAGGGATCAGGAGTTCAATCCCCACAGTGCTCAATGAATAAGGCTGGCTGAGGCATTACCTGTTAAGGGTAATATTGCTTTAGGAGGCATTTTAGTATTTTTTAATTATCTCTACTAGCAAACGCACTCTCAAAGCGTGTTAACATAAGGCGCCCCATAAGGCACATTTTAAAGTGCACTGTCCGCCAAGGCACCCTAGAATGTTGCTTATAGGGCGCTTTATAGGGTGCCGTATGAGTTACCGCAAGGTCACCGCACTGTTTTTGATGGCAGCACTGTGCATTTTAAGGAATGAAAATCATAAGTAGGTGCGCTAACATGCAAGGAAGAACAGTACTGGAGCACAATGGTTAAGACAGTGACAAACAATGCAGGAGTCATGGGTTCAATCCCCAACTGTGCCTAATGAAGAAGGCTGGCTGTGGCATTACCTGTTATAGGTAATATTGCTGTAGGGGGCATTTTATTTTTATTTTAATTAGTGCTGCCAGCAAACACACCCTCACAGTATTGTAACATAAGGTGCTGCATAAGGCGCCTCATAGGGTACCCCAGAGGGCACATTTTAAAGTGCACTGTCCGCCACGGCACCCTACAATGTCCCCTATAGGGCACCCTATAAGTTGCTCCACAGGATAACGTATAGTGCACCTTATATGAACGGTAACCATAAGGTGACCTATAGGGCGCCCTATAAAGCACCCTCTGAGGCACCTTATGGGTACAGTACGATGAGGGTGTTTTTGCTGGCAGCAATAATGTACATTAGAAATAGATAATGCTTTGGGCAGCCCTATCAAATAACACCACTGTGGGTTTGAACCCACAACCTCTGGCACTACAGGCAGTGAAGTAACCATTGTGCTACAGCTCTATAGCTGCTAGCAAGCCCCTGGCTGGCTGCAGAGGGAGTGCACGTCACCACACAGACAGTCTGCTGTGGTCACCAGGATAGGGTTAGCACACCCATACCCATGATGCACTGCACATGCAAATCAGCTGTCCACAGATAAACACAAGATGGGGTATGCACCCCCACAGCACCTCGGCCTGGTAGGGGGTACGACCGTGTGTTTTACTGGCACAGAGTAGCTACACACCGTCACATTGTGCGGGTACTGTGCTCACCCTGAGGCGGCCAGCACCAGGTCCACAGCACCTTCCATGGCAGAAATAGGCTATGCTGGAGGTCTAAAGCAGTGTTAATGTGTGAGATAGGTAGTTTCTGCAGAAACACTTTGGATATATCTGTCTGTTCCCAGCCTGGTGTAGTCCATATGGACCCCTAAGAGGATTATGTATCACCACCCTCCCCCTCCAGGGCTGAGGGTGGTAAGCAGGGTCTCCCATCAACAGATCCACATTCTATCTCCCTGCAATGGTGGCAGTAGAGGGGACCATCAACCCTGGTCCGGCTGGTGAACAGATACCCTACAGCGCAGTCAAAGCAGCTCTGTACACATCCATAACACAATAGCAGACAGACATTACGCCTGGATATGCTAAGCTGCACCCCACCACTATCTGATATTCTCCTGCAGCAAGCCTTCAGCCGCTATACCCTGCAAGGCGCTCCATCAAGACACATACCAGCTGCAAACAGTCTTCTAGCTAGTCCATAGTGCATGTTCCTGGTGGAAATGCATGCACCCAGAACTGGGACGTCAGCATACGCAACAAGCAGATAAGTCAGTGACTGGGCTCCAAAGGGAAAACCAAAAATATCACATGAAAAAAATGCTATATAGCACTATGGGGGTGCCTAGCCATGCTGTGGTCACTGCACAGTCAGGGTGAGAGTGATCTCCCAGCAGGACATGCTGAGGCCACCCTGTCTGTGTAGGTGGTGGCCGGGCACTAAAATGTCCCAGCCAGTGCCCTATGCCCTGTGCAGATGCATCCTGGCCAGGCCACCCTGTCCGGGCTATACCTATGGTACCTTGCTCCTCATTATGCACATTGGCAGGCCAATACTGGCAACAGTGCTGACAGTGTGGGCTGTGGAGGGTGTTTGCAGCCACCACACACTGGATAGACAGACAGACACCCCCACACCTATGCCAGCATTGTGCTACTATGGAGGAGTTTAGCAGCCCTGGCCACCACACCAGTCCTGGGCACAGTACAGGCATGGATATGGTACGCAATACTGTTGGGGGTCACTCCCCAGGGTGGTAAACACTGTCAGAGACCAGACCTGAAGCACACATCACAGACATCAGAAAGGTTGTTATTATGGAGCTCAATCAGCAAACTGTGCTTAACGTAGGAATTGCTATCTGCCAGTAATCATAGCAAACGTTTGATAGCTGTGTACCATATACCCAGGTATAGGGTGGCATTCCTAAGGTATGCAAGTGCTAGTATTGGGAGATGCACGCAGGGCCCAATGTCCTGCCTCTCCAGGAGGCATTGGCCAATGGGGCCTGTGGGTGTGGGTGTGTCTGCCCCTGTTGGCTGCTGCTTTATGGCAGAGGTTCCCAACTCCAGTCCTGGTGTGCAAAACACTGTTTGGGTTTTCATGCTGTCCCTCATGAATATGCATGAGATACATCTGCATACCATGGGGGTGGTGCATAGATATGCAGCACAGGCATCTTTATTAGAGGCAGCATGGAACCTGAATGGTGTTTGGCCCTCCAGGACTGCATTTGGGAGACTCTGCTCTAGGTAATGCCCCTGTTTATGGTGTCTGTGCTCGGTGGGGTAAAATATAGGCGTATTAATCATGCGTATGTTCTCTGCAATAAAGGTTTGTCCTTACTATCACGGTTTAGTTGTGGGAAAAATATGTGGACTGGTTTGGAAGTAGCCCCAGCTGGGCTTTGAACCTGTGACCTTTTGTTTTTGCACACACTGTCTGTGTGCACTGCACCACTGTGTTGCCACAGATATGCTGCATTCCCTGGGGAGTCCATGGCTGTTTGTCAGACAGGGCCTGTCTTGGAGTGCACTGCACCCACGTGAAGGGGGCTAGGCCGCCATCTGCTGTGGGCAGCAGCCACTGCCCCCTCCACCAACGGTACCCCTCCGCCACCATGCTGACATGGCGTTATATTGGTGACAGCATCACAGCTGAATGATATGTGGCCCTCCAGGACTGCATTGAGGGGACTGTTGTCTAGGTAATGCGCATGTTTCTGGTGTCTGTGCTCTGTAGGGTAAAATAGAGGTGTTTGGACCATGCTTATGTTATCTGCAAAAAATGTTGGTCTTTACTATCATGGTTTAGTGGTGGGTAAAATATGGGGATTGGGTTTGCATGAGCCCCAGCTGGGACTTGAACTGGTGATCTTTGGCTCCTGCACACACTGTCTGTGTTCACTGCACCACAGAGATAGTGCAATCCCTGGAAATTGGAAGCCTGGCCAAAGGAGTCATAAACCCTGCTCTGCACAATTTCACTGTGGGATCATTCACCTTGTATGGGGACGGAGCGTAGACCCTTCTAAAATTCATATTTCTTTTTTGGGGCTTTCTTGGGAGTGATTTTTGATGTTTTCCATGACTATCACTGTTGCCCAGCTGGATTATAATTTTCTAGAATTTTGTTGTGATCATTTTAAATTTTTATTTGCTATTTTGTTCTGTGCACATGTATCACACTGCTCACGTGTTGTAGGTTTCCCTGGTTTTGCTGTACATTGCTGACAGAAATGGTTTCTCTTCCCTTTAAATCGGCTCTACCGCGAGGTTTTCACTTGCGGTATTTTATTCATCGAATTTCAGCCCCGCTCCTGTGCGGGGAGCCTCTCCCCTCCCACTCTCCACCCATTGACCCCGTCTCTCCGCCCCTGGGGAGCCTTCCTCCGCCCTCCGGGAGCCTTTCCACGCCTCTATCGCTCATTTGCGCGACGCGCACATGAGCGGGCCCGTTAGTGTGGCACGCACGTGTGCGGGGCACAAAAATGCATCATTAGCGTGCGCTAAGGTACCTTAGCGCACGCTCAAGTGCGCCCCACACAGTAGCGCGGTTTATTAAACATACCCCTTATATGTCAACCGTTCAGGAAATCACAGAGACTTCAATATCTTCCCTAGCAATAAGGAATTCCAGAACTGCTTGGGCTCAAAGAAAAGAAAATCATTACCTTGATAAGAAACATGACAATGAGAAGGAAATTTTAACAAAAAAGAGGTCCCCAAGGACAAGGTTCTGTCCCAGGGTGTAGAGAGGTAGACACAATTCTTATCCCATAAGAGCTAGACATGCACGCAGAATCAGAATTGGGTCTATGGCCTGGACATGCAGGCTGGGCCCTGAGTCTGAGCAGCTGCACGCCCAGCCCACATTCCCAGCTAACTCAACCAGACTCCTGAATAGAGCCGCAGTACCATGGTGTCCCTTTGCCATGACACCGTGGCTCCATTCAGGAGCCGTGATCCTCAGCCAACATCAACATCATCTTTTCCCCACAGCCCGACCCTCAATCTAGCCTTCCATGGTTAGGGTCAGGCTGCGGGGATCCCCCAGCACCCCATGACATTCCGTCTTTGCCCAGAACCATGGTCCCCCGATGTCCAGGAGACTTATTCCACCTCCGAGGTGGAATTCCAGGAGCTGCTTGAGCTCAAAGAAAAGAAAATCATTACCTTGATAAGAAGGTGGAATAAGTCCCCCGCTCCATGGCCTACCCTGGATGTACAAGGCTGACCTCAGAATCAGTACTGTAAGTTCGGGGTCACGCTCCATCCACTGCCTAACGTCGCTGCACCTCTGTCCCGCCCCCTCATTCCCACGAGCAGATTGCCTTTTGGTACAGAGAGCTCTGTCCCCAGCAGGATGCCCAGCCATTTAGCAGATCTGGACATCCAGACTCACTAAAGGGAGTTCAGATAAATAAATAAAAAGATACTAAGAAAACTTTAACTAGCTCATGCTTTTTATTTTGTTATTTTCCTTGAGATCTACCCCTGTTTGTCACAGGTTCAGCTAATTTCCGCATCAGCTCTTCTCTGTTCAATTCCTTCAACACTGTATTGAAACTGCAGTCTGATTCCCCATATATTCATAATACACATACATGCCCACACATATTCCTTCGGAATCAGTAAAGATGTTTTTATTTGACATGTTTCCTTATTCGACACTTCATTTGAACTAGCAATCCTTTAATTTTAAATGTAAGAACATAAGATAAGCCATACTGGGTCAGACCAAGGTCCATCAAGCCCAGTACTCTGTTTCCAACAGTGGCCAATCTAGGTCATATGTACCTAGCAGTTTCCTCAAGAGACACAAGTTCCACAATGCTTGTACTGGGTCAAGCATTGATATCTTCGGTCACTTCTTAATAATGGTTTATGGACCTTTCCTCCAGGAACTTGTCCAAACCTTTTTTAAACCCAGCTACACTAACAGCCTTTACTACATCCTCCGGTAACAAATTCCAGAGTTTGATTACACGTTGAGTGAAAAAATATTTTATTTTATTAGTCTTAAATAGTTTACCCTGTAGCTTCATTGCATGTCCCCTAGTCTTTCTATATTCTGATAACGTAAACAATCGATCTACGTTTACCCGTTCCACTCCGTTCATTAATTTATAGACTTCTATCATATCTCCCCTCAACCGTCTCTTTTCCAGGTTAAAGAGCCCTAACCTTTTTAGCCTTTCCTCATAGGAATATCCTTCCATCCCCTTTACCATTTTGGCGGCTCTTCTCTGAACCTTTTCTAAAATCGCTATATCCTTTTTAAGATACAGCGACCAGAATTGCACACAATATTCAAGGTGCAGTCTCACCATGGAACGATATAGAGGCATTATAATATCTTTTGTTTTATTTTCCATTCCTTTCCTTATCATACCTAGCATTCTATTTGCTCTCTTGGCCGCCACTGCACACTGGGCCGAGGGTTTTAACATGGTATCCACAATGACGCCTAAATCTTTTTCCTGGGTGGTGGTTCCTAATGTGGAACCTTGCATCGTGTAACCATAGTTTGGGTTGTTCTTCCCTAGGTGCATAACCTTGCACTTGTCCACATTAAATTTCATCTGCCATTTTGATGCCCAGTCTTCCAATTTATCAAGATCCTCTTGCAATTTTTCACAATCCTCTTGGGTTTTAACAACTTTAAATAGTTTTGTGTCATCTGCAAATTTGATAACCTCACTCGTTATTCCACTTTCCAGGTCATTTATGAATATGTCAAAAAGCAGCGGACCCAGCACAGATCCCTGGGGTACACCACTATTCACCTATCTCCATTGGGAAAATTGGCCATTTAGCCCTACCCTCTGCTTTCTATCTTTTAACCAGTTCCTGATCCACAATAGTACACTGCCTCCTATCCCATGACTCTTTAGTTTTGCCAAAAGTCTCTGATGAGGGACCTTGTCAAAGGCTTTCTGAAAGTCCAGATACACAATATCAACCGACTCACCTTTGTCAACCTGTTTATTCACTCCTTCAAAAAAACATAACAGATTAGTAAGACAAGATCTTCCTTGTCTAAAGCCATGTTGGCTGTCTCCCATTAGGTCGTGACTATCTACATGCTGAGTAATTTTATTCTTTATGATGGTTTCTACCATTTTTCCCGGTACTGACGTCAGGCTCACCGGTCTGTAGTTTCCCGGATCACCCCTGGAACCCTTTTTAAAAATTGGTGATACATTGGCGATCCTCCAATCTTCAGGTATTAGAGATGATTTTAATGATAGTTCACAGATTACTAATAGCAGGTCTGCAATCTCATATTTCAGTTCTTTCAACACGCTTGGATGTATACCATCCGGCCCAGGTGATTTGCTACTCTTCAGTTTATCTAATAGTTGTAAGACATCTTCCCGATGTATCGATATTTCCTTCAATTCTTCTGCACCTTTAAATACCACTTCAGTCATGGGTAACATCCTACATCTTCCTCAGCAACGACTGAAGCAAAGAATTCATTCAGTCTCTCCGCTATCGCCTTGTCGCCTCTTAGTGCTCCTTTAACCCCTTTATCATCTAATGGACCAACTGACTCTCTCACAGGTTTTTTGCTACGAATGTACTTGAAAAAGTCTTTATTTCGTGTTTTGCTTCCGCAGCAAGCTTCTTCTCAAATCTCTCTTTGCCTGCCTTATCAATGCCTTGCATTTGACTTGCCAGTGCTTGTGCTGTTTCCAGGTTTCGTCATTTGGCTCTTTTTTCCATTTCCTGAAAGATGCTTTTTTGGCAACAACAGCCTCTCTGACCTCACCTTTAAACCATGCTGGCAGTTTTTTGGACTTCCTTCCACTTTTCTTAATGCGTGGAATACAGCTGGTCTGGGCTTCCAAGATAGTATTTTTCAACAACATCCAAGCTTGATGTACATCTTTAACCTTTGCAACTGCTCCTTTTAGTTTTATCTTAACTGTTTTCCTCATTTTATCATAGTCTGCCTTTCGAAAGTTAAAGGGTAGTACTGTGGATTTCCTTACTATCCCTCCTCCACTAATTAAATCAAAGGCGATTATGCTATGATCACTATTGCCAAGTGGCCCCAACACTCTTATCTCTTGCACTAGATCTGGTGTTCCACTAAGGACTAGGTCTAATATGGCTTCCCCTCTGGTCGGTTCATGAACCAGCTGCTCCAAGAAGCAGTCATTTATTTAATCTAGGAACTTTATCTCCCTAGCATGTCCTGCTGTGACACTGACCCAGTCGATGCCAGGGTAATTGAAATCACCCATTATTATTACTGCACTGTAACTTTTGCTAGCTTCCTTGATTTCTTTGAGCATTTCATCATCCATTTGTTCATTCTGGCCAGGCAGACGATAATACACCCCCACTGCCATCACCTTCCCCTTTTTACATGGAATTTCAATCCATAGAGATTCTACAGCAAATTTTGTTTCTTGCAAAACTTTAATCCTTTCTGACTAAATGCCTTCTCTAACATAGAGCGCAACCCCTCCACCAATTTGATCAGCTCTATCATTACGATATAGTTTGTACCCAGGTATCACAGTGTCCCACTGGTTGTCCTCCTTCCACCATGTCTCTGATATTCCAATCATATCTAACCTCTCGTTTAGTGCTATATATTCTAACTCTCCCATCTTGTTTTTTAGACTTCTAGGATTTGCATACAAGCATTTTAGAGACTGTATTTTATTCATATTAATTTGGCTATTGGTAGACATGGGTAATTTGGGATCTTTAAGCTC
This sequence comes from Ichthyophis bannanicus, assembly GCA_033557465.1. Taxonomy (NCBI): domain Eukaryota; kingdom Metazoa; phylum Chordata; class Amphibia; order Gymnophiona; family Ichthyophiidae; genus Ichthyophis; species Ichthyophis bannanicus. The sequence continues at coordinate 1,251,200,873 of CM066031.1, read as the reverse complement.
TGTCTGCTCCATACTCGAGGGAATTTGGGCTACTTTACTCTTTTTTGGAACCTCTCTGCTTTTTGTAGTATCCTTCAAGGATACATTCTTCCGAACCATGCGCTCTTGGGCGACTGTCGGCTTTCCCCTATTATCTAGTTTAAAAGCTGCTCTATTTCCTTTTTAAAGGTTAATGCCAGCAGCCTGGTTCCATCCCGGTTAAGGTGAAGCCCATCCCTTTGGAAGAGCCCCTCCTTTCCCCAGAATGTTCCCCAGTTCCTAACAAATCCAAACCCTTCATCTCTGCACCATTGTCTCATCCACGCATTGAGACTCCGGAGCTCTGCCTGCCTTTTGGGTCCTGCGCGTGGAATGGGAAGCATTTCGGAGAATGCTACCCTGGAAGTTCTGGATTTCAACTTCCTACCTAAAAGCCTAAATTTAGCTTCCAAAACCTCCATACCACATTTTCCTATGTCATTGGTACCGACATGTACCAAGACAGCAGACTCCTCCCCAGCACTATCTAAGACCTTATCTAGGTGGCGCGTGAGGTCCGCTACCTTCGCACCAGGCAGGCATGTTACCAGGCGATCCTCACGTCCACTAGCCACCCAGCTATCTACATGCCTAATGATCGAATCACCAACTATAACTGCTGTCCTAACCCTTCCCTCATGGGCACTTGGCCCTGGAGAAACCTCCTCACTGCGAGAGGGGTTTACATCACCTGGAGGACAGGTCCTAGTTACAGGATCACTTCCTGCCACACCAGGGTGATGCTCTCCTGTCACGTGACCTCCATGGCAACAGGGATGCTGCCAGACTGAAGGTGGGACTTCAGGACTATATCCCTGTAGGTCTTGTCTATGTACCTCTCTGTCTGTTTTATGCTTTCCAAGTCTGCTACTTTAGCCTCTAGAGAATGGACTTGTTCCCTGAGAGCAAAGAGCTCCTTGCACCAAGTGCACACGTAAGACCTGCTGGGAGAAAATCATACATGTGACACTCAATGCAAAAGACTGGAAACCCCACATCCCGCTGCTGGACTGCTGTCTGCATCTTAGTTTTAAGTTTGTGTTTAGATCTTTAAGTTCTTTACGTACTAAAGGGTGCTATGGATATTTATACCACTAAAACTGTACCTAATAAGTTTAATATACCTTGTTCACCTGAAGCTTAATTAATCTCAGGTCCTTAGTGTATGACTGATTTGGGTAATGAGCTTCACCTGAGAGCACCTCCTGTCTTTTAAGTTGTGCAAGTACCTATAAAGCTGTGATTATCCCAGGGGAGGGTGGGTGTGGGGAGGAGGGAGGGATATAACACTTTTTAAAAGAGGGCTGCTACACAGTACCCTGTCCTGTGCTGCTGAGGTAAGCTATATTCTGATTTGATTTAAATTATAGCTCTTTGCTGCTGCTAGGCTCTAACCTATTATGAAATTTAAACTACAAGCTCTCTGCTGGATTCTAAATTTAACCAGAAAGCTCTCTTCTGTGTTTTAATTTGAAACTAAAAGTACTTAGCTGATGCTAGGCCCTGAGTGACTATGAAATTTAAACTACAAGCTCTCTGCTGGATTCTAAAGTTAACCAGAAAACTCTCTTCTGTGTTTTAATTTGAAACTAAAAGTACTTTGCTGATGCTAGGCCCTAACCTATTATGAAATTTAAACTACAAGCGCTCTGCTGGATTCTAAATTTAACCAGAAAGCTCTCTTCTGTGTTTTAAATTGAAACTAAAAGTACTTTGCTGATGCCAGGCCCTGAGTGACTATGAAATTTAAACTACAAGCTCTCTGCTGGATTCTAAATTTAACCAGAAAGCTCTCTTCTGTGTTTTAAATTGAAACTAAAAGTACTTTGCTGATGCCAGGCCCTGAGTGACTATGAAATTTAAACTACAGCTCTCTACTGGGTATGAAAGGTAACCAGAAAGTTCTCTTCTGTGTTTTAAATTGAATCTTAAACTGTTGCTACTAGGCCCTGACTGATTTAACAAAAAATAGTGGGTTCACAGATTAATTAGCTTTAAAAGAAAAAAATTCCTTTCAGAAAAATTCCCAGAAGTATATACTCACAATTTCAGATTTCTCTCCAGAAGTAACAGCCCCTCTTTCTAGTCCTTCAAGACTGTTTATTTCCTTATTTGAGACCCTTTTCATTTATTTTTAATGTGGCTGTCAGTCTGGGCTTTTTTTGTTTTCATTTTCATCCTCTTTTTCCTTTTGATTTGGCTTCCCATCAGCACCTTGATGCCATGGCAAACCTGGGCAGCCAGAAAGCATGCTCCCCTGCCTCCCTTATCACAAATTTGCGTTGAACCTGTACTGCTTTTAAAAACATGGCCTGGCATTCTTTAACTTTTTTTCTCTGACATTACAATATCCCTTATTTATACTCCAAAGAAGATAACTAAATTAATGAACAAGCCAGTTCTTGGTATCATGCTATAATAGCCACACCCTTTGGCAGTGATATCCAAGAAATGTAAAGTTTTTGAAGGAAGCTCAAATATTTAATGGGTACAAATGTATAATGCAATCCTTCTAGGGTTGCCGCTGGCTCCAGATGTACCTGACAAGCTTGATTCAATTCTGGATTTATCCCATTGGATGCAGGGATATGTAGTTCTCATTTCTCTCATAAGAAAAGCAAGACTACAAGCCCCTGCATGCAATGGGGTAAACCCAGGACTGGATTAAGCCTGTCAGGTGCATCTGGAGCCAGTTGGCAGCCCTAAATCCATCCAATGAATGCCCCATTTTAACCTTCATTTGTCTCAGAAAGTCAGTGTAAATCACTATTCATGTGAAGCCTAGCCTCCGATCGATGGCACTCAGCTTCTCCAAGTTCTCCAAAAGGACACTGAATGTTTTATAAATGCTTCAAGTGGTATCCTTGTAGATTTGCACTAGCTTCTTGAGGCAGATGAATGTCAAAATAGGACCTTCAAAAGACTGATTGTGTCGCATGTGCATGTCCATTGAATATCTGAGGCCTAAAAAAATATATAGACTGTGAACCATTTGAAAGAGATGCAAAGGGAAACTTATTTTGAACTCCTTTTTTGTACAGATTTTGAAATACTTTATGGGATAACATTTAGGTGTAAGGACAGAATGAAATGGTGCTGGAAAGATGATACTGTTTGGCACCTGGTTAATATGAACTAATGTTCATGTTCTATATATTGTAATGAAAGTAAGATCCATCAATGAAAAGTGATGCAGTCTTGTGCTATGTAACATGCCGTCACTGTGCTGTATCTGAGGATGCAGCGTGTTTGAAGACTGCTTCTTTAGACTTCCTGATACTGTATGTCATTTTCTAACAGTTCGAGATTTAGAAAATGCAGTTTGTTCAGGTCTACCACAATTAAACACTTCATTGTCCTTGGGGGTTCCACATACCCTTGAAAAGGTATTTAAGAAGTTGAAAAAATAGCTTTCTATGCCATATATTTAAAAAACAGACTGAGATGGGGAAAGTGATGGGTCTCTCAGGGAAACATAAACACTATGTACTCATTAGAAGTCTCATTAGAACTAAAGTACAGGGAAGGTGCTCTGAGAGCAAGCTCTTATACTGGTATTTACTAGGACAAAGAGCTTCTTTAATAGGACACACTGAACAGCTCTTTGCTGCAATCATTAATAGCCATTGCTGCTTTTACTGACTTCTTGGGAAAAGTTTTGCCCTTCTCTCTGTCTCTGAATTAAAGGGACAGGAATCTCTTTGTGTGTTTTAGCAGTGGGAATCTGCTCGAGATGCCAAGCAGCAAGACAGCAAGAAGCAGCCCGGAGGGTGCTGTGCAAAGCCTCAGGCTCTATTCCAACAGTCAGAAGGAGAGGGGAGAGGGAGTCAAGGGCCGGGAAATGAATTCCTGCTGAAGTTAATAAAATGTGGCTAAAATGTTTTTTGCATCTTATTAATCTCTACCTTACCATATCTAGAAAAGACAACATGGTTGTTTACCTTGCCAGACTTGTAATTTATTTTAGAAAATGAGCAAAACGCCAGCTTAGGGGGCTTCCTTAAAGTTAACAAGTTATAAATTTAACTAATAAATGAACAAATAAATTCAGACAGAAGCTCTCTTTGAAAGTGACATTCTGTCTACCTAGCTTTAAGTGTCACGAACTTGTTGTTATCAAACTAGCGCTGTTGTACCTACCCAAAATTATTAATACAGCAAAATGTATCCACTTGATTGCCTGCTTAATGAGTAAAACTAAAGTCAAAAGATTAAAGGGTCCTTTTTACTAAAGTGTGCTGTGGGTTTGTACCTAATGTCCTAACAGTGTGCAAACTCCAGGCACGTTAAGCACAAAACCACCTTGTTCACTGTCGGGGGAAGGGGAGCGGACAGCATTTTCCCAGTAGTACTTCACCTATTGAAATGGAGGTAATTGCGCCCACACAAATTGCAAGACTCACAATTAGTGCACGTTGTATATCCCCGTGCTGACTGCGCAGCTGCTACTGCAACTACTAATCATTTGTATAGTGCTCAGCATGATCATTCTCCACCTCTAACCCATCCATTTACCACTTCATGGCATGATTCACAGCATGGAAATCGGCCCCCGTTAACTGCGATGGCCCTATGCACGATTACCATGCACCAAAACTTGTAGTAAAAGGGCCCCTAAATCTCAGGATATCTTGAACGAAAAGTGTTTGGTAATGATTTTCTCAAACCTACGAAAAACATCACACTCTCTCAGAAAGGAAAACATCAAACTAATTGATATAAGCTCAAGAATTAATTTAAATGTGAATGTTAGAACAAACACTGTAGCAGTAATTAAAATATTGAATTTGATATACTTCACTGAGGCTTTATCATAATGATAGTTTATTAGCGTAAGACATTAAACATACAGAAAAGTGTAAACATTAATTGATCACTAAATTCTGGAATGCTTCTGTTCCATCAAAGTCTTCATTACTGGTGAACGCGGTGGCCATTTTTCTTTACCTGTTTTAATTTCTAGATCACATATTTCTTGGGACATGCAGTGAAACGTATTTCGCTTTCCTTTGTTTCTTGGCCCGGAGGAGTAGCCTAGTTGTTAGAGAGACCTAGGTTCAATTCCCACTAGTATGCTTTGTGGCCTTGGGCAAGTTACTTAACTCTCTATTGCCTTGGGAGAAAGGCCTGGCAATCTACTTGTGGTAACATTGTCAAGGAAACCCAGGAGCTGCTGGGTCGCCAGGACTTAGAACTGACTCAAAGGCACATATTGCCTTGTATTTTGTTTTCTAATTTGTTTCATTTCGTTAAAACGAACAAAGAGGAAAGGAAAAACAATGAAAAGAAATCATGTGTAGTCCAGGCCCCTCCTCTCAACTGCCCATACAACCTACCAATATAAATAGTTTTGGGTCCCCCACCATCAGCACCTTTCACATCTTATCCCATCCACTGGTGTTCATAGGATAAGAATGATCCCTGCTGCTCCTACTTAAATGGTGCGCTATTCCAAAATGGAGCTGCATGTTGGAATTTAGCATCAGCAGGAGAAGAAGTGGGGATCGCTCTTGTCCTGTGAAAGTGATTCATAGATAGGATAAGAGAAGAAGTGGACCGTGGGGGCTTTGGGAGGCAGAGAAAAGACTCAAGTTTTTTTTGTTTATTTTAGTTTAGGTCATGAATCAACCAGAGAACAACTTTCATTCATTTTTCATTTTAAACATAAAAGGTAACAAAATAGGGAGCTTTATTGAAATTTCCTATTTTATTTCCAATAAAAGCATATCATTACACCTTTCCAATGAAAATAAATCATAAACCCTCATCCTGGAACCAAAAATTGTAGTGGAGAATATTACCCAACATTAGGAGACTAACCACCCCCGTATCATAGACTGAAAGAAAAGTATTGGAATCATTCAGATATTCTGATACAAGACCCATCTAAGCAATAGACTCTCTCATTTATACAGAGTTAGCTTTATGGAAGCAACCTAACTCTCCTCAACTTAAAAACTGCAGGGGTCTTCTCTAGAGCTAAAGATTACATTGTCTGCTGCCTAGACTTTCTTGACAGATAACTTCAAATCTATATTAGACATTTCAGGCATTTCAAAATCCTTCATCTACTGTCTCAAAATTTCTGGTGACTCAAGAGGAGGACTGCTATTTACACTCATCTTTGCTCCTGTAACACTTGTGCCTGAACTAAGGTCTCCTAGTCATAACTGCTAGGCTTGTTCCAGTTAGAGAAAACCTCTTACCAACCATGGTCAGTTATGAATTTGTACTAAGTCATTAATTTTCTGACGGGGTGTAGAAATGAACCTCAGTGCTCCTTAAACATATTTCCCCAATGGTCCACCTTAGCAAAGTCAGAGCAAAGGAACCTTGCCAGGAGGGCAAGGTCCAACCAGAAAGTATGAAAACTTTGAGCTAGGGAAAGTCTGGGTAGTCCAGAACAGGAAGAAGCAGCCTTCTAGACTCCGCCCATGCTGCCTATATGTAAGGAACACATAGATTGCCTGCAAAGAAAGAAAGACCCTCTGCTTTGAATTTCTGTCCTGAATAAAGGTTTTTTTTGTGTCTGAAGCTGTTTCAGTTGATTTGTTTGAAGACATACTCAAGACCCGGGACTCAAAAGCTCCACCATGGTACGACATATGGTGGCTGTGGCTGAAATTCATGGCTCTTCTTTAAAGACTATGACCCATGACTACTGCATGGGCTTTGGGCCATACTACTAAAAGAATTACAGATTTCTGTGATAAAGGACTTAACCACGCCTTCTAGTAAGGGAACAGAAGATGTGAAGTTAGAGCCAAACAGGCAGAACTTCTGTTTTGTTTTGTTTACAACACCGCACTTCTATGGGCATAAAGACTGGAGTCATTCAGCAGCTTCAGAGATGCAATGGGAGCAATGGCAAGCTTTTGAAAACCTGCTAGAATTTTAACAGATCTTTATGAGAAACATCACCAACTTCAGCACGTTCAGGAAGCACCTCAAGACTCACCTCTTTGAACATTTCTGCCCCACTGAATAACTCTCACTCCTCACAAGCTCGATTCAATACAGAACCTGTACATTTGTATATACTATCCCTTCCCCCTCCCCACTGCATGCAAATAGTTTAACTGTTGGACTGTAATTACCAAGTTCTCTGTTCCATGTGCACCACTTTGACCTGGTAAAAGGCAATAGATAAATGCAGCTAAATAAATAAATATCCCAAATAATGCAAGGGACAAGCACTTGATCAGCCCTTCTACCTTCAGTTATGCCTAAAATAGCCATAGGGGATGACCTAGATTATTTTTTAGTGGATTTTGAGAGGACTGCCTGCTTAGTTGGATGACCAGTGATGGCTCAGTGTACTTATCTAGGCAACCTATTAACCAGCAGTGGTCAAGCCACATTCCAGGATGCCAACCCTGATGAGAGAGAGCAATCTATGCAAAGGTTAAGGCCACCATCCTAAAGTAGATCCGATGTACTATAGAAGCATACCTATAGTGGTTTCAGAAGAGGATCCTCCAACCAGAAGAAAACCCAAGAGGATTCTTCAGAATAAAGGATGTCATATGTACATGTTGACAGTCAAAAGGCAAGTCTAGGGTCTAAATAGCTAAGATTATCCTTTTGGAATAGTTTTTAGATGGCTTGAATATGCCCATGAAACAGTGGATGTGCCAGCATCCCAGCCTGACTCTAGAAAGCAGACTGGAAAAAGCTGAAGTCTTCCATCAGATTAGTCCATATCTGAGGGCCCCATAGTGAAAGAAAAGAGGATTTTCTAATACTCTGGGGATTGTTTGTGAAAGTGGAAATGGTGACTACCACCTCTATTGAAGAATCTGTTTTCAGCTGTACACCAAGTCCAGGAACTACACCCTCTGCCTTGATTCATTTGAAAAGAGAGGAATTATTTTGCCACAGACTGCCCTGTGATTAAAGAGGAAGTTATAGATATTAATCTGACAGTGCTGCATTCCTGCAACTTATGTTTCATATGCTGGGACACAGAATTTTATGGTCTGAGTTGATTTGGGCAGGATACCTACTCAAACCCTGGTGGACTCTGAAAGTTAAAGACCCTTATCCAGAGAAAATTAGTCAAGAGAATCTAGATCAATTATGAGCAGACTGTGACTTTAGACTGCTTTAATAGAAACCAGAGGCAATATCTCACAGCTCGTCTTACTCAGGAGACTTATTTTGACTTTCCTATCCCATTGTCTTTGGATGAGGCTCTACAGACTTTGGGAATTATTGGATCCAAATAACTACTGGACTAGTGAACTCAAAGGGACTGCTAAGAGAGGAGTTTCTACTTCTGGGAAAGAATCTATAGTTGTACACAAGAGCAGAAGTAAGGATGTGGTTGAAAACTATAGGCCAGTTAGTTTAACCTCGGTGGTGAGTAAATTATTGGAAACCCTGCTGAAAGAGAAAATAGTGAGGTTTCTGGATTCCAATGGATTGCAGGATCTGAGACAGCATGGATTCACCAGTGGCAGGTCTTGTCAGACAAATCTGACTGATTTCTTTGACTGGGTGACCAGTGCATTGGACCGAGGGAGAGACCTAGATGTGGTGTATTTAGATTTCAGTAAAGCATTTGATATTGTTCCACACAGGTGACTTATAAACAAACTAAGCACCCTTGGGATGGACCCTAAAGTTACTGCTTGCATTAGAAATTGGTTGAGTGGGATGCGACAAAGTGTACAGGTAAATGGAGTTCACTCTGAGGAGAAGGAAGTTACCAGTGGAGTGTTGCAGGGATCTGTCCTTGCTCTGATTCTTTTTAACATATTTGTTGGTGATAGTGTGGAAGGGCTGTCGGGTAAGGCTTGCCTCTTTGCAGATTATACCAAAATCTGCAACAGAGTAGACATCCAGGAAGGTGTAGATAATATGAGGTGGGATCTAGCTAAACCTGAAGAATGGTGTAGAATTTGGCTGCTGAGATTTAATGTTAAAAAATGTAGGGTCGTGCATTTAGGTTGCAACAATCTCAGGGAGTGGAACAGTATAGGAGGTGACGTACTTCTGTCCATGAAAGAAGAACGGGATCTAGGCGTGCTGGGAAATTCTCAAAATCCTGAGGAAAAGAGAATTATTTTGGTTAAGCTGATACAATCTGTGTCTATTTTAAAATTCTGTGTTTTATTAAGTCAGTTAGGGCATAGTGTAACAGAGAAACAGACAGATAATGGCTGATTCTATAATATTCACTTCCAGGCTGTGGGCATGTCCAAATCGGAGACAGGGATGTTTTAAACCTGATTCTGATATGGATGCACCAGCATGTCCGGAATTGCAGACGTAAACGTATTAAATGGCATGGATATCCCTGCTCTCGCAATATTCTGAAAAGACGAATGTCTATGATGCCACCCACCTCCACCTCCCCTGTTAAAATGTGCATCCCTTAAGCTGTTTCTCTCACTAACAGTGTTGTGTTTATGCAAATAACACATGAATACTGATCAGACCTAAATGCAGATGCCAACAAGACTAAGGGGCATGTTTACTAAACTGCGTCAACATAGCAGCAGCTACGTTAAGGCGCGTTATGTGCTGTTAAGGCGCCTTAACAGCACCTAACGCGCCTTAACATTCCCGGCCATGTTAAGGCCAGAAAAGGGAGGAGAGAGGGCGGAGAGAAGGGGTCAATGGACAGGGAGTGGGCGGGGAGAGGCCCATTCACATTAACGTGGAGAAATTAAGGGCTGAATCCTAACGCAACTGAAAACCTGGTGTTAGCACACATTTGCAAGAGAGAGAAACCATTTAAGTGTCAGCAATGTACAGCATAGGCAGGGAGCCAAAGAAAGGTGATAGTAGTGCTCGATTTGCAGCAACAGCATAGTGCCCAAGTATGAAAGGCCACTATGGTGATTGCGCAAATGGGGCATGGGGGCTGCAGGCGGGACCTGCAGGGGGGCTACTGGGGCATAGGGTGGATAGGCGGTTGCCGAGGTGGCACATAGGAACACAGAAAATTGGAATCAGCAAGACAGCAACTGGCCAGGGTCAGACATGCCCATGAGTCTGTGTCCCACAGTGTCCCATCCAGGGGACATCACCCAGAAGGCACCCCAAGGGGTGCATAAAATTGACAGGTGGTACCGGGGAAGCATGGACATCTATGTAGGCACCCCTACCCCAGAACCTACACCTTAGGCAGCCGCCTACCTTCCCCCTGGATGGCCTGGGATGGCGTACCACCAGCGCCCACAGCATATGGTCATGGTGGCATGGCAGAGGGGGTGGGTGATTGTGCTGGAGGGAGCAGTGGCACTCACCTGCAATGGACCTAGGCCATGCCCTGTACCAGTATGTGATGTGCAGTGCAACTGAAGAGGTCTGGCCGAGGAACATAAGGGTAGCCCCAGGGAGCACTGTGCTGCTGTGGCAAGTGTGGTGCAGTACACCCAGCCCGCATGTCCAAGAGCAGAGGGTCAGAGGTTCAGGTCCCATTTGTGGATCCTGCAGAGCATCTCCCCATAGTTTTAGCCCACAATGCAGCCACAACAACAACATGGGCAAACCCCAATGCAGTGGTGCACAGGGGTACGGACACTCGCTCACAAGGGCTCCACTATCCAAAGCTTCATGGAGTGTCAGGCTGTTGGCCCCAGCACAGAGCTGCAGTTATCACCAGAGCACTACTACTACACCCTGCACAGATTAGCAATGTTGGCACTGTGATCAGGACCAGTGCAGGGGGTAGGGTTGGCAACCATCACCATCTCTGCACAATGCTGAGATAGGTGTGGGAGTGTGCGTATGTCTCTCCATTGTTTTGTGTCTGCCAACACCTCACTGAGCCCACATTTCTCACACTGCTTCCAGCGTTAGCCTGAAAATGTGCATAATGAGCAGCAAGGTATTGCGGGTATGGCCAAGACAGGGCAGACTGGCCAGGATGCATCTGCACAGGGTGGAGGGCAATGGCTGAGACACTGTTGTGCCCGACCACCACCTGCTGGGGGGGGGGGGGGGGTGTCACTCTCACTCTGACCAAGCAGTGACCATGGCATGTCTATGTTCCCACATAGTGACACATGTTATTTGTTTCTATTTATTTATTTATTTATTTAACACTCATTTTTATACCGCATCTTCCAGAGATCAGTTGCGGTGTACAAACAACAACATTTAACAAAGCTAAGTTTGTTTTACATAGAACATCTTAATTTTACATAGAACATCTTAACATATCAAAAATAAACAAGGTGAGTTTTTGAACTGGGACCGTGTAAAAACAGTTAACTAACAAAGTGGAGTATCTATATACGTAAGACAGTACATAACTGATACAACTATATACATGCGTAGGTATTAGGGCATAAGAGATAGGATCATCAATTCGTTAGAGCTGAGTGATGCCTGTGTGTTCCTGGTTTTGGGGCGCACTTGCAGAGCTACCTGCTTGGTGTCTGCGTTGTGCATTCCACTTCTGGGTGCACAGGGTTCCCCTGTGAACATGCACTATGGACTGGTTAGTGGGCTGTCTGCAGTTAGTGTGTGCATGGTGGGAACACCTTGTAGAATGCTGCAGGTGCAGTCTGACTGTGCTGTTTGTTGATGGGTGGCAGACTGTGGCGTGGGGCAGTTGGGCCTACCCCAAGCACCATTGCTGATCTGCAATGGGTCACAGGTATAGCATTGGCCCAGCAGCCCTGGAGGGCTGCTATCCACCAGCAGGACTGTGGTTGCTAATACTACGGCCATTCTGAAGGGTGCAGCCACCTGTCCCACCACACCCTCATCTACAACCAGGGTGATTGGGGCCCCTTAGGGTATATAGTGCGCACTACTTAGACCCAAAGGGGGCAGTGCTACATAGCCCTCATGTGAGTCTGGACTCCCCAATGCCCTGATAACAGGTACCCATGGCAACCAGACCTTAACACCAGGTATGCTCTAATCTGGGTGGTGTCCGATCCCACAGGGCCACATATGACTGCAGCACACAGCTGGAACAGATGTACCTTCAACTACACTGCTGGGAACACCTGTCACACACTGGCAGTGCTGGTGATGTGCAACAAAACCTATCTCTAGCACCACATGTACTGTGGACCTAGTGCTGGGCGCCCATCCTATCCCTCAGGGTGAATACGGAACCCGCACAATGGCATGATCTGTAGCTACTCTGTGCCAGTATCACGAACTGTCAGTGCATCTTGCCACACTGCAGCCCCAGAGAGGTGCAGACCCCATTTGGTGGTCAGCTGTAGGCCGCTGTTCTGCATTTGCAATGCATCATGGGTGCTGGTGGGGTTACCCTATCCTGGCGCACTGAGCAGATGGTTTGTGCGGTTACCTGAAGTCCTTCTGTACCCAGCCATTGCTATGCAACAAGCCATAGAGGTATAGGCTACTGGTTAGTACACTGACGTTCTAGGCAGAGGTCATGGGTTCAATTCCTTGTTGTTCCCTTCTGTCCAAGGCAGATGTTTTGCTTGCCTGTGACAGTCATATCTGTGCTGTGCAGATCTGTGCTGCCAGCCCATTGTACCCTCACCACAGTTGGCAACAATCCTTATAAGGCATTACAAGGCTCCTAATTAGGTACAGTACAAGGCACGTTATAAGGCACCTTATTAGGCACAGTACAAGGCACGTTAAGGCACGTGCCTTGTACTGCACCTAATAAGGTGCCTTATAACGTGCCTTGTACTGCGCCTCATAGGGTGCCTTATAACGTGCCTTGTACTGCACCTCATAAGGTACCTTATAACGCGCCTTATCTGACACAGCTTTAATGCTGCCCCGCCCACTCCTTTAATGGGCATCTGTATCATCAACGCGGATCCTAACGCGAATGACATTACCGCAGTTTAGTAAACATGCCCCTAAATTTATTAGTCTGTTGGGTGCCCAAAATACTGCAAAGTAAGCTCATTGCAGTCATTCATAGAATAACAGCAAGTCTAATGTGATCAGTTTGTCCTGACATAGCTGCCATCAGAGCATACATGGCAGTAGAAGAACTCCTCAGCTAAGTGTGCATCGGGCATCTCTGAAAACAGTCTGTACAATGCTAATTATGGACCAGTAGAAATAAGCAAAAGGTCTCTACAGCAAAATGTGAAAACATATCGCTGTCAAGAATAAGGGATCAGTAAAATAAAATGCCAAAAATGGGACAAAACATCAACTTGCCCTAGCAAAAAGTGCTCCTTTCTTTTATGCATAAGCTGCATATCTCATAGCTGATGCCTAAAAGAAGGGAACACTTTATTCTAGGGCAAGTTGATGTTTTGATCCCATATTTGGAGTTTTATGTTACTGGTCCCTTATAAAAATATAAAAAAATGATGACAGAAAAAGACCACATGGCCTATCTAGTCTATCCTTCCATACCATCCTTTCCTCTAAGGTGTACATATTAAGAAACCTCACTATTTTCTCTTTCAGCAGCATTTCCAATAATTTACTCACCACCGAAGTTAAAGTAACCAGCCTGTAGTTTTCAACTACCTCCTTACTTCCGCTTTTGTGTAAAGGGATTACAGTCCTCCTCCCCTTCTTTCTTCCCTGTCCTTTCTGAATAAAGTATAGCCTGGTATAGTTATATCCCAGTCATGGTTTTTTGTGAACCATGTTTCTGTAGTTCTGTTAGTCTTTCTTTATCCAGACACTCAATAAGAGGCATGTTTACTAAACGTTTGTGCAAGTTAACATTATGCAAATATTTATGCAAATGAGGCCCCACAATGAGTCTCCGCACATGGCCTCGCACCCTTCTTGGGCCACCTCTGCACATGGCCTCTTCTGAATATGTTTTATATTTCTCTGATGCTGGCTATGCCCCCATTCCGCCCCCTCCCACCCACGTTCTGAGATCCCTGTGCTAGCACCATGTATGTGAAGGACTATGCGATTTCAGAATATGGTCATAGACATTTTTCCTAGAAAAACATCTGTCGCATGTCCAAAGGGCTTATTTGTGTTCTGGAATGACCTTCATAGGTATAGCTTAAAAAGAGAAATGAGTAGGATTGATATCCTATTCAGAGATAAATTGCTTGCTAGAGTAGATTTTTACAAAGGGACAAATCAAAGGGGCAACTTGAAAGGCTTCCTCTGTCAAACCAAGGGCAGTATGAATCACTAAAAGAATTGTTAAGAGATTGCCTTAGAAGTACAGATATAACTAGGTCAAGTAGAGCTCAGTGATATTCATTCTTGAAGTATTTCTGGGAGAGGAGCATGCTAAGGCTGGAAAGGAATCTGCAATGGTAAGTATTTACCTCTTGGAAATTTCTAAAACTCTTAGAGAAAAGGGAATTCTTTAGGTTTAAGCTGATAAAAATCTGTATCTGTGTTGAAAGTATGTGTTTTATTAAGTCTGTTAGGGCATACTAACAGGCAAACTTTCAGTTAGTGTTTATTTATGCCCCCCTCCAAGCCCCCACCTACCCCAGGCACAATCTTTAATTTATAGGATCTCAAACAAGGGGAAAGGAAGGAACTTTTTTAAATTCATGTTTAACCAGTTATCCTCATTAGCAAGCTATTAGGCCTGAGGAATAGATTAATTGTAGTTCCTTGTAATTCATCTTGAGGTGAACATTAAACAAAAAATGTATTAGGTATATTTGTATTGGTTCACAAATCTCTATTCCCCTAGCAACTTTTAAAACTGAACAACTTTAGCTCTCTGTTGCCATGGGGGAGAAAGGTCACCTGAAAGGAAAGCTTTACCTTGGTGTGGCAGGAAGGGATCTTGTAGCTAGGACCTGTCCTCCAGATGATGTAATCTTCTCATACCGAGGGTGTACCTCCAGGGCCATATGCTCATAAGGGAAGGGTTAGGATGATCAATATAGTTGGCAATTGAATCATCAGGTATGCAAATAGATGGGTAGCCGGTGGATGTGAGGATTACCAGGCACTTGCCTACCTAGTACAAAAGTGGTGGACCTCATTCACCACCTAGATAAGGTTTTAAATAGTGCTGGGGAGGAGCCTGCTGTCTTGGCGCATGTTGATACCAACGACCTAGGAAAGTTTGGGAGAGAGCTTGTGAAAGCCAAATTTAGGCTTTTAGGTAGAAAGTTGAAATCCAGAACTTCCAGGGTAACATTCTCAGAAATACTTCCCATTCAATGCACAGGACCCAAGAGGCAGGCAGAGCTCCAGAGTCTCAATGTGTGCATGAGACAATTGTGCAGGGAAGAGGGCTTTAGATTTGTTAAGACCTGGGCAACCTTTTGGAGAAAGGAGGAACTTTAACCAGGGTGAAACTGAAGCAGCGAAGTGCAGACAATGAATAATTCCAGGAGTCAATTTACAGGGTCCAAGCCAATTTATTGTGCACAAGGCCCAGTTAGTCAAAGCTTTAAAAAGGACTGAGCAAAGTTCTTACAGAGACATATTCATTTATACATTTCTTTTCAGTTTGATACATGCAAACTTTCTATTGGTTCCAACGCCCCCTGTACCTGTCCAATCAGAGATCCCTCCTGGGCCTAGCACCCAGCTCCCTCCTCTAGGACTGTTCTAACAATGGTGCAGTTTCTAGGTTTGGATACTTCTCTACTGCAAAGTCATCCCTGGCTCTAGGAATGCAAGTATTGAAACATTTCTATTTTCACAGCACAAGAGAATAATGAAAGATTTATTAGATGCTGTATGGGCCCCTAAGGAACATCCGTTAAATCCGGGCGACTTGAAAAATACAGTGTCTATAGTTTCTATACAGTCATGATCAGGGGGCCCAGGACCAATTGGAAACAATGTAGCAGGATTCAGAGCTTGACTAACTTTTTAACTGTATCTGGGGATTTTCGCACAACATGCTCTGATATTTCAATATTCGTGAATTCGTTAGCCAGAAACTTCCTTTGTGTTCCATAAGGGTGAGAACAGAACGGGGTATAGTCACTTGAAGATTTTGTCCTAGTGTGAGCTTATCTGCTTCGTTCACTAAAAGGGCTGTTGCTGCAACAGCTCTCAAAAAGGGGGCCAACCTCTTGCTACCACATCCAGCTGTTTTGACAAATAGGCTACTGGCCGCTGCCAAGATCCAAGAGACTGGGTCAGCACCCCTAGAGCATTTCCTTGTGACTCATGGACATAGAGATGGAAAGGTTTCTGGACATCTGGCAGACCCAGAGCTGGTGATGACATTAGAGCGCTTTTCAGAGATCGGAATGCTGCATCCTGTTCCGGTCCTCACTCCAGTGGAGATTTTTCCATTCCTTTGGTAACTTGGTACAATGGTTTTGCTAACAGTGCAAAATTGGGGATCCATATGCGGCAGTATCCTACGGCCCCCAGGAAGGCTCTCACTTGCCTCCTAGTGATTGGAGTGGGAATACTGCATACAGCTTCTTTGCGTTCAGGTCCCAAGCATCGAATTCCGCTGGACAACTGGAACCCTAGGTATTTAACTTCGGTTTGACATAGTTGCGCCTTGGCTCATGAGACTTTGTATCCAGCCTCATTCAAAAGGTACAGAAGTTCACTGGTGGCTTGCAGACATTCACTTTCTGAGTTGGTGGCTATGAGCAGGTCATCCACATACTGAAGGAGAACCCTTCGTCCTGGGTTCACTGAGTAACTTGAAAGATCTTGATTCAGGGCAGCACTGAAGAGAGTAGGCGAATTCTTGAATCCTTGAGGTAGTCGGGTCCAGGTGAGTTGGCCCCGCCTTCCTATTGTGGGACCTTGCCATTCAAAAGCGAATAAAAGTTGACTAGTGGGGGCCAGGTGTACACAGAAAAAGGCATCTTTTAGGTCCAGGACAGTGAAATGAGTAGCCTCAGCGGGGATCAGTCCCAAGAGAGTATAAGCATTTGATACTACTGGGTGTATGGTTTCAACTGCATCATTTACCCGCCTCAGATCTTGTACTGGGCGGTAATCCCCTGTCCCAGGTTTCTTGACTGGGAGAAGAGGGGTGTTCCAAGGTGACTGGCCTTCCTTGAGAAGTCCATACTTCAGCAGTTTCATCAGATGGCAGTGGATTCCTTCTATGGCTGGTCGGGGAAGAGGATACTGCTTCACATGCACTGGTTCCGCTCCTGGCTTGAGGGTGACAATGACAGGGGCTATGTTCTTCGCTAGGCCAGGTGGATTATCTTCTGCCCATACTTCAGGCGGGGCTATGAGGCTGGTGGGTATTGTGATGGGGCCCGTGGTTAGAGCCCTTTAACCCTGTATAGGCGGTTGCCTAGGGTCTATAAAACAAGTAAACTGCTCTGGCTGTGTAAATGAAAGAGTCTCTCAGAGCAAATTGAATGAAAAATAAGATGGGTTTTATTCCCCGTCCCGCTCGGACTATCAACAAGAACAGAAACTTCAGATGTAAGCGAAGAAACAAAAATAGTGGCAAACTTATATTCTTTTGTTTACATGCACAAAGTTCTCTTTGTCATTTTAATCAAACAGCAGGGCTGCATTTATAACAGATACTACAATCCATGGGAGAGGGATCTTGAAGGCTGCTGCCATCTTCCCATACCATGCTTTCTCCAGCACTTCCCAAACTCCCTGTGTCAGAGTCCTCTTGTATACAGTATTCAGACACGGTGTCTTGTGACAACTCACTATGGCATTCAATGGAGGCTCTTCTCCCTTCGGGTCTATACCTCCCTGGCTTGTAGTAGCTTCTACCTGGGCTTTCCTCCCAGAACAACAGCTCTGAATCTCCTTGCTTCATGTAATTATGGTCAGGACCGCGCCCTTGGCACTTATGGGTTTTAAACCTCTCACTGTAAGCGTATGGAGGTTTCTTTCTATCTGTAGGGATTGCCTTGGTACTTGGCTCCCTGTATCTTTTGACTCTAGCCTCCCAGGCTGGTTGTGCAGAAGTGAAATTGGTCCTAGCTTTGCAGCTATTTCTTATGGTGCACATATGCTTGGAGTTCCCATCCCCCAACACTTTCCTTTTAAACTGACCTGTGCTTAGAGCTGGCACATACCGGTCTCCTGTGTAGTGGGACACTCCTGGCTTCTCTTGAAGGCTAACTTGGGTAGCCTGTCTTCTCCCAGTACAGCTTGCCTTAAACCTCTGTTCCTGAGTGCTGGAGCTACCTTCACTTCCTGGTTCTCCGTGAGAAACGTTTTCTCCCAGCACTCCTCTGGGGTTTCTGCTCAGCTGATTGTAGCCACACCTCTTGCTACTCTCTCCCCGGCTTCTGCCGTCCTCCTGAGTTGTATCGTGCCTCTCTCTCCCTCTGCCTTCCTTCCACTGACTGGAACCCTGTTTTATGTGATCCCCAGCCCTGCACGTGACGTGGGGATTTGCAATCAGGTGTTCCTGACAAGCTTTCTGTTTGTTACGCAGTAACAATTTCCTTTGCTCAACTGATTCAGTGTGCCTAGTGCTCCTTTCCAATGCTGAATCTGAGGTAAGCCTTTCTTTTACCTGCACTTCCATGGGCTGTGTATCCTCTGCTGCATCACATATCCCCCCTCTTAAGATATTCCGGGATGGTGAACTTTCGTGCTCCCAGCCCGGAATACGAGACAGGGCGTCTGCATTAGAATGTAGCTTTCCCGCTCTATGGTGTATGGTAAAATTGAAAGCCTGCAACGCCAGGTGCCAACGGGTGAGGCGAGGGTTGTGGTTCCTCATGGTACCTAGCCACTTCAACGGTGCATGGTCCGTAATCAGCACGAAATGTCTGCCTGTAAGGTAAAATCGAAGTGCCTCAATGGCCCACTTAATAGCCAAACATTCTTTTTCGATGGTTGAGTAGTTGCCCTCAGCCCTGGACAACTTCCTACTTAAGTAGAGAACGGGGTGCTCAGTACCCTCGAACTCCTGGGACAGGACGGCTCCCAGCCCCGATTCCGAGGCATCCGTTTGAAGGATAAATGTACGATTAAAATCCACCCCATATAGGACTGGCGCCTTACATAACTTCCCCTTTAGAAGTATGAAAGCGTCCTCCGCTGCTTGTGTCCACTGTAAATTATTAGGTGCGTTCTTTCTTAACATGTTTGTTAACACTGTACTTTCTTCCGCAAACCTGGGTATGAAACGCCTATAATACCCGATTAACCCTAGGAAACTTCTAAGTTGTTTCTTAGTTAGCGGACGCCAAAAATTCTGCACACTTTCTACTTTATCATGTAGGGGTCGGACCGTACCACTTCCTACCAAGTGTCCTAGATACTTAACTTCGGTTCCGCCAAATAGGCATTTTCCAGGATTTAGAGTTAGTCCAGCACCCCGCAAAGCCTTCAATACGGCCTCTACACGTGGAAGGTGTTGTGCCCAGGTGGTGCTGTGGATGACTATATCATCCATGTATGCTACCGCGTAGCTGTGGTGAGGCCGTAGAACCTGGTCTACCAACCTTTGGCATGTTGCCGTGGCGCCATGTAGACCGAATGGCATACGTTTAAACTGGAATAAACCCAGCGGTGTGCTGAATGCTGTCTTGGGCCTGGAAGCACGGGTCAACGGTATCTGCCAATAACCTTTGGTAAAGTCAAGGGTGGTCAGATACCGTGCCTGCCCCAATCTATCTAACAACTCTTCGATCCTTGGCATAGGGTAGGCATCGAAGAGTGATATAGCATTGACCCGCCTAAAGTCAATGCAGAAACGAAGACTGCCATCCGGTTTCGGCACTAGGACTACCGGACTACACCAGGGACTTTTAGACTCTTCAATGACGCCTAACTGTAGCATCTCCTGAACTTGTGAAACAATCTCCCTCTTGCGAGCCTCCGGTAAACGATAAGGTTGCAGCCGCACAATTTTCCCAGGGGGTGTGAGAATTTCATGCGCGACCAGGTTGGTTTCTCCCGGGACGGGCGTAAGGACGTCCCTAAACCGTGCCAGCAACTGGTCTAACTGGCCTCGTTGCTGCAGGGACAATTCTATGCCGATCTTCGGTGCCGAGGCTGTTTTACAGTCTTCAATTTGGGGACCTAAATCATCCTCTAATTTTGTCTTTGCAGTGGCAGTGAGACCTTGTACCTCCCTCTGTCTGGTGGAGCCAAACCCTTGGCCTCCCCGGGTCGTAGGGACCAGGTGGGTCACCTCCTCCACCTCTGGCGCCCCAAACCGTTCACATATGATCTGGGCAACGCGGTCTCCTACTTTAACCTCAAAGTCCTGCTCCCCAAAGTTGAAAAGCAGTACTTTGACCTCTCCCCTGTAATCGGGGTCCACAACCCCCGCTCCGACATCGATAAAATGCTTCGATGCCAAACCAGATCGGGGAGCGATCCGCCCGTAGCACCCTGCTGGCAACTGGATTTGCAGACCTGTATTAATTATAGCCTTCCCTTTCTTTGGTACTACCCCTCTACTGCACTAAAAAGGTCAAAGCCAGCCGCAGCGGTAGTTGCTTTCTGGGGAGTCTGTGCGCTTGGGGACATTTTACAGACCTTTAACATGAAGCCCTTTTTACCATGTGTCACTACCTCCATCGGGGCCTTTTGGACAGGTGCTTTCTTTGGGGTTTTTGCAAACAAAGGCTGGGGAATCCCATTTACCAGGGCCTCCCCTTCACCATTACTCTTTCCCATGGTCTGGCCTTCTTCCCCTACTTCCTTAGGGTGCCCCAGGGATTCCTTTTTTTCCTTAACCAGGCCTTCCTTTAGCCCTTCATCAAACGGGGGCCAATCCCGGCCTAACACCAAGTCGAAGGGTAGTTTAGGAACTACCGCTACCAGGGTCTTTCTCCGAACCCCCAATCCTTGTATCCTCAGCCGGTACAGCGGATAACCGGCGGAAGATCCATGGATACACCTTATATTTGCTACTCCTTCGGCATGACTCGGGGACAAATTAGTTTGGGCTTGTATGGTTTCCCAAAAACGGCGAGAGACCATACTTTGGTCGGCCCCCGAGTCAAGCAAGGCCTTAGCTGGGACTCCCTGCACCTCCACATCCACACGGAAACCTGCAGCTACATGTTGATCCTGGTTAGTAACAAGTGCTGTACGATACATACATTCTCTCTTTAGGTGCCCACTTTTTCCACACTTAAAGCATTTTAACATTTTGTTACTTTCCATTTTCCTATACATGGATTCCTTTGAACCCACTATGTTCCTTGGAGAAACATTGGTACTTTTTACAGAATTGGCTAACCCTAATCTGCTGCCAGCGCTGGCTTCTTTCATTACTTCAGCCTCGAAGAACCTTTCGGTTAGGTGCGCTGCTTCAGCAGAGGTTCTACAATTCTGTAGGGTCAGGAATGTTCTAACTTCCTCCGGCACTGCCTCAAAGAATTGTTCTAATACAATTTGGTCAATTATATCATCAATCGGTTTACCCTCGGGTTCAAGCCATTTTAAAACCAGCCCATGCACTCTATGATATAGTGCCTTTGGGGTTTCATTAGGTTGAATCCGGGTAGACCGGAGCATGCGTCTATACATGGTAGGCGTTAAGCCCAGCCTATCACGCACGGCTCTCTTAACTTCCTGATAATCGGCTGCCAAAGCGGCAGGCATGGCCCTGTAGGCTGCCTGAGTCTCGCCGGTTAGCGCTGAGGCCAGCCTAATGGCCCATTGCTCTTCTGGCCACTTAGCATTAAGAGCTATCCTTTCAAAAGTCTGCACAAGATCATCGAAATTATCATCACCATGCATTTGTCCCAGTGTCCATATCCCACAACTCTGTGGGCCTACCCCACAGATAGGTACTGCTGCTGGCGACTCCTCTTTCTTCGGCTCCTTCAGGAGAGTATGCACTAAGTCTGTCAGGGGTCTCTGTTGATCCATCAGGGCAGCGATAGCCTGCTCCTGGTTCTTCCGAGCTAGCTCTCCCTGCTTCTCGAATTGCATGCTCATCCATCTTAGGACCTCTTGTGCATCCATCGTAGCCATCTCTTTTCCTGGAAGATAAATCAGAGACACGAACACCAAGTGTGGCACTATAACAATAGTGAAAGAAAAATTTCTTCCTCCCAAGCCTTTTCCTTCTCACCAGAGATCCTCCCAACCTGTGCCAAAATACCCTTTACCTGAGCCAGGTGGAGGTTCTTATTTTGAGAAGGTGCTTGCCGTCGCACTCTTGGAACCTGGATCCTCTCCGGGCGTGCCAACTTCGCTCTTCCCGCGTTGTCGCTCCGCTCCGTAGCTCCTTGTCTCATTGACTGGATCCTGCCAACTACGCCAACTTGTGATGGGGCCCGTGGTTAGAGCCCTTTAACCCTGTATAGGCGGTTGCCTAGGGTCTATAAAACAAGTAAACTGCTCTGGCTGTGTAAATGAAAGAGTCTCTCAGAGCAAATTGAATGAAAAATAAGATGGGTTTTATTCCCCGTCCCGCTCGGACTATCAACAAGAACAGAAACTTCAGATGTAAGCGAAGAAACAAAAATAGTGGCAAACTTATATTCTTTTGTTTACATGCACAAAGTTCTCTTTGTCATTTTAATCAAACAGCAGGGCTGCATTTATAACAGATACTACAATCCATGGGAGAGGGATCTTGAAGGCTGCTGCCATCTTCCCATACCATGCTTTCTCCAGCACTTCCCAAACTCCCTGTGTCAGAGTCCTCTTGTATACAGTATTCAGACACGGTGTCTTGTGACAACTCACTATGGCATTCAATGGAGGCTCTTCTCCCTTCGGGTCTATACCTCCCTGGCTTGTAGTAGCTTCTACCTGGGCTTTCCTCCCAGAACAACAGCTCTGAATCTCCTTGCTTCATGTAATTATGGTCAGGACCGCGCCCTTGGCACTTATGGGTTTTAAACCTCTCACTGTAAGCGTATGGAGGTTTCTTTCTATCTGTAGGGATTGCCTTGGTACTTGGCTCCCTGTATCTTTTGACTCTAGCCTCCCAGGCTGGTTGTGCAGAAGTGAAATTGGTCCTAGCTTTGCAGCTATTTCTTATGGTGCACATATGCTTGGAGTTCCCATCCCCCAACACTTTCCTTTTAAACTGACCTGTGCTTAGAGCTGGCACATACCGGTCTCCTGTGTAGTGGGACACTCCTGGCTTCTCTTGAAGGCTAACTTGGGTAGCCTGTCTTCTCCCAGTACAGCTTGCCTTAAACCTCTGTTCCTGAGTGCTGGAGCTACCTTCACTTCCTGGTTCTCCGTGAGAAAAGTTTTCTCCCAGCACTCCTCTGGGGTTTCTGCTCAGCTGATTGTAGCCACACCTCTTGCTACTCTCTCCCCGGCTTCTGCCGTCCTCCTGAGTTGTATCGTGCCTCTCTCTCCCTCTGCCTTCCTTCCACTGACTGGAACCCTGTTTTATGTGATCCCCAGCCCTGCACGTGACGTGGGGATTTGCAATCAGGTGTTCCTGACGAGCTTTCTGTTTGTTACACAGTAACAATTTCCTTTGCTCAACTGATTCAGTGTGCCTAGTGCTCCTTTCCAATGCTGAATCTGAGGTAAGCCTTTCTTTTACCTGCACTTCCATGGGCTGTGTATCCTCTGCTGCATCACAGTATACATGAACTGTTTGACTTAATTGGAGGTGTACTATAGAACCGCCACTCTTCTTCTCGGGGAACAGTTAGCACCATTAATCCAGCAGGCTTTGGGTTCACAGTCATTTTCATTTCTCCCCCTTCAGCAAAGGATATTTGTGCCTGAAGCTTTGCAAGCATATCTCGGCCCAGAAGTGGAATAGGGCACTCAGGCATATGCAAGAACTGGTGCGTTATCTTCTGTCCCCCTAGTTCACACATACGGTTCTGCAGAAATGGCTTGGTGGCCCTGTTCCCAGTGGCCCCAACAATAGTGACAGATCGAGAGGAAAGAAGAGACACCGGCTTTGCCACCACGGAATGTTCTGCTCCTGTATCTACCATAAAGTCCATATATTGGTCCCCTACTTTTAAACTGACCATAGGCTCCTGGGGACCCAGGGTGAACTTGGAGCCCGGTCTGGCCTAGTCTTCATCCATTGAAAGAACACAGTCACAGGCGTGAGATAATTGGAAAGAATCTGTCTTTCCACTTATCTCACGCCTGTGACTGTGTTCTTTCTGTGTTCAGCGTGAGCTGTGCTCTTACGGTGTTTTTCTAGTCTTCATCCATTTCATCCATGTCACAGCCCATTGCTACTGCCACTACCTCAATGGCTTCTTCTCTCTCGCGCATGGAACTGTGCTCGGTTCATTCCTCCACAATTTTGAAATCGGCCTCCTGTTCTCCAGGGGCTCCCTCCTCTCCTCCTGGGGGTGGAGTCAAGATGCGGGCATTCATTTCTCCAATGTCCTTCTTCTCTGCAATGGGCACACTGATTCGCACCCAAAGGAGGCCTACTACTTCCGCGGCCTCTTCCACGTTCTCTGGTCCTTTGGTTAGGAAAGCCTCCTCCATGTCGTTCACTTAAAGTGGCAGCAAGAAGATCTGCTTTCTTCTTCATCTTTCGTTCACTTTCTCTGTCACGTTCATTTTCATGATTCACAAATACTTTCTGAGTGACTTCCATTAACTGTGCTGTATTCATACCCGCAAATCCATCCAGTTTCTGCAATTTTCATTTTATGTCTCTCTGGGACTGACTGACAAAGGCTGCATTTACCATGCGCAAATTCTCCTGAGAGGCGGGGTCCTATGGGGTATATAGTCTATAAGCTTCAGACAACCGCTCATAAAAGGCCGCTGGGCTCTCATCTGGACTCTGGATAACTTCAGATACCTTCCCGATATTCATGGCCCTCTGGCCCCCCTTCTTCAGGCCTTGCAGCAAGGCCTGGCGAAATCGCGTTAGGGCCGCTGCCCCCCTGTCATCATTCGGGTCCCATCTAGGATCTTCATTTGGGAAAGCTGCGGCGGCCGCTTGTGGGAGATTCAGATTCCCCCCCCCCCCCTTCTACGGGAGTTTCTTCTAACCAGCGGACGACTGCTTGCAGAATCCGCGCTCGCTCCTCAGTAGTAAAGAGAGTGGACAGGAGCTGCCGACAATCGGCCCAGGTAGGCTGATGAGTTTGCATTATACTAGACATTAATTCTGTCAACTCCTGGGGTTTTGCTGTATAGGATGCATGATGCGTTTTCCAGTTTAATAAATCAGTAGTGGAAAAAGGTACATAGACTAGACTGGCTGGTCCTGGTGCCATCTGGCCCTGTTCATTTAGGATAGGTACACCAGGCACTTGACGCAATGGCATTAGGCGCCCTGCTTTCTCCTTCTTCTTCGGGGTTATACTTCTTAAATCATACGGCTCCCGGGTATAAGCTTCCTTGGTTGGTGACTCTGAACTGGCAGGAGAGCCTCCACTTTCCATCTCGTTGTAGGACCCTGGTTCCCCCGACGTACTTGGGCCAGACTCGGGGCTATCACTCGGGGAACTGGGCTTCTTTTGCTGCTGCAGTGGTAATTGCTGGGGTACCTCATCAGGTTCCGCCTCAGGTAGCGGAGCTGGGGGAACTAACCTATGTGGGTGCTGGGGTAAACGGGCCAGGATTTCTGGGGACTCTGGGGCAGAATACACAGGTGGCTTCTTCTTCTCCACCTTTTGGGTCCCCCTAGTGGTTGCTACCAATATTCTACACTGGTCCTCATAGCAGCGCTTCATCCATGAGGGCTGCCTCTCACAAGCACTTGACCAGAATCTATGTAGGGGAACTGATCAGGGTGCGCTTTTTGTACAAGCTGATAAATACGAGGAACTGTTTCTACATCAAAGGTGCCCCCACGGGGCCATGAAGTAGCTAACACAGGCTACTCCCTATCACATAATACTCTTAATCTAGACGGAGACAATTTTATGCCGTAGTCTCCTGAAAATCCTTTACGGAAATTCGTGATCATACATTCCAGCGGAGTTTGCGTGGACTCCGTCCCTCCCATAATCGTAATGGCGTACACGTAATGACGTACAAGATGACAAACAGTAAGGGTAGGTAGTATGGCTGTAGGTAAGGGGTCCGTACAGCCCACAAAACACTGAGGGGAACAAACACCACACGCTTCCTCCTTTTCGCGACCTGGGCGCGGTCGCCCGGCCAGGAACTGTGCTACTCAGGAGTCCGCTCTCGCTCGGTCTGTGTCTCAAGACCTCTCAATCACACAAAGAATCGTACCAGTACAAGAAATCATTTTTCAAAATGCCCAAGGTTTTCTGACTAACTGACTATTCCCAACCAAAGGGTCGGTGGCTTCTGCTTCCGCACACTCATGCAGAGCATACTAGGACCGCCCTTATGAGAGGTGATCAATCTCTCTTGTCTCGCGCACCCATGCAAGACGTCTCGCGCACTTATGCGAGATTTTCCCAGTTAGTCTATACCAAATCAGTCTCGCGCACACATGCAAGACTCTGTTCCCCAGGCTTCACTGACTTTTAAACAAGAAAATGTCTACTCACCGGATCCGGTTCCCGATACCAAACCAGTTCTTGGGTTGGATCCTGGACTCCCCTCGGGTTTGGAGGTGTTGGCCAGCCGGACCCAGTGGCCCGCTGAGGCAAGGCGGAACCCTCTCCGATACAAAGGGATCGGCGGCACCCGAGGTTTCCCCTGCGGTCGGACAGACACGGTTCCGACCGGGCCAAACCTGGAGGAGAATTGCGTGGAGTATTCGCTTGACCACCATTCACTATCCGCACATTCCCAGCAAACGCACCAAGAATATGAAGCAGCGAAGTGCAGACAATGAATAATTCCAGGAGTCAATTTACAGGGTCCAAGCCAATTTATTGTGCCCAAGGCCCAGTTAGTCAAAGCTTCAAAAAGAACTGAGCAAAGTTCTTACAGAGACATATTCATTTATACATTTCTTTTCAGTTTGATACATGCAAACTTTCTATTGGTTCCAACGCCCCCTGCACCTGTCCAATCAGAGATCCCTCCTGGGCCTAGCACCCAGCTCCCTCCTCTAGGACTGTTCTAACAATGGTGCAGTTTCTAGGTTTGGATACTTCTCTACTGCAAGGTCGTCCCTGGCTCTAGGAATGCCAGTATTGAAACATTTCTATTTTCACAGCACAAGAGAATAATGAAAGATTTATGCATTCATGAAAACTTCTTATTAAGCAGTTTAAACAGTTTTTCTCAAACTTTTACAGACTTTGGTTCTTTACTGAGATGGGGGTTCGAATCAGGGCCTAACTTACAGGCCTTTCACATTTGCAGACTATTATAGGCCATAGCCTGCCACATTAGGCTGCTGGTATTAACTATATACTACATTACATGTTTTTATGCTTAACAAAAATTATCTTTAGCAAAAGGAAAGCATTGCAGTTTGCTCATGAAAAAAAATACTGTAGGTTGCTAATCAAAAATGCCTCCTGCCAAAAAAAGGAAAGCATTGAAGTTTGTTCATGAAAAAAAAAATATTGTAGAGCAGTATAATGAGAGGTATTTTCTTGTTCCTGACCTCTGTGAATACATGATGGAGAATACTGACTCAATATAAAACACTGCATGGAAGCAAGATGCTAATGCAGAAAGCAGTGGGAGAAAATAATGGTGTATTCTGGGAGAATTTATAACAAAGTCATTGTTTTAGTTCATGCAATATGTCAAAGAAGTGTCATTTTGGTCAGACAATATCTTGGTTCTAAGTGATATGTTGTGAATGTAAAATCCTTGTCATTAGGCAACATATAGTAGTTGCTAAGAAGAAACAATTCCTCAGCAGTCCGAAGTGACATAGCCCCATACATTATACCACGGCTGAATTTTTAATAAGCCAGATCTCAAAAAGGGTCCTTATGTTGTTGATTTAATAATTTGATAATTAGTGGGATATCATTTAGTTCAATGTGAACCTAGGGCATTTGCTCATATGCTACTGTGATAACACCACCACTGTATCTAGATGTGCCTCATAAATGCTTTCATTCATTTAATCCACTAATCTTTTTTGTTTTAGCTTTTTAGTAGAACCCAAATGTGCTCGAAAAACACTCAAATAACGGTTGTACCATGATTCAAAAGCACTTATCCAACTGCTAACGGGATGAGTGCCGGCCAGTGCAATATTCAGCAGTGTTGTCCGGATAGTGGCATCGAATATTTCCTCTGACCACCTCAGCACTATTCAGATAATGCTGGGTTGGTTTGTTGGCAGAGCTGGTGAGGAGTTTGGGATATCTGGTTAAGGGCAATATTCAGACTGCTAACCGGATAACTACTACTACTTATCATTTGTATAGCCCTACAAGACGTACGCAGCGCTGTACAGATACATGTAAAAGATGGCCCCTGCTCATTAGAGCTTATAATCTAGTCATTACAGATAACACAACAGCTGAGGATAAAGATATATGTAGGGGAGCGGAAAGGAAACACATATAAGACTAAGCAGATCAGGATCCAAAAGCAGCCTCGAAGAGATACGTTTTCGCACTGGATTTGAAAAGGGCCAGAGATGAAGCCTGATGTACAGACTCAGGTAGTTTGTTCCAGGCATAAGGAACAGCAAGATGTAAGAATCAAAGTCTGGAGCTTGCAGTAGAAGAGAAGGGCACAGATAGAAGGAATCTGCCAGAACAGCGGAGTTCCCAAGGA
This sequence comes from Ichthyophis bannanicus, assembly GCA_033557465.1. Taxonomy (NCBI): domain Eukaryota; kingdom Metazoa; phylum Chordata; class Amphibia; order Gymnophiona; family Ichthyophiidae; genus Ichthyophis; species Ichthyophis bannanicus. The sequence goes on along the minus strand of CM066031.1, from coordinate 1,251,172,484 downwards.
GGGGTGTAGGGAGAGATAAGAGAGGAAAGGTAGTGAAGAGCAGCAGAATGAATGCACTTATAGGTCAATAGGAGAAGTTTGAACTGGAAACAGAAACAGATAGAGAGACAGTGAAGCAACTTGATAAGATGAGGTTATATGAGCGTATTGAGGGTGGCAGAAGACAATCTGCGCGGCTGAGTTTTGAACAGATTGAAGGGGAGAAAGTTTATTCAAAGGGAGACCAGCAAGGAGGAAGTCACAATAGTCTACACGGGAGGTGACTAAAGAGTGGATGAGTGTCTTAGTAGTGTGTGTAGAAAGGAAAGGACAAATTTTGCCAATGCTATAGAGAAAGAAGCAACATGTTTTAGCTATCTGTTGGATGTATGCAGAGAAAGAGAGAGTCAAAGATGACCTCAAGGTTGCAAGCTGTGGAAACAGGGAGGAGTGTAGTGTTATCCACAGAAATAGAGAAGAGAAGAAGGGGGGAGGTGGGTTTAGGGGAAAAGATAAGGAGCTCAGTTTTGGCAATGTTCAGTTTCAGATGGTGGTGAGACATCCAGACAGCAATGTCGGATAGGCAGGCAGAGATCTGGGCCTGGATTCCTGGAGATATTTCAGACACAGAAAGGTAGATCTGAAAGACATCAGCACAAGGATGGTACTAAAAACCATGGGAGGAAATAAGTGCACCAAGGGACCAAGTGTAGAGAGATAAAAGGAGAGGTCCCAAGACAGAGCCCTGAGGTATACCAACTAAAAGCAGGATGGTAGTAGAGGACAGAACCTATACTAAAATTACAGTGGTAGAGATAAGAAGAAACCCAGGACTGAACAGAGCCCCTAAATCCAAGCGAGGACAGGATATCGAGAAGATTGCGATCAATAGTGTCAAAAGCAGCAGAAAGGTCAAGAATGATGAGAATTGAGTGGAGGCCTTTGGATTTGGCAAAGAACAAGTTGCTGGAGAACTTTGGCAAGAACCGGTTCTGTGGAATGTAGAGAATGGAAGCCAAATTGCAGTGAGTCCTGAAGGTTTTGAGAGGAACGAAAGTCAAGACAGTGGCAGTGAACCGCTCATTCAAATAATTTTGAAGCAAAAGGGAGGAGAGAGATAGGTCGATAACTGGAAGAACTGGTAGGATCTAGTGAAAGCTTTTTGAGGAGAGGTGTAACCACAGATGTTTGAAGGCCACAGGAGCAGTTGCAGTGTAAAGCGATAGGTTAAGGATATGACCGATGGAAGGGATGATGGCAGAAGAGATAGAGCTTAGCAGATGGGCGGGGATGGGATCAGAGGAGCAGATAGTCAGTATGGCTGAGGAGAGAAGATTTGAAGTTTCCTCCTCAGTGATTTCAGAAAAGGAAGAAGAAAGGGTGACTGAAGGTGAGGGAAAGATATGGGATGAAGAGGGAGAAGATGAGGTGGAGGTAACCCTGCAGAGAATTAAAGGTTAATCTTCTGAACTTTGTCATGGAAGTAGTCAACCAAGGTCTGGGTAGACAGTGAAGGGAGGATTGTGGGAGAAGGGACCTTGAGGAGCATAGCAAAGAGATGTTGAGGGTCAGAGGCAAGAGAATTAGTCAGATGGACATAGTACTCTTGCTTGGCAAGTGCTATGGCTGACTGGAAAGAGGTTAGCACAAAGTTGAAATGTAGGTAGTCAGCAAGGGTACGTGATTTGAATCAAAAACACTCAGCTGAATGGGCACAGGAACGTAGATAGTGGGTTGTCAAGGACAGCCAGGGTTGAGATATGGTACACCTCACAGGGCATAGAATTGGAGGAGCAAGTGCATCCAGAGCAGAGGAGAGTATAATGTTATAGGAGACTGCTGCCCCATCAATGGACTCAGATGTCATAGTGGAGGACAGAGGTGATAAGACAGCAGTGGCGAGAGCTGAAGCATTGACAGTGTGAAGATTCCAAAACATGTTGGTGGACATCAGATGAGACCAAGATGGGAAGTGGTGTAGGGTGAAGATTAGCAGGTGATGGTCAGATAAGGGCAAAACTGAGGGTGAGAGGTTTGAGGCTGAGCAGTTCAAGGAGAAGACAAGGTCAAGGCAGTGGCCATGCTTATAATTAGGAGCGGTAGAGCACAACTGGAGGTTGAATGAGGAGGTTAGGGAAAGGAATTTTAAGGCAGAAGGGCCAGAAGGATCGTCAACGTGAATGTTAAAATCCCCAAGAATAAGGGAAGGGGAAGATGCATCCAGAAAAGAGGAGAGCCAGGAGTCAAAGTCTACGAGAAAGGTAGAGGTGGACTTGTTGGGGGTTGATAAATGACAGCTACCCAGAGAGGTAATGGATAACAAACTGCATAAAGTTAGGCCACAAAAAAAGCAGTTCCAACTTTATGCTGTTTTACTATCTAGACAGCAGCTGAGTATAGCCGCTTTCCAGATAGTGCCAGCAGTCAGGAGTGAAACTGGATATTTAGTATTGAAGAACATCTGGATTCTGGTGCTGAATATCTGGTTTCATTTGTAAATGCCATGGCTGGGGCTTAAAAAAATTGCTGACTGTGGAGTTTAAATATCAGGCTCCATGTGAGGGAGAAGGTCCCAAGATGGCGGTGGAGTAAGACGCCGAGGTTAGGTCTGCGGAGAGGACGGGATTACAGACTCGAGCCAATGGGGAAAAAGAGGAAGCAGCGAACATCGAAGCCCCCCAATTCCTCTACCCCAACTAGTGGCTTGACTCAGGCATCCATTGTACCCTTCTGCTCACCTAATACAGCAGATATGGCTTCGGCAGGTCGGTCGATGGTTTTGGCGGATCTGAGCAGTAACGGGGTGGAGTTGAGCCCCATTCAGATGTTGCTGCCGCAGCCCGGAAGAAGTGTGGAGGAGGAGCTGAGTGCAGGAGTGCCTCCGGGTCAGGAGGACAGAGCAGCAGCAGGGGGCGCCTCCTCTAACCTTGGCCAGAGCGATTCAGCGGCTTCAATGGGGGGCAGGGATGTAACTACCTCTCTTGGAGCCAGCCCTGGAGCAGAGCAGGTGAAGAACAGCTCCCCAGTGGTCTTGGAGGTCCAGGTGGTTTGCGGAATGAAAAAAACGGCAAAAGTAACTTTGGATAGCTTATGGGAAGCCATCTCAATGCTTCAGAGAGCCCTGATACCTGTGGTGGGCGATATCTCGCAGAAATTAAATGGTGTAAATGTTTGGTGTTCAGCGATGGAGACAAAGGTGGCTGATCAAGCTGATAAAATGGCTAGGCTAGAGGCCAAAGTGGAAGATCTACAAACTTTGGGTGTGACCCAGACCAGGGAGCATTTGGTATCATTAAGATGCTTGGAGTTCATGGATAATCAGCTTCGGAAGAATAACTTGAGGTTTTTGAATTTTCCAAGATCTCCTCTGATGGAACCATTGGCTTTGGTTCGTAAGTACTTTACTGATGTCCTCCTGCTACCTGCAGAAAATTTACCTCCTATAGTTAGAGTCCAGTATGTTGCAATTTCCTCTGAGGCTGGTGCAGAGATGGGCTCTGAAGGTGCACTCGGGCCTGCCCAGTTGGAGCTATTGAAATTCTTTGAGAGTTCCCTGGAGGTGGTGACTAGCCGAGCTACATTGTTAGTCTGTTTTGCTTTTGAATCCGATCACAACTCTGTACTTAGATTGTATTTCTGCAAAATGTCTGTTTCCCAATGTATGGGGTCAAAAATTATGATATTTCCTGATCTTTCTAGGGATACCCAGAAAAGGCAGAAAGAGTTTTTGGCTTTACGCCAAAGATCTACTGCCCTGGGTGCTCAATTTAGATTAAAGTATCCACGTAAATGTTTGGTTCTTTATCAATCTAAGCAACTTCTTTTTTTTGACCCCCTGCAATTGGTTCAATTTCTTCAGGGGAAGGAGGGTGAGGGGAAGGCTTGATTCCTGTACCGGCTGCCATAATTGATATTCTGTGCTCCTAAGATGGTAGGGAGGCTCTCCTTATTTGAGGGGGGGGGGACGACTCCCCATTCTTTTTTTCCCCCTATTTCCTGTTTGGGACCTTATTGGGGTTTTTACCTATTGTGGTCTAAAAAAAATTGTAAGATTTCCTATGCTTGAAATGCTTTTCTTTTGAACTGTGTATTCTTATTTAGAGATTTTGGAATAATATTGGAAATTTAATAAAATGTAAATTAAAAAGAAAATCAGGCTTCATGTTTCCAACCAGTCCAATCACATAACCTCAGCATGATATAAAAATATACAAGAACTTACACTTGTCTTGTCAATCAATGTTTTGCAAATATCCAGAACAATGTGCAGTGTGCCACATGAAAAATCTGCTTGTTTATTTCATTCAGCATTGTAATCACGGATTCACAGCATTTCACATAATCTAATTACAAAGTTCTCTGTTCAAAAACACAGTTTACCCCCAACACATCATGGAGGGAAGTACATTTAAACATTGGTTTCTACAACTCCTATTAGTTAAACACAAATGTTGATCTCCATTGTTTTATGGCAAGGGTTCTCAACCCACTCCTCAGGACAAGTCAGGTTTTCACACTAGTCAGATTTTCAAGATAAATTCAGGGCCGCGGAGCTAGTGCACGCGGCCCCTTGGTAACCGGGGGGGGCGGCGAGGACGCGATCCCCCCCCCCCCCGGGGGGCCGTGACGTCAGCGGGGAAAGGGGGGTGAGCCGGTGCGGTGCTGGGAGCCCCATTGGCTCCTGTGGGCTGCCGGGAGGCAGGGGGAGCCAATGGGGCGTATAGGAGGGCGGGACCAGCCGGAGCGAGTGCGGGGACGCGCCGTGGCTCCGGCCTTTTCCAGGTCGGAGCCAGGCGCGTCGGGTTGCAGCACGAGGGTGCTCCAGTTACCACGTGGCTGGGGGAAGGCAGGTAGGGGCCCGGTGGGGTCAGAAGCCCGTTGTTGTTGCCCGGGGGTGCCGGTGGCTATCAGAACCTAGCTAGGAGTCTATTTGGAGGGTCCAGATCATTTGTTTGTGCACGGGTCTCAAGCGGCATCCAATTCAAAATGGCTGAGCGAGGTTCTCTGGCAATACAACAACTTATGGATTTCTGTTCCATTCTAGGCATGGAGGAACATTTCATTGGTGCCTCCCGTACCCCTTCTATTGGTCCCGGTGCTGATGGGATTGTCCAATTATGTTCCTTTAGTGGGCTCAGCACCTGCTTACGTTTAATTTAAAAAAAAAAAAAAAAGAAAAAATCTACTATCTCTAACAAAAGCCCGAAGTTAGTTATCATACAAAAAATAAATAAATAAATAAATAAACCAGCTACATAAAACTTCAGCCGTTGCAAGGGCCACAGGCAGCCCCTCGTGGTAGCAGGACTGTGAGCCATGCGGCCTGGAAAAGGGCGGGGGAGGAGCCCGGGCGGCGGAGCGAGAAGGGGGCAAGGGAGGGGGGGCTGCGGGGGGGGGGGGGCCGGGTGAGGATTCGTCTCGGTCTGCCCAAAACGGGGGACTAAGGGGGTAGAGCGAGGGGTGGGCCTGGGGGCGCTGGTCTTCCAGCGACCCGGGGAAGGAGTAGAGGGGGCAGTAGGGGGACACGGGTGGAGGAGAGGGGGCAGGGTGCGGGGGGGGGCCGTGCAGGCCCTGCCCGTAGGGGCAGGGGGGGGCAGGGAAGCACGACGCGGATTACGGACCGCCTGGGCCCTGAAGGGGGGTCAGGGGAATCGGGTGGGGGACCTGTTGGCACTCTAGCCAGGCGAGCGCCCGCAGCAGGACTGCCTCCGGTAGGGGGGGGGGTGCCTGCATTGGGCGACGTTCGGGCTACCGAGAGTGTGGTGCCGGAGGGCCCCGGGAACCGGGTGGGAGTATCGGGGTGTGCATACCCGCCTTCGTGGGAGCACGGACAAAGGGGGGGGGCCACGGTACTTCGGGGGTGGAGTGGTGGGGAGCATGGCAGCCCCCTTGGGCCAGGGGGGGCCCCCTTCGCCTTTTCCTGTGTTTTCCCCGTAGGTACCTTTCGGATGGCAGTACACCGGGAGTCCGAGTTTCGGCGGTCCGAGGCCCTCGGGTGCGATGCCTCTGGCGGGGTTGAGTGAGAGGACGTCAGCAGCAGCGCAAGTGGAGCCGGAGTCGCGGTCGGTCGGCGCAGAGGCTGCAGCGTCGGTGCGAGCGGCAGGTGAGTTGGAGGGAGATTTGGGCATGGACGTCGAGGCTGGGGCGTCAACAGGGGTCGGGGGGGGTACAAAAGCGAGGAGAAAGAGGAGGCATTCTTGTCGCAGATGGCGCAGGCCGGGGACTTCTTCCGCTTCCTCCACAGCTTCCTCGTCGGATTCTTCGGTCTCGGGCGGGGAGAAGGGGCAGGAATCGGGGGGGCCCGGGGGTAGAGCGAGCGGAGCCTCGGCCACGCCTTCGGTGATGGCATATTCGGAGTTATGGGAGGGCGTGCCGAAGAAGCTTCGGCGGAAGATTCTGCGACGGCGTTATATAGATATTTTTCGTCTGCTCGAGGGCCGCAAGCGGTCAGGGGACAGTAGGAGGAAGCGGAAGGAAGACGAGAAGGCGGGGAGGGTGCGGAGAGCGACGCGGAACGTGGTGAACTGGACGCGAGCTTTTTTACGCTTGGCTAGTGTGTGGGGGCATTCGCACCCGGAGCATTGCGGGATGCTCCTCGCCTATGCGGATTCCATTTTAGAGGCGGCACAAGTGCATGATGGTTGGGCATGGCTCAACTATGATGAGAAGTTCCGGGATAGGATGGCAGAAAACTGCTTGTTGTCTTGGGGGACGCAAGATATCAAACTGTGGCTGACGCAGATGGCGGTCATACCCGGTGGTAGTGCGGCGGGCGGTGCACGTGGCGGAGCGGCTGGCGTTTCGGGGGCTGGGCGGCCCCTTTTGGGGGGTGTACCCGGGGGGGTACAAAAAGCTTCAGCTTCAGGGGGAGTTGGAGACGTCTGTTGGCGATATAACAAATAGACCTGCCCATTCACGGAGTGCAAATTCCGGCGTGCCTGTTACTTCTGCAATGGTCTGCATTCAGCACTCAAATGTTGTGGGAGTGGGGGTGCGGGAGCGCCCTCTTCCAAGCTGTGAGAGCCTCCTTTGCCTGGCGCCCACCCCAGTCCGGATAGAATCAATGCGTCCGTGGCTGCGAAGGTATCCGAATCGTGGGCGAGGCTCAGGCGGAGTGCTGCGCGGCTCTGCTAGGGGGCTTTGAGCGGTTGGCTCGGGGGTGGGGTCCCACTAGCGGTGGAGAAGACGGAGGGCCCTGCGACCGTCATTACATTCTTGGGGAGGAGCTCGACTCGGGAGCGATGGTAGCCCGCCTGCCCGCGGCTAAGGTAGTGAAGCTCAGAGTCTTGGTTGCGACCGTGCTCGTTTCCAGCAAGCTCACCTTACGGGAAATGCAGTCATTGATTGGCTCGTTGAATTTCACGTGCAGGGTAATACCGATGGGGCGGGTCTTTTTGAGGCGGCTTTCGGCGGCTACGGTAGGGGTTCGTTTGCCTCATCATCGGATTCGGGTGTCGCAAAGCCTTCGGGCAGACCTGCGGGTGTGGGACGAGTTTCTCCGTGACTTCAACGGCACTACGGTTTGGCAGGAGGAGGACGTCTCTACTATAGCGCTGCAACTGTACACGGATGCGGCGGGGGGAGCGGGCCTTGGGGTCTACTTTGGGGGTTCGTGGTGTGCTGCAGGGGGCCCCTGGCGTGGCAGGAGTCGGGCCTGACCAGAAATATCACCTTTTTGGAATTGTTTCCGATCTTGGTGGTGTTGACCTTATGGCCGGATAGGCTTCGGAACCATCGGGTGGTCCGGTGGTGCGACAATGAGGCGGTGGTGTCTGTGGTAAACAATTATGCCCCACGCTGCAAGCCAGTGGTGGATTTAATGCGTCAAGTAGTTTTAGCGTGTTTGCGTTTGACCGTGGTTGTGCGGGCCCGCCATATTCCGGGTATTACTAACAAAATTGTTGACGCTCTTTCCCGTTTTCAGTGAGAGCAGTTTCGGGACTTGGCTCCGGAAGCCGAGGGAGGAGGAGCATCGGTCCCTGCGCACTTATGGCGGATTGGCCTGGAGGCCTGACGGAGCTGCTGTGGAATTCCGTGTTGGCGGCGACGTGGGGGGCTGATCAGCGGGGTTGCAACAGTGTGGTAACTTTCCTCGCGGAGCACGGCTGGCGTCAGGGTCCGGTCCCTGAGCAGCTCCTCGATCAATACGTGGTTGCGGCTAAGGCGGCGGGTCTTTCGAGGGCAACGGTGAAGAGGCACCTGGCAGGGGTTTCCTTCTTCACGGGAGCAGTCGGGTGGGGGACGGGGGGGAAGGGGTTTGTTGACTCGTCGGCTTTTGCAGGGCTGGGAGCGATCCCGTCCCACCCCGGTTGACGGGCGGCAGCCGGTCACTCATGCTTTGTTGGGCCGCTTGTTGGATGTTTTACCACAGGTGGCGTCCCCCGGGTACGAGGGTACGTTGTTTTGAGCTGTTTTTTCGGTGGCCTTCTTCGACGCCTTTCGCGTGGGGGAATTGGTGGCGGAGTTGGGCTCTAATGCGGGTGGGCGTGAATTGAGGGTCCATCAGGTGCGGGTGGGGGAGGGCACGGCCCGGATTCACTTAGTGCGCTCCAAGACCGGCCAGGCGGGGAGGGGTGCCTGGGTGGTGCTGCGTGCCATGCCAGGGGAGCTGGCTTGCCCAGTCCGGTTGTTGAGCGCCTACTTGCGGGTGCGGCCGGCTGGGGAGGGCAGTCTGTTCATTCATGAGGATGCACGAGTGCTCACGCGCTACCAATTTACGGCGGTGCTGCGGTTGTCGTTGCGACGGGTCGGGGAGGACCCCGGTGGATTCGCTCCACATTCTTTCCGCATTGGCGCAGCGACCAGCGCGGCAGCGGAGGGTCTTTCTGCGCAGGCGATACAGCAGATAGGGCGGTGGAGGTCGCAAGCGTTCCAGGGCTATGTGCGCTTGTAACGGGCTGTGGGGGGGTGCTAACGCTGTTGTTCTTTATTTTGCAGAAAGGGGCTTTGCATCGTGTCGCTGTTGGGTGATTGGCCACTCATTTGTGTACTGGGCCGGTCGTCGAGCAGCAACACGGCCATTGGGGACACATCTTGGACTGGAAGCGCAAGGGGTGACCGTATCATGGCTGGGCGAGAGGGGACTCCGGTGGATCCAGCTGTTGCCTTTGCTGCGGCATCACGAGCGCGTGAGAGGAACGCCGGATATCCTGCTGATTCATCTCGGCGGCAATGATCTGGTGTCCTGGACTGGCAAGCAGCTCATCCGCGCTGTGCACAAGGACCTGGGGGAGGTTTTCACATTGTTTCCGGGGGTGATTGTGATTTGGTCGGATATCCTTCCGCGGCCGGCCGTTGGGACCAGCGACGATGGTCCAGAGGGCTGACTAAGGTTAATCGCCCAATAGGCAGGTGGGTGGGGGAGCGGGGGGGGGGGTGCCAGATCTTCACCCATGGGAGGAGGTGGAGCGTGCTGGCCTGTTCCGGCCAGATGGCTTCACCTCTCGCCGATAGGGATGGACCTCCTACTTAATGACAGGCAGGAGGCCGTGGAGGGTGTCCGGCAGGGGAGTTGGGCTGGTCGCAGCTTTAGGTTGGGGGGCGGCTCCGGTCCCGCGGGCCGGCGCGGGGGGCGGGCTCCCGGCGGTTCCCGGGGCCCGGCGCCGGCGGCACGCTGGGGGGCGGGGGTGGGGGACCCCCGCCCGGATAACCCCTCAGGTTTTTGCTAGTAGCATGGCGAAGCCGGACGAGGGAGGGCTAGGCTGTTTAGCCGGGGCCCGGACTCAGTAGAAGCGGAAGCGACGTCATCTTGCTACTCACATGGCGGGTGAGGGGTCGTTCTTCGAAACGGGGGGGGGGAATGTTATGATGTTGAATTGTTATTGCATTATTGTTAATGGTAATAAAGCTGCGACCAGTTTTAAGCCCAAAATTGTGTGTTGGTCTTTTATCAAAGGGTGTGTGTGGAGGGGGGGGAGGGGCGACGAGTCCGCCTTACCCGGTTAATTCAGGGCCGCGGAGCTAGTGCACGCGGCCCCTTGGTAACCGGGGGGGCGGCGAGGACGCGATCCCCCCCCCCCGGGGGGCCGTGACGTCAGCGGGGAAAGGGGGGTGAGCCGGTGCGGTGCTGGGAGCCCCATTGGCTCCTGTGGGCTGCCGGGAGGCAGGGGGAGCCAATGGGGCGTATAGGAGGGCGGGACCAGCCGGAGCGAGTGCGGGGACGCGCCGTGGCTCCGGCCTTTTCCAGGTCGGAGCCAGGCGCGTCGGGTTCCCGCCCGCCCACCCTAGCGTGGGAGTGGGAGGGGGGACTGGGGTCTCGGTTCTGGGTTGTTGCAGCTGGGGGGGGGTGGCGGGATCCCGGAGGTTTCCGGGTTCCGGTGCCGGAGGCAAGCTTGTGGGCGGGGGTGGGGGACCCCCGCCCGGATAACCCCTCAGGTTTTTGCTAGTAGCATGGCGAAGCCGGACGAGGGAGGGCTAGGCTGTTTAGCCGGGGCCCGGACTCAGTAGAAGCGGAAGCGACGTCATCTTGCTACTCACATGGCGGGTGAGGGGTCGTGCTTCGAAAAGGGGGGGGGGGAAATGTTATGATGTTGAATTGTTATTGCATTATTGTTAATGGTAATAAAGCTGCGACCAGTTTTAAGCCCAAAATTGTGTGTTGGTCTTTTATCAAAGGGTGTGTGTGGAGGGGGGGGAGGGGCGACGAGTCCGCCTTACCCGGTTACTGCAATGAATATGCAGGGGACAGATTTACATGCACTGCCTCCATTGTATGCATCTCTCTCTCATGCATCTTCATTATAGATATCCTGAAAACCTGACTTGTTAGGTGTGTCCTGAGGACTGGGTTGAGAGCCTCTGTTTTATGGGACAGCTTGCAGTGTTTGTAAATGCAACTGTTAGAATGAAAGCATGATATGTGATAGAATATGGAACAACTAGAGGGTTTTATAGCAATAATACATGGCTGGGATACCTAAAGGGAGTTAAGAGACTACGTCACAATTTATTTTGCAAGGTCTGGCCTTTATTCTGGTGGGAACCAGCATTCAGGACATACAGTACTGTAATATAGAGGGGAAAATGTAGCTATGGTAAAACACTTCTGGCCCCATTGGACAAGCAGGGGGATGATGGGATGGATACGCAGAGTGCCTCAGCAGTGCAACAGCTACTTTTGGTGCATGGCCACAACATGGTATAGCTTGGAGTTATGTGACAGAAACAGCTGTATTAAGAACTAGTGCAGTGGCAGTGGCACAACTCTAAGTCAACTGCAAGGTTTCCCTTTATCACCATCTGCAATGGGTATGGTGAGGGACACTATCTATAGCTTGCTTAGAGGTCGAACCGATGGGCCAAGGGATTCATTGCAGCCATTCACTGTAGCTTCAGGTGTTTGTCCAGAAGTTACCACAGGCTGGCATTCTACTGTGGCAGCTTCATGGATGATGGTGTGTGGGAGGTTGTATATGTTGTCACTTCCAGGCATAAGGAGGATTTTTAACAACCATGACTGTGTTGTCTGTAATCCAGGAAGCAAGGAGATTCAGCTCAGCATGTGTAACAACATTACTGTAGCTGCATGAGTAGAGTTACATTGCCAGGCCAAACCTATGCCTGTGTGTACACCTTATAAATAAGGGGTCGGTGCCCTAGCTGCACGGTGTGAGCATGCATGTAATGACCTGGCCCTGTTCAGCTCTTTATACTTTACTGCATGACTACATGACAGGCACCTGTTTCAAGCATTGATGCTCCCACAGCCATTAAATACCTTCCTCCTCTGCCAGCTGTAGCCACATTTTCTGCATCTTGTTGGGTTGAGTCATCCGGGATGACTCTGAAGAGCATTTTCAGCTACTTGGTATCATGAAGAATTTTGAATCATCAAAGCATAAAGAGAGGTGAACATTTTTAGTGGATAACTATCTCAGCATGATGCTCCATGCCACCATCCTCGGAACTGGATTGAATTTATATTTTGCTGTAGCAAGGCAACTTAGTGGAGAGGTATTGGTGTAGTAGGTTGAGTGAAGGTAGGACCATGTTCATAGTGTCAGGTTTATTCCTATTCCTGCCTTTAACAACTGAAAGCACATCATTTCAGGGGGATAAAAGTTTCCTGCAGTTCTGGGCCTTTCTTTAGTAGCAGATCATAGGATGTGGTATATAATGTCTCTGTATGCAAAGAAGAAAAAAAATGTCAGAGCACAATGTGCATGTGTTACTGACAGTAAGACACACTGATGACTATGCTATGTGTGGGGGAGGGGGAGGGAGAGACACATTGTCTGCCTACCTGGACTCCTTATGGGGCAATGTCAGATGACAGATTCAGTGTGACTGTTGTATACAACAACAAAAAACCTACTCATTCAAAATAAACTTTGAAATCATAATTTTTTTTTGGGCTTAGCAAAGCAACCAAGGTATTGCAGTCCTGGTATAGGTAAATAAGCTCACCCATTTTACTCTTATTTTAATAATACTTTATATTTTAAAAAAATCCCAATTCTTTACTAGAGTCCATAACATCAAAAATTCAAAAATTCCAACACAGTGCTATTTTTTGGACCACATCAAATTTTAACAGTCTTGCATCAGGAAATTTGCTTTTATCTTCCATTGTATTCATATCATCTTAAGCTGGAATCCCCAAAAATCACAATCCTTTCAGTAATGCCAAACCACAACTCCTCAGACTCGAATTTCATACAACAGTCATTCCTCCAAAGACATCTGACGTCAATATCCAGGGAATTCTCATCCTTTTAAACACGGGGAGAGTGGGACTGTAGGGGGGCTTAGACTATGGGGATTTTGGGGCCAGAGGGCCAAAACATTGAGGCAGGCCATCAGGGTCAAGGAAGCCCCAAATTTTAGATTTTTGGGTTCTACTGGTCCAGATGAGGACTAGGGCCATGAAGGGGGGGGGGGGGGGTGAGATTGGACAAAACACCTCCACCCCATTCAAACAGACACAAGGAGTCCCCCCAAAGATCCACCCTCTCCGCTATCCTCTTCAACCTCCACCTCCAACCACTCTGCCCAATCCTAAGATCACATGACCTCAACGTCCACATGTATGCCGACGATATCATGATATATGTACCAATTGACATAAACAAACCCAATCCATCTGCTCACCAAGAATGTTTCACCAAAGTAACCTACTGGCTAAAAGACAAAAATTTCCAGATCAATTACAATAAAACAGAAGCTTTCTATATAAGAAAAGACACCACCTTCGCCCCCCCCCCCCATCAATAACATTGAATAATTATTAAAACCCAGATGGAAGTCAAATACCTCGGAATAACCCTCAATCAACACCTCACATTCAAATCCCACATCAACAAGATCACCAAGACAATCTTCTATAAAACAAAAACACTCAGCCCCTACACTCACTCCTCGAACCACACGATGTCCGCACTGTCCTACTAGCCTCTGTAATATCTCACCTGAACTGTTGCAATGACATCTACCATGGTCTACCTCAATACACAATCCTGCCTCTCCAAACAGCACTACACTCAACTGCAAGGACCTTGCACGCTGTAGCAAGAAATGACCCTAACACACCAATACTCAGCTCCACTGGCTGAGACATATACAATTTAAAACCATTATCCTAACCCACAAAGCACGCCACTCCACGTCAGAGCCATATAAAATTTAAAACCATTATCCTAACCCACAAAGCACTCCACTCCACTTCAGAGCCATATAACATTTAAAACCATTATCCTAACCCACAAAGCACGCCACTCCACGTCAGAGCCATATAAAATTTAAAGCCATTATCCTAACCGATAAAACACTACACTCAGTCCCCCCACACACCTATGCTCACTGTTCCAGACCTTCCTACCCCACAGATCTAGATGCACCTCCATGATGAACACCCTCAGAATTCCTCATATCAGAACACAATCCAATCAGCAAGTGTGCAAAAGAGCTTTCCAAATGTATGCCCCATCCACGTGGAACAATCTACCAGACCAGTTCAGGAATATAACAGACCTCAAGACCTTCAGGAAACATCTGAAAACACACTTGTTCTCAGAACATTGCAGCCCCATCAGCTAACCCGCTCCCCTCAATGGGAGCAAAACCAAACTGTCTAATTTCCCACTGTTGTATATACTTTTAAATTGTATATAGTTGCGAACCCCCGTTACTATTGCATGGCTGTATATAGTTATCCTAATGCTGTTTTACTGTATTACCACACTTGTTTTCTGTAAACTGCCTTGACCCGGTGAAAGGTTGTACTGTATATAAATGCAGCTAAATAAATAAATAAAAGTATAAAAGGTATGCCCTTATCAAAATAACAGGCATGATGTATTTATTGAATTATTTGTTTGTTTGTTTGTTACATTTCTATACCGCCCCTTCCAGAGATCAGGGGCGGTTTACAAGGAACCCAAGAACAAGTACATAGAACAGGAATAATAGTTGTGGGGGATGTATTCTATTTAGATACTTTGTTGCAGTGTGGCACAGCTGTTAGAGGAGCTGTTACTGAGTCAGTTCAGTCAGTTTCTCTCATTGAGCCTGCTAAACAGAACTACCGACAGGTTGTAAAATCTCTGTGAGGACTGGGGAATTAAGGGAAAATTACTAGATTTTCAGAAAAAGGGGTTTTAGTAGCAAGAGTAGGGGTCCCCCATGATTATTTGGTGACATTGTTTGATGTAGGGATACAGTCTTGTGTAAATTGGGATGTTGGTGTGTATGCCTGAGGAGAGTCAGTTGGTGGCTGTTGTTGGGTGAGGGATAATGTGTGTTGGGATGTCTGGTGGACTAAGTCTCTGAATGTGCTGGAAAGCAGAATCGGGTGCATCCCTGGGCCATCCGTATGTCTGGCTGTCTGGATGGCCCGGGGACACACATCTATGAACTGGCCTCCACATGAACAGGCTGTGATAGTCCAGGAGCATGCTAAATTTTACAGCAGATATGGATCAAAAGAAAAACATTCAGCTGTATGGAAGCTCAGAACTATTTTTCTCATTGAAAAAGTATGCAGGAGAAAGGTTTTGTAAGGAATGTAGGAATCAGTAACAAGATGAACATGCATCAATGTATATAAAGAAACTATAAGCAAAATTATTATAATGTTGATGCAAAGAATAGTCGCAATGTAGTCTGTCATGATAGGAAGACAGGGTCAAAATTAACAGATTTCAATGACAAACCAGTAGGTTACAAGCTGTAGAACTGTGAAAAACAATTAGTAAAATAGTCCAACGGTATACAAGTATGTCATTAGACTTGTAAAATAAAAGATGTACTCTGTTGAGTAATAATTTATATTGTGGAAGCCTATAGAAATCTCCTTATCATACCTCATATATTATAGAATTTTGACATAAATAAGTCTTGGTATTTACAATGATCTATTTAATGTACTTAGCTGAACAGTGACCAGACTTGATGTAAAACCCTCCTATAATAAACAGCGTAAATATTTAAGCTTTCTGCAGCACAAATCCACCTAAATCTCATTTAAAAAAACAAACAAAAAGGAAAAGCCTTCTGAAGGTGACATTCAAAAATTTGTTCCCCGTCATTTTGGAAGATTTCTCTCTGTGGGTAGCTTCTAGAATGAAGACAGAATTCTTCATAGGAGATGGGCATGAAAACTCTTTACCTGGCATCAGAACCCTGCCAATGTTATAAT
The DNA here is from genome assembly GCA_033557465.1 of Ichthyophis bannanicus. Classification (NCBI taxonomy): domain Eukaryota; kingdom Metazoa; phylum Chordata; class Amphibia; order Gymnophiona; family Ichthyophiidae; genus Ichthyophis; species Ichthyophis bannanicus. The sequence goes on along the minus strand of CM066031.1, from coordinate 1,251,156,871 downwards.
GCACTTAATATGGTGTCTCCTTTAAACCAAAGTTCAATCCAAGGTGGTTTACAACATCAAATATACAAAAAATAAAAATAAAAAATTGGAATCATTAACCTAAAAATGTATTAGCTACGACTCTCCTTTAACTTGAAAAGATGCCTTCAGTATTTACAAGCTGTTTGTTCCCTTGTGTTCATCATTACTACTCAAGCCAATGTAATAAGACCGCTGCTGAGCCTCTATGAATAACTTGCCTTTTCAACATACATTCACAAGGTGGACTGCGGTGTTCTCAGCTCTACACCAGCCTGAGGAGCTCAAATCAAATGACTCCTAGACCAGTTACACAAGCAAATTAAAATCACTCAAGCTAACTTCCCAAAACTTCCACCACCTGGCCACATGGCACAGCCACCGTGAACAGAGCAATGTGCCTCAGGCCTTGCTCTTTCATGCACCGAAGCTCTGCAAATCAACCCACTGCATTTAACCATCAAAAAGCAGACAGAGAAAAAATGCAGCCACTACTTTAATGCACTTTTACCTTCTGTGAATGGGTTTTCCATAAGATCTCACAGGCAGTGGCCAGAGAAGTAAGGTGGCAGAGAGAGAAAGGCTCGTGCTAGGTCTCAAGTGCAGATTGGTTGGGCAGGACTGGGTATTTGGCACAGCGGGGCCCCTGGATGAGGCCTTCAGGCCTGGAAGGACAAGTCTTGCATGCGGAAGAAAGCTTGTGCCACCGCTTGTTGGCCCCATTCTCATAGGGGAGTCCGGGCCGCTCCCTTCAGGCTGTGTTGCCTGCCTGATTGATGGCCCCGATGACAGCGGTTGGAGGGAGCAGGGATGGTCCCGATATGCGGTGACCGGGTGCAGGTTTTGAAGTGGAGCGGGGCCATGGGGGGTGCTAGTTATGGTGCCCCACTGACATTGGCACCCTCCTGTCTGAGGCATTTCCTTTTAATTTAAATCAGTGCTGCCAACAAAAACACCCTCACAGTGCCATAACCTAAGGAGCTGCATAAGGCGCCCTATAAGGCACTCCATAGGGCACATTATAAAGCGCCCTGTCTGCCAAGGCACCATATAATGTGCCCTATAGGGCGCCTTCTGAGGCACCTTAGGCTACGGTACTGTGAGGGTGTTTCTGCTGGCAGCACTGATCTAAATTAAAATAAAAAGCCTCAGACAGCCTTATTAAATAACACCACTGTGGAATCAAACCAATGACCTCTGCCTTCGCAGTCATTGAAGTAACCAGTGGGCTACATCTCTATAGCATCTAACACACTGCTGGCTGGCTACAGGAAGACCGCAGGTCACCACACAAACTGTCTGCTGTGGTTACCAGGATAGGGTAAACCCACACGTACTCATGATGCACTGCACATGCAGATCGGCAGCCTACATCTGATCACAAGATGGGGTATGCACCTCTATAGCACCCCAGCCTGGTAGGGGGAACTGACCATGTGTGTTACTGGCACAGAGTAGCTACAGACCGTGACATTGTGCGGTTCCTGTGCTCACCCTGAGGGTGAGGTGGGGTGCCCAGCACCAGGTCTGCAGCAACTGGCTTGGCTGAGATAGGCTGTGCTGCAGGTCCTCATCAATGCCAGTGTGTGATAGTTAGTCCTTGTAGACACATCTAGGCTACACCTGTGTCCATCTATATTCCCCAGTCACATCTAGCCTTTGTGAACTGGGATGAACCCAGAATAATGCATATCCTCTGTGGTTGCCATGGTCACATGTTATAAAAGAAGGGTGGTGTTTGTACTCAAAAGTGGATTATGTAGCACCACCCAACCCGTCCTCTGTGGGTTAGGGTAGGGTACAGGATCTCCCACCAACAGATCCCCAATCTATATCTCTGCAATGATGGCAGTAGAGGGGACCATCGACCCCAGTCCCTTTGGGGAATAGGCACTCTATAGGGCAGTCAATGCAGATCTGTATGCATCACATAAGGCACTAGCAGACATGCAGTAGGACTGGAAAAGCCCAGATGCCCACCACCACTATCTGACACTCACCAGCAGAGAGCACAGTCAGTTTCCACTTGCTGCACCCTGCAAGGTGTTCCAGCCATACACATGCTAGCAGTAGACAGTCTGCTTGCTAATGCATAGTGCATGCTCCTGGAAGAACTGTGCACACCCAAAAACAGAACAAATGCACGCACACACCAAGCAGGTATGTCAGTGATTGGGCCCAAAAAAAGAAAACTCATAGATATCACTTGAGAGTGTAAAGCACTATGGGGAACCTACCCATGCCATGGTCACTGCTTAGTCAGGGTGAGAATGACCCCCCCCCCCCCTAGCATGACATGCTGTGGCCACCCTGTCCATGCAGGTGATGGTTGGGCACTACAATGTCCCAGCCATTGCCCTATGCCCTGTGCAGATGCATCCTGCCCAGGCCACCCTGTCCGGGCCATACCCACAGTACCTTGCTCCTCATTATGCCCATTGGCAGGCTAACACTGGAAACAGTACAAGCATTGTGAGCTCAGTAAGGTGTAGGCAGCCACAAACCACTGGATAGACATACACACACTCCCACACCTATTTCAGCATTGTGCAAATATAGAGGTGGTTGGCAGCCCTGGCCGCCACACCAGTCCTGGGCACAGTGCAGGCATTGCTATGGTACTCAATACTGTTAGGGTCACTCCCCGGGGTGGTAAACAGTGTCAAACAAAAACTGAAACACATTCCACAAATATCAGAAAGGTTGCTATGATGAATCTCTGTCAACAAATTGTGTTTAACTTAGGATTTGTTATCTGACATTAATCATAGAAACCTTTTGATATATGTGGAACGTGTTTCCAAGTTCAAGACGGCATTGCTAAGATATGCAGGTGCTAGTATTGGTAGATGCTGCTCCGCGCATGGCCCAACAGCCTGACTCTCCATGAGCCGTTGGATAGTGGAGCCTGTGGGTGTGGGTGTTTGTGCCCCTGTTGGCCGCTGCTCTAGGGCAGAGGTTCCCAACTCCGGTCCTAGTGGGCCAAACACGGTTCAGGTTTTCATGCTGTCCCTAATGAATATGCATGGCTACATTTGCATATAATGGGGGCGGTGCATACAAGTGCATCCAGGTATATTTATTAGGGACAGCATTAAACCTGAATGGTGTTTGGCCCTCCAGGACTGCAGTTGGGAAACTCTGCTCTAGTGATTGCACATATTTATGGTGTATGTGCAAACCCTAGAGCAGAGCAGGGTAAAATATAGGCGTTTATGGCATGTTTATTTTATCTGCAATAAAGGTTTTGTCTTTATTACCACGGTTTAGTACTGGGTAAAATATAGGGACATGGTCTTCAGGAGCCACAGCTGGGACTTGAACCTGTGACCTTCTGCCCCTGAATATACTGGCTGTGTGTACTGCACCAAACTGTTGTCACAGAGGCAGGTTGTTCCCTGGGGATACCATAACTATTCGACAGACAGACCTTGTCTGTTGCAGTGCACGGCACCCACCTAAACAGGGCTTGGCCTTGGTCTGCTGTGGGCAGATTCCACTGCCCCCTCCACCACCAGCACCTCTCCGCCACAATGCTGACATGCCCTTGTGCCGGTGGTGCTGGTGGTGTGCAGTCCCAGGCCATTCAGTGTGCCGGTAGGCGGCTGCCTATGGTGCGTGATATGGGGTAGGGGTGCCTGCATAGACATCCACGCTTCCCCCTGGCACCGCCTGCCAATGTTATGTGCCCTTTGGGGTACTTGCTGGGTACTGTCCCCTGGGACACTGTCTGACACACACTTGTGGACATATTTGCCCTTGGTCAGTTGCTGTCTTGCTGGTTTTCCGTTTCTACATTCCTATGTGTCACCTAGACATCTGCCTAATCCACCCTGTGCCCCAGCTGCCCCACTGCATGTACCGCCTGCAGCCCCCTGTACCCCATTTGCAGCCTCACCGTAATGCCCTTCGTTACTTGGGCACTATGCTGTTGCTGCACATGCATCACTACTATCACTTTTCTTGGTCTCCCTGCTTTTGCTGTACATTGCTGACTGAAATGGTTTCTCTCTCCTGCAAATGTACCTCTAACGTGAGGTTTTCACTGGCGTTAATTTTCAGACCCTGATTTCACAGCGTTAGTGTGACTGGAGCCTCTCCCTGCCCACTCTCCGCCCATTGACCCCTTCTCTCTGCCCTCTGGAATGACTTACTCCACCCTCTGTGTGCCTTAATGCCGCCGGAGACGTTATCATGCGATAAGTGACGTTATCACACGGTTTATCGCTCGATAACATCGCTGCTGCGACATTAGCGCTCTTTAGTAAACATACTCCTATGTCTTTGAAAATCATCCCTTAATTTTCAAATGGTAATAACATTTTATAAAAAGTGTTATTACAAAAGGTACCAAGAATATAGGTATATTGAGTTTATTGTTTTAAAGGAGCCCACTTTGCTGATATTTAAAAAAATAATCCCAAATGCTTTTATATTTGGGTCAGGTTTATTATTATTATCATTACACATATTGCCTGCTCTGAAAAGCAATGCACAATCCAGAAAGAAATTGTCAGTGTTCATATTGCTTGGATATCACAGGAAATAGGTTGGGAATGACAACTTTCCTGTCTTATTATGACTGTAATGTTAATAAGCTCATCTTTCAAGTGGTGGAGAATGTATCTTAAGTTTGGCTTTACCTCTGATTCAGTAATTTGCATGAAGAGAGCAGGGGGCTTGCATTAGAGGAGATTAGTATACCATAGCCTGATTTTTTCAGATGTCTTGAATCATTGGAAAGATGATATCTTGAAAACAGAAATTCATCTTGGTGCCCTCACAGCAATGATGATGATCAAGTAAAGTATTTCTCCAGGGGGGTTTGATTGCACCCTGCTTGAGGTCCAAACCCCAGCTAAGATTGTAGCTCTTCCCGACCTATTTATCCTGAAAGCTTTCAAGAAGGCAATAGTTTTCACTGTGTCACAAAGAAATGTGTTACATACCTGAACTCAGTATTAGAAATATATTACTTTAAATTCAATTGTTTTAGGAGGTTTCATGGTTGCATAGTTCAATTTTATGTGAGGAAATGTTTTGATGTAGCAGGTACTGTAATCAGTTTTGTGTGGCTTGATGTTCATTTTGACTTGTATTTAAGTCTGTGAATGAATCTACTGAGAATGTATTGTTCTGTCTCACTTTTTTTAGCTGCTAACATTATAAACTTGCATTTCATAATTTGAAGCGGTAAGTGAAAGGGGAAGGGAGGGGGCTGTTAAAAAGACTATTATTGTCAAAAGCTTGTTACTCAAGCAAAGACAGTATCTTGAACGTACTCTAGTGACTAGGTCCCAAAACTGGTTCTCACACTTACACACACATTCTTAAAAGTAAACGGCAACAAAGAAAAGTTCTTTAAGTCTAAAATTTGGTTGAGATTAAAAGAGGGCAAAAGTTCAAACAAGCAAGCACTGCTGCCAAGCAAACAGAAATCTTGGCAAACAGGAAAGGATAGAGGCATTGGTTTTAAAGGGTGAGTAACCATGGTAAACCAATAGTACATTGCTAGAATCTGGTTAAGAAGTAATATCACACAGAGTTGTGATTGTTTATTCAGGGCAATCCATGAGAGAACAGTTGTCTTTAGTGAGTATTCCCACAGCTGAGATCCAAAATTATAAGTGCATTTTTCCAACTTCCATCGTTCTCTGCAATCCATTTGGTGTCCAGCAATATAATGGGAAAGTCCAAAATTTATTTTCCATGTCACTTGTGAACTCAAAAGACAGCTTTAAATATGGTAAGGCATTTGGTGCCAGCTGTTCTGTTGGTAGCATGCTAGTTTATTGCAGTTGCCAATGGAGACTCCCGAGATGTTTACCAGTCATCCCTTCTAAAGGATGGAAACTTTGTGCAACTCATTTTGAATAGGCGTTTCTTACAGGCTGCCTTTCAGGTGTTTTCTTTAAGAAATATTCTGCAGTTACAGCTTTCAGCAGCAAAACTTCAAATTATGTACACAATTAAAAGTAACCACTGTGATATGTGCTGTTTAATTCATGAAAAAAAAAATTCAGACATCAACAGACTCACTAAGGGGTATGTTTACTAAAGGGCGCTAATGTGCGCCCGGCGATAATGTGCAGGATGCCATAAAAGGAGTGGGCGTTCTTGTCTAAACATAGCAAACCGGGATTATCGGGCGATAACGAGCGCTGCGCACATTATCGGGCAAAAGATTGAGCTATGCGCGTTAACGTGTGTTAATCTTAAGTAGGCGCGCTGACATGCAAACAGAGCAGCAGAGGTGTAGCGCAATGGTTAATACACTGACTGATGGTACAGGGGTCATAGGTTTGATCCCCCAGTGTGCCTAATGAATAAGGTTGGCTGAGGCATTACCCTTTATGTCTAAGCAGTGCTTTGTGAGGCATTTTAGTTTTATTTTAATTAGTGCTGCCAGAAAACACACCCTCAGAGTGCCGTAACCTAAGGTGCCGCATAAGCACCCTATAAGGCACTCCAGAGGGCACATTATAAAGTGCACTGTCTGCCAAGCCACCCTATAATGTCCCCTATAGGACGCCTTATAAGGTGCTTTATAGGGCGCCTTATAAGGCACCTTAAGGTTACAGCACTGTGAGGGTGTTTTTGCTGGCAGCACTACTTTACATTGAAAATAGACAATGCCTTGGACAACCCTATCAAATAACCCCACTGTGGGATCAAACCCATGACCTCTGGCTCCACAGGCAGTGAAGTAACCAGTGGGCTACTAATATACCCCTGGCTGGTTACAGAGTGACTGCAGGTCACCACACAAACTGTCTGCTGTGGTTACCAGGATAGGGTTAACCCACCCGTACCCATGATGCACTGCACATGCAGATCAGCAGTCTACAGATGATCACAAGATGGGGTATGCACCCCCACAGCACCTCGGCCTGGTAGGGGGAACTGACCATGTGTGTTACTGGCACAGAGTAGCTACAGACCGTCACATTGTGTGGGTCCTGTGCTCACCCTGAGGGTGAGGTGGGGCATCCAGCACCATGTCCACAGCACCTGGCTTAGCTAAGCTAGCTATACTGCAGGTCACCATCAATGCCAGTGTATGATTAGGTAGTCCTTGCAGACACACCTAGGATACACTTGTGTCCATCTGTATTTCCCAGTTGTGTCTAGATCTTATGGACTATGATGCACCCAGAATAGTGCATATCCTGTGTGGGTGCCATGGTCCCATGATTTAAGTGACAGGGTGGTCTTTGGACCCATAGGTGCATTGTGTAGTACAACCCAACCTGCTCTCTGGGGATCAGGGTGGGGGACAGGATCTCCCACCAACAGATCCACATCCCTGGCAGTAGAGGGGACCATCAACCACAGTCCTGCTACAGGGCAGTCAATGCAGATTTGTACACATCTATAAAGCAATAGCAGACAGACAGTAGACCTAGAAATGCTCAGCTGCCCCCGCACCCTAGCTCACATTCTCCAGCAGCAAGCACAATGAGTCTCCAGCCGCTGCACCGTGCTCCAGCCATACACATACTAACTGCAGACAGTCTGCTAGCTAGTCCATAGTTCTGGAGAGAATGTGAGCACACCCAACAAGCAGATAAGTCAGTGATTAGGCCCCAGAAAAGAGAACCCACATACATCACTTGAGAGAAAAACAACATAGCACTATGGGGGAACCTAGCAATGCCATGGTCACTGCACAGTCAGGGTGAGAGTGACCTCCGAGCAGGACAAGCTGTGGCCACCCTGTCTGTGCAGGTTGTGGCCAGGCACTACAATGTCCAAGCCATTGCCCTATGCCCTGTGCAGATGCATCCAGGCCAGGCCACCCTGTCCAGGCTATACCCACAGTACCTTGCTCCTCATTATGCACATTAGCAGGCCAATACTGGCAACAGTGCTAGCAGTGTGGGCTGAGGAAGGTGTTAGCAGCCACCACATACTGGATAGACAGACACACACTCCCCACACCTATGCCAGCATTGTGCAACTATAGAGGTGTTTGGCAGCCCTGGCCACCGCACCAGTCCTTGGCACAGTGCAGGCATGGCTATGGTACACAATACTGTTGGGGTCACTCCCCAGGGTTATAAACACTGTCAGACACCAGACCTGAAGCACACTCCACAGACATCAGAAAAGTTGCTATGATGCAGCTCAATCAGCACATTGTGCTTAACTTAGGAATTGCTATCTGCCAGTAATCATGGCAACCTTTTGATGGATGTGTACCGTATTCCCAGGTTTAGGGTGGCATTGCTAAGGTATTCAAGTGCTAGTATTGGGAGATGCATGCAGGGCCCAACATCCTGCCTCTCTAGGAGGCTTTGGATCATGGAACCTGTGGGAGCGGGTGTGTCTGCCCCTGTTGGCCGCTGCTCTTGGGCAGAGGTGCCCAACTCCAGTCCTGGTGGGCCAAACACTGTTCGGGTTTTCATGCTGTCCCTAATGAATATGCATGAGATACATCTGCATACCATGGGGTGTTGCATAAACATGCAGCACAGTCATATTTATTAGAGGCAGCATGGAACCTGAATGGTGTTTGGCCCTCCAGGACTGCATTTGGGAGACTCTGCTCTAGGTAATGCGCATGTTTATGGTGTCTTTGCTCTGTAGGGTAAAATGTAGGCGTTTTGGGCATGTTTACGTTATCTGCAATAAAGGTTCTGTCTGTATTACCACGTTTTAGTAGTGGGTAAAATATGGGGATTGGGTTGGCAGGAACCACAGCTGGGACTTAAACCTATGACCTTATACTCCTGAACATGCTGGCTGTGTGTACTGCACCACCGTGTTGCCACAGAGACAGTGCATACCCTGGGGATACCATGACTGTTTGTTAGACAGGGCCTGTCTGTTGCAGTGCATGGCACCCACCTACACAGGGCTAGGCCATGGTCTGCTCTGGGCAGCTGCCACAGCCCCCTCCACCACCAGTACCCTTCCGCCACCATGCTGACATGCCCTTCTGCTGGTGGTGCGCAGTCTCAGGCCATCCAGTGTGCGTGTAGGCGGCTGCCTATGGTGCAGGTTTTGGGGTAGGGGTGTCTGCATAGCTGTCCACGCTTCCCCCCAGCACCGCCTGCCAATGTTCTGTGCCCTTGGGAGTACCTGCTGGGTACTATCCCCTGTGACACTGTGGGAAACACACTCGTGCCCATGTTGGGCCTCATCAGTTGCTGTCTGGCTGCTCTACTGTTTCAGCATTCCTATGGGCCACCTAGGCATCACCCTAGTCCGAACTGTGGCCCAGCTGCACCATAGCATGTGCCGCCTGCAGCCCTCTGTGTCCCCTTTTCCAGCATCTGTCCAGTTGCCCATTCCGACATGCCCGCCCTGCTGTTGCGGAACATGTGCATGCCATAGGAAACCTGTCGAATGGAAAGGGAAAACCCTTATCAGCACTATTTCACTGTGGGATCATTCACCTTGTATGGGGACAGAGCATAGACCCTTCCAAAATTAATATCTTTATTTTGGAGCTTTTTTGGTAGTGTTTTTTGATGTTTCCCATTAATATCACTATTGGCCAGCTTGGTTATGGGTTTTTTAAATTTTATTCTGGTCATTTTCTATGTGAATTTGCCCTTTTGTTCCATGCACATGTATCACACTTATCACTTTTGTAGGTTTCCATGGTTTTGCTGTACATTGCTGACATAAATGGTTTCTTTTCCCTTTAAATCTGCTCTAACACCAGGGTTTCACTGGCGTTAGTTTTCAGACCCGGATTCCACAGCGTTAGTGTGCAGGGAGCCTCTCCCCTCCCACTCTTCACCCATTGACCCTCTCTCTCCACCCCTGGGGAGCCTTTCTCTGCCTTCAGCGCTCGTTTGCGCCGCTGCATGCGTTATCGCGCGATAAGGTACCTTATCGCCCGGTAAAGCGCCATTATTGGGCGATAAGGTACCTTATCGCCCGATAACGTGACAGCAGCGCAAATAGCGCCCTTTAGTAAACATACCCCTAAGCAGGGCCGGCCCGTCCATTGAGCGAGAATGTTTTTTGCACAGGGCCCCGCGTTTCAGGGGGCCCCGCGCAAAAAACATTCTTTTGTAAAAGTAAAATTGAAAAAAAAAAGAAAACCTGTCTCCTGCCGCTGTCGGGGCCGCCGCGGCAGAATCGAGCGTGCCGCGGGGCCCCCCTGTACCCGGCACAGCCTCTCCTCCCTGTAGCAGCTCTCTCGTTGGAGCTGCAGTCAGACGCGCCGGCTTGCAGAGCGCGAAGGGAAGAGTTTCCCTTTCGCGACTCTGTTAGGCCCGCGGGGGCTGATGGGAACTTCCCATCAGCCCCCGCGGGCTTAACAGAGCAGCGAGGGAAAAACTCTTCCCTCGCGCTCTGCAAGCCGGCGCGTCTGACTTCAGCTCCAACGAGAGAGCTGCTACAGGGAGGAGAGGCTGTGCCGGGTACAGGGGGGCCCCGCGGCACGCTCGATTCTGCCGCGGCGGCCCCGACAGCGGCAGGAGACAGGTTTTCTTTTTTTTAAAAATTTCCCTGGGCTGGGCTGGGCTGGGCGTTAGGAGTGGTGCTGGGCTGGGCTGGGCTGGGGGTTAGAAGTGCTGCTGGGCTGGGCTGGGCTGGGGGTGGTGTTAGGAGTAGTGATGGGCTGGGCTGGGCTGGGCGGGGGGGGGGGTGTTAGGAGTAGTGATGGGCTGGGCTGGGCTGGGCTGGGCTGGGGGGGGTTAGGAGTTGTGATGGGCTGGGCTGGGCTGGGCTGGGGGGGGAGGTGTTAGGAGTAGTGATGGGATGGGCTGGCTGGGGGGGGGTTAGGAGTGGTGATGGACACTGGGCTGGTTGGGGGGGGTTAGGAGTGGTGATGGGCACTGGGCTGGCTGGGGGGGGTAGGAGTGGTGATGGGCACTGGGCTGGCTGAGGGGGTTAGGAGTGGTGATGGGTGCTGGGCTGGGGGGGTTAGGAGTGGTGATGGGCGCTGGGGGGGTTAGGAGTTGTGATGGGCGCTGGGGAGGGGTTAGGAGTGGTGATGGGCGCTGGGGGGGCTTAAACTAAAAATTGGGTGATGGGGGATTAGGACTGGAAATGGGCTGGTGGGATTAGGACTGGAAGTGGGTTGATGGGGGGTTAGGACTGGTAATGGGCTATGGGAGGGCTTAAACTAAAAATTGAGTGATGGGGGATTAGGACTGGGAGTGGGCTGATGGGGAGGTTAGGACTGGTAATGGGCTATGGGGGGGCTTAAACTGAAAATTGGGTGATGGGGGATTAGGACTGGAAATGGGCTGGTGGGATTAGGACTGGGAGTGGGCTATGGGGGGGCTAGGACTGGTAATGGGTTGGGGGGGTTGCTAGGACTGGAAATGGGCTGAGTGGAAGGGGGCTTGAACTGCAAATAGCTGTTGGGGATGGGGCTTGGAATGGAAATGGGCTGAGGGGAAGTGGGGGGCTTGAACTGCAAATAGCTGATGGGGACGGGGCTTGGAATGGAAATGGGCTGAGGGGAAGTGGGGGGCTTGAACTGCAAATAGCTGATGGGGAGGGGGACTTGGAATGGAAATGGGCTGAGTGGAAGGGGGCTTGAACTGCAAATAGCTGATGGGAAGGAGGGCTTGGAATGGGCTCTTAGGGGAGGGAGCTAGGACAGGAACTGGGCTGATGGATGGGCTAGGATAGAACTGAGAATTGGGTGTTGGGGGGAGCTAAGATTGGAAATGGGCTGTGGTGGGGGCTTGGATTGAAATGGACTCATGGAGGGGCTAGAACTGGAAGTAGGCTCATGGGGGGCTTGGTTTAGAAATGGGCTGAGTGGAGGGGAGCTAGGATTTAACATGGGCTGATGGTGGGGCTAGGAAAGGACTAGAAATGGGCTGATGGGAGGCTGGTATTGGAAATGAGCTGATGAAGGGACTCGGATAGGACTGGAAATGGATGGGGGAGCTAGGACTGGAAATGGGCTGATGTGGGGACTAGAAGGGAGCGGATACTGGGTGGGGCTGGAACTAAAAGGGAGCTGATGTTGGGGGAGATTAGAAGGGGATGGGGCTGGGAGAATGAAATGGAGAGGGGAAAAATATTTTGTGTGGGAGTGAAGAAAAATGTACAATTTGCCGGGTATTGGGAGACTAAGTGGGGATTGAGGATGGAGGGGTAAAATTTGAGTGGATGAAATAGGAATGAGGAAAGAGCAAAAGGAGAAAGATTATTATGTTAAAGCAGATGTAGAGAGAGAATGGAAAAAACTAGAAGAGAAGAAAGGACAAATGGACAGCAGACGATGGAGAGATAGCAGAAGACACAAATAAACCAGAAGAAAGTGGCTGGAACAATTGCAACTGAAAAAAAAATGCACAAAAGGTACAAAGATATCTCTTTATTTTGAATTTATTAACTGGAATATGTCAGCTCTGGGAAATGTGCATCATTAATGTCTGTGCTTTGTTTAGTACAAGAGGAAATTAATTTATAGTTTTATTTCTACATTGTTGTTGTACATTCCAAGTTTGGCTTTTAGGGTTCCCAGTTTAATTATTGTCTTCCTGTTTTTAAATTGTGATTCCTTGTTTGGTGATAGTCTATGTTCTGCATGTGTAACTGAGCTGAGGTATTCTGTTTATGTAATTCCTATTTGACATTGTCACTTGTTCTCTTTCCCCAGTAGGTCATGTATTGTTATTCTCTGAAATGTATTGGTTTAATATTTGCAGTGTTGCCTTTTGATAGGTAGTGTATGGTGCTTTATGAGTCCTGGTAGTGCTGTTGGGATACGGTGGGTTTGCTATGGGTTCTAAATGGGCAGTGTTTGTAGTAGTTCCTAATGTGCCTGGCGGTTGGCACTGGATTATAGTAATGTAGAAATCTTTGTCTTTTTTAATCCATACACTCATGAAGAGGCATGTATACTAAAAGTTAGTGTATGGTAACATTATGCAAATATTTATGCAAATGAGGCCCCTTATGCAAATGAGGCCCCGCACCGAGTCTCCGCACATGGCCCCGCACCCCCCTTGGGCCGCCCCTGCCCCTAAGTGTTGAACATGTAGTTTTGCCATGTACATACAGTAGAGTGAGAAGGAGATACTATAATGTATTTTCTTACAATTCAAATAGTCCATCACTACAGTGACAGATCAATGGATATTCCGATTCTGGCAAACCTGATAAAAGCATTTATTTACTTTTCCCCTAGTAACAAGAACAAGCATAAAAACATCAGTTGTTAAAAAAATAAAGATGGGAAGGAACATTTTCAAAAATGCTATCCTGGGGGTGTCTATAGAGATGTCTGATAGACGTCCATCTCGGGCACATCCATGTTTCTGAAATCATGCATGAAGTTGTATGTGTCTTGTCTTTTTCAGATATTGTGTCTTTGATGTCCCAGATTGCACTTGGACATCCCATTGTGAAATGTGCCTCAATACGTATACTTTAGAGCAGGGGTGGGGAACCCTGGTCCTGGAGAGCCGCAGACCAGTCAGGTTTTCGGGATATCCCTAATGAATATGCATGAGATATATATGCATTAGAGATATCCTGCCAACCTGACAGGTTTGTGGCCCTCCAGGGCTGGATTTGGAGACCCCTGCCTTACACCTCTGTCATTTAAGATTGTGAGTGGGCAAGGTGCAGATGTCCAAGACATCAAAAAGGTTAGATAGAATGTGTCACATTCCTCCTCACTTCTCACCACCACCAAAATATTGTCTATTAGACAACTTTTTGGTGGTGGTGAGAATCGAGGAGGAATGTGACACATTCTATATACCCTTTTGATGTCTAGGACATCTGCACCTTGCCCACTCACAATCTTAAATGACAGAGGTGTAAGGCAGGGGTCTCCAAATCCAGCCCTGGAGGGCCACAAACCAGTCAGGTTGGCAGGATATCTCTAATGCATATATATCTCATGCATATTCATTAGGGATATCCCGAAAACCTGACTGGTCTTCAGCTCTCCAGGACCAGGGTTCCCCAGCCCTGCTTTAGAGGAAAGGAAGGACAGAGGAGATAGGATAGCGACGTTTAAATACTTCTGTGGCATAAATGCACAGGAGAGCCTCTTTCAATTGAAAGTAAGCTCTGCAACAAGGGGACATAGGATGAGGGTGAAAGGAGTAATATATGGAAATCTTCTTTATGGAAAGAGTGGTAAATGCGTGGAATATTCTCCCAGTGGAGGTAGTAGAGACGAGGACAGAATCTGAATTCAAGAAAGCAAGGGGCAAGCACAGAGGATCTCTAAAGGATAAAGAGTGAGTACAGTAGCTGTTATGGAAGGGCAGACTAGATAGGCCATGTGGTCTTTTTCTCTCATCATATTTCTGTGTTTCTAAGTTTCCATGGTCATAATATTATACGTTGAGCAGATCCCTGATCAATTGAGTTAGATCTGTCTGCTGCATTTGATACAGCGCCTGAGGAGTATGTTTACTAAACATCGGTAGCGGCTCCGATACCACACAGCAGCCACTACCGCTGCTTAGTAAACGTACTCCTAAGTTCATGAGAATCCCTAATTTCCCTTCATCCAACCCCATCTTCATCTCTTTCAACCGAAATTCTTTATGAAATTCAGACTGGTTAAAATCAAGAAAATCATTAAGTTCTAAATAGTCTGCAAGTTTGGCTACCACAATCCATCAAAGACTTTCACTGAAAAAGGTATATTGGCCACCAGATGATAGTTTTCACATTTAGCCAAGTCTAAAGATGTTTTTTTTTTCAGGAGAAGGATAATAAAAAATGATTTCAGAGAATTTAGGAAATAAATCAGGCCGAAGGCTAGATTAACAAATTGACAAATCCATGTTATTATTTAATCTGAAGCCTTAGAGAAGAAATCTGAAGGACAGGGTTCACCTTAGAACATCCCTTGCTGAATTTAGACACCAGGGTAGTTACTTCCTGCGAGGTGATATGAGGAAATGTCAGCAATCCAGAAAATAATTCCATTTCATTTAAGTTATAGTCAATTGGGCCAGTTACTATTTTATCACCCCCCCCCCCCCCGAAGGAAACTCTATTCAAAATAATTAGCTAGTTCATCACAATTTAGGATAACATCTTTTGTCCTGGGATGTAGTAGTAGAGATTGAGAACACAATCTTTTAAACAGAGGAAACAAAATACAGTTTGTACTCCTAATAATCCTATCTGTTTAAACACTATTATTTGCAAATTTGCATCTATATATGTACTCCCTAAATTTCAAATTCCATTTCATCTTATCCTGTATCCATGTTTGTCTCCTCTATTGATGGTCCAATATTCTACATTCCCTTTTTAAAATCCTCAAATCACCTTGGAAACCATGGGGAGGAATTCTTATTTGGGCATCTAACTTCTTGTGGTGGTAACATCCTATCCAAAGTACCTAATAAGGTGGATTTCCACTTATGCATCAGGTATGTTAAAATTATCTACTGCCTCATCTCTTTCTCCCACAAATAAAAAAAATCATTAAATTGATTAGAATCAATTTTCCCTCTACTCATCGCTTTACTTAATTGCATCTCAGATGTTCTAAACTGCCTGACACTTTTCACATCAAGTTTCAAACAGTGATTCAACCAAACTGAAGGCCCTGTTTCATACCATGAAAGACAAGGATCATTATAAGCAGATACCAATAACAGATCTAGTAAAAGACCAGCTGTATGCGTAGGAATAAAATCCACTTGTTTTGATTCCCCCCATGCCCAAAGAATTGAGGAAATGGGCCCTCAAGAAAATCTAGAGGGTCCCTCTGATATGAGGACTTTAGCATGGCAGTTGAGAAACACACATACCTCACACCGAAGGACATTCGTATGGCCACTAATAGGGACAGTATATGTTTTCACAGTCTGGGGAATCTTCTGCCTCTGCTGCAATCCTGATAGCCTACTGGTAGCTAATATAGAGAACTGGCAGGCACACCAGCACAGATGAGAAGGCAGGCATTCCTTAGTATTCTCTGTGAGAAAGAAGATAAAGCAGACAAAGGAACAGATGTAAGTAGGTAGAATGCAGTATATTTGCTGTTCAGTTGTGATACTGTTCAAAGCAAAAATAATGGCCATTGTGAAGTTCATTGCAGAATTATTTCTTTGGCCCTTCCCTGGTATATGCTTGTTTATTTTTATAGAATTTGTATATAATAAGCATTCACTTTGTAATTTGGAAACACGCATTGGAAAGGTGATTTGTTACCTAGTTATGACACCTTGCCTTTCAACTTCTCTTCGACATCACTGAGCTCCGTGAAAACACGGAACGATGCATATTCCGTATTCATGTCACGCAAGCCGAATATTCTTTTCCCAGACTTTTTGCAATCCGTGGCAGGCAATTCCATAAATTGTTAAGACAGCAACAATCCAGACAGTGCATTTTTTTTCTTTCTTTGGCAATGATGCATTTGGATTTTACCCTTCAGCCCTGTGCTGACTTGTGAGGGTTACATTGTGCATAATAAATGGTCTGCCCTGTTTGATAGCAAACAAAAGGGATTGTTCGAGTAATAATTGTATTCTTCCACATTGAGATCCTGCTTATGTTAACCTAGATCCTATTTTCA
This sequence comes from Ichthyophis bannanicus, assembly GCA_033557465.1. Classification (NCBI taxonomy): domain Eukaryota; kingdom Metazoa; phylum Chordata; class Amphibia; order Gymnophiona; family Ichthyophiidae; genus Ichthyophis; species Ichthyophis bannanicus. Next base: position 1,251,140,367 of record CM066031.1, on the reverse strand, counting down.
TATAACAGTTTTCTGAAAATGTATTCATCATGAGAGCATTTTTCGAAACAAGCCACATGGGAGCAAAATCTGTGGGTATTTTTCCATCTGGAATCTGTATCGCTTCTCAACGAGAAAGTATGCACATGCTTTCCTCTGGAAAACTGCCGAAGAAAAAAGCCCCCACAGAGATTTATGTCTTTTTTTATGATGAGTATCTTCTCCAGCACAGATAATGCATGAATATTCGGACAAATATAAAACTCAATGCTTTCCTCCCACCCTAGCCAAACCTCGCTCCATGAAGATGCTGGTTAAAGAACATGTGTCTTTTTAACCATATACGGTGTAAACAATTTTCAAAAAACACATTTTAATGGGGTAAATGGATTTTGAAAATTACCCTCCATATGCAAGGCAGGTAGTCTGTAACTTCAGAGTAGAGGAGTGGCCTAGGGGTTGGGGCAAGGTACTTCAGGCCAGAAGGTTGGGGGTTCAAATCCCACTAGAGGACAGCAACCTTGGGCTGGAAGGACTGGGGTTTCTAGTCCCACAGGTGCTCCTTGTGGTCTTGGGCAAGCCACTTAACCCTCCATAGCCCATGTTCTCTGTAAAATAGTTATCTCCAAGTTACAATGCCCTGTTCAATGTAATTTCAGTTTGTTCAATGTAAACTGCACTGATGCAGAATAGCATGGAAAATAAATAAACTTGCTGTCCCCTGTATGTTGATTCTCAAAACTGTTGCACTTCTGGTTATCTCAGCATGCTGTCTGTTTTCTATAAAAATCCTGAGCTGTTCATTTTTGGTCCTTGGCATTTTTCTCATATTGTGAAAAAAAAATCAGGTTACATGAAACCCCTCTCCTCAGTGCATTGCATGGGCTCCCCCCACCTGCTTCCGCAAGTGCTTTCACTCTGGTCCTCCTCGCGTCTCTTTCCCTACACCTCACTTTGTATACTCCTTTTTACAGGGCAACTTATTTTTGTGTCCTTCTTTGTCACCTCTTGACTCTGCTTTTTCCACCTTGCTATACCATTTTTCTAGAAAGGGCATCCTGAGTTGGTGTATTATGCTCTCTTTCTGGTCAGATTTATATCCAGCCTAAGAAGTCACTTTTTTGAGGTTGCTTACTTGCTTCTAAATCTTGACCACTTCTCTGTAACGGACATACAGTATTTCACTTAGACTCTTGTCATGCATGCTTATTTTGACTGTATCGTAAGCTCCATGAAGCAAAGACTTTTTACGTCTATCTGTATAGTGCTGCATACATTCTAGCAGTGCTTTAGAAGAGGTCAGAAGATCTTGACAAACACAGAAGATCTCTAAAGGGAAAAAAGGATTATAGCATTTGATAGGGAAGGGCAGACTGGATGGGCCATATGGTCTTTTTCTGCTGACATGTTTCTATGTGTCTAGTAGTAGTAATAGCAATAGTATATTGGTTCTGTGGAGATTTACTTCTGTCCAAAACATATTCTAAGCAATTTTGCAAAAATATTAGAAACCTTCAGTCACACGGTGCCCAAGGACTAAATAAATCAATAACTGTCTTAAGGTGGAAGTAAACTGTCTTTTACAGGTATACAGCTACGTGCAAGTCAACGAGAGCTCCTTCTTTTTACATATCCCCAATCAGTTATCACTTTTTATGCCCTTTTCCTCCTGATATATTTTCTAGGGATATGCATAAAAAATGTTTAGAGTTATTATGCCATGACATTTCATTATCATTTATGTTGTTTGTGCCATTTCTATTAAAGCCAAGTGGGAAAGAAATAAGCATGCTATTTTTGCCTATAGCATTGTCATTTTTCGCTGGTTTCTATAATACTGTCAGGCTTTGAAGGTTCCCCTCCTCTACAAATAACTGTTGCAGTAAGAGACAAAGCAAAATAGAGGAAGCAGGATGGATGAGACTGGCCTGGACTTCCTAATGTGAAAGCAGCAGAGACATCAGCACCTCCAAGCAAGAAGCAGGGTAACAGCAGCATTGACAGCAATATCCAAAAGGCATTGATGACAAAACATTTCTGCAGGGATCTGCTCTGGAGGGTGTGGACGAAGGCATCTTCAGTCAACTGCTAAAGCTATGGCCTTTCTTAGAGGAACCCAGCTTGCAATGGTGAAGTGAGTGCTGATTCAAGGATTAAGTGGCAGCAGAGAGGGTGTTTCTAATGCTGACAGAATTGCAACAGAAGCCTTCTCTTTTCCCCACACTGCCTGTTTTCTCTTTTGTTGTGTTCTTGTATTAGCTCATTATTACTGTCATGTATTTGTTTTTTCATTTCTTGCTATTTATTTTGAATTGATATGGATATTGTTTTATATTGTATTTATTTATTTTGGTAAACTGTAATTTACCCTTAGGGCTCTTGTTTTGGGTGAGGGTGGAATTTAAATAAATCCTTTTGGACTCTTCCTTCCACTTCTCTTATCATATTAATGGCACTATCTGTAATAGAAACATAGAAACATAGAAAGATCACATGGCCTATCTAGTCTGTTCTTCTATATCAACTACATTAGTCCCCTTTTGTCCTTTAGAGGTCTTCATATGCTTTATAATGAAGACCACTATCCATTTTAGTAACCACCCTTTGCACTGACAATACTCCAAATGAAGTTGCACCAGAGACTTATACAGAGGCACTATCACCTCCTTTTTTCTGCGGGACGTTCCTTTCCTTATGCACCCAAATATCCTTCTGGATTTCGCTGTCACTTTTTCTACCTGTTTAGCTACTTTAAGGTCATCAGACATAATCATGCCCAGGTCCCGCTCTATTTTGTGGACAGAAGTACTTCACGCCTACACTGTACTCATACGCTCCCTTGGATTTTTGTAGTCCAAATGCATGACCCTGCATTTTTTAGTATTAAATTTCAGCTGTCAAATTCTAGACCATTTTTCAAGCTGAGCTAGATCCCTCCTTATGTTATCTACTCCTTCCTGGGTGTCTACTCTTGCAGATTTTGGTATCATCCACAAACAGGTGGATAATGAAAATCCTTATTGATATCTCTGCTGATTAGCCAGCCCTCCATCACCTCTTCCTCTAATTATCTTTTTGGAAAGAACTCACTTATATGGTGGGCTGACCCCTCGCACTGCATCTTGATGCACCACTTCGAGTGTGGTACTAAAATTTTACAAGATGGAGAGGCCGGAGGCAGAAGCAAGTGGACATCACTCCCACCTCCTGGCTCAAATGTGGGGGGGGGGGGGGGGTTCACGGGCCCACTAGGCCATAAGAGATGCAACATTCCTGCTAAGCAGCACAAAGCTACATGGGAGTATTCCACTGGTGTTCCTGCCAGTGGAAGGTGGGGCTTCAATATTGTGCTTTCAATTGTGAGGGGGAGGCAGGTCCTTTCACTTGCAATTGAAAATTTAATGTTAGGGGCGTAGCTAGATTGCTGACAAGATGGCCACTTGAGTCCCTAGCTCTGCCTGGCTGCGCAATAAAAATGTGATTTTAAACCTCCACTATAAAGTTTTACTGTATGAAATGTTGAGGGGAAAATGATAGCATAAGTACCTAGCAGATGTGGAGTCATTTTGAACAATGAGATGTTCTGAATAATAATTTCAGTACAGTGTTGAGATGTGGCCTAGATTCACTCGCCATGCTCTCTTTGCCAATGGCAAGCAAGAGTCAATTACAATTCCAGCTGAAGGTATGCAGTAATCTGTGAAGAATTTTCTAAGGAAGATGTGAACTTTTGAGAGATGGAAGTTTCTGGGAGTAAGAAGCAATTATTGATGACATCACCTTAAGTGATTGGAAGGCTCCTGCTTGCAGCAATGTTCTCTCTACAACCTCACTCCACCCCTAACCTGCACAATTCGCCCTAGCACGCAATGACTGATTACCATGCTTTTTAGTACTGGGTAATTAGCACGCATGAGTGTTAGCATTCACTACTACCAGTTACTATATACTAAAACATGAATTAACCAGGTAGTGGTGTTTAATAAATGGCCCCTTTATTCACCAATGGGGAGCACTATATTTTATAAGGGGATATACATTTTTGAATATATAATTTGAGGCATATTTGAAAATCATCATTTTCTGACATAAGAATAAAGTTGAAGTCATTGTGTATTTGTACTATGGACTAAAAGTATTTTGAGAACTTTACAATTTTGGATTAATTTTTCCTCTTTTTGGGTGTGATTAACTATGATGATATGCAGCAAAAAGTATGAAAATATGAGTTAAACACTCAGGTGCGATTCTGAGCCATTCCCTCTTGTCATTTATGGTGCCAAGAAAAATTTGGGAAGTTTATAGGTAACGGACATAGCTAAGGTGGTTTTATGTTTAAATAAATAATAAGAAATATACATAGAATATGTTATAAAGTATTTTTCAATAAAGACCTCTTCTATATATTCAATATTTTAGAAATTTGATGAAGTTGTTTATAGGCATATTTGGTTGACTATATTCTTCCCAATTCACAGCGCAAGAGAATTTCAAGAATTGGCTTACATAGAGAAAGCTTCGTCCTCTGGGCAACATTTCCAGAGACTTTATTGATTATCCATTTAAAGAGCTCTTAAGGCATCAAGTCCTGGCAGCTTTCTTGCAGAATTATACAAATATATGGAGGACTGTTTTGTCCCTGTTCTATTCAATTCTTTAATGAAGTTACAGAGATTGGCAAACTCCCCGATTCCTTTTATGATACATTGATTGATTATGATAATCCACAAGGAAAGATTCAACTTTATGTTCATATTATAGATCCATTTCTTTTCTGGATATAGATTGAAACATTTTTGTGGAAATCTGTGCTTCAGAAATGGTTTCCTTAGGACCAGATACTGGATAGATAATATTAGTTGACTGGTAAATGTGCTTAATGTGACTGAAAATCTTGTGACCCCTTGTGTAGCACTATCATTACATCCCAAAAAGTTTTTGATAAAGTTCTGAAACATGGCTCAGAGCAATCTAATTTTCACCTTGGGCAACAGTGCTTGGGACTGGTTTTAAGTCTGAGTCAGTCAGATTATACTGTGGCACACGACAACGTTATCTCTTGTCTCCCCTTTTATTTGCTCTGGTAATAGATCTTTCTGCCTGTACAATTAGAAGTTGATTCCAAAAGGTACCTATCTGGGCTGTGGGGATGCCTAAAACTTGGATGGGACCAAGTTGTACCTGATTCCACAGCCACGGGAGCTATACGTACTGTGACAAGGAAGCCTGTTTTGAGCCTATGAGTATAGAAAAGGCCAATGACTTTAACTTAGAGAAAGGAGAAATCCCTGCAGGGCATGGATTTCAGACCCCTCATAGAGAAAGAAACCTGAGGGAGAGAAAGTTCAGGCAGCCACACCCTAAGTCCTATGAGGTAACTGCAGGCTTGAGAGGTGATTACAATCACCTGGGAGGAGTGGAGGAAGGGCTGGAGCCCTGGAGAGGGAAATATAAAAACCTGCTAAAGCAGAGGAAAGGGGAAGCTCAGAGGAAAGGAGAAGCTCAGAGGAGAGAGGAAGCTCCAAGGAAGGAAGAAGCTCTGGGGAGGCAGAGGTCTCAGGAGGTTCGTAAGACTCAGAGGATTCAGGGGAATCAGGAGTGGAACCAGGAGCACCTGCAGATCTCCAGGAGAGAACCCAGAGAGGAATACAGAGAGCTGTTCCAGAGAGGCTGGAAGGAGACAAGGAACCGTAGTGAGCACAACCAGGGAGAACTGCCCAGTGCTTCAGGTACTGACTGTCTTTATCGGGGAGAGTTGAGCTCAGGAGAGACTTTAGAACCCCCAGGGAGGCTGTATTCTGACCACTGTGTCCAGAGCTCAGAACAGGATACTGCCCTAACAACACCAGAGGATATGAAGATTGAGTTGGCAGGGGAGGAATTTCAAGATCTAGATATCCCAATAGATTGTACCCTGTGTCAAGTTACAAGCATGGAATCATTATGCTAAAGGCTAGCATTGAATGAGAAAGTCTCCTAGAAGCAGGTAACTGGAATTGAGCCAGGAATTGGGTTTGAAGAAAACTCCACGTGTTTGCATTTCTCAGGCAAAGGGCTGAGTCAGGCTGAAGAGAAAGCTTGTGAATGTTTGTTACTTGTTTTCTTATTTTGAGTTTAAAACCTATCCTGAAAGGAAGGAGGGAAAGAAGAGGTTGTTCCAGAGGAACGGAGTTATTCTTTTGCTATTAAGTGCTTCACAAACACAAGGTTAAAAAGAAGTATTTTTACCTTGCTGAGCAGAGCTGTTTCTCTAATGACTGAACAACATTGTTAACCAGCTGCATGTGTTTAAAAGACTGTGAAGCAGTTATACTGATCTAAATGCTCTGTTGCAAACAGTCCTGAATGGACAAAATTCCTGTGTACAGTTTACTTGAACCTTTACTTTAAAATAAATTCTGTCATTTGCCTTAACATCGGACCATGACTACACTTCTTCTTAAGAGCCAAACTATATGTCCCAGAATCCACCTGAGGAAAAGCTAGTTTATTTGAGCTCACCAAGAGAAGTTCTCCGTTACCTTGCCCCTCTAAGCCAGAGGCCAGGGGCAAGGGCGCGACAGTACCCATGATTGCAGAATCAGGCAGATAGACAGCCCGGCATGCACCTGATTCCCTGGAGGGAGACTTCTCTGATGCTGCCCATCCCTACCGCATAAGGCTACGACTGGTGTGCCGGTGCTGTGGCATCCCATTGCCATGGCACCAGCATGTCCAGCTGGAGTTGCAGAATGCCCTGACTGAGAGCGGCCCCAACACATTGCTGTCTGACCCTCAGTGGTGGCCCCCAAGGCCTGGATCGGGCAGTGAATGCTGTACCACGGCATCACGATGGGATTGGGGGGATGCAGCCCATAAACAGCACTATGCCTGGCACTTATTCCACCATCGGGGTGGAATAAGCTGGACGTCCATCTTGGTGCCAGGGTACATACAGAGACCTGCCCTGAATAGACTCTGTATGTCCGGGTACCTGGCCACTCTCTCAGTCTGCCCCAGATCCGCCCTCACTCCTCCCCCTCCCGCCCACATACAGCGCTCCCTGCATAACTGCTCTGTACACACTGGCGGTGGAATAGGGCTCTGGGGCTGTGCACAGGTTTGATGTCCAGCCCGAATGTCCAGACCCTGCTATTCGAGCATCAGAATGCCCCCCCTTAGGGAATGATCTGAAATCTTGGAATCCCTTTATTTGGTGAGGTGCACAAGATATCTCTTTATGCCGATGACACCTTTGATTTATATTTACGACTCACTTAGTCTCTCCCATACTTAAAACTATTGAGAGGAGAATCTGTCAACTGCCCACTGTCAATATGTCTAAATTGGCATTACTATGGTGTAACACTTGATCCAAAATTCCAATTGATCTTCCAGTTTGCGAATTCCAAATGGATAAACATTTCAGGTACCTGGGTGTTCAAATTCATAGGGCTTCTTTGCTTTTATTCTTCCTAAATTATGACCTGTTTATTGCACAAAACTTTCAAGGATGTCTTGGAATGGCATTCTCTGACAATTTCTTGGTTGGGAATGGTTAATATAGTGAAAATGATCATTCTTACTCTGATTCTCTTTATTTTAACCCATTAACTGTTTGGCTTGCATCATAGTTTTCTCAAAGATTTGCACAGACTGCTTGCAAGATTAGTCTGGCAAGGTAAAAGACCACAAATTGCTAAAAATATTCTTACCTGTCCCAAGAATTCAGGACAAATCGGCCTCCCTAACATACAGGTATATTACAAAAGTGCTTCTTTAATACTGTAGCACTGCACGCTTGGTCTAAGCTATTTTCAGACTTTGGGTGAAATTGGAGAAAGCTTTAATCTCACCAGTTCAACTACCATCTTTAATTTTTCTTCCCTCGTTATGATCATGTGAGAGTTTTCTAAATCATCCATTTATTCTGCTGGCTTTTAGGTGTGTTTTACATCAGATGAAATAGCCTATTATTCTGGGCCAATCTATCTGTCTGTCTGTCTGTATGCATAGCTTTGTTTGCGAAAACGTATGCCTATGAAGAAAAAATACAGCAGGCCATACTCCCCACCCCCACACCACACGCAAACACATACCACCCCCCCACACTTAAGTCACATACACACACATAGCACACTCCACATAGGCATCCCACACCAATACAACACACACATACCCACATAGGCAGTTCACCTCTGCAGCACACACACAAGCAGCACTCATGCACCATGCATACATACACATACATACAGTTACCGCACCCCTGCCCCCCCCCCCCCCCCACATATACATATATGGCTTCAAGGCATGAGATTGATGGGGTCCGAGGGTTCAAAATCTGGGCCACCAAGTGTGGCTTGGGAGATGAGAGGATCAAGGGTTCAAGACCACTGGACTGCCAGATATGGCTTCAGGAGTGAGGGGGGTTGAGGATCTGGGGCCCATTGGTTTCAAATGGTTTTGTAGGGGTGGGGGGTGAGAGTTATAGCAGCCCACCTGGGCCACCAAGGGATCCAATGTGAAGTTCTCTGCACTATACATCAAATGGTCATCTGCTCCTGCAATTGCGTCTTTACTCCAGCCCTGAGGACTAAAGATTCAGCACTATTAAGGAAATAAAAAATTTGTGCTACATTTTTTTGTGGTTTTTAGTTTTCTTTAGTTTCCCATGTCATTCAATGGATGTTTCATTCTATTTATGTTTTCAAATGACAATGTTATTAAATAGTTCATTCTGTTGAGTCAGAATATACACAATTTAGCCGTGGAGCCCTATTCCGAGAGGAGTATGTCAGGGCCGACCAGATGTTCCCGAAGAAGATGGGACTGTAAGGACCCGATACTGGACCGCGGGAATGAAACATTCTCATGGTACACAGATCAGGCCTGTGGATGGCCTGGTGTGCCCCTGCTGCCTGTGGTGACATCCTCCCCGCAGGCGCCCCAACTCCTGTGGCTTAGGTCACCCTCTTCCCCTTCGCCCAACCCACGGCTGGCCAGCCAGGGCCTGGATCGGGCAGCGGTGACCCTCTGTACCCAGCCCCAGCTCCGGAGAGGCAGCCCCGGCCACGATTGCAGGGTCTGAATAAGCAGCATGTCCCCATGGACCCCACAGGACATAAAGGGCCGTGACCTGAATCGGCCCTGCATGTCCTGCTGGGCTGACCTGCCCCTGCTCCACCCTGCCCCCGCTCCCTCTCGCCCCCCCCACCGGCTCTCCCCATCCTACTCCTCAGGACATGCGGGGAGTGCAGGAGGGGGAATAGGGTCTGGACGGCTTGCAGAGATGCATGTCCCACTAGGATGTGTAGCCCTGCAACCCGCGTCTCAGAATTGGGCCCATAATGCAAGCTACTGCACAAGAGTGCACACTTTTCTAGAATAGTGTGCCTAGTGTGTGCTATGGCAAATAGTGTCTGCTATTGTTGCTCCTGGGAAGATTATTATACAAAACACAGCAGGGGAGCATCAAGATCTATAGAGAAATATTAATGGTAAAACCCGACATTGCTGTATTTCAGCACAATATGCTATATATCCTAATTTTAAGATTAGGGTTCTGTTATATAATTCTAAATTACCCCTGATGCAGTTACATTATGCTGAAACATGGCCATGTCAGGTTTTGCTAATAAGTATTTCTCTGTAAATCTTGATATTTCCCTGCTGTGTTTTGCGTAATTACTGCTACTTATGGGGAACCGTCTCTTTTTTCTTTTGTTCCCCAGAAAGATAATGCCAGCTTTGAGCTGGCATTATCTTTCCTCCCTGGGAGCATTGGGCCATTAATGTGCAGCATGATGCTCCCAAGAAGCCTCTTAATGGGGCTGATGCCTTCATTTTAACCTCTCCATTTGCTTTGAGAGTCAAATTTCTACCCCTTCATCCCCTGACTCTCTTGACACTCAAATCCCCATCCCTCAACACCCCTGAAATTCAAATCTCGCCAACCTGACACTCCCTGACACTTAAACCCCCATCCCCCACTACTCTGACACCCTCTAACACTCAAATCCCATCTGCCAACACACTCCAGCTCCCCACCCCCAGCATCCTTCAACTTTCAAATCCGCATCTGCAACCCTACACTCCTCAACACTCCCTGAAGTCACATTCCATCCCCCAAGCCCCCTGGCACCTATCAGGGTTTCACTGATGGCTACCTGAGAGGGGAGAGTAGGAGTGATCCCAAGTCACTCCTGGCCCATTGGTTGCCAGGTTTCAAAATGGCCCTGGCCAACCCTTAATGGTAGTTCCATAGAACTATTGCTGGGGGTCAACCTGACAAATAAGGGAGTCGTATCCTTCTTGGGCAGCTTGGTCCTTTAGTGGTAGCACTGAAAAACTACTGGTAGGGATCACCTGGTGCCACTTTGAACTCTGGCATTTGATGGAGTAGAGCTACTAGGGATGACTTCTGCCTTCCATCCACTAGCCATCAGGGAAACCCCTGGTAGGTGCAAGAAGGTGTTTAGGGGGAAAAGAAATTTTCTCAGTCAAGAGGTAGAGGTATGGAGATTTGAGTGTTCATGGAAGGAGAATAGGAAATTGACTGTTAGAGAGTGTCAGAAGATGGGAAAGGATAAGATTTGGTTCCAGGGATGAAACATTGTGCATTCCTTGCTGCAGTAATGTTCCCAGCTTCAGCAACACCACCCAAATGTAACTCACTTTGAACTATTATTCAAGTTAATTACTACTGGAAAGGTGTGAGTTATTTACAAAGAAATAAAAAAAGAAAATTATTTTTACCGTGAGAGCCACTAAGAGGTTAGTGACTCACATGATAAACACCACTGTGGTAAAATGCAACTGCAGCTAGAACATAAAAACATAACATATGCCATAGTGGGACAGACCAAGGGTCCATTAAGCTCAGTATCCTGTTTCCAACAGTGGTCAATCCAGGTCACAAGTACCTGCCATATTCCCCAAAAGGTACACAGATTCCATGCTGCATATCCCAGGGATAAGCAGTGGATTTCCCGAGTCCCCTTTAATAATGGTTAAGAACCTAAGAATATAAGATACGCCATACTATATCAGACCTAGATCCATCAAGCCCAGTATCCTGTTTCCAACAGTGACCAATCTAGCAGTTTCCACAATGCTTGCACTGGGGCAAGCAGTGGATTTTCCGAGTCCCCTTTAATAATGGTTTATGAACCTTTCCTCCAGGAAATTGTCCAAACCTTTTTTAAACCCAGCTACACTAACAGCTTTTATTACATCCTCTGGTAACAAATTCCAGTGTTTGATTACTCGTTGAGTGAAAAAATATTTTCTCTTATTAGTCTTCCACCCCATTCATTAATTTATAGACCTCTATCATATCTCCCTCAACCATTTCTTTTCCAGGTTGAAGAGCCCTAACCTCTTTAGCCTCTCTTCATAGGTGTATTCTTCCATCCCCTGTACCATTTTGGCGGTTCTTCTCTGTACCTTTTCTAATAACTCTATATCCTTTTAAAGATACTGCAATCAGAATTACACACAATATTCAAGGTTCGGTCGCAGCATGGAATGATACAGAAGCATTATAATATCTTTTGTTTTATTCTCCATTCCTTTCCTTACAATTCCTAGCATTCTAATTGCTTTTTTGGCTACCACTGTACACTCAGACTGGGTGGAGGGTTTCAACATGTTATCCATGATGACTCCTAAATATTTTTTCCTGGGTGGTGGTTCCAAATATGGAACCTTGCACCGTGTAACCATAGTTTGGTTTGTTCTTTTCTAGGTGCATAACTTTGCACTTCTCCACATTAAATTTCATCTACCATTTGAACATTCAGCATTCCAATTTATCAAGATCCTTTTGCAATTTTTCACAATCCTCTTGGGTTTTAACAACTTTCAATAATTTTGTGTCATCTGCAAATTTGATTACCTTACTCGTTATTCCCATTTCCAGGTCATTTACGAATATGTTAAAAAGCAGTAGACCCAGCACAGATCCCTAAGCTACTCCACTATTCACCTTTCTCCATTGGGAAAATTGGCCATTTAGCCCTATCCTATGCTTTCTATCTTTTTAACCAGTCCCTGATCCACAATAGTATACTGCCTCCTATCCCATGACTTTTCAATTTTGCCAGGAGTCTCTCATGAAGGACCTTGTCAAAGGCTTTCTGAAAATCCAAATACACTATATCAATGGACTCACCTTTGTCTACCTGTTTATTCACACCTTCAAAAAAAACCAGATTAGTAAGACAAGACCTTCCTTGGCTAAAGCCATGTTGGCTGTCTCCCATTAAGCCATAACTACCTACATGTTAAGTAATTTTGTTCTTTATAATGGTTTCTACCATTTTTCCCGGTACTGATGTCAGGCTCTCCAGTCTGTAGTTTCCTGGATCAACCCTGGAACCCTTTTTAAAAATTGGCGTTACTTTGGCCATCCTCCAATCTTCAGTTATTACAGATGATTTTAATGATAGTTCACATATTACTAATAGCAGGTCTGCAATCTCATATTTCAGTTCTTTCAACACCCTTGGATGTATACCATATAGTCCTGGTGATTTGCTACTCTTCAATTTATCAGATAGTTATAAGACATCTTCCCGGTGTATCGATATTTCTTTCAATTCTTCTGTGGCATCACCTTAAAATATCATTTCATTCATGGGTAACATCCCTATATCTTCCTCAGTAAAGATTGAAGCAAAGAATTCATTCAGTTTCTCCGTTATGGCCTTGTCCCCTCTTAGTGCCCCTTTCACCCCTCTATTATCTAATGGTCCAACTTACTCTCTCACAGGTTATTTTTTGCTGTGAATGTACTTGAAAAAGTGTTTATTGTGCATTTTTGCTTCCATGGCAAGCTTCTTCTGAAATTCTCTCTTTGCCTGCCTTATCAATGCCTTGCATCTAACTTGCCAGTGCTTATGTTGTTTCCAGTTTTCGTCATTTGGCTTCTTTTTCTATTTCCTGAAAGATGCCTTTTTGGCAGCAATAGCCTCTCTGACCTCACCTTTAAACCATGCTGGTCGTTTTTTGGACTTCCTTCCACTTTTCTTAAAGCGTGGAATACAGTTGGTCTGGGCTTCCAAGTTAGTATTTTTAAACAACACCCAAGCTTGATGTAAATCTTTAACCTTTGCAACTGCTCCTTTTAGTTTTTTCTTAACTATTTTCTTCATTTTATCATAGTTTCCCTTTTGAAATGAAAAGGTAGTTTTTTGGATTTCTTTGCCGTCCTTCCCACATTTATTAACCCGTTTTGGACCAGCGTATGTTTTACACACATAAGGTTTCCATACTTACTACTCAACTGTTTACTAATTAAAGGTTATATATTCAATGGAACTATATTTAGCTATTATCGTTATGTCAAAAATAATTATATGCAGATTTTTTATCTGAGATCTAGCTAGTTTTGTTTTTATTTTATTTTATATTTATTAGTTTATACATACATTCAAGAATACATCTTGAAACGGAAATTGAGAAGGGTACAAGAAACAATATTACAGACTAAACAGTCCCAGCAATAAAAAACAAGAAATTAAATCAGCTACCCAACCCACTCTAGCCCACAATGTGGGGAATACCAAGAGGAAAAAGGAAAAAGAAAAATTATAGCCCAACTTTCAATAGGAAATAGAGGTGTGAAAAGCAGCTACAATCACATGCTCAAACAGTACAAGATGGGGGAACACCCATTACCCCTTGATGACGGGCATTAATAAAGTCCAGCAATTGTGAGGGATCAAAGAAAACATAGGACTCAGACTGATACTTAATCAGACATTTACATGGAAATTTTAGAAAAAAGAGCCCCCCCAATTGCTGAACCCCGGGGCGAAGGAGGAGAAAGTCCCGCCGTCGTCACTGAGTCTCCCTGGAGAGATCCGGAAACATACGGACCTGTAATCCCTTAAAGGCAACATTCCGTTTTTTAAAGAATAACTTCATAAGCCATTCCTTATCGGAAAGGAGAGCTAACGTAATCAACAAGGTGGAAGATGTAACCTGGTCCTCCTGCGAGGATTCCAGCTTTGCAGTTACATTCAAAACATCTACATTAGACAAACCCTTAACCAACCCCCCACCCTCAGCAGCAACGTTTTTCCCCAAAGGGAGATAATACATCTTTACAATAGGGGGGTGAGATTCAGGAGGAACACCCAAAATCTCTATTAAATACCTCCCAAACATGTCTCTTGCAGATACCATAAATAACCTAGGAAAATTAATCAAACGTAAATTAACAGCTCTAGACATATTTTCCAACGCCTCCGATCTAGCACTCGTAGACAAAACATTCTTCTGCAACATTTCAACATCCTTCCCAAGACATACAGAAGTTCCCTGAAGTTCTGCAACCTCCTTCTGTAAATTAATTATTTTAACAGTATTTTCTTGAATAGCCAAGTCATTATTAGTAACCTGAGATGCCAGTCCAGAGATCCGTGACACCATTTCTTCACGGAGTTGCATAATAGCGGCCCATATCGTTTCCAGCGTCACCACCTCCGGAGGCTCCCTAGACACAGGTTGAAGACACTCCTCTACTCCAAGCACTGGAAATCCACCCGACGAGGGGGTAGATGTAATTGGCCCCAATATCGGGCCCACACCACCATCTGACATCTCTCCTGCGACCTCCGGCCTCTGACGCTGCTCGAGGGTAGGAGCAGCGCCCCTTCTACTTTCCTCAGGTAGACGCTGCACTTCAGGGGAGTCCGAATAGGTATTCAAAGTTTGCTGATTTTGACGGTACTGGCGGCTCAACATAAAAAGATCACAAAAAATAGTAAGTAGCTTATAATGCTGTAATAGCTACTATTTTGCAAATAAAAGTATTTGTAGACTTTAGAAAATAGGTTTAGATAACTGTAAGTTACTTAGGGGCTTGTTTACAAAGCCACGGTAGCGGTTTCCGATCGTTATCAGAGCCACGGCCCCATTGATTTCACTGGGGCCGTGGCTCTGATAATGATCGGAAACCACTACTGTGGCTTTGTAAACAAGTCCCTTAGTGTCAGAGTTATTGGTGCATATATCGGCCTTGTATGTTTTTCATACGCTGGGCTAATATGTTGTCGAAACTAATTGCTGTCAAGCATTCTGTTCTAGGTGTTTCAATGGTGCAATATCGACGCACTGCATCAGAAGTGTTTTCACGTGTATCATATACCGCCATCAGAATGGACTGTTGACAAACTATATTATATCATTATAAAGTGTTTTAAATTAAAACTGCAGTTTCAATAGTATCATACAGTATGTTTATGTCAATGAATATTGGAAATGAATCCTATCTTTTCTGAAGACGGACAATATACTATATTGGACCAGTGTATGAAAAACATACACTATGGGGTATGTTTACTAAACTGCAGTAATGTCATTTGCGTTAGGTTCCGCGGTAAAGGTACAGATGGCCATATAAAGGCATGGGCAGTGCATCGTTACAGCAAGCTGTATCAGCTAATGCATGTTACAAACTAACACGCGCTACAAGGCGCCTCATAAGGCACCTTACAAGGCACCTTTTAAGGCACCTTACAAGGCACATTACAAGGCACCTTGTAGGGCACTTTGTTAGGTGCCTTGTAAGGTGCCGTATAAGTAAGGTGCCTTATAAGGTGCCTTGGAAGATGCCATATAAGTATGGTGCCTTATAAGGTACCTTGTTAGGTGCCCTATAAGGTGCCTTGTAAGCTGCCTCATAAGGCGCTTTGTAAGGAGCCCTATACAGTAGAGCTCCTTAGGCTATGTGCCGTATTAGGCACCCCTGGACAGGGCACCTCAGAGGACACCCTAGGTTACAGAACCATAGGTTACGGTGGCCTAACAATGTTATGGCGCCCTAGGTTAGTGTGGCCTAAGGGCTGCAAGGTGCTGCAGGATGACATGCATGACCTGTGAGGAACAGAGACAGATGTAGTCCTAACACTAGATAGAGCACTCAGGAAAGGCAATGAACAGGTGAGTGAAGGAGGGAGAGCTGGGAGCCGCTGGACCTGCCATATCTGTGGGCATCCCATATGGCTGCCAGTACTGATGACAAACATGGTGGGGGCAACTGTACCACAGCACAGGGTGTTGGCAATGTAAAGTACTGGAAAGACAGTTGGTGGCAGACGATGGGAATACGTGTCCCCCAGTGGAAGCGGAGGTGGCAGGATAGTTACAATGATGGGTGGACAGAAGAGTGGTGGTGTCATGCAGATCAGGCACAGGCGAGGCAAACATGAAGAGGCGCAATGCAGGAAAGGGTAGCAGTGCATGACATGGGGTGACAGCCTGCACAGGCTGACAGGACTCTACACAGCTGACAGACGCAGATAGACGAACCAAGAGAATGTTGGCAATTGTTGCGAGGGTATTATGGGCTGGCAGCACAAATCTGCAAAAATATGACTGTTACAGGCATGCACACTATTTGAGTAGTGTGACAAGAAAAGATTAAAAATACCATCTTTGGTAAAGTAAGCACGGCAAATTCCTTTGACAAGAGAAGATTAAAAATACCATCTGAAGCAGGATCGGAGGATTTGAAACACAGCGCTGGGTTATGGTGTTTTGAAGAATGTTTTCTCAGTGACTAATGTTTTCAGGAATGGGTGGAAGACTGTTCTTTCGCTGAAGAATTGTTGTATAAGAGAAGAGTTTTTTCATTTGAATTTATCGGGATCATCTTTTCATGGATTGATGAAATGATTTATAGGACCCAACTGCCAGCTAAATTCACTTTTTAATTTTTCAATTTTTATTGATTTGGTTGTTTTGGACTTAAGGTCCTTAGCATTGTGGCTTTGGGGGTCCGAATTGTTTTTAAACATTGTTAAGACTGTTGCATGATAAAAAAACAAAAAAGATTAAAGGGAGAGGTCCGTACATTCGAAGGGATTTCTTGTTCCCTGACCTGACGGATATTCCTACATTTTATGTTATATAATTGTTTTGTTTTGTTAATGTTGGTTATTGTATGTCCTTATGTATGATCTGATTGTTTAGTTGGATTTGATAGTGCAGATCAGTGATTTGGCAAATATTTTTGCAGTATTTGAGTAGGACAGGCATGAGAGAAGGGAACAATGAGGAATTGAACCCATGGCCACTGCTGAGAATGTTATTGTACTAACCAGTAGACTATACCTCCATGGTTTACCTCACAGCAATGGCTGGGTACAGAAAGACTGCAGGTCACCGCACAAACTGTCTGCTCTGAGTGCCAGGATAGGGTAACCCCACCAGTACCCATGATGCAATGCACATGCTGAATAGCTGTCTACAGATGATCAGCAAATGGGGTCTGAACCTCTCCGGTACCTCAGCTTGGAAAGATGAACTGACAGTGCATGATACTGGCACAGAGTAGCTACAGGCCATGCCATTGTGCAGGTTCTGTGTTCTCCCTGTGGGATAGTATGGGTGCCCAGCACTAGATCCACAGTACATGTGGTGCTAGAGATAGGCCCTGCTGTACATCCCCATCACTGCCAGTGTGTGACAGATGTTCCTTGCAGTGCAGCTGAAAGTAATTTGGTGTCCATCTGTATTCTGCAGTCACATGTGGCCCTCTGGGACTAGACACCACCCAAAGTATTGTTTACCCTGTGTTAGGGTCTGGCTAACATGGGCACCTGCTATTAGGGCAGAGGGGTTTCCAAACATGCATGAGGTTTTTGTAGCAGTGCCTTGATAGTTCAAAGTGGTATACACTACATACCTGAAAGGGCTCACATCACCCTTTTTGTAGGTAAGGCAAAGGTGCCCCAGAGCCTGTGAAGCAACCTCCATCCTGCTGGTATGCGACAGCCCTCCAGGGTTGTTGGGCTAAAGCCATATCTGTGGCTGGGGCAATGACAGACCAGCAGCAATGATGGAGGTAACTCTGGAAAACCCCAACTGCCTCCCACCAGTGTCTACCAGTCATCAGTAGACAGTACAGTCAGACTGCACTGTATAGGTGTTCTGGCCATGCACAGTCTAACTGCAGTCCATAGTGCATGCTCACAGAGGAACTATGTGCACCAAGCAGGCATGGCAGTGATTGGGGCTCCAGCACTAGGAACACAACAGGATCACTGAAGGCAGGTAACATAGAGCGCTATGTGGGAACCTAGACATGCCATGATCACTGCCCGGTCAGAGTGAGTGCTCTCCCAGCATGCCATGCTGTGGCCACCCTGTCCATGCAGGCGGTGGTCAGGCACTACAGTGTCCCAGTCATTGCCCCACACCCTGTGAAGATGCATCCTAGCTAATCTTCCCTGTCCGGGCCATACCCACAACACTTTGCTCCTCATTATGCACATATTCAGGCTAACGCTGGTAACAGTGGGACATTGTGGGCCCGGTGAGGTGTGGGCAGCCACAAAACAATGGATAGACATATACACACACACTCCTATTGCAGCATTGTGCACAGATATGGGTGGTTGGCAACCCTGCCCGCCACCCTGGTCCTGATCACAGTGCCGACATTGCTAAACTGTGCAGTAGTGCCCTGGTGATAACTGCAGCTCAATTCTGGGGCCAACAGCCTGACTATCCATGCATCTTTGGATTGTGGAGCCTGTGTGAGTGGGTGTTTGTACCCCTGTTTGCTGCTGCTTTGGGCTTTGCACATGTTGCTGTTGTATCTGCATTGTAGGGTAAAACATAGAGACATGCTCTGGAGGAACCACAGCTGGGGCTTGAACCTGTGACCCTCTGCTTCTGGACACACTCTCTGGGTGTACTGCAACACACATTCATGGTGGTCCCTGGGGCTACCTGTACCTTTCCTCAGCCAGACCTTTTATGTTGCACTGCACACCACGTACTGGTACAGGGCATGGCCTAGGTCCACTGCAGGCAGGTGCCACTGCCCCCTCCATCACAGGCACACACACCCCTGCCATGATGACATGGCCATATGCTGTTGGTGCTGGTAGTGCGCAGTCCTAGGCCATCCACTCTGGGGAGCGGGGTCTGGGGCATGGGGCATACATGAGCATCCTCACATCCCCCCCCCCCATCACCGCCTACCAATAGTCTGTTCTTTCTGCTTGGGGGAGGGTTGGCTGGGGGATGTCAGGTCAGTGCCCTGGCAACTGTTAGCTCGGGTGGACCAGTTAGATGTAGGTGGATTGTGTTTGGACTTTGAAAGCTGCTGTCATGATGATTTCTGGTTTCTATGTTCCTATGTGCCACCTAGGCACCTGCCTAGTCCACCCTGTGCCCCTGCTGCCCCCGCTACATGTCCCGCCTGCAGCTTCCTATGCCCCACTTGCACCATCGCCATAGTGGCCTTACATACTTGGACACTATGCTGGTGCTGGACATGGAGCACTACTATCACGTTTCTTGGGCTCCCTGTCTATGCTATACATTGCTGACACTTAAATGGTTTCTCTCTCCTGCAAATGTGCATCTAACGGCAGGTTTTCATTCGCAGTAGGATTCAGCCCTTCAGTTCGGCGCGTTAGTGTGCAGGGATCCTCTCCCCGCCCACTCCCCGCCCATTGATCCCTTCCCCCCGCCCTCTCTCCACCCTCTGTGGTGTTTACATACCACGCGTTAACGTTACCTAATGAGCGTTCACATTACATAACGTGCAGTCTGTAACGTTACCACAGTTTAGTAAACATACCCCTATGAGAAACTTCTATTTTCTGCAAAGTTTTAATATTTTGTATTATTGCCGGTATTTCATAGTTGTTTGAGTGTAACAAATCTAATAAATCATCCAGAACAGAGAAAGAATATGCGAGCTGTCCAAAACAGGTTAAATCAAAAGTGATCATGCTATTTCCAAGTGGCCCCAACACCTTCATCTCTTGCACCAGATCTTGTTTTCCACTAAGGACTAGGTCCAAAATGTCTTCCCCTCGTGTTGATTAATGAACCAGCTGCTCCAAGAAAGAGTCATTTATTTCATCTAGAAACTTTATCTCCCTAGCATGTCCTGCTGTGACATTGACCCAGTCGATAATGGGGTAATTGAAATCACCCATTATTATTACCGTGCTGTAAGTTTTGCTAGCTTCCCTGATTTCTTTGAGAATTTCATCATCCATTTGTTCATTCTGGCCAGGTGGTCAATAGTACACTCCCACTGCCATCGCCTTCCCCTTCCCCTTTTTACATGGAATTTCAATCCATAGAGATTCTACAGTCTATTTTGTTTCCTGCAAAACTTTAATTCTTTGTGACTCAATGCCCTCTCTAACATAGAGTGCAACTCCTCCACCAATTTGATCTGCTCTGTCATTATGATATAGTTTGTACCCAGGTATCAGTGTCCCATTGGTTGTTCTTCTTCCACCATGTCTCTGAGATACCAATCATTTCTAACCTCTTATTTAGTGCTATATATTCTAACTCTCCCATCTTATTTTTTAGACATCAAGGGATATGTTTACTAAACTGCGTTAGTGCGATTCGCTTTAGGAGCCGCGGTAGAGACAGAAACCCCAAATAAGGACATGGGCGGTACATCGTTGCCGAGAATGCGCGCTACAAGGCGCCATAAATGAACAAGCGCTACAGGGAACGTTACCGCGCGTTAATCTTAAGAAGGCGCGCAGGCATACAATCACAGCAACAGAGCTGTAGCACAATGGTCACAACACTGACTGATGGTATAAGGGTCATGGGTTCAATTCCCCAGTGGGCCTAATGTATAAGGCTGGCTGAGGCAGCACCCTTTACATTTAAGTAGTGATTGTTGAGGCATTTGACATGTATTTTAATTTGGGCTGCTGGCAAACACACCCTCATGGTGGCATAACCTAAGGTGCTGCATAAGGCACCCCATAACGCACTCCATAGGACACCTTATAAGGCTGTGAACAAAGCCCTGGCTGGCTGCAGGACTGCACGTCACCACACAAACTGTCTGCTGTGGTTACCAGGATAGGGTTAACCCACCCGTACCCATGATGCACTGCACATGCAAATCAGCAGTCGAGAGATGGGCACAAGATTGGGTATGCACCCCCACAGCACCTCGGCCAGGTAGGGGGAACAGACCGTGTGTGGTACTGCCACAGAGTAGCCACAGACAGTCACATTGTGCGGGTACTGTGCCCACCCTGAGGTTGAGGTGGGGCGCCCAGCACCAGGTCCACAGCACCTTTCATGGCTGAAACACGCCATGCTGCAGGTCCCCATCAGTGTGTGATAGGTAGTTCCGTTGGATACATCTGTGCCCTGCTGTCTGTATCGGTCATGTCTAGTCTTTATGGGTGATGATGCACCCAGAATAGTGCATATCCTGTGTTGCTGCCATGGTTACCTGCTGTAGGTGAAGAAGGGGGGGGGGGGGGAGAGAGGGAGAGAGGGGAGAGGGGGAGAGGGGGGAGGGGGGGGGGGGGGGGAGAGGGGGGAGGGGGGGGGGGGGGAGGGGGGAGAGAGGGGGGGGGGGGGGGGGGGGGGGGGAGAGAGGGGGGGGGGGGAGGGAGAGGGGGGAGGGGGGGGGGGAGAGAGGGGGGAGGGGGGGGGGGAGGGGGGGGGGAGAGGAGGGGGGGGGAGGAGGGGGGGGGAGAGAGGGGGGGGGGAGGGGGGAGGGGAGGGGGGGGGGAGAGGGGGGGGGGAGGGGGGGGGAGGAGAGGGAGGGGAGAGGGGGGGGGGGGGAGAGAGGGGGGGGGGGGAGGGGGGGAGAGAGGGGGGGGGGGAGAGGGGGGGGGGAGAGGGGGGGATAGGGTGGGGGAGGGAGGGTGGGGGGGGGGGAGGGAGGGGGGGGGGAGGGGGGGGGGGGGAGGGGGGGGGGGAGGGGGGGGGGGGGGGGGGGGGCGGGTGGGGGGGGTGAGGGGGGGGGGGGGGGAGGGGGGGAGGGGGGGGGGAGAGGGGGGGGGGAGAGGGGGGGGAGGGAGGGGGGGGGGGGGAGAGAGGGGGGGGGGGGAGGGGGGGGGAGAGAGGGGGGGGGGAGAGGGGGGGGGGGGGAGAGGGGGGGGGAGAGGGGGGGGAGAGAGGGGGGAGAGGGGGGGGGGAGAGGGGGGGGGGAGAGGGGAGAGGGGGGGGAGGGGGGGGGGGAGAGGGGGGGGGGAGAGGGGGGGGGGGGAGAGGGGGGGGGGGAGAGGGGGGGGGGGGGGGGGAGGGGGGGGGAGAGAGAGAGAAGGTGGTATGTATGGACCCAGGGGCAGATCATGTACCACCACACAACCCACCCTCTGGGGCTCAGGGTGGGAAACAGGATCACCCACCAATTGATCCACAGTCTACCTCCCTGCAGTGGTTGCAGTAGAGAGGACCATCAACCCCAGTCCTGCTGGGGAACAGACAGAACGGTACACATCCATAATGCAATAGCAGACAAACAGCAGGCCTGGAAATGCTCAGCTGCCCCCCACCATTATCTGACATTCTCCAGCAGCAAGCCTCCAGTGGCTGCACCCTGCAAGGTGTTCAAGCAAGACACATAATAGCTGCAGACAGTCCACCAGCTAATCCATAGTGCATGGTCCTGAGGAGCTGCATGTACCCAGAACAGGGATGTCAGCATACACACCAAGCAGATAAGTCAGGGGATTGGGCCCCAAAAGAAAACCAATATATATCAATTGAGAGAAATACTATATAGCACTTTGGGGGAACCTAGCCATGCCTTGGTCACTGCACTGTCAGGGTGAGTGTGACCGCCAGCAGGACATGCTATGGCCACCCTGTCTGTGCAGGTGGTACCGGGCACTACAATGTCCGAGCCATTGCCCTGTGCCCTGTGCAGATGCGGCCAGGCCAGGCCACCCTATCCAGGCTTTTCCCACAGTACCTTGCTCCTCATTATGCACATTGGCAGGCCAATACTGGCAACAGAGCTAGCAGTGTGGGCTGTGGAGGGTGTTGGATAGACAGACACACACTCCCCACACCTATGCCAGCATTGTGCAACTATAGAGGTGTTGGGCAGCCCAGGCCACCACACCAGTCCTGGGCACAGGGCAGGCATGGCTATGGTACGCAATACTGTAGGAGTCACTCCCAGGTTGGTAAACACTGTCAGGACACAAGACCTGTAGCACACTCCACAGACATCAGAAAGATTGCTATGATGCAGGCTCAATCAGAATATTGTACTTAACCTAGGAATTGCTATCTGCTAGTGATCATAGCAAAACTCTTTAAAGATGGGTACCATATTCCCAGGGTTTAGGGTGGCATTACTAAGGTATGCAAGTGCTAGTATTGGGAGATGCACGCAGAGCCCAAAATTCTGCCTCTCCAGGAGGCTTTGGATAATGGGGCCTGTGGGTGCGGGTGTGTCTGCCCCTGTTGGCTGCTGCTTTACGGCAGAGGTTCCCAACTCCAGTCCTGCGGGTTTTCATGCTGTCCCTCATGAATATGCAAGAGATACATCTGCATCCCATGGGGGTGGTGCATAGAAATGCAGCACAGGCATCTTTATCAGAGGGCAGCATGGGAACCGGAATGGTGTTTGGCCCTCCAGGACTGCATTTGGGAGACTCTGCTTAGGTAATATGCATGTATATGGTGTCCATGCTCTGTAGGGTTAAAATGTGGGGTGTCTTGGGCATGTTTACTTCATTTGCAATAAAGGTGCTGTCTGTATTAGCACGTTGTAGTAGTGGGTAAAACATGGGGACTGGGTTGGCAGGAACCACAGCTGGGACTAGAACCTGTGACTCTCTGCTTCTGAATATACTGGTTTTGTGCACTGCACCACCTTGTTGCCACAGAGTCAGTACCTTCCTTGGTGATACCATGACTGTTTGTCAGACAGGGCCCGTCTGTTGCAGTAGACGGCACCCACCTACACAGGACTAGGCCACGGTCTGCTCTGGGCAGCTGCCACTGCCCCCTCCACCACCAGTATCCCTCAGCCACCATGCTGACATGAACTTCTGCTGGTGGAGCTGGTGGTGCGCAGTCTCAGGCCATCCAGTGTGCAGTGTGCGTTGCCAATGGTGCGGGTTCTGTGGTAGGGGTGCCTGCATATACGTCTACGCTCCCCCCCCAGCCCGCCTGCCAATGTTCTGTGCCCTTGGGTTAGCTGTTGGGTTCGATCCCCTTTGACACTTTGGGAAACACACCCGTGCCCATGTTGGGCCTTCAGCAGTTGCTGTCTGGCTGCTCTGCTGTTTCAGCATTCGTATGGGCCACCTAGGCATAACCCTAGAATGCACTGTGGCCCAGCTGCACCACAGCATGTGCCGCCTGCGGCCCTCTGTATCCCTTCTCCGGGCTCTGTCCAGTTGCCGTTCCGACATGCACGCCATGATGTTGCGGGACATGTGCACGCCATAGGAACCCTTTCCGATGGTGGGGAAAATTCTGAGCAGCGCTATTTCACTGTGGGCTCATTCACCTTGTATAGACCCTTCCACGATTTATATCTGTTCTATGGAGTTTATTGGGTGGGGGGGGAGGGGTTGATGTTTCTCATTGATACCACTATTGGCCAGCTTGGTTATGGTTTTTTCCTGTTGGTTGGGGTCTTTTTCAGTGTTTTTGTGCCCTTTTGTTATGTGAAAATGTATCACACGTATCACTTTTTTTAGGTTTCCCTGTCTGGGCTGTACATTGCTGACACTGAAATGGTTTCTCTCCCCTGTAATGTGCATTAAACGGCAGGTTTTCATTCGCGTTGAAATTGAGCTCTTCAGATCAGCGCGTTAGTGTGAAGGGAGCCTCTCCCCGCCCACTCTCCGCCCATTGACCCCTTCTCTCCGCCCTCTCTCCACCTTCTGCGGTGTTTTACCGCGCCACGGGAGTTTACGATCGTTAGCGCATCATAACGCACGTTATGTAACGTTAACGATCGTAAGCGCATCATAACGCACGTTATGTAACGTTAACGATCGTAAGCCACATCATAACGCACGTTATGATGCGCTTACGATCGTTAACGTTACATTAATGCGCGTTATGTTACGATTACCGCAGTTTAGTAAACATACCCCCTACTATTTGCATACAAGCATTTTAGAGGCGGTATTTTATTCATATTAATTTGGTTATTGGTAGGCAGGGGTAATTTGGATTACTTTTGTCTTTATTGGAACCTGTCTGTCAATATGCCCTAACTTCAATCTTTAGCTAGTATCCTTGAAGGGCTACCAAAACAAGCCATCAAACCACTCCAACTGGCACAAACACAGCAGCAAGAATTATATCCGGAACTGCAAGACAGGAGCACATCACACCCACCTTCAAGGACCTACACTGGCTTCAAATCGGTGCACGAATCAGATACACAAACTATCATAAACCTATTCAAGATAAACAGCACACATCAGCCAACAGCCTGCACTCCCTCATACAACCAGGCACCAGCACACGTCCTCGAAGGAAAGCAAACACACAACCGCGTCAGCACCCCCAAGTGAATACAAACACACACGCAAGGACACAACAGACAGAGCACTATCCATGGCTGCTCCAACAATATGGAAACAAACTACCGGACGACTGGAGGGCAACCACAGACATCAAAGACTTTAGAAAACAGCTGAAAACCCTGCTGTTCATAGAACACTATGGGACACATCACATAACCTAATGGACTGTTATAGCAGCACATGTTAACCGCCTAACACTGTATGTATATAAATGTCGTTAGCACCACTGTATATAGCCCACATTGTAACATAGCTCAAACCAATACAGCACACAATACAACACACACTAAAACAAAATCCTCACCCTCACTGCATGTATAACACAATCACACTACCAGATTGTTTGCTGTGATAACACCTTGATTATTATGATAAGGCGGTTTAGAAATGCTGTTTAAATAAATAAATAAAAATAAATTGTTCCCAACTATGGGCTCTCGGGTGACTGTCGGTTTTCCCCTATTATCTAGTTTAAAAGTTGCTGACATGCTCTTATGCTGGTGGTGCTAGTGGTGTGCAGCCCCCAGGCCATCCATTGTTGCCGGTAGGCGGCTGCCTATGGTGTGGGGTCTGGGGTTGGGGTGCCTACATAGACATCCACGCTTCCCCCCGGCACAGCCGGCCAATGTTATGTGCCCTTTTGGGTACCTGCTGGGTAATGTACATTGTGGCACTGTGGGACACACACTCATGGACATGTTTGACCTTGGTCAGTTGCTACCTTGCTGATTTTCTGTTTCTGCCTTCCAGTATGGCACCTAGCATCTGCCTAGCCCACCATGTGCCCCAACTGCCCCAATGCATGTCCCGCCTGCAGCCCCCTGTACTCCATTTGCAGTCTCACGATAGTACCCTTTATACTTGGGCACTATGTGTTGCTGCACATGTAAGCAATACTATCACTTTTTGGGTCTCCCTGCCTTGCTGTACATTGCTGACTGAACTGATTTCTCTTTCCTGCAATTGTGCATCTAACGCGAGGTTTTCAATCATGGTAAGGTTCTGCCCTTCATTTCACAGCGTTAGTGTACCTGGAGCCTCTCACTGCCCACTCTCCGCCCCATTGACCCCTTCTCTCCGACCTCTGGAGAGACTTACTCCACCCTCTGTGTGACTTCACGCCGATGGAGACGTTAACGTTGCGAAAAGTAATGTTATCGCGCGATAACGTTACGTATCGCGCGATAACGTTAAGTATCGCGCGATAACGTTACGTATCGCGCGATAACGTTACGTATCGCGCGATAACGTTAAGTTATCGCGCGATAACGTTGCCGCTGTGACGTTATCGCTGTTTAGTAAACATACCCCTTAGATTATTATCTTTCCTCTTGTTGATAATTTGACTGCACTAGAAGCTGTTCACAGATACTATACTGAGATTCTTAAAGTTTTCCTTGAGGAAGCCCAAACCAGTTACTCGGGCTTTCGTTGTGCCATTTAAAAACCAGGGAGGGATGAGTAAAAAGCCCAGGGTGAGTTTGTGGATGTTTGTGGAAGAGACTGTGTAATCTTTCGGGTGCATCTTTTACTCTATGAGTTTTCTTGCCACGCTGTATGTCAGCACTATATGGATAGTGCTTGGGGCAGTCAGGAAGATTTTCAGTGGCATTATCTAGACATTGCCACAAGAACATCATCAGAAGACCAGGGCTGATGGCACTTATTTGGACAGCAGGGGCTGTGATTCCCCTATAAGTGCATTTTAAATACTGAGCTCAAAGTCTCTTTGCTTTTTCCCTTCATCTGTTGTTTTTTTTCTGCCTCATAGTTTCCTTACAGCTTCCAGATGGCAGTCACAGGGAACTCAGTTTAGAATGAAAGCATTCAACATTAAAAATACAACAACTTATATTTCCTAGTAACAAAACAGAATACCAGTGGATAAATTTATTTCAATAGAACACTTATTTCTAACAACCTAAATAGCATATAACCAGGATTAGGGTCCCCTTCTTCAAAAGTGAAGGGGCAGGGGGGGGGGAGGGATATTCGAAAGGAAATGGCCAGTTAGCAGGACTGCTAACCAGCTAAACCATGGTGATCCCAGTATTCCTCAGCACTGTCTAAATAGTGCCTCAGAATGACCAGGAAAGATACCTTAAATATAGCGGAAGGGCTGTGGGGTAAGGTTTGCCTCTTTGAGGATGATACCAAATCTGCAATAGATAGACACCCAGGGAGGTGTAGATAACATGAGGAGGGATCAAGCTAAGCTTGAAGAATGGTCTAGAATTTGGCAGCTGGGATTTAGTGTTAAAAATTTAATTTCAGCGCATTTCGTATTGGCGGCTTAGTAGCGAACTCCAGCAAGACTGGGATGGGACGCGGTATACAGCGACAGCAGGTAGGGGCAGGGGAAGAGTGTTACGGGTCCTCCATGCGAAATTGAAGACGGACCAGCAAGGTAATGGATTTAGGAGGTATGGAAGGAGATGGTTGGACTCGCGTCAAGCCCGGTCGATACCGTGAAGGTCTATTTGCGGTTATGCCCCACGCGAGAAGGGGAATCTTCATGTATGACGATGCACGGTTGTCGACGTGTTTGAGCTCAGCTGTGCAGAGTATGGGCTGCAGCAGTTAGGAGGGACTCGAGTCAGTTTGCAGTGCGATCCTTTGGCGCTGGGGCAGTGACTGGTGGGGTCGTGGCGAGGTGGCCGGAACAAGAGAGACAAGCAGCGGCGGAGGGTGTTCCAGGGCTTTTGGGCTATGTTCGGCGAAGTAATCAATGGATACTAACCGGGTTGCATTTCTGATGGGGGTGAAAGCCCTAGGGTCGGTTGACAGTTGGGTCATTCCTTCGGTACGAGGATGGGTAGCAAGATTCTGTGCCGCCGGTGGGGATTCATGGAGGCAAGATACGGAGGTGGTCTCGGTTTATGGCTAGGTGAGCACGGGCCCAGTGGCCACAGCTAACGCCTTTGCTGGGACACCAGGAGCGATCAAGGCACACGCCTGCATTGATATCATTACATTTGGGAGGGGGGGGCAACGGACATGGTCATGGATCGCCGGCAAGTGATAAGAGCGCAATGAGGAATCTTGCTGTGCTCTCCGATGGTTTCAATTGGCAGTGCAGTCATGGGGGTCCGTGAACCAGGAGGTTATCTAATCAGGCATTTGTGAGTGGGGAGCAAGTGTGTAAGGAAGTATGGGGGGTGGAGGGCCCTTCTCCTGAAAGGGGTGTTGAGTTGCTATCAGCAGCTGGCCTGGGAATGTGTGCTTCCGCGGGAGGTTCACTGGTCACAGCTTTGTGGTTGGGGGGGGGGGGTGGAATTTGGACATTAATGTCACCTAAGCCAGTGAGGGGATCCCGGAGGTTTCTGGGGTCTGGTTGCCTTAGGCTGTACTTGGGCCGGGGCTCACACGAACATACACGGAACTCCCCAATATAACAAACCACTGACGTCAAAGACTTCCCTGAAAGAAAGCTCCGCCCCAGAATATTAAAGACACATACCCAATCGATCCGGAGATTTAAACAACCGGAACCACGGTGTACAAACGAAATATATGCCGCTGTTCACAAACCAATAGGGACTGCTCCCTACTCTTTCCGTCCCTACAGACAATACCTGATCTAAACAAAAACACCGAAGGTCGGAAAACTGATGACGAAACTCTAAACAGTTGCGGAAACTAAGGGCGCCTCCGGACAGAACAATGAGTCTACTTTGTGCTCAATAATGCGCTTACGGAAAACCCTACAAGTGCTACTAAATATAAAAGGCCACAAGGGCACATAATCCCGTATACAACATAAGTAGAATCACAAGACGTCCGTTGGCGGAACCGATGCTTCAAAATGCAAAAGCTCACTGGAAACATCGCATATAGAACAATGCCCACAAGGGGCTATGTCTGCCTACCAAATCAGTGTTTCCACAGACACTGAACGTAAAGCAGATGGGACTCAATATCTCCCGGCAAGTTGCTTTTGACCACCGCCAAACGCAACTGAAACCCTCCTTACCAGCAAATCACGGAAGAGTACACAACACCTCTGAAGTGTCTCCGTAAAATTTCGCTGTATGGAAAAAACTGAAAGGAGAATACTTAGACAATTTTAAAATTGATGTGATCCCCTTCAACTAAAGAATCCCCCCTGTTCTTGCGGAACTAACACGAGGGGAACGTGTTATTAAACAGTGTGCCCGCTGATAGGCAATCACGCACCATCTTACGGGGGATAACCCCTAGCCATCAATCCACTTAGCCAAAAAATTGGGGATTTGCTGTTTAAAATCCAGTATATTAGAACAATTCCGGCGCGAAAAATGGACAAACTGAGAGGAACGGGTTAGGACTGTTGTGCGCTAAAAACCCACGGGAGGAGCGCTCCCATAATGTAATAGAGCATTCTTATACAGTGTGTGTTTTGTGGACACTGGTCGCCCACCCTTTTGCACGCATCCCGCGTCACCACAATATCAAAGAACACCAATCTGAGTGTGAACTGGAAAATTGCTGGTAAATTGAATGTTACTTTCACAGCCATTCAAACCAAACTTACAAAGTCCTGAAAATCCACCACAGAGACCACACCACCAAAACAAACACAATCGGTTCAAGTGTACCGACACCGAAAAATCTCAACTGCGCCAGAAAAGGGGAGAAGCAAAAATACCCACTGCTCTTTATATCCTACTCCCCGACCCATATACAGATTTGGCAACCGGACGGGGGCGGCAAAGTACGCGGCCCATCAGCCAGACTCACCCAGATATCAAAACTCGCTCAGGATAAAAAAGACCCTTAAAACACAAAAAATTGAATTCTCACAGATGGCTACATTGGGCCAAACAGCCGTTCATCAGAAATAGAGCAAACCCATTTCAGAAGGAGTAAATCATCTCTCGTGCGGTGGCAAACATCATAAACTCAACCACCTCAACACGCGGCCCTTTGTGGGAAATTGACGGTATATAAGGACAGCCACATCTAAGGTGGCCAACAAACATCTCTCTGGATTAATGGTTGCTGATTGTTGATACAGCTAAAGTGACGTTGGAGCCGAAGATTATGAAAGAAGCCCCAGGGTTTTGTTCCCGACGATCTACAAGCTTAAAGGATCAGAGGCGAAATTTTTAATATCTCGTAGATGAAAGACATGTCAAAAAACAAACTTTGATCAACTTGCGGCTGGAAGTTAAATTGGCTAAGGCTCAATAAATTGAAATGCGATGATGAGGGGACCTTATAACAGTGGGTAATGTTTACCACTGTGATGAACCCCAATCCGTAAGTTCCAAAGGAAACCAAGGAGGTGTGTGGAATTTGATCAGTCTACGGATCGATTCTTCTTCTGGGGGTTCTACCAGGTCTGGCCAAGAGTGCTTTTTTTTTTTTTTTGGGATGGGGGTGCAGGTCAAGAGAA